>CM061483.1:474739-1765739 GCA_030770085.1 Oryza coarctata
AAGAAGGAACAACGTAGTACTGTACTGGCTAAGGAGAATCAGTCCTTGGTTGCGTGAGATTTAAAGTGTTCCTCAAATTAAGATGCCCGATCGATACCAATGGAGGCAGAGAAATCGATCTAATCCAACCCGAACAGCAAAGATAGAAAACCAGCTAGCGTTATCGATCAAGAAGAAAATCCTATCATACAAGCAAGCTGATGAGAGAGGCAAGGGGGGAATAGGGGTGCCTGCCTGCGGCTGCGGCTGGGGGTAGGAGCTCCGGCGATCGGCGGCGGCGACGGGGCCCTGCTTGCGGCGGTACGCCATGGTGGCGGCGCGGTGGAGGAGACCTCAAGGGAAGGAGAAGCAGACGAGGAGGCGAGGCAACAACCAACTCTGAACTGATTTGCCTCGCCACCTTCAGCCTCCTCTGCAGGGGAGCCCACAATGAATCACGGCTGCTCTTTTGCAGCAACAACCCTCCTCTCTGAAGAAATTATTACTTGCTCGTACTACCTAATTCTCCACCTACAAGCCACGAACGCAATTACTAAAATCTAGAAATTAATACAAATTCCCCATTCCCCTTTCTCACCAATCTCTCTACCTGTCAGAGCCTCTTCCCTCTACCCGCCGATGATGAGCTCCATCGTCATCGGTGCTTCTCCCCTCCACCCTCTCTCCATGATGAGCTTCGCTGCTATTATGACCTCTTGAGCATAAAGCTTGTGGTCCTCTCTTTATCTGGTGTAACTCTTTGATCTCCGCCATACAATACGCCTCCTCGATCTCCGCCATCCGACACGCCTCCTCGATCTCCACCAACCACCACGCATCCTCTTCTAGCCGGCACACTTCCTCTCATTCTCCCTCCGTCGGCTACCTTGGAGAGTGGATTTGACCACACCATCGCCACCCTTCCTTATTCCTGCTCTTCCTCTCTCCTTCCTCCTAAAGTCTATGTCGACAATGACCACCATGAGCTTGAGGGCGACTCCGGTTGGCAAGCTCAGAGGTGGCAAGCTCAATGGCACAGGAGTCTCCACGATGGGAAGGATTAAGAGCGACTCCAACCAATGAGCTCCTAGTACGTTCCTCCTGATCGGTGATGGTGGAGATGCAGCTAAAACGCTAAAGCGACAACGATGATTAGAGAGAGAGTGGGGTAGACAATCGAGCGCAGAGGAACGAATCCAATGACACGGTAAGTCAGGGACATAGGCCTCTCAATGCGGCGCCAGGCACTCATCTTCCCTCCTTGTGAGCAAGGGCACTCATGCCCTCTTAGAGACATGAGCGCCCTCACAAAGACATGATTCGCTCCGATGTGACGCATAGAATCCTATATGTTCTATTGGGGTCAAATTATCTACGCATTGTGAATGCCCTAATAGCCGGCATTAAAACTATTTTGACACCACTGTTGTAGATTATCGGCGGATCCCTACCGTCACACTTGTCAAAGAATAGTAGGGATTGCCTAGCTATCTCATACTGCACCAGATTATTTCTGTCCTCCCTTCGTAATTATAATTTGCTTTTTATATGCGATTAGAAAATCGAGTACTAATTTAATGGGAAATACGATTATTATAAGTTGATTTAACGATTGATTGATCTTAACATCTCTGATAAGTTGAAGAAGAATAATTTGTACTAGACCACTAGTCCCCATTGAATGCATTAGCAATTTTCAGTAAATGGCTATTATGTAGTGTATGAGATTACTTCAATAAGATTGTTAATGGAGTACAAGCCACTCAGTTGAACATCATGCCCCGCCGTGCGGCGTCTCTGCGTGCTGTCGACTCGCCATCTTCTCTCACCGTGAGATGGCATAGCCAATCACAAGGGTTTTTAGTTGCCAGCGAGATTGGTCCCTAAGCAATTTGCTCGTGCCCTTCCTCTAGCAACCTAGCTGTGGGGATAGCAATGAATCGGGTCAAGTATAGGTAGAGCAAATTCATGTATGATCTAGCATCTGATTTCATCTGCCTAGTCCACATCTGATAGGGTTGGTGGGTATAACTTCAAACTCGTGCCCAAGTCTAACGGACATGGGAATGCTTGAAGGGTATCCACTGGATATCACATGAATAATATCTCAATAGATATATAATTTAACAAAGAATAATAAGTTATAAAATTGTTATCAACAATTTAAAAAATTATATAAATTATCATCAAGCTAACATAACTTTATTAAAGTTAAAGATTTCAAATGGCTTAAGAGGAAATGATACGAGAGATATGTCAAAATCAAATATCGGTTATTCATGGGTAAAATATAAAAACCAGTTAGATCCTTAAAGATCTTGAGCGGGCATACTCATAGGCAAAAAATTGAACGCACGTCCATGCCCACTGGACATGGCACTTGGATACCCATACCATGGACGAAATTGTCATGTTCTCCCAACCAGCCAATTGAAGGCAGGTTTATGTAAAAAAATTTATACAATCTATGATATTGCCATTGAGTTTATTTTCATCTATACTCCTAAACCATATGTACTATTCATCCTATTGGGTGTAGTATAACTAATCTAATCCGTTGGATCAAAGTGAATGAATGGTCCATATCTACCTTAAAAAATCCAAATAATAATAGGCAGATGAATGTTTAGTGTGAAGAATTACAAATGAAACAGTAAATAGGAAGAGATTCTAACTGCAAGTGAGGTACATAAGAATAGCTTACCACTAATGCACCGCCAAAAAATGTATATACCACCAACAGTTAAACTGGTTGTAACGATGGATCTAGGATTGAATGGCTATTGAACTCGTGACCCTCCCATTCGCAATTTTGCATGCTTCATTTCAGCTACCATCTTTATTGTAGTGACATTTGTGGATTGGCCAGAGGTAAATAATAGACAGGATTGGAGATGGACCGGTTATGCTGGGACGAAATCAACTGCACACATTTTTTATCCAACGGAGACAGCTGTTGCTATCAGGAGGTAATCTGATGCACAGATAATTGATCCAACGGCCAACATTTTTTGAGGCGAGGACTGGAGCCTCCTTGGCTCAAGCTGAGGTGAGGTGGACCGGGCCAACTAGGGAGCGGAGGCTCATTTCTTCCGGCCTCCTTATCCGCAATGAACGATCAGGTGTGATCTCTTCACTGTCGTGCACCTCCACCCACTGCAATGCAATCCTCTGCCGCTACACTACATTGTTGATTTGCTCCCAAACTCCACATCCTGCAAGCCGAAGCCGCCGCCGCCGTCGCCGACCTCGACGCCAGCCGCCCCTCCCGGCTCGCTCCCCTCATGCTGCCCGTCCCTGTGCCACTCTAGGATTGTGGTTTTGCTCTGACTTCCTCTGGGAGCACCATGCAATGGCCCCGCAGCCGTTGGTCTTCCCATGGATGCAACCCTACTGCAAGGTACAAACCTCCTAACCCACCCACCCCTCTTACTTCTGCCACTAATTTCTCTGCACTCTACATTCTATTAACCTGATCCCCAACTACTAGCAATAGCTGAATCTGATGATTAACCCTTGCTGCCTAAACCCCAAATTTCCATCAAGTAAATCAATCTTCCCAAATTTCACCAATAAAATCAATGTACTTTCCTACTGTTTCATGCTTAAATAAATCCGCTTTATACTTCATTTGGGCCTCAGTCATATTAAGACTGAATTTTACTTGCTTCAAGACTTGACTTTTTTTAGGGAAATTATGACTGGATATTTTGTTTCTCAGTGATTACAACGGCTTCCTGCAAAAAAAAATGATTACAACGACACAACAATCTAACAACTATACTGTTAATCTATACTGGACTAGCTAAAATGGTAGCTTTGTTGTCTTCTCAGTTTATTTGATCAAATCCATGTTTCTACGCAGAATTGCTGAACAATTTATTTTAAACATATTTTGCTAAAATCGAAAATCCATAATACTTTCAAGTTCTACACTTTCTCTAGTAGTATTACTTCACACATCTCTCATTCTATGCTACTAACATGACTTACACAGCCACTAATTCGTACTGTCTCACGTTCATATAATGGTGAAACATACATTTTAGTAGTACCTTTTTTTTTCTAAAATGAACGACGGATGGCATTTTGCCAGCCTAAACATTTTATTAATCAAAAGTTTGATCATTACAATAAAATTCAAGAAACATATGGGGTTGAGAGGTGGGAGGAAACTTAAATATTAAACATTTTAATACTTTACATTATGCTTTTAAAATGTTCCATTCTACTTTGGCCATCCCATCATTATTCTCAAGTTTAATCTAGTTACCTTCATGGAGTATAGCTGAGCATGATTGCGTGTAACGTGGTGATATAGAATGATAGTTATGTGGGGAGCAACCTTTTGTTTTATGATGATTTTGCTCAAGATTTTATTGTGATCCAACATGAACAAATTTGCAGCTTGTGGATACAGATTGATTGTTTGGTTCACTTCTTCCGTTGGGACCCCACACAATTCTCCAGTCCAGACAATGTGAGCTTCCTGCTCCGCAGTTGATCAGCTCAATGCAGATGCATCTCCCACTCTCCCTCCAATTCCCACTCTTGGTTCCACACCCTCTACATTCCTCTGCCTTCTCCCGTAGCATCCACCCTCGCCGTCTCAATGGTCCTCCCCTAGTCTCTGCCTCTACTGAGTTCCTAGGTAACTATATTCTCCCCTATGAAAGATTTGCAGCATTTGGATAGGAGGATCTTAAAATGGAAGATTTTGAAGTTGACTCTCTCGCAGGAGAGCGTATGTTTTCCCCTATTCAAAATGACTCATTTTATATTCTTTTTCATCTGGGTGGCGAAACTAGCACCAAAAGCTAAAATGTCCCCAAAACTAGCAGCGGCACTTTGGCACTACTAAACCCTATGACTAATGCAGGTTCAGTTCCTGACAGTGCCCAGATGCCACCACGCCGCCGCCGTCGGAGTGTGGCCGGCATCGACCAGGATGATCTCCTTGACCCGGACGCCCTTGCTGATGCAGACAGCTGCTTCTATGAGATCAATGGTGTAAGGGTGCACCACAAGGTTTGCACCCATGAGGATTCCAGAGACCAATCTCTTGATTCTGCCATTGCAGACACTGAGCAAAATCAAATCGGCTTGTCCATAGTGCTACTGCATGGATTTGGCTCATCAGTCTTCTCCTGGACCCATGTCATGCGCCCTCTAGCCCATGTTGCTGGTGACAAGGTTCTTGCCTTTGATCGACCTGCTTTTGGTCTGACATCCCGAACGGACTGGTCTAGTGATGATATCAAGCCTCTCAACCCCTACTCCATGGCCTTCTCAGTCATGGCCACATTGGCATTCATCGACCAACTTGGTGCCAAGAAGGCCATCCTTGTCGGGTACGGATGCAGCACAACATGTATTATTCTATCTGTGTGCATTACTTTGCCTGATGAATTACATGTGTGTGGTGGTTTGGATTTCAGGCACTCAGCTGGTTGCCTTGTGGCAGTGGAGGCATACTTTGAGGCGCCAGAAAGGGTAGCTGCACTTGTGCTGGTTGCACCAGCAATTTTTGTGCCAGTTTTCAGGAGGAAACATGTGAAGGAGTATGGTGCAGGTGAACAACAATGGCAGAAGAAGAAGGATTCTAATGTTTCAAATTTGCCTACAAATCCACTCAATAGAATTTGGGGAGGATTCCTTGGGCTATGCTTGCGCATTGCCGGGTTTCTTATGAATGTGATTAGGGCAATAGGCGGTATAATTCGATCTTTGTATTGTAAAGCTGTTGTTGTTGTTCTCCGATCATCAGTTGGCACGATGCTGGTAAGTTTTTTTTAAAAAAAAACTCTAGTGCTTCAATTTATGACCTCTTCAATGGATGCTTTAGTAAATGCATCAACAAAAGTAAGTAAAGTCCAATAAACTCAACTTGAAAGACGTAACTTCTATCAACTCTCACCAGATAGAAGGCTTTTCCAGTTTACAAACAATTCTTTATGCATTGAAAATTTTCAGGTTGCATTCTTTTTTTGATTGGACTTTGGTGACATAGGTAAGATTGATCATGGATAAATTTGGTATATTGGCTGTCCGCAATGCATGGTACAACTCAAGCAAAGTGACTGATCATGTCATTCAAGGTTACACTAAGGTGATTGATTATCTGTTTCAAAAAAACTCTGCAACTATATCAAGCATGATGTTTTATGCAAAAGCTAAAGAGTAAAAGCTATGTTTTTCCTTCAGCCATTAAGATCCAGAGGATGGAAGATGGCTCTTTTGGAGTACACTATATCCATGATCATGGATTCTACATCCACATCAAAAGTGCCAGTATCAGAGAGGCTTTCTGAGATCTCATGCCCAGGTTTTCATATATGCGCTTCTTTAGGGATCTTCCCATGATAACAAATAAGAGAAAAAAACTACTTATTATCCTTGTTTGCATTTAGTTTCATGTCTACCAGTGAACTATCATAATTTTGGACAAATGGTGGGAATTATCTTGCATGTGGCTCATAAACGATTTTACTTTCTGAATGGTTTGTGTCTTACCATTGCAGTGCTAGTCGTGACTGGAGACACTGATCGCCTTGTTCCTCGTTGGAATACTAAGCGAGTCGCACATGCGATTCCTGGTGCAGCATTTGAGGTGATCAAGAATTCTGGTCACTTTCCCCAGGAGGAAAAACCTGAAGAATTTGTGTCTCTTGTTGAAAGGTTCCTAAGAAAAGCTTTTGGAAGAGCCAACGAGCAAGTGTTCCAAGCAGCTGTATGAAACTAGTACCTGCAGAAGCAGATGAGAGTTAGACTTGAAACTTGACAGATTCAAGAGTGGTTTGAGTGAAGAGAAAAACACGGGAAGCGTACCAAATTGGTGATGGTGTACATATATATAGGAAAATATATAGTGAAGAACTTATTGAATAGCCTTTTTGTTCTCATTTTCTATGAAACTGAAGTATCTTTTTTAAGATAATGGATAATTCGGTCTTGTTTTAATAAAAGTTACAGCTAATTATTAGAGAGTTGTTGTCTAAACATAGACATCTTTAACATAAAAAAAGACATAATAAACTCACAAACTCTAATGAAAAAACAACTTATTCAAGAAGCAATCATGTTATAGTAGTAAATGCACATCTAAATTTGGTGAAAATTTGCATGTATAACATATGGATTCTCTTTTTTTTGTCATAACTCTGTAGTTGGGCTTAAAACCAAAACCAATATATTGCTTTGAAAAAAGTATCCATATATAAGATTTAATTTTGGTCTCTTTTGATTCAGTTGGTTCACCATTACTGGATGCAGTATAGCAGCAAAACCATTTATGAAAAGGAAAAATAAGCACACTGTTAGCTAAGCAAGCATAGTGAGAGAGATCGAGTTTGATGTCAGAATAAGAGGAGGTGGACGAGTCGTGGAGAGTGCGGCGGGGCAGGTCGGTCGAAGGCGATAGGGCGGGCGGAGCGCCGGAGGTCGACTTGTGACGCGCGGAAACCGCTTGACGGACGTCACACCGATCGAGGCACTGACTGGTGGGCCACACCTGCCAGAGTCGAAGGCACGCTCGCAGCTTCTCTCTCTCTTCCCCTACCTCCAATTATCCAATCCAATCCCCCCAACCCCCAAATCCATTGCTTGCCGTCGACCTGCTCCACTGATTCCACTCAAGATTTGCGTCGCCGGCATCAGCCGATCGTCGTAGACTGCAGCTGGTTCCCTTAGCTTAGGTTACGCCGCCGCCTCATCGACTCCCCGCCTCCAAATCTACTGCCATCCCCAACTGCTAGTGTTCTTCAATTTCTCTTGTTGATTTAAAGGAAGATTGAGGGGATGCTTCCTCTGCTCTGCTTGCAAGGTCCCCCGATCTCTCACGACACTACATCTCTGCAATCTCTAGCTGGTAATGGTACTCGTCTTGCTGAGCATATGCCGCCGCATAACCACTTTGCTACATCTTCGCTACAAAACTGCCACCAACCACCTTCTTTTTTCTCCTGCAGGTCTGCCTTCTCCAATGGCGAACTACTGACCAACTTCAGTGTTTCCCGTTTACTTCTTCAGGATATCCATGTCTGACCATCAAGTTGCTGTTGTCAGCCAACCAGATGTGCAGTGCCTAGTTTGCACAAGACCCTTTACTTTGGATGCTGATGTGACCGATTCCTTTCAAGCTTTAGCCATATGCAGGGAATGCGAGACAACAGTACTTAATGACGATGAAAGAGATGAGATAATCAGCACTTCTCGGCAGACAACACGAACAAGGCAGAGATCCAGGACTGCAAGTATTGATTCCCTCGAGGATGCATTCTCGCAGGAGTTTTCTCAGCTGATCAACTTAGCAAGGCAAGGTCGTGAAGCAGATATTGATTCTTCGTCAGTTGTGCCACAACATGCGTTGTATAATTCGACACCAAACCGTTCTCAAAGATGGCATGCTTCAGATGATGAGAGTGATGGCTTCAATTATGTTGATTCTGTGTTTGGTGAAATTGAATCGACAATCAGCTTTGGCGACTATGGTGGAGGTTCCGATGCCTCCCTAGATGAACGTAGCGTGACGGCAAGGAGGATTTCCTTTCAACTTGACAATGAAAGCTATGTGAACACAGATACCGATATCGATCCCATGAATGCTAGACTAGATCAGTGGGATTCAGATGACCAAGAAGATGCACAATTGGAAGAGTCTGGTTTCAATGAAGTAGTCAACACCATGCTCCAGCACCAGCAGCAATCACATGATATTCAACTTAGTGGAATGAGTGAGGACGAATCTGAAGATGTATGGAATTGGAGTGTGACTATACGTCAAAGAGACATAGAAGGGCCAGAAATGAGGACAACTTTTGTCAGGAATCCAGGCGATTATGTTGATGCAAGTCAGTTTGAGATGCGCCTTGAGCAATTTGCCGAGGACAACAATTCTAGAAGAGGAGCTCCACCAGCTGCGACATCCTTTATTGAAAATATCCCCTCTGTGATTATCTCCACAAGCCATCAGACAAATGGGGATGTGATCTGCCCAGTCTGCAAAGACCCAATTCCTACCAGAGCTAGAGCAAAACAGCTACCATGCATGCATCTATATCATTCATCGTGCATCTTGCCATGGCTTGGTTCTAGGAATACATGTCCTGTCTGCCGATATGAACTTCCTACAAATGACGCAGAATATGAAAGGTCCAAGCAAGCCAGAACAAATGAAAGAGAGATCCAGGTTGTGGAGCACCGCCATCATCAGGAAAGTGTGGAAGAAATTTCTGATGAACCGGAGGTTGAAGTAACTCATCATATAGCTATTGGTGCAATGGAAGAGACTAATACAAGTGAACGCAATGTTCGTGTTGCAGAGCAACCAAACAGTGCAATCAGGCACAGTAGATGGCTTTTTATTGCAACTGCTCCAATTGTAAGCCTTGTTGGTTTAGCTCTAGTTTTATGCTTTACAAATCCTGTTAGGAGTGGTAGAAGGCAACTCTACTGTAGATCCCCTAGTGCCACTGAAGTACATGTAGATACCAAAAGAAGTTGGTGGTCTATGTTTTAGAACATCCCATGGGTACATCTGATAACAAACTGAGTGTATGATTATTTACAGCGATGTTTATGTAAAAAAAATATTTTACAAGTTTGAAACGTTGTAGTTGCTGCAGTGACTGGTTGAGTGCTGTAAAAGAATTCAAATGCCTACTTTTTTCTGCCACTTTGCTCAGTGTTGATAGTTGCTATTTGTTTAACATATATGTGTCATTGGATGTCCTATGCTTCCTTCTGTTGTTTCCATATTTAAATCACCATGGAAGAGAAGACACCATTTGCATCCATTGCTTCTATCAGAAGTCTACCCAGTGTCCAGTGGAGAGGTAATTCCTCTCCTGCTGTTTGAAGCTCATGTGTAGGTTTCATTGGTTTGTGCCTCACAAATTTGCTGCCTGAAATCTGGAAACTGAACATGCCTCCTTTTACCAAAAAATCTTCTAATGTTTAGTGGCGAGGCAATTCTTTTTCTATCTGTTAATTCATGGTATATTGTTTTTTATCCTGAAATGCTTTCGGTAGCTAAACTAGGTTGTTGCATACTTGCATAATGCAGAATGCCTCACAGAACTTATGGCAGGGTCTTAGATTTTCATCAGGTAAAACAGGGGAATCAAAATGATTTTCTGTTAGTAATACAAGCCTGTTGAATTCGAATTATCATGAACTGGAAGGTCTAACTGATTGTAAGTTGATCCCAAGATGTGAAAGCAACCTACAAAACAATTAATTGCTGAAGAAAAGGTCAAACGAAAAAATTCACATGCTTGAGGTGTCAAACAAATGTATAAAGCTAGTTTATGGAAGACCTAATGTACGCATCTGAAGATTTGACAGAAATACTTTGCATCTCTGGTTCCCTATCCTTCATGGAGAAATTGCTTGCACTCATTGGTGTTCTTGTCATACTGCTTATCTTTGCTCTGTTCTACTTGTGCAACATCCTATGGCTGAGGGCTGTGAAGATAAGGAAGAAGTTGAGGAAGCAAGGCATAAGGGGTTCCAAGCCTACTTTGCTCTATGGAAACACCAGGGAGATGAAAAGAATCCAACAAGAGCTCAAGTTTTCGCAGAAGCAAGGCACCAACAACTACATCTCCACCCTCTTCCCACACCTCTTTCTCTGGAGGGAAACTTATGGTATGTATGCTAGTGTTTCTTAACTTTGTTCATGGTTGGCTCTTGCACTCATATGTTCATGAGTAGTTCAGACTGATGATTGGATCCTGATGTTTAATAATGGCATATATTGGAGACAAGTAATCCCATATAACTGATGTAAGTGAATTAATGAATTACCATGAAGAAGCAGAGCCCCAAAATGTCCCTGCTAATAAAGATCTAGTTTTATAAGCCTGATTTGATCATTTAGTAGGGATTTGGAGGGCAATCATAATAATTTCTCTCTCCTGTTTTTACTCTTTTTCAACTGTTAGTAGGATGTCAAATTCTATAAACAGCCATTTTCAGAGAAACGGTGCCATCACACGTTTTTAATATAAATCTAATCCTTTGTTTTGAAATATTCCTTTTTATTATTTTATTACATTTTAGTTTCCATTTACCGTCCTACAAAGTTCCATAGGAAGCTACTGTGTTTCAGTTCTTAAACAAGCCCAACTTGCTAGTACTGAGCATTACTAAACAAGTTTGTCAGGTTGATAATTATTGATGAATAACTTATTTAGATTGTGTGGGCCCTTTACAGTTTAATATAATAACCTTTCAACTGTTGGCAGTCATATAAATGATTCGGTAGTTGACCAGTGATTAAAATTTCCATACACTAATTTTATATGCTATCTTGAGTTTTGTGTTGAACTGACTAAACATTTCTCGATTATTTAGTAAGCAAGATCTCATCTTCTTCGGTAGTGAGAATTTTTATACGGTAACTATCATATTATATTTGCTTGCTTTGAAACGTTAGTTTGACATATGAATTCAATCTTGCAATACTATGCTTGTTATATCATTTTCCCTATATTCATGTCAAATACGAGGGAATATCCATCTCAAATTCTTCTTAACAAAGTTCATTGACATGTGAATTTTGATCAGGCCCAGTGTTCCTATGCTCAACAGGAGCTATGGAGATACTACAAGTTTCTCACCCAGATATGGTGAAGGGCATAGGCCGTTGGACACCATCAGAGCTTGGTAAGCCTAATTATCTAAAGAAATCTCGCAAGGCTCTCTTTGGAGGAGGTTTATTTACAGCGAAGGGCGATGAATGGGCCTATAAGAGAAAGATGATTGCACCAGAGTTCATCATGGATAAGATTAAGGTGCCAGTAAATTAAAGTGTGATCGTTTTTTAGTTTTCATGGACTGAAAACCTTAGATTTTGTATCATGCGTGATTACAAGCTATTTATATATGCATTCAGGGTATGATACAGCTGATTGAGGATGCAACTGCTCCAGTATTAGAAGCATGGGAGGGCATCATTGACGACGCAGGAGGGTACAGGGAAATAGTTGTCGATGATTACTTGCTGAACTTGTCAGCAGATGTAATTGCCCGGGCTTGCTTCGGGAGTAGCTTCACCAATGGAGAAGAGATATTTTACAAACTTAGGCAGCTTCAAAAGGCAATTGTTCAACAAGATGCGTTTGTTGGTCTGTCTGCACTGTGGTAAGTCAATGAAATTAATCGCAATGAAAAGAGAACAATTTAAAATGAAAACCTTGACGCGCGTATTATGATATTAACCAAGAGTCTTATGTATACTCCTTAATAATTTGAGAGTAGTAGGTAAGAAGTCATTCCATAGTTACATTCAGTAGAGAAATTGGCAGAGAACCTCACCGTAAGCTGTTTTTAGACATTTCTTGTTTTTAAATTATGATATTTTACGTATGGCATAGTCTAGACTTACACGTCACAATCACTGCTATATGTGATCAAGTATGCTAAGATGGATTGATGCTGTTGCAGGAAATACCTGCCAACCAAGAAATACGGAGGCTGGATGAACAAGTCCGGTTACTGATCCTGGAAGTCGCAAAGGAACAACACCACCACCAAAACTCACACAACAGCCTTCTGAATGCCATCATCGACGGCGCGCAGGATGGTCGCAGCGTTGCAGATGCCAAGGAATTCATCGTCGGAAACTGCAAGACCATATACTTCGGAGGGCATGAGAGCACGGCGGTCACCGCCATCTGGTGCCTGATGCTACTCGCCACGCACCTGGAATGGCAATGGAGGTTTGCCGGGGAAGAACACCCTTGGACGTCGACGCCCTTCGCTGGCTAAAGATCGCATGCAATGAACATCTTAAACTACATTGTTCATCCTGTAACTTGACAGAAACTGTAGAAATTAACAACGTTGCTGAAGTGATGGTGAATGATAATGATGTCGAAATGCAGGTGACGATGGTGATCCAGGAGACGCTTCGGCTGTACCCTCCGGCGTCAATGATGATGCGCAAGGTCCTGACGGACGTGTGGGCCCCAGCGTCGCTTGGGGTGTAGTATTACTCACTTCTAAAAGTGACAACACGCAGCAAGAACAGGGTTGTTTGTGGCCTCAACCTCTCTTGCATCTCCGGCGCCTCCGCCTCTCGCGCTGATGCTGCTGGTAACCTCATCAATCGATCAATCAATCAATTCACTATGGTCTTCGCATGGAGCTGCTATTAGTTGCAGAATCCAGAGCTGACAGCGGCTAAGTGTCGAGCGCGGAGTTAATGCCACGGTGCGTGCCCTCACCATCTCATCTAAGTTTAGTGCAGCCTAAATAATTTCTAGGGTTCGGGTGGGGAATGAATCAATCTCCGATCTTCGCAGTAGAAGCCTCTGGTTCTTCTTGAACCAACCAATTGGTGATTTCTCTGTATTCCAATTCAGCTTCTAGAGCTGCATCTTATGGGACTAAACTATCATACAACTTCATGCCCAAAAGTCCTAGTTTTTTGTTTGCTGAGGAAAGACCTTTACTAGTTAGTAATAGGTTATTGCCCAGAATCTCATCACCTCGTAAAGACTTAATATTTTGATCCCAACCTATTCTTGTCATGGCATGGTTCGAATACTTTGGAATAGCAAACTGACAATGATTCTCCAAAAGGCCTCTGTTTTCTTTCCTATATGTTGCTCGAAGTAGGTGAGGTGATATCATTTGCAGTTTTGTACCTTTTCACGTCCAAGCTGCACACATGGACATGGATCACCCAGCAAATATATATGTCAGAATGTGAATATGTTATGAACATCTAATTTCTGCTCTCTCTCTCTCTCTCTCACACACACACACACATATGGAACTTTTCTTCTCATCGTAGCAATGGCTACAGCTTCTACCTGCGATCATCCTCTGTATCCTTCTCTTCCCCTATGTGTACACCGTTCTATGGCTCAGACCAGAGCGGTTGAGGCAGAAACTGAGGAGCCAAGGAGTGAAAGGTCCCAAGCCTTCTTTTCTCTTTGGAAACATACAATAGATGAGGAGAATCCAGCAACTGACCAAGCCTGTGCAGGAACAAGAAGCAGGAACTAGCGACCGATTTTCCTCAAATTATGTAGCTACTCTTTTCCCTTACTTCCTCCACTGCAGCAGAGTTTATGGTATGTTAAGAAACTTGTAGCGTGTAATAGTTTCAGTAAAAGTAACTTTATTATACTCTTTTGCATTCGGTGTCAAATGTAATCCATTGGGTTTTTCTTAGAGGAATGTTGATTTTGACTTATTTTTCTCCAATATAACTCTTACTCACATAAGAGAGCATTAGAGAATATCCGTCTAGACATATTAAACCCTAATACGTTATACAAAAAGGCCCATCAACATGTGATTATTTGCACCTACAGGTCCCTTTTTTTTCTTTAGAAAAACTCCGTAGGTAGTGTGGAATAGTTAATTTTCACCCAAATGATAATGATATGTCGTATGACGTATGCGCAACTAATTTCGCGGGTAGAAGGCTGCGCGCGCGCGCAGATTGCCCGCCCTTTTTTTTTTGCCCTTTTTGCGGTATTTTACTCTCTAACCCACTGATTCTTTATTTATTCCTCAGTGCTCCAGCTAAAGGCTGCACTCTTAACATCTTTTTTTTTGCCGGCGGTGCGATGCAAGAGAGGATGAGGAAGCCGTCTGATTAAGCATGTGCGGTCCAGATCGATAGAGCGGCAAAATGGCAAGAGAAAATATGGACTACTTGCCAACGCTTGGACCCACACGTAAGAAACAAAGCAGCGATGCTCTTTTTACAAAAGGTCCTTGTCGGTTTTACTATTTCGACTCAAAAATGGATCCGGTCAGAATAATTGTCGACTGCGCTACCATTCGTGTACAACGGAATGGCATTAGCAAATAAGACATCTGATAGGGTGTTCTATAGAAATTTATCTTCTTTAATAAAGAGATTTGTTCCTGGCGGCGGGAGGGAGGTCCGTCCCCTTCGGCGTCCCAAACCAATCTCGCGCGGTGCCAACAGCGAGCCTGCGAGGTATGTTTTGCCATTTCCTAACCATTTCTGATTTCCAATCTTTCTCTCACGTTAGATCTGAAAAGCTTCTGGTCTTTCTTTGGATTTCTTTTGGTTTTTTCTTGTTAGGGTTCAAGTTAGCTTTATCTCTCTTCCGTGTGATTTTTCGGCTTCTCCCACCTGTTAAAGCCCTAAATCTGCTTCTCTTACCACGTGATTTCACTCTGCCGGGTACGCTATCTGGAAGGAACTCGTGTTCCGTTTCCTCCACTCCCTATTGGACTGGACCGGAAGATACATCATTCGGGCTTGATTTCTTCCTTTGTTGGTTATGAACAGTTCGGTTGATTAGATATGTGTTGTTATAGTCTTGTCCCCTTTTGTTTGCCGTGTGAGGGATACAATCCAAAATTTTCTCGCTGCTGTAATCTATCTAGACACTTGGGGATTTTTTTGGGCATGCTTTAATTTAATCCGTCCACACCATGGTTTTAGGTCCTTGTTTAGCGGCCACCGTGCAGTATTGTCTTAGCCAATACGACTAAAATAGGTCTCGATGTCCACAGCATGTGCAAGAACACGTATTTGGCATTTTAATGATAAAAAAATGTATATATTGCTGTATTTATACTTGACTCAGAGTGATGGCTGAACAGTTTGAAATTTGGCCCCAGCAGAAAAACGGTTATCAGAAAAAAGGACTTCAGTTATATTAGATGATGTTAGTAATTTCACTCAGTTTATTGCCTATTAGTGGTTGATGAATAACTTGGCACCTTGCATGGTCTTTTAGAACATTTTTACATGCATAGTAGTTGCCGTTACCTGCAGGGCTAGTGCTTTGTCCATAACCACTTATTTTGCTTTAGTATCTCCTATGGCCCCTTTTGCCTAAGTATCTCCTAGGACGGTAGGACCTCTTTTGAAGTCTTCTTGGGTGTCGGCTGTCGCTTGTTTGTTTTGGTAATCATTCTCTGTTTTGGCCTTAGTAATTTGTGGTATTTAATTTTTCTATTTCTTTTTTCGTTGCAGGTTCTTGCAAATCTTGCAAGTCAGAGTAGGGGTTGACACCACATTATTCCCAATGGATCAAGGGGTGGATAAGAATGTTTTTGAAAATTCACTAGTTTCGAATTGTGATTTCCCAGTTGTAAAAAAGTTGGAAAAGTGTGTGGGTGAAGAAGCTTCTGTCCAAGCTCCCTTGGAAAATAAGGAGGATGAAAAATCCCTTGGCGTGGTATGTGATCATGAAAATAACAAGAGTAGTGTTGCTGAGGACATTACCTCGCCAAAGCATGAAGCAATTGAATCTTCTATCTCTACAAAGGTTGCAGATGAAGATCCTTCATATGGATGTCAGACACCTCGTGAAAGCATCTTTGATCCTTTTGCTCCAGGACCAGAGGAGGCAGCTTGTGCACCAAAGAAGAAGGTGATCAGGGCACCAGAGCTTCCTTCACGAAAGCAGCTAAGTTTCGATTCAGGTGATTACCCTGTTAAAAGGTTAAGTTATGAGTTTCATGATTGTGAGGAGGAGGATCAGTTTCTTGAACGGATCTGCAAGATGTTTATTGATCTGATTATGTCAAAGCAAGCGCTAGAGACAGGTGGAAAGGATCTGGTAGATTCCTAGTTCACCTGGAAGCTGTGAAACCCCTTCATCAGAGCCTCTACTTACAGGCATTGGAGACACCTGCCCAGATACGCCACTGAGGCGACCTCTTAAACTGGTGCAGCTTAGCCCAAGCATTTGTCGAAAGCTCGGCTTTGATTCAGTCAGTCCGAGGTGCTTATTTGTTAAAGAGAATAAGTAACAGGCCTGCCTGTCATAACACCCTGAAGATCTGCCCAGGAACAACATTTTGGGGCAGTTTTTGGCTACCAATTCAGTTGCCCTGTGCCAATATGGTAACTTTGCTAACTGAACATGTAGGTAGTAATGCAAAAGAATTAGGAGACAGTTTAAGTTATACATGTAGCTTTTGTCAGTATTCCTTTTAGCTGGGTTAGTTTAAGTTATACTATTAGGAGTTGTGGTCTATGACCATGTACCTTTGTAAATCCTTCATGGATAGATAGATGTCTAGTTATACTAGTGAATCCTATTGCATTTTCATCATGGTTACTCAGTTCTTCCTGTCTGGGTCGTCTGAATGTTGCTTATATCAGTTGCTAGTTCTGTTCATATGAAGTGGGAGATGGTGTGCTGAAACATTTCAATCGTATGTGGTGAACGAAGATGCGTAAGTATTGCATATTGTTGTGTCTCTAGTAGATTGATGCGTCCGTTATAGGTGTGGTTAAACAGAGATGAGAGAACAGCTGGAAATGATAATTTGGTTTATACAGGTGGTTTTATTACTTGTTTTGAAATTTGCCTAACCTGTGATGATGTTCATGTCCGTAGTTTGATCATGTGGGTGGTCCTAACTCGTACTATTAGTAGGTGAAGACGGAAGCGATTTTTTTATTATTTGGGTGCGTGTTGGCAACTTTAGCCGTGCGCGTGATGTCGAGAAAGGTGTGTTTAACTGAATAGAGCTTGGCGCTCAGACTAGAAGTTGAAACTCCCGTAGTAGAGTAAACATGATGGGCTCATATGGTGAAGAAATACTGTATGCATGTACGCATATATACCCAAACAGACATACTGTGTTGTTATATATACATGAATCGAATCAATCATAACAGCCAGCAAGAAAATTAATCAGAAGAAGTGAGCTCCGAATTCCTGACGTGATAACTATAACGTGTCGACCGTGTTGAATATAATACCTCTACAAGACAAGTGGCTGCAGTACGGCTGCACGTGAAACAAGCCTCTTTTACACTCTGCCGGCCACCGTGCGTAGCAAAACAACGAAGGCAAACACGGCAGAGGCAGCATTGGCTTGTCGTCTTGTCCCACGTCGAAAGCAAACACGGCCGTCGACGTCGCTAGCGGTGTGCTTGGAAACGTGGAGATGGAATCAGCCAAACGTGGAGACTAGAGCTTGGTGCGGTCGCTGCACTGCTGGCTGCGCACGCGCATCTCCGCCACGCCGAAGACGAAGTGGCAGTCGGAGTACGCCACCGCGTGGCGCTTCAACACCCCGAAGATGGCCACCCTGCCTGGGATCCTCGTGCTGGCGTCCAGCGGCACCGACCCAGCCATCACGTCGGAGACGAGCTGAGTCAGGTCGCCGGCGAAGCGGTCGGCCTGCAGGGTGAGCGCCATCTGCACGGTGCCGTCCCCTCTGCTGGGGATGCGGCCCGGGTCGATCTCCGCGTCGCCGACGTGGGCGCCGCGGTAGGTGAGGTCGGTGTGCCCCCCCGTCGGGTAGGCGAAGGAGGCCGGGTTGGGGTTGTGCACGGCCACGGTGATGAGCAGCGTGACGTTGAGCTGGAGCGAGGCGGCCGGGAAGGCGAGGCGCGGGGCGACGCCGATGAGGCGGGTGGAGACGAGGTGCGTCGTGGGGTTCCGGACGCGGAGCACGGTGAGGAAGAGGACCACGAGGGTGATGGCGAGGACGAGCAGGATGATCAGGGTGACGAGCAGGCAGCAGCACAGGCAGCGCCGCCGCCGCCGCCTCCTGGCGGCCTCCAAGCCGTCGGCGTCCTTGGTGGTTCTGAAGGGTGCCGCCGTGGTGGTGCCGCTGCCGGCCATCGGGAATCGGCGCGCGCGTGGGGTTTGATTCGATTCGATCAGCAAGAGGAACAAGTACAAGTAGCGTGCGGTTAGCTCCCGTGGGACAAGTTAATGACACGGGACGGTTGCCGGTGTCTGGAGTTAGTTGGCACCAATTAATCTCCTCATGTTGAATCCCAAGCCGTCGGTTCCATTGCGTCTGTATCTGGCTTCCTCCTCAACGTCACCGCTGAAAAATTAGCCCGCTACTGACTGTAACACAACGACGACGACATGGCATTTTTCTGTTGGATACGGCCAGTTTCTTTCTTCTCCTTACTTTAATCGAAACGGCTAGACAGAATTTGCAAAGGGGAGTATGTACAGAATTACACGCAGAAACTGGTTGAATTTCCATGCTACGATAACTACCGACTACCTTCCTCTATGTTCCCACCAAGTAGCACTGCTACGTACCTGCAGATCGGAGGGGGATGCTTCAGTATGTTGGCCGTCGGTCGGGTCGGAGTCGGCACAGACCACAAATTGGCTTCAGTTCACCGTCCAGCACTAACTGTGAACGCCTGTCCACACTCATCCGTCCCGCAATCAACTCTCCCCTCCTCCTTTATATCCCATCCTGCGACAGGAGCGGGCCATACTTTCCTTTCAGATTAACTACA
Organism: Oryza coarctata; assembly: GCA_030770085.1. Lineage (NCBI taxonomy): Eukaryota > Viridiplantae > Streptophyta > Magnoliopsida > Poales > Poaceae > Oryza > Oryza coarctata. The sequence goes on from CM061483.1 coordinate 493,953, forward strand.
CAGCCCATACATTTTCGCAGCCAGCATGTTTGCCTTTCCTCATACCACTCTCACCCACCCTTTAAAAATAAAAACTAATTCCTGATCAACATAGGATATGTCCACCCCATATCCAAATTGGTAGCCATTATTTTATTTTTTTTGGAACGAAGGGGATACTGGTACTTGGCGCTCAGACCGTCCAATCGAAAACACCCACTAATAGCATCCCCCGAAGAATTTTGAGTACAGTTTGCGTTCATACTGGTTTTTACGAAACAAGTTCATGCGAAGCAGCTGAATTACCCTGATCGATATACCTACCGTACAACCCCACCATCTGATTAGTTTGTTGCAAACAGCGCTTTGTTCAGTTCTTCAGGTTCAAGCAAATCTGCCTTCCAACCACATCAAGGATGGCCATGTCCTCATCTCGAAAACAACTGCTGCACAACTCAATTTGGCAAGGACCGTGAGATTAATAATTCTAGTCTATGTACTAGTTTGGATAAGACTCCTTTTCAAGTCCGTTAACACATTTTGGCTTTTCTGCCTCAGTCAATCAGCTTACAATAACATATCAGAAAGGGAGTTTTCTGTACGTGTTTGTTTTTACTTGAAGCTACAACCCCATATGCAGTCCCAAGTGTCAAGCAAATCAAATAAAACATTCTGGTCAAGTTCTATGGGCCCCTTTCAAGTTTCAACTGGAAAGATGAAATTGGCACCAATACCTGCTGGTATCCCTTTAGTCTCAGTTCATAGCAGAGCTCATAATCAAGTGCAGCCTCCTCACTTTGACGTTACAGACTAGAAAGAACAACGCATTATGACCAGTCAGCTGAAAGCTTCACGAGCCTGGAAACTGTCACTGTAACGCCACGGGGGCCGACCCAACTCAATTTGTTGGACCATACTATCCTATTGTTCCCGTTTTACGCAAAAAAAAAAAAAATCAAGCTTCATGTTACGAATGACCAGGCAAACATCCTTATAAGCAGGTGCCATCCTCTCCAGACAAACGAGGTGGGACTAAAGCTAGCCACAGTACCGCGCGGTACTGCTGCTCGCTAACTGCTACACTGACTGCTTGCTGTTGCTGCTCTACTGCTGCTGCGTGCACGCATGGGCGCCAGTCGGGCCAGCTGCTCTGCTCTCTTTCTTCTCTTTTTTTTCTTTTTCTTTCTTTTTTTTATGTTTTTTTGCTGGGGCGTCACGTTCACCAACATCTTCAGCAACATGGAAGGATCCTCTAGCAATTGAAGATTTGTTCTCCTTCTCCTTCGGCCAGCAAAATGTGTCCGTACTCCAAATACTTGACACACATTGTACTAGCTACAGTTTTTGTTGCTTGTCAGACATTGCCTAAACTTTGTTATAAAAAAGATTGGACACCAACCAAACATACCATTAACCCTAGCACATTATTTGCAAGGATGTAAGAATGAAATCTTATAGCGTTAACTACTCATACACTCAGACTACAGCGAGCTAAACTATCATGTGTACATAATTGTAGCCGGTAAAATGGGAGGCATTTCAATAACACAAACGACTTATTCACAAGGTAAAACGAAAAGGTCATAACTTAGGGACTAGCTTCTACAAATTGTAGCACACCACCTTTTATCATAGAATTATGTAGCTTTAATCCCATCCAAAAAAAATGACAGTACTAAGACAAGAAACTTCAAAGCTTACTTGAAGCATTCCTTAACTCCTTGATGAAACCGAGACTGAGTTATCAAATGCAGACCCCATGTGACTGATGACAAACCCATAAATCTTATGCTTCAACTGCTCAACCTTATCCTTGGTTGTCGCCTCTTCTGCAATCTTGCCAACTCCATCCAACCAGTCGCTGATTTTCTTGAACTGCGACAGTACCATTGTTATGTGGCTGCTCTGCTTTCCCCTACTTGCAACATTTTGATCTTCAAACAGGTCGAAACCCACATCCATTGCCTCATCCACAAATTTCAAGAACCATATATGCATCTCACGGCATAAGGTTGTAGCAAGCTCAACTGTCTCATTCATGCCCTGCGCTTTACTCCATGTGCAGCTCATTACAGGGCTTGGTGAAACCTTGGACTGGACCTTTGCAGGAGCTCCATGTGATTGCCTCTTGGACAGGCTTGTTTTTGGAGGTTCCACCACCAAGGGAGCCTTTGGCTTATTAGCACCCCTCTTCCGAGACAACAATTCAGGTGCCTTATTCATCAACTTTAGGACTTCAAGATCAGTTGCTAATGCTGCTTCAACCCAACGAGTAGTTGAATTCTCCCAGAATGCAGATTCAGTTCCACTGGTGGCTATAGACTCAGCAATTTTCTTCCACTTGAGAGTATCTTCATAGACAGCAAGGAATATGTCTACTATTGGAAGTGGATTGGAGGATTTTGATGCCGAAGAAAGTTCAGAAAATTTACTGTGGACAACAGCAAGCTGATTGTTAGGATCAACTCTTTTATGCTGAATGAAAGACCAAGGGCACAAGTCAGCTTTTAATTACCTTAGGTTCCTCATAACGGATTCAGTGATCAATGCCTCCTGCAGAGCATCAGCTGCAGCTATTGCTGCTGCGTCTCTTCTTTCAATGGCTTCCTGTAAATTCAGAGAAGAGGTGGAGTCTTAAAGATCAATGGATGGAGATTATATCAATTCTAACACAAATGAATTGGTAGTGCTTACCTTTCCCATCTTTGAAAGTAAATCAGAAATTCCATCCAATAGAATACTTCCATCGGTCCATTTAGGATCATGAAGCAAAATTTTTGGAGCCACAGCTTTTGTCTTTACTGCGGTAGACTCTATCTTCTTCCGTGCCTTTGGTTTCTCATCAACAGATGAATCATCATCGTTACTGGATTGTTCTATTGTATCATCACTCAGTCGTCGTGCCATTGCTTCCTGCAGTTACACAAAAAAATGTCATTTTTTCGCTGCACATATACATGATTTTCCAATACAAAGATAACAAACAATCTGTCATTGCATCTGGACGTGCTGTCCTGAAGTTAAAAAAAAAAAAAGTACTAGGCTACTAGTACAGATGAAAAGCAAATAAATAGCCCGTGCTTTCAGTTCTCTTTTTCCCCAACACACATTAGAAGTAACACAAAGGAAACCATGCCATTTTTCAAAGTTGATCATGTGATTGTACTGGTCGATTTCAAGTTAACTCGCTTTTAAATCTAAACCATGTGACTGAATTATTTTCTACTAGCTTCCTACTCGGTCTCCTGGAGGACAAAATCAATGTGCAGTGCATGCATAATTACATAGCAATACTAGCATAGCAAGTAAAATTCTAAGACTGCAATCGTAACATAATGTAACATGATCATGACCTGTGTCCTCAGGATAGCATCCTTATCCACCTTAACTTTTGATTTCATCACAGAGCCAGCCGCCACTGCTGTTGAGGTATTGTCCCAGCTCTTCCTCCCCGGCTTAACAGCGGACCCATTTGTCAAATCTGTCATCTTGGAGATACCAGCCACCAACACCCCGACCTTCTTCTTGCTGCTACCTTCCCCGGACAGCCGCCGCGAGCTAGGCGACAGTGACGCGCGGCTGCCGCCGGGTGCGGGCGACGCCGCTCCTCTCCTGCCTCCTACAGGTGATGGCTGCCTGTACCTCGATGGCACGACAATGGCCGGCTCCCTCGCCGCGCGGCGGTTCTCCTCCTTGGCCGCAACAAGGCTGGGCACCACGCATTTGGACGGCGCCGGGGACGTTGCCCTCAACGTGCCCCTGACTGCAGGTGAGGACGCTCGCGAAGCGCCCTTCACTGAGGGTGACGAAGGCCGTGACGTGCCCTTCACGGAAGGGGACGGATCTCGCTGCTTGGACGGCGCAGGAGACGAGAAGCGGCGCTTGGCGGCCGAGCTGACCGGCTGCGGCGCGGCCTCGGAGACGTTCTTGGGAGCAAGAACCGTCGTCTTGACGGCATCCGCTGTATCAGACTGCCGCACATTGCCGGAACTGGATGGCATGAGCGGCGGCGCGGCGTCGGAGTGGCACCCGGGCTGGATGACGTAGCCGCGGGAGCAGGCGGCTGGGCGAGCAACGAGCGGCTCCGGGCTGCCAACGAAGGAGACGCTGCGGGAGGACGGCACGGGGCGGATCCCGACGGCGCGGGGCACCGGGCGGGCGAAGCGGAGACGGTCGAGGTGAACGAGGTGGCCGACGAGCTGCGGGCGCGCGGAGACGAGGGCGTCAGCGTCGTCGGCGGGGAGCTGGACGTAGGTGGAGTGGAGGCCGTCGGAGAGCTGGAGGAGGAAGCCGTTGGGGGGCCAGAGGGAGTCGGCGGTGGAGGCGGTGAGGGCGGGGACGACGGCGGTGACCTGGAGGACAGGGGAGCGGTGGTCGCCCGCGATGCGGTCGTCGGTGTGCATGGCCTGCAGCAGCTTGAGCAGCACCCCCGGCGTGACCGTGGCCATGGCCGCCGATCGAGATTTGGGGGAAGAAGAGACGTTGGAGCGTCGCGTGCGAGGAGAGAGATTTTATTGCTTCTTGTTTTCGAATTTCCAAAGGCCCGCCTTCAGTTCAGACAGGTGGGGCCATGCGAGGTTCTCTGCCTTTGACATGTGGGGACAGTGCGGGGCAATTGTATATGGGCTTTCGGCCCTGTTTAGTCGGCCCGAAATCCTGTGGGCCATCGTCAATCACGATTGCTACCATTAACCACGATCCAAAGGGGATTGCATTACGTAAATCAGGATCACTGCCATTGATATCTCCATTAATCACGTCCAAAGCGGGGATTAAATCGCGTAAATCAGGATCATTACCATTAACCGCGATCCAAATAGGGACTAAATTGTAAAAAAAATACAAGCCCTACCGTTAATCGCGATCCAAAGTAAGGACTAAAGTGAGAAGGCACTTGGCCTTTCCTTATCCGTTAGATGAACGTTGTGCGGTCCCGATCGGAGGAGGATGGGAAACCTGGCTCTGATAAGCATTTTCTAAGTTGCACCCTAATGTATAGCTATTAATCTCTCTGTCTTCACCTTCCTCCCCTACCTCAACACGGCGGCGGCGGAGGTCAATCCATTCAGAAATCAGAATGCTCTTGCAACTCCGGTCGCGTCACCCTCACTCATGGACAGGCTTCTGCGTCGGATCGCGTTGGCGTCGCTGGGTAGAGATGGGACAAGGGTTTGACTGGCGACAAGGTTTGATTTCTCTGCCAAATCTCACTGAAATTTTAGGACAACTTTCAGTCTCAAACAATTCTAGTAGGATCGTCCCAACGACAACGTACTGTATTTAAATTTGCTGCATCTCGCTATTAAACTAAGGACTGATTTTGGGGCTGGGATGAGTGCTGCAAGCCTGCAAAGTTTATGACAGCAAAGCTTATAGCTTTTGCACCGATTCAGCTTGATAATGCCGAGGTGTTGAGTGTTCTTATCTATTGAGTCGAAATAGAGACCACAAGTCTATAAAACACACGTTTTTCTCCATACCTTGTACGAGCCCCAAGAGGGAATCCTTACTGACTTGTCTATCTTAAGTTGTCATCCTCCTCCGTTGTCTCATCAAAGCTTCTGAGGAATCACACATCAGGTATGACTCACTTTCCAGGACTTTTGGGTTATGGCAGTAGTAGTGTGGACGCCAAACCATCCATCCATAATCCATTGTTATCCCGTGTTCCTCTGCACCAAGCATATGTATACATGACCACATTGTTTTCCACACATAGTACTGTATCAATGGTCAGCTGTACAGGAACAGAACAATTCTAGATGAAGAGCAAGCTAAACCTGTTCCTCAACTATATATAGCCATCATGCAGGTACAGTGTATAATCTGTTTGCGCATGTTAATAGTGAGGGCGTCAAAGAACAGTGCATAAAGCGATCCTAAAAGAACACGTCCAGTCAAATTAATAGTTTCATGTCTGATCTGTCATTTCATTAAGTTAGTACATCACATTTTATATTACCTCAGAAGTCGGAGGATAGTTATAACTTGGCAGAAACTCAAAGTTGACAAATAATACAACAAAGGCAACTAGTACGTATTTGAAAGGCAGCTTCCTCGATTGCTTTGTGCTGTTATGCGTGCTTGTTCTAATCACGACATCAAATGAACAGCAAGGAAGAAGATGGCTTGGCCTCTAAAACGTACTGCATGCAAAGGTTTTCTATGAAAAGTTGGGCAATTTCGTCGGCTAAAGTGCAAAAGTTCGCCAAAAGGCAAGATGCACGTACAGTGGCGCATGCAAGCTTGAAAATGACACTCTGAATATTGGATCGATGAGCAGAGAAAATAGGTCTAGCAGCCATGCATGCATCGATCTTTCTGTACCGTACTGCAATGTGGAGAATCCGCCTAAAATGTTCTTCATGAACGCGTCTAGCCGCTCCATTAATCCGTCAGTTCCCTGCGGCTCTGTTTATGTATGATCGGTGGCAATTGCTGCCTAGCTGGAATGACACTCTCTCTGACTGACCTGGCCTGTGAATTAGTCCATATCAGTATCGCCAAGTATGTCAATGTATATCTATCCGACGGATCGAATAGCTCGTAACCGAAGTACTCGAACGAGGAAAAGGTGCACAATTCACTGTATATCACCAAGTAGAAAATGCTGAAAAAGTACAGAATTCTCTGTTTATCGTCTGAAAAATTGCACGAAAATACTTCCAAGAAAGCACCCCCGATCTCCAGTCAGCAAAAGTTACACATGAAGGCTAGTGATATTCAGGGATAACTTACTCTGGGGGAAATTAACTTGTCTGCATCATGTGTTTTGTGTTTTGCAAGGGGTACCGAATGCATGAATCTCTGTGTAGTGTAGTGTAGTGTAGCGTAGTGTGTACGAATAGGATGATGCTGATGATGTTGAGTTTGATTTTTTGTAGCTGCATGCACAGCACAGTCGTGATTTATTAATCTATTTTCTCCTTCTCATGCCGTAGTATTAAGCGGAACTGACGGATTCTAGTGCAAACAAAATAAGGACCACACGGCCGGTGACCAGTCTCTGTTCGTCGAGTTAGTTGGGACAGCATCGACATGGATGGGCTCTCTCGTCCTTGCAGGCACCTGGCTTTTCTCTTTCGTCTGAAACAAGAACGAATGGTGATTAAAGCGTGATGGTTTGGCATAGGCGCAGAGGACCGCATGCTGCACTGTGAGAGAAGAACAAGGCAGAGCGGCACGTACGGAGTAGGCTCCGTTCTATAGCACACTAGACGCCCAGGGCAGGAGGTGTTACTAGCATAGCCATAGACGTCGCAAACAGTGAATGAGACCGACCTGGAACTGGCTGGGATATGAAGAAATATCAGGCACAAGTCTGTCTGTCTAACATGTATGTTCTTCTGCTGACCAGTAATGTATGTGTGCTACTCATTCATCTCTGTCTGAGTGCTTAGCAATAATCGCAACCTCCATCATCTCTGTCATGTCAAGATAGCGTGGCTAGATATGAGATGCGAGCAGAATCGCCTAATAAGGATTCAAAACAAAATACTGCTGGAGATAGGATCTGTTTAGTGCATCTGATTAACACAGAAATGGTCGCACGTTGCTCGGCTATAACAGACAAGCACGTACGAGTCTACGAGACCATCCATCACTAGAAATTCGTGTACAAACTGAACATGCGGTATGGGCTCAGTTTTTATACATCATTAAAAAAAAGAGATAAACAAAGAAAGGAAGGAGAGGCTAATAATCTGCTAATATTATATTATATCCGGGGAACAAAAAATACAATCCCCCTGCATACGCTGTGCTTTACTTTCACAAGCCTATACGTATCAATCCTACTAATTTCCTATTATCGACATGGATGATGCTTAAGTGCTAACCAGCAGCTAGATACATACTCAGGACAAGCGATGGTTCAACTGTCGCCTACACGATGGTTACTGCCCTGAATCTAGCTAGACTCTGCTGCTGCCTACACGATGGTTCAACTGTCGCTGACCCTGACAGGTGGGCCCTCGAGCTTCTGATCCCCTTGCAGCTAGCTCGATCTCCAACGATGCAAGAATCGATTTTGGAGATGGAATGGCTAGGCGGAGCATGTCCTCCGCAGCAGCGAGCGCGCCGAGCTGCCGCCGCGGAACATCTCGTCGATGGCGATGACGATGCCCATGGCGAGCGGGGCGCCCAGGCGGGGCTCCGCCACCAGCCGGAACACGTCGTCCCCGACGGACTCCTTCCGCCTCACCTCAGCCACGGCCTCCCCGCGCGCGTCCCGCACCGCGCAGGTCCGGCGCCCGTACGAACCCTCCACCACGTACGCCTCCGGCAGCGGCAGGGAGGAGGACAGGGGCGTGACGTGCGCGAGTGCCTTGGAGGCGCGGAGGCCGACGTGGCGGCGGACGGAGATGAGCGGCGGGGAAGCGCCCTCGCCGTCGCCGTCGTAGATGAGCCAGTGGTCGGACAGGCTCATCCTCTTGCGGCGGACGGTGAGGAGCGGCTTGCCGGCGACGTCCATGAGGACGACCTCGGCGCGCCTGGACCAGGAGGAGGAGGAGGAGTCGTAGCAGTCGACGCGGAAGGTGAGGTTGCCCTTGGCGTCGAAGACGGTGAAGCCGGGGCAGTTGAAGAGGAGAGACTTGCGCCACACCGTGAGCGCCACCGGGGGCTCTGATTCTTGGGAGGCGATGCTAACGCAGGGCGGGTCTGGCACGGCGACGTTGGGATGTACCTTGGCGGCCATTAAATTTGGATGTCGTTGTTGTGGGGTGGGGGAGCAGGTGCAGCTAACTAGAGGAGCAAGATCGGAAGTGCAATCGATGGATGGGCTTAATTTGGTGGAAAGGAATGGAATGAGGCGAGGAATTTATAGTGTAAGCAGAGAGGGAGAGAGATGAAGATGAAGCGGATGGCGGAGACGGCCGGCGCGGCGAGAGATACTGACTGCCTTGCTAGAGTGAGTCTGGCCGTGGTGGGTCTGCATGCGTATGCGTATGCGGCATGTGCATGTGGATGTGGGCGGCGGTTTTCCGTTGGCTACGAGGCCTGACCTGATTACCTCACTTGACCACCGCAATTTCTTCATATATTTTTGGCTTATCTCTACCCTTTTTTTAAGTTTTAGTTTGAATGATCGAGCCGGTTTTTTGGGTTGGATGGGATGGGGGCCTCTCCATGGCAGATGCGCGCCCGGCCGGATGCGCTACGAGGATATTCGCTTGTCCGCTTTTATTTTTAGAGTTATTCTCCCAGTCTTCTAACTGCATGCTCAAGACCAAATAAAACTAATATCATAAAACCTTCTAAACCTAACAAACGCGAATATACTTAACCACACACCTCTTTATATAATTTATGCTATAAAATTTTATCAATCAATTATATTTTACTGCTGACGTTTATACATTCGTTAATTTACTATTTAAATAAATAAATATTATTTCGATCTTAATTCTAGTTGAAAATAATTTATGAGCAAAATATCTCAATAAACATCTACCTAGCTATTTCCATTGCCTATCTTCAAAATGTGATGGGTCTATTTCAACCGCTCCCTTCCTAAATTCTTTTATAACAAAACCTAAAAATAAAAGCTCCTCTAAAGATTCATGTAGCCACAGTACCACATCTACTCTTATATTCTTCCTCATGCTGCCCATTCCATTTTCATTCCATTCACCATGCTCTAATGTGCAGCGAGCCTTGCCCTATATGCTCTGTACTCCTCCTCCCACCTCCTCTATTTCTTATCTTCTGAGTAGCAATAATGTGTCTCACCTTGCTATTGGAGACACCATCATTGTCCACTGCCATTTCTCCAACCCTATGGGTTCGATAGTAGTGCTGTCGTCTCGCTACCTGCTCTTATTCATTATATCTCCACTCATCTCTCTAATCTTATAGAAATCTCTTTTGTCCTCCTCCCCTCAACCCTTAGTTCCTACCACCCTGAATCCTAATTTGGCTGCCACCACTACCAATGGCCATCATTGTCGATGTAAGAGAAGAGGAAGAGCTTGTTGTCGTCATCACTTCTTTAGTGAATTCTCGCAATCTTCCACCATTTACTCTCTTCCTATCTTCAAAGGTTAAAGGTGGCTGAAATTTCTTATAATTGTAGTCAACTGAAGCATAGTAATCCATATAAATTTGTATTATTGTGTTTTTTTAAATAAAACATAATTAATCTATTATTGTATTAATCTACCTAGAGTCAAAGAAACGCAATCAACAAGAGGCGTACTTCGGTACTTGAATTTTGTTTACCGGAATTCCTTTGGCTGGTGCATGCAGCTCTCCAATTTCGATTCATTCATCATCATTGGAGCTCACCTTCTAATCTTCATTTCTCGTCATCAATTTGTTTGATTGTTCCTTTTCCACCATTTGAGGAATAATTAAGATCTATCTGAACCATACAATTTCATATTTAAACCTATCTGGATAATATTTGATAGTATTATATATATATATATGGTCGTCAAATGCAAATGCATTATATTATTCTGGCCTTTTGAATATTTCCATGATTAGTCCATGCTCCACAACCGCTGTGCAGAATAGCTAGTTTTGTTAATATGATGCAGACAGATGACAAGACTTGCATGTATATCTGTACAGTGAAACATGGATATAATTTGAAAATTGATATGTATGAATTTGGAATACTAGAAGCTAAAAACAGATATTCCCAACTATTTCTTTCTGATGTATCCAGATTCAACTTGCAACAAACGATATGTATATTCCCAACTAATTCTTTGGTTAAGATGCGCACAGTTTTTGGATGTAAGATGCAAGGTGGAGCTATATAGAACAAATGCTCCATCAGCAGCTGGTCGATCCGGCATATGCTGGCAAAATAATTAAGATGAAATGATTCAGGGAGAGAGATGCCGTGGGGACATCCTATAACACAACACATGTAGTTGAATGATTCACACAAGTGGCTACTCCGCTCGAGCAGAACATATATCTCGACATCTAAATAATCATGTGCACCATGTGTATATCCTTGTTAGTTGCTTTAATTTTCACTGTACTCCATATGATTCCATGATCTACAAACAATTGAACCCACATATATCGTCGAAATTAATTAAGGATATTGTGCACGCATTTGGGAGAATATTGACATATTGTGCAGTCAAGAGTCACTTGCATTGGTGGACAAATAAGGAGCATTTATGTACTATTCCTGAGAATATATACGGCAAAATAACGCGTACAGTTTATTCTTCTTTATAAGCTGCTGATGCCTATATATCCACTAACGTTAATTGGTTGAGTACATTTATCCGTATATACCTTATTAATTTGTTAGTGTGAGATACTATATATGGTGAGCTAGCTAGCATCCGTCGCTGTTGCCATTGGCATACATGCCTTATATGTTTGATCGATGCAGCATTTATACATTTCATATGTACGGATATTCATGGTAAATATACCGTGGATATTCAACCTAGATGAAAACTCATGTAAACCATGAAAAAAAGTTATATAAAATCACACAAAAAATCTCACATATAGATAAGATAATGATAAACAACCGTGTAAAAAATCATATCCAAATTTAACTTTGTTTGTAAGATAGAAAAATGACAAATTTGGAACCAAGAGTATGAATTTTTTTTATTTTTTATCTCATAAATGAAACCGAATTTGAATAAGATTTTTTCATAACTGTTCATCATCATTTTATCTACATGTGGTATGTTTTTACAATTTTAGATGACTTTTTAATCATGGTTTACATGAGTTTTTATCTAAGTTGTGGTTTTCGCTATATATTTTTTCTGATATTTATATAGTACCAATCATGCGTGGATGCAAGGGGTGGGGTGGCTACATAGTTTGAGGTAATTAACCGGAGTCCTATGGAACCTAGCTTGGGTATTGACGCAGCATGCAAGTATGCACGCGAATTCAGAGCATTCAGACGCATGAAGTAGCCAAAAGATGTTTGTGCATGCATGTGCAACTCTTGGCAGGATTAACTAATTGTCTCCAAGGTAGCCTGCTCGATATGGAGTAATACACAACAATATAGTATATCTTGGATAGCTTGTACCTCTGCAAGGGGGCACAAGCAGTGTTCTTCACCCTCTACACTGATTGCATGCGTGTGTTGAAGACAAAGATGGAGACAATTAGCCATATAACAATTCGTTCATGTGAGTTTGATCGCTGAAGTTATGCTTTATTAGCAAAGCACTATATTAGCTTGTAGTATCTAAATTGTCTTCGCAAACGTACAGCTAAAAAGCATCCTTGATCAGAGCACCTCTAATAGCAGTGTGCAGTATCAGCTCCTGATCAAACTAACCTAGCTAGCTATCCTTTCTCTGGAACAGCTACTGGAAGTGAAGATTTTTTTAACATAGAGGAGCATGCATCTGCAGTTCCATGCTCCTATATAAAGTGCATTTTTCTCTCTCTCGAAAGATTGATCATCGTAAAGTTTGTCCTACACGCCATGCATATTGTTTCATATGATTCTCAAGTATCCATGCACACTAGTAATCTATCGCAAACTGCATATGCATGGTTTGCCACATGCATGTCAGGTATGCTATTCGCTACCAAACAAATTAACCCAAACTGTAACTGTAGCTTAATGCCAGATTGATCTTGGCATTTTCTTCTAGCTCTCATGCATGCATATGGACACAACTTGATTCATCACTGATATTAATTTGGAATGTTTCAATCGCTCATTGCTTAATTGCTTGTCCAAGCTGTTTAGGACACACAGAATAGACATCAATGCAGCTTGCAGGTTTGGGAGGGAACACACAATGCCATCAGAGCACGCCATCCAAACTGGCCCATGTGGCCACACTCCAGCTAGCTGAACCTACATGGTTAGATATCTAGCAAAAGCTTCTTTTCGGTTGTGTTTGATCAGGGATGGACTGATGGTGATGCTGCAATATTGTTCCAATAGCTTTGTCACAACTGTCAGGTTATATTGCTACTACACGCTGTGTTTGCCCAGTTTACACCCACCATCCTGATTAATTGCAGTGGTTGTTGGCTAGGAGCCACACCATCATGTTTTAGTACTTCCTGTTGCTTCAGGTAAAAAAAAAGGGACACAGCTGTAGCCTGTTGCAGGCATATGCTGAAAGCCTGAATATTTACTACAGTACTTTGGTTTGGATAACATAACTGAGTAAAAAAAATAATTGTGGGTGCTATGCTAGCAACTTGCTCAAATAGTTTTTTTTTTGGTCTCTGTTGTTTCTAACCTGATTTATGGATTTTGGAATATGATTGCACTAGATTGCTCCAACAAGCGCCTATATAGTGGTTTGCTTTGCAAGCAACTACAAACAGGTCAACACTAATTTAATAGAAAGATTACAAACCTTTGAACGACGTCTTAAAAATAGTATTATCTTCACTGCTGTTGACTGAACACTCCTTTGCACTATAGTTCATTAGTATTATCTGATCAAACTCAAACAGCGATTGGTCCCATGCAAGTAGGTACTGAGCGTACATAGGTAGAGAATAATAATGAAGCGATGAATGCAAAACCGACGCAGCATGCACCACCATGAACAAGTGATCCAAGATAAACAAAGAATATAAACACCTTTGTACATTGACTTATCTCTTAGTCGCCTTCGAACTTGATGAGCATGGATGCAACTTGTTTAATGTCAAGTCACTAAACAATGGCAACATGACAAGTGAAGCTATAGCTTTTCGGTCACAGGTGCATGCATGAACATGTGTGTGCATCACATACCACTGGCAGATGTTTTTCTTTTCTTTGATGAGAGTGTGGGTGGTGACAATCTACTTTACAAAGTACGCACAGGATGGATCACGCCTTTGCGGTGGATTTGAATGACAACTCCTATTCAGGCAGTGGATGCTACACCTAGTTTTAATTAGTTTTGGTGAGAGCACAAGTCACAATGATTAATTAGTTGATCCATTATCATCACTCTATCCACTTCGCTTTTTTTCAGCAAGTCAACTGGTCATCATTGCATTTTCATTGTGGTGCAAGCTTTTTTTCCATATATTTTTATGGGCCAATTGCACGCACCATTTATAACCTCTACAGGATTTTGTTTTTTTTTTAAAAAAAAGAGGAATTGAACCGTTTCCTGTGAGTAAAATTATTTTTGCAAGTTTGCTGCAAGCATCACCCGGAATTGGGCCGGTCCAGACAACCAGATGGGCTGAGATAGGCCGAGAAAAGAAAAGGCCCACAACTGCATTGGTTTCCTCTCCCCGTTTCGTTCGCTGTCCCCTCCTCCGGCGAAGGCTGCAGCAGATGCTTGGGCTCTCCGCCGTCCTCCGCCGCCTGCCTACTGCCCTCCCTCCTCTCGCTCCGCCGCCTCCTCCTACCCTTCTTCGCCGCCTGCCGCGCTCCATCTCCTCCTCTTCTCCGCCGCCGCCGGCCCAGGGGATGGAGGCGTCTTACAAGTTCGGGCCCTACAAGATCGACGCGAGGGAGGTCTTCCACTCCACGCCGCTCTCCTACGCCATGGTCAACCTCCGTCCCCTCCTTCCTGGTAATCTCCTCTCTCCCCACTTCCCCTTCCCTGGCTTTACTTGATCGATTGATTTTCTCTAGCCGCCGCCACTCCCTTGCCCACTAATCAGTACCTTAGTACAGTACCACAGTCCCCAGGTTGTACCGGGAATTATAGAAATAATAGATTTTTGTAGCTTGCTATTGCTAATTTGGTCGATCACCACTTTGCAAAATCATACTGCAAGTGCCAAATGCTAAAAAGCACATAATGTAGATGCAGATGCTACTCTGTTCACAGTTAACTGTTTTTCTGGAACGCCAAGATGAACCGTGTTGAGGACCATTGCCCTCTTTCGTATTCTTCTTCTTCCACCTAACAATTTCACCTGAATACCATTTTACCACCATACCATTCACGGCTCCATTAACTTTGACCTTGCTGCATTCGATTCCTGTTATATTGCTATATATCTGTTGGTTCATATCCTGCTCTTCCTTCTTAACCATATCATTCGTTATTGTGCAGGTCATATCCTTCAATCGCACCAAATAGACTGCTATTTTTTCTGCAAGCTTCTGTTTCTGAGATATTTACAGTTAATATCTTTCATGTGCTTTCATTGCTAGTTCCATTGAGACCGTCGATAAAAGGGGAATAATTAACTTTTTGCCACTCCGGTGGGGTGAGTCGCAACGGATTTTCCAGGATTAAACATGTTTGTCTCAGAGAGGCAAATAGTTAAATGCCCCGGGCTTGCTATTGCTGGCTCGTGATTTGGTAAAGTTCATCAGTACAGTCAAACTAATATAAAAGAAATGGACCCGTTGAATTTATTTATTCATGAAAAGATTGTGTTGGTTTACTTGCCTTCTATAGTTGATAAATATCAAGTCTGCCTTGAGGACCATGTTAGCTTCAGGTGTCCATTTTGTGGATTGGCTGAAGTGGTGATATAGGAGTTTATTTCGTCATATGTCATGCTACTTGATTGATCTTCTCGGAGGATGTCATCTTTACCATGAGATGTTATTCGGACATAGAATGGATCTATCTGTAGTGTTTATATGCTACTTGGGTGTGATTGATATAACTGTCAGTTGTACTGCCCTGTTAGGCCAATCTTTCATAATTTGATTGGTTAGGCATCTATTTTTTTATTTTTAGTTTGATATATTGAGATAATATGGTTCATTTTATATGCCGTTTTCCCCTTGACAATATACAAATGTTCTAGTGTGCCCCAAGCGTGAAGTGAAACGATTTGCTGATCTAAGTTCTGATGAGACTAGTGACTTATGGCTTACTGCAAAGGAAGTTGGTGTACGGCTCGAGCAGTACCACAAAGCGTCTTCACTCACATTTGCTATTCAGGTGAGGTCTACGTATTTATGCTACTGCAATTATTAGGAGTTTGTATTTTCACTATTTCAAAGTTTAATCATACCATTAAGAGGAGTACCATGTGGGTTTTGCTTCTGGGGGTCCAAATACGATGATCTTATTGTGTGTGAAATAAAGGCATGTCTGTTTTTCCATACAAGTGTTCTTAACTATTTCTTTTATCATTTACCCTATCTATACCTTTGCATGTCTGTCGTGAATTTTATTTCTTATTATATTCTAAGGATAATAATATTAAGCTGCTTGCTCATTAGTTTTAGTGCTTATCAGGATGGTCCACAAGCTGGTCAAACAGTTCCACATGTCCACATCCATGTCATCCCTAGAAAGAAAGGAGATTTTGAAAAAAATGATGAAATATATGATGCGGTTTGTGGCATAATTCTCAATCAATGTTCTTTTATCCAATATTCTAACCCAATACTCATCACAAAATGCTTTACCCACTTGCTCTCTAATAGATTGATGTCAAAGAGAGAGAATTGAAGGAGAAGCTTGATCTGGACATAGAGAGAAAAGATAGAACTATGGAAGAAATGGCTCATGAGGCCACTGAGTACCGTGCTCTTTTCTCTTAGATTCATTTCTTCTCTTTGTGGCGAGGACTCCTAGATGCATTTCTTGTAAACTGTCTCTAAATTGCACTTACTCTTCTCCAAAAATTATTGCTGTAATTGTTTGTCCTCCACTATGGGAATTCAAGTCTTCAACTGATATTTTGAGACTATCTAATAGGGTGTGGCACTGGTTTGTTGTAAGAAATGTGTTCTTACTGATAAATCTTATCTTTGAAACTAGTTATGTCACGATGCGGCAGTAGTTGTCTGTTGGAAAATTTATATTTTTACTGACATATGTCTCGTCATACATAACTGTTGGACGAGTACTTTTTTCCACATGAAACTAGCCAACCATAAATTATTGGTAGCTGGTCGGGTCATACTGTGGTTTCACAATCTACAAAATGGTAACAAAATACATCATATGACCTTCCCGTGCCTACTTAAAAGAAATAAGGCTCATTCTTCTGCCCTTCTAGATCAAGTAGAGGACTTACAATCCATGCTATCAATACATTGCATTTACTTTCATTTTAAAAATTGACTTGAGATTTCCACTTCTCTTTAGTTATTCAGAGGCAGTATTTTGTTCATTTGATCATGCTAGTTAGAAGATGTGTTCTCTTATGCTTATGCGGATTGCTGTGGTAAATTCTGTTTTCTGCATGTTTTGTTGTGTGAAGAGCCAGAAATTCAACATAGCTGTGTGGCTGACAGTTTGTTAGACAGGATGGATCACGACTCAACTTTCTATCTTGCACTTTGTGGTGAGCTAAAGTTTTTATTCCTTCTGCTGACTATCCATAAAGTTTGTGGTTAACAGAATCTTGGCTAAGTGTACCATCTTGTATGCCATAAATTGTTTTTATTACCATGTTACTGTTAGTCTATGCATCTAGCCAACATTTCAAAAGTTAAACATGACTCATTCATACAATAATTTTGACAATTTGTGGCCAATGGCCGTAGTCCTGGCTAAACTTTATTTCATGCTGATGCACCATTCTGATAAAGTGATAAGTTCGTGAAATCTTTAATGATCTGATTGACCCATGAAAATACTGGTTTAATTTTGTACTGTAGTCTTTATGTTTATAAAAAGCATTAACCACGGTTTGCACCTTCTTTGCTGCTTGTTTTTGCCTTTTGTGAAATTTTCTTTGGTCCCATCACCAAAAAAAAAAAGGGGTGAAGGGACTGTTCCTTGAATCCCATCTAATGTGATTAGAGGGTGAAGAGGGCCTCATTTCGATTAGCCTCGAATGTTAACACTTGTGCTTGCTTCATGCATAAACATTCTGGAAGATAGATCAAGTAACTGGTTAGATCTTAATCTCATTTTGCTGATTTTGCTTCTTGGACTTGAGCAACTTTGGTCGCTGTCATATTTGCATCATGCCTTCTATCAAAAGAGGGTCATTGACATGATAGGATACACTGAACAGAATAAATAATTGTGCATATATGCCATAAATTGCAAATTTGATACGCTTGCAGCTATCTTTGACAAGTGGTAAAGAACGATTTATATTGGCAATGTGGCTGTCTGTGTGCTGAAGTATGATGTGACTGTTGCACCAGACCTGAGGATTTGGTTAGTGTAAGCTATCTGGAGCCACTCCTTTGTAGTCTGGGGATGTTGCCGGTGTACTAGGTAATCAACACCAATTTAGCTTGTGTTAATCGCGTGACCTGCTTACTTGGTATGCATGTCTACCACTGGTTGTCTCAGTGCTGCTAGGAAGCTATTGTTTGTTGAGTTGCAAATATTCGTTGGAATATATATAGGTAGGATGCATGCTCCAGCTCCATCAGGAAGAGATTCTCTGCAAATGAAAAGGTAGCTCTTTTGGTAAAATTTAGTGCTTCAGGTGTCCATCCTGTATAGCAAGTGCATGTCATTCTGTCGCTAGAAATGTGCGCTCTGAGGTCATATTATGCTTGTCTTTATAAAACCTAAACTTTTTTCTAATTTTCTTTCGAGACAGAAGGTTAATTACAAACACTGAAAATTCAGCACAACGTCAGTAATAACATCTCAGCTACAATATACAAAATTACAGCAAGCTACTTCTACTGCGGATTAGACAGTAGTCTTCGTTCAATTTGACGTTGTCTCTACTATGAACAACTTTTTTTGCTGGGCATCCACTATGAACTACTGAAGTTCCTGATGAAGAACACGCTATTGGTGTGTAGGGCCTCCGACAGATACGGTCCATGACGATGACGATAGCCATGACGATCGCAACATCGACGCCTGGCCTGACGACGAGGCTGAACACGTCGTCGCCGAGACTGACCGGTCTGGACGAAGCCACGCCGGCGTTCTTCCTCGAGATCCGTGCCGCCTCCTCGCCGTTGCTCCGGCGGATCTTGCAGCTCCTCATAGAGAAGCAGCCGTCGACTCGGAAGCTGGGGATGGCACTGGGAGAAGGATCGGGTTGCCTGTGATCACTTGTTGGTGACATGTAGACTTCTGCTTCGTCACTGCTCTGAAGAGCTGAGTTCTTCCTCATGGAGAAGACTTGCTGCTGTGACAAACTCGTGCTGTCCAACCCTTCTTCTTGTGCTCTGTAACAGTTCCATCGATTGTGCAGGCTGAGAATCTGTCACATTAGAACGATGAGAAATAATTTTAATTTACACTGATTATATGTGCTGTGGTTTTGCATTTCTTGGTCAAAAATTTACGGCAGAAGAAAAGTTAAACAATGGATTATGCAGATCGTATTTTTATTGTTACTTCTTTGTCACTTAACTGAAAATTGCAGGTCGCAAATAGAGACATCTAATGTGATGCACTTAAAGGTTGAAAAACAATATAATATGCTATTATGATGAAAGCATTTTGTTTGCTTTTATTTGGATTGGTTGCATTTTGCTTGGACATGTCCTGTTCGATAGACTAAATTAATTAAATATTTTTTTGTCAATAGTACAGTTTTTCAGTTATTATAGAGAATGACGCATGGAACATACTGGTATAGATTTTTTTTTTGGCTCGACTGGTCAATATCTGATCATAAAAGATTTGTTAAGAGTTAGACCGCATAGAGATTTTGAGTAGAACTTATCGTTTGAGACTTTGAGCAGTCAACATGTTTTTTAAAAATCAAATCATCAGAGTAGAATACGAGGAAGCAAAGCGAGAATTTATATATAGGAAATTAAGATCCAACAGTTGGATTCCAACCTCGAATTAGTTGCTCGGTGATGCATGCATGTTTGGCTGCATGATAAACATAGCAGCAATGCTTTGATCAAAGCAACAAATAAGGGCGAACCTCTAAGTTGAGAAACTTCATGCATGCATACATTTCTACGGATGTTGTTAAGTTTGATAAATTAGTCTGCAAGAAAGTGCTGAAAGTCCGAAATGAACATCCAATCTGCAGATAGCTAGCTAGTAACCTAATTTCTTTATCTAAGTAAGTGCCTAAATTTGGACGGAAAGCAAAGCAGAACCAAGAACCACACGGCTATCATCCATAGATTATATATGCTAGCAAAGAAGCTGAGATGCGCATGCATGCATGAACGAGAAACTACACATGCTCCCAACATATCTGAAGATAACACTATACGATTTCAAGCTTATGAGAGCTAGGTAGCTAATTGATGAAATAAACAGGGTCGGTCGCTGCTAAAGACGAGTAGTAGCGAAGAATGAAAAGAATTAAAAGGTCACCTGTGGCCTGAGGGAGAGAAGAGGCGTGCCGTGGCCATCCATGAGCAGCAGGTCGCCGGCGAAAGCTTTCCGGCAGCGGGAGTAGTTGTCAACACGGAAGGCGAGCTTGCCAGTGGAGTCGTAGACGGAGAAGCCGTCAGTGCCCTGGAAACCCATGCTGGACCTCTTCCACACCGTGTACACCACCGGCTGATCTGCGGCGGCCGCCTGACGACCTGCACGGCCGCCGCCGCCTCCGCTGCCGCCGCGTGAAGGGTGTATCTGTATCCTCCTCATGCTTGATGATCTGCGGCTAGCTGGAACTAACTTTGAGAGGGAAGGAGGGAGCTAGTTAGCTAGTTAATCGATGAGTAACGAACGTATGGAGGACGTTGTCTGCCTTTGCCTGCACTGCAGCCTCTCGGTTATTATATTAATGCGTGAGAGTGAGATCGAGCAGCTGAAATGGCCAAGCCGGCATTGCAGCTTAATTTTCAGGTCAAGTAGGCACGAATTGACGGTGTGGACTGGACAAATAACGCAACCACGTCACGTCACGTCACGTAGGATAGATTATTGGCTTGGCGTGAGGGAGCTGGCATGCATGCAATGCAATGCAATGCAAAGCAGAGGATTTTTTTTTTTTTTGGGTAGCGTAGGCATGGTGACCGATCGATTAACGGACCTATTCGAATAGTATTTCTGATGGGCTTGCTTTGCTCTTACTGGGAGGACTCACCAAAACCATTGACCAAACCCAACGCCACTTATTGAATAGTAATTCTCAAAAGCAGAGGACTTCTTCGCCGTCGCCGTCGCCGTCGCCGTCGGCGTCCAAGAAGAGGAAGAAGGAGATGGATGCGGCGGCGGGCAGCAACAAGTACAAGTTTAGGCTGCAGTCCGCAAGAGGTAAAGGAGAAGCAGGTGTTTTGCCCCACGTCCCTCTCCTTGGCCATCATCAACCTCCGACCCACCCGCCCAGGTACCTACCTATGTAAATGTGTCTGTTCCTCTTCTCAAAAAAGAACCATTCTTCAATGCTGATTGCTCTCTCCTTTTTCTTTGTTTGTTCACAGTAATCTTGTCCCTGCAGGTCATACTCTTTAATTATATGTACTGTTGCTCTGCTCTGCTCTTCTCTACTCTATAAATTGAGTGCCTTTTGGTAAATACATATTTCACGTTCCGGTAATCTCTGCTCTCAACTTCTCTTACTATTTTTCCACACACACAAAAAAAACTTCTCTTAGGAGTATTTATCAATGAAATTTGCCTTTGTTTCAAAAGAAGAAAAAAGATTCTGCACTGCACTGCAAGTTATGTACTCTTATTCACCCTGTCCTATACTCCTAGTCAAACGATACTATGATATACTAGTATCCGTTGATTGAAAATTGCATTGCAGTTCTCGCTTGTTTTTGCCTTTCGAAGGAGAACTCGTGCTCTCTGTTTCAAGACAATTAATACCAAATGCTTTACTTTACCGTGTTAATTTCTGCTTGTGCTAATTACTTCAGTTAATCCCTGGTGGCAACTGGCAACAACCCACCTCATGTTGCCTTTGTCCTATGTTGAATTGCTATGTGATTCTGCAATTTTTGACATACTAAGACTCACATTAACCAACTTTTTTCCTTAACCATATTTGTACATGTTCTTGTATGCCAAAAGCACCATGTCAAACGATTCGCTGATCTTAGCCCTGATCAGACTTGTGATTTGTGGATCAGCAAAGGACGTTGGTATACGTCTTGAGAAGGACCACAATGCTTCTTCGCTCACAATCACAATTCAGGTGTGATTTACATTTTTTAAGTTGTCAGTTCTTTCACTTCGAATTTAAGAAATATAGCCCCCCGATATACATAATTACATGAGAATTTTGACTTACAAGTATTTGATTGTATTGGTGTACTGCACTAGTTTCAGTCTCCCCTTATTTCACAATACATCTAGTGGGTTTCTCTTTCATGCTACTTAGAGGCAATATACTGTTCATGTCACTTTCATAAGTGCATTACTGTATTATGTGAATATACCATTAGACCTTCCCTTCATCCTTTCTCTCAGAACGTTCTCTATCGGCTCTGTTTCCAATGATCAGAGGTCCAAAGATTCAGATTTAGCAAAACTGAGACAACAGTTTCTGCAGAGTTGATAAAAGTCTGTAACTCCACCTTGCTCATACTATTCCTTTCAATTTCTATACCTAGCTTTTAAGTTGTTCCTTGCTCATACTATTCCTTTCAATTTCTATACCTAGCTGTTCAGTTGTTCCTTTCTGGTTGACAACTATGTTCTAATAGCCATTTAAAGGCTTTTGTCAGGGCATATACTGTTTATTATCATATTGCTTGGTACATTTATGCATCCAGCACACAAATCAAAAGTGGCTTAAATATAGAAAGACTAGTGAGTACGAGACAAATAAGCTTTTTGTAATATTCCTTGAAATTTGTCCATATTCTTGATTCTTCTAATATTTGGTATGAAGAAAGTTTTCTTAGTACGCTAACACATTATCTTCTTGCAGCATATTGTCAATATCTTTTGAATCTATCTGAGAGGGATTGCAAATCTTAAGCACATGTACAATGCAAATGGAACACCAAGTGGTGGTTTGAAGATATTGAGGGTTCCATGGTGGCATGCGAGCCTACATGACCCAGCATAGCACCCAGCCGGAGCTCCGCATTGTAAATGCTTTAATAGATGCAACGAGCATAGAGAACATTAGTTTTGCCTCTTCTTCAGTGTGAGTACACCCAACTTGCTTTATACTGTTAAAGATAGCTGAAATCATTGATTATATCTTAAATCTATTATTTTGAGCATTTCTCTTTTAGGATTCAACAAACTTTGTTCACTTTTGTCTTTTACATTGTCTTGGGCATGAATAGTGCTTGTTCTGATGGTGCTTCTAGGTGGACAGCATTAAAATGATGTTGTCCAAACAGTTGATAACAGCTCACTGTTGGTAACTAGTGGATCAAAGGAATCACATGGGAAAGGAAACATGAATTTCAAGTTCCAGTAGGACTAAAGAGATTTAGGTTCAATTTGCAAATTTGATCTTCCTTTTATAAGTGAACAAATTTAGAACAAGTTACATGTCAGTCTCAGTCCATCAACAGTACAATTAGCGAACTACAGTCTCATACTAGTTTCTTGAATTAGTTCATTGATGTCACTTGAATCGAAACATCTATTTTCCTATGTGTCGAACAGAGCTCATCGCCTTGAACTATGAAGAACACATCAAAGGTGTGTATGGCTTCCAGCAGATCCGGTCCAGAACAATGACGAAAGCCATGATCATCGCACAATCTACATTCGGTTGGACCTCAAGACTGAACACATCTTCAGCCAGTGTCAGGGACAATGTTGCTGCTCCAGCCTTCTTCCTCGTTATCCTTGCCACTTCCTCGCCACCGCTGTTGCGTATCTTGCAGCTTCTTCTCCTGAAGCTGCCCTCGATACAGAAGCTGGGAGAGTGGCCTGTACGATCTGACGCATCGGTACTTCCTGACATGTATACTTCTGCTTCAGAACCGCTTTGTATAACCGAACATTTTCTCATTGAGAAGAGTTGTTCAGATCTTGTTCTCTTGCCTTGCCCTTCGTCTGACGCTCTGTAACAATTCCACTGGTCATGCATGCTGATAATCTGTTGCAACAGAAGAAAAAAATATTAGTTCTTACTCCCATGAGTTCTATTAGTGGTTTCTGTTGGTGAGAGACCAGTGCTTCGGTTCATCTGCTGCACTTGTAACAAGGGGTAAGACTTCAGTTGAAAAGTAAAATGAACTAGGGGATGAATCGATGAAAACTTTGTGTTGTATCTTTGCATTTTTTAGGATTCGTTTTTAACTTTGTAGTGGATTTTCAGCAAATTAAAACAAATTGGCATCTAAACAACCGAGGCCAGAACGCTGAACACAAAGCATTTTGTCTTTGCTGAGCTGATTTTGTCTTCAGGTGTGTAGACTATTTTTATTTCTAGATTTATCTGTTCTTCTTAGTGGAGGCAGTTGACAGCATTTCCCTAAAAATCGTCGTCGTGTATGATAATTTGCCCTAAAACTTTTTGGTGAGCCATGAAATCTTTTTTTTTATTTGTAAGACAAATAGACAAGGCAAACATGCACTTGTGATTTGGTGAATATTCAGAGGAAACATCGAAAGGCTGGAGAGAGTTTTTTTTTCTCAAAATATTAAAAATCGTTGAAATAGAAGCACTAGCCTCTGCAAAGCAGGATTCCAGTCTCAGAATAAATCGTCAGTAAAGTTTTGGACGCACATTTGGCAATCGTTCCATATTTTCAAAAAAAAAAAAACTCTACATTTGGATGAGGTAGCATGCATGATTGACGAGCAGAATATACAAGATCGTTGGTTGAATGTATGATGATCGATCGGTTCATGCTAACTGAATATATCAATCATAAGTAAAGGACTATATGATGGACAGGTTGTATTACAATCACAAAATGCGTCAAAGGAGATAATTGATCTGAGATGCAAATGAAACTAAAGATTATAATTATATACAATCGTACGTACCTGTGGCCTGAGGGCGAGGAGAGGCGAGCCGTGGCCATCCATGAGCAGCAGCTCGCCGGCGAAGAGCTTGCGGCGGCGCGAGTAGTTGTCGAGGCGAAAGGCGAGGGTGCCGGCGTGGTCGTAGACGGAGAAGCCGTCGGTGCCCTGGAAGCCCATGCTGGACCTCTTCCACGCCGTATACACCGGCGCTCGCGGCGGTGCCGTTGAGGCGGCGGCATCTTGGCGGCCATGGCGAGCCTTGGTCTCTCTGTCCGAAGGGTGTATCCGACTCATCTTCCTGCTCGATCGGTGCGATG
The DNA here is from genome assembly GCA_030770085.1 of Oryza coarctata. Lineage (NCBI taxonomy): Eukaryota > Viridiplantae > Streptophyta > Magnoliopsida > Poales > Poaceae > Oryza > Oryza coarctata. The sequence goes on from CM061483.1 coordinate 518,878, forward strand.
CAATGTATGTATTGGTTGTTTGAGAAAGAGATCAAGAGAGAGTTTGGTTGGACGAACGAGGGACGTAGGAGTATGTACTCTCACTCCTCCGGTCTCTCAATGATGCAGCCGATGGACTGATCGATCCTTTTCAGAGTTGGTTCTGCCGCTCTTATAATTGTGTGTTCGTGACTCGATCGATCCATATCTGTGGGCTACATGCTTGCGTGCCATCTCACTTTTGTGATTGTGCCATACGTACGTCTGCCAGCCATGGAAGAATCCTCTAGTAACTAGGAATGAACCGGAACACGGTTTTGGTCTACTGCTAGTACTACTTGCTGCTTGTTACAACTCACAATGTGATAATACTTAGGTAATCTGCAACTCAGTCAATGTAAATGCTGTGTTACATTTTTCTCTTTTTTCTATTAGCTAGTACACCTCAACATGCATGCATGGATCACTGACTTGTTTTTACTACCAGAAATTTTTACTGCTATACATTTGGTCAGCAACTGTACTCTAGACGGTGGGTACAATTTAGTGCCAGAAGCTTCCAATTATCGTACTTTTTCATGCTATTACAATCATCCATTCATCTTCCTACAGGAACATTTGTTTTATATATATAGCCCATGTCACTCGTTTGCAGTAGGCTGCTATCCATTGCTGTGTCCATCTTAGCATACATCTCATTATTTCCCCAAGCACGCTGCTCTTCCTGCATGCCAAGTAAGTAGTCAACAATCACGGGAATAATTACCCGTGCAATTGTTAAAGCCCAAGATTCAGCTAAACAAAAAAAACAACTAATTTTGCTTTGGTGGGTGGGTGAAGTTGTGGAGTTCCTCAAGATGTCACCGTCGCGCATGGGTAACATCGATCTGGTTAGTTGCTTACAATATCTGAACAGCAGTCAAGAAATGCTGGCTTTTCTCATATGCACTATGGCTATGTTTGCTTTTTATTGGGCTTTTGGCACGTAAAATGGAACAACGGATTAAGTACATACTTGATTAAATAATAGCTAAAAACTTAAAAATAAATTAATATAATTTTTAAAATAAATTTTCTATATATTTTTTAAAAAACATATCGGTTCAAAAAATATACGCCTGAAAAATAATGAAGTAGAAATTGAGAACCGGTGCGGCCTCACACAGGCTAGCTAATTGGCTAGTGGGCAGAGCTTACTCCATTTATGCGGTCTTGGGTACTTTCTTGGACACCTCTTGCTTGCTAATTGCTGTTTGAAAAACATGGATGAAAGCTCCATCTACAGCTATGAAAAGCAGGATTTCATAATACCCCACACACTCCCTTGTGATGTTCAACAAAGGATAATTTATTATTCCACAACCACCGGCCTATGCTATGCTAAGTTATACAGTCCATATGTATATATTCAAGTTACAGAATCTTGAACTTGCAATATTATCTTTCTCATGATGAGTTGTGCCAAGATCTGTTGCTTGCATGCGCAAAAGTTGGCAATGCAACTTGGAATTGATATATAAATTAATGACACTGGTGACATAATGATGTATTCCCTCTCTCGAAAACAGAAATGTGCCTGCTGATTCTTAATCGATCAAATATAATTGCTATCCGCTTGTCAATGAACTTCTTGAGAAGGGGGTTCCACATCGAAGCATATTGACGCCAAATCCTCTAGCAAAATCTGGAAATTCAGCATGGACAAAAGTTTTGTGTTGTCCAAGATCAACAAGAACTTTCTGATTTACGCAGTTAGATAGCCTTCTCGCATTCATGGAGATACACGGATGATTTATTAGATAAACCAAGAAAGGTAGACCTTAATTTCATCGAGAGGATGGGTTGTTTATGAGTAAATTAACAAAGAAAGCTAAAACCACTGCAACCCTACGAAAGAGATTGAAAAAAACTATAGTAGATTGATTTTGACCTTTAATCATGTTGGGCTCAATTTGTCTTTTGGCCCCTTATATTTATATAGTAGGAAGGGTGGTCTTATCTCATGTTTTAGGTTGAAATCTAAAATCCCTTTAAATTTGACATCAAATCGATCCAAAACTAACTTAAAACTCCTATAAGTCGTAAACCAACCTTGGACAGAAAAGTTACAAGTATGGTCTCTTTCTCTTTGTATCGAATTATTGTAATATCGGAAGTTTCAATCCTGATACCAAAAGTTCTTGGATGAACCCCTCTATTCTAAATTATTTTAACACATGACATTTTGATGATATAACAACTCGACGTATGGTAACACTTTTGGTGTAAACAGAACACATCTACATATATACCTATGATAAACTTGGGCACATATGCATGTTTATCAAAAAGAGGGTATGCTAAGTAGTTAAGTACTTAAATATTTGTCGTAAGATACTATTCACACCGCCCTCTCTCTTCTTTTTTTTTAAAAATATATATACTTAAAAGTATATGTGTTGTACAATCATATAACTTTCATTGATAATCTAAAAATTATTAATGGTTAGACATGAAATATTGATTGTTAATAGTGACTAGTAAAAGGATGGAGGGAGTAACAGGATTTTAGCTCTTTAAATAAGTATGATGAGTAAGTTTGGATAAAATATTATGATATTGAGTTGCAAATGCCGACCACCATATTAAAAGCTAATGTTGATGGGAAAGTGGTATTTTCTTATGTTTTAATAGTAGAATAAAAACAAATAGCTCTACTGATCCTATGTACTAGTTCGATCAGTTGAATGAGATATCGATGAAGACGCCTTGGCATATGCATGAGCTAGGGAAGAGCCAACAGCCTCGTGAAGAACAAAAATGAGAACAGAATCATTTGGTGTTTACTCATCTTTTGTCAAATTAACACGACAAAACCCAAATGCACGTCTATGTTCAATTCTAACTCTAGCCAATGACAACAAGACAAGATTCGTTGCAGCTCACGCACATTACACGCATGATTAATCACCCTAGACAACACAAACTCCAAACCAAAATAATGACAAGGTTAGGTTGAACAGGTTAATTACAACTCTAAGTAGTCGCTTTATTGGATCCTTTAACAACAGGATCATGATCATAATCTCCGTAGTTTAGTATTACTGGTACCCTAGCCAAATGGTTAGTTGTTTCGTCGCTTAATAAACAGAGCAATTAGTGAATTACTTAAATGCATGAACGAATGCGTTAAAGATGTGGTAATTGTTATTTGCAAATTGCACTTTTAAGTAATCACACGATCTGTTGTTTGTAACGAATCGGACATACTAATGATCAATTGTAGATGATGCAAATAACGTGTTACAAGGATTTATTATTTTGTTGGTACGACTGACCATCCATTTTAGGGGCTAGAAAGAAGCAGGTAGGAGAACTGCCTCCATTTTGTAGATAGGAGGAAGGTACAGCTACAAAACAGCAGAACCAAAAGGTCAGGAAAAAGACTTAGTTGGACGTTAATTTCAGTGTTTTAAGATAGCTAGTACGTTATATAAAGGAGAAACTTTATGACTATCACACTGTACTATTATTGAATTATTTTTCTGTGCATAAACAAATGAAAAAAAAGGTCAAATATACTCTCTTAAACTATTTCACCATAGCATTTAACCCCTTAACTATTTCTTAGCTTATTTGACACCACGAATTGTTAAAAATGGTTTACTTTACTTTTTAACACTATTTCTCCTTTTTGTTTTTCTGCATATTAGTCATATTTTACATTAAAAATTTGGTAGGATGATAGATACGTTACAATATACGAGTCAACATTTTCTAAATTTTTTTTATCACTGTTTACAACCTAAAACTAATTTAAATATCCAAACTTTAAAGTTCAACTTAGAATATGTAAAGTTTGAGAATATGTCTGAACGAGAATATGTCTGAACTTTAATAATGGTGTTATATATGATTCGTAAAAAATTCTGCTTAGAATACAGTTTGTACAGAGAGAAATATTATTAATGAGTAAATTGAACCATTTGCAATAGTTTAGGGTAAGGTAAAATGAGAAAAAAAAGTTTAGATGGTGAACTAATAAAATAGTTCGAGCCAGTAAACTAAACTTTTTTCTAAAAAAAGTCTATTTCCTAACGTCTGAAATACAAGTCATGCGTGTTGTTTCGTTGCTAGGTTGTGTTTCAAATATATATATATAAGTCATATGCATGTAAACCTTAGTTAATGCATTTTTTCTTTTGTTCTCACTTATATTCCATCTGTTTCAACCAGTGTTGAGTGAAACAATAAAATTAATTAATTAACTTACCTCATATTATTCTCAAGACATTGCATATGGGCAGGATATTAACCCCCGTGCATAGTAATACGAAAGTATTTAACAACTAACATGCTCCACATAATTAAAACATGCATTATCCTGTGTGAGTTAATTACTCTGCCAAATGTTGTGCCGACACTCACAACAGTGTCCGTACATCATGACGATAAGAAGATGAGAAAGAATTTCAGAATTGTGCTAGCTAGCTAGATGTCTCTTCTTTTAAGTTATCAGCGTCATTGCTTTGTTTTTGCCGCGTGATTGAAACTTACGTTTGCTTGCGTTGCCACGCACTTCACACACACATACACAATATATATATATGTATATGAATGTATGTATGCGCTAATAGTATCAAATGAGAATGCCGCAACACTAAAAAGGAAGATTATAAGAGATCTCGAACTACGTAAGCACTGTACGTAACGTACCTGGAAGAAGTTGTAAATTACTCCACAACTTGTATCCATACAAGTCGAAATCGAACAGAGTTTCTTTAAGAGGCAACGCGAGTGTGACGTACTGTGCCGAGAAAAGATCGAAATTTCGTTTAAAAAAACCGAGAGAAAAGATCGAAATATGCAGTGTCTAACTGGGAAGGTAGCTGGCCATTGTTCACATGGGCTCAAATTAAAAGGTTAAGCTTCAAGAGGAAGAAGAGGCCCATACTAATGGACAGGCCTTTGATCGATCATTGAGTGTTTCTTTAAGTGCCCTTATATGTAGATGGGTTAGGTGTTGAGTGTTACAGTGTTTTAGTTGCGTTGATGTTTTGAGGTGTTTAGTGTAAGCTATAGGAAGCGACTTTGAGGTGTTTGTAGGACGGTGTTTTCGGTGCGAACCCTTTCTTGAGTTTGATACTTTGATGTGTATCTCTTCTTTATCAATCAAATAAAACAGGGCTTCTGCCTTTGTTTGAAAAAAATATATATAGATGGGCTAAGATGTCCCTCGTTCTGAAAATTCTTTTAGACATACGTTGATAGATTAAAAAGTAATAAGTAGAAGGGCACCTTGAAACAAACTCACCGTCAAATTAAAATACTATCCATCTTGCAGTATATCCATGTATGTCTGCCGTATGTGGAGCACTGCACTGGCCGGCCCGTGGCGATCCCGGCGACGATACAATACACAATCCCAGGGAAAGCTTGCCTCCAAACCCCAATGCTCAAACAGACGGCAGTTGTCAGACAAAGCTACCACATCTTGTTGTTTCAAATTCAGTGAAACTAGTGCCTCCATCGTCGGTTGTCCAAACAAAAGGACGACTCTGAAATTTTCTTTGGGAGAAAACAGTGGTTGGTCAGGCCTGACAGAGATGCTTTTCTAGGGTGACGAACTGCATGTCTGACAGACAGCTTGTGTATATGCACCTTGATTCTTGTGTGCTTAATCGTGCTGAAATGATTACCCTCACGTGCGTTTCAGACTTCCAGGTTTATTCAGAGTAGGTTTCGGTGCCGATCGAGCAAATTGAGATAACTAGCATCGTGGGTTTGTACCAACAATGCATTTGCATAATTGCATTTCCACCTAAAGGGTGATGGTCAAATCAAGTGTGTGCTGGCCTGACTGCCCAACTTGCATGATTTCTAGACCATGCACCTTGTAGTATTCAGTGCTTTGAAAAGAAGAGGATACAGGCAAAAAGAAGCTAGGTTAGTTAGGTACTCGTATTTGTCCTCCTCACAACAGCCGCGGTCTCTCTACAGTACAATCATATCCATACACCAAATTAAATGGGTTACAGAAATTAATCAGATCATCACACCCTCAAATTAACTCTCTGATGAGAATGCAAATCAAGAGTTAACGTACGAATCTTCAATTTTATATGGAACCGATCCATCGAGAATTAACCCACCACTTTCTGAAGATTCTATACGCTGTTAAACTTTCAGATCAATATATTCATGTCAGGAACAATGACATCCTCAAAGCATATCTACTCCCAAGAATCTCTGAAAAAACTCAATGCGTTCGCAATCGCATCATAAAACCATTGAATTCAGGCGATCATGGATGAGAATTAACCGCAGCAAGTGATCAGTAGCTCGGTGGTCAGGGCTGCTGGTTGGTGCAGTTGGTGGCGCCGCAGCCGCAGGTGTGGGGGGAGAAGGCGCAGACGCCGAAGGGCTTGCCGGGGATGTTGCAGTCGATGGCGTAGCAGCACCGAGTGTCCACACAGCTGCTCGCGTTCGACGACGCGCAGCACCGGCAACCCATGCACAGCTCGAACGGCTCGTACGCCGCCTCCGTGCTTATCACCGCCGGCCGGTACACCAGCCTCCTCACCGGCACATCATAGTACTCCATCTTCTTCTTCTCTGCTCCTGCATGCAAGAATAATTTTCAATGGAATCAGCTAGAACTGGATGGACTGGAAGGATCAAGAAGACGACGACCACCTATGTGATAGATAGATCGGTGCTACTTACCTTGGGCAGCCTGGAGGGAGGAGGAGCTGAAGATGAGGACGGCCATGGCGAGGCCGGTGAGAGAGATGGAGACATCAGGATTTTTCGCCATGGTCAATTTGTCTCTTGGGAGAATGGAAGAAAGATGAGGTGCAAGGTGAGGGGGAAATGGTAATTGTTTTCTCAACAAGAAGGCGACTCGTCGCAAGCGATGCATGACTAGCTGGAGCCAATTTCATTCATATATATAGTTTGGAAGGAAACGTATCCACACATGCATGGTTACAAAAATTGACAGCTCCAATTCCCCAAAAAAGTACAAAATTTTGTTATGCCTAAATAACTAACTACCGCATGGTGGTACAAATTAGTCAGCTTGTCAACAAAGCTTGTTCTTTTTCTTTCTTCCTTGCTTCCTTTCCAGCTAACAAGATTTAGCTAGAGCATTTATGTGTCAACTAGCTAGCGGTGTGGCTTCAGCATCAAGAACTCATAAAGGAGTAGATGAGATGACCAGGCACAAATTTGTGGAACTCTGTATGCGGAAACTAGATTCTTATTCTGAAGCTTCATACTGTTAAAACAGAGAATGAATATGCATGCTCCGTGAAAGAAATGGGTTAAAAGCATCGTCAGCGTTTGAGAAAGTTAATTAGCAGTTGACAGATGAAGCAACCGTTGTGCGTGCCAGTTAATGAGAGCGATTGATGTTCCTTTGTGTCAATACCAAAGAGGAATATCTTTCTATAGCTAGAGATACGTCATTTGCTGGCCCTCTAAAGTCGCATATATCATCATCGAACAAATATGGTTTGCAATGCAACCTTGGTCTTTAATTTTCGCATCTGATGCTAGTATTATTGCCTCTTCTGAACATATTCATGCATATATGTTGATCATTTTGATATGCACTATTAATTTGCTTTTAAAACATAGTTCTATTCCTCAATATTTGCGATCCAAACTAATTTGCGACTTTGTGATGCACCAGCACAGCAATTCTCACCAACCTTCTAGCAGTTATTTTATATAATGAAAATAATTTACATCACCGTCCTTTACCATACGGTACACAGCCAACCCTCTAGAATTAACCAAGTCACATCCTGTAGAGATTTTCCTTGTGTTGGAGGGATACGGTTTTTATTGTTTTGTGAGTAAAAACATTGCTTGTCAACAAGGGAACAATGTCCTTGATGTTTTTCGTTGAAAGTGATTGCTCACTAATTTCAAGCATCTTTTTAGTTTTGACATGATAATGCATTAACATTCCTGTCCAGTCAGTGGTCCAATTTGTGACACTTGTTCGACTAGTGGGTGGTTCTTCCATTTCATCTTCCTTCCAAAGACAACAGACTTTCAGCAGTGTTTAGGGTATTTAACTGAATAACATAGAGCTCTATCGACTATCTTTCTTTTAAAAAAGACAACCACTTAAATATAGAAAGAAATTAGATAAACTCTAACAGAAAAGATATCCATCTAAATATAGAAGGGGATCATCTAAAGAGAGAAAGAGATAAACTCTAACACCCCCGCAGTTGAAATATCCACACGACAGATGTTAAGATTGGAGTGAAACTTACAAAAAACAGAAGTGAAAAGCCCCTTGGTGAAAATATCAGCAAACTGGGATATCGTTGGAACATAGAGAACACAAACATCTCTAATAGCAACACGTTCACGGATAAAGTAGAGATCGATCTCGATATGCTTCGTACGCTGATGCTGAATAAGGTTGGTTGATAAGTAGACAACACTAACATTATCACAATAGACTAAGATGCTCTTTGTTAGGGGACCATGGAGTTCTTGCAACAACTGTCGAAGCCAGCAAGCCTCGGCCACGCCATTGGCGACCACCCGGTACTCAGCCTCGACACTGGAGTAGGACACCGTGTTCTGCCACTTGGAGAACCAGGAAACTAGGTTGCCACCAAGGAATACAGTGTAGCCTAAAATAGACTTATGTGTGTCTGGACAACCGGTCCAATTAGCATCGTTGTAGACAAGCTGGGCAGAGGTTGTCGATGATTGTAGAAGAATGCCATGACCAATTGTCCCTTGCAGATAGCATGAGATACATTTAACTACAGAGAGGTGAACGTCACTAAGGATCATGCATGTGGAGACACACCTGCTGAATAGCATAAGAGATATCGGGCCAAGTAAAGATGAGGTACTACAAGGCACTAACCAAACTGGGGTACTGAGTGGGGTCGTTGATAGGTGCACCGACTATAGAGGAGACCTTGGCATAAGTGTTAACGGGGGTATTGCATGGCTTGCAATTGGTCATGCTAGCTTGCTCAAGCATATCCAAAGTTTACTGCCCTTAGGAGAGAAAGAGACCCTCAGAACACTGCTGAACAGCCACACCCAGGAAGTGATGGAGGACACTGAGATCCTTTATGGAGAATTCCTTCTGAAATACAATGATGATGCGACGAAGGAGATCCTGGCTGGAGACAGTGATGACAATGTCATCCACGTATAGCAGTAAGTATGCCTTATCGGTCCCGTGGTGATAGATGAATAAGAAGGTGTTAGACTTGGCCTCAGTGAATCCCAAAGTGAGAAAGTGCGCAGCAAAGCAACTATATTAGGCACGAGACGCCTGCTTCAGGCCATACAGGGACTTATTGAGATGGCAAACAATATGTGGTTGAGTAGGATCAACAAAACCTATGGACTATGAGCAGTAGACTGTCTCAATGAGAGTGTCATGCAAGAAGACATTCTTGATATCGAACTAGTGAACCGGCCAATGTTGAGAGATCACTAGGGACATAACAATACGAACAGTCATAGGCTTGACCACTGGACGGAAAGTCTTGTCACAATCCACACTAGGGCACTGGGTGAAACCACGGAGGACTCGAGGGAAACCATTGGCATGGAACTTGTGGTGGAAAATTTACTTGCCGGTGACGATGTTGGTGCCGAAAGGATACGGGACGAGATCACATGTGTTGTTGAAGAACAAGGCACCATACTCCTCTTCCATTGCACGTCGCCAGTGTGGTTCAGTGAGGGCACTACGATAGGTCTTCGGAATGGGTGAGACGGCCATGGCACTGAACGTGGCTGGCAGACGAAACCCAGACTTGCCATGGATGGCCATCCTATGTTGATAACCACTGGGGCAATGTGGATAGCACCAGGTGGAAGCTAGGCAGTTGCAGGAGCCACAGGCGGTAAAGGAGAGGGTGTTGCTGGGACGAGTACAGCAGTGATAGGGCACGAACAACAGCTATACACCAGCAGGGGCGCAGTCATCACACGCACAAGGGACGTAGCAGGCGCCAGCGCCGTCGGGGATGAGGCCACGCGTGGCGCAGGCAATGCCAAGGCCACTGAGGCCATGCGTGGTGCGATCGGTGAAGGCGACTCTGTGGCCGCACGTAGTGACACCGTCAATGAGGTCAAGACCGTGGAAGGCACGGTGGGTAAGTGTGGCACCAGACGCTGTAGTCTCGGGACATTAGCAGCCGTAGCGGGTGCAACGTTGGTCGCAACAACCACGGTGAGCGAGGCACCAAGCAAGGCAAGGCGAGTACCTACTGGGGAGGGACCGATCGGAAAGACCAAAATCTCAAACTCAGACAAGAAGTCAAGGTCAGTGGATGATGTTTGAGAGCCAGTGAGGACAAATAATGTCTTATCAAAGACCATATGGTAGGAAGTGATGATTCTGTTGGACGAGAGGTCCAAGCAGTGGTAACCCTTGTGGTTACTGGAATAGCCAAGAAAGACGCAAAGACTCGACCAAGGAGCAAGCTTGTGAGGCATAGTGACGGACATGTTGGGGTAACATGCGCAGCCGAACACACGAAGGTTGTCGTAGGAGGGATGGGAACTAAACAGGGCAAAGTAGGGGATATCGAGTGCTAGTGTTTTGGTGGGTAGTTGATTGATGAGGTATGTGATGGTATGAAGACCTTCGACCCAATATGACGGGGCAAGGAAGGCCTGAAAGAGCATGGAATGTATAATGTTATTAATGGAACAAATCATACGCTCGGCTTTACCGTTTTGAGAGGACCTGTAGGGCATGACATCTAGAGCAAGATGCCATTGGTGAGAAGGTGCGAGTTGAGGAGTTATCAAACTCGTGGCCATTGTCACACTGAACATACTGAACGATGCAACCGAACTGTGCCTTTACATAAGAGAAAAAATTAGCCAAGGTGGAAAACATCTCGGATTTCAGCCAAATCAGGAATGTCCAAGGAAGTGTGAGCAGTTATTAAGAATAACAAGATAATATTTGTAACCGGACATATTGGTAATAGGAGAGGTCCACAAATCACAATGAATCAAATCAAAATTCTTAAAAGCTCACAAGGAGGAGGTTTCAAAAGGTGATCTAATGTGACATCTAACTTGGCATGCATGACAAAAAGAATCACTAGTATTTTTATTCCAACGGATGACGGAGGTACTAGTGAGTTTGGATAGAGCCTCATGTCTAGGATGCCTAAGACGACGATGTCAAGTAATGAAGGGGGGTGCTACAACAAGAGCGCATAACTCCATGAAATGCAATGGGACGGTGAGAGTGTATAAGGGCCCTAAATTACTGCACCTGGTGATCACGCTCTAGGAATTGAGAATTGAGATCCTTTACACATAGGCCAAACGGGTCAAATTCGACAGAATAATTATTATCAATAGTGAACTGATGAACATATATGAGGTTTTTAATGATATCAGGGGCAACAAGGATATTATTGAGATAAAAGAGACCTAGTAGGACAGAGTGGCCAAATGCTATGACAGGTAAAGTAGATCCATTGCCAACTACAATGAAGAAGGAGCGTGATGGGCAAAACAAGAAGATGCTACCGGTGTCAGAAGTCATATGATTAGAGGCGCTGGACTCCATGACCCAATCAGTTGTACCGGGAGGATTGAGAATCATGGTGCTGAAGTTGCTAGCGAGGGACTGCTAATCTCAAGATCCGAACCACTGTGTCCATGGTGAGGCCTAGTGATCCAAGGCAATAGTCACCGTGGTGGGCTGTGAAGGTGGCCCAAATTGCTGCTGGGCTTGTCGAAACGGCGTCGATAGGAATAGCCCAGGGGAGAGTTGTGCAAAGTGGGCCAATGGAGACGTGTAGTAGGTTGGGGCAACCAACAGGGCCTACTGGAATATGGCACGCGGCAATGCCATCACGGGCACACGCGACGCCTAGCCACCGCGCTGCTGCGAACCGAGCCATATGGTGATTAAGGGCCATGGCATCGTGGCCTTGCCGCTGCCACCACCGTTGCCACGACGATGCCGGTGGCCTCCACTGATAGAACCACTGCAGTGCTTCCGGAGGGCGTCGTGGAGCAAGTGGATCCACCATGGGGCATCGCTAGGCTACCAGTGGAGGGGGTGCTGAGGGGAGCAAAGTTGCCAGAAGGTCGCACCGGAGCAGCAATGAGGGTGGTTGTCGGAGGTTGTGTTGGCGCGCTGGAGTCGATCTCCTCGAGGATGAGGTTGTTACAGACCTCATCGAAGGAGGAGAACGGCTTGGAACGCTTGAAGTAGGCCTTCATGTGGGCGAATTTCTCGTTTAGGCTACGCAACACATTGAGGACGAGGGTGCAGTCATGGATGACCTTGCCAAGGTTGTCGAGAGCGTCGGCCATCCCCTTCATCTTGCAGTAGTAGTCGTTGATCAAGAGGTCACCCCACATGAAGACACGAAATTCGACGTCAACGTAAAGGGCGTGAGCTTCGCGGTTACTGAGGAATTGTGCCTCAACAATGATCTAGGCATGGCGTGTTGTGCCATTGCTGGTACGAGTGAACTCCATCAGCTTGGGAGAGAGCGTGCCCAGCACCCACGATAGGACGACGGCGTCTATGCACTGCCATGATGGCACGGTAGAGAAGGTGGCGTCAGAGAGGATGTGGTTAGCAAGGGTGTACCGCTCGAGGGTGAGGAGGACGAGGTCGCACTAGTGGTTGTAGTGGGAGGAGAAGGGTTCTAGAATCACTGGCATGAGGGCACGAATGCTCTGGATGCTCGCCGCCTACACGTGGATATTAGCGATGGTGGCGGCCTTGTAGTCGTGGACGTCGAGGTTGTCAGTGGTGCCGACGTCGTCGCTAGGTAGGAAGGCAGCGTTGCGAGCAGCGGCTACTGCGCGCTCGAGATCAGTAGCGGCCTAGCGTTCCTTCGCAAGAACGTCCTAGGTGGTGTGGACGTGATACTTAGCGGTGGCAACAACCTTGTCAGCTTCATTGATGGCGTCAACTTGGTCCTGACGGGTCTTCTCTTGTGCGGCCACGTCTTCAACGCATTGCTTGGCATCAACGACGGTGGGAGCGGGCAGAGGGTCACCAGGTGGTATGACAGCGGTGCAGGCAGGTGAGGTTTAGCAAAAGCGAGTTGTCACGAGATCGTGATGATGCTCTAATATTATGATAGCACGGATATTGCTTGCATTTAACTAAATAATAGGAGTGTAATATATATAGAGCTCTATCGATGATATTCCTTTATCTAATTTATATAATCAAAATCAAGAGAAGATCAAGTGGCTCAGAAAAGAGGGATCACCTAAAACTCTAACAATAGCAACCACCTTTCATTTGCTAAATGAAAATCTTATCTAACTTGCTCCACGTCACACACGATAACCATCTCATAATAATCTCCTTTGATGCGAGTGCAAGCAATGATGATGACGACGACCATGGCTTAAGGGCACCATGAATTTAGAGTATTAGACGACAATAAGAGTGTACGTATGTAGTGACTGAAAATGATTAGCACTGTTGCCTATATATATGCTTACTCTTCACTTCAGCAAGATATTACTTACAGATGGCCATACACCTAGCATTCTTGCCTTAATTAATACATGGTTATAGACCGAGAAAATTAACTGTTAATTAACATGGTAAAAGATGGTGAAGTAGACTGGAAGTTTTCAGTTGAAAGTTAAGGGGAATCTATTGTGGATTTTAGCACTATAAAGTGAGGTTTATTATTAGTGTCCAGACTGATGAGACCAAATATTGTCCTGGTAATGCATCAGAGTCGACACCTTTAGAGCTAGAAACGGAGTAACATGGTGGATGACAGATGACAAGAAAATGAGGGCTCCTTGTTAATTACAAAAGCAAGAAAGACAACGACTTGTTCCTCTATAGAGAAATTGCAGAAAAATAATGAGTGACTTCCATATCATAAGCAGAGTGTTGACGTATGAGAACACAACGCCAGGAGTGCAAAACTGACGCAGACCTGCATACGAGAAACACCATATACAAGAGGTATGAACAAATTATGCAGTGCTTCACAGCAGCAATAAAGATGAGCACTACATCAAGAAAGCAAGCAAATCATAACACCAGCAATGTAACATCAGAAAGTAGAGCTCAACCAAAATGCACGACTAATTTAGGTAAGTAATGGGACAACATAATAGAGATGATGACAGACAACACTTCAGTAGCATAGCAACCATCCAACCACTCTTAGTTCAGCCTTTCATTTCTGGGGTTAAACCTTGCCGGTTTTGGCAGGGCAAACACAGTCAAAAACACATAAGACCACTGTGAAAATTAATGGGCCTTACAAGCAGCAGCATGTAGACGAAATCTACAGGTTGAAAACTAAGGAGAGAGCCAAAAAAACGAGAGGTAAAAAACCCAAAAACACACAGCGCAGGTGTGCACACACACGCACCATCCACGGAGACTTGCAATGTACAACTGAACCTATTCCAGAAGTAACTGAAACAGCACGCTCTCACCTCACCCTGCATGATGGGACAGAAGGGGAGCACTTGGGGTTTGGAATTGCCCTACAGTGGACGCTGTCCGTCGTTAGCCTGCGGTTAACTCTATAGCTGGGAAGGCCGCTGCCAAGAACAGATTGAACAGCTCCATCACTTCCACCGCTGCCCTGCAGTGGTTCGAGAGTCTCAACAACGTCGCTCATAAGAGGCCTTGCCTTTGGGTTTTGACTCAAGCAGTAGTAAGCTAGGCTGCAGGCTTTGTGGGCAGCTCTAACTGAATACTGTCCCTCCAGTTTTGGGTCAATGATTTGGAGAAGCCGCCTCTTGTCATTGAGCTTAGGGCGGGCCCAGTCAACCAAGCTGTGCTCCCTGCTGGGCCGTGACTTGTCGATGGACTTGCACCCAGTCAAGAGTTCAAGAAGGACAACACCAAAGCTGTACACGTCACTTCTAGCAGTCAAGTGACCTGTCCAATAGGAATATATACATCAGATGAAATTGCATGGGCAAAACAGAAACTGCATAATGCATCTCCGTTGGTCAACTTTTCCTTTGACAGAGAACCTGGTCACATTTTGATGAAGGATAAAAACGCTATCCAGAAAAAAAGTAGCAAATGCAAAAAAACAAAAAGGAGGACAGTACCAGTCATCACATATTCAGGGGCAGCATAACCATATGTTCCCATCACCCGTGTTGATACATGGGTTTCATCGCCTTCAGGGCCAGCTTTTGCCAGACCAAAGTCAGAGAGTTTAGCAGTATAATCCTGTGTAAGCGTAAATAAAAGATAAATATTATTATGCCAATTATTTACATATTACCAGCAGATGCATAGAAGAGAAAGGAAGAACCAAGATATTGACAAGAAATGCTACTCAACAGAGTCCAGCAGAATATTTGATGTCTTGAAATCTCTGTAGATAATTGGCCTTTCAGCATTGTGGAGGCAAGCTAACCCTTTGGCAGCTCCTAATGCAATCGACATCCTAGTAACCCAGGGTAGTGGAGTAGCTGTCCCTGAGAAGAGAAAAGAAAATCAGAGACAATGTCAGAAAACTTCCTACTCTCAAATACAAGTTCACCACAAAGAACAAGAACAAAATCTTTAGCCAGTCATTGGTTCAGTATGGGCATATAATTTGCTTATTCTACAAATGAATTGATGAAACCGTATTCATTTATTTTTGCAGAAAATATTGTAAAAAATTAGCAAGTTATGATGACATTACACAATTGACAATTAAAAGACTTCTGCAATAGTATATACAGAAGAAATTTAGCAATTAAGTTAAATATCATGAATGATATTCTGCGCATGATAGCTAAATATCATGAATGATTCTATTAAGTATACCAACAAAGAATGATTCATGATATTTAGCTATGGCAAGACAAAGAGTTCAGATGGTTAACTGGTTGGACAATGTTGTTAAAAACGTGCCAATAAAGTTTTCAAGGAATGACAAATATGAAGAGGGCCTAAACTTACTGAAGGTCTAGCATCGAACAGTTAAATCGGTTGTTCAGTCAAGAAGCTCTGGAAATTTTGCAATCCTTACGAACAGCAAGTCGAAATGAAATCCTACCAGACCACGTTCTAGAGCACTAGTCATTTGTAAAATTAGAGTAACCAAAGAAACTATTCAGCCATGATATAATTCATGAAGTGATGAAAAGGAGTTATATTCTTACTTCGGAATAAGTGGTTTTCTAGACTTCCACGAAACATGAACTCGTAGACAAGCAGCCTGTGGTCATCTTCGCAGCAATATCCAATCAACTTGACTAAATTTGGATGTCTTAGCTGCCCAAGGAACCTAACCTCGGTCTGACAAAAAAACAACAGATGAGTTACTTCTCAATAATTCTTCTAACAGAATGACAAGACTCAAAAGGTAATGATTTTCCAAGTTGAAAATATTCCTGAAAACTACCAAACTTGCTTACGTGAGACAAATTGAATAGCATTTTCCTAGAAGTCATTCCCACTTGTAAATGGATTTCAAATTAAATGCATCATGTTTCTTTGATGGACAATGTTGCCTATTCTCTTTTTAAAAAGAAGTAAAATTTTACTTATTCTGAGCATTGTGTAAATAAGGCCAATTAAAGAAAAACTAATTAAAAGAAACCTCTAGAGACACCAATACATTATAAAATTCTAAATTAAAATAATAAGATAAAAGAAAGGTAGATGAAGACCAAAACTAATATAAAAAGAGAGAAAAAAAAATATAACTAAAGATTTATACTTGAATAGAAATATTTAAAAAACAGTAATTGGCGTGACTGAACCATAATTTAAAGATTCTTGTTGGATTTTAACTTGTTTAGAACTAAAAGTTTATATTGAGTTGAGTTGAGCATTATATAAATACACTATTCTGTTTGTAAACCTTCAAGAAATATGCTTTTTAACGGTATGAATCAGGCTACATGAATGTCGGTCAATGAAATTAATATGTTTAGCCTTTATGATCCTATCAAGTTTCACATTTTCTTCATGATACATGCCCAATGAGTAATTCTAACTATGTGTAGCTTCTTAAGAACTTTTCTATTCCAAAAAGAAAACAAACAAACAAACATGAAGGCAAAAGAAATAAATTTTGTATGGTATGTTTATTTGCAAGCACACTTGATAACATTAGCATAACTACATGCTGCATGTGCCATTGATGTGATATACATAGTTAGCATCAACAGATATTTCTCTCTAGTTTACATAATTAAGATATAGCATGTTCTTGTACAACTAATTGTTAATTTTCGGCATGTCCATGTACATAATGAGCATCAACAGCCATAGTGAATATTGAACAACTTAGCAACTCACGAGCCATTCTCTGTGTCCTTGATGTCCATCTTTGTTGAGCACCTTGACTGCAACAGGTAGTGATTTCAGACCAACCCTGACATTCTCATCTATGTAGCCCTTGTAAACAGCCCCAAACCCTCCTTCACCAAGAACGTAGTCAGCACGGAAACTCTTTGTGATGGTCTCAAGCTCAAACAATGTGAAGTCAATCACATCGTTGTATATGGAGATGTTCTTGGCATCTTCAATTTTCCTAGGTGTTGAAGGATCACTCATATCTGATGAGATGCGGGTGTGCTTCCTCTCTGCAACAGCATTCTTGACAGGATGTTGTAACAAATGGAGCTGCTGAACTGTGAAGATGACATTTCAACAATAAAGAAAAAACAGTCAAGGTACAAACGAATTAAAGTTACAAGAAATTCTCATACGTAAAAGATATAGAGGAAGCCTTTTTGTGAAAGGTAAAGAGTAAATTAATGACAGCAACAACAATTCCTCCATCCAGAGCCAACAGAGAACATTCTCATAGTTGATTTTATAGTCAGTATGAGCCAAAATGTGAATTATTAACTCAGGGTTTCACATTGAATTATCAGCATTCACAAAGATGGTTGGAATTGGATGAAAGAGCTAATCCTGCTGAAATAAGTTTAGGAAGCTGTAATACAAACATAACATGAGAATTACTGAAAATGAGAGTTGCCGATTGCTAGCAATTATAAAATGGTTTCTTATTGTAACGACCATATCTCCAATTGTGAAGCCAAGCAAAAAAAAAAAAAAAGAGCATACGTCGGCAAGTTTGTTACAGCAAGAAGTAAACAGGACCAGGAGACCAGATCTACTGCACAGTTGCATGCAATAAAAAAGGCTCCAAATTGATTAAACAATGCCGCAAACTACAAGAAGAGATTATGTTTTTCTCAACTTGCAGGAGCATGACTTTATTTTCTGTTAAACTGAAAGTCAACAGTGCCTCAGTGAGCCAAAGAGCACAGAAATTGCAGCATTATTGGGGGAAGTGCCTGTAAATTGTCCCGATGAACACAATGAAGCAGAATTTCTGATACAACAACCAAGAAGATAAGGAAACACAGTAAGATTGTAACTTGGCCGGGATATGCAGCAGATAAGAGAAGAAATCACAGAACAACTACACCAGAAATATTAGGCTTAAGGAGATGAGGGCTTCGGAATTCCCAGTAAAAAAGGATGGCTTTGAGCAAATGCAGATTGTAAACCAAAATCCCAGAATGCCAAATGCAACAAACAGGAAAAAAAAGTTGAACATTTGGGGCAAATGCTGATATCAGATTTTAATCAAACCTAAACCCGAGTACCAAAATGCCAATTTGGAATAGACCTAGCAAGAATCAACATTTGCAGCCAAAAACACAATCCAAGGTCCCAATAAGCCATAGGGCATCATAATAGAAGGAAAGACTGCGCTTTTGGCAATTCCCCATTGAACTCACCAACCAAAAGATCAGGGGGACCTAGAAATGACCACCAAGATCAAATTTTTGATGAAATTCGGAGCGCCCAACCCGAGATCCCATCACAACAACCAGCATCCCCAAAACAAGCATCACCCGGAATCGGGAAAATCAATCCCCCAAGAAATCAATCCGAGGAAGGAGAGGAAGCTGAGGAACCGAAGAATACCTTGCGCGTGCGCAGCGACGACGGCATTCTCCTCTCGTGTCCCGCAGTTGCCCATCGCCTCCTGTTCCTGGTGGCGCGGCAGCTGCTGGCGGTGGTGGGTCTCTTCTACTTGTACTGGAGGCCCAAGCTCTCATTCTTGGCCGGGGTGAGGGCAGGCGGCGATGATGCCTGGCTCCTTCATGCCATGCGCGTAGCTTAGCCTCCCTGAGCGGCGATGCTGCGTGCGTGCATGCTCTTCCTCCTCCTTGCTCCGCTTTGGTTTGCTGCTTTGCTGTGTGCGCGTGGGGCGGTGGTGTTGGATCGTAGATAAAAGGATCAGTATAATCCTCGATTCCTCATATTCACAACAAGCATAAATTGTAGGACAACCAGGGTACAGAATACGTAATAATTGAGTTGATGGATTTATTTGGAAATTTAGTACCATATATGTACTACAAAGTATGTATACCATGAGCAAACGGGATCCACCACCTACCAAAGATTCCTCTTGTTGGGATAATTTGCTTTCACAGGAGAAGTAATAGATCATATGGATTTGCAGTAAACCAAACTAAATAGAACATGTGTTTTTTTTCGAAAACAGTTATTGGAGCTCGCTCTGTTTTTTGTTTCACTCTAGAAACTTTTATTATTCTAGAAGATTAGTTGCATCATCGTTATTGATATATAAGCTCTATAGGGATGAACACCGAAAAGCTTTATTGTTATCACTATCACAATCTTTTTCAATTCCTTTTGGTTCAACAAAATTGGATCATGACTTGGGAGGATGTTTATTTTCCATGTCTTCCTTTTTCGTGATACAATGCTATTGGGCCATAATATAAGCCATACATAATAATACCATCACTTATTAATATCTTGTCTTAACAGAAATAGAAAATATGTTAAGCCCAAAATGAAATTTTATTAAAATGTGTTACTAGCTTGTAAGATGGACAAAAGACAATTATGGTAACTACGTTTAAATTTTTTTATGAAAAAAATCCGTTTAAATTGAGAGGAACTGTATGTTCAGCGACCTTTCCTACTTCTCATTTATGGGTTGAACAAAACTACAAACTCTTCTTAAACAAGTACTTCAATCTCCTCCTCCTACTACTACGAGCAAAGTACATGACCTAATTTTACACAATCAAAGAATATAAAACAAAGTAGTTCTCATTTATCAGTTGAACAAAACTACAAACTCTTCTGAAATGAATATCGACCTGCAAACAAGGCACATTGCCTAATTTTAGGCAATCAAAGAATATGAAACAAACAGGAAGAGCATTCTGCATATCTTTACACACAAATTAAAACATCAAAACAATAAAAAAAAAGCAAGTTGTGCCATGAAATGGAGATGCAGGAAATGCTTCTCGTGCTAGCTTATAGAAGGAGCACTAGAAGTAGCAGGACCACAGACAGAAAAAGATAAGATGTTGGGCATCGGCGAAATATCTGCCCATGCAATGCCACACAGTATGCAGCAGCATGTCACCATGTGCACACGCCAACACCATTTGCAAACCATACCACACGGGTGTAGCTGCAGGCCGAGCCTAACAACAGCAGGCAGCAGCAAGCCAAGTGGCTGCAATACGATCTTCCTTTCCTTTTCTTTTCTTTTCTTTTGGCCATGAGCTGCATGGCTGCACTCCACAACGAGGAGGAGCAAAGCAACCAAGGCGAGCAGCAGCAGAGGGCAGAGAGCTGCATGCATGTGAGAAAGGAGATATCGCAGCTGAGCAAGGAGATCTCCTACCTTGGAATTCGCGAAAGCTTACCACGCACCACCGAATTCTTATCACAGATTAAAGCTGCTGCATATAAATACTATGCAATAGCAATTGCAGGGACCCTATTGGATGAAATGAAGAGATACACTTAACTTAAGGTAGTTAACATTGCTGTCATATGCTTTAAGAAGCCTTTAAGGTAGTTAAGGTTGTAAATGGCACTCCTGTAGATCATCAGGGACCAGGGCCTGTCTGGAGCTAGAGAGATTCTTTGTACTAGCATAGGAATCTTAGAAAAAAATTCGCCTGAGTTCTGAAAAATCCTAGAATTTATAGATTTCCTCTGTTCTAACTGGACTCAATTTAAGAATGTTTTGTCGATTCAATCTCGGTTACGATTTATGCTTCAATTGTGCTCAACATTTAGGCATGGCACAAGATCACACCATGAATAAACTTTAGCACCAAAACTGTCACTGCGTTTTAGTTAATGGCCTGTAACTGTCAGGCTTAAAATACAGTAGTGCTACTACTCCATAGCATGATCCAGGGCAAAATGTTAGTTGGGCATGCGAGACAAGACAGATAAAAAGATGGGCGGGTGAAGAAATGGCTCCAGTACTTAGTGATAGTTGGGTAGAACGTGAGAGGGCTCCAAGCCATGATCATTTGCTTACACATCATCTACCTTTTTTTTCTCAAGATAATTTTTTTATACTAAAAGTATAACTTCTTACCTCTATAAAAAAATACACATGCGTATTTATAGATATGAGGATTTAAATTCTTGATAGATAGAGTTCTACATCCACGGCTCAGCACATCGATGGTTTACCCTCTTTAGGACAGATGTAGATGGGATTGTATATTTATATTAAAAAATATTTTTTAAATATTAGAACGTTGAATGGTTTGTTATTATCAAATCCTATATATTCAAACAAATAAGAATTTACGCTAGAATTAGCATACTCTCTCTATTTTAGTTGACACTACTATGGCACTGTCTATAATATCTGCTTCAACATTCAGATATGCTATGTTTTCATAAACTTTTCTACAATACAAATTGTATGCAAACCAAGTTGCATTAGAACCGTATCAATGTAAAAGCGTCACTTGTGATTGAAGGGAGTGTTTTAAACTTTCTACTCCTATAAAAGAAAAAGGGAACTAGTAGTTACCTCATGATTAAACATGTGGCAATCCATCTCTCATGCCGATCAGGCAGATTGTCAGCGATTATTGTAGATAAATCATCCCTAGATGCATGCATGCATGCATAGCTTAGCTACAAGTCAACATGTAAAGAGAAGGGTCATGATACGTGTGAAGCTCTTGGACTGTAGCGACTACGTGTGCGTACTTGCGATGGATTAGTAGCGAGAAGCACGCGATTAGCTAGGCGATTAAGGAATTTAATTGGGCCTGCAAGTGCGTGTATGCACATGGTTTTAAGTTTTGAGAGTTCTTGGGATATGTTAATTAGTGAACTATAATTAACTGATGGGATATCATAATTAACTAGTCTGATCGATCCACGCCAAAAAGCTCTTCGCTGGAGGCTTTTAGGCCCTCCAATTTCGTGAGTTCTGAGGTGCATGCTTAGCCACAGGACAAACTAAAGCTGACCAGCATTTTATTTTATTTTATTGTTCAGTTCAGTTCAGTTCAGTTGTGCATGCAAAGAGGGATCCTTTGATGACCTGATCAACTGAAAAATTGTTTATAAACATCATTAGTAATATATAAATGATTAGGATAGATTCCATGAGTTGGTACACTAGTGGATCCTGATAATGCAGGGGTGACAAATTACAGCATTATCTTCAACTCATAGGGATGATATATATGATTTACATCACTGGAAAAAGAAAAAGAAAAACATAAGATATGGAAAATGAAAAGACGAATTCACTAGCTTCTTATCATGTCGAATGTGACTATACCGTTCGGAAGCTCACGGGTATGAAGCTGGTCCAGGAATTGATCTCACAAACTGTATGATCATTTCTGATGTGGTAAAGGCCCCATTAGCCTAAGTCTACACACTAGACAGACAATGATCCATGGGTGAGGCTGCCATGCCAACCTGATTCTCAACGGTTTCCTCACTAGCGACTTGGCCCCACCCGCATCATCCTGTCTATTGCTACATGCTAAGCAAAGGGAAAAGAACTGCAAAGAGAGAGCGATTGAGGATTCCATTTGCATTCCAGGCCCCATGCATGAAATGAAACCAAACCAAACAGGAGTACAGGACTCCAAGTGTGGGACGAGATGAGCTGAGATGGATGATAGCAAGTGATCGGCTCTGCGACAGTCGTCATATGCGGTCGTTGGATCATGCAGCAGCTGGATCTCTTCACCTTGTCCCGCAGGATCGCATGGCGACACCACCAATACAGCACCCGTTTCTTCATTTTCCTTTCATGTCACACTCTGCCTTCAGTTTCAACTCCGCTCCATGTGCAATTTAGCTGCATTTTCAGCTTGGAAAACAGTAGAAAAATTCGTGTGAAAACTGGCTGGATCTCACCTCTAGTAGTAACTGCAAGAGATAAAACCTGAACTCTGTACAACTGGAGCTAGAAAGTGCATGCCTTTTCCCAGAAAGAAATGAAATGATACAGCAAACAGAAGAGACACTCTAGACCATCAAGTCACGCGTGTTCATAAAGTGTTGTATTTACCATAGCTGTACGTGCAGGTCCATTCACATGCATGTGAGCATGCAAGATAGAGTAATAAACACACAAAAGCTAGAAGACAGATGTCCCAGTCCAAAATGAAAGCCAAGCCAGTATTCATTGGCATTTGGCAGCCAAATCAAGTAATCAGCGGCCAGACACAGTGAAGCTTGCTTACACGAGAGCAGGCAGAGGCTGCCCCAGCCTCAGTGTACCACTATTTGGAGATCACAGGTAGCACATCCCTTTCCATGGCGATTAGCGTGTACCAGACTGAACCAGCAGACTGCGACCACTTGGCAGCCTGCTGGTGCTTGCAACCATTTTGTCAAGGTCCAGTGATTCACACATCAATGTGTCATAATAATAAGATCCCAACGTGTCACCAACCCACCTTGAAAAACATCCAGATTCCAGACAGTTGCTGTCACCGACCCACACAAATACTATCAGCTTGATAATGTACAGTTTCAGATCAAAACAGAACTGCACCAAATATATGAGAAAAGGACTCTCGCAAAAGATGCCACCACTGCACCACACATATGTGGCAACTCCCAAAAAAGCCATCAGAAATAGTTTATCAAGCTTAACATTCATACTCTACAACAATTCTGAAAAAAGATCTACCGATCTCAAAATAACACAGCCGTTATTGGCAGCCAACAAAGGCCCATATACAAGGAAATAGGATCTCCAGCATCACCCAAGTCAGCACCATCATCAGGGTTGCATCTGAAGTTTCCAAAGCTATATCAGATACATGAGAATAGTAACCACAAGACTGTAAAATTGTGGATCATCTACCCACTGCATTTGCGACAGAAGGTTAAGATCTAAACATATGGCCAATAGCATTAATGCAACACCTGTTCCTAAGTTACTCTCCATTGACAAAGCTTTTACTGTCGTAGTACTTCTTCTCACTGGCTTCCTTCTTCTCATTCCGCTTCTGCAAAGTAACACCACAGACCAAAAATGAACAAAACCAGCACATCAATGGACCAGAATAAATGCAAACTACACTAAGCCCCACACCAACAAAATGTTGCTGAGCGTAGTTATAGCATGAAAAAATTGGTCCCAAAGAAACGGACAAATATTTAATGTACATATGCATAGGGCTTCAATCAAGCACTAACATATTAGCGCAAACATCGCTTTATAATAAATCCTGTACGCACATCATTAATATGAAGAAGACAACAGGCAAATCACATTTATTTGACTGGGATTATTGTACTGTACTACAAGTTGCATGCCGCAAACAGAAAAACCAGACTCCACTTGCCAATTTGATGTAACACCATGTTACGTACCTGGTAGGCTTCGTGGTTAGCAACTATCCTCCTTATGATAGTACTAGTAGTGATGTCTAAAGGGCTCTCCAATCTACGGTAGATACCCATAGCCCTTGGAACAGCATATGGATTTAAATCATCCTGATAGGTGCACAAGTAACAGTGGTTAATGATCAGTGCTATGCATCTTTATATTTTAAGAAAAGTATTGAGTTAGTAACCTTCATAAAGTCCATGTTCTCAGCAATTGTTCCATGAACAACCAACGAAATATTAAATGTGGTAATCTGCACCGAAAAAGGAAGTTAGCAACCTCCATACACAATACAAAGAAACATAACAAGATAATCATAAGTAACAGTTAAGGATGAGAATTTCAGATGGTCAATTTCAATGATATTGCATACCAATACATAATCTGGTTGTTAACAACATTTCTAATTTGCGTGAGTTTAACTAGCTGAAACCTGGACTAAATCAAATAAAAGTTTTGGAACCAAGCCAGGTCTTATACTTTTAGTTAATTTGACTGCGACATGTATGTAACACTATGTGCAATAGTGCATCTGCACAGATTCATGGATAAGCGCAAATCAGACCAATTTTGTATCTAAAATTAATAATAGATGTGAGCAAGGCTTTTGCTGGTGTAGCATAAACATCATGTTCAATCTTTCTACCGTGCATGCATAGGTGTGCTATGTTCAATGAACTATTACTAGCAGTTGCATCAAGCAATTCATACTACAATAAGAGAGCACCATGATAAAGTAGAATAGAAAACAAACCATATCTTTTGAAACATCCCATGGTGCGCCAATGATCACTTCATCAACATAACGGCAAGCCAAAACACTCAAACTTCTCTCATGGAGGTTCATGATAGGGCGATGAGGTCCTCTTGTTGAACTGGCAATTACAGTAAACACCAAGAGACCCCAAAGGCAAAATGTTATGATGACGGAATTGAGTAGAAATGTTATTCTTCGATACAATTACAACCTGACAATAAACTAAGTTGCAAAACTGAAAAACAGTATAAGCATTGTAACTTGTAAAAATTGAAAAAGTGAAAAAAAAACCATCATATTACCTAATAGTCTGGTCTGTGTGAATACCCACGAGCAGGAAATCTCCAAGCTCTCGAGCAAGTCGCAATATCTAAGTAGAAGAAACTATAAATACACAGGAAGTCCAAATCACTATGTTTTAGAGAGGTCGTTTCAGTCTGCACCCTTGCAATAAGGATAAAAACGGAAAACCAAAGGTGCAACCAACAAATGCATAGGCAAGTGGCTCTATGTGCTGAGACAGATGTTTGACTTTGCATTTACCTCAACATGTCCAGCATGGAATAGATCAAAGGCACCGTCTATGTACACTATCCGAGAATCTGGAACTGGACCCTGCATAGGTAAAGCTTACAATCAACAGAAAGAATAAGTGGCTGAACTCAGCCAAGTAATTTTATCTAGTGAATAGTATCAAATGTAAATGATTAATATTCATGCAATGGTTAAGTTAGCTTAGCAGCATATTAATTGTTGGAAAATCAAGAATATAACTTATATTTTTATCAATATAACCACAGAACAAATCTAAATTGTGAAATAATCCGTTTGTCAGGTCATTCAACTGGATGTTGACTAGCTGAAGAATGCAACCAAACAACAAATGTCTTTCAAATGGCAAAAGTAACAGTAAAATGGTAACAGGATCCTGAAGGCCAAATAAATCACTCTGTGCTGTTTCATGGCAAAAAAAAATGTCAATGAGGCATTTTTATGCTGTCAATGTTTTGTTCATGCCTTAAAAAAATATGATATCGAAAAAAAAGAAGGATAATTTGACATTCAAAGTTCTACATGATCAATTCAGTAAATGATCCTCCATGAAAGAATGTAAAGAATTATACCCTGCTATTGGAGAACTGAACTATTCTCCGAGATGTAGGAAGAAAATGAGATATCCTAGTTCCATTTCCAGATCCACTATCATCAATTTTCTGGCCATGCCCGTGACTGAACTGCCTTTGTAGTGAAGAGTGGTTGTGACTATCAGAAGCTGATCTCTCCCTAACACAAAGAAGCATTCTTCCTGCAGTTTATTTACTAGAAAGATGAGCTGAAAAGTTAGCATGAGAATAAAACCTATTCATGACCATAAGCAATTTATTGATACAGGAGGGAAACATATACTTAATTGTCAGGAGAGCTTAACAGTTGGTCATCTGATAATAAAGCAATAGTTTGAATGTTTTCCTGAAGTACCACATCAGAAGAAATCAGGTGAGCACTAAGCTTGTCTACAAATAATTATTTGGCTGACCTACAAATAATTGCAATGTCGGAAACTATGATATTGAGCCAAAGAATAATTTGTAAAGTTGTAGTACATAACAATAGGTCATATATTCCTTTGCAATGAAGTTTCAAGTTTAATTTCACTATGCAAAACAAACTTTTATGATTAAAGCAGAAAAGAGAACTAAAACAGAATTAGTACCAACAATGTCTGTCGTTGACACTCCCTCGGTTCTTTTAATCTGCTTATATCGACCAGCCTTTTTGGCAAGGGCATATGCATCAGTACCATCTGGGAGCAGACAAGGATCATCACCATGGATAATGTAATCTATATTATACTCATTGAATAGCTTGTTCATGAAATCTTCAGTTATGGCATAAGGTGCATCTGGAATGACATCGTGCACCCATTTTACAGCACGAACCATTATCAACCTGTATACCAGAAAAACAAACATAAAAAAATCATTCTAAACTAAATTATTTTTTTTCTGGAGTGGCAAATATGGATATATGATAATACATAATACATTCAAAGAAAAAAAAACTGCAAGCCTATGGGGTCAATATGCCTGAAATTCCATACAGACTGGGGTCACGCGTAAGGTTGATAACACAGCTAAAAAGAAGGAAGAAAATATACAAAAACACCATTCTGTGCAGTAACTCCTAAACTGCAGAGCCAGATACAGTGAAAGAAGTAAACAATAAAAGAAAACCAGCAAGAATAACAAATTTACAGTGTTTCTAAACCACCATGATGATGCTTAAATGAGAAAAAAATAAAGGTTACTTGCAGTACCTAACGTCTAAAATGCCACACATTCCATGCCATGTGAGCAGCTTGTGATTATCAGTAAGACAAGAGAAAGCAAGGTATCACTTAGCAGGTACTGAAGGCAAACTGAGCAGAACCAAACTTGCAAGTCTGGTATGATTAATCATTATGAGTTAATAAGTTCTTTGGATTTGTTTGAACATACACACCAAACAGTCACTATTTAGTACTTTCAGCAAACAAACCTTTTTTTCCCTGTGTTCCTCCTTCAGGCACCCAAAACAAATAGCGCTAATCTTGTTGGTTATTGCTCAGACATTGAATCCGTACTTCCCTAGGAATTAGAGAAACCTAAGCAGCTAATCCACCACCACAGTTATCAGAAACTTGGTCCCACAACTAACTACAATCCACATGCCACAACATTTCCCTTGGCAATTTCAAGTGTCCAGGTAGAACTACAGGACTGGTGCTCGAATTAAGACCATCAGACATATATCTGATCTGTGGGTTAAACATCGCTGCTTCATAAACTAAGCTGAGGGTATTCCTATAAAAGCACCCAATCAGTAATTCGCATTGTGCTACAGTAGTAAATTGAACGTCATTAAAGAGATGAAACTGAAACAAATCGGTGTGTGATACAAATGAAGTTATGAAATAGTAGCATTCTCACCATGATTAGGAGAAAATCGGTGTGCAGCTGAAATTGAAACAAAAGATAGGAACTTTGATGCAACGACTTCTCAACTAACCCGCTAAACCAGCAAAAGATCTCCCGTGATTAGGAACAACCCACAACAGTTACCCCCAAGAACTTCAAATGCCCACAGAAAAATCACTAGTGCACAAAATGAAACTGACAGGCATATATGTACTGGAAATCTACTGCTTTACTTTATAGACTAATTCGCGTAAATCACGCTCAACCGGTAAACTTTGTCGCGCAACAGTATGGTAGGATTACATCGTGCACCGTTCAAGAAATTAAAAAATGACAAATTTAAGGTGAAAGTAAAGGGTTTGGAATGACCTCTCGTGGAGCGGCGTGACCGGCGGGCCCTTGTTGGCGGTGATCTCGTCGTCGCTAACCACACCGACGATGAGATCATCCCCGAGTGCGTGCGCCTGGCGCAGCGCGTTGCAGTGCCCGTAGTGCATCATGTCAAAGCAGCCATCCATATAGACGCGCACGGGGCGGCGGCGGCGGCGGCGGAACCTGCGGCGGAGCGCGTCGACGGGCGGCAGGCTGGGAATGGTGACGGGGCCGCTGAGGTGGAGCGCGAACACCGACACTCCCAGCACGATCCCGCCGATGACGGACGCCGCCACCAGCTTGGCGCTGCAGCCCCCCGCCCCCGCCTCCATAATAATACAGAGAGAATTGGGAGATTGAGCAGCGCGAGAGACACGAACAATGAGACTGCGCCTGCGCGCGAGAGTATGGAGGAAGGGATCTAGGGTTAGGGATAGGGGTGCGAGGTCGGAGGAGCTATCTCCATTCGAGGCTGCGAGGAGGAGAAGGCTCTGGCTCTCTCTCTCTCCGAGCTCCGCGAGAGAGATGGGGGTTCGATGCCACGTGGGACCGACGAGTCAATTAGCGTGGCCCACATGGCGGTGTGACGTGGCCTAGCAGTAGATACCAAGTTTGGCCCACGCGTCAGCGAGTGTAGGTTGCTCATGCCTCCTGGAAGATCAGATTATTCAGATCACCATTGCGTTCTTGTAATATAATCCACGTATGGCATCCAAAATAAATACTAGTACGACAATGACACATTAACATGAGGATGAGGGTTTCCAGGGTTCAGCTAACCAACCGGCCGACCAAATGGTCCGTGCTCTTTCGTGTTGAAGGATGAACAAATGCTGTAACACTAACTCAATGCCAACAAGTTCACCCGATGGACAACGACGTGTCCCATGATTGATAACGACGTTGGATTTGCTGCACATAGATGGTGTTCGTTTGTAATAAAGTTGAATATAAAGTTAAGGCACGTAAAAAATTAAGTCATTAGCACATAATATGTTGTTTTATTTATAGCCAGCATTAGATACTAGAAGTCTCAAGTGGAAGTGGAGCATCTCAAATATGAAGCTGAAAATGACATATTGGTACATATGGTTCTGTTTCTAGCTCAAAGATGCTTTGTTATAAAAAATATATATTTCTTAGTTTTGTTTCATTGTGGTGCAAGCAAAAGGAAAATTGATTTGGATGGCCAAAGAATACAGGTATACGGTTCAGCAAAATTGCTAAGTTTTTTTTTTAGCTTTCTCCAGGGATATGTGTGAGAATAATTCAACACAATGGTCAGAGAGTAGCGTGTTCTATATCATCGCCATACGGCAAACTACAAAAGAAACTGGAAACTGTATTTTCAACATAGTCAAGACTCTGGAAGCCGGTCCAATCTGGGCATTTTGTGTGGTTGTTACTCAAACTCAGCTTCTTCTTCCCTCATTCACAAGCATAGCGTTTCGTTTTTACGAATTTATGGCGTCGCGCTTGTATGCCAGGATACACGCACAGCAAGATATCATGCATGCGTGCAGCAGGGTAACAGCAAAGAAGAAACAAGGTTATAAAAAGGATGGGCTTTTTCTACAACAAACTGAATTTACAACATGTTAAAAACAAAGTACTACCCTACACGCCAAGATGTCAGCAAAATACAGACAACTCCCTCCAAACTGCGATTAAAGCGCCATCTCTGCCTGAAGTTTGGTCAGTTCAGCCAAATCATTCGCTGGTTGAGATGAAGTTGTAGCTCTGCCTGATGGTTGCATACTTGTCCTCTGTGGAGGCTCAGGAAGCTCATTCTCGAGCTCTTCCTCCTCAAGATCTTCCAGCTCTGCTTCTAGCTCATCCTACATCCACAAAAAAAAAGTCAAGCATCTTGCACACTTGTTAACTACCACAATGGGCGAAAATGAACAATACCTCGTCAAAATCCGCAGAAGCGCCAATTGGTGTTGCAAGTGCCTCTTGTATCTGCCTCATATTCTCTGTATGTTCATTTGCCTCTTCAATGGCATTTTCAATGTCATCGATACTCCTGTAGAGGAATCATTTTTTTAAAGGAGTAGAGGAATCATTGTTATCAGTTGATCCAAGTACATGTTATTTAAATTTTGGTATTAGCATATGTGCTGCATCGAAGCCTGACAGCTGATTTATGTATGGGTTAATTGACGCTGCTGCTGAGTACATACTATACATACTGTAGGATTATAGCTATAGTTAAGTTTATAAGTTACACCAACTCCAACTTAGCTTGTAAAGAAATGTTAAATTGACGATAAGTCTCATTTTACAAGAGAAATGGTATAAGTGTGCGACCTTTTGAACATAGATACCAACTACAAATTCACTTCATAGACCACTGAATCCAAACAAGAGGACAAATGGAGACTTACAGTGACTGGTGAATAGCTTTGACAGCAGAAGATCCAGAACGCAAAGCAACAACAGTATCTGTAGTTGCTTTTGCACTCTGAAGCATTATAATCTACCATACAAAAACAAACAATTTCCTGTCAATTTATTTCAAACTTCCAAACTATCAGAATGCTTCAAAATTCAAGATTGAATATCTTTCATCACCTGATCATGAACTCGCAATTGAAAGTTTGCTAGTTGCTCAATTTGTGTTTC
This sequence comes from Oryza coarctata, assembly GCA_030770085.1. NCBI lineage: Eukaryota > Viridiplantae > Streptophyta > Magnoliopsida > Poales > Poaceae > Oryza > Oryza coarctata. The sequence goes on from CM061483.1 coordinate 550,239, forward strand.
ATACAACTTCTTTTTCTTTAGACACTGAATTGCAGCTGCAACAAACAAGAAGTTATTTCTTGTATAACTAACAAAGACATCACAAGATTGAGCAGCATTTTTTTTCAGCATTAAGGAACCATACCACATGTATTCAGGGAATGGTACATCTACACAAGCAAGCCTATCAACCCACAATTTTTCTACTTTGTCTTATACATGCATCTATGGATCATGTGCATGGCATGCAATGAGGTTGGTATTTGACCAAAACAAAATGGTCATGTCTTGCACAAGCAAGCCTACTTGTGAATTTCATGCTGTGAAGTTCTTCCAGTGTTAATGCATAAACCCAGAAAACCGACTTCAACAACCTTAGGTACAGTAAAATACTAACAAAACTTGAAAGACATCTGCAGCATGTGTCTTGATAAACTATTCAAATAAATGCTCACCTCTTTTGTTCTTAGCTTTTGTATAATCCTTGGCCCTTTCAATTTCGGCAGAAGCTTTTTTCTGAAGGAAACACTCTTTCTTCTCCAGCATTTCTAGAGTCTACACATGCATATAGAAATAACTGTGAATGGTAAATGTAAGAAAGAAAAGTTAACATCTTCAGCAATATCCATAACTCAGAGCAACTCAAAATTATCCAGTTATTTAGCTAGTATCAGTTCCTCAGCATATAAGAGAGTAAGAGACTCTCAACTTTATTTTGGACAAATTAAAACACTCTTCAAAATTACACAACATTTTATTATGAGAAATGTTGCTTGGTAACATTATATGTAATACTAGAAAGTGAAGACAGAATATAGTAATGTCACTTTAGCAGGGGATGTAGCTGAAACAATACAGCTACCTAATTTGAAGCTTATTTTCATTTGCAGCATAAGTTTATCACTCTGATTATAGAAATAATTTTGGTGCCAAAAATACTTCATAGCAATGGCACCACAAGTGTTAGGATCAAATACTTTATTTTATTATATCCATATACAACAACAACAAAACATTTTAATCCAATCAAGTTAGAATAATCTAGAGTTGAAGCCCAACATGAGACTTAGATTATAGTTCAATCATGTCAATACCTACTTTCCACGTACTCTTATTCAAATACAGATTTTTAGCTATATCATAATCTTTTAAATTCTTTTTTATTGCATCTCTCTATGTTAATTTTGGTCTTCTTCTACCTCTACTTACATTATTATCTTGACTTAAAATTTTATAATATACTAGTGTCTCTAAAGGACTTTTTTAGATATGGCCAAACAACCTCAACTGACGTTGAACAAGTTTTTCTTCAATTAGTATTACCCCTAGCCGATCACGTATATTATCGTTCTAGACTCGATGTATTTTTGTATGACTATAAATCCAGCGTAATATATATATTTATGTAATACTCAGCTGTTAAACATGTCATCTTTTTTAGTCTAACATTCTGTCCCATACAACATAGCAGGTCTAATCATCGTTCTATAAAACTTAACTTTTAGTTTCTATGGTACCCTCTTATAATACATAATAGCAAATGCTTTGTGCCACTTCATCCACCCCGCTTTGATTCTATGGCTTACATTTGTATCAATATCTCCATCCATCTGTAGCATCGATTCTAAATATCAAAAGTTATCCTTCTTAGTCACTATTTAACCTCCTAAACTCACATCTCTCTTCTCGTGTGCAATGGTGCCAAAATCACACCTCAAGTATTCAGTATTCAGTCTTAATTCTGGTTACTCTAAAGCATTTAGACTCAAAAGTCTGCCATCACAATTATAGTTTTCTATTTACTCTTATCCGGCTCTTATCAATTAACACTACATAATCTGCAAAAAGTATATACCAAAAGATATATCCTTATATGTTTCTTGTAAGCTCATTCATTACCAAAACAAAAAGATACGAACTCAAGACTGATCCCTAATATAATCTTATTTTAATTAAAAAGTAACATGTATTATCATTATTTGTACGAACACTAGTCATAGTATTATTGTATATTACTTTATGAGGACAGCATACTTTATTAGAACTTTATTATGTCCACATAGTAACAGATAAATGAGCTGTCCAAAAATTGACCAAGGCAATTCAGCTAAATGTATCTTGAATTCAACAAGACCAGTGGCAACAAAATGGCCAAGATATACGTCTGGCTAGTTTTGGCCATGTCGAAAAAGAACTTAACAGCATTGTTTTTTCCCCACATTTTCTTCTAGAAATCCATTGAAACAGAAACATAAACATTAACATTACTGCATTCAACATAAGATGGACAGGGTTGCTTCATGAGAGTGGTTTACATATTTTACTTGGGCAATATATAGTAATGAGGGTTTACATTCTTTATATATTTCCAAGGTTCTTAATTCCTAATTCTGGACTTTTACTTAAAAATCTAATTAGAGATCTCTCCAAACTGTGCATCCTGTCTTGCTAGCAATTGCTAAACAGAAAACTGCTATAGATGATAAATTTCTTCTAAGGAAACAGAAGCACAGAAAGAAGCAATTAAGACTACAAATGATAAAGAAAAGAAGTAGGCCAGAATAAGGGATGAACAACCTCATGGAGCCTATCCAAAGTGGGGAGGGCAGAGGAGGCAACCTCCTTCTTCTTGCTCTTAGGCTTTGATAGCAGTTTCTTCAGCATCTTCTTGTGAGACCCACTTCTTGGTTTTCAATCTCTGGTGCTGATGGCCTGTGTAGGAATAAAGAGGTGAATGATGAATATGGAAGATCAAGGGAGGGAAGTAAAGGGAAAGGTGGCTTGAAGCAGACTCGTTGAGAAAAGTAGGACAAAGAGGCAGGGATAGCCAAGGAAGATTGAGAAGGTCATTTCTGGTTGTCTGCTTATGAAAAAGAAAGAATGACAATATCAGTGAGATCACTATCTTAAGATAGATGCTCCACGTTTGAGTTTGCCTGTTTATGACAATTTTTTCGTCAAACAGAACATGTTTATTTTTCAAAACAAATATATCTTCAAAGATAAAGAAAATGAAGTTCCGTTGACACAAGCACGAAACATTGTAATTATAGTGCCAGTTCAATGTTCTCTATAGTAAAAGATAAACTGAATAAAGTTCATGTCGAGACCTTCCGCAAGTTCCCCTTCCGCCCCCCCAAAAAAACAAAAAAAACAAAATCAAAAAATTGACTGGGACAATTCTACCGCGCATACAACGCTTTTATCTACAACACAGCCAACACTTCAAGCTTATAAAAAGGTATGTATTAGGAATGTTGGATTAGGTTTGCCTTGCAACCTATATATTTTAGCTGCTTGTTGCGTTCAGGATTCAAGTGGTTAGTTAATTGTACCTTACATAGATGATGTTGACAACAGCCTATACATCTATGAAGTCTGATACTAAGCCATGGTCTTTAGGGAAGTAGCTGACATGCTGTAGCACCGAGCTGAACTGAATGTCATAACCGAAATCTATACGAAAGCTACTAATGAACTAGCTCCAGAATAGTGAAATTCCCGCAAGATGCAAATGCAAGAAGGGGAAAAACCTGGCAAACCCCCGCACACCAACCTTGACCTTTGGCTGCTACTGGCTAGCACAGCACAGCACCGCACCGCACCGCATGGATGGACGGCACCGAGCCGTAGAGCCGCACAAGCCTGAGGGAGGCCTCCGCCGCTGCTCCGCCTGCAGCGCCCCCGGGAGTCCAGATGCGCGCCAACCAACCTCGCCGCACTGGTGGAAATGGAAATGGACGTTTCCGGTCGGTGGCGCTGGCGGCGGCGGCGGCCAGAGCCATGGTGGTCTGGTCTGGTCTGGTCTGCTCGAGAAGAACCCTTGTGGGCTTTCTAAGACATTGGCCCATCCCACCTTCTCTATACACATGGGCCGGCCCACCTTTAAGCTCCTCAAGAATAAACAGCCCATGATTGATTTCACGTTCCACTTCCACAACACGCGCTCTTCCTCTCATCTCATCCATCGCCTTCCTCCTCTTCACCTCACCGGCAGGGCAGACTGGATCGCCGGAGTTCATAGCCATGGCAGCTTCGGTGGTGACCGACCCTATGGCGGAGCTATGGAACCACACCATGTCCATGGACAGGACGCACCTCATGTGCTTCTACCCGAGCAAGATCACCATGGGCGGCCTCTGGACCGGCGACAACCCGCTCGACTTCTCCATCCCGCTCCTCCTCTTCCAGATCCTCCTCATCACCTCCACCACCCGCGCCGCCACCCTCCTCCTCTCCCCTCTACGCCTCCCGCGCTACATCTCCGAGATCCTCGCCGGCTTCCTCCTCGGCCCCTCCGTCCTCGGCCGTGTTCCGCACTTCTCCAACCTCGTCTTCCCCATCCGCAGCCTATTCGTCCTCGAGTCCATGGCGCTCCTCGGCCTCGTGTACTACACGTTCACCGTTGGCGTCGAGATCGAGGTGCCCACCATCACCCGCGCCGGCATGCGTAGCTTCGGGTTCGCCGCCGGGTGCGCGCTCCCGCCGTTCCTCGTCGGCGCCGTCACCGGCTACGTCGCTCTCAGCACTGATGACTCTCGCAAGGGCGATTCGTTCCTCAACACCCTCTCCTTCCCCATCTTCCTCGGCTCCACGTTCTCCTCCACCGCCTTCTCCGTGCTCGCGCGCAACATCGCCGAGCTCAAGCTCGCCGGCACCGACGTCGGCCAGCTCACGCTCTCCGCCTCCCTCGTCAATGACACGTTCGCCTGGACAGGCCTGACCATCGCCACGGTGCTGGGGCACGCGCGCTGCAGCCTCCTACAGACAACATGGACGCTCACGTCGGGCGTCGCCATCTTCGGCGCCAGCTACCTCCTTCTCCGGCCCATGCTCCTGCGCCTGGCGAGGCGCGCCGCCGAGGGGGAGGCGGTCGGCGAGGCCCGCGAGTGCTGGATGCTGATCGGCGTCATGGTGGCGGCGCTCGTGGCGGACGCCGGGGGCACGCACGCCATATTCGGCGCCTTCGTGTTCGGCCTCGCCGTGCCGAACGGGCCGGTCGGGGTGGCGCTGGTGGAGAAGGTGGAGGACTTCGTGGTGGGGACTCTGCTCCCTCTCTTCTTTGCGCTGAGCGGCCTTCGCACTGACACCGCCAAGATCACCAGCGCGCATTCCGCGGTGCTGCTCGTGGTAGCCGCCATGGTCGCCGCGGTCTTGAAGGTCGCCGCCGCGGTCGGTGTCGCCGGTGCGTTCGGCATGCCGCTGAACGACGGCACGTCCATTGGGCTGCTGCTCAACACCAAGGGGGTCATCGAGCTCGTCATCCTAAACATTGCAAGGAACAAAGGGGTAAATTAATTCAGATTTAGCTGTTAATTACTTCGTTAGTCTTTGTTAATCGCCATGCAAATCGTGATTAAGAATTAAATAACGCTGCTTGTTTGTGTAGATCATGAGCGACCAGTCGTTCACTGTGCTGGTGTTCATGTCGGCGCTGATCACGGCGATGGTGAGCCCGCTGCTCGGCATGGTCGTCAAGCCGGCGCGCCGTCTCGTCTTCTACAAGCGGCGCACGATCGCGTGGCCTCACCCCGAAGCCGAGCTCCGCGTCCTCACCTGCGTCCACGTGCCACGCGACGTGCCCGCGCTCCTCACGCTCCTCGACGTCGTCTCGCCCTCTAGCCGCTCGCCCGTCGGCGTCCACGCGCTCCACCTCATCGAGTTCGCCGGCCGCTCCTCCGCCCTCCTCCTCATCAACGCCTCCGCACCGTCGTCCGCTTCCTATGACGCCTCCGCGCACGGCCGCAGCCACACGGAGATGCAGTTCAAGCACATCTCCCACGCCTTCGTGGCGTACGAGGAGCAAGCGGTGGGCGTGTCGGCGCGCACCATGGCTGCCGTCTCGCCGTACGCGTCCATGCACGAAGATATCACCTCCGCCGCGGAGAACAAGCACTCCGCGCTGATCTTGCTCCCCTTCCACAAGCACAGGTCGGTGGACGGCGGCATGGAGGTGTCCCACCCGGCGATACAGTCGCTGAACTGCAGCGTCCAGCGCTTCTCGCCGTGCACGGTGGGAATCCTCGTCGACCGTGGCCTCACCGCCGTGCCCGGGGGAGGGTACCGAGTGGCGGCGCTCTTCTTCGGCGGGAACGACGACCGCGAGGTGGCCGCGCTGGCGACGCGCATGGCGAAGAACCCGGCCATAGACCTGACCGTGCTCCGGTTCGTCCAGAAGGGCGGCAGCTTCACGGCGAGCGAGTTCGACGCGCTGAAAGAGCGCAAAGCCGACGACGTGTGCCTGCGTGAGTTCTTGGACAGGGCCAACGAAAGCAGCGGCGCCACCGTGGAGTACAGAGAACGCGGCGTGTTCAACGCGAACGAGATGGTGGCGGAGATACAGAGCGTGGAGGCGATGGGGAATAAGGACCTGTTCGTGGTGGGCAAGGTGCCCGGGGCGTCGGCGCTGACGGCGGGTATGGAGGAGTGGAGCGAGTGCCCGGAGCTGGGGCCGATCGGTGACCTTCTGGCATCCAAGGACTTCCAGACGATGGCGTCGGTGCTGGTGCTTCAGGCGTACGGGAGGCCGGCGGTGGTCGGAGCGGTGTCGGTGGATTTTGGCGGCGAGAACGTGGCGCCGACGGAGAGGTCGGCCAGTCAGCGTAGGCCATGGGCACGACCGGGTGTATAGAAACATATGATCGTTGTGCATGCGTGGTGGTGAATGTCAAAGAATCATCAACCATCCAATAATTTGCTAGGGCGATTTATGTTGATTGTTGAGATATTCCTTAAATCCCATTTATCCTTCTCAACTATTAAATTACTTTATTTAATAAATTACATTTGAATACAGACACTTAACCACTATTTTTCAAAGTAGTCAATAATGTAGCATGTGAACCCTCCGTCTCTCACCCATTTCATCTTCCTCAAGTTCTTTCTCTCTCCCTCTCCGCTTAAGCCTGCCACAAGCTCATTAGCCACTCTCCATGCTGCCCGCCCATTACTTACCTCTACAAGCTTGTCACTTTGTCATCGTATGTTTTCTCCTTGACTTGTAGGCGCTGGTCACCGGTGGCATACGATCTTCAAGAGTAAAGCTATGGGATGTGGTGGAGATGAAGAGGGGATCATATGGAGGAGTCAATGATAGAGGTGGAGCGACTTGATGACTTCTTTTGAGCAGCGAAGCAACGACTCTCATCCACCGTGGAGGTATAGAGAAGAAGCTCAAGGCCGAATCTCCTCTCCCTCTTCCCTATCTCTCTAGATCTTCCTAAATCACCATCGGTCTATTTATTGTTGAGCTCGAGGTAGTGACAAGCAAAAGATAGACATGTTGTGGTGGGACTGGAGGGTAACAAATAACACCTTTATCCCTCCTCGTCGCCACTACGGGCTCCTTAATAATTCTCACAGCTAGTGTGGAATAAGTGACAGTGAAGGCAAACCTCCACAGTGGAGCTCAAGGACTGCGACGACCACCACCCTCCTCCATCTGCCACCAGGTAGGGTGCAACCATGCCATTAGCCCATCATCAATATAGATCCATCCCCTTCTTCCCTCACTTTAGATGATGATGGGCCAAGGTGGAGAAGCCTAGCAATACCTCTCCTTGATGACAAAAGTGAGAGATGAGGAGTGGAAGGGGGAGAGATTCAAGGTAAATTAAAGAGGGTAAAATATACTTTTGTGATTGTTGAGGAAGGTAAATTGGACTTAGCTCTAGAGATATAGATGTAACGGTGTAAATAATTGTATATGGAATAAATGTGCAGGTTTATCTTTATAAAAAAATTCAAGAGCAATTTTAATCCTATTTGCAAAGTTAGCATGAAAATGGCATTTCGCACGAATAATGGTATGAACACCGTAGGCCTGCTAATTTCAGGGCCAACCAATACCATTTGAGTACAGAACAGATTAGATGGGTATGAATCTATATATGGGCCTGTCTGGGCCAACATTATGGTCTTTTCTGTACTCGTCTTGGTGGCTTACAAATTCGTACTGGGCTGAACTGAAATGCTGCACTGCTCTGCGTATGTAATTCATCACCAAATCCGGAAATGTGTCCATTAACGTAGCCCTATCCACTTTCTCACATCAGCTGCTCCAGTCAAGCACTGAAATCTACTCTTATATAATTTGCTATAAGTACTACATGTGCATTTTTTATATATAATTGCTGTCACTGTGAAAGTAATGGTGGTGTAGCTGCTGGTAGTGGACAAAATTAGGATTCTGGCATGTGTGCATGCTCGGGGTTCTATTTTATCACTATTATTTAAGACGAATTAAATGATTCTAACCCTTGTATGATTGGTAGACACATAAATAAAATAAAATGTAGATGAAGCATTACCAGAATTAAACAGTATCTTGGTGTCTTTCATAACACTAGATGTAACGATTGAAAAACTAATGCTTAAAATGAATAAAAACACACCAAACACTGAATATTCCAAAATAAATCCAATCACATAGGAATCAAATCACTAGAACTAGTTTTTGAAAGAAAAAAATGGCTCAAGTAAGAGAAATTGATGCTCAAAGCCAAGGCTCAAAATTTTCAATGAAAATAGTAACTTTACCTTAGCGGTTGGTAGAAGCTATTTATAGCACCCCATAAAATTCAACCGTTGGAGGCCAAGATTCCTCATATCGGATATTTCAATATGCTAATCATAATTTCTAACCCGATCATAATTTGAGCTTCAACTCAGCCAAAGACCAAATACATCGGATATTCTAATATGCATGTCCGAACTTCTGATATTTTTCATACAGCGGTGTTTTGCGTCACATTGGAAATTTCGAGAGCATATCAGAAAATCTGATAATTTCCTTAGAAGAAAATAACTTGCAAACAGACATTCCGATATAAAGTTTAGAAATTCCATTATTTTTTCCAACAGAGTCATTTTGCATCATATCAAAATTTCGGTGGCCATATCAAAAGGTTTGACATAATAGAACTGATAGGATCAGAAAATCCAAAGCCATATCCATGACTTTCTCCAATAGAGCCCTTTGAAGTTAGTCCGGAAATTTCCATCCGTTGAAAATTCCAACAAAAGAAAAGTTTTTTCAAGAAAACACTTTGCAATATATTTCAGCATCAAATTTTTAATCTTAGATTTTAAAGTAGCATAATTAGTATAGCTTTTCTTATAACACAATCAAAAAAGAAATTTACTACAATTATCTCATTTATAATTTGATTCGTCATAACCAATCTTTTAATACCATTTAACTAAACTTATTATAAACATTCTCAACAAATATTATTACTTCTTTCTAATTATTTATTATTAGCCACCAAAATAATTAGAGGATTTCTTGTTTGTATGACTATATATCGACGACATGCATGAACGATGAAAAAAAAGAAGGGGAAGATAGATCCCCGGTCAGTCAGTTCACTAGCTAATCAAACCGGCATCCTCACTTGCTTGTACGTACTTCTTACATGCGAATGAAAGGAGCAAGTCAGGTGTGGTCACCTTTATTTTCGTGACTGGATATCATGAGATATGGTTCATCAATCGATAGATGATCGAAAGTTACTAATAGTTATCTTTTAACGGTTTTGGAGGGGTTGAGAATCAAAATAAAAGATCTAAAGTGTCCTCGTTAAAATCAATAAATTGCCCGCTTTGGTTGATGTGCTATGAACTACTAGGGATATAGGATGAAACATTAGTACATACTAAAATTCACCTTTCATATATACTATGTAATTATAATTGAAACCAATTTAAATATTAAAGCAGCTATATTTTGAGATGGTCAGAGTAGGCTCTAGATGAAAAGAAAGCAGTGGAAAGAGCAAATGCATTTTGCAAAACAAACAGCTGATGTTTTTTTTAATAATTAGATTCTACGGCACAGATAAAGAACCTGTACCAAAAAGTACACCAAAAAATTTGATGAGAACCCGTTAGGGTTTAGTCCCGATCTTTCGATGAGAGGTGGAGGATAATTTGATTGGGGGATGAAGGCGACGTTTATGGTCCGACTACAACCGTCCAAGAATGATGCGCCTTAGCAACCGATACACCGTCTTTGATGGTCGACGCGAACTTGTGATGCGCGACAACCCAGCCACTAGGGCACTTGTTCTGCAAGCAATTGAAGAACAAGCAAAAACAAGTAAAACAAGCAATTAAATTGCTAGATATTAAGATAAAAGATTAACTCTGAATTCACAATATGATGAGGTTTTGGAGACAAACAGACAGACGGTCTAGCCGACACGCATGCTGTGTGTAAGTAGCAAGATGCTAACTCTAATCAATAAAAACCCGTCTCTTCTTGACGACGGCTGAAGGTTTAAGAAGAGGGAAAGACGACCAAAGGGGTGCTAGGGTCATGCTCAACCCTAGGACGCGTTCCTAATGAGCCCAACTTGATACACGGCCCATTGGACCCAAAAGGGGTGACAGCATCGTGGGTAGAAAAATACTCGGTAGAAAAATAACAATTACGGGCGCTCCAGAATAGATATTAACATGGGGCTGGATCCATTTGAAAGTAGACTTGATAACGTTTCCATTAAATACTTGCAAGCCCAAATCGAAGTTCGCATGAAGTCATGGTGGTCGTCAGATTTTAGCACAGTCCTGTAGTCCGAATCCACCCCGCGCTAATCCTCTCCATCATTCCTGAGTAAAACAAGAGTGCACGCGTCTCCAGGGTATAAAGAAGAGGAATATAAACTCAAGAATGAGGTGATAGTTGAGTTGACGTGCATGAGCACGGATAATTGGACCATGAGTGGATGTATCAATAGTGTTGATGTCCTCATCAAAATTCCTCCTTGTATTACAGATGGCTTACAAGGTAAGATGGTTAGGTTACATACATGGGAATATGGGATGGTACAAATATTTGTTGCATGATTATTCTTGACCGAAGAGCTTAATCTAAATAACATTACTAATAACAGATATATGGATTAATAAAATGCACATACAAAACACTTAGTTACAAGTGAAATTTCTAAAACCATATGTGTTGGTGAACATGCGTCGAAAGCGAGGGCTTGAGCTAGCCCTTTATGTTCGGCCTAGAAGGTGATCATGTGTGCGAAGGATCCGAAAAGAGTGAATGCAATAGAATGCAAAAGAGTTAGACAGGTTTAGGCCGTTGAGATATATAATATACTACTTTTATGTTCTTGCTTGCTTTTTATATGCTAAAGTAGTTTTTCTCCAATTATTAACCAACTTGACCGAGAAAGCAAGTTGTACAAATATGGGACCAGTGGGCCCTAATAAACAACTGTTGGTAAGGCTAGTATAATCGCTATCGAAGCTCCGACACACACTGCGCAAGCAACACTTTCCTACCATGGTTGCTGGCAGCCAAGGACCCACCCGTCATCTCCATAGCGAAGTGGGTGAAAAGCTGGGTTACAGGGTAGGATGACTATAGCCCTACCGCCTAGCGATCATGGAAAGCGGTATACATCCATGTTCCATATTGCCCATTGTTGCGGTAGATATCTATCTTGTCGTTATGACCATAGCAGGCACACGAGCACTAAGCTGGGTGAGGCATCCTAGCCTACTGCATTGAATGCTATTTTTAGATAGTTAGGAGCGTCCTACTCCTCGAGCTCGAGACCAGCATTCCAAGGCCATTCCCTCGAGGCATATGGATTTAAACAGCTATCCCAATGTGGCCAGCTAGTTCTCATCGACCAACCTGGGGGTGCCAGCTTGGACCAGCTAGCTGTGGCGGCCAGCCCGAGAATGCCAACTTGAGGTAGCTGGCACCACATCATGATTATTCGTAGTTCATGATACCTCCAGGGATGCCACAATGCCCTAAGCACCTCCTGTCCGCTTCCTTGTCAGTAGAGTGGAACTCTTCGTACCTACTTCATCGATAATATATAATATTTACATTTAAAGGTATGTTATATAAAACTTTTGTTCTAAAGTCAAGTTGACAAATAATTTATAACGATGCGGAGTATACAAATAACTAATGTTGACTCACAATATACTATTGTTGTGATAAAAGGTAGTCAAAATTGTGGATAAAAATGCCTAAAGTTCGCTATTTTCTTATTTGTTGATTCAATAAACATGCTAGATGATACCATATAAAAACATAATATTTGGTAACAGAGTTTAGTCAGTCTTAGGAATTTAACTATGAACGTTTCTCCTTAACCAATATAGTATACATAGCTATACTATCTCACCACTATAATTATATAATTATAATAGTGTCCTTAGGAGTAACCAGTTATAGAACTTAACATTAATTCAAATCCATAGGACTGTTATAACTCGAAGCCTAACTCTATTATATTCATTGTCTATTATAATAATTATAATATTTATATATTATTAATATTTATATGTAAAGGTCCTAAAAGTTATATATAAGACTAATTAAGCTAATATAAGTGATGAGTTAGTTTATGATGCACATGAGTAGATAGCTAGATAGACCTAAGCAGGAAGAGACAGGCATGCCACATATAGACAAGTAGAGACTCGAAGCACGCAGTGTCACATGGTGGCAGGCAGGTACACTAGGTACACAGAGCATAAGATATTCCAATGAGCAAGAAAGTATGCAAGGGGAAAGGTGTAGAGGAGAGTTCATATCAAGGTGGTGTGGACAAGCAATAGACAATGGGAACACGATGCATGTACGCCAACCATCGCTGGCATGCAGCTCACATCAGATCAGTAGCTGGGAGAATTAACTAGCTAGCTCCCTATTATTAACTCATGTCTATTGCTGCCTTCCTAGCGGAACAACATAGGCCCAGTTTTTTTTCTAAGATTAAGACACATTTTATCTTGGCCTGTTAGAAAGTTGGTTTAAAATATAAAATAAATCTATTTTTAGTTTATAATAATTAAAACTTAATTAATCATATGCTAATGATTTTTTAGTTTTATGTGCGCTAACTTAAAGCTAACACTTCCGTAGTCAACCCTCATAACCATATCATATACATTATATCAATATACACAGGCATGTGTTTATACTTATTATAATAAAACATGCAATTATAATGTTTAATGTATACTAACTAAAAAAACTTTCATGTCTTTTCATAGCATTTGAAGTACAACTATGGTTACAATTTTATATTAGAATAAATTTATAAAACTTAAGAAGTTTATGAGATTTTTAAAGTATTTGTGACGTAAGGAATTGTATGTTTATAGAGAAACCCTAGAATATAATGATTATATAGGGTTATAGGATCACCCAATTAGCAATTTTCTATCTTGGTCACCCGAGCTCCCCAACTTGCAGCATAACGGCAAGCATGTGGAGCCACTCGCCTATAATTATGTGGTGGCTAACTATACTACTCATTCCATTCTCAAATTATTGACATTAGCATTATTCAAGTTTAAACTTTGGCTACTTGTCTTTTTTACCTAAAAAATTATAAATACTTGAAAATATGTTTATATTATCAAAGTATGTGGTACCATAAATATAACCATACAACTTTCATTAATCATATTATAATTATTTAGAAATAATTTATGGTCAAAGTAAGATGTCAGCATTAACTATTATTCGAGAATAGAGGTAGTATGAGTTTTACTTAAGCTGTAGAGATTTTCTATCTAGGTCCACTGTATAGGATGGTCTTGTTATATACTTTCCCTATTGTTATTTGTTTGACTTTGGTTAGTTGAAAAATTAAACAAACCTTTGAACTAACCAACGTCATGAATGCTGCAAGCCACCTATAATAGGTTTTGATCGGACTCTAGAGACTTTTTACGTCCACTGCATGCCTGCCTGCGATATGCATAGAGCTGATCTCGATATGGATATGGTACTGAGAGGAGGGGAGGTATAGAGATGGATCAACAATAATGGGGTCATGATGCTGGAAATGATCATCTAGCTAGTCTGCCGACAAATTGTCAAGTCAGGGCTAGGACTGACTAGAGGTTGTAAGAGACGTGTAAAAGCTAGGGTTTGAAGTGACGCTCTGTTCAGGCATGAATGACCGGTACATTTGTATGTATGCGGGTGTCACAGCTTGCACAGTAATATAGTCCATCGACTGCCATGCTCTCTCTGGATGGACACACGTACCGGTCGGCCGGTCGATCGATGCATGCGATGGACTGTCGCCGCCCTTTCTGCCAATAATAATACGTCGGGATGCACTACTGATCGACAACTGAACAGTAAGAAAGCTTCGTCAGACTCAAACGACGACATGTCTGTGTGTTACTGTACAAGTGAAGCTGACCATCAGAATTTGGCACGTCCATGGCCTAACATACATATATATATATATATATATATCCACCATAGTACTAGCTACCTAAATGTCTCGTTCGATCAGGATATATATGCACGCATGCCGCTGTACAGTATATATGCACTACACAGTCGAGTGACGACTGATATAGGTTAAGCTAGCTAGCTGGTCCGCGTGGCTACCCGCTTTGGGCCGTCGCCTAAGAGGAGGTGCTTGTTGGGAAAAAGAATGAATTCGACGACTAAAATCTGTGAAAATTTAATGTGACTGAAACCTCGCAATCTCCTTATTCCATTATCTTGATTAGTAAATGAACGATACGCAGAGCAAACAAAGCTACGGGCGGGACCATATATATGTAAGAATTGACATATAGACATGCGTGAGATCGATCACATCGATTCAGAGACCGGCTGGCCCGCGGACCACTGATATATGGACTGCTGTTCCCTTGCTTTATACAGTACAACAGCACTGTTACTCCGACCCATATATACAGCTAGCATTAGCATAGCAAGCCACGTGAACGGCTAGCTCAGAGGACAAGTAATTTTCGCCGTTTTCTGATCGATCCAGATTGATGATCCCCCACGCGGTCCTGCTGCATATCTATCCGCATCGTCTGCTACTCACAGTTTCCCATACTTTAGCTCATGCACATGCGTGGTGTCATTCATATGCAGCAGCTACGTACCCAGTCACCACTGCCATGCATCATCTGTACGTCCACTTGTTACAGGCTTACACTCCACATCATGCATGCGTCTGCGGATGTGCCTACCTCCATCTATAGTTGATTAATTTCCATGTATCAAAACGGGAGAAACAAATTAGCTACTATTCCCTCACTCCTCCATTCTACGCGGTATAGGTCATTTTATCCTTTATCCTAAGTTTATAAAAAATTATAATATCTATAGTAATAAATCAATACTATATTTTACGGTCAATTTAATAAAAATAATTTGATATCGTTGATGTTGATATATTTTTATGTAAACTTTTAATCAATATTAGATAAATTTTATTTATGATAAAAGCTATAACGAAATGAAAATGATAATAATATGAAAAAGGATAGGGTACAACTGAGACTGAGGGGATAACATTGGATAAGGCAATTGAATAACGCAATAGGAGACAAAGGTCTGCTGCATGCTATTCCCTGATTGATCGAAATTATTAATTATCATTTGTCTGCACACATCTGGATGTCTGCTTCATGCATGTAGCAGCATGTCTGATATTATGCATATGCGTCGCATTAGGATTAGAATTTTCACATGGAATCTTGCTATCTACTACATTATATATTGCTTGTCATGCATACATATCAAGAATCCAAGATCGATACTCGTGATAATCATGTCTTTTGTTACGTAGTAGCTTGCTTGCTCTGATAGTTTGATATGGTCGTACATGTATATATGCTGATTGCTGGATCCCATTTGCCCTTTAAACTCCATGTGGATGTACCAGTGTATACCCAGATCCGGCCGTTTCCATCCCTACCCAAGTTAATTATCCACCTTTTACTCACTCTGTTTTTAAGCTTTGTTTTATATTTGATTGTTACCTGCTCTTCTGGTTTTTACCCCCTTGTTAGGTTGGTGTTTACTTCACTGTATCAATAATGAAATAAGGCAAAACTTTTGCCTCTGTTTCAAAAAAATGCTACCTTTTCAAATTACGTTACAACGAAATATATAAATGCAATGATCTAGCTATAGAAATAGTTTCAATGGCAGATCTTTAAATATCATTTTTATGTAATGAAGATGTGTGTGCTCTGCACATGTTTTGTATGGCTAATAATCCAAGCATTAGCTGAATATGTAAATTACGCATAACTGCAAAATAATGAAAGTGCTCACATAGTGTGATTGATTCAGGGGCAAAGTAGCCTTTTTAGAAGACTTAACAGAGGACTATAGATGAAAAGCTAACTACAATATCAAAGAAGGGACAAAAACTCTTGTATGATGGTATAATTTTGTAGAATTCGAGTTCATTGATAGCAATCTATAGAACCGATTATTTGTTGATGATAAATTATAAGACTGATTGATTGTCAACCGCAAAATATATAATCTGTTATAAAAGTTCTCTCACTATTTCATATAGCTATATATATCCTTGATATTTTGTATAAATATATGATTAAAATTAGCATTAAGAAATTATAATACTGTAAAAGTTCCTTTTCATTTTGCAAAATAGGGTTCCGATTCTCAGGAGTCAGGACAAAGTCCTCTTATTGGAATTTGTTACTATATCCGAAGCTTTTTAGCTCGAGTCAAACGCTCACCTAAAAGGCTACTGACTCTTTCCTTTTTCTTTTATTTAGGGAAAACGGCTACTAACTCTCACGACGTTCGTACGGTGAATCATCGGTGATACAATCAAATTCTAGTGACCTAGCTAAGCAATTAACTAATGTCTTTCACAGAACATATTGAAGCCTAATATTTTCCTGTACCCTTCCAGTATTTGTGATCCAGTCAGCAACCCATTTCAATGGTTATCCCCAAGAGGCGAGTCTATTAAGCTTCAATGAATAAAATTAGTTGGCGTAAATGATACAACTAATTTTGCTATTTGCAAATTATACGGTCTCATTAGTGTATTATGTATTTTTTTTAGAAAAACAATATTAGTGTATTATGTTGACGAGCTATAGGTAGGCACGTACGTAGTGGCCATATAATACGGTTGCACGTACAATTTGTCTAGCGAGCTAGCAGCGTGCAGACCCACCACTTGTATTTATTTTTTTTCGTCTGTTTTGTTCTCGAGATATAGATGGCTAGAAAGTTAAAGCTGATTACTGGTACCCGTTTCCAATCTGGAGTGATGGCTATTGCTACGACTCAGTGTCATGGTTGACCTACTTACTATGATTCTCTGAATACTACTGTACTACTTTAATTAGTACTTAAAAAACTAATACTGGATTAACATATCCTAATAATTCACGTCTAATCCAGTTTTTTTTATATTTGTTTGTGACATAGAGATACCAGTACTAATTAAAATTATAGGCAGCGGGCGCACACGTCCTAATCCTACATCACCTCATGCAATTGCAACTGAATTAAGAGTGTGTACGCATCAGTCATCAGAGTGTGCATTTGTTGATACAGTCAAGGATGACTGAGCTGAGAGTTGATCATACTGAGTACCTTATTAGTTGGTCTAGCCAGTTAACCCGGCTGCCATACTGTACGGTACTGCACAGTAGTGCGTTACTATTGTTAAAGCCTGCAGCTTTCTTAAATAAAAGGCTGGAGTATCATACCAGTATTTTTAAAGCCTGAACTGAAGCAGAGTAGTAGCAAGCACCATTTATATTTACTCCTGCTTGGGTTAGGGCGCCATTGGTACCTGATGCAGACTGTACAATCACGAGCAGTATCGCTCAATGAATGAACATACAGTATCCTAAGGTAGGCAGAGTATTAATGTACAGGAATTGTACACTATGTGTACTTGTAGTTGATGACCGATGAGCAGAGACAGTGGTGTGCGAACCGTGAAGATATTCATTGCCGTCGCTGAGCCTGAGTGAGGTCGGCCATGTGATCAGGTGGCGGTGAGTGGAGTGATACGGACAAGCAGATACAGTACGTAGCTAGGACCAGCAGCAGAGGCAGCGGAAGGTGGCTCGCTAGAATTGTCATGAACAAGATTACAAAGGAATTGAGCAAAAGTGCAGGAAGCAAAATTTAGCCGAGGCACGCGTGACCTAACTGGGTCAGTACACGTCAGAGGCGGCAGCAGCAGCTTGCTTGTCTCATATATGAAGCACAGGGAGAAGCGTGCAGCTAGCCAGTGATAGAATTGATCAGTAGCTCATCGATGAGCTCGCAGCCAATATTAATTGGCTACTTGGCTCGACGTAACAGTGCCACTGTTATGACTTATTGTGCAGCAGCAGCCATGTAGGGAGGGATTCAGACGAATAGGTCAGTAAAAGGGCAGCTGCGCGCGTATCCCTTACCGTTGTCATCGATCGACACGGGAGTGCTCCAAACTCTACAATTGCTAGCTACTCCAAGAGGAAGAGCAATTGCATCATCTGCAACTCTGCATGCATCCATGGCTCATGGTGTTTATGGTTGGGGCTTGAGCACATGTGTAAGTACTACTACACATCGGTGAGAGCGAGTAACGTTGGACTTAAGTGTGTTGGATGGATGTGAAGTGCGAGACGGCACGAGACAAGCAGCAGGTGAGGAGGCTGCAAAATGAGATGAGATGGAACAAGAGCAAGTGACGGAGGAGGGACCAAGAAAAGAAGAGACACTTTCCACCCCGGAAACAGAATCGAGGCCGCCGATGCGTCCATCGACGTTGATGATGGATCCTCCCCCTAGATCGACGACCGAAGACATCGCCAAAAAGCCTGTTGGGGTCCAATGCACAAAGCACCCTCTCTACCTACTGCCGTTTCCTATATCCCCTTTCCTTGTTATGTGTTCCACTCTAATCTTGCTCCTTTTGAAACAAAAAATTTCCGGAGGAATCTAGTAGGATTCAAATCATATAGAGATTTTTCCTATATAGTTCTTTTGAAACAAATGATTCAAGTTTTTTAAATCTTTTAAAATTATTAAGGAACTGCTCAATGTACGTAGATTTTGAAAGAAAAATATCAAGAGCTTTAACCTCTTAAAAAAATTCCTTTGAGTATATCTCTCATCCGATTTCAATGTTTTTCTTACAATCTATACAAATGATAATTCCTATATTTTTTATTTGTTTTAAAATCTTTTGTTTTGTGCTTGTATTTTTATCAATACAACAAAGGATATAAGTCCTTCAACTTAGAGTGTGGGTATTTACCTTTAGAGGATTTCCCTAATAAGATCATTCATAGTGTTTACGTGATGAGTGGTTTCAGCTCGCCACATAGGCACAATGCTATCGTGGAGGAGAGAGGGGTGGGGGAGAGGAACTTCACTAGGATCCTTGTGCCTTTTGCAAGACACCGTTCCCTTGTTAGGAAAAGGATACTAATGTCATAGTCATGAGGAGTAGTGCTGCGCCACTGGCCATAGTAGGAGCGAGAAGGGGTGGAAGTTGAGGTTGTTGCCGCTGCCATAAAGCTCCCGTTGAAGTTGTCATTGCTAAGAAGCTCCTGCCGAAGTCGTAGTTGCTACGAACTCCATCTTTGCTGTTGCTACCCCTGTCCCCCATCTGGCTAAATCCAAAGAGCTCGTGGGCAAATAAAACGTCGGCCACGGAGCTCACCGGGTGCGCCACCTTGAACTTACTCCACCTATGTCAGGAGGATAGTAACAATCGTCCTTAGACGCCATCACCGGGGCTGGAAAGACAGGATCCACGCTAAATTTATTGACGAGCACGTCACCTCCACTGCCTGGTACATGCCATCATCGGCTACGGCTTCTCCACGCCGCTGCTGAGCTCGTTCTTGTCGACTGCAAGCCTATAGCTTCTCCCTACTGTTGCCAAATCTAAAGCAGCGACGAGGAGGATGGGAACAAGGCTCAACCTCCTTGACCGCTACCGCTGCGTAGGGAGAGAGGAGAGAAGACAATGACAAAGAAGCAGTGTACTAGCTCAGTGATGAGGGAGCTCATGGTCGGGAGAGCCACCGCTGGTGAAGGTTCGGTTGGAGAGAGGGGAGAGGGGAACAGGGAGAGAAGGGAGGAAGAAGGAGAAATATTTATATTATTTTTTGGATTATAGGGTGGTTAGTGTAAACTTTGGTACTTCCACATAAATTGAAAACAAATGAGAACTGTGTCATGTGCTAACATGAAAAATTGAAGCTACTCCTAAGGTTGTGTTCGCCAGTGGGGGTTAGTAATCTAACCCTAGCATGCAAAACGAAGCAACAAATTAGCGTATGATTAATTAATTATTAGCTAACAAACTTAAAAAATAGATTAATATAATTTTTAAAGCAACTTTTCTATAGAAAAAGTTTATAAAAACATATCATTTAGTAATTTAAGAAGCGTGCATGTAAAAAATAAAAGAGTTAATTTTAGGAAGATGAGGAGCCAAGCCCAATCTAAGACCACTTTGCATTGTGAAAAAACCAAAATTTAGATCCGTGTGAATTTAGCCTAATGCTCTAATAAAACAAGTGGCATTTTCAGATAGTCAAAAAGTTAGTGACTAATATTGGTAGGCTAACTCGAATGTCGAATGTCACTTATATTTTTTATTTCTCAAATATCATAGAAGATTATAAAAAGAATATAAAAAAGTGTGTTTTTAGAACGGCGAATTGAAAAATGAAAGCAGCATGCGCGCATTTCGTGATCCATACATACGTTTTGAATTGGCGAGCTGAAATGGTTTTTCGTTTTAACCACGCTGAAAACTAGTGGAGTACCGCTCACATTGGGAGAGAAACGTAGCTCGCGGGGTGGGCAGCCAGCCGTGTCCGTGTGCGTGGCCCTCGAGAAACGGTGACAGACAAAGAGAGGCAGACAGCGATTGAAGAGACATAGGTAGTAGCTCGATCTACACATCAACAGCTGCGAGCCTTTTCTCTTGGTTTTGCAAATGAAATGGATGATTCTCTCGCCTCACCGGGTCAGACAGACAGAGATGGCCATCTTTCCGGCAATAAGGTACGTGCCGAATGATCCATACATTCATGCTCAAAAGACTCGTTGACAAGAACGTTTCACAGAGCCTTGGGCCAAGAAATGTCGCCTCAATCCAAACGAACCCAAAGTAAAGTTTAGGCAAATCGTCCCGGTCAACAGGCAGGCGCAATCAAGGAGTCGCTTCCTTGGCCACTTTCTAGTTTCTTGTAGGGGTGGCAGTCCTGCCCCATGGACACGCTCCAATGTCCCAAATTCTAATAGACGGGTATTGTTTTATGTCTACAGCTAACCTAAACCTGACCCAATATACGACTTTTTTTTTTGATTTTGGTCTATCCTCTATGCTTTAGCTTATGTAATAACCATAATTCATACAAACTCTAGTAAAATGGTTGTCAATTTTAGTCCACTGTAATATCAAATGCTTATGGATAACTGTAAAATGATGGTTTGTTACTGATAATTTGTTACTATATTGATGTATAGTGGTGTACAGTTAGTAATGACGTTATGCTTGCTTATAGGTGATAATTTAAGTTATTGGTAATTTTTTTCTACTTATTGATATATCACTTGATTGTGTATTGTTCTTTGTTTTATTATCTATTCATACAGATATTACTCATATTGTGATATACTCGCTGGGTTGGTATGGACACTAAGTTATACCCGTTATTTTTATCGCACATAGATCAGATGGGCAATCTGTCTATGTCAAACCCGGCTCATTGCTATCACTAATTTCTATTTTCAACACGATAGATGTAGCAGGATCATATATACAGTGATTTATACTAATTTCCAGCTGTAATTCTTCTTCATATTTTCCGTATTTTAATATTTGAAGTTTTTGACATCGTTGCTTCAAAGTTCAAGTGAGATGTGAAATCCGAACATAATTAATCCTCACTTCCGATGCATATACTCATGGCAAACTTGTAGGGTACGTATGCTTCTGATCATGTCACGCATAGAGCTTAGAGTGCAATCCAAATTAAAAGCACTAGTAGTAGTTTCAGTACGAGAAAAAAAATACTGGTAGCTACTAGGACATCAAGCTTAACTACTCCATCAATGGTCAAGGGGTAATATTTAGCGCTTTGTGACGAGTGCATCATGCCGAAAATCCATAAATAAATAAATAAATAAAACCGTTTATTACGGTGTAACACGTCTCCTCAAAATAGCAAGCTGTATTCTGTAAACAAACTTGGTCCAGGGTTCATAAGGATATAATATATGCATGTTTATAGAAGAGTGAGTGTATGGACATTACTATGTTTTGAAACAAATGCTATAATTTAGCATATCGTATTAGTATTGTCTCTTTTGTTCCTTTGCCCATTTTGATAGGGTGATAGGGATGAAAGGGTTGTAAGGAAAAACATGAAACAACAATTTTGAATCCTCCTTTAGAACACGGAGTTTCCTGAAATTTCACGGGGACCACTTAGTATAATAATTTTTTAAAACTATTTTGTTTCAAAGGAGACCTAATTGTTTGAGAATGTGAAAATCTTGAGTTTATGATCCACAATCGATTTTTTAAACGTTTTTAAAGTAACATTTTAATCTGTAGGTGGAACTTGTACATTTGTTAGTGACACAACCATTATTACATGTGAAGTGTGAACATTACTACCGTCACAGACATTGGTACGAGTAATAAACTACTACCGGGGAAAGGTGGAAAAAGAAAAAGAGGAGTGTCTCTTCCCCCATAAATTATCTTCATCCTATCCTAACCTCTGCCTCGATGTGCTGGATTACCCTCTTCTTGGTCGCCTCCTCTCGGCCTCTTCCTCTTGACTCCCCCTCGCCTCGCCTCGCCTGGCCTCGCCTGCGCCGCGCCAAAACGCGGAAAAATTCCGTCTTGATTTCCAGCATCACAAGCATTCGCCTTGTTCCCTCCCTCCCGCGCGCGCCCCTCCGCTTGCCATTCCCGCGGCCGCTTCCTCTTGGCGTTTCTAGATGGGCTCCTCCTCCCTCCTCCTCTTCCCCTCGTCCTCCTCCCCCTCCCCCTCCGCCTCCGCCTCTTATTCTCATGCCACCACCTCCACCTCCTCCTTACTGCCTCCTCTCCCCTCCGACCACCAGCTCCTCCTCTACCTCCAGCACCTAGACCACCAAGAACAGCAGCAGGCCGTCGCCGCCATGGTCCGCAAGCGCCCCGCCTCCGACATGGACCTGCCGCCGCCGCGACGCCATGTCACAGGTGACCTATCCGATGTCACGGCGGCCGCCGCGGGGGCGCCGCCGTCATATGCGAGCGCGCAGCTCCCCGCGCTGCCCACGCAGCTCCCGGCATTCCAGCAGACGGAGATGGACCTCGCCGCGCCGGCGCAGCACGCAGCGGAGGGAGGCGCGCCCAGCACGGCCTGGGTGGATGGTATCATCCGCGACATCATCGCCAGCAGCGGCACCGCGGTCTCCGTCGCGCAGCTCATCCACAACGTGCGTGAGATCATCCGCCCCTGTAACCCCGACCTCGCTTCGATTCTCGAGCTCCGCCTCCGCTCCCTCCTCACCTCCGATCCCGCCCCGCCGCCGCCGCTGCCTCCTCACCAGCCTGCTCTCCTCCCCGATGCCACGGCGCCCCCCGCACCCACATCGGTCGCGGTGCTTCCTCCCCCTCCCCCGCAGCAAGACAAACGCCGCCGCGAGCCTCAGTGTCAGGAGCAGGAGACCAACCAGCCACAGTCGCCGAAGCCTCCTTCCGCGGAGGAGACCGCAGCGGCTGCCGCCGCCGCCGCGGCGGCGGCTGCTGCGGCCGCTAAGGAGCGGAAAGAGGAGCAGCGGCGGAAGCAGCGCGACGAGGGGGGGCTCCACTTGCTCACGCTGCTGCTGCAGTGCGCGGAGTCGGTGAACGCGGACAACCTCGACGAGGCGCACCGCGCGCTGCTGGAGATCGCCGAACTCGCCACGCCGTTCGGCACCTCGACGCAGCGCGTCGCCGCCTACTTCGCGGAGGCCATGTCGGCGCGCCTCGTCAGCTCCTGCCTGGGGCTGTACGCGCCGCTTCCCAACCCGTCCCCGGCCGCCGCGCGTCTCCACGGCCGCGTCGCCGCGGCGTTCCAGGTGTTCAACGGCATCAGCCCGTTCGTCAAGTTCTCCCACTTCACGGCGAACCAGGCGATCCAGGAGGCGTTCGAGCGGGAAGAGCGCGTCCACATCATCGACCTCGACATCATGCAGGGGCTCCAGTGGCCGGGGCTGTTCCACATCCTGGCGTCGCGCCCCGGCGGGCCGCCCAGGGTGAAGCTCACGGGGCTGGGCGCGTCCATGGAGGCGCTGGAGGCGACGGGGAAGCGGCTGTCGGACTTCGCGGACACGCTGGGGCTGCCGTTCGAGTTCAGCCCGGTGGCTGACAAGGCCGGGAATCTTGACCCGGAGAAGCTGGGCGTCACGCGGCGCGAGGCCGTCGCCGTCCACTGGCTGCGCCACTCGCTCTACGATGTCACCGGCTCCGACTCCAACACGCTTTGGCTCATCCAGAGGTACAGTACCAATACCAGTGCCAGTATGCTTTCCTTGAGCTTTTCTCCTTTCTTCCGTTGTCAACTCGGACCCCAGAATCATGGCTACTTTCCAGCCCACGTCTCATTGACATTGTGACCTACACAGCAACACATCAATGGCAGTACTAACCCTAGTTCACAATAGGATTAAGGAGTAGTAAAAAATTGCGTTTTGGAGCCCTAAAAGTATGTCATTTTGGGCGACTTTTTAGGCTTAAAAAGGTCGCAACTTTCTATTACTTCTGCGGTATCAAGCTTCTCCATGGTCTTTGGTGATCCGAGAAGTGGGAAGAAAGATATCACTTCTATTTGGTTTGTGGATCACTAAGAGCGAGCTAGAAGTTCTTACCATCATGACTAACTTTTCATACCAAAAGTTTTCAGCTTTCTAGTTGTAAGTGCCACCAATATTGAATATTAAATTCAAATGGCAGCAATCTGTACTCAGCTCATACTAGATCAAATATTTATGCTGAACTTTTCTGGTGGACTGCAATAGATATGTCCCACTGTAGTTGGCAAGCCATGAAGGCAACCAATTTAGGTGTCCTTCAGAACTTATTGTTATCATTTATAGTGCTAAATGTTTCTTGTTGAGTCATTCTTGTCGAACAGAATCATAATAAATTGATGTACTGACCTTGACTCTATGGATCGCAAATCAGGTTGGCGCCAAAGGTTGTAACAATGGTGGAGCAGGATCTGAGCCACTCAGGCTCCTTCCTGGCACGCTTTGTGGAGGCTATCCACTACTACTCAGCATTGTTCGACTCGCTTGATGCGAGTTACAGCGAGGACAGCCCGGAGCGGCATGTTGTGGAGCAGCAACTCTTGTCGCGGGAGATCCGCAATGTGCTAGCCGTGGGCGGTCCAGCACGCACCGGGGATGTTAAGTTTGGGACCTGGCGCGAGAAGCTTGCACAGTCAGGCTTCCGTGTGTCATCGCTTGCTGGCAGCGCCGCTGCTCAGGCCGCGCTGCTGCTTGGGATGTTCCCCACCCACGGATACACACTTATTGAGGAGAACGGCGCTCTGAAGCTTGGTTGGAAGGATCTGTGCCTTCTCACGGCATCTGCTTGGCGCCCAATGCAGACTTCGGGCCGTTAGGATTGAGGGGAAATTTATAGAGCTAAATTATCACTTCATCTTACGTATTAGATGCAATTGCCTCGTTCTTTTGCTTCTTTAGCTGCCCAACTTGGTCATTTCTGAGAAAAGAAGAAAACATTCTGATGACTAGTTGCCAGATCTCCACACAGGGGTAGCTACTAATGTCCAGCTTAGCTTTAGCTTTTATTTGGCTCATGCTCCACTTAACCATTCAGGCCAGTTTAGTTTACCGTGTCATGTTATTGCGTTTGTTAACACTTACTGACATTAGAGATAAAAGTTCTTATCATATGGCATATCATTGTTCTTACGCTTCTGTGTTAGTCACAGTTATCTTATGAAATTCACTTATTCCTGTATCCAGTATCCACTGGATATACATGGTTTACTTTAACATCTTTTTCATCTTTCCGGCCATGGTGGTCATTAGCTTGTTAAAGTCTTTCTTACTGGACACTTCCGGCAATTATAAGCTTTTGTATGACCAGCTTGGTTCCATGTTTCTTTATCACCACGGTCACGTTCCACGATTGAGATTCTGGGGATTTTTTTACTTGACCATCCCCATCAAGAAATCCCACTCCACTAGTTTTTCTGTTTCTTTTGTGTTCCTGACATTGTTTACCTAAACTAAATTGGCTTCTAGGGCATTGTTTACCTGGACATCATTGTCTCGCATATTCTTCATTATAATATCATCATGAATGCTTTAGTTGGGATTTGCCTTTAGTTGGTAACATTCGTAAGTGGTTTGACATGATTTTTTTTCTACGAATGCTGGTTTTGTCTACCATTTTGTTTCATTCTTATCGGCATGGGCATTTTACGCAAAACAGTATTTCTGAATGATTTGCTGTTTATTTACTGAGTGCCAGTTTTTTTTGGCACAGATCACCTACCCTTGAACCAACAATTGCCATATCACTGATAGAAGTAGTAACTGCCTTAGGTTCCTAGTCACATTTCCAAAGTGGGTTATGTGCCAGTGTAGCAATCTTGAAGGCAAACATCACTTTCAATCAAGGGTTGAAGCCTTGACCCACCTGATGCAATTATCCTCTAATCAATATCAATTGCTTCTTAGTTACTCCTACTCATAATGGATTGGAAGTGAGAGAGAAGAGAGAGAGAGGTTGAGATTGGGGGGCAGAGTGGGGAGAGAAGGCAAGCCATAAATTTGTTTCCCACTGCCGATGCCTTTAGACCTCTGCCTGCTTGCCATGATGGGTGATGCATGGGTTCTTTCTTCTACTGCTACTACAAAAAGCTTCTCTCTCTCTCTCCTCCAAGCAAGGGCTCCAAGGGGTCCAAGGGCCCAATCTTTTCTTGTCCCCAGGGCCCAGCAATGTCCCCAAGGAGAAGTCCTTTTCTAGCAGCAGAGGAAGCCGTGCCCTGTTGTCTCTTGTTCTCTACGAGGTCACCTTGGAAAGACACTGCCTTCTCTTGCACTCTCTGGCTGTGCATTGCAGCCTTGGAGTTGCAGAAAAAGGGTTGCTAGTTGGAGTATACACAGTTTGGGGAATGATGATGATAGTCAGCAGTGGTTGTTGAACATCTTCAATCCATCGCAGGAAAGTTGGTGTTCTTCACCTGATGTGATGGTTAACATCCTCTACTCCTTGGTGCTTTTAGTTATAATGGGTAATTTGCAAGGAATGTCACCAGAAGGGACTACAGTGATTGTTGGTTGAGCATTTCATCTGAAACTAGGGGAGTAGTTCCTGAATCCTGATAAGGGTTGGGTTGCTTAGAATTAAATGGGATGTTGATTGAATGAGTGGGCCAAATAACATACAAGTAGTGCAATGGTCCTGAATATTCCCCAATCATGCAGCAACAAACCAAATCAAATTGCACACTGTGTGTTGATGCGTGTGTGTGTGTGTGTGAGAGAGAGAGAGAGAGAGAGAGAGAGAGAGATCAAGCAGCCAAACAAACATACCTAGAACATGTTGCTCCTGGCTCATTAGATTGTGGACCTGGGGTGTTGGGAGGACTGCATTGCCTTGATGAAGTGTCTGTCATAGGAGTATATGATCATATCAGAAGGGGAAAATTGTGGAATGGAGCTGTGGCCTTTCTTCTTTGTGTAGTCTGATTGTTTGCTTCTTGGTAGCATTATTAATGGCACAAGGATGAGAGCAGAATTCAGAGGAGTTGGTGAATGCATTCATTTTGGGCTGTAACTGGGTTAAGTACCAAGCAGAGGCTGCTGCTGATGAATTGGCCCTGGTAAATTGCAGAATAGTAGGAGTTACTGTATGCTCTGCCTGCCTGCCTGCCGGTGTTGCAGAACGCTGCAGCTGCAGCGCACGTCTGTCTCGTGCCAAAGCCAATACCATGCTTACAGTCTGTTCTGTCTTTTGGGTTCAGTTGATGAACAAGCAGAAGCTGGAAAGAGAAAAATGGGAAAGATGAAACGAGAACAAGAAGCATGGCCATGGGCTGCCGCCTAGGCCGAACGACCACCACAGCGACGGCGACGGCGGCGCTCATGGGGAATTTGGATTGGTAGAGGAGACGGTGGACAGAGAAGGATCCAATGGCTACGAGGTAGCAATCAACAAAAAATTATAGAAAGCTCCGTTGAATGGCTTGACACCGACCGTTCTTTTTTCCTCCTCTCATCGGCTTTTGCAATACCGAATGTTGTGCTAGCTTCGCCATGGTAAACATCATCTTCCAAGCTAACAGCATTACAGAAACCATCTGAGTACTCGCGACTGAACGATGGCTGGATAACCTATCAGTTATTAATACACTGAGTCTAGAGATGACAAGACCAAATGGCACGACCTAATTGCACCTGCTCGCGTGGGAGCATCGAGGGGCAAGTGGACGGGTGGTGATGGCTGATCAAGAGCAAGAGGACGGTGGCAATTGGGCTTCGACTGTCTCCGGCACCGGAAGCTTGATCAGGAGGAAAGGAGCGATGCCAGCGTGTGCGAGGACCTTGGTGGAGGAAGCTTGATCAGGAGGAAAGGAGCGATGCCGGCGTGTGCGAGTACCTTGGTGGAGGAAGCTTCACCGCTAGCCAGATTTGGAAGCTCGCCATGTAAAGGAGCTACGGTGACATCTTGATGGATACGACATGTGGTGTGTGGGAGGACGGATATGGCAGCAGCGGTACACGAATATGGTAGGTTAAGATCGACAGCTGAGTGCAGGTGAGACGAGCGGCTAAGGAAGAGAAGGCTAGGAAAAGAACAGCTAAGTACAATTTTTTATTTCTTTCCCGGAGATTTCTAATATAGAAGTTATATTATCTGGTAATAAGAAATGTTATAAGCACTAACACAAAAATATTCAAGGCCTAAAACGAAGAGAATATGTGACATTAGCTTGCATGGTGAGAATAGATGTTCTAGATATAACTTTACCTATATATTACACATCCTTCTTATCTTGAGTTTTTAATATGAATATAGCCTCCATAGCTATAAACGTGTGATATTATAGATTTCCGTTACAAGAAAAAAAAGGAAAAGGAAACAAAATATGAGAAATGATTTTTTTAAAAGAAAGGAGATGGCTGTTTCGATATGCCCTATTGACCTCAAAATATGAATTTTAAAAGATTTATTTTTGAGGTATTTTATTGAAGTTTTTTTATATCAACGTTTAAATCGTTAAGAACACAAATATTAAAAAAATTAATCATAAATTATTTTTTTCTCCTTTAACATATTTTTCGTATTTAGCCAACCGATGGTCCAATTGGCCTTAGTTGCTCATTTTTCCAGCAAGTTCAATGGCTCGTATTGGGCTATTATGATTGGTCAAAATTACAGGTTTTATGGCTCAGTCAAATTTGAGAAGAGTGATGCAATGTATTTCATTAAGTTGTAAATACTCTATAAAATCAAATTAAGTTTGACTTGAGTAAAATAGAGCAATAGACGATGTGTAAAAAAAAGAAAAAGAGAAAAAAAATACATGAGTAAGAGCACCGGACAGGAGGATGTAAAAGGACGACCAACATGCTACTCTGCACCTAAAATATAAAATATAGTAATAAGCTAGGCATCTCACAAGATCCACGTCTCATTCATATTATTCTTAATTCAATCAACCCCTATTTACTTATACATTTTAGATTTTTTATCCTAACTCTTAATTCTCCGAAATAGTAACAGGTAGGTGAATTTTTTACCGAGGGAGGACTACGTTGGTAGCACAAGGTACGCAAGACACCCTGCAGTACAGGCTTTAGCCAAAGAAAAGTCGTTCTTGTTCATCTTCATGAATTCAATTGCCCTGCTGTTATATTTCTACGTCGTTGATTCAGTCACATAATTTTGCAAGCTCTCTAGAATTTTGCACATCATTCTTGTCCACGATCCCAAGCCCTCGGACTATACAAAACACACGTGAGTGACGGTGAGATCCTCAAGAAAGAAAAGAAAAGGTCAAAATTTTACTTACACGTAGAAAAAAAAGAAAAGAAAAAAAGAAAAGGAAAAAAAGGGGAAGGGTCTACTTCCGTCCCATTACAATTCCCAATCCCAACGTGCGCCTCCGCACGCCGTCGCCTCCCACCTCCTCCTCCGCCGCGCCGCGCAGCCCCCGTCTCCGGCAGCCACCGCCATCGGAGCGGCGTGCGCCTCTTCTCTCCGCCTCCGGCGCCGGCGGACGTGACGGCGGCTGGTGGGTGTGGAGGCTCTCAAGCGGCGGCTGAGGGACGGGCTGGACGAGGTGGTCGGCTACGGGGAGCTCCTGGACGCCTGCGTCGAGGCGGGCGCGGCGCGCACGCGCCGTGACGCGGAGGCGCTCGCCCGGGCCATGGACGAGGCCGGCGTCGTGCTGCTGTTCCGGGACAAGGCCTACCTCCACCCGGAGAAGGTGACATTTCTCCCAAATATCACCCCGTCTTTCTCATACTTGCACGATTAAATTCTTGATTTGCGCCTCCCTTTACAATATAGACGAGGTGCTTTCATGGCGATTTGGATTCCAATTCGAATGGGCCCCCTTTTGCCCCCAAATGCACGACTTTTTGCATGTCTAGAGAATTTTACTCCTGTGGTGATCACTGTTGTGACTGTTTTAGGCCACTTAGAGATTCAGATGCTCCTTTATTAGCCCCCATTTTTTTTTGCTGTCCTTCAACTGCAACGTCAGTACTGTTTCTGAAACGGAGGATCGACATGGATATGCACAGTACAATTCAAGTGGATCAAATCGGATAACAATACAATAATCATAAGTACTACTCTGTGCAAAGTAAGTTTCTTGTCCATGCAGCGCATGAAGTATTGGTTTGAGATGTACACAAGAATTTATCAGAAATAGTTGGAGTGAGATGGGGCTACGACTATTCACAATGTGGTAAAACCAAGATCTTTCCTGTGTCCAGTCTCCAACCATACGTTATTCACCTACCAGGCCATAAGAAACACCATATAACACCCTAGGCAGGAAAAGTAAAATACTGAACTGTTTTGTACTTGTCTTCTATGCCACTTAAAAACTCTTAGCATCCGTCTTTGATAAAGTTTCTAACTTTGTTCCATGAGTTATCGACCGTTAGTGTTGGACACTCCATCCACCAAAGCTTAAAGCTTATCTTAATACAGGTTACGTCATCAGCTTGAGATCGTTTCTCCACATTTCTCTCTT
The DNA here is from genome assembly GCA_030770085.1 of Oryza coarctata. NCBI lineage: Eukaryota > Viridiplantae > Streptophyta > Magnoliopsida > Poales > Poaceae > Oryza > Oryza coarctata. The sequence goes on from CM061483.1 coordinate 581,268, forward strand.
TTTTTTTGTCGTTTTTTCCTTGGAGGGGAGGGGAAGTTGCTTTTTTGCTTTGGAGAAGTGTAACTATGCCTAATTGCCTGCTCAATTTGGATACAAGTATATGACAGCTGTGCCAGTAAAATTTCGAACTGAAGCTTGTTTTGTTGTTGACCATTTTCCAGTCTCCAATGCTAACATTCTTCACCTACCCTGGTCTTAACAAAGACCATACAACACTTTAAGCCGGAAAAGTAAAATACTGATTTGTTTATAGTTGTCTTTTATGCCACTTATAACATCTCAGCATACAACCTTGATAAACTTTGTAACTTTATTCCATGAGTTATGGAGACTACATCCATCAAAGCTTAAAGCTTATCTTTATACAGATTACGTCATCATTTTGTGATCATTTCTGTCTATTTCTTTTTATTTTCGTTCATTTCTGCGCAGGACTTTTTTCTTTACTGTAGAGAAGCGATAATAATAACCATGCCTAATTACTTGATCAATTTCTAAGCAGTAAATGATAGTGTCCGAGCCAAATCGATCTGTTAGGTGTGCTAAAAGGCGTGTTCGCTGATAGAAATATGGTCCGATATAGATATACGTGAAGATCTAAGAGATCTGCTTAACTCCAGTGCAGGTTCTCAATTCAAGATTTATGGGTGTGCCAGTCAATCACATCCTATAATTGACAAGGAGATAGAAATAATTAGGTCGACAAGCCAATCGGTCGATAAGCCGATACAGACTCCTGCTATCGACCGGTTGCTGATAGGGGTTGAAGCACTTGTACTCAGCTAGAAAAACTATTATGGCATAGGCAAATAACAAGAAATAAAATCACAGATACACTGGCTATAGAATTGATGATGGTCTGAATAAAACATATGATAAACAATAAAGACCAAAATCCAGTCTTCCGAATAGATGATACACCTAGTAACCACCAATGATCATACTGTTAAAACCAACATTGATAGATTAGACCAAGCTGATATAGTATAAGATTGAATCTAACAGTATAAAAACAGTAGAAGCTAGATCAATTGTGCCGATAGTGTAAACCAGCTATGAGTCTGATGCATGCATAGAAACATGATATAAGCAAGTAAATTCATCGACTAACTGAGTCAATGGGAGAAATAAAACTTGCTAAATCACGATACTAACCCTATTAAAAAAACAAACTTAATAGATCGAATCTAATTAAAACAGTATAAGATTGAATCTAATAAAACCAGATCGATCACTAGCAGACTGATCGTGGACAATCTATATATATTGGCTGATAAGCCAATACGTTAAGCTTAAAGCCTAGTATAAAGATAACTTATCGGCTGCCTGCTCTGATGAAATGTCACGTAAAAATTCACCGACTTAGTCTCAATCTATTATTAGCAGTCTAGAAGGTCGGATCTAACCGATGCAGCATGAGACTGATGATGATAAAAGGAGATCGATAAGCTGATAGATTTCACGCAAACGTAATGTGATATATCTGATTGGACTAAGAGATCGGACTTAACTGATGTAGACTTAGATAAAGCAGATATAACAGGATAATGGTGAGACTTACCTTTTTAGATCGAACTTAACCGATGCAACTTTCCATCGAAAGCCAGAACCCACGGAGAAAAACCTAGAATAACTAGAGTGGCGATGAGTCGAAGTTATATTGATTGAGAGATATCTTCAAGGTACTTACGGATTTATATTTATACTCTAAAATTATACGAGTTTGAGATGGTTACAACCAAACTTTAGACATTATTTAGTAAACAGAATAGGAAACTACCTATAAAAAGTTAACAAAATTAACTACTCCTATTTAATTACAAGAGATATCTTATAGATACAAAATCATTCTTTATTCTTAGATTTGGTCTCATCTAGATAATCTTGTATCTATGGACTGAATCGAATCCATTTTCATTTATTTGATTGGCTCTTTCTTTCTATCAATTGATATCTTTTTATAAGCCGATCGATTTCTTCATTTATCAATCGGCCTCCTTCTATAAGTTGCTCAGCTCTTCGATTCTTAACTGAATCTGTTTATAGGTTTACTAAATTTTAACGTTAACAGGTAGTTGTGCTATTAAACTGACGCTTGTTTTGTTGATGACAATGTTTAGGTGGTTCATCTAGTTAGAAGAGCTGTGCTGCTTGCACTCTCACCATGGGATGATTCAATAAAAGAAGAGCTGAAACAGTTCAGGAGAAGAAGGAAGAGATCGACAAGCTGGCGCACAAGCAAGTCCGGCGCATCCTGTGGTCTGGACTAGGTTTCTTCATGTGCCAAGTCTTACTTTCTGGGAATTCTCATGGGATGTGATGGAGCCAATTGCCTACTTCACAACAGCATCTGGCCTGCTGGTTGGTTACGCCTATTTCCTCATTACCTCAAGGGATCCGACGTACCAAGACTTCATAGAAAGGTTGTTTTTGTCAAGACACAGAAAGCTTTGTGCCAAGCATAGATTTGATATGGAAAAGTACCTTGAGTTGCAGAAGCATTGCGAGTGTCCTCTGGAAGGTCATTATTCTCATGGTCCTAAGCTTCATGACTTGTAACACCAGGATTGGAATTTCTGTACTGTTGTTACTTGATGGTTGATGCTGACAGTGTACTCCTACTAGTAGAATCTCTACCTTACTATCTTTTCTTCTGCAGAAAAATACACACGACCAATTATTAAAGGAACATTTACAGAAAGCAGCAACCACCTAACAAAAGTTTGTAGACTTATACTGTAGATAAATGGAAATGATTGGTCTTTGCAGAAATCAGCAATCGCGTACAGACTAGGCTTAAGCCTTACTGAAGATAAATGTGAGCTTTCAGATTTGTGATTTCTTATCTGTATGATTTTTCTTTTACACAAGCTGTGTTTTTTAGACCAATCCAAATGCCGCACTTCCCTGCTTATATTGAAAGGAAAAAAAAAACAAGACTCAAGTTGTGCCGACAGCAACAACAATACAATTTATCCCTTCTGAGATACAATTGTCTGAGTTCTTAAATTCCTTACGAATATATGCACTCCTTTTGACGCCAAAGAGCAAAACAAGCATCCTTATTCTGGCTATAAATGGAGGCTGGGCAAAGAATTAGTAGATGGATAAGAAAAGACAACCAGGGAGGAGCTGCACCTTTGCAAACCCAAACGTGCAGTTGAAGAGGTAAAGGGATCAACATACACCCTGATAAACCCGTAGTCTACTTAAAGGTGTCATGATGGTGATATGCTCACATTTTCTTTTTTTTAACCAGAAAAGCTCACATGTTCTATACAAATATAAAAATCAAGAATTTAGTGTAACAATCATAAGTTTGATACACCATATATATCCTAACCATTTCATTCACTTGATCCAATGACTTGCATATTTGCACACATCCGTAGTTTATTTTGATATGTTCCGGATACATTTGTGCAATGAATACTAGGTTATTCTTATCGATCATTTTATTTGAATCTAGCAACAACCACCATGGTAGTACCTTAAAAGGCCTCAAATTAATATATAATGATGAAAAGGCATAATTAAACAATAACCATATTCATGTAAACAAGAGTAGCAGTACATGCATATAGCCATTACATGTATAACCTAGATAGGTAAGACCAAAGCACACTGCATTGCATGGAGGCTGCTTACTCAGTAGCTAGCTAGGTAGCTTGTAGTAGATAACGAGACCTGAGACCCTAGTTGCACATTCCATAAACATCCTTCCAGAAACTCAAGGAATAGCATATCCTGGAGCAATGGTTTCTCCAAATACGGCTTGGAATGAATTGGTTAAATGATGCAGAGGTTAAGGATGAATCAATTGCCCCAACCGAGCATAAGCATTTATTGCTTCGCCCTGGCATTCGTCGCTGCAGTAAGCGTTGCCTCTGCAGTGCAACATCTTAAAATTAAAAACAATGCACAACATTCCAGGTATTCAACAGCAACAGTAACTCCTTCCAAAAGGATAGTGAGAATTGACAAGTGCATGTAAAACAAGTAACAAAAATCTTCCCTAGCACAGTAACTTGATTTCACCGAAATGAGCTAATGATTATATATGTTTTTACCAAAGAGGAGGTTAAGTAGGTACCTGAACATGTAGATGTCATTCTGCGGGCCAAGTCTGCGGTTGCATGTAGCGCAGGAACGGAGAGGTGGCACTGAATGAGTATGAGGCTGTGAACGAACGCGAGGGCCAACCTGCATTATGCCGCCACCCCATCGTGCTCGTGCAGTCTCGTCATTTGCCGCAGGGTTAATCCTCGAGGGCTCGCCTGTCAGTGTTGTCACCGCCGCCGGCTGGACGGGCACGTCGCCGTTGTAGTAGTTCGGTGGCGGCGGAGCGTCGTCGTTGCTGTTTCTCCGGCGAGACATGCTGTCGTCCGTACGTCAGTCGGCTGTCGTAGCTGGTCGTTGTTACTGCAGATCCTTGTGTGAATATACATACAGAATGATGCATGCTTGCATGCAAGGACTGAAGCAAATAATGAATATGCTTGCTTAATTATCGGGCCCCTGCAGTCATTTCCATGGAACTGTAACTTTCCCATATACGTATACGCTGAAATCCGGCCGGAAATTAAGATCGAATTTCTCAGTCGTCTTTACCATGTAAATTAACTATGACGTACGAAATTTTGGCAACCAAAAATATGTAGCGTGCACCTAGATGCTTACTTGCCTTACACAAAGCTTAATTTGCGCCAACAATTGCAAATCGTACTATGGAAGGATATCGTTGTCGTATAAGCAGTGTAGTCGATGCCATCACGACGCCTCCAGTAATTAAGACGCCCGTTCGGAAAAATTGATCAATCCATTTGCATGCGTATACTTAAAAAAATGCATATACACACTGCACTTTATGGATAGCTCTTGATAAAGAAAATCATAATTTCATCACTTAGGTTAATACCTCAATTAATTCTGCCAATACGGTCAAATATAAATAAAAATCCAATTAAATAACACAACTCCACGGATTTATGCAGTCAAAAACTTGTATGGTAAAAACATGAAATTTTCACATGGTAGCTATGATCTTTTCTTGCAGTAAAAAAATTGTCACCTTTGTTGCACTGTAGAATGAGAAATTAAATTGGATAGCTATCAGACTCATTTTAGATTTGGGCCTTCACCTCACTCTATCGTTATCAATATACTATGTTGCTATTTTCAAGACTCAAGGAATCCCTGACAAAATTGTAAGCCACCTTGATCAGCCCTGCACTATCCCTTTCGCAAATTTCTCTCCTCCAATTTGTTACATTAGGCCTAGCTAGGGTTTGTTGGTACTAAAAATTAAGAGGAAGGCCCCGCCAAATCGATCGATCCCAACATCAGATTGAGATTGAGACGAAAGAGGTGATGACAAGTTGCGCAAAGGAGGAGGAGGCGAGGGTTGGGCTGAAGAGACGCAAAGAAGCTGTCCGATGACCCCGAGATGAACGAGTTCGAGGACATGGCCGCCGAGACCTCGGTGCTCCTCTACTCCAACGCGGAATTCATCCGGCAGGAGCAGGCCAACGCCCGCGAGCAGCTCCGGACATGGCGGCCTCAACAGGCTATTTCGAATGAATGAATGAATGCTGTAATGACTCGGAATTACTACCTCCTCTTATGACGTGCTTGTAAAGCAGCCTGGTCACTGGACTATGTTAGATGCCTGCAATTGTTGGAGCATGATCTTGATGATTAACGAAGATGCTTGAGATTTTTCATGTCTTGTTTTTGTCGTTTGGCTTCTGGGGGCTCTAGGTTGTTGTTACTTGGGTTGTAATGCTCTAGCTAGCCTCCTTGCTTGCTCAACTAAATGTAAATTAGCATCCAGGCACCTATGACTTTATAATTTGCTTCGGTGGGTGCTGTCGAAGCTGATTTTATTAACTTGTGCTCTTCTATCTGTGTCTGTATGATGCTGCCAGCGATCTGTAATTCAGAGATAATAATACCAACCCTTCTGAACCACTGAATTCTATACTGCATAATAAACATCTCGAATTACAAGTTATCTCAAATTACAACAATTTTGGAATGAACCTTTTCATCTGCCACATGGGATTGCACAAGCGCAATTCCCTGATGGTCTTCTTTCTTTTTCTTATAAATTCTTTCTTTCATGCTAATCTTTGCTCATAACACGAGCCCTACAACTCAAAGGCTTACACAAGATTATTGTAAGAGAGAGCCATGCGGACCATGTTGAACATCGAAGCTGGTTTAGCTTTTATTTCTTCTAATCTTTACCAAATTAATGGCACGAGCTGTTATTTCAGCGACAATATTGAACCCTTTTGAGGTACAACCATAAAATTTCTTTAAATTCCTTTCACAAAAATAAATTCCTTTCAGGCTACACTGCACAATAGCAATTGTCAGCCGTGGCGAAAAATCATCCAATACTGGGCTGAAAAAGCATTCAATACTTGCTGTTTAAGGCATTTTACCTCTGTACATGCCATGCCAGTCATTCAGTCACCAACACTGAAGTTATTCACTGTAGCTCTTACATGATGAGCAAAGAATACCATGAAAGAATTTATACAAAGAGAAATGACCATCAGCGAACTGCACTTTTGCAATCCCAAGTGGTACATCCCAACGTATAACAGGTGAAGAAATCAGCATACACCCTGTTAAACCTGTAATCCACTTCAAAGGTATCAATGCTGGTGACCTCCTGCCATTTTACCTGTTATTGGTTAAAATTTGGCAGAAAGCATCTCATCTTGGTTGCCACCGTGGCAACCGGAGGATAGCCCATTCATAATGAATACTGCAGCAGATTTCACCTCGTTAGAATCCCTTTGTTCAAGCAAGTTCACAAGGTTTGTTGCTCCAAAATCCCACAAATCCAGCATTATGGTGAATCTCATGTCTGGTATTAATGTATATTGCAATCTGTCATAAATCTTTCCCTGTTGGTCATATACTTCCTCCAGTAGCCCTTGTAATTATGTAAGCCTAAATCAAGCCAAGGTTTCATGACACCATTGTAGTGCAGAGCAGCAGACTTCTTTATATCAGTTTGACTAATTCCATAATCATGTCCAAGGCCTGATTGAACCCATGAATCTTCCAAAGGATATATCAAATCTTGAAATACAAGTAAGCTTATAGGAAGTACTTTGAGTGGAAATGATGCCACACTGTCCCTTTGCCACTACAAAGACAAAGGCAATGCATGAAAATACTGCTCTTATTGGGACACAATTAATAAAATGAAATTGTTTAAGGATAAGACTAGCACTACTAGAGAGGAATTCAGATCTTTACTATGATAAAAGTTAACAATCGAATGCGAGATCCTTTGGGTAGGACTGTAGGGGGGATAGTAAATGCTACTAACCTTTCGAAGCAATTGATCATACCGACTGGTAACATGGAGCTCCCTCCATTTTTCCAATTCAACAACATTCAGACCAGACAACCACACACATGAATTGGTGTCAAAATTATGTTCCTCTGTATAAGCTTTCAACTGTCCAAATCTAACTTCACAGAACTGAATAGCTCCAATGACTTTACCTCCCATATTGAGGTTCCACAGAGATAACAAATCTTTCTGGACAATCAAATCATCATCCAGAACCACTACTCTATTCAAGCTCGGAAGAAGGTCAGGCAGGAGGAAATGTGAATGGCCAAAAGTAGAAATGTACTCAGTTTTCAGTTGCTTCTGGAAAGATTGAGAATGATTACAAAATGTGACACGGAATTCCTCAGCAGGCCATAACAGTTTCATATCATGAGAATCAACATCCTTAGAGAGCTTCTGGTGATCCTCAATGTCAGTTACATGTACAGTGGCTTCCAAATATGAATTTCTGTCAAACCAATGCTTCATCGCATAAAAATTTTGTGCATCAGTGAACAAATGGAAAACAATGCTACCAGAATCCTGAAAAGTGCCAGAGGACGTAAGTTAGAATTGAGATGGATTACTCATAGGGCATAAAGTTTTAAATCATTTGGAAATACCTTGGAGTTCATAACTGTTGAATTAATTGTAGTCGAAGCTGCAAGCACGTTCTTGGAAAATATTACATAGTGATGGAAGGTGGGGTCTTCAAGTTTCTGCTTGTTTGACTGGTCCATATGAATAGACGTGGATTTGAAATATTCTACTGTCAATCTCATGTTCAAGCAATGGTGAGTTTTTGGCATAGTCTGTACCCCAAGATGATAGAGAAATGCACTCTGCCTTGTATGGAAATAAGCTTCATCTTCAGTTATATCAAGCAGCTGCCTAAGTTTCCTTTCAACATTTGAGCAGCCTACTTCACAAGACTTGGCTCTTTCAATTGTGTGCTCCATTTTCTCTAGCTTCTTTGCAAAACTGAAATAAGGGAGAGCAGCCTCTACCATCAGAAATATTCAAAGGGAAATACTCAAAACTGAAAAAAGCAAGTCATATTAATCATTGTGACTAGTATAAAAAGAATGTAAATAAGGCCACATAGAATTTATCTATAACAAAAGAAGCAGTCCTGACATTTGCTAATTCTCACACGATTTGTTATGAAGTTGAAATGTGTAAGTTTTATGAGAAACAGAGCAGAAGATATAGATTTAATACTAGGATTGGACTCACAATGGTGGAAGATCAGCATCAGCAATGGTGTCACTGAGCATGCGTTCATGCTCTTGGATATTTTGTTTCAGTTCACGGGTAAATGTTTCCTGGTTCTTCAGCTTTGCAATAGTAGGATAATGAGCTCTTGCCATAAAAAGTTGATCCTTAAGCCTCTTCACAATAAAATCTTTCATCACCTCCTTATACTCAACAGACCAGAGGCAGTAGCTCCCATATTCAAGTTCACAGGATTTGGGATTCTCATGCTCTACTTCTTGGCGTTGGTTCTCTTTCTTATCAATAGTAGTATCCTGTCACAGAACAGATTGAGCGTCTTATGGCAGAAAAGGAAAGGGCATCCATCCTACACAAACATCTACAAGGTAATTGTGCTGATATCCTCTCAAATTCATTGATATCAAGGAAAACTTCTGCAATTTGAAAAATCCTTTTGTAATGAGGCATTATGTCCATAATGGAGTTGCAATTTGCGAAAAAAGGGGAACCAACGAAGTTTCAGAGGAAAAATCAGTTCTACACTGCGCTGCAAACTTTGTCAAGCATGTATGCATTCTTACTGATTGAAAGTACTGGTAACAGTGAGACATCTAAGAGGTAATTTTTAAGGTCTAAAATCTGCCCAAAGGGACAAGTCAACTGTATAGTGCAAATTATTGCACTTTTAACCAACACCAATGTATGAAGTATTGATGCCACACTATGACACTAGACGTCAAAAAAATGTTCCTACACACATATTTTGCATTCACTATTTGTCTCCCTAAAGATCCTGTTGACTGTAAAACTAAAATTCCATTGGTAATCAAGTTATCATAGAAAGAAGTACAAACATTTTTTTACTAACTGTGCTCACAGACAAGAATATTCCACTAGTGTTCCAAATCAATGAAATGCAGATATATTAAAATCCTCAAGATTGTAAGTAAATACAGCAACCGTTTTTTACCACTGATCTCCAGTATAAGTCTTTTAACTGGTATCTTCTTTGTGTACGAAGTCCTGAAATATCACTGGATACTGTAAGATGAATTCTGGTAGTGTCATGCAGTTCCAGTTTTCCAAAGTAACATTGCAGCAACACACTGCAAAATCTAATTTGACATTGCTTACCTTTGTTTTTGCTGGTCCCATTTTTTAGCTGAATTAAGGAGAAAACACCCTTGAGCTTTTCTTTTGATTTGGTAGAAAGATTCTTGAACTTTGATACACCACCAGATTTCTCACCTGAAATCCCATGAGATCCAGGAACTTTCTTCCTAGAAACATCCTGGTTACACAAAAAGGAGATTAGCCAATAATTATAGGAATCATTTGACATATCAGTGGAGCGAGCCCTTAAAGATTATTGTAACCAAGCAAATGTCAAAATGTCACAGGTGATTCATTTCAATAGCAGTGCACATTCAATCAAAGTTTTGGCACCAGTGTAAACATTATTGTATACGAACTAATTCATCTACTTGATATTACTTGTAACACAGTACATTTAGAACAAAACTATCAATCCATATGTGACACCCCCAACACGCCTGCATAGCATCAAACTCACCCCTAGCCTCCCTCAGTGCCACTCCCAAAACCTAATTGCAAGATACCAGGCACAAATAACAAATTATTATAGCCGTAGGGACCCTACTGCCATAGTATTATTCCACCTAAGCCTGAACTGGAAGTCTGCTGCAGTGCAGCAGATACCAGTTTGGGCAGTTGGTAGTTACATTAGTCACATGACATACATTTATACACAAGTACCACAGTGTAAATTAGTAGTAGCTTTTTTCACAACAACATGTCAGTTGAAAATCAGGTTTAACAACACCAGCTAGGACAAAACCAAAGCAACAATGTAAGCCCCCCGAAAAGAGAAGAGAAACAGGATCAGTTTTGAGCAATACGATGGAAAGCAGAAATGTTGTCACACCACTACACCAGCAACAATCTAAGTCCATCTGTCAGTGACATTGCCAAAGAACATATTTTGGGGTGCCAATACAGTCTAGAGTGAGAGCCCCTGCTTAGGAAGGCAGAAGGCAGTAAAGCGTCAGCAAGCACAAACACACGCAGAGACCGTGAATGTCCTAAAGATGTAGAGGTGACCGATGCCGTCTTGTTTTCTCTTACCGAAACCGATCCAGAAGAACCGCCTCAACTTTTGGGATTTTATATTCAGAAGGTCAATTCTCACTCCAGACTTAAACAAACCTTCCAATTATGCAGAATATGAAGAAGAGGATATCAAATTGCGAAATTCCCGACGACTAAGTAAGAATTAAATACTAAGAATAAGGGGCCATGGGCAGCTGAAGCAGCATTACCTTGAGTAGCTTGTGCTTCATCCTCCCATCCAGATGCTTGTGCTTTCCAAACCCCAGCTCCTAATTACAGTACAAATCAGAAGACTGGGGGAAAAAAATGTAATCTTGAAATGCAGCAAGCATCAGAAGGGTGTAAAGTGGGTTGATGAAATCGTACGGTGCTGATGACAACCGCAGCGCGCTCCTCCGATCCATACCCTGATGCAGCCATGAAAAAACATAAGCAGGAGATGAGCAGCATGTAGGTACAGATCCGAGGCGAGAGGGGGCAGCTGGTGCGAGGAGACAGATGCGCGTACCAGGGCGGTGGAGGCCGAGGAGGAAGACGAGAGTCAGGAGGACGGAGCAGACGACAAGCGCCGGGACGGCCGCAGCCAGCGCGGTGCAGCGGCGCTTGGCCGGCGGCGAGGTCAGGGGGAAGGAGGAATGGTGGTGGCCCTTCATACCGAGCGAGCAGCACCACCTTCCTACACAGCAGTGAGCAGTGAGCAGTGAGCAGTGGCAACTCCTCGTCGTCGGACAGTCGGACCTCGGTGGCTGTGGGCGGCGGCGGGTTGGTAATTAGTGGGATTAAAACTTGCGCATTAAGCCAAGGTAAGCAGAGAGACAGGATGAGGAAGACGGACGGAGACGGTTGTGTTCCTTCCTCGGGGAGTGTGTAGTGTCAAGCAAGCGCGTGGTAACTGGGAGACTTCCCTCTGCTTGCTTGGATCGGTTGCTCGGAGAGTGAAGGGCAGCGCTGCATTGGTTGGACTCTCTCTCCAGCTTCTTTCTTTCCTTCTCTCTCCTCTTTCGCTTTGATTGCTTTGGACGTTGTACCATCATGTCTCTTTCTCTCCCATGAGATCTCGTGTCCCCTCCATCTCCTTCGCTGTCTCACACACACACGCATCTTCATTGTTCTTTACGGTACCTAAGCTAGGACATGCTCCTACCATTTGCAGCAGCAAATCTTAAATACTCCAACCAACATAACCTTGATCGGTTATTATAAGCTGTTACTCTTAAATCCACCGGCTAATTAATCGGCAAATAGATTAACAGATGGATCAGCAGCGGCCTGAGAAATGGAGTCGGGACAGGCGCACATCAGATCTAGCTATTATGCTCAGCTCGCCCCGTCCTGTGGAAATGTGGAATTGCAGGCGCCCAATAAGTCCCCACTATCCGTACGTAGGTCCTCCATACTCCATGTGCTCACTGCCTCGTTTTTCACTATTTGTTAGTACGTTTATCAAACTAATAAACAATACGTTTTTTAAAAAAATTAATAAATTATTTTTTTAAAAAAAATATAATAATTAAAAATTAATTAATCATAGGATAATGATTTAAATTATTTTGCATTATCTTTTTCTATATCACCAGTCCTCTTCTACTATAACTCATACCCGTAGCGTGCCATCCACCGATTGAATCGTTTTCAACACTCATTTTTACTCACCTGCACTGCACGCCCGTAGCATCACGCATCCTGATGCTGATGTGCGCATGCTATCTTCCGTGAGCGACCAAAACCTGGGCTTGTGCACGCACATCGTGTCACTGTATGCCAAATGCAAATAGATTCGTCAGCAAGCTAGGAAACGAACCCTTGGTTGCTTGTTTCAAGGTTAATTTGTGTCAGCTGTCCGTCAGTCAGTCGCTACCAAATCATCGGTCGGTCGGCCGGTCGTGCGCAAGTCGCGTATCAGTATTAATTAACCCACTGTCATTAACCTTCGTTGCCAATTGTCATCAAACCGGCCGTGGCGTGATTCGTGCCAAGATTTCATCACCATTTTTCTATTGCACGCTACAGTACATGAGTATTCTAGTACTACATTGATAATCTGATATGGTCACACATCCACTCCTTAGAGAAGCCAACAAATATCCTGTCCACAGATAAGTGCTAAACACACGTTCTCACATGCAAAGACTACTGTTTATCGATTCCTTCCCTTCTCTTGGATGCGCTAGCTTACTCATAGTGTATATCAGCATGTTAAAACAAACAACAACTGCACTATAATTCCATTGAGTATCTTTGCTACTTAAAAAATAATAATGATGACGGTAAGTCTCGTATCTTTGTGTTTCACCTGCCTGCCTGCCTATTTTACCTCCCTCATTCTGATATTTTCTGCCACTACAACTGTCCTATAAATAAATTTGTCCTCTAAATAGTGCGTCTTAAGATCGTCCGTTGAATTTTATTAACAGGTAAAAAAATTGCAGTAGTTCGAAGATTACATACCTATAATTATAATTATATGTTGATTTGCTATACACTATTTCACAGAAAAAGGATTCGAGTAAAAATCAATTACATATGTGCAGGGGTGGCAGTCAAACGCCCGACATAGGACCTGCCACATGTGCCCCCCACCTCTGATCTACACTATTTTTTATTTATATATTATTTATATCTTACTTATATTTGTTTGATTTTAAGGGGGATTTTTCTAATATTAGATAGGTAGTCCTATAATTATATTTGTAATTGTATTCTGTTGAAGCGCATTTAGCTAATAGTATGCTTATTTATAATTCATCCACAAGAGCCAATTGTTGTCAACCTCTTAAACAATCTACATATATGCTTTGATTTTCACTAAATAGGAGTAGTCGTGAATAATGCAAATATGTAATCTTGTTAATACCATAATAATTAATGTTGGCCCCTTGGGCACATAAGAATAACATAAAGAAATAAATGCGTGATCATGTAGCCCTTAATTTCTAATAGCAGGGGATTATCTATCATTGTAATAGTGATATTATAACTCTTGAAGTGTGGATATTTATCTTTCTGCTGACCCATAAATTAGTGACTATAATAACAATGCACTACTACAATAATTTCATTTGGACCGGACCACCAGCTAACACTACTCGGGATCGTATCCTCGGTCATTTTAATGGCAAAGGCAGGCAGCTAGAGCTGTCATTAGCTATTTTTAGCCATCGGATCGACAACAACCAGCACATGAGATCGATCACGACAGTAAGGCTGTAAATCGCTGCAGTGCACATGAACAGCGTTTTCTCCTATTTCTACAGTATTTAGTATGCTGATATGGTAGAGTTGTGTACCTCACATTTTAGTGTTTGCCATGCCATTTTCATCTAATGACAGAGGATGCGAGCCCACCCTACTAGTTCTGCTCCTGTGGATCTCATTGTGCTTTGGCACCAAAAGAGAGATTAGTTACTTCCTCGTGACAGAATAAGTGATCATTTAGGTTTAAAATTTATCTTAAAATAAATAACCACTTTGTAATATTTCTTTTTTCACCTATCACCTCTCATTTAAATCTTTTCACATCTTATTCTCAACTATCTTGCTCAGTTTTCACTGCTTATAATTTATCATTTATTTTGTGGGAGAGTACTATTTTGTTTTTGCTTATGGCTGTAACCAGTACGTTCCTGATGTTTGAACAGCGCACTGCAGTGATCGACATTAATTGATCTCAAGTACTAACGCATCACAGAATTGAAACAAGTATTGACTTGGTGGTAAACTAGTTAAATATTGCTGTACTACCTTGGGACATGATAATTAATGGTCTCATCATGGTGATATAGCAGATTAGCAGTTAAAATGACCTGTTGACATCAAGCAGACCTCTTCACACTTGAGCAGCCTCAAACCTGCAAAGCATTAAGCTTAATTGCCAAAGAGAAATGAGTATCATGTTGGTGTAAGAATCTGGCAATATTCTCTGTACGAACAAATCAAAACCAGAGATCTGAAGGCACCCGAACACAAACACACGTCCCAGAGGAGATCGATTCGATGCCCACGAACTCGACAGGCTTAGGAGGGAATATAGTCACTTTTAGGCATGAGGAAAATCACCAACCTTCAATTATGCAGATGTGGAATGTTCCTAGCTAGCTAGGGCTTTAGCCTCCCAGGGTGGCTACAGTGCAAAAAGTGTTAAAAGTTGTTCCTGAAATGCGGCTTTGCAAATAGTGTCTGATCATCATATTTCGGGGGTTTCAAAAGTAGAAATCTTCAGCTTCAAGAGTCTTCCCGGCTACAAAAGAAGTAGAACACAGCAATTCAAAGTATTGGTTCCATGTATGTTTTCGAGTATGTTTTTCTTTTATCCCAGGATTTCAGATGACCAGCACTTTGTCATGGATAGGAAAAGGAAAAGGAAGAAGAAGAAGAAGAAGACGAAGGCGACAAAGCATCATGCATGAAAGCAAAGAAATAGTAGTTGCCGCTGCTGCTTTAGCTCATCATCACTTTCGCTTGCCACCTAATTAAACCAGATTCTCCTTTACTAGACTGCTTTTTTGTTAACTTGTAAATTTCGATGAACACTTAACAAGCTAAATTCAGTAATTCAGTCAACTCTACATGCAGATTAGATTCAGAGATCGACGAGGCATATTCTACTAGGAATCAAGAGAAGCTAGCTAGCGGATTACAGGTGAAAGAAATGAAGCTGTTCACAACAGCGGGTGCATCTCGTCGTCGTCGGAGACCTCGGCCAGGACGGTCGACGTAGCCCTTGGCCAGAAACTGGGCGCGGATAAGGTCCTGGTCCTCGCGCAATGGCCAGAACATGACTAGTGCTCTGTTGGAAGCATCACTTAGCAACACATGTAGATGTATTCACGTTCACAGGGCATGGCAACCGCCATTGCTTGTTGCATCAGATCAGAGCCTGATCTGATACTGGATGCACCGCCAGCAACAAATCTGGACAGAGGAACAAGGAATAACAACAATGCTTGAGCGACACTTGTACCGAACAATGATAACGGGTTTAAATTCCAACATCTGTACTACCATTACATACTCTAATCTTTAGGCTTACGATCCAAGTTGGCTTAGTGGGTGGAGAGATCGAGGGGCCTCCGTCAGTGTGTTGCCACGGCCCATGGGAGATGCCTTAGATCTGCCGGCCCATATTGAGATGGAGAGGCTCCCATCCATCTCCTCCTCCTCCGCCGCCGCTGCAGCAAATCGACGGCGACTCGACGAGCCCCGAGGGTCAGGAATTCCGATCCGATGGTGACGGCGATGGCTCGACGCTGCTTCCCCGTTCTCCTCCCTGAACATCCATGGCACCGGAGAATAAGCTAGACTCTCACGCGCGTTCGAGATGCCTGAGCTTTGTGACTTGAATATACGGTCCTACCTAGCAATCTATTGCAAAAATTGAGTCACATGTAATTAACCAATCAGATCTTAAAAAATTAACCATGGGGCGCATGAATATTAATTTATTTACTTATGTGCGATTTTGACGTTGTCAATTGGATGAACGCATGTACGTCTGAATGCGATGCACTTGCAGTTTACGACCTTCAACATTTTATTTTGTATGTGTGTGCAGCGCCTGAAGAAAACATTCGACTTCAATTACTTGCTTGCGTATGACTTTCGCTAATAGTATATAGAGTTGACTAATGCCCACATATATATATATATATATATGAATACAAACAACTTTACTACAAGGAAAATCTAATTGATGCATGCGCACTAGTATTGTCTTGTCGTCTTAAGCTTTTCTTTTCTTGGTAGAAATGTATAGAGTAGAGGAGGTTGGAATTGTTGAACTGAGTGTCGAAGATTGGGACGTGTAAAGCTATGAATGAGATGTTATTTTTAGTCAAGTAATAGTAGATTATCTGATCCATCTGCACGGTGTAGGTCTGGTAATGGGCTCAAAAATTTGGCCTATAAATTCGAAGGGTTAGGATTGAATAGGTTGGACCGAATTTTATATATGTTTTTAAGTTAAAAAAGAAAAAGTGCTGAGTTGGATTGTGACAAGGCCCGTGGGCCATAGCCCATTACAACCCCTACACGGAGGTAAGGATGAAAGGAATGTTACCACCCGGATACGTCATATATTTTGTCCCCATATTACGCCTGCCTAGCTAGGTAGAAAATTAATTAAGATTACATTGGTCACTGTTTATATGGGTAGTAACAATAATGTCAATTTCATTAGGCATCAGTGGTGGATGGGAGTAGTAGTATGAAACAAGGAAGAATTGACATTTCGTATGTAGAGCACGTCCCTTTCATACATTTCGTCACTTGGGGCGACAGCTTGTAATAACTCTCGTGGGCCGAATTATTTGACAACTTCCGGGCGTTGGATTTATGATGATCTGTCCAGTTGAGGAGCAGCCACACGCCCACACGTGCTACGCAACCCTCGCTCTCCTCATCCTAGATATGCATGCAGACTCTACGCTACTGCGTGCTTCTGATGCCACACGTATCTAGGACCTTTCACGTGCTAGCTCCATCTCTTTCTCTTCTCTTTGATGCTTGTTGTTCAACGACTCCCTTCTGTTTTATAAGTTCTAGACAGGGTTAAAATAAAGTAATTTTTAATAACTTTTAAAGTTTGAAGATGCTAAAATTTAAAACGTATTTTAATATATATATATATATATAATAATAAATTGTTATTTTATAAAACGATAGAAACTATCAAACTAAAAAAAATACATTAGTTTACATGTAAAATTATAAAGTAGGAATAAATTAAATTACCCATATATCATAGAAGATTATATTTAATTCAATACTACTTTCGATGAAAAACAGTAGCTAATTTTTTATCTCCTCGAATCGACCATCTCGAGCTCAACTACTCTATCTATCAGCTCAATCCTACGAACGCACGTGCGTTTTGTTTAATTTGATTTGAAGCATGCAGGGACATACAACATTCGTTAATCAATCAACACCTTTTCTAATACTACACATTTTCAATTTGTACAACATGCATGTAGTACAACATGCTACACATGCATGAAGCATGATGCGAAATGCATGCATTACATGCTCTTTCATTAATCAATCAATTCAATTTGCTGTGCAGTGGTGCGAGCGAGCTATAGCGATCGATAGCCGATGGAGCATACGGTTTCCACGAGGTGGGACCCATCGGTCAGCCTAACCAAATTCAACATGCAATAGGAAGCTGGCCACGCGCACAAGCCGCCAAAACCCAACCTGTCAGCCATCGGTGTTGCACAAATCATTGGCGGCAACGCCAAGTCGACACCTGCCTGGCCCATGATAAATCTACACGACTCCTACTGTAGATGCATATAGGTCGTCATCGTCTTTGTCTGTGAAAAAAGGAGAACGAGTTATTAAAGGAGCCCACCATTGTTTTGCTTTCCTTTCATGAGTTATCCACACGGCTTGCTGACGTGGAGCCAGCCATGCCGATAATAACTGTACTATATATAAGCCCCTGAGGGTAAACTTGTCATTAGATAGCTAGTTAACTCACGTTTGTATTTGTCATTGGTGTTTGTTTTAGCATGCCCATGGCATAAGGTTTGACATCCTCTGCTCTCTTCTCTTGCGTGTTTATATGCCTTCTCAACAACCAATATAATCCGGCTTGTTCATATTGATGGTAACACGTTGTTCGTAAAGTAGATTGCTTAAATATCATATTCTTTTATCATAAGATATCAACTTCTAAAGTTTTTTTATAAAATTTAAGAACGCTGATATTTAAGTGACAAGTAAAAATTAAATAGAGCAATTAAATAAAATAAAAGATGTATATAATTGGTTAAGAAAAAAAGAGTAGACGAATAAGAAGTAGTTATATTCTTAAGGCAAAATTTTAACACTAGAAAAAAGAATTATTTTTGGGTACAAAACTCAGTCGCTGAAATTGATTGGGAGTCTAAATCATCATTTTCGCACTGAAATTGTCAGTTGTTTAATCTGGCATGGTTAGGTGTCAAAAGGTGTGTGCAAGTCCCGTAGTATGTAGACTAGTCATTGCGATTGACATCATGCCACTAACCAGTTGTGTATTATGTCCCTAGTTACCTATAATTAATTGCTTTCAAGTAGTTAGTAGTCCTAATCCATCCATGGGAAGCAAATTCTACAGGGCCTGCGCTGACGCTGGTATGACAGAGCTCTCCCCTAAGAGAGACACGTGGTATTTTATAATCTTAAAGCAAGCCCATAAACCCCTCTTAACTCAGTTCCTAGATGGCATTAAGATGATGGATGGATTCACGGTTTCCTCTCCGCAGCACGCGACGGTTCGTCTCGCTCCAGCAGGATCCGCCTAATCGCGCGAACCCAACACGGACATGGTGCTCCTCTCCATGGACCATGCTTGCCCTGAGGCCTCTGTTTCACGGCACCCCATGCTGTGCTTGCACCTCTTTGCTTCCTAACCTGATAAAATCGAACGATGTCCCTCCGTTGTTCCGGCGAAGAACTGCCCACTCCGCGGAGGAAGACGACGCAGTCCGTGAATTGTGCTTTGAGATTGTGATATTACACGTGTCATACGGACAAGGAAGGTCTTTCGAATTAGCAACAGGGCAGGTCTTGTCAAAATCCGCTTCCCCATCCATCCATGCACCCACCTCCTAAGCTATAAGCTACTAGGAAGGTGAGCGTGGCGTCTATAAAAGCAAGCACTACCCCCTCCATCTCAAAAATTTCAAACCTTCCTTCTTCTTCCTTCCTTCCTTCCTCATCACCACCACTCCCAGTGTTCCTCTCCTGCTTATGTAGGCCACAGGTCGTCATCTTCTTCCTTGAGCTTACTCATGACCAAGCACAAACATATCTGTTTTTATATAGATAGCTAGATAGATAGATATTAAAGAAACGGTATATTGAGAGTATGCCGACCAGCGGCGCCATGCCTGCCCTACCGCCTGGTTTCCGTTTCCACCCCACCGACGAGGAGCTCATCGTGCACTACCTCATGAACCAGGCCGCCAACGTGGCCTGCCCTGTTCCCATCATCGCCGAGGTCAACATCTACAAGGGCAACCCATGGGACCTTCCTGGTAACTAATCACCACAAATTGACATGCATCAAATGTAACTCAAACTTGGATCAAATTAATGCCTTAATTTCGACTGTCAATAATTTTTTTGGGTACGTCTTGCAGCTAAGGCACTGTTCGGCGAGAACGAGTGGTACTTCTTCAGCCCCAGGGACCGCAAGTACCCCAACGGCGCACGCCCCAACCGCGCCGCCGGCTCCGGCTACTGGAAGGCCACCGGCACCGACAAGGCCATATTGTCATCTCCGACGAGCGACCACATCGGCGTCAAGAAGGCTCTCGTATTCTACAAGGGCAAGCCCCCCAAGGGCATCAAGACCGACTGGATCATGCATGAGTACCGCCTCACAGGCACAGCCAGCAACAGCGGCAGCAGCAGCAGCGCAAAGCGTAGAGGATCCTCCATGACCATGAGGGTGAGTTAATTACTTAATTATACTTCATTTGTTTTCTCTTCGTCGTCTTGTTTGAAAGGTACTTGTTTCACGTAACTAACGAAACAACGTGCATGTTGCTCTTAGTTATAACTCACAGTAAAAAAGTCAAGTATGTTGATGTTGATTGAGCTTGTTTCATTCTTGATCTTTTTTTTTTTAAAAAAAAGGTTCAAGTGTGCACGCTTCTAATTGTTTACTGCATTCGTGATTGTTCATCAGTTGGACGACTGGGTGCTGTGCAGAATCCACAAGAAGAGCAACGACTTCAATTCCTCTGACCAACAACAGGAGCAGTATCAGCCTGAGGGCTCAACTGTCCAACAGCTGGAAGACATCCATGAAAATAATTCTTGCTCTCAAGTTCCTGCTGCTGACCAGAACGAGCAGCCATCGTTCCAGCCCATGACGATGAGCATGAGCAAATCATGCTCCCTCACCGACCTCCTCAACACCATCGACTGCGCCGCGCTCTCACAGCTGCTCCTCGACGGTTCATCCGACGTCGCAGAGCCTCCTGCTCCTCCGAGCCCGCTAATATATCCCAAACCTGATCCATGCCAAACGCTGAGCTATAACATTAACAGCAACAGCGTGAGCAACCAAATGATCAACGTCATACCACAAGTCATCGATGCACGTCTCGATCATCACGATGGTTACGTTACCAATTATAATGGCCTGAGGAGGAAGAGAATGATGGCGTGTAGTAGTGGTGCTACTTCCTTTGATGATGGCAGTGAGTTTGTGCAACAAGTTGCGAAGAAACCGCTGCTGCCAAGTGATTCAAGGGGCAGTAGTTTTGGAGGAGGATACTGCAACCACCAACCTGCAGAGACTACGACTTGCTTTCAGTTTCAGAACAGTTTCCTGAGTCATCCATTTCCAGTGAACCAGCAGCCGCTGCTGCTCAACAATCACTTGCAGATGCAGTAGTAAGCGTAGATCCGTTTACCAATCGATCCGGAGAGGCAAATTACAAACTAGTAAGATTCAGAGAGAAAGATACACCTCTTGCTTCATTTGGATTACATTTAGAAGAGTGACAAACAGAGTTCTTGCTGTAACCAATGCAAGGAAAGATTCAGAATTGTTCCTATGGCATTAATTTATGAGGTTTTAGTTTTCGTTTTTATGTACAAGAATGTAAATTATAAATGGTAATATCGTGCAAGCTACTACTCTCAAGGCAATTTATGACAGGCGCCATGCACGTTTGTTAATTATTCTGGTGTCAAGCACATGAAAGAAACATGCTGCTTTGTCGTCGATCCATTGGAGCTTGCAGATTAATTTGTTCTACTCCTATATATGTGCTGATATATAATTGGCCTTGTACTATGCAAGTACTAGTTGGTGGGCTAGCTCGCATTTGCATCTTCAAAGTTCAATCCTTATCCATTTTGAGAGAGGATTAGATTACTGTACAGTGGGGGTTGGAATATACCTAGCTACTTGTTCACGATTTCTTTGTGTAGATCGAGATGGCTCACATCATCGGAGCCAAACGATCGAGCTAGTTGTTACGCTACTGCTAGCTTACGCCACTTGTATATATAGTACTCTCAATTATAGTTTGAAACCACAAGCATCAAATTCTTGCTCAATTCGTCAAATACTTCAGGACAAACCAACTGCTTGACCACTTAATCTGTACGACTCCAACCAAATGACAAATTAATGGTCGTCTCATCCACAATTCGGTACTGAAGAAGAACTGTGCTTCAGATTACTAGACCAATATCCGAAGACGCAATGGCTACTTAATTAACGCCCGTCATCAGCGGCCTAAAAAATCAAAACAACATAGTTTATGTCGTTCAAGTAGAACGAAAAGGCGGTTGCAATGCACGTTGCTCAACGGAGTAGTTGATTAAGCGTGGAGATATGACATCTTCCCACAAGATAAGCCCTAATTAAACTAAGGTGATTCTCTCTACTTGGTTAAGAACGTCTCCCTATTGGAGACAGTGATCGTTTATGCTTCCAACCCTTTCAAACCGTCGTGTGTCCAGTCTACCTCTACTGCTCTAGCTAGCTAGCAACCTCTAATCTCCCATGGATTGGATTAATTAATAATTAACTGAAGCAATTGCCAAGAAACATCTAGCTAATGCATGATGATTAATTCATACACATGCATGTTAGAGAGACCGGTTATAATTGGTTCTTGTTCACTTGTTTAGGTGCCGGATTAGGATGGATAACAATTCATGCAGTAGTGCCTAAAAGGTGCCGACGATCAGATCAGATAAGAAGGGCCCGGCCCTTGCATCGTCCAAAATCAGGTTGGCAAAGTCATGGTGCCTTAAGAATATGATAGATTATCTCTAAGCATGCATGCTTACGAAAAGCTAATTAAAAAAAGGGGGGCTTACTAGGATCTTCGTGTGGCACCATGTCACAAGTTTATCCATGACATTGGCGTACGGTGATTCCCTTTCTATAGGTAACAGTAATTAATCCACATGCTAGGTAAATAATTGGTTGCCTAGTGTAATTAACCAGTGTAAACTCCAATACTCTGTTCCTGAATCCAGCTTAGAGCCAGACTACTATAGGCCTCCTGGCCCAGTGTTTATTTAGTCTGGGATAGCAAACTGGGCCAGAAATTTTATGGGCTAACAGTCCAAGGTTCCAGAATTTCTTCACTTCCAACTGCTGTTTGCTGACAGAAGTACAAGCTGGGCCATAAACTACTTAACCACGTTGCAAAAAAAAAACCCCTTCCTTTTCAATGTCTCAGTAGTATATACAATGCTGGGAAATTTTTTGTTTTATTTTTTTAATATTTAAAAAATATAGTTTTGTTTTATATATTTATAGCTCCAACATTCATAAATTTTATATGCACAGCTAGCCCTCTATCCTACAGGTCTAACTTCTTACAGCTGACAACAAAGAACTCGGTTTTACAATCAATTTCCTAACAAAATAAAAAACGAAGGTCAACTGTAAAATTCACCATTCCCTGTATAGCTCGCACAACAGCCATTTGACACGAAAAAAGGCTCCTTAGAATGACTTTTTTTTAAATAAAACTTCTAAGAACATTAAAGGTATAAATGTTTAAATATATAAAACAAAAATATATTTTAGTAAACATTAAAAAAATCTAAAATCTAAAATGCTGCTCTTGAGCTGTGTGCTGACAGATCCTAGAATTATGTAGGAAATATTATATTTAGCTTCATTAAGACTAGTTAGACAAGCTGATTCATGTGTATACAAGTTTCCTAAAGAGAATAATGCATGCATGGGGTTCTTCATTAATTAGGGTAGTACAGCTAGGCATGGGATACTTTTCTTTCAGCTCATGACGTGTTAGATCTCAGAAGTGCCAGCTGTTCATTTCACAGAAAATGGTACGGGATACTATGTCAAATACTTCCACATTTCAATTCTCCAAAGTACTACTGGCTCTAATAGCGATATTTTTCATCTTTCAATCTGTCTAATTCTCAGATTGAGAAATAATCTATGGATGGAATAGGTCAGTGCACATTATTTCAACGGATAGCTGAAATTCCTGATACTGACCAAATTAACCTGAAAATGTCCTAGGAGTTCATTATGAATATTTTTTTTTACTTCTGAATTACTAGCTAGGAACAGTTACTTCCTTTTGCAGTTGATAAGCTAGTTCGATCTTTCACTAATCTGTCGATTGATACGTGGATATATAATGCCGGTCTTGATTGAATACTGATCAGAGTTAGGTTTTGGCATGGACAAAAGGCATGCTTGCAGAAAGACGACGACCTGCTTTTTGCATCGATTTCGTTAGCTGGACACGCGTGAGGTAGACACGTAGGCAGCTATTACCTCTCCTAAAATAGGAATTTTAGCTACACACCTGAATATAAGTTATATTTTGGGATAGTTGCTTGCATACTATCTAGTTATAAAAATTTTAGCTACACACTTGAGTAATCCTAAGAGTTAGTAGCTTTTCTATAGCTTACACACAGAAAAAATATATATATTTTTGTGATGGATTTATTTGACCCAACAGAGAAAAAATGTCTTTTTCTAAAAGTTTTATCAAAAGTATAGAAAAATGTCATTCTCTAGCTGTTGTTTTTTTCTCCTAATTTGTCTACATCTAGGTCCGTTGACTTCCGCTCATCACCTCCACTGCATTCTCAACCTCATCCATCATCACCTTGCCACCACATCGCCAATCTTCTCCACCACCGTGAAGTCCATGATCTCAAGGTTCAAGCTCTGTTGTGTCCTTAGGTCATCCCTTAGATCTAGGAGCCTCCTAAATTGCTAATTTGATGTGGGTAGCTTTAAAATGTGTTTTTCAAATGTTTTGCATTTATAGATAGCTTTGTTTTGACAAAATAGATTATTATGTGATATATTACTCTATATAAATTTAAATTCGACCAATTATAAAAAATAAATTAAACTCTAAGCGATATATTCGTAATCATTTGTTTTTATTGTGATTTGTAGAAGTCAAATTTGAAGTAATTTATTACATATTAATCTATCTTATTAATTTTTTTCATAACTATCTACAAGTGTTCCCTCAAGAGTTTAAAATAGTTTCCCCTCACAAAAGTAAGTTTGTATAATATTTTTGCTATTATTTTGTAAATATGTGGATAAATTCCCTAGTCAATTGAAATATAATTATTGCATTGTATAATCTCTAGGAAAAGTGTAGATGCTTTTTTTCTCTTGAGGAGATGTCGCATCATTTTTTCATATCATCTAAATAATTATAAAAAGTTTTAAAACAATTAATTTGACACCTAGATCAACACGTAATAAATCATTTTACAAATATGCAGATTTAACATTGATATGTATAAGTTCAAATAAAACGCACAAGTTAAACTTCAACTTCATATTTGTTATTTTTTAGCTGATTTTTATTTTAGCTATATATTACATATTAATTCATGTTGTCAATTTTTTTTAAAAAATATAACCATTTGTATGGAATAGAAAAAAACGAGTGAACAACCCTTGGGAGGAAAAAGAGACTTTCATATGAATTCATAAGTAAAAAAAAGAAGCTTATCGATATTGACATCATGGATATATGAACTAGCTAACTTTTGAAGAAGCCGTACGTGGAGCAGATGGGTTTACCTAATTTAAGTCGCCGGCCAAGAAATGGAGCTAGGAGTACTTAATGTCAACTGGATCGATCGATCGTCGACCCATCCGGCCGCCGATCGAATGCAACTTGTGCGCCGTTTTCCGGCCGGACAGATAGATGGACCGCACACTTGTGTGCTCCATCTCAAAACACATGCATGAATATATACTAGCACGTGTGCGTCCCTGTTGGCCTGCTGCTTAATTGCTCTCATTGCCTACGAGCTGACCAACTTCGATTATTGTTCCATACTTCCATGCAAATACTGTATGCTTACTACTATTCTAGTCTAGCTGTACGTGCCTGCATCCTGCAGGAGTGCAGGTCAGCAGGTATGAACAGCCGTCAGCCTGTCTCATTTGCATGCGGACATGTCGATCTTTGACCATGCACGCATCAAGAGAAGAGTAAAAGCAACCAAAATATTTCATTGTTAAATTATTCCTGATTTAAAAGTCAATATAAAAATATATACATGAAAAATAATTATAAAATTAACTTTTAAATTTAAATTTTGATTATGACTGATATATCAAATTAAAAAGACATGAGTATGCACGTTTTTAATGAATGGACTAATGGATTAATTAATGTGTATGTTTTTTTAAAGCTACTCAGCTATTTAGCTATTCTACACAAAAGAACACACGCTATGTAACTCGATCGATCACGTTCAGTCATAATTAATTCCAATTATAAAACTAATTATAATTAATAATATATTATCTTCGTTGTAGAAAGACTCAATTTTTAATCATCTTATAAATACTAATATAAGTCAAAAAGACAAAAATGCTCTTTACTTTTTAAAACTCCAATATATTTATCCTCCACTTTTCAAATTGTAATACATTTATCAATTACTTTTTTAAACTTTTTTTTTAAAAAATCTAATGCAATGCTTTAAAGATAATGTCTTCATAGGACAAATGAAAAACCTAAAAATGAAGTTTTTTATACAGATGGATATATTGAAACCTAATGCCTAACTAAACGAACTTTAAATCTTTGATTACTCCTACTAAGCAGTAATGCACCGACAATATTGCAAGAACAAGCTAGCTAGAAACCAAGAATGCATGCACGAATATTATAGGCTAGCGGATTAATTCTTTGACGCTATCTATTGTAGGATCTTACGCAGCGCTTGAGTTCGATTAGGTTTAATTTGTCAAAATCCCTAAAAAAGGTTTAATTTGTCAAAAGATCACCAAGATGGAAATTACGAAGAAGACACAGCGGACTCCGGCCAAGCTGCAGGACAACGTCTCACCATTAATTAAGCAGAAACTTCGCTGATTAATTAACTATTAATAATATATAACGAGCATGCTGATGAAAATTGCGGCGTGAAAACCAAAAGTTAGAAACCTAACCTCTGTAAACTACTATACCAGTACAAACTGAATAGTAAAAAATCAAAGAAAAAGAAAGAATAAAGCCCCATTTTTTGGATGATAAAAAAATAATAGTGATTTGTATTTTCCCCAGCGATACAAGAAAAAAAAATCAAGCAGCTTACGACACAAGCCTTCCGGACAGTTAGTTTCTTTTGAGTCGGTTCCTACATTAGCTGGCAAAAAGATTGAGATTATAGAAGAAGAATATAATAATAATTACGGAGTATTTAACTAGACTAAGCTAGATGTGGATCTAATTAAGCATAACATGTATAAATATGATTAATTTGACGGCCACGATATACTTCATTTGGCAAGAGTCGTACTTAGTACAAACTATTTCTTTATCATAATAAAACCAAGTGAGGACTAGTTATTCCTTGCTAGGCAAGATTTTTGTGGGCTTCGTTTGATAACTCCCTCAAAATCAGGAAAAAGGTCTCAATTTCTCAATGCAATATAAAACCGGCTGCCTTGTCTTGCTTTCTAGCTTTCTCCTCTCCATTTCCGTTTCATTTCCCATCCATCGTCTCCACCTTTCTTGCTTGTACCACCAAGCTACCTCCTTTTCTCCTCTAGCTAGAGCTTGAGCAAGCATGGTGGAGACTACTAGTACTGCACTTGTGAAATCGGAGCAAGATGGTGGCTTGTTCTTGCCTCCAGGGTTCAGGTTCCACCCCACAGATGAAGAGGTCACATTAAGTTACCTCCTGCAGAAATTCCTCAACCCTAGCTTCACCTCCCTGCCCATCGGCGAGGTCGACCTCAACAAGTGCGAGCCATGGGATCTCCCAAGTAAGCCTCATGTCATTATATTCTTATCCCTTAATCTTTCCCTCCTCCCTAGATAGCTGTAGTCTGTAGATGCACAAGTAATTGGTTCTTCTTGTGTATATTGATTGTTGATACATCTTAATTAATTTGATTGAAGGCAAGGCGAGGATGGGAGAAAAGGAATGGTACTTCTTCTGCCACAAGGACATGAAATACCCAGCTGGCATGCGCACCAACCGTGCCACCAAGGAGGGATACTGGAAGGCCACCGGCAAGGACAGGGAGATCTTCAAGCTGCAGCATTCTGCTCCAGTTAATACCAGCTATGGAGGCTGCAGCAAGAATAAGCAGCTGGTTGGGATGAAGAAGACGCTGGTGTTCTACATGGGCAGGGCTCCCAAGGGCACCAAGACCAACTGGGTCATGCACGAGTTCCGTCTCCACGCCAACCTGCAAAAGGATAGCCCAAACCTACGTGTCAACCCCAAGGTATACACATTTCTCACACATCTTAGCTTGTTAAATGTTTAATTATCTAGAATAAATTGTGACCTGTTGATCTGACATTTTGGGGTTCAAGGATGAGTGGGTTGTGTGCAAGGTGTTCCACAAGAAGGGAGACGAGGCCAACAAGCTGCAGCAGCAGGCGCAGCAGGCAGCCATGGAGTACTCTGCCGGAGCCCCCAACAACGGCAGCTCCGTCGAAGCCGGCGACGACGTCGGCGACGGCTTTTTCCAGTTCAACCCAAGCATCTACTTCAACAACTCTGCCAGCAGCAGCTTATCGGCGCCGACCAACAACAACGCGGTGCCGTACAACGCGGCCTATTCCGTCGCTGCCAACGGTGCAACTACGACGACGACTAGTACTACTACTGGTAGCTTCCAGCTGCCTAACTACAGCTTGAATGTCTCTTCTGGGAATAATATGCCTACGCCTGGAGCAGCTGGAGGAGTTTACGACAATGGAAGCAGCTACAACGACTTCCAGCAGGCAGCAATGGTGAAAGCCCTAGAAGATATCATTGGTGTCCCCAATTTTGGTACTCACTACTGAGAAATATTTTTTATACCGATTTGTAACCCTTCGTTATGTTTGTACTAATTGATATGAGTAATTTGGGACTAAAAATAAATATTTTTAGTTATAATTTAATTGACTGATAGTAAAAATATATGTTGGTTACATTAACTGGTATTAAAATACTATTTTTTACTACAGTGATTATTTATTATTTTTATTGATATAGTGTTATATATATATATGATTAATGATATCATTTATAATAAATCTAATAAGTTGTTGTTGAATAACTTTTATATAATCCATCGGTGTTCGCACCAAGGCACGGCGGACGCGGCGCGAACACGTCGGATCGCCTGGGAGGTCTGCTTATCTCCAGTGCAGGCCGATCAGCTTTTTTGCGTGGCTTGAGATACGCGCACCAGGGGCCGTGGGGTTCGATCGGCTCCAGCGCGTCGTTACGGGTGCAAGTGTGCTAGTCAATTTGACCCTGCAATTGACAAGGAAATAAGATGAACGGGTCCGATACAGGCGCTCGCTATCGGCTGGCTGCCGATAGGATCGGGATGCTCTTCGATCGGCTAGGGAGCCGATGTGGACAGGTGTCGACGAGGGATCAACCGTAGAGCTGATGGAGGAACCAGGATGTACTTAGGAGATAGCTAGGAGCACAGGATCTCTCCGGATAGCCGAACAGTGATTCATCGGCTGGAAAAACCGATGAAGGCGTATGCGGCCTAGGCAAGGAATAGTATAAGAAGGCATAGGCTGCAAAGCCGATGCCGCTCCAGATATGACAGCACGAGACCCGTCACCCATCGTGACAGCGCCATCAACACCGAACCTCAAAGATCGGACCTAACCAAGACAGTACGAGGCCGGGGCTAGCGGCGATGATACGGAGGATGTTGGATCGGCTATGCCGTAGCAAGGATAGGAATGAACCCATCGGTTAGCTGAGCTGATGAGGGAACGCCTCTCTGAAGACGGGTGCATATCGGCTGAGAGACCGATACGCTCGGCGTTATGCGTCAAGGGACACCTCTGAAGGCTGATGCGTATCGTCTGAGGGGCCGATGAGCTGGGCGTGAAGCTCAGAGCATGTATAACTAATTGGCTAGCACTCCGATGATACGCCGTGTAGAAGACTATAGGCCTGAAGCTTGATCTACCGTCGGCAGCCTCGTAGGTCGAACTTAACCGATGTAGCACGAGATTGACGACGACAGAGGGAGTTTAACAGGCCGATAAGTCCAGCACGGACGTGATGCGACACGTCTGATCGGCCTAAGAGGTCGGACCTAAACGATGCAGCCTCAGATAGAGCAGGACATATCAGGATGGTGGCGGGACTTACCCCTTTGCCGGAGATCGAACTTAACCGATGCAGCCCCGCGTCGAGAGCCAAAACCCGCCGGTAAAACCTAGATGAACTAGGGTGGCGATATGTCGAGATTGAATATTGATCGAGGGATCTTTTACATGTTTTCAGAGGGTCTATATTTATACCCTGGATTTACAGACAGAGTCCAACGCATCTACGACCATCAGATATTATTTTCTAGTAAGAACAAAGGAAAATATTCATGAAAAAGTTAACTAACCAGCTAAACCTTCCTAATTAAGTAAGGTTACAATTCACAAAAACAAACATCCTGCCGTGGAGTCCATGACTCTTTCGCAAACCTGTTTTCATCTGAATAATCTTTCAATTTGTAACCGAGTCTTTCTTCACTGCAACCTGATCGGCTTCTTCACTATAGCTATCGGACATTCTTTTACTCAAGCCGATCATTTTCCTTCCTTTCCTCGAGCTTCTCGGACCTGACCCTGATTGGATAATTCTCTATCTTCAAGCCGATCCAATCTTCTACTAATCCGATCGGCTTTTCTACAGTTTTGATTGACTTTGTCTCAGTATCTTTATCGGCTAATAACTGTATTAAACTCTCCATTGGACCTCTCAGCCGATCGACTTTAGCACAATTGGATCATCCAGATTTTGGCGTTAATAATCGGGATGAGTTATTATTTTGGGGATGGTGGTGACGACGTCGGTAGACGGGCGCGTGGCGACGTCGACATCAAGGGCATCGTCATCGTCGGTGTAAAGCCAGGCGCACATTATAAAAGGTAGTGTCATCGGTAGGAAGACGGGCGTGCGGCAGCGTCGGTGCGAATGGCGTGAAAAGACAACAAAAACGCAATATGGTGACTTAGATCGGAGAAGACAAGAGAATTATATATTTTTTTCTTTAGTATGGATTGTATATAACACTAATTACTAAAGAGTTGTTTCGCTCGATAAAAATATTTTTAATTTCGATTGGTATTAATAATTATGACTAAAGATATATTCTTTTAGTACTTGTTGTTTTTAGCAATTAGTGTTAAAGAGTTTTTATACTCCGATAAAATATCTTTCATACGGGTTGCAATACAAAATTTAGAAAACAAAAAAATGTAAAAATAATTTAAAAATTAGAAAAATTGCAGGATATATATATGTTCTTACGGCAAATATTTTCGGAACTTTCTATAGCCTTTGGTGCCATTATATTAGTAGAGGAGGATCGTTCAGTTGTCTTAGTTTTGTGATATCATATCTTTGCAAATGTTGCACTTTACACCATTTGTTTTAAGGAGCAAATTGCAACATTGGTAGGATTAGACTGGTGGGGCCAATCAAAAGAAGTGGTGCATGCAAAGGAAAAGGTGAGATAGCACATACTATCGGGTGCAAAGCACAATCAATGTATTACTCCAATGTTATCTTGTATGTATGTAAGCTTGTTACACAAGTTAGGAGTGTCCTTGAGGTTAACATACAGCTAGCACAGCCCTACAACAGCTAACTACTGTCAGAAATTGACACTGTCACAGCAAGCACGTGCATCCAGGCCGCTATGCAAGTTGGACGGCGCATGCAGAGCCATGTGGTGATGTCATATTGTCGTGTGATATTCACCAAGTATCTAGTTGGCCTTGGAGAAATCAACCACGAAAAGCGCCTAGTATCTACGTACCTATCTAGGAAAAAATGTACACAAGCCAGCTGAGTAGTAGCCACTGCCAGCATAGAGCAACATGAATCTTTTGTATCTAGCAGCTGCTCTGAATTAGTTATGACCCATGTTTAAATCTTGGCCGATCTGTAAGTCAGATCATCGACGACGTTATATATTAGAAAACAGCTAGACTGATTACCCACTTTTGACATTCTGTTCCCCTCTTCTCTGAAAAAATATTGTGCATATATAAAGTGTGTTAGAAAGACCACTAGCCTGGTATATATATATTCGACCCTCTTGTATATAATTGGGGTCTTAGTCACTGTACACATTTCTACATGGTATCAGAGTAAATCCAGACATCTCCGGCGTGCTAGCTTCTCCCTCCGGTGAGCCGGTCCTTTCCTTCTCGTCATTGACGTCTTCTTCCCGTCATCGACCCTCTTCCCGATACTCTCCTCCCGGCACTCTCCTCGCTCTCTCGCCTCCGTTTCTTCTTCTCCTCGTCTCTCCCGCAATCATCTTCTTTTCTCCGTCCCATCTCCATGTGACCAGGCGACGGTCTCGATCTGTCTCCTTGTCTCGCCTCGCATCCGTCTCCGTTCTCCTTCTTGCTTCGTGCATCTCTCCCTCTCTGACGTCGGCGCACCTCCGCACTCGTCGTCTCCATCGGCTGAACTCGTCCGTCCTTCCATCAGCTAGACTTGTCCAGCCCTCCATCGGCTGAAACCCTCTCTCGGTTCTCGCCTTTTCCGACACGCTCAACGGCTCTCGGACGCGAACTTTCTTCCCTCACGTCCGAGCCAGTCAAACGTGTCCACGTGTCCATGGACACGAATCCCTGTCTCTCGGACGCAAACATATTATCTTCACGTCCGGCCACTCTCTGCCTTTTTCGCGTCCGTCCCACTCCTTGGCCTCCATGAGTCCACGGATGTGAATCTTCTCTTCACAAATGTGAATCTTCACACGTCCGTGACCCAACTACTCTCTGACCCACCCACTCTGCCACCACCTTTTTTCCTCACCTACTCCTCATCGGCCAACCACTCCTCATCGGCTGGCCACCCCACTCTCCATCCGCTTCTCACATCCTTGATCGGCCGATCCGTCCTTTCATCGGCTTCTCCCTCCCATCGGCTTCTTTCTCCCATCGGTTATTTGCTCCCATTCTCCCGTCATGGCCACCGAGTCCGCCCTCAGCTCCGGCACTCTCCTAGTCGCCGAGTCTGCTCCGGCCCTCGGTGCCTTAAACCACACCTCAGGCACCACCTCACTGATCTTATCCCCTCCCTACGCTGCTATGAATGTGAAATATCATGTTCATATCTCTCTTGACCTTAACGCCAATTATTCTATGTGAGTTTTCTTCTTCAAATCTCTCTGTGAAAAATTCAGCCTCCGATCCCATATTGATGGCTCCGCTCCACCTCGCCCCGATAATCCTCAGTGGGACATCGTCGAGTGCTGCGTGCGTAGCTGGCTGCTCGGCTCAGTCGACGACTCTATCCTAGACCTCGCCATGTACGATACCGACCCCACCGCCCGGGATCTCTGGGTGGCCATCGAGCGGATCTTCCTCGCGAACAAGCAACCTTGCGCCATTTTCCTCCTCAACGAGTTCCACTCCATGATACAAGGAGACTCCTCTATCCTCTCATACTGTCAGCACCTCAAGGTCAAGGCTGCTGCTCTCCAGGACATCGGCCACCCTGTGGCCGACTCTCAACTCGTCCTCGTCCTTTTGCAAGGCCTCAACCCCCGCTTCTCAAACACCGTTGATGACATTGCCAATGCCACACCTCTTCCATCGTTCACCCGGGCCCATGACATGTTAGTTCTTAAAGAACTCTATCTGGCCAACGATGAGAAGACAGTGGCCCACACCGCTCTCCTTGCCGTAGCCGATAATGGCTGCCGAGCATCCTGTGTTGCCCCTTCCTCCCGTGGCTCTAGTGGCCATGGCTCCAGCCATGGCAACACAGCCCGCACCGGGAAAGGCAAGGGCAAAGGCAAAGGCAAGAACTGGCAGGGTCCGATACAATCACGATCTGCCTCGGTCCCTGCCCAACCTGCCGGTCCCACAGATCTGTGGCTATGCTACAACCCCTGGGCACCCTAGCCCCAGCCACGCAGCCCCATCGGCTGGCAACCCGAGGTTCTCGGCGTCCATCCCCAGGCTCACCTGGCATTGGCTCCTGTTCTGCCGCCTCAGCCGATGCTACCAACCCCACCCACCCAGTCGGTTCCCTCCTAGAACCGAGCTGACCTCGTCGCTGTCCTCAACCAGATGACGCTCCAACCATAGTACCCTTGGGTGCTGGACTCTGGGGCGTCTTCACACATGGCGTCATCGACCGGTATACTTCGCTCATGTCAACCCTCTTCCTCCCCCTTTGTCACCATTGACAATAGCCACCCTCTTCCTGTCCAATGTCGAGATGACTCCTTTCTGTCTACATCCACCACTAACCTCCCTCTTCCCAATGTTCTTATCGTACCTTCTCTTATTCACAATCTTATATCTGTTCGTCAATTCATAAGAGACAACAACTGCTCCATCGAATTTGACGCGTCTGGTTTCTCTGTGAAGGATATCCCAACCCGACGACAGATCCTTCGCTGCAATAGTGGCGGAGACCTCTACACTATTCCCACTGCGCCGTCCACTCCACCAACCTTTGGCATCTTCACCTCGGCCACCCGCCATGACCGATCTTGGTCCTCTCCACCATTTCTTTGGCATCTCCGTCACCCGTTCCTCTCACAGGCTCTTTTTTTCCTAACGCCAGTACGCCATCGACCTCCTCTAGTGTGCGGGCATGGCTAATTGTCACCCCACGGCCACCCCAGTTGACACTTGAGCCAAACTCTCCGCTACCGATGGCGTACTCGTTGTCGATCCCTCTCACTATCGGAGTCTTGCCAAGCCTCTCCAATACCTCACCCTCACCTGGTCCGACCTCACGTACGCTGTCCAGTAAGTGTGCCTCTTCATGCACGCTTCGCGCGAACCTCACCTCGCGCTACTCAAGTGCATCCTACGCTACGTGAAGAGCATCCTCTCCAGCGGGCTGCATCTCAGCTCCAGCCCCATCGACTCCCTCACCGCGTACTCTGACATGGACTGGGCAAGCTGCCCCGACTCTCGACGCTCTACGTCCGGCTACTGCGTTTACCTCGGTGGCACTCTCGTATCCTGGTCCTCAAAACGCCAGACTACAGTGTCCCGTTCTAGCGCCAAAGCCGAGTACCGCGCCATCGCCCACGCCATCGCCGAGCATTGCTGGCTTCGCCAGCTTCTCCAGGAGCTCCGTGCACCCCTCTCTACCGCGACCATCGTCTACTGCGACAATGTCAGTGCCGTCTACATGACCGCCAACCCGATTCATCATTGACGCACTAAGCACATTGAGATCGATATCCATTTTGTCCGTGACAAAGTCACATTATGATAGTTTTGGGTGCTCCATGTAACATCAGCGTACCAGTTTGCCGATAAAATGACCAAAGACATGCCCACGCCTTTGTTTACTAGTTTTCGGTCCAGTCTCTGTGTCCGTTTCTCTCCTGCTACAACTACGAAGTGTGTTAGATAGATCACCGGCCTAGGTTGTATATATATATATTTGACCATTTTTTATATACTCGGGGTATTAGTCACTGTACACATTTCTACGAAGTGTTACATGGATGAAAATTAATCATGTGTCTTGAGTATGGAAGTCATAACTTATAACCATGAATTAATGAATAAACCTGCAGATTAAGCTGCAGTTACCAGCTGAGATGTAACCTATAAAGCAGTAGTAACTGATAAAGTTTCAGGCCAAACATGGATTTGGAATCCAGCCTGCATGCCCTCCAAAATGCAAAAAGAAGTAAGACTAGAAATTATATATTCCATTCGTTCTTAAATATAAAAGATTATAAATCATTTTAGGACATCTTTGCTGCATAAAAATCCGGTGCAAGCAAGGTTTCTGCGGTGCCATACTGCAGTTTTTGAGCTTTGGGACCATCCATCCAAAGAACGACGCATATTAAGCATCATTATTTATCTTAATTCATGCATGATCTTTTCAGCATCACATCACAAATGGAGTAAGT
Organism: Oryza coarctata; assembly: GCA_030770085.1. Taxonomy (NCBI): domain Eukaryota; kingdom Viridiplantae; phylum Streptophyta; class Magnoliopsida; order Poales; family Poaceae; genus Oryza; species Oryza coarctata. The sequence goes on from CM061483.1 coordinate 616,868, forward strand.
TTCTTTACTCCCAAGGGATAGCTACGTACCTTCAGTTCCATCTGAATGATATGCCTGTCTATTGATTGCAAGTTTGCAACTCGAGCAAGACCTTTCTAGCTAGCTTGCAGAGTTGCAGTTATGCAAAGGTACACTGCATGACCCCCAAAAGACGAACAAGCACATATGTGGCAACCCATCTATGGGCCAACATGCTGTCCTTGTTGCCGACAATTGAAAATCTCATGCATTGCTACCTGGACCGATATTGCTTGCAATTCATCAAGGTTGCTTTCAATTCATCAAGGTCGGTTTCAGCTAGCTAGAGTACTGATAGGTTGTAATGGACAGTAGTAGCAAGCTAGGGCATCTCATTGGCGTGTGTATTTAGCAACCTGAAGAGGGTATTTCTAGAATTTTGTAGTGCTACGCGTATATCATGCTGATTTGGGGATGTTGGTCAAGAGAGAAAACAAAAGGAACAAGTTGCGTCAGAACACGCAAAGGAGAATTGCTTTTGGGTTGCATGCTTCATCTCACTCGTATGGATGTTTATCATCCGACCCGTAGCATGGCAATCACCCTATTGATATCTTATTTTACAATGATTGGCATGATTAAATAGATGATTTGATTAAAAGGAACAGATTCAGGAAGCTAATTTTATACCTATTTATATCTCTTACTTTCCTTTCTAGTGGGACAACATGAAAACATGACCATGCAATCTCGTAATCATTTCTGTACTATACTCACATGATCGCTTATATAGGTGCCACAAATTTCCAGGTATACTTCAGTGCTAAGCCAAGATATATAGATTAGATAGACCTGAAGCATAAAGGACAAATTGACCCAGAAGTCCAGAGAGATAAAATAGTTCATAGTCGTGGGGTCCTTTTTTTTCTCTTGTTTTGTCAAAACATAGCAATCGCTCCCAGTCTCAGTCATGTGATCACTCGAGCAATAAGGTTGCCTTGACAGTAAAACATCACCAGTGAAAGGGCAGAAAAAAAACTCTCAGGCGTAAAAGTACCTTAATCAGTGTCTCAATCAAACTAATAATGGATCCCGAAATATGGTTGAAATATTACGCGATTGATTGATGAGCAAGTAATGATAAATAACGGGTGCTGGCACCACAAACTCTCAAATAGTAATAACCTACAGAATAAGCGGCTACCATTAATAACCAAACATCTTCAGCCAATAAAAGGACTAACAAGAGTACAAGACTCTGTATTTCACCCACAGAGAATCAAATGCAATGCAATTCCAGAAAGGATGCTCATGAGGGACTTGTTTAAGTTCAATAACACCGTATATATGAAATGAATCGCAAGGTTTTATTCGATGAACTGTAACATTTTATTGGCTATTGGGAGCCATGAATTCCAGCTTATTCACACAGAAAACACTGGATGCAGTAATGTTGTATGGTACAACCCAAGACTTGCACTTAGTACGTATTGAAATGTAATATTCCACCAAAAATTGACTGCAAATTGCAGTTGGCTCATTAAAATACATAAGGCATCAAGTAGGAAACTTACTATATGCACAATACAGACCTGCTACATCAGTTATTCAAATTTTCCCTAGTGCTTGCCTTAGCTTCCATTAAGATCTGCTTTACAATGGGCTTACGATTCTGGGGGAGCCTCAAACTTTGAGGGGGTATCAATTCCCATCATACATTTGAGTCCTGATATCAGGATGATTAGCAGCACTATTCCCTGCATATCATACACAGACGTGAGAAAATAATTCAAGGAAAACAAAGAGTGATATAGAATTAAATATTTTACAAGTGAATTTAGCAAAACGTAGTTTGTAGTATGCAGTCAAGTCAACAACAAAATCGAACTACTAAACTGACACAGTTTTTGTTGGAAAACGTTACATACTTAAGTCCATGTGACAGAATGAAATGCAACCAATAACAAAAACAGTCCATGGGACAACTTACAACAAAGCTTCCTTCTAGCAGAGTTGATTTTACTAAGCACTCCCCATCACATTTTCCACGGCTAGGTTTAGTAGTATTAGCCTTCTCTGCAAGATACCTGCTGAACAGCAGTTTTTGGGGTTTCTCTAGCAAACCATAGGGTTCAGAAGCATAAAGAATTGTATATTTAGCCCCAGACTTCTTCAGTAGAGTAACCAGCTCAGAAAGCAACTCCCCTACAGTAACAATAGCATAATGTTATAGCGCAGTTGCATATTTTGAGGTGAAAGGACCGACCTAGTATCCTCGACCTAACCTTCTGATTTTGTCTGATCTAAATCCTTGAAACCACCGCCACAGAAGACAACTAGTTCAGTCTTTCCACTCGGATTCTTTTCAATTTGTGACGTTACCAATTCCTGGAATATTCATGTGGTCAATAAACAGAGTGGAAAGAAAGTCAAGGCAGAAGAAGTACCAGAAGAACTATAAAAACTTACATAGATAGAATCCATGTCGTGATGTTTCTTCAAACCTTCACTTACAGAACAGGTGTCTGTGTAGGTGATATGATTATCTCCAAAACCATTGTTGCAATTCTCAGCAAACCTAGATAGCAATAACTTCTCCAATTTGTCATCATCTGACATGGCAACGTAGGGGAATGCCATGGAAAACTCGGAACTTGTGAAGGAGTTCTGGTAGAGAGCATAGATATTATAAGCATTTAAAAGTATTTAAGCTTTCAGTTATATAACAACTAGGGGAGATATAAATATGGGGAAAGGGCAAAAGAACAGTGATTATGGATACCTTCAACATGTCTGCTAAAGTTGAATCATCTTGCTTATCTTTAGAAATGTCTGATGATTGTAGCTACAGGAACAGTATAAGTTATTGGTCAGTGTCAACTGAAGCATTGAAAAATTGAAACAGCATCATAACATAAATTACTTTGGTCTAGCAATAATTTTCACATACAGATTCAAACATGGAGAATTTGGCAATGTTACAGCCCCTTAGTATTGATCATTACCGTCTATCAGAAATACTAAGAAAATGTATTCCAATTTTTTGGTCAATGGAATGAATCAATAATTATGCACACAGTGCAACCAGTGAATACCCAAACACTAGTGTACAAATAGTACCAAATGAATGGGAGTCAATAAGTACCTTTGAGCCAAGAAAAAGAACCGCAACATCGACACTCTTTTCACGATCCTCCTTTGAACACTGAAAACAAAATAGCAGTGTTATGAATTGTTTAAGTTTGTGCACAGTAAGTAAGAGTAGATACTGCAATAAAGTTGGCCAGTTGTTTGTGAACTTGAGGTGCACCAACTAGGACGTGGGAGGAAGTCAACTCACCACCAAGTTTAACCAACCACCTTCCTCAAGAACAGATTTTGCTAAACTCTTCGGGGATATTGTCTGATAGTGGACTATTTCTTTAGCCTCAGAAGAGAATCTGGAGAGTAAGGTAAATGAAATGTAATTTAAACAACTAAACCCAGATCGAATTTGATTAAAACAATGACAGAAAGGTCGCCAAATATTTTCAATACGAACCGCTAATTTCAATCTAGGCAGCAAGAACTGAACCTGTTAGGCACCAACAGAAATGGGTGACCCTCATATCAGACTACCAGAAGCACGCATGACATGTCATCTATAGTACAAACCAGGTGAAACATATGTTCTTGGCAACAATTAGTGCTTAAGTTGCATTACTGCACTGCTTTAATGTTCATATTATCTCAGATAAGGATTACATATTGCTCAGGAACTCGCCATAGCTCATTTAATGAAACTCATGGTTTCAAGTTCCTTTTCAATTAGAGGCCAGAGAACCGGAGTAACAACAATATCATACTTTTTTTCTAGAACCAGGGAACTCTATTACTAACTTACAGCAGGATTCCAATTGGATTGCAAGTTTCCATGCAAGAAATAAAGCATATCTAAGAGACATATGCACCTCTCTCTGCTAAGAGAAGCATGCTTAAGCCATAAGTGTGCAGTGTTACTACAACTCCCATGGCAAAAACATAGATCAAATGAAACTAAATCCTGCTGAGCTACCTAGCTGAGGTAACAAAATATAAGCAGATATAATATTCCAGTGTGCATTGTGCAAAATCATATGCATAATGGAGGCCTCTTGTAACTGATACTCTACTTTACTTTCCAAATATCAACACAAATAGGAGTGAGCATTCTAAAAAAGTTGAACAACTAATCTGTAACACAAAACCTAAGTGTAAATGTGGAACCAACAAGACAATCTCCGTTCTTCATTCTAACCAGAAGGTTTTGATATTTATATACCAGATCATATGAACAAAAATTAAAGGGAACTAAATGGTTGTGGATTTCATCCTTTCCTCTCATCAGCCTTGCAGTATTCCATTTCCAAACTAGGATTTCTCTCAACCACCCTACTCCACCCTCCACCATATGAATCACTTTGAAAAAATAAATTATGCATTTACTCTTTGTAGCAAAATGGTGTGCTGAACTGCTGGTGTAAAATAGTAAAAGGAAATGTGCAAGGTAACTCCTTGATCAGAATAAGTTGAAAACCACCAAAAAGGAGACCTCCCCAACAAGTCCAAGGGCCTAGCAGATAAGAATTTGCCACAGGTATCAACGATTACATGCTTGAATAGGTTCAACAGTAAAAACTTCAAAAAATGTGAGATAAAAAGGGATTTTAAATTTTCATTAGAACTATAGAGTTTATGGTTGACCTAGATTTAAAGCCTGCACATCGATTGCTTGTATGGCATGATGGATGAGGATGTTGTTTCAAAGGAATGTGGTTGATCTGGATCCCATGAGACAATGCGAAGATCACTCCTGGGAATTGCCTGAGAAGATTCTATCATATATGGCACACAGACACAGGGCTAGAGTCAAAGGTGTGACCCTAGATACAGACCAAATTATCCAACCATGAATGAGGCAACAACGAAACGAACTACATATTTTACTATTTGTTCACGAAAAGAAGAGTGAGTTGCATGCGCCTCATGAGTTATATCAGTACTCAAAGTTGCAATCTTTTCTAAGTGAAGCAGAAGAATTTACTAAAATTCGTTAATATTAATAGCACGTGCATATAAGTAAGAAAATGGATGTCAGGCTGCAAGCGATGAAAAAAAGAGAGAGAGAGAAGCGCGGAGACAAGTTAGTTACCCGTAGTTCTTGGGAGCCCAGAGGAAGGCAGGCCCCGTCACCGCAGCCGCGGCTGACACCCGCGCAAGGAGCAGCATCACGGCCACCACCGCCCAGGCAGCCGCCATCTGATCGGGTCGAATTCGAATGATGCCCAAATTCAACGCCCAGCAACCAAAATCAGGACGAGTAAGGACGAAAAATCAACCTGTGCTACTGGGCGCAGAGATCTGAGAGAGATCTTACCTTGGAGAGAAGGAAGCAGGGATCCCGGATTGGGGATTTCAGATTCTTGCGGGCTTGCTCGCTTCGGGGCGCAATGGTGGTCGCAGTTCTAGAACAAGGAGGCAGGTCGTTACCACGATTACTCTCTCTTTTCTGACGTGTGGGCCCTGGACTCTAGACGGCCCAAGCCCGAACGCCGAACGTTATTAGGCCCCAACTGAATTGGGCTTTTTCTAACCTTTATTTATAGGATTTTATGGGATGTTTAATCAGATGTGGGGAAATCTACCATACTTCCATGATGAACTACTTCCTCTGTTTTTATTCCAAGTCAAACTTTCTCTAAATTTAATTAAATTTATTTAAAAATAATTAGTATCTATTGTAGTAAATAAATATATTTGACAGTGGTTTTATACTAATTTGATATTGTATGCGTTGCTATTTTTTTAAAAAAAATAGTCAAACTAAACCACATTATATTCTAAAACGAAGATGGTACATTATAAGACTAGAAAAACAAATACTCCTTCCAAAAAAATTGTAAAACCGCTAAAAGAAGAAACTGATGCTGTGGATGGAGCTTACATCATACGGCTGTGCCAATGGATGTACATTTAACTCGCAGAATACGAATACACGTTCTCATCTCTCACTAATCAAGTAATCTATGCAGGTGCGGTGAGTCATCCAAACCCTCTTCTGAGAAAAAAAATAATGGAGTCATATTTCTCTTTAGACTCAAACAAGATGTAATACTCATCATGTGTTTTTCTTCTCTTGAGACACAAGCTATAATATTCATCATTTGTTTTTCCTGTTTATGCACTTGTAAATGATTATTTAAATGTGGATTCTGTAATACTAATTTTTTTAATGTAAAATGTCTAGGAGTGATATTGTTTCCTTTAAATTTATTCTTAAAAATTATTTATGTACAGAACAAGCAGACCACCAACGGATGAGGGGAAAGATCAACTGATTGGCCAAGAGTCCAGAGATAGTATTGAGCACAAGACAAACAACCTGAATTCTATCTCCACTGATCCACAAAGAAAGAAATCAACAAGTAAACAAAAAAGCAAGGCCATCCATTGCATTCCCCCGGCACTGCTGAGCAGTGAGCACAAATCACACACAAATGGAAGCAGCAGTGGCTACTCCTGCCTTGCCCTTCTCTAGCCCAAGCCCCAGGTGGCCTTCCTCCTGCTTGCCTTTGCCTCCTTGCAGCTGCAGCAGCCGCAGTTGCTGTTCGTCAGTCGGCTAAGCAGAAACAGCAACAAGAGTGGCAGGAGCATTCTCTTGCCGCTGAGGTGCTCTTCCAGTGCAGCTGACAGAGCGTCTTCTTCAGTTTCTTCAGAAAAATGGATTCTCGAGCTGAGATTAGTCTGTTTCTTCTGAAAACAATACTAGTTAGGTGTAATGCAGTCTCGTCCCGTTTGAACTGACTGGTGCCTATGCCTGTATGCTTAATCATATTATTGTTCAGTAGCAACCGATAGTGCTCCATTTTAGCAAATTTAAGCTGATCTGTCTGAAGAAAAAATTGCGACCCAGAACGCAGCAATGTTCAGTAATATTGATTATTGTCCACCTGAACAACAGAACCTGGTGTTAATAAATTGCAGGAGACGGCGATTGTGTTAGACAAACCACTAGCCTAGGTTGTATAGATATAGACTCGACCTCCCTTTATATACTTAGGGTCTTAGTCATTGTACATATTTCTACATGCTATCAGAGCAAGTCTAGACATTTCGGTACGCTAGCTTATCCCTTTGGCGAGCCAATCTTTTTCTCCTCGTCGTTGACGTCTTCTTCCCATCGCCGACCCTCTTCCAGTTACTCTCCTCCCGGCACTCTCCTCGCTCTCTCATCTCCGTTTCTTCTTCTCCCTGTCTCTCCCACAGTCACTTTCTTTTCTCCGTTCCACCTCCGCGCGACAAGGCGACGGTCTCCATCCGCCTTCTCGTCTCGCCTCGCACCCGTCTCTGTTCTTCTTCTTGCTTCGTGCATCTTTTCTTCTCTAACACCGGCGCACCTTCGCGCTCGTCGTTTCTATCGACTGAACTCGTCCGCCCTCCCATTGGTTGGACTTGTCCATCCCTCTATCGACTGGAACCCTCCCTCGGTTCTCACCTTTTTCGACACGCTCAGCGGCTCTCAGACGCGAACTTTCTTCCCTCACGTCCGAGCCAATCAAACGTGTCCACGTGTCTACGGACACGAATTCCTGCCTCCTGGACACGAACATATTCTCTTCGCATCCGGCCACTCTCCGCCTTTTTCGCGTCCGTCCCACTCCTTGGCCTCCACGAGTCCACGGATGTGAATCTTCGCACGTTCGTGACCCAACTACTCTCTGACCCACCCACTCTGCCACCACCTTTTCCTCACCTACTCCGCTGCCTACTCCCCATCGGCCAACCACTTCTCATCGGCTGACCGGCCCACTCTCCATCGGCTTCTCACATCCTTGATCGGTCGATCCGTCCTCCCATCGGCTTCTCCTTCCTATTGGCTTCTTCCTCCCATTGGCTATTTGTTCCCGTTCTCCTCTCGTTATGGCCACCGAGTCACCGAGTCTCCCAGTCGCCCAATCTCCCAGTCGCCGAGTCTGCTCCGGCCCTCGGTGCCTCAGACCACACTTCGGGTACCACCTCGCTGATCTTCTCCCCTCCCTACGCTGCTGTGAACGTGAAATCTCACGTTCTTATCTCTCTTGACCTTAACGCCAACTATTCCAAGTGGGTTTTCTTCTTCAAATCCCTTTGTGGAAAATTCGGCCTCCGGTCCCATATCGATGGCTCTGCTCCACCTCGCCCCGATGATCCTCAGTGGGACATCGCCAAATGCTACGTGTGTAGCTGGCTGCTCGGCTCGGTCGACGACTCTGTCCTCAACCTTGCCATGGACGATACCGACCCCACCACCCGGGATCTCTAGGTGGCCATCAAGCGGATCTTCCTCGCCAACAAGCAACCTCGTGCCATCTTCCTCAACGAGTTCCACTCCATGGTACAAGGAGACTTCTCTATCTCCTCATACTGTCAGCGCCTCAAGGTCAAGGCTGCTGCTCTCTGGGACGTCGGCCACCTTGTGGCCGACTCTCAACTCGTCCTCGCCCTTCTGCCAGGCCTCAACCCCCGCTTTTGAAATACCGCCGATGACATCGTCAACGCCACACCTCTTCCATCGTTCGTCCGGGCCCATAACATGTTAATTCTTAAAAAACTTTGTCTGGCCAACGATAAGAAGACAGTGGCCCACAACGCTCTCCTTGCCACAGCCGATAATGGCTACCGAGCATCCTACGCTGCCACTATCTCCCGTGGCTCTGGTGGCCATGGCTCCAGCCATGCCAACACAACTCGCACCAGGAAATGCAAGGGCAAAGGCAAAGGCAGGAACTGGCAGGGTCCGATACAATCACGACCTGCCTCGGTCCCTGCCCAACCTGCCGGTCCCACGGGTCCGTGGCTCTGCTACAACCCCTGGTCACCCCAGCCCTAGCCACGTAGCCCCATCGGCTAGCAACCCGGGGTTCTCAGCGCCCATCCCTAGGCTCACCTGGCATCAGCTCCCATTCTGCTGCCTCAGCCGATGCTACCGACCCCACCCACCCAATCGGTTCTGTCCTAGAACCAGGCTGGCCTCGTCGTTGCCCTCAACCAGATGATGCTCCAACCACAGCACCCTTGGGTGCTGGACTCTGGGGCGTCCTCACACATAGCGTCATCGGCCGGTATACTTCGTTCTTGTCACCCCTCTTCCTCCCCCTTTGTCACCATCAGCAATGGCCACTCTTTTCCTGTCTAATGACGAGATGACTCCTCTCTGTTTACATCCACCACTAACCTCCCTCTTCACAATGTTCTTATCGTACCTTCTCTTATTCACAATCTTATATCTGTTCGCCAATTCAGAAGAGACAACAACTACTCCATCGAATTTGATGCGTTTGGTTTCTCTGTGAAGGATATCCCAATCCGGTGACAGATCCTTCGCTGCAATAGTGGCGGAGACCTCTACACCATTCCCGCTACGTCGTCCACTTCACACACCAGCATCGCCCTCTCTACCAACCTTTGGCATCTTCGCCTTGGCCACTCTGGCCCCGATGCTATCGCCACCCTCCATCGCAGCGCCTCCATCCGATGTACCCACAACAGCTCCACAGTTTGTCACTCGTGTCAACTTGGCAAACATATGCGTCTGCCTTTTTCTAGTTCTCTATCTTATATCTCACGCCCGTTTGAACTTATACATTGTGATATATGGACATCTCCAGTTAAAATTATCTCCGGTAATCAGTATTACCTCGCTATACTTGACGATTACACACACTATTGCTGGACATTTCCGCTCATCAGCAAATCCGAGATCGCCTCTCACCTCACTCACTTCGTCACATATGTGTCCACCCAGTTCAACCTCCCCATCAAGGCTCTATAAGCCGATAACGGTACGGAATTCGTTAACCGTACCGTTACAACCTTCATCACCTCGCAGGGCATCCATCTATGGCTCTCCTGCCCCTACACCTCTCCTCAGAACGGCGAAACCGAGCGCCTCATTCGCACCCTCAACAACATCAGTCGCACTATGCTACTTCACGCCCACTTACCTGCCACTTATTGGGCAGAAGCTTTGGCTACTGCGACGTATCTCCTCAATCGGCGCCCATGCTCCTCCGTTCAAAACAACGTTCCCTATGCCCTTCTCTACCGCACGGCGCCTGACTACTCCCACCTTCGTGTTTTTGGGTACCTCTGCTACCCAAACCTCACCGCCACAGCTTTCCACAAACTCGCTCCCCGCTCCACCGCCTGTATTCTCCTCGGCTATCCCTCCTCTCACAAGGGATACCGATGTCTCGACCTTTCTACCCGACAGGTCATCGTCTCTCATCATGTCATTTTTGACAAGATATGCTTTTCATTCGGTCTACTTCATCCAAGATCTTCCTCTAGTGATCTCGACTTCCTTCTCACCAACACCGTGCCGACCAGGTCTCCTCCACTGTCCCCTCTATTGGCCCCCTTATCGGCCGCTGCTGAGGACTTACCTTTCACCTATCATACCACTATTTGGTCTGATGTCCCAACCATCAGACCCCTATTGGCCCCACCTCTCTCATTGGCTTCAGCCGATACCGTTTCTTTTCCATCAAACACCTCACTTCCATCGGCTCCCCCACCCCATCGGCTACTCCATCTCTATCGGACCGATCGGACCACTCGGCCCACCCGACTCCATCAGCTCAGGCCGATCTAGTTCTCACTTTTCCTCTCACCTACAGTCGTCGATCCGGAGCCGATGACGCCCCCACCCGACCAGTTCTTCCCATTACTCCCGCAACCCCATCGGCTCCAGTTCCTTCCACCTCTCATATGGTCATCCACTCCCAGACCGAGTCTCTCCGCCTACCAAGCGCTACGGGCTCTCCACCGTCCACAGCTCTATCTCACCCATCCAGCGACATCTCGCTCCACCCTGGCCGACCCTCATGGCGTGCGGCCATGGCCGACGAGTACAAGGACCTAATGGACAACGAGACCTAGCGCCTCGTCCCCTGTCCTCCCGGCGCCAACATTATGACCGGTAAGTGGATTTTTTAACACATTTTCCATGCCGATGGCTCCCTTGCCCATCACAAGGCTCACTGGGTAGTCCAGGGTTTCTCCCAATGACCCGATGTCGATTACGATAAGACCTTCAGTCCCGTCGTCAAACCCGCCACCATTCGGGTCATTCTCACTTTGGCTGCCTCGCATTCCTGGCCGATCCATCAACTTGACGTGAAAAACGCCTTTCTTCACGGTTATCTGACAGAAACGATCTACTGCCAGCAACCCTTAGGCTTCGTCGACCCTTCTCGTCCTGACGACGTCTGCCTTCTTCAACGTTCCCTCTATGGCCTCAAACAAGCCCCTCGTGCCTGGTACTAGCGCTTTGATGCCTATCTTCGGCACATCAGCTTCATGGCCTCTGCATCCGATAGTTTCCTATTCACCTTTCATATCGGCTCCGCTACGGCCTATCTACTTCTATATGTCAACGACATTGTCCTTACAGCGTCTTCGACATCTCTCCTCGACCAGATCATGGCTCGACTCCACTCTGAGTTCGCCATGACCGATCTTGATCCTCTCCACCATTTCCTTGGCATCTCCGTCACCCGTTCCTCTCATGGGCTCTTTCTTTCTCAGCGACAGTACGCCATCAACCTCCACGGCCACCCTGGTCGACACTCGAGCCAAACACTCCGCTGCCGATGGCACACTCGTTGCCGATCCCTCTCACTATCGGAGTCTTGCCGGGGCTCTCCAATACCTCACCCTCACCTAGCCCGACCTCACGTACGCTGTCCAGCAAGTGTGCCTCTTCATGCACGCTCCGCGCGAACCTCACCTCGCGCTGCACAAGCGCATTCTACGCTACGTGAAGGGCACCCTCTTCAACGGGCTGCATCTCAGCTCCAACCCCATCGACTCTCTCACCGCATACTCCGACGCGGACTGGGCAGGCTGCCCCGACTCTCGACGCTCCACATCTGGCTACTGCGTCTTTCTCGGTGACACTCTCGTATCTTGGTTCTCAAAACCTCAGACTACAGTGTCACGGTCTAGTGCCAAAGCCGAGTACCGCACCATCGCCCACACCGTCGCCGAGTACTGCTGGCTTCGCCAGCTTCTCCAGGAGCTCCGTGCACTCATCTCCACCATGACCGTCGTCTACTGTGACAATGTCAGTACCGTCTACATGACCGCCAACCCGGTTCATCATCGACGCACCAAGCACATTGAGATCGATATCCATTTTGTCCGTAACAAGGTCGTATTAGGACAATTTCAGATGCTCCATGTACCATCGGCATACCAATTTACCGATATAATGACCAAAGGCTTGCCCACGTTTTTGTTCACCAGTTGTCAAATCGGGTACCGCGTCGCACGCCCCGGCGGCTTCCAGATAGCCTCCGTATGTCTCTTTGTTTTGTTTGTACCCAAAATTCTGTATCCAGATGGCATTGTCGCATGTTAATTGCCGGCGGTTTAGACAAATACGAAATGATGAATATGCTGTGTTGTGTGCAGGAGGAGGCAGTGACGGTGGGTCGTGTTCCTGAACAGGCTGACATCGTCCTGCCTGCTGCAACAGGTAGCATTCACTCACTTGACTACTGTCCATAATCCATCTGACATAGCTTAGTTACTAATTTGCTGTGAATAGCATATTGGGATGGCATGGAATTCAGTTTCTGGGAAGCATGCACGGCCGGAGAAGAAAGACGGGAGCCTGTTGGTGACGGACTTGACAGCACCAACGGCAACTACATCTGTGAGTCGCCGGAGGCGAGGAGTGCCAACGGCGAACTCCGGTGAGCGATGACATGAGTCGAATCGCGAGAACACAACTCAAATCTGGATCGAGAGTTTTGGTGCTGCAAGAACACGCAGCTTTTTCTGATGCTTGGATTGCCATTTATTGAAAACAGAGTGAGATCATACCGCTCATCTGCCTCGTAGGGTGACATGGCCACAACGCGTTACTTCTGTGATTACCAGGTGATCATGTTGTCCCTGAGGAAAAAGATTACTCCGGTTGTGCTCTTGCGGGTGTCGATGTCGCTGGCCAAGTTATTGTCGCTGTAGCCGATGAGTTGAGCTTCTTTCTTCCTCCGGTAACAGCAACCAAACTGCAGAGTGTCTGCTACGTACCTAAGCACTCTCTTGGCAGCGGTCAGGTGCTCAGTGGTGGGAACCTCTATGAAGCGACTAATGTAGCCCACCGAGTATATGAGATCGGGCCTGGAGTTCACCAGGTATCGGAGGGAGCCGACGATGCTATGGTAACTGGTTGGATCCACCGATGGGACAGAGCTCTGCTTGCTAAGCTTCAGACGAAGCTCCATGGGGGTGTGACTCGGGTTGCACCCAACCAACCCTACCGACTCTACAATCTTGGCAGCGTACGCACTTTGGCAGACGGTGATCCCGGCCTTGCTCTGGGTTACTTCTAGCCCCAGGTAGTAGCGAAGGAGGCCGAGATCACTTATCTCGAACCTCACCTTCATCTCCTACTTGAACAACTTGATGTCGTGGTTGTGACCACCTGTGATCACCAGGTCGTCCACGTAGACTCCGACGACAAGCCGGCGTGTGCCCGCACCGCGCAGATACATAGCGTGCTCGGAGGTGCTCCACTGGAAGCCCAACTCGATCAAAGAGGAGTCGAGCTTGGCATACCAGGCGCGGGGAGCTTGACGTAGACCGTACAGTGCCTTCACTAAGTGCAGGACCTTATTCTCATGGCCACGAAGTACAAAACCAGGTGGCTGCTCAACGTAGACTTATTCTTGGAGTACGCCATTGAGGAACGCAAACTTAACGTTCATGTGGTGCACTGCCTAGCCTTGTGAGGTGGCATGGGCGAGCAGCAACCTCACGGATTCAAGTCTGGCCACCGACGCGAAGACCTCATCAAAATTGATGTCTTGCTGTTGAACATATCCCTTTACGATGAGTCGTGCCTTGTACTTGGTGATCACTCCCGTGGTATCCTTCTTGGTCTTGTAGACCCATTTCAACCCAATCGGCTTCACACGGGGGGAGTCTCGACGAGCTCCCAGGTGCCGCTGACTTCAATGGAGGTCATTTCATCCAATATAGTGTGGCGCCAGTGCTCGTGACGCAGTGCTTCGGCGAACGTCGCAAGCTCAGCGTCGCTAGCCAACAGAAGATGCTCCTCCAGGTCCCGATCGATGAAACCGGGCGGAGTGGATTGGCCGAGGATGTTGTCGACACGCCTGAAGCGTAGGGGCGCCTCGTTGTCATGGTCGAAATCTAGCTGCTCGTCGAAGCCGGACCCGGGCGGCGTGGCGAACTTGACGTCATCATTCAACTGCGCACTGGATAAGCCTGCTTCAGGGCTTGTCGTAGGTGTGTGTGATGGCGTAGACGGAGACATGGGCGCGTCTGGTGATGATGGCAAGGTGGAGCCCGATGCAGCAGGTTCAGTAGAGGCGCGAGCCAGTCTCACACTGGTGGTGGTGATCACGATGGGCTCCTCCGTAGTGGACTCGGCGATGGTGAAGTTTGTGTCGCCCCCGTCATGATCAGTAGGCCATGCCCACTGAGCGCTCTCATCGAAGATGACATCCCGGCTGATGTGCACACGGCGGGTAGAGGGGTCGTATACACAGTATGCTTTGGACCCGGCCTCATACCCGACGAAAATCATGCGCCTGCTGCGATCGTCAAGTTTCTTGGTGTTTGGTGTGGTTACCTTGACGTGGGCAATGCTACCGAACGTGTGGAGGTGATGAACGCCCGGCGCACTCCCCGTATAGAGCTCGTAGAGTGTCTTGCCCCCTATGCTCTTTGACGTCAAAGACCAGTTCAGCAGGTACAAGGCCGTCGAGACCGCTTTGCCCTAGAACACGGTAGGGAGTCCTTTTCCCTTGAGCATGCGCCGCACTGTGCCCACGACGGACTGGTTGCGACGCTCCACGACACCGTTCTGCTAAGGTGTATACGATGCTGTGAGCTCGCGACGCAGTCCAAGCTGGGCGCAGTACTCAGTGAAGTCCGCCACAGTGAACTCGCCACCCCAATCGGTACGGAGCGTGAGCAGCTGCTTGCCAGTCTTCCTCTCTACGGCTGCCTGAACATGCTTGATGGCCGCCGCTGCTTCACCCTTGGACGGCAGCAGTACCACCCACATGTATCGCGAGTAATCGTCGACCAAGAGAAGGAAGTAGTGGTTACCGCTGGGCGTTGGCGGCGAGATCGGGTCACAGAGATCACCGTGAAGGAGCTGGAGGACCTCGGTGGAGCGCCCCAGCGCATTCTGCGGGAACGGCGTTCGGCGTTGCTTGCCGGCGAGGCACCCCTCGCAGACTTGCTCCACCTGGCTGAGCAGAGGCAGGCCGCGCACGAGCTCTTCTCAAGCCATCTTGTGGAGTGCAATGAAGTTGACGTGCCCGAATCGGGCATGCCAAACCCACGCATCCTCAGCGCCCCGCACCGCCAGGCACACCAGCTATGCTATGGTGGCGTCGAGTACGTACACGCCCTGGGCTACGGGGAATCTTCACGAGCAGCCGCATCTCCTCATTGCGGACAGCCATGACTCCGCCCTTCACCAGGACTTCGTAACCGCCCTCATCCAGCTGGCCAACGGAGATGATGTTCGCCGTTAGTCGGGGCAGATAGTAGACCTTTGACATTGATCGGTGTTCTCCATTCTTGCAGGAGAGAAGCACGACGCCGCTGCCTTCGATGTGGGCAATGGAGCTGTCTCCGAACCGCACGGATCCAGAGATGCCGGTGTCGAGGCTGGCGAAGTTCGAACAGGCGCCCGTCATGTGGTTGGAGGCACCCGTGTCCAGAATCCATCGGCTCGGATCCCAGTTGGTGGCGGAGTCGAGGGAGGGGAACACCTTCTTCTCGGTGAGGTGGATCTAGGAGACCGACGAGAACAGCGGTGGAGACTCGATGGGAGGCGCTGGCAGCGGAGATTTGATGGAGGGCGCTGGCGGTGAATATTCGGTGGAGGGCGCTAGCGGCGGAGAGGACTCGATCCCCTTCGGCTGAGCAGTGGCGATGGCCAGCATAAGTGTGGCCTCCTCCTCCTGGGCCACATGGGCCTCTTGAGCCGGCTCCTCCTTCTTCTTGCTGCGGCAATCATGGGCCCAATGGCCCTTTTTGCCACAGTGGGGACAAGGGTCATCTGGCGGCGGACGCGCGGAGCTTGAGCCGCTTTTGGAGTTGCTGCTGCCGCCGGCGCCGCGTCCACGACTTCTGCCGCGGTCCTTGCCGCGACCACCGGGGCCAGAACCTCCACGCCCAGACTCCGAGGCCTTCTTCTTGTACTTCTCCACCCATTGCTCCTTAGTGAGCAGCAATTTGCCGCTCGCGGTGTGTGCCAGAGCGGGCTCGACGTCGTCAGCGGCTTTGAGATGGCCAGTCACTTCTTCGATGGAGAGCTGAGAGATGTCAAGCAGAGTTTCGATGGAGATCATGAGTTGCTTATACCGTGGGCGAACGACGCGCAGGTACTTGGCGATGACTTTTTTGTTGGGCTCCGGATCGCCGAGCGTGGCCAGACGCTGCACCCAGTGAGGCGCAGTGCGAAGTCCTCGATGGGCTCGTCTTCTCAGAGCGTGATCGACTTGTATTCGGCGCGGAGGTTCTACGCCGTCACCTTCCGTACCCGGTCGTCGCCGATGCAGAGAGTACGGATAGGCCTCCTTGGCGCTCCTCTTGCCGACGAGGACCGACACCATCTCCTCTGGGACCGCACTGTAGATGGCGTCGAGCGCGTTCCGGTCGTCGGTGTAGTCGACGTCGTCATACTCCACGGCCTCCTAGAGTTCACGCGCCTCCATGTTGAGCTTCATGCGGAGAGACCACTCGTTGTAGTTGGTCTTTGTGAGTTGGGCCAGTTGTCGGAGCTACGGCTCTCCTTGATGATGTGCTCGACGACGACCTCCCGCTGACGGCGTGCGTCGCGGGTGCGTGAACGGCGTGTGTGCCGCGTGCGTGATCGGCGGGGCGAAGATCGATCCGGTGAATGTGTGCGCTGCAGGGTCTTGACGTCGGAGCCGTCGTCACACTTTCCGGTCATTGAACGGCCACGGGGTCTCGTCGGTGACGCCATGGCGACAATGAGGTCCCTCGAACTCTCAACTCTGATACCACTTGTGAGTCGTGGGAGGCGAGGAGTGCCAACGGCGAACTCCGGCGAGCGACGATAGGAGTCGAATCGCGAGAACATAACTTAAATCTGGATCGAGAGTTTTGGTGCTGCAAGAACGGCTTTTTCTGATGCTTGGATTGCCATTTATTGAAAACAGAGTGAGATCATGCCGCTCATAGCGCGCACGACGCACGGAGTGCGCGCCCATCCCACGCACGGCGTCGCCCGGTCATGGCGGCATGTTCCAGTTCGTGCCCACTAACTAAGGCGTACGGTCACCACAATCAAATGCCTGTGCGCATGCTCGACTGGAAGAACAGAAAATACGCAGCGGAAACGAAGTGGGCACATGGAGTATCTAACAACATCAACGAGAGGCGCCTCACCCCGGGCTTCCCCACTCCCATCGACCCCGGCAGCCTCCTCATCTTCGGTACTAGTACTACTCCAAAACATGCTAATTACTACAAAGTACGTGCTAAGTAGCTAGCAGCATTTCTTGCTTCTTCTTCTTCATTGTGATCAAACATTCAAGATGTGCTGATCTGTTCCTCTTGTGAATTGCGGGTGATATCCACCTGGCCATGTTCCGTGTTAACAAGATGGTCGTGGATGTGCCCAGTGACACAGACGGAGCTGAGCAGGAAGCTGAGACAGCTCAAGTGTCAAGTGCAGCCCAACAAACCAATTAGCAGCGAGCTCGGCCATTGCCCCATTTCCTGCCTCATATGCTCAAAACAACTCAACTACCAGCTTACTGGTTATTGTCAAGCAAGTTAGGACAGAGTATTCCTCGCAAATAAGCTCTTGCAAATCGATGCTGTATTGCTGTATGACAGGGGTGTCATCGGTAGCAACAAAGGGAAGTCACATAGCAACAACTCCGGTTGTTATTAGCATGTAAACGATGATATGTAGCCGGCCCTTATCAACTGGAAATACATTCATCATATACCGAAGGCATCAATAATCCAATAGGCATGTAGCATTACAACTGCACGAACGCATGCTCAATTGAATGGCAGGTCGAATGCAACATAGAATGTGCCTGGTACTCGTAAAACACTAGTGTGCGTCAAACAATCAAATTAATGGTCCTGTAAGCATAACGGCATTGCTTGATTGTTATTGAGCAATGCAACTGTAGTCCCTGGTAAAAGAAACTTATTATTGAGAATGTTCAGTAAAACAAGACATAATGAATATTACATTCTTCATAGCTGACTTGATAAGTTCATGTATCAACTCCCCGGCTTCTCTTGACACAGCCTTATACGTAGCTCTGCCACTGGACCAGCCATTCCAGTTTAGACGTCTGTGATTCTGCACCACAGTGGTGTCATGGAACTTGGCTTGATTTGGGCATGCTCTAATTATAATATCTACTTTCTTAATCTTAACGTATCTAATCTTTAAATGTGTTTATAGAGCTAAGTTGTGCATATATAGCTCATACCAGTGAAGAACACTAATGCACGATCAATCGTGCACCGCGATGGCATGTGGTTGCAAATTGTGATGCACTTTCCTCCTCGCTTCCCTACCCGCATGGATGAATTTCAAACCAGTTCAAAAGGTAAGTAAAAAAAGAGAAAAATACTAATAAAGGAAAGAACCTACTGTACTTAGAAATATCCGTGTGTAAAATTTTTGTGTGTATAACCTTTATACATAGAAATATATATAGAAGCATTTAATATATCAACATTCTATATTTAAAAAATTTGAATCCAATTTCGAATCGGACATATAAATTTTGGATGTAAATAATTACCAAAAAATCGTGAGGGGCAATCTCCCATTAGTATGTGTGAGTAGAGTGTGTACGTGTGTGTGTGTATATATATATATGATTATCTGTATTGTTTTTTTAAAAAAATAAAATATTGTCTAAGTATTTATGTGTGTTTTTCATAATTTTATTCAAAACAAAAAATACGTCATTATTTTTTCATGTCGATTATTGTCGCCATATATGCATGCAAGTGGCAAGTGGACTGATTAAATTTTCCAAACGGGCGTCTTCCTGGCGGTGCCGTGGTTGTCTCCCCAGCAGCAGCAGTGACAACCACTGCCTCTTCAGCACAATGAGAATGATCTTCCTTCCAAAGTAGACTTTTGCATCAACTCAAGTCTCAAGGTAAGGGACCCGCTACTTTGTCAATATAACTTTGCAATGGTTGGCGCAAATTAAGCTTTGCGCAAGGCAGGTAAGCTGATACGTATTTTTGGTTGCCAAAATTAATTTCGTACGCCCTAGTTAATCTGATCGAGAAATTCGATCTTAATTGCCGGATTAGAGCATTATGTACTGGTAAGGAATAATTAAGCAAAAATCTTTGGAACGATATCCCTCAGTTTACGCGCATACATGCATGTATATATATAAATATACAAATAATTTTAATTAATACAATTAATTTCCTTCATTATTTTCATTCATGCATATGCATCAATCTTTACATATTCACGCACGTACAATCCAGGAGGATTTGCAGCACCACCAGCAGGAAGAAGAAAGGACTGGCTAGCTAATTATAGCTTCATTTTCCTACCTAATCTATCATCCTAAAATATAAAAAACTAATATTAGATTAGATATAATTATTATATAACTACTATAAATCTAGCAAGAGTAGTATTACAACCTCTCATCTAAAACTGTAAAATTGTATTTCAGTAGTAAGCAGTTAATTTCACTTCAGCTGAAGTTAACCGGCCGGCCGAGATACGGGCGACAGCATGTCTTGTCAGAGGAACACCAACAATAACGACGCAGCAACGTGCCCGTCCAGCAAGCGGCGGCGCAGCCGCTTCCGCGCACCAGTCAGCAGGCGACAGGCTTTGACGACGACGACGTCCCAACGGCGGTCGGCGGAAGGGCAGCGCCGAGCAGGAACCCTGTGGCGACGGCGAATGAGCCACGAATGGAGGTTGGCCTTCGAGTTATTAAACAGCATACGCTCTATATCGCAAAGCTCTAACTCAATGGAATAGAGTTTTGCGGTAGGTGCAACTGTGATCTTAGTCTGGAGCCTGACATGTACGTCTTAATTTCACAACATTCTGTGATAAAACATAATAATTGTATAATAGTTTAGTTTTATGATATCTATAACTGATCTGAGTGCATGTTATTTTTATAGGGAAGATTTTTTTTTTTGACATGCACGTGTGAACAAGTTACTGTTGAACAATTGTAATATGTTGTTCTATGAGGGGGTGAAAATAATCCAACCTCCTTTTATCCTTTAATTTTAAGATGTTGTGACAGGGGAGAGATCGCTTTCTTCAGCATAGAATGTTGGCACGAAGCAATGAATCAGGCCTATGCTCATACGGGCAATTAATTCATGTTGAACCTGTGCAAGTGTGCAGCACCATCAATATCGAAGACGGAATAATCCAATTCATTTCCAAGATGGCCATATTTAGAGAAACTATATATTACTCATTAATCAATATGCATGAATTCATCCCTTTTTGAACCACCTAGATTCTCCATGCAATGCAGTGTACATCGGTCTTACCTAGGTATGCTATATATAGCCACAGTAAACCGGAAAATAATGTGTCAATGCTACTCTTATTTATAGGATATGGTTGATATTTACTTGTGCCTTTTTCACTGTATATAAATTCATGACATTTTAAGGTACTTGATAACCTCTATATTCAAATAAAATGATTGATAAGAAGAACCTATGTATCGACGAATAATAATTCGACCGTAGTATATATGTATATATACGGTGTATTCAAAGGGCGTAGGATTGACTAATACGAGGATATAAGTGAATTTGTAGTGAGAAAAAGATACATAATTTTTTACACAAATTTGGGCTCTCAAGAAGAAGAATAGACATATACTTATTTAGTCAAAGACCGAAATTGTCATTATATCTCATAAGTATAACATAAGAAGAGAAAAACTTAAATCTAGTGTGTAAGTATATCGATGTAGAGTTCAAACGTGTTTGCAATTAGCTATTATCATAATTCTTTAATGTTGACTCAATCGGATTTGATGTAACTTGTATTTTCTTAGCTATATTCGCATGTCTCTTTCCTTATGAGCGGCCTTATATTTATATACTTTAGATGCTCGCTTGTTCAAATTGAAACGGTTAGAAACCGATTAAGACTATATTTATTTTCTCATCTGGTACTCTTCATCTGCTTAGCACATTATACATATGTATTTAATTTTTTTTTCTATATAGGACTAAAAATTTGGTACTCATAATGAAGTAGTTATAGTCTTAGAAACCTACTCAAATAGAGATACTTGCCAGTTTGAAGTAGGCTAATATAGTTGACACTCATCTTACTAGCTTATATCGAAATTATTGATTCTTTCATCCTAACATATTATCATTGTAGTCCATTGTAATATTTTAGTAGAGTTCAAAATTTTGTAAATCCAAGTGTGGGGATAAAATCTCGATAGAGTAGCAACTTATTATGTCTATTATTTCTTTCATTTGAAATACTTAAATAAAATTATCAAAAAAACATTAAAGCTCCAAGCAATGAAGGTAGCTCTATTTAAATATAAATAAGTAAATTACAATTATAAAACATATAATAAATTTTATATAACCAGATATAATTTATCTATAATTATTATAAACTTATATTTTCTTTTGCTCCGACCAGCGTTATGTTGTCTTCGTTATATGTCTCATTCTAACTACAAACACTTCAAGCGATCCAAACAATACTAGTTTTTTTCCTAGCAATTGTATTTTGTCAAAATAATATATTTGACTATTTATTCAGTATAAGAACAAGAAATTTTAAATTTATATAGTATTAGGATAATATATATATATATATATATCCCATAATTTAATTATATGCAAGCTTTATTGTCTATTCCAACTAATCGATGATTTAGAATGATATCTATTATATGGATAAGACATTTGCCACTATAGATAATAACAAGATAATAACAAGGTGCACAATTTAAATATATATATGTAAAAAATTATAGGTTTATTGTCCTTCTTTATGCACTTTTCTATATACTGAGTACCTATATACTTTAGAACACCTTATCGTAATCCTCCTATTCATGTGATAAATTTGTACCTTATAACAACTTATGTATACACCCTTTCAAGAATATTATCATCTTTAGTGAGTGCATGAGCCCAAATTTAACTTTTATGATAAAGACGAAGAGTTTTGGTGATGTCGTCTGATGCAAAACACTACACATAGTCACCATACAGGTGTAGCCAAAATAAACTTTTGACTAGTAGACACATTTGGACTAGCATATGTCAAGTTGTATAGTTGTTAGTCTTAGTTTTACTTTATTTAGTATATAATATTGACGAATACAGACCCTCCAACTAATCTCCGCCTTACTTAATGTCAAACTCGATTGTTGCGCCATTTGATTATCCTGAAAGTTGAGAACAAATTGTTAAATAACAAAGCTCCCAAGCGAACACTAAATAGAAAAATATAAATTGGTATTTAAAATATTTTTTAGTCTACAAGTAAATAATATATATTTTCTATTTCTTGATTGTCTTCTCGTAAACGTGCTTAATAAGTAGATAATCTGAGTAAGAAAATAATGTAAAGGTACTGATCTGTTGGGTGATTTAATGTCTTCAGTCATAATCTCAAGGGTATTTGTTATTGCTCGAGCCAAGTTACTTTTCATAATGAAAAAAATAGTCAAGTTGGTCGATAATATATATATATGAGATAACACCACTATAACTCCCCTAATTTTGCGAAGATCAACAGCATAGTCAGATGTTGACAACATGTGTTAAATATTAGAGATAAGATTGCTATAAACCGAATAGTTTGATAAATACCAGCGATGTAATCAAGACTCGACTACTTTTTTTTAGTGGTAGAACCACTACAACCCTAGTCCTATATAAACAAGCAGTGCAATCGATTCTTAGCCACTTATGAAGGCCCTTTTCTATCCAATTTGGTCTCACGAAGACCAATGACTTTGTTAGATCTCAATCACTATCTTGGTGAAGGTCATTTTCGCATGACCTAATCCCATTAAGACTACGACGTAGTTAGATCTTTAACTACTATCTAGATGAGTGACCCTTTCTGTTTGACGTAGTCTTGCGAAGAACAATACAGTAGTCAGATCTCGACCATTGTTTCGATGAGAGGCTCTTTTCGTCCGATGTGATATATAACACATGTTTTTTCTTAAAATATTTATCTCAAAATTTTTGTTAATATTACCATTAAATCCTAATTCCATTCTCAATACCCTAACTCTCCAAAAATTATTAAGATATTTTTTTTCAAAAATTTCAACCGTACCGGTAAATAATTCTTCCCTATAAAAAATATATTAAATATATTAAATTTTGTATTCAAACCTCATACATCTTGATAAATATTTTCATTCCAATTTAATATTCTCTCGCACCATAGTCTAATTTTCTTCTCTTTTACGCATACGCAAACCAGCCTTCCCAACTCATAACTTCTCATCAAATTAAATTATGTACCAACGAATCCTCCTCTCCTCTGTCAATTAAACTATAGTTACTCCTCAACACAGGACAAGTAAAACCATATTCCAGAGACTACGGTAGTCTTAAACATCTTAATAACATCCATTTCACAATGTCAAAAAGGTTCAGAGCTAAGCTTAAAAAGACTAAGCATGAAGTAAAGCAGTAGCTAGATATAGAACCAGACAAGTAGCTCATTGATAGGGTGAAAAAGAGAGCACCGCTCCAGAACGATCTCTAAACGGTAGGACTTCTGGACTTCATGTAGTAGTTCATCAATATCATAAGCTACATTCTTCAGGTTTTTCACCCAACAAAATGACGTGTCACTCTCCATTGCTCTATCCCGAACTGCAGATAGCCAGCTTGTAATCTCTCCAAGTAAGTCTTGGAGTTGAGATAAATCTTCTATCACTCGTAATATAGAGGTAAACTCGCTGGTTACCAAAGTGAGCTTTACAAGTTTCAACTATTCGGAGCTAATTATCAATATTCTAGTGGCAAGCGGAAGTTTATTCATAAATATTAAAAAAATTGTACTCCTTAATAAACTCAAAAACATCATGTTTTTTTCCATCTAAAACAAATTTCGTCTCAACTCTTAAAACCCTTATCAAGATAAAACAAATTGATGGTTTGGAGATAACTTCTTACTGTTGTAATTCTTTTGTCTTAGTGCTCTTAAAAGTTCAGATATGTCCGATATAGAAAATCGATTGTGTTTTTCACGGTCATAGAACTATCTGCTTTGTTTCGGACATCATTAGGAACTTATTTTCAGGGATGCAAACTAGTAATTAAGAATGTAAGATAAGCATACCAGCCGCTCAGACGAAGTAGACTCACGGTAGTATGAAACTTGTGTTAACTGTCTCACGGTTTGCAGGGTTGGGAACTTTCCCTGTGGTTGGTTCCTCATTTCATCGCCATGAAATGGTTTGAGGGTTGGGAACTTTCATTATGGTTCCTCATTTTATAGCCATGAAATGAAAAGAGATGCAGATTCTGATTCTTGTGGCATTATTGAGAAAGAGATGGAAGCCACAAAGGGAAAGACGTCAAGTGCAAGTGTAACACACAGTTACTAATCATGCATGCCGTGCAGGTGCAAACAAGCTAACACCGTTCTTTTGATTGATGCACGCTATAATGTTAACCTACCTACCAAATATTATTTCGTATGAGAAACTACGATTGTCGATGCGCGTTGCCGTTGGGGCTTGGGAAACAGTACGTGTATACCGGAGTTGGGCAAGATGACCATCACAAAACTTTAAACCTCTACTCTTATATCGATGATGCAGAATACTCTTATATCGATTTTTTTAAAATTTTCAGATAGTCTAGTATTCTTGTTGAAACTTGGCTGATAATAAACGGGGCACCGTTGAGACAAGATAACAAGTGGTGCTCGGTAAGCACTAAAACAAATCAACGGAGGCCTAAACTACGATCAACACAGAAGTTCCGTCGGATAGTTTTCCACCAAACAGGTCCTAACTGCAAACCAGCGGCCCTCGCTGTATTTCTGTAAGGGTAAAACCAGACTAGCCGTAAGAACAGAAAAAAAAAATCTTAGTCATCAAAAGAAAACCAACCATCAAATAGTATTTGCAGTTTGGTTTATATCTCATCTCTGAGTTAAATAACCAAACGAACCATACCAGATTCAATCAAGGGCACAAGCCGCACGACAAACACCAACACACGCACCAATCCTCAATTTGAACTACTACTATCATCATACTACTCCTTCACAACGAAACACCTACACCTTAGAGTGACACCAACATTTTCATTTTCATGCTAAATGAAGAAATACAAACAAACGGACCATAAATTTCTCAATATACAACAATTGAGTTATAATAATAGCTGCTAGAGCACCAGCATGGGAGATAAACAAGCATCATATGACAAATAGAACAATAATATAACATAATGAAAATTGTCAGTGTTTCAAAACTTGCCATGACAAAAACATTTTGTGTGCAGAATTGGATTGTAAAGCAACACAAAGAAAAATGCCATGCAGACCCTACTAAGAATTGTGTCATGTACAGATATGCATACTACTGCTAACTTCAATATCATGATTCAATCGACACGAAAATATAGCTAATCAAAATTTCCAGACTACCAATGGAACAAACCACACTACAAAGTTGTAACCATCAACCTAAACAATAAATGTGATCATAAAAAGCATTTAAGAAAACTGATACAAGTTCAGCTGAGACATAGGCTATAAGGAAAATAACACAGACTCTTCGTAAATCATCTGTATAAATGCCTTTCAAGGCGTTATTTCTATGCTGTTAACAGATAAAAAAAATACAACAACAACAACAGTTCCAGGTAAATTGAGGTAGATAGAGTTGAAACCTAACAAGAGCCTCAAATAATAGATAAAAAAATACAAATATGAAAAGTAGCAGGCCATTTGTTTAAATGAAATGGCTTCATAGTAAATCCTAATCTAAGCACATCATAAATATCAACTTCAGGGATGGGCATCTGAACTGAGAAAAGTTTTCACAAGCATATACCAGATAGAATTGCCAGATTGTTCTTAGATAATTAGAACTGGTTAAATTTACATACCATCTGCAATTGTCGATAAGCAAACCACAAATGTGCAAGTATTGACGACATTCAGCACAATGACTGCTCACTAAATCAATTGCATCTGCTAATATACATGTAACTATATCTAGAGTTGCGATATTGTTGATGAAGGTAGGTATCTTGGTAACATAAAGCATTAGACACATACCTGCATCAACAATATTACAACTCCAACTGACAATAAGCACCAATACAGCAAACGACCATTTCCATGGGAATTACTTGAAATGAGCATGTCCCAATCACAACGTAGCAGCAGCAATACAGGAGCAGACAGAACAACGGCACTTGCAGAATGGATCATCTTAACATAGCATAAATATAATACGATAACTTCTCAACACCAGGTAACAGCCAAAAACATAGTCCAGAGACTACAGTAGAGTCTTAAACATCTCAATAACATCCATTTCACAATGTCTAAAAGTTCGGGGCTAAGCATGAAAATACTAAACTTGAAGTAAAGCAGCAGCTAGGTGTAGAAAAAGACAAGTAGCTCCATTGATAGGGTGGAAAAGAGAACACCGCTCCAAAACCTAGGACGGTCCGGCGAGGGAGGCTCAACGGTAGGACTTCTGGAACCTGGCGCGGGCGCCGCGACCACCGAACTTCTTGGGCTCGCAGCGCCTGGGGTCGGCGACAAGGAGGGTGCGGTCGTAGCGGGAGAAGATGTCCTTCACCTCCTTCTTGGACGCCTCGTCGACGTACTTCTGGTAGTAGGCGACGAGGGCCTTGGCGATGGCCTGGCGGATCGCGTAGATCTGCGACGTCTTCCCTCCGCCGCGAACGCGGATCCGCATGTCGATGTCCTTGAAGCGGGAGCGCCCCGCGAGCATGATAGGCTCGAAGGCCTTGAGGCGGAGCATCTCCGGCCTGATCAGCTCGATCGGGACGCCGTTCACCTTGATCAGCCCGCGCCCGGGCTTGCAGTAGGAGACGGCCACCGCCGTCTTCTTGCGGCCGAAGCACTGGACGGTCCCGGGTGGCGGGCGGGTGAGCGCGGCAGCCATGGTTGCGGTGGTGGCGCGCTGCGGCGGCGGCGGCGGCGGCTAGGGCTCAGGTGTCTTGGTGCGGGAGAATGGCGGCGGCGAAGGGAAGGGATCGCTTGGTGAGAGCAGCGATCTTATAGCTGGGGCATTAGGGTTTAGCTCTGGTGCACAGAACTCTGACCATGACATGTGGGCCACAGACGATGATGCAATTGATGGGCCGGGCTTGAATTATTTGGGCCGTATGAGAGCCCAACTGGTGGGCGTGTTTTCGTGGGTAAAATAGGCCATGGGGAAGGAGGCGGCGAGCTAGGGCTTCGGCCCTCACGAACACTACTTGATCTTATCCGAGCGAACCGGCCGGCGGCGCTGCGGCGGCTGGAGTCGCCTCTCCGACATCCGCGCCGCCACCGCCGCCCTCCAAGGGCTGGTGGGAAGGTGGTGCGCTTTGTTGGGGGAAAGAGGTGGCCTTGGTTTCCGTGGTTGCTGCCAGTGGTGAGCGATGACGACTGCTCGCGGTCGGAGCGCGCGCGATGATGGCCGCGCGGGCTCACCCAAACAACTTTTCATAATATTTGCGTTTTCTCAGCCATTGTTTTCTTGACGATTTTTTTTTATTTGGATTTTTTTTCCTATTTGGATTTTCATTCGTTTGGTTATTCTCGTAATCGTCAATGTTATGTTGGATCAGTATTCGGTTGTTCTTTTCATGGAGTGGTTTTGCTGATCCCGTTTTGGCAATAATGGATGCAAAATTGCTTTTTGTTTATATGGAATTTGTTAGAGGTATACGAACGCTTTGTAATTGAACATGTACATAGATATGTTAGCATTGTACTTGTTGAGCGCACTTCGTGTTTATTGAATTTTTGCTTATTTATAATGAAAACATTGTTTTCAACCTAGTGCGCATTACTTTGTAATGAAATGGTTATGAATCATAGCTCAATCAATCGGATGGTGCTGCACTCTGTATTTGATAAAGAATTAGTTTAGTTTTGGGTATTTCCAAATTACAGTATCATTCCATTACAGTTCAGTGAAATGTATATTAGTATGCCATGTTTTTGGCGCTGTCCTAGAGTCCTATCAATCAAACTATTATCTTAAGCTTTATGTTCAAGCGGATGATATGCAGAATCCAATTCTATAAGCCAAGGAGATCCTTAGAAGATTGTTCCCTCAAGAACTTGGGCCAGTCCCTTGAAAGGTGAACATATTAAATTTCTTTGGTCCTTGAGAAATCTGGAACATGCACTATTAAATCCATGGGTGATGTTGGACCTAATTTCTCCTTGGTTTGGAGGGGTAAGATCCCTTTAAAAATATGATTAAATCCTGGTTTTCCTTTAAAAATACGATTAAATCCTGGTTTTTCTTCCACAATGTTGTTCTGACTAAAGATGTGTTCAAGGTAAAAATGTCCTCATAACATCACTTGTGCATTGCAAAGTTTGGGGTTTAGAAGCCATGCAGAAGAACACAACAGTAACAAGTGTCTGCAATTCTTTTGTTTGATGCATGGTCTTTATTACTTTTTATGATCATTCTAATAGCCTTCCGCTGGTACATATGGGATATAGGTGACAAGGTTTATTTTGAAGGCAAAAATTAATATCTCACTTGATGTGATAATTGGCATTTGTACAAATTCGCGATAGTGGGCAGGTTTAATCGAGGATGTGACAAAGCTGCTGCTGGAAGCCGGAGCCGCTCAACTTCTGAACTCGATTCTGAACATTGGTCAGGCGACACAAGGGGTTGTGTGTTTGCAACATCTGGAAGATGGCGAGTATGTTGAAGAAATTGATGCAGTCACAACTCACAAGGCTCACATTTTGTGTTCTTGTCTATTCAGTGTGAGGCATGCAGCCTTTTTCCTTGGATACTTTTCTTTTAGGTTGACTAGGTCTAACTTAAGTTTGGCTACTACAGGTTTGGTAGTCAGGCTTGTTCTTGTCTGATCACATGCTTTACTTTCTCTGCTGCCTAATGTACTCTGATCCATGTTATTTCCGATCATATCAAATGGAAATGGTTTACCCGGTTAAAAGAACTCAATGAACTGGTGTGGATTTTTATCCTCCTGATGATTGCCAATGGCAAATTGCAGATTCAGATAGCTTTGCAGATAGTTCGTTAGAATGAAGTTGTAATACACCTTTAGCTGCTAGTACTAGATTGTAATTAGAAGAATGCAAGTGTTGTTCAGACTTCAGAGTTTGCCCGGCTTAATCTGAGCTTTTCTTCTTGAAATGTTTACAGTATTTCAGTTCGGCAGCAGGTAGGACACGTCCGCGAATGGTGTACACGACAGCAAGCCTATGGTCAGCTGGGTCAGTCATGGCTAGCAATCTCAAATTCAGCAATTGATCAATTGGATCGAACGATAGCTAGGTAGATGGCCAGGAGCGCATTTTAATTACTGTGTATGGTAGAAATCAAGCGCAAATCATACCAAGACCATTTCGCATGCAAGATTTCTTCCTACGATACATGGAATGCACAAAGCAGATTGAAATGCTAGCTTCAGCATTTGACAGCAGCAAAATGCAAAATTGATTGAATACATAAGATCTTAACCAAACATATATGACCAAGTCTAATGTTTTTTTCCAACATCATGTTCATAAAAAATACCTTTGCCACCCTCTTTTAATTTACTTTAAGAGTATATGTTACAAAAGCAACAATCTTTTGCCTGCCAGTATACACCTCAGTTGAATAGCCTAATCCTAACAGAGTCTTCTTTCTAAGGAATAAACAACAATTAGCCTGAATATCTTTACATCTCACTGTTCCTTACCAATCTATCCGATTTTGTTCATGAAACCACGAGACATATATAGCTGATGTGTCAGTGAAATGCTAGTTAGATGAGTCAAGGCCCTAGATAACATGCACACACTGTCTTCCTGTTTATTTTCCTCAGCCAAATCTTGAAAATCTTATAGACTCGGATTCTCCCTGTTTATTTTCCTCCTCTATCATATTTTGAAAATCTTCTAGACCTATGTGCCTTCAGCCGGATAGCTGGCATTTTTCTGGCCAATGCTTTCCAGATCATTTGGACTGCATCGTCCTTCTGAGCTGGGTACTGATACTCAAAATGTTTATCCACTTCTTTCAGCCTTTTCCACATCCTTGTCCATTGATGCTTGCTTACTCCTCTAATCAGCCTCATCAAGTAACCCTTTTTTACAGCATTGGATGAGCGAACAAAGATGGAAAACTTGGAATAGTCCAATGCATCTTCATAAGGGAGCTCAATGTCATCACTGATGATAACAGGGACACAATGACTTACTATAGCGTCAAACAGGCGATTGGAAGAAGGGGTGTCCCCTGCAATGTTTAGGCAAAACTTTGATGAGTGCATTCCCTGACTGGCTTTGCTGTCCCCATGGTCCTGGATGCTTCCAAAGGCAAAATAAACATCATTTTCGTCTTTGAGCATATAATATAGCTCCTGCCGGATGTTCCCTCCCTGGACAGATATGATGCAGTATATATTAGTCCATGAATCACTAGTTCTGTAACATATAGTAAACCAATATCTACATAAATCTACATTAGCTTTTTAAAAAGGATACATGTCCAGCTGACACAAATTATGTTTTATACAGTAAATTTTGTTCTGTTGACGAAGGCATAAATTTCTTGACTGGATTGTCTGATATGTTTCCTATTCTAATCTTTTTTCTGTTGACACAAATTAATGTTTCCTATTCTTGACTGATATGTCAATATTAGAACTTTTTGAGTTTTGACAATTCATATTTTGAAAATATGTTAATTTGTTGATATTTGGAACATTGGAGATTAATATTGCCGTCATACTCATTAAGAAATTCATAAATGGATCACAAGTTCTGTACTATTGCAGTCAAAACATATGTTAGTCGAAATTCGTTAATGAGTCATGAGTTCTGAATTTGTACAGACAGAACTACTTGTCTACCTTGACAGAAACTTGCAGTTCCAACAAACTCCATTTGTGTAGAAATATATACAGTGAGACTAAGACCCCAACTCTATAAAGAGAGGTCAGGTCTATATATATACAGCCCAGTGGTCCAGTGGTCTAATACTCCCCCGCAGTCGTAGCGGGAGGGGAACGGACGTAGAGACTAGACCGAAAACTGGTAAACAAAGGCGTAGGCAAGCCTTTGATCATTATATCGACGAACTGGTGCGCCGATAGTACATGGAGCACCCGAACCTATTCTAATGCGACCTTGTCACGGACAAAATGGATATCGATCTCTATGTGTTTGGTGCGTCGATGATGGACCGGGTTGATGATCATGTAGACAGCACTGACGTTGTCGCAGTAGACGACAGTCGCAGAGAAAAGGGGTGCACAGAGCTCCTGGAGAAGCTGGCAAAGCCAGCAACACTCGGCGACGGCGTGGTACCCCGGTTTCGACGCTGGACCGTGACACTATAGTCTGGCGTTTTAAGGACCAGGAGACTAGAGTGTCACCGAGGAAGACGCAGTAGCCGGACGTAGAGCGTCGAGAGTCAGGGCAGCCTGCCCAGTCCGCGTCGGAGTACGCGGTGAGGGAGTCGATGAGGCTGGAGCTGAGGTGCAGCCCGCTGGAGAGCATGCCCTTCACGTAGCGTAAGGTGCGCTTGAGCAGCGCGAGGTGAGGTTCGCGCGGAGCGTGCATGAAGAGGCACACTTGCTGGACGGCGTAGGTGAGGTCGGGCCGTGTGAAGGTGAGATATTGGAGAGCCCCGGCAAGACTCCGATACTGAGAGGGATCGGCAACAAGTGCGTCATCGGCAGCGGAGAGTTTGGTTCGAGTGTCGACCGGGGTGGCCGTGGGGTGACAATCGGCCATGCCCGCACGCTGAAGAAGATCGATGGTGTACTAGCGCTGGGAAAGAAAGAGCCCGTGCGAAGAACGGGTGACAGAGATGCCAAGAAAGTGGTGAAGGGGACCAAGATCGGTCATGGCGAACTCAAAGTAGAGTCGGGCCATGATCTGGTCTAGGAGGGATATCAAAGACGCTGTAAGTACAATGTCGTCGACGTATAGAAGGAGATAGGCGGTAGCGTTGCCGATGTGAAGAGCGAATAAGGAGCTATCGGACGTAAAGGCCACAAAGCCGATGTGCCGAAGGTAGACAGCAAAGCACTGTTACCAAGCGCGAGGGGCTTGTTTGAGGCCGTAGAGAGAGCGTTGAAGAAGGCAGACATCGTCGGAACGAGAGGGATCGACGAAACCTGGAGGCTGCTGGCAGTAGACCATTTCCGTCAGATAACCATGAAGAAAGGCGTTCTTCACGTCAAGCTGATGGATCGGCCAGGAATGTGAGGCAGCCAAAGTGAGGATGACTCGGATGGTGGCGGGTTTGACGACAGGACTGAAAGTCTCGTCGTAATCGACACCGGGGCGTTGGGAGAAACCCCGAACTACCCAGCGTGCCTTGTGACGGGCAAGGGAGCCATCGGCGTGGAACTTGTGTTTAAAAATCCACTTGCCGATCACAATGTTGGCGCCGAGAGGACGGGGGACGAGGCGCCAGGTCTCATTGTCCATGAGGGCATTGTACTCGTCAGCCATGGCCGCACGTCACTTAGGATCGGCCAGGGCGGAACGAGAAGTCGTCGGGATGGGCGAGATAGAGCTGTGGACGACGAAGAGCCCGTAGCGCTTGGTGGGGTGGAGAGACCCGGTCTATGAGTAAGTGACCATATGAAAGGTGGAGGAGACGGGAGCCGATGGGAGTGGGGTAGAGGTGGGGAGAACTGGTTGGATAGAGGCATCATCGGCTCTGGATCGACGGCTGTATGTGAGAGGAAAGGGGGGAACTAGATCGGCCTGAGCCGATGGAGTTGGATGGGCCGATCGGTTCGATCGGTCCGATGGAGATGGGGCAGCCGATAGGGAAGGGAGAGCCGATGGAGACGACGAGCACAGAGGTGCGCTGGTGTCGGAGGAGAAAGGATGCACGAAACAAGAAGAAGGGCGAAGACGGGTGCGAGGCGAGACGAGGAGGCGGATGGAGACCGTTGTCTTGTCGCGTGGAGGTGGAAAGGAGAAAAGGAAAGCGTCTGCAGAGAAGACGGGGAGAAGAAAGGAACGGAGACGAGAGAACGAGGAGAGAGTACCGGAAAGAAGGTCAGCGATGGGAAGAAACATCGACGACGGGGAGAAAAAGGTCGGCTCGCGAATAAGAGAAAGCTAGCGCGCCGAGAATGTCTAGACTTGCTTTGATACCATGTAGAAATATGTACAGTGAGACTAAAACCCCAACTTTATACAAGAAGGATTGGATCTATATATATACAACCTAGTGGTCTAGTGGTCTAACAATTTAGTTTGAAGCAGTTACTCCTAAATATATACACTGTCTATTAACCTATCCTGCTCAAATATATACAACATAAACAGGAGTATCTTGAGGGAGGGGGGCGCTGAGCAAAATAAACACCTTATCTACACAACTTTACATAAACAACTAATTGCAAACAAACATTTTAAACCTTCTCAAAGTTTATTTTGTCTAATGTGGCTACAGCCTACATGGCCTTTCTTTGGCATAAAAGATGAGTTATTGCCAATTTAGAGACCAGCTGTAATAGAACTATAATGCTTAAGGCAAGTGGAGAAACTAAACACTACATCGACACATCACTATCAACATTATGTTAGATTGACACTTCCGAGAGTATGAACTTGATTTGCAGAGCTGAATTAGCAAGCACAGTTGTTACCTCCTTCCTGTAAATTGCTCCCCGGAAGTATAACAGCGTCGGCCGATCATCGAACCCAGCAGAGTCCTTCACAAACGTCTTAGCCATATGCTTGTAAGGGGCAATGACATCCTTCTCCAAGCTAGCTACCCTGGGGTGGTACCTCCCGAAGTCAGACAGCACGAACACCGCCGGGAAAAGCACCGACCGGGCATGGAGCAGGCTGTTCGGGTGGTGCGCAACAATGACATGGTCGGCGCCACCTGACCTCTTCCACTCCGGCTGCGCCATCAGGTACCTGACGAGCTGCTCCTGCAGAGCCTTGTCCCTGCTGACCTTCTCCGGCGGCACGGCCCTGGAGTGACGGTTGTAGCTGAGGGACGAGAAGAAGGGCACGAAGACCACATCGGCGTCGCGGGATTCGGCGACCCTGACGGCGGCCCCGCACGGCGGCGACGAGGAGGACAGGAGGTCGAGCGTGAGCCAGTACTCGACGCTGTGCTGCTGGTTGAGCCCGCCGGGGTAGCGCGGAGCGCCGCCGCTAATCACATCCGGCCAGACAGCCCCTCCATCAGGCGGAGGAGCCCAGCCGAGGAGGCCAAAGTGGAACTCCGGCGGCAGGTCGTACATGAAGACCCTGACGGAGGCGTGGCTCGGGTCGCACCTCGCGGTAGCAGCCGAGCTGGAGCTGGGGTCGTCAGAAAACGAGAGCTCCTTTGCGGTGGAGGCGTTAGACACTGCACTCTCTAGGACGGCCGAGGAGAAGTCGACGGCGGGGACAGGGAGGCCGGTGTCGGCGGGGCGCCAGAGCGCGCCCGTGGCGGCGAAGAGGAAGATGGTGGAGGCGACAAGGAGGGTGGCCGCCGCAAGCGGCAGGAGGAGGGTGCGGGCGCGGGGCGGCATGGGGAACCCACCCGGGTCATTGCCGGATTGGTGGAGTCGGAGGGAGCATGGCGGAGGCGGAGCGGATCGATCTCCCTAGGCGGCTAAGGCAGAGGCAGTGGCCATGGATGGGAAAGGAGAGAACATGGCTTTGCCTTACCTGCGACGCGATGCGCGAGGTGAACCCAAGCAGCCTGATGGCCCCTGTAAAGGCCCGTATATTTAATAAGTGGGCCTCTTGCTTTCCTTGTGGGCTTCAAATCAGTTTACAATAGCTTAGGCAACTCAAATCTCAGCCTTCACATGATGCCATGTCATACATCGCTGCTTCTGTGAAGAAACAGTAGCATGCTACATGCAATGTCCATTGGGTTGAGAATCCGTAAGGTGATGATCCAATTACCTGTTGATTAATAGAAAAGAATTTATACAATATATAGTAATGCACGCTTAAATATAAGCGTAAGGATCTCTTCCTTACTGGTTAGTCTCGACCCAAGCCAATACTTCTTTTAACCATTGGTGTGTGCACAATGTCACGAAAGATTTTTACGTTACACTTACACTAAAGTTTCTTGACAATTATGATTATAGAGAACTTAGAGACTTTTTCATAGTGTACGGTGCTAAGAGCAACTGATGCCACTATTGCTCAACTAAGTCACATGCTCTCCCGTCTCATATCCTTAAGTCGAAGGATGTCTATTGTTGTATTGGCATCTATATTCTCTTAGCAGCTCTGCACTATAACATTAGATAAATTATTATTTTTTTGTGTTGCTTTGTATAGAGGATGGATTTACTGGTTTAGTCAACATCTTTTTTATAGTTTGTCAGCCATCTACAACTTATTTTATAAAATTAGTCATAAGAAAAAATTGTATTTAGGAGGCGCATAGCAGCATCATAGTGAAGCTCTCTGTTTAAGCTCCAAGAATTGGAGGTGGTAGACTGATTCAGTTGTCTACTACCCGTGCGTTGTCAGCTTCCAAATGATTTTGTCGCTTTTCATCGTGAGGGGTTTCAATCCACTTTTCTTGGACCAGAGCGCTACCAATTGCCGCAAGTGTTCTGCAGACATGAGTTGATACGCCTGCACATCTGTAATCCATATGTTGTTTGACCGTGCATCACTGACTGTTTTGTTCTTCCTCCTTGAGGCTGAGAAAATGAGAGGTGTAATGTTTTTTTAGCATTTTACCATCCAGCGCGAGTGCCAAAATTTTGTCGTCTACACATCCTACAATGTGACGGTGGTGGCTGCCACGGAGCTCCCTGTCTAGGTTATCACAAGGAAGCTGAGTGTCTGCCCAAGGTTTATCCTCCGCTCGCCATTCAAACCACGGCCAGCGCAAACGAAGCGCCCTGACAAACTTGTGAAGAATCAGAAAGCAATAAATGGAGATGCAGATGCTATCTCTATCGTTTTTGCTATTGCGATCGCCACCAGTAGTCACTAGCTACAGAAGAAGAGATTCAGATAAAAAGATGCCTTGTCTCCGAGACCAACCCCTTCCATCCCGTTTCAGAGTGTCGCTGCTCACAACGCCCGATTGGACGCGAACCAGATATGATGCTCCATCTACTACAATATTACAGTGGCAATGGTCGACATGCCGACCCTACCCTCCCTGTTCATGCTACTCTACTCGGCCCCTTCTTCTCCAGTCGCTCACCTACGTATCATCCATCGATCTGAATTGTGCTCATGTTTGGTTCAGTATAAGTTCTTGTTTGGTTTTCCGGCTGTTTTGCTTTCTGCTCAGAATTGTGCTCATGTCTGAACCTGCTGCACAAACCAAATTGTTCTTTTTAATCTTTGATGAAAAATTAAGTTGTTGAACACTCCAGTCTCCAGTTGTGAATTGTGACAGACATTCATGCAGGTTGGACATTGATGCAAGCAACCAGAAATGCGGTGCGGAGGCCAAGCTGGCCGAAAAGAAAGGCCTTCAATTGCACGCCACACAACACACACTCTCACACACACCAAACAATTTCACATCCATCGCGTTGCAAATGCAATGGACTCCAGCCAATTTGCAACCACTGTATGCTGTTGGATCCCCACATGAAGCATAAATAGCTTTCGCGGGGGACCTACATCTTCATATCCTTCTCCTCCAATAGTGTCATTTGCTTGCTGCATGCATATGCTATGCTGCTACGGTGAGAGGATAAAATTAGTACAATAATGAGATGAATTATTCCAGTGATGGCGACTCAAACCATTCGTGTACATCTGATCTTTGATGGCCTTTCATGGCAATGGCTTTGATAACAAACATTTTAATCGCCAGAGAGTAGCATTAGAAGACACCAGAGTTGATGAACCTTAAGAAGTGAGCGTGCCCCAGCTTGTCCTAATATTTCTGTATGATTTGATTTGATTGGTGGAGCCAAATTATACCACATTATCCACCAGCCAGTAGTTCCCTATGTTGCTTGCTACTTACAAGGTCAAATTGATTGAGCCCCCTATTTCCTTACTCAAGCATCAAAATTCAAGAGTAGTACTTGGCAAATCCATTTAATCCAGTGTGTACTTGGTTAACTTTTCAAAGATTTGGTTGTCATGACTGACTGCGGTGCAGCCCGTTGGGTAAAACTAACATAACTATATCATTATGTTTCTTCTTTCAAGTAATGATGATGATAAGCTAATTCTAGCATTTTACTTAAGTTCTTGGATGTAAGTAAATATGGGTAAGAACTAGTTTAGAACTTTAGTACATAATCCGCCGTAGAGAGAACTAGTACTTTTCGTCAAGTGTGTATTTTAATTTTTAAACGGTATAAGAGATAATTGCATCTGTAAAAGAGTATATTATAAGTTATTTAAAGTTGATAGAGATATCAAAAACATCGTTGTACTAATGATAGGATCTTAGAGATTAAGTTTTAACGAAAAGGAGTGCTACTAGTTTTAGATACTCCTTTTATTTTTGCAGTGATGTTTCCTAGAATTCTGAGAAAAATTAAATTGGTCCATCGATAATGCCAGCAAGATCAGAAGCAGAATTCGAGTTACTTGATTTCTTGGACCTCTAGGTAAGAATCTAGCAAGTCTACGTCACGGTTCAGGGTTCACGCTAACCTGTCCTTTTTTAATGACACCTAACTTACTAGTCTTTGACAAACTTGACAATTCCCTGGTCAGAATATGCCCCTCTTTTCACCTGAATAATTTAAGCTAAGCAAAGCAAGAATATGTGCTGTTTTTTGTCACTAGAGCACCTAACTCCTTCCTTATTTTTGATAGAGCCGACATCAATTATTTGATGACCAGTTCCACTACAGAAGACAGGTTTGGTTGCTCAATACGACCTGTTTGTATCTTTGTCGCGGCGATTGGGGTTCTACTTTTATCGTTTCTACAAGCCATCATTTTCCTTTTCCTGAGGAGAGATCTCAACTTGACAGAGCAGATATCATGGAATATTTCACATATATCATAAGATCTCAACCTGGGACAATCTCCATGTTCATTGCATGCAGTAGATTAGATGTCCTTTTACTAAGCATGGAAGAACCTGCTTAAAGTCTTTGGTTTGTGACAATAGCTAAGCAACGACACAGATCAAAGGTGGTTGATGACAGCAGAGAGAATAGAGGTAATTCAGGCAGAAATGGCATGATTTCATCATGCTGAAATGTGGCCAGTAGGACATGTATGCATCATTGGAATTAGGTATGTTTTCTGAAGACGTACAGTAAGCTCCCATACCATAATTCTCTACAAGATAGAGAGTATAGCTTTGGCATCATTGATCAAGTGGACAGACTTGTTTCTGAAAAATGGAGGAGAGGTACTACAAGCAAGCAAAGTAGAAGTAGCAAACAGACGATGAACAGAAGAGTCAACTGGAGAAGAGTGCTTCTCAATCCAACCTCCCATGTGGATCTAAGAAACTTCCTCTCAACCCTAAATTTCCTTCTTCTTTTGTGCTTTGTGTTCTGCACGAGTCACTGAATCTCTGAATTCTGACTTTCTTCATCTCTTTGCCTTTTCTTCAAGATGTCTATGTCAGTAAACGAAAATCGGTCACCATCTTAGCAATTAGACGAATCTCGATCAACCTAAGAGACGCATAAGACGTTTCGTCAAGTCAATTCAGATCTAATCTTGTCCACTGAAAGCCTAGAGGACCTACTTAAAATGCTAGTTAGTTGGTGATGGTGGTCCTTAACTAAATGGCACACAGGAGTCACCAAACTAAATGTTTTTTTTAGAGATATGGCTTTTTCCAAGTGAAAATATTGTAGCACTAGAAACAGAAATAACAACCAAACTAACTAGATCATGCATAATGTGCCAACGTGCTCAACAAGACCATTTCTATGGAAATAAT
This sequence comes from Oryza coarctata, assembly GCA_030770085.1. Lineage (NCBI taxonomy): Eukaryota > Viridiplantae > Streptophyta > Magnoliopsida > Poales > Poaceae > Oryza > Oryza coarctata. The sequence goes on from CM061483.1 coordinate 655,981, forward strand.
AAAAAAAAAGAATAAGTGAAAAAGGCTAAACCAACGTGTTCAACAAGACCATTTATATGCCTAGTTCAAACTTATATACTTACCTGAAAAGCATAAACAAATAGCACTGTCAATATAGTTCTCTGTAGGGCACTGATAATTGGTTGCTAATTTAATTATCATATAAAAAAGGTACTATTGCTGTACAGAATGAAAAGTGGTACCAAGATAGTATCAATTTTCTCAAAGACATTCATGATACCAGTGCCGGGCTAGTTCCTGTGCATTGACTTATTTGACAAGAAAAAGTAATTGTTTGCAAGTGAACAATACATAAATAAGCAAAGAGTACACATACTAGTAATGTATTTATAAGATTAAGAAAGCAAACTACATGTAAAGTAAAGAGACAAAAATAAAAAGAGAAACAGAAAAGATGAGAAGCGCTAGCAATATGATGATATGATATGATGATAGTATCATGGGGTGTATAATTTCACCCATCATGATTTAAATCTAATATTTAGAAATATTACGTATACGTGAATTTAGTATAGTGTACTATGCGTATATATCTTCCAGATAATAAAAATATAGAAAAGAGAAACCTCATCCCCTCCATAAAAGTACGTACCACCATCCAAAGCCTCTCCATTCCTCTCTCTCTCTTCCTCTCCTCGTCGCCACCTAACGCCGTTGACGCTCGCCGGAAGCAAGGTGTGATCTTTGATCATCCATGGGGCCTCAGCAAGATCGGTCGGCGGCCAAGCCGTACGCGAACGGCACGGCGGCGCAGGCGGCGGGGAGGAAGGAGAACAAGGTGGTGCGGTACAAGGAGTGCCAGCGCAACCACGCCGCCAGCATCGGCGGCCACGCCGTCGACGGCTGCCGCGAGTTCATGGCGTCGGGGGCCGAGGGCGCCGCCGCCGCGCTCCTCTGCGCCGCCTGCGGCTGCCACCGCAGCTTCCACAGGCGAGAGGTCGAGGCCGCCGCCGACTGCGACTGCTCCTCCGACACCTCCTACAGCGCCCGCCGGTGATCGCCGTGAATTGATTCAGCCCTCGTGCGAGTAGATCAGAAATTCAGAATCCAGGTAAGGTATTTGCATTGAAAGGATTCGGTGGATGAATCTGATTGTGTATCAACCGATTAAAGTTTTCTTCGTTTTTTTCGTATTTTGATTTTTGGTGAATTGATCGTGTGTAATGTAACATACCTGTTGGAACATATATACATATGTGTGTTCATGTATCTGCTATGTCCGCGTACAGATTATATTCAGATGAACATCTTAATTGTATTCTGTAATAAAAACTCTGCTTCTTTCTGACTATTAGTACTATATCTGAATTAATTGCCTCTTAACTTTCCTGCTGGAAACAGATTTTGAAGCGGTTGGTATTTGGTGGTTATTATCTGCTTAGTCTTTTCAGTGAAGTACACTGTTTTTTTCTTCTTCTGACTTCTGGGTAGACGAGCTGCCGTAGCACAATTTACTTATTTTACTAAAAACAACTAAGGTCTCATATATTTCACTGAGTGCGGTTATTATACTAGGTTATCTTGTCACTAGCATGTGTGAGGGTTCATCATTTGGATCTTCATGCCTGAAAAGTGTGAGCCCTATATATATACTCACTCTGCAGGTCAACTGTTTGCCATTTAAAAATCAGCTCCTTTTGGTGTTTTTGTCGTTGAAGTCATTAGCTAGCCTAGCTTAAGTGTTAAAAGGCTAATGGCAGTACTGTTTCTGCATCAAGGGTCAAATTGTTTGCCTTCAACAAACAAATATTGTGTACTAAAAACAAGGAATCAATTGATCAATATGCAGAAAGGAAGCTGGCGTCTAATTTGGTGTATATGTAGACTCTAGAAGATAGGGAACAGTTTACTAGTCAATTCTTCAGAGTTTAAGTATAAAATTTATTTGCTTCAAATTAAATCGGTTCAGTGTACTGTGTATACTGAAGCATATATATGCTGGAGATCTCAGTTGTTGTCAAATGTCAATTTTAGCATCATTTTCAGGGTTGTCATCACTGCATCTCACCGTCTCTGCCGAAACCACAATGTTCTTGATACTTTTCAGAGTTTTTTTTTCTTTTTTATCCATTCTTTTCAGATAGAGTGGATTAAGGATTTAATTATATTACATCCATGAGAAGGATCAATTGGCATATCTTGGATGCCACTGCACAACAAAAATCTACCAAAATGGATTCCACGGTCATGCATGCAGATATACTTTGACTTTTATGCTTAATTTGTTCGTTCCCTAGGTTATTACAGCATAATTTTGCTATCTAACAAAGTATGGCCCTATTTGAGATAGATGGTTGACAAAATTATTGTTACCAATTATCTACTTTATTGTAGGGATAAATTAAATATTTAAAAAATAAACTAAACAAATAGTTTAGAACAAATGTCTAACAACGTAGTAGAAGAAATTTTTTTGAGAAAACACATTTTTGAAGTAAATAATCCAATGAAAAGGAATATGGCCTATATATACTGCACATATTTTGTTCACCTAACCATCCAAAAAGTCCAGGTCCATTTTTAGGTGAGTGAGCTAAAAGTCCATGTGCCTTGTTCTCTGAACAGCATCCATCTATCAAAACAAAACTTTAAATATTTATGCATGCCAGGTATATAAATCATGCACATGTAGCTCTAGTTCGCTTTCATAGACACATATCATGCATTCGATCATGCAGAGACGACCACACGATCGATCCTCTTGCATGTGTCCCCGCGTATGACTGGGTTGGCAGCTTTTGATGCATGCAATGTGTGATTTGGACACATCACGTTTTGCTTTTTTACATGTATATATTGATATCTATGCAACTGTTTTTTTTTTGCGCTCACTGATATATATTATCTTCCATTTAGCTTAGCAGTTGTGATATATCAGTTGATTTATATTATGTTAGCTTATTGGATTAAGCCCCTACCATTTTTCAACCTCCACCCAAAGCAATAAGATGACTGGTGGAGCCATAGAGGGAGAGGCGGTACAGAACCTACCGATGGTGGACACAACAAACGCCCTAATTACGTCATCGCAATGGGTGTGGATGAGGTGGACCTAAGATTAAGGAGCAATTATAAGGAAAGGACAGGGGAGAAGCTCATCGACATGTTGAAAGAGAATGTTAGGCAACATAGGGCCTAAGGTGGAGGAGCATGCCATGCAACCTCATCCTTTTAGAAAGGAAGAGGGTTATGGACCCCATTGTCTATGGGGGAGAGTGAGTTGAGCTGTAGCATTGAATCCAATGGAACTAGACCATCCTTAACTTTCTTATGTTTTGTGGCCTTGTGGATGTTACCTTGCTGCTTTGGTTGGACCCTTTTTCATAAGAATGGACTAGTGTTTAATATTGGATTATGTTGGAATGGATAAGTTTGGAGTCATTGAATCAATGTAATGTATATTTCCTATCCTTTGTAGGGTTTGTGCATTTTTGACATGCAGTGGAAGTTGAACCTACATGCAAACTCTTTCTATATATATAATAAAAATGTAATGTGCAATTTTTTTCATATAATAAAAATGGTTTATATCTATAGCATCTGTTGTTAAGCACACAACCAACAAGTTATAATAATAAAAAACCATAACTACCGATTTCAAAAGTATATTACCATTGCACGTAAAACCTCTTTTTGGCATGTATACATACTCTCTTCACTTTGAAGCATGCACGGTACATAGTCCGCCCGGCAACAGCAACATTCATGCACAAGATGAGCATGAGGTTGAATAGGGTTGATCAGTTGCTGGCTACTTGGCTAGCTAGCTAGCTAGCGTCGAGAAAGTTGGTGATCTATCGGAGTAGCTCGAATTGGCTAGGAAAGCCACCGTACTGATATCCATCACGTACAGAAAGTTACAGTGTAGTTGGTGTGCACGCACGAGCGAGATAGGCAACAAGCTGCAGGCGGCCCTAGAAATTGACATGTGAGCTACAAAATTATTAAAAGGGATATAAATGGCGTGTGTTTCATGCATGCCCGTACTGGAGCTGTATGCCTTTTCATAGCTGAGTCTTGATATTGACACACAATCATGAATTAATAATCCATACGAAAGATATATCCAATTCATATCATTTTATAATGACACGACGATCTTAAAAATATATCTTTAATATATACAATAAATAAGTAAAATTTTAATTTTATGAAAAATACTTTTTAAGAATCATATATACATTGTCTTAGTGTATTAATGGTGATAGTTTTAAAAGTTTAATATTAAAGTTTTAAAAGTTTGATATTAACCTTATCTAGCAATTATAAAAATGGAGCAAGTATTATAGGATATCATGCATGCCATTGATCCTCTCGCCTTTGTTTTTAAATATAAAATGCAGTAGCTGACTTATAAACATAACGCTTAACCATTCTTTTTATTATAAAAATTATGTAAGTATTATTTAATTTGCTGTAAATTATTTTTATCATTTGTTTTGCAGTGGATTGTTTTATTGAAAGGTGTTTTAAGCTAGGCTTATAATTTTTTTATAATTGTACTAAATTTTTGAAAAGGATAAAGGTCAAATGTTATATCTAAAATTGATAATGTTATATATTTAAAAACAGATGAAGTACGTTGATTATGAAAAAACCATCTATCTATACTCATTTTAATTTAACAGTATCACTTACAAATTGTAAATGAAGCGGTAAAACGTTGTTATCTCGATCGATATGGCTCCATACCAAAAGCGCACTTGCACATCTTACAAGCGGTTCCACACCTCCATCCATGTACGCAATTGTGCGAGGACCTGAGGCGTGTAAAATTGAAGCTACAATTATTTTGGATTTGGCGACACTAGCTATGCCTATACGGGCCCGTTCGTACCAAAATAATGAGAGGCATGCATGCATGCAGGTAGGCCAAAACACATCTTGGAGCTAGCTAGCAAGAGTTTTGGTTGCAGCTGAACATATATATCCAATCAGTTACAGTATCGACTAATCCGAACATGATTGGCCTGGGCACATACACAAGTACGTACTGATACGACTGTAATTATTCGATCAAATCATGCATATACAGACTGACAGACATGTACAGTTTCTGCAAGAAGAAAGGAGGATGCGCTGCTGCAAATCTACGATGTGAGGAAGAAGAAACTCCATTGTTCGTTCTCCATCAATCACGAACTGCACGGAAAGCAATTTGTTGAATCCTCAGCAATCCAGGCACATCTACACATAAAATTGGGCCCAAATGGATCCAGCCCAATTGGGCGAGAACGGTACAGCGGATTACGTTGGGCCCGTTCTAGTTGGGCCGCAAAAGATAGCATCATACGTGCGGCCTGTTTTAGTTGTGCTGGAACGTTACTGTAGATTACGTGCCGACCAAGCGTTTTGATTGGGCCACAGCAGATTACGTTAGATCCGTTCTAATTAGGCCGCGAGCAATAGCGGCTTACATGAGGCGTGTTTTAATTACGTGCGGCCTATTCTAAATGGGGCGGAACGAAACTTCGGTTTTGTGTGACCCACGAATTACTTTTTTGATGACAACCTACTAAGTAACTGCATCCATATGTCAGTCGGTGAAACTTTGCGGGACTTCGAATTGTCAGAACCGGGTTCGAATTGTCGGATCTCTAAATTGAAGATCAAATATCAAAAGACCCAATAATCGATTTCGTAGGTGGCCCAATTAAGTCGTCTACCTATAATAATCGTTTTCACATGTTGATACGTTAAGACGATCGTAATTTTTTGATAAAAAATAAAATAAAAAAGAAATTCTAGAAAACCTAGCTTCCATTAGAAAATTCTCCTGAAATTCACATTCACAAGAAAATCCCCCAAAATTCACATTCATGTTCACAATAAAATCTCCACGCCGCTTCTAGGCCACAAACCAAACCAACATTCCACGTATCAAACAATTGTATTGCAGTTCAATCACAATTTCACACACAATTTTCTCTAAAATTCACATCCATAAACCCTAGCGTCCATCCAAAAATTATCCCAAAATTCACATCATCTAGGAACTCATGCTTATTGTCATGATGGTTGAGGATGAGGAGGCTCGACCAGAAGGTGACGAGGTCATTGCTCCCTGCCCCTACCCCTCCTACGGGTGTTTGTGTCGAATCCGGCCCTCCCATGGTTGCTGGTATCTACTTCGCCATCCTTGACATTCATGTCATCATATCTATCATCGACGACCTTCTTGCTATAGGATTCATTGCCCCTGTTCTCCACACCACCGAATTTGATGTCCCTAATTTTGTCGCGATGGATCCATAGGTCCTAAGGTCATCGACGCTAGATCTAGTGCTCTCATGGCCTCCGATGCCAAATCTAGCAGTCCTAGAGCTATTGAGGATGGAGATGAGATGTAAGATGGAAAGGAAAAGATTGGAGAGCATGAGAGAAGCCGGAGTAGACTGCGTGAGGAGCCAAGGACTTAGTATGATGGATAGGTGATGGGCTCCTCGCTAGTGAGACGCTTCTGTATTTTATAGTTCTAAGCGATTTTTAGAAGATAATAACTTACTACCATCTCCTATGAAAATAATGTTGTTTTCGTACAAGGACCTCCTATGGTCTTATGTCATTTTCGTATGTAAAAATAGTCACATTTTTATATACAATCTACTTAAAGTGATTAATTTTAAAAATTAATTTTTATAGCCTGGTTTTCATCAAGAGAGTGATATGTATTTACTAAGTAAGTCGTTTTATAGGTTGCTCGTAAAAATAAAGGGTATGTACGAAAAATGTTTTTTAAATAGTGTGTACATGGGCTTTTATAAAAAAAACTCCTAAGTATCCAATTTCAGCATACCCATGTAATTTGCTCTTATATATAAAAAAACACATCCTCTAGCACTTAAAAGGTATTACACATCACTGACTTGGCCAAGGGCCCCACCTGTAGGCGCCACGTCAGCCTGGCGCATGTGTGCGTGTCACTGGGAGGTGCCCCGTCGGCCTGGTGTGTCCTGCTACACGCGAGACTTTTAGCTCTGGGCGGCTAGGCGCGCATGACCGGGCAGGCAAGCATGCTACTCGTCCTGCTGCTCCTCTCGCTCTTGTCGCTCAGAGCCATGCTCTATGTGTGCTGCGGCGGTGCGGCCAGCGGAGAAAGCCAGAAAGCCGGTAACAACGAGGGCTGCCTCCTGCCATGCCAGGGAGCATCTGGAGCACTTGATTTTGGGATGTGATTAATTAATGGAGGGAGGCAAGCTAGCATCAACGCCCGATGAGACCACATGGCAGCACGCTTCCGCCTCATCGACTTGTACGCTCGCGCTACCCATCGACACATTCATCGGCGTGGTCGCCGCGGACGGTGACCCCCCTCGCGTCGTGCTCGTCTTCGGCGGTGGCCCTATGCGCGTCGGCGACCAGCTCCTAGACGCTGTCCCGTCGCTCCGCCGCATCGTCGTCATCATCATCAGCGCAGGGCTCAACCACTTCGACCTCCCAGAGTGCGTGCGCCGCGGCGTACAGGTCGCAAACGCCGGCGGCATCTACTCGTCCGATGTTGCCGACTACGCTGTCAGCCTCCTGTCCGACGTTCTCCGTGGCATATCTTCGCTGACGACCGCTACGTCCGGCGTGGCCTCTGGCCGGAGCACGGCAATTTTCTCCCCCTCGGCTCCAAGACTGGCGGGAAGCCGCGTCGGCATCATCGGCCTGGATGCGCTGGGGGAGCGTGGCGTGGTCGTGAACGTCGTGCGCAGTGCGAACGTCGACGAGGCTCGTGGAGGGCAGGGTCGCCTGCGCGGGGCTCCTGCAAGTGTTCGAGAACGAGCCCAACATGCCACCAGAATTGCTGGCCATGGGCAACGTGGCGTTCACCCCAGAGTCCATGGCCAACGTGCGCCGCGTTGTCGTCGCAAAGCGTCCTTCGCCGGCGAACTGCTGCTTACGCGCGTTGCCGCTTCCGAGTGACACGCACACATGCACAAGGCTGACGTGGCACTACCGAGTGGCCCTTGGCCAGGTTAGCATGTGGTTTTTTTATATATAAGAGAAAGTAGATGGTTTGGTTGAAATCAAATGCTGTTTAAAAGTGATAGAAGATAGGAGATTATTTGATTTTTTAATACCGATATAATCTACTGTGAATAATTTTTTAAGAAAAAATGTATTTTAAATACATACCCGTGAAAACCCAAAAAACCGAAAAAAAAAGTCCGCGTAGAAGGGGTTTTTGCTCTAAATTGAAATTGCGATCGAGTGCCGCCCTTCCCTCCAAAACCCAAATTCCGAATTCATCCCCGCGCTACGCACTCCAACCCAAATTCCCCCAATTCCTCATCTTCTCTTCTCCAATCCATTCCTCCCAGATCCCCAATTCTCAAATTCACCACACCTCCATTTCCACTTTGAGTTGATGCGCCAATGGTGCGGGAGCTGCGCCTCGACTCCTTCTACGCTCGCCTCCGCGCCGCCGCCGCCGCGTCAGCGGCCGAAGCCTCCTCGCCGCTCCTGATCCTCCCCTCCGCCGCCGACGCCGACGCTCTCTGCGCGCTCAAGGTGCTCACCCACGTCCTCTCCGCCGACTCCATCCGCTTCTCCATCTACCCCGTCGCATCCGCCGCCGCAGCTGCCTCCCTCCTCGCTTCCTTCTCCGCCTCCCAGCCGCTCTGCCTACTGCTCATCAACTGGGGCGCCCACCGCGACCTCCGCGCCGTGCTGACCCCCGCCGCCACCGCGTTCGTCGTAGATTCCCACCGCCCTATACATCTCCACAACCTTTCGACGGCTAACGACCGCGTCGTCGTGCTCTTCACCACTGACGACGAGCACACCGCCGATCTCTCCTACGACTTCGACGTCTCCTCCCTCGCCGACGCATCCGACCTCTCCGCTCAGGGGGATGCCGACGACCACCTCCGCCTCGCTGAGCAGGACGAAGATTCCGACGCTTCTGACTCGGATTCTGACGCCGAAGGCGGCAGGAGGAAGAGGAGGCGGCTCTCTGATGATGCGGATGCGGACGGCGACCCGGAGAGGTTGTTCGGGAAGCTGCGGAGGGAGTACTACCGGCTCGGCACCTTCCACGGGAAGCCGTCGGGGTGCCTCATGTACGAGCTCGCCCACGCGCTGCGGAAGAACACCAACGAACTCCTCTGGCTCGCCTGCGTCTCCCTCACCGACCAGTTCGTCCACGAGCGCATCACCAACGAGCGCTACCAGGCCGCCGTCATGGAGCTCGAGCAGCACATCAACGAATCCGGGAACCTCGATCCGTCCGGCGTTGGCTCGGTGGTGACGCTCAAGGACGGCACCAAGATCCGGGCGCCGGAGGCCTCCCGCATCGCCTACGAGGACGAGCCGCGGCTGATGCTGCTGCGGGAGTGGAGTTTGTTCGACTCCATGCTCTGCTCGTCGTATGTCGCGACCAAGCTCAAGACCTGGAGCGACAATGGCCTCAAGAAGCTGAAGCTGCTTCTGGCAAGGATGGGATTCCCGCTCGCCGACTGCCAGAGGAGGTTCCAGTACATGAGCATGGAGGTCAAGCGGAAGATGCGTGATGAGTTTGATCGGTTCTTGCCCGAGTATGGGCTCACTGAGTTCTATTATCGGAGCTTCTTGAGGGTACACGGGTACCGCTCCAAGGTTTCTGCTGCAGATGTTGTTTATGGCGTCACTGCTTTGCTTGAATCACTGAATGGTGAGTCCAAGGACTCCAAAGGGTCTTCTGCTGCTGAGCAGTTCTGGGTTGCATACTCGGCGTTATCCCTGAGCAATGTGGATCAGCTGCGGAAAGGTATGCAATCTGCAATTGCAATTCAGAGGGCGATACTGAGGCAAGGAAGCTCAGCTATTACCAAGACCGGGTTCATTCGAAGTGCAAAGAAGTTTCGGTGGGTGAAGCTTGATGACCCAGTGGACACAGATAAGCTTTGCCACCCTCAGGCTCTTACCAAGTTCTGTTTTTTCCTGATGGATGCACTGAAAGAGCGGGGTGCAAGGATGAAGCCACTAATCTGTGCTTGCCTAGCAAGGGAGCCTGAGAAAGTGCTTGTTGTCGGGGTATGTGGGAAGCCAAGGCTGGGGGCTGTTAAGGGGAATGCGTTTGGTAACGCATTTAGGTCAGCTGCAGAAGAAATTGGTGCAGACTATTTCCATGACATGTTTGAATCATCATGGATTGTTCTTGATGTTGTTGCTGTCGGCGCTTTCATGATTCGGTTAACGGAGAAGCTATGATGGCATGTGCTTCTCTTGTGTTAGCGATTCTTTTCAGTTCCCAAGAAATAGGAGCTTGAGGCTTGATTCTCTGTCAAAAACTCTAAATAAAGGTGCTTGAGGGCTGGCCAAGTGGTAGTCCATGGCATGTTCTATTTTCCTCATCTACCCACATGGTCTTCACTAAGTTAGGGATAGCAGCATGGCAAGCATTGCCTGATTTTCAAAGTTTAGTTGTCTAACGGCTGTGTTTTAGGTGTTACTGAAGGGAAGATTGTTTCCTCAGTGTAACTGCTCCATTATTATCAAATGATAGATCAATAGATTCAGATGCAAACCTTATTCTAACACTCAAGGGGCAAGGTATATCTGCTTGCTGATTTTCTTTACTAGACACTATGGAGTTGATGTTTGTATTTGTATTACCATAAGCTTGTGGTTTCTGTTGTAGCATAGTGTTGTAATCAATTCTGTACCATTGCAGTTACTTGATATTCTTTAAGTGTATAACTGATAAGTGCCTTTCCCTAACTTGTTTAATTGTTCAGTCTCTTAACTGCAAATCTGTTCTTAATATATACGTTGAAGCATTTGATTTTTCTTGGTAAGGGTTGACGATGGCAAATCTTGAATATGCATAGTTATCCTGAGCATTCCATGTTGCAATGCTTTGCACTATTGATGGCCTACAAGGATTTCTGCTATACCGTCTTCTGCTTCACGTAATTAGCTTTAATCTTGCATATTTGATCATCATATAAGATGTTCTGCAATATCTTCTGCTGCTTGACATAATTAAGTTAAGTTAGCTACTCTAGCTTAGTAGTAACTTGATCATTTCTTAATATAAATCAATTACTACAAATTCACAGAGCTAGGATGAGTATGGTAAAGATAAAATGTAGCAGATAGCTATTTCAGGATGATCGAAATGGAAAAGTTGCTCCTTTCTCTTGGTAGTTTGTACTTCGTTATGTTGGAGTTTTTTATAGATCTAGATCAAGACAATAAGTTTGTGACTTGTTAAATGACTAACCCTTTTTTTTCCCTACATCAAACCTGTCAGTTCGGGAAGATGACTATCTGAATTCTGAAGACCTTTTGTTTCTGTTAGCTGTTCTCCCACAGTTGACAGGGGTTGTGGGCTTGGGACTCATCTCTTTGGATATGGGGAAACTGAATTAGAATTCCTCTCTGTCCCTAAAATCGGTTGCCTCTTGATGTTATAGGTAGCAGTGAAAGTTCTATTCTGCATCTCTTGTTTTTACGATCTTACTGATGCATGCAGTTTGCTATGTTATGGTTTTCTCTCCATTATAATTCGTCATGTAGAATTTCTGGTATCAAGATATTCCTGTGTTGCCTTTTCATGTTGGTGAACATGTTTTAGGTAGTTGGCCACATGTCAGGCTCTGATATTAATGTTTTCCACTCTTGCTTTGTAGGGCTGTAGGCTAGGTTTGTCTGCTGCATATCAGAATGCCGAATGCATGGGTATGAGCTATAGGTGTGATCATCTGGAAATGGGCCGGGGAACGTCTTATTCGCCAAAGTATAGCTAAAGATTCAAGTTAAACTTGTTCAGCTCAGCAGCTATGGGCAAAATCATCCCAAGTTCCAACAGAGCAAATTGTGATTTGCTTGTCTCTTACGATTTCATGAGCACAGAGCACATCTGCACATCCCCGACTTGTCTGTTGGTCCATGAAATGAAATCGTACTGGGCCTTGTAACTACTTTCTAGGCAGGATTACAGATCAGATTTCTTGGCCCACTTGTTCTTTTTCTCTCTCCAGTTTCGCTGCTTCTCCTGGGATGGAACAGAGAGGAGGCCGCCGTCCTCCGCCGCCGCACATCACGTTCGACTACTTCCCGCAGGAGTCTCCGGTCATGCGACAGCCTGGCCTGCTCCACCGAGCAAGCTTGACCGCGCCAGCATCGCGGGAAACTTTGCCGGTAGCCTGACTCAACATCCTCCATTTGTTATTTTTATCTCTTTTATGAACAAACTTTTCTGTTGCGTTGCGCGTCAGTAGGTCAGTAAAACAAAATTTACAGAGTGTTCTAGAGATATATACAGGGTATCAGGATAATTTCCTTTCAACCGTCAGGGAAAAAAAAGGGGGAGAAAACTTCCTTTCTCTAAAAGCCCGTCCTTCCCTGAACCAAATTCACCATATAGTTGCCACTTACCAATTATAGCTCATATGTTCCTGTGTCTAGTCCCAGAATGATCAGTTGAGCATTGATCAAGGATAAGGGATGTTGACTAACCTTTTAACTAAATTTAGTGCCACAAGGACAAGTCGAAGTTTTGAAAATGACATGGCATCCAACAATGTATTGTGCACTGCCACTGTTGTCCTCCATTAGCTGTACCGGTACTTTCTGTAGGAAAGGGTATATATCACATACGGTTGCTATCACATAGCATCACTTCGATTGGTAATGGTTAGTTTGAATGAGTGCTTGTATGTATGTTTAGTTTCAATCATTCAGAAAAGCCACTTTCAACTAGGTTTATCCATACCTTGCTTAGGGTTGCTTATGTGGTCTGAACCTGTTGTTCTCCTTTAGGTTAAGTAGGTCGTTCTCAATCGCCAAACCGCAAATTAATTGCTCAAATTTCATACTGATATTCCTGTATGACCTTCAACCAATTGGTGGTCCTATGCTAATTCGATGTGACCGGAATAATTAGTGTGATGTTTCCCTTTAAATTCTGATTGACGAGGCATAAGGCTACTAAAAGTAGGCATGATAATAACAGCATAGTTTGTTGATCTGTATTGCAACTGTACATCATTTTCTTTAGAAAACATACTTCTTTGGTTCTCTTGTGCTGCAAGAACCACTACGCTGATGATGCAACAACTTCCACTCGGATTTAAGAGGGTGATAGTTGTTACTCCTTTTATGTGAAGTCTTATACATCAAAAGTGTTCATAAAATTCATCTAGTAGTCAACTTTCCTCTTCAATGACAATAAACCAATGAAAAAGTGCAACCAGTGATTTTGAAAAAAGGTCTACAACTGCTTACAAGGAATGGGTGCCCCAACCTTATAGCGCTTAAGTCACATAAGCTGCTGATTATACCGTATAATCGAAAGCTTATGCAGATTAAGCGCTACAAGGTGGGATGACCACATGAAACCGCTTACCGCTTTTTAAAACATTCAGTGCAACTGATTGGTCAAGACTTCCTGGCAGTAAATTTTATTGTACCTGTTGAAATGACCCTCTATTTGAGTTAGAACATTATGCTATGCTTTTAATTGATTTCTTTTAGTTACTTGTAAAATGGCATTTACCTTTTTTTGAATCTCTTATGACTTGTCTCCTACTAAGTCTTTTGTTTTTAACTAACCTGAATTGGAGCTGATGGTTTCTAGAGGAAAAAAAAGCACCTGGCTTGATAGGTTATTGATCTCTTGTTATTTTCTCAAATTTGAACAATTCACAATTCATCACTTGATAGAAGGAATACTGGCTCCAGTTTGTAGAGATTCTGGGAACCGATATTAACTGACCATTCCTTGATAGCTTTGCTGACTGAGGTAATATATGATATGTAATGACAATCGCCTAGCATAGCCGTACTATCTCAAAATGTTCAATCAACTAATGGGCCTAAAATGATGACTTCATATTAATGTTTCCAACAAGTAAATAGTCCTATCTATCCTGCTTTCAGCTTGTACATGACTCTAGATTTGCCAAGTGGCTCAACATCTTAATCTATCCTGCTCTTGCATAGGAGTAGGACCTTGACACTTTTGTTGGAACATATAGCAGCGAATTAGGGATTGTGCCACCACATATCAGGCCAATTGATAGTGCACCGTTGGGAAAATCTGCATTGCATAGTTGGTTATGGGATGATTCTCCAATAAATGTAGATCTGCCTATGATGTGATGCACCAAAATAAGGTTCAGAAAAATGGTTTATTTTGTCTTTGCTTTATGGTATAAATAAGCACTGTTGGTTTACCTAACTAATTAGCGATGTTTCTCAAATGGAAGCATATTGTATTGGATATGTTGATCTGCAAAGAGTATATCACATTATCACCAGTGTTAACCAGGTAACTAGAAAGCTCCAACTTTGTTGCAGCTCTGTTACTAGCTTTCTCTACTAAATTCCAATCTAAGTATGCAAGTGTGTCATATATTTTTTTGAATATTCATCAATTTTGACTAGTCCTCATACTAACATGTTTATCAGAGCAGATGCAGCTACATTTATTTCAGAGTATAGGCATCTTCAACCGTGTATCTTTGTCTTTTCAGTTTGTGTTCACCTGCACAGATAGATACAAGATCCACTTATCCAGCAACTCCAAATGATTATTGATTACTGATAAGCTATGCACTCTATGAAACCATTGCAAGGTATACTAGCACCTGCAGCTTTCTTGAAAAAAAAAGGTACATTAGCAATGTGTAACATCAGAATGTACTGATGGTGGAGCTTCTTGTTCTTCTTAGTTATCACATTTAAGAAGTCTTGCTTGTGAGCATGACAACATTTGTTTAAAAAGAATGATGCACTTCACATTCCTGTCATAGCAAGGTGGTAGTAACAGGATTGTAAGTCAGTGAGTCTTGACTGAAGAGCTAAGGTGTTCACGCAGTCATGCTAAAATAGCAAAAGAATTAGCTTGCTGAGGTAGTGAGGTGGTCCTTTTGGTGCTAATTTGGTTAGTGGTTGGGAGGTAAGCTAACTCACTCTGTGTGATGATTATGCTGTACGTTTGTCCTTTCATGTGAATTAATATATGAACAAACTGAAGAACTGCCTAAAGGTGTCCTTGCTGCAACAACGTTATGAATTAATATACTTAGAGCCCAAGTTATTCTCTTGTAATGTATATTCCACACCACTTAGTTTTTTCTCTGAAACAGTATCTATACTGTGTACTCTATAGTTCACAAAGTTGGTTGCATTTTTATTTTTGAATGGTTGTATCACTTCTTGTGAAAAAGTTCACAAACAATTATTTTTTGTTCTTTTAATTTCTCATAGATCATGACTATATATCTCCTTGTTGCAAATTGAACAGTTTCAACTATGGAAAGTGGTGTCAAGCATTTAGGCGGTGTTACTCAATAGTTTTAACTAACCGTCCCCATGGAATGAAAAAATGGTAGAATAACGGCACCATTTCACAAGTTTTTGCCAAAATGTACCTATTCTTTTCATCGGCAATATTATCTATATTTATAGTCTCGAGTTAAGTCATCATGCTCTATATCCCTATGTAATGTTTTCTCTGTACCCACTTCATTTAGACACTGAATCATAACTGTTTTCCTACCTACAAAATTAATGGATGATTTTTTTTTGTACTCAGTTAATTTGACTAGTAAAGAGCGGAATTATTAGTAGAACGGATATTTTCTCAACTAATTAAGAAGGTGATTTTAATGTCTTATGTAACCATATAAACTACTTGTAATGCCCGCTATTTTATTAAAAATTGTAATTTCGTAAATTTTGTTGGCAGTGCCATTAATTCCCATCCAAATCCTAAAATCCTTGAATCATTCAAATTCCCGAAATTTTCTAATCCTTCACACTTCTGAAATTTAAAATTTGATTTTGGAATTTTGATTGTTTTGACGAATTTTTCCATCATATATTTGAAATTCGAATTTCATTTCCAAATCGGGAATCACAGCCCGACCTTATCTCCTTACTAATTCTCCTCCAGACACCAAGCTAACTAGCAGCAAGACAGCTACAGGTAGCAGTGAAGGCAGTGAGAAGAGACGAGAAACCCACAAGGAAATACATGCACGTACTCAATTTTCCTTTATGCACTTCACCTCCTTGCCAAGTCAACTAGTGTCTACTCGACACATCCACTCCCTTATTCCAAGCATGGCTAAGAAGTGCATATCCTCTCCCTATGTCAGTTCCTTGTAAAGTCAAAAATAGAGGAGAGCAAGCAAGGAGCATAGAACCAGGCATGCATGCGCATGTGTTTTTTCTTTTCCTTTTCTTCATGTATCACTCTGATTCTTCCACCAACATAGCTTTCTTTCATTTCCTCTCTTACACTACAAGCATGAGGTAGCATCAATAGAGAGTATAACAAAAGAGGAGATAGTGGGAGGAGAGGAAAGTACAGTATCAAACATGTACTTAGTAACGATTGGATTTTTGTCGTTGCTCACCTTTGTGATGCACCAAGAGGGCTATAAATTCCAGAGCCTCAGCTGTACCTTCACCTCTAGCACACTTCTCCATTCCTATTCTCTTCCTCTTCTCCGCAACAACAACATCAAAGCTTTTTAGTACTAAGCAAATTGTGGTAGGCTAGAAATAAAATCTAACATAAGTCTCTTTTCTATGCACTCCTACTTAAGAACAAAACTTTAGAAATATTCTAACATTTTAAGTCTCTTTTTATTGTCTCATTCGATATCAATTTTAGTCTTCCCCTGTCTCTCCTTATATTATTGTCATGCCTTAAGATTTTACTATTCACAGATGTCTTCGGAGGTCTTTGTTGGATATGTTTAAAGGATTTCAACTGGTGTTGATAAGTTTTTCTTCAATCGGTGCTACTTCTAGCCTCATGTATATTATTGTTCCGTACCCGGTCTATTTTTTATGCCCATAAATCTAACACAACATATACATTACCACAATACTTAACCACATCTCCTCTTTGCAAAATAAAGAAAATGACAATTGTCGCTATTGCCGCCCTGAGCTCCCCACCGATCCCGTCGGCTTCCTACTCTCAACCACACCAGAACGCGAGCCAAAGTCACCATCATCGTCAATTTGTAGCTCATGGTAAACCACAGACTCAACCTAGCTTCCCTCTCATGGACAATATGCCCTCTTGAAGAAAATCCCAAGAATATTCCTTTTTGATTATAAAAAAATCCTTTTAAAATTTATATCCTTGACCCATAACTTCGCTTAACCTCGTTCCAGTCTTAATTTTTTTTAAATCCTCCTACGTACAATGGCACTATTATTTTCTATGTTTTATTATTCTCAATAGTATTTTATATAATGTTTGTGTTTCTCACATGTAGATGTTGCAACTGAAGGTGTTTTCGCGCATGATTTCGTTGCACCAGGACCCGTGTGTACCAAGATAAGTCACCCTTTGAACATATTGATCCTAGTACTTATAAAATGTTTGTTTGTAAAGATGCATAAATATGTGCACACAAAATAAAAGGCCACGATCATTAGTTGATCTAATGGGGCTAACCTATTTGTTGTATTATATCATTTCCTCTGAAATTGATATACCCTGTTATTGTTAACCATGCTACTTTCAGGGCCCGTATCGCTGATACAAGTACCATCGGCAGTTACTTTATATACATAATTATGTTTTACAAGTAAAGCGATAAATGTGTGTGTTGGGATAAATGAATTGTGATGGGAAAATGGGTTGTGAAATATGTTGAAAACCTAACATGTTGATGTCGGTGGTTCGCGAAGAAAAAAAAACAGTCATTTTTAGAGAAAACCCATGGTACGAAGTTGCCGCCTATGTGGCAAGGCTTTCTATTTACACACAAGGACCAATTTCTTGGGAAACTGCACTAAGCATAGAACAGTACGATCACATGGATGGCATGAGATGCCCCTAGATAAGTAACTAATATGGCTAGAATCGCTTGTTTGCTAGGAGTTGTGAAATCGTTGGAGTAGCCATAAGAAGTGGTGCTTGTAGGATCCTAAGTACGGAAAGTCTAGAACTTGACTGTAACTTAGTCTAGGACTCTTCTAGCTGGCAATTGGTTTTCCTAGTTTTACTTGGAAATGGCCTTGTCATTAGTCCCCTTTTCACTGGCTGTATCTAATCAATTCATGCTAAGTTATCGGATGCGTATAAATGTCTTATGGGTAAAGTGTGTACCTTCTGCAAAAGTCTTATTTAAACTATCAATTCATGCTAAGTGATCGAATGCATATAAATGTCTTATAGGTAAAGCATGTATCTTCTGCAAAAGTCTTGTCTAAACTATTTAAATAGCTGTGACTACGGTCATGGGCTAATGTGAAATGGTTTTCTCACGTAGAATTATTTGTAAATGATTGTGAAATAAAATTTGGGGTTGAAACTTGTTTTTAGAGTTAGCATAGGTGGCAGATGGATGACCTGTGTGGTTAGAAATAGATCTGTGTGGTTTGGGAAGTCGAATGGCTTAATAGAGAGAGGGTGAGATGTCAACCCTAGGAGTGAGAAAAATAAGTTTTGAAAAATATAAAAAAATTAATGTAATTTTGATGGTTATGCTAATAAAACTGCCGAGGGCAGAAGGCTTTGGGAGCCATATAATTGAAAGTTGGGTTGAGGCCTTGTGTGATGGTTGGTTTTGAGGAGTTGAGGCTCATGTGCTGAAAAAGTAAGATGGGTTAAGTTTAAAAAATAGAAAAGATATTGCAAATGACTCTGGGGCTGAAAATGGTTGGAACCAAATCTTGAAAAATAAATCTCCCTTTTATACAATGCACTAAATGAAGTTATTATAAAGTACTTCTATGGTACGATTGAGGGTAGAACCTCGATATGAGAAAATACACATGTGATTTTTGAAAAGATTTTTTTAACAAACCCAGCCCTTCTTTGAAGCATGTGCATGTTACATTTTTCTCGTGGCTTGCTGAGTAGATGTACTCATGCTTGCTCCCCCTACCTTATAGCATACTAGGGTGAAGTTGTTGAAGACGAATAAGCCGTCGAGGATTCTTCATCTGAGGAATTTCTAAAAGTTCAAGCTGACTATGAAAAATTTTAGGGTTTCATCCTAATTCCTAAGCATAGCATGTGGATTAGGGTCACTTTAGTTTTCTTCTGCTACTGCTTGTGTTAGTATCGTTGTGGTATGACGAGTATTAGTATTATTATGTACTAAATAAGGATTGTAATAATCTATGAGACTTATGTGTGTTCTAGCTTGGATTCCTATAACCGGTACACGAGTGCAAGAATGTCGATGTGACATGCTTCTCTTGTAAGCTTGTGCTATAGGACTGGCAAGAGATGGGTGCCTTACTACTCAACTATTTCATCCATATCTAAGCAACTTGCTTTAGTTTTACATTGTAACGTGGCAAGTTTTTGTGTCATGGGCATTGGGCCGAGTGAACGAAGCCTAAGTACGATACCCTTTCCTTGTACATGATATAGTAGCTTAGTTGGTTAGAGTGTTAGGTTTAGATTGGGTCGTTCTCTACTACTATATAAGAGGGCATGTATGGCTATCCTCCTAGCGGTGGTTATCTAGTTATGGCCTTGGGTCATTACAACTTTGTATCAAAGCAAACTCCTGTGCCTGTGGCTCTGTTGACCAACACATGAAGTGAAGATGGCATCAGCCAAAAGTTGATGGCCATCCTTATGAAATTGAAGTTAGATGTTTTGGAGGAGAAACTGGACAACATGATTCACTGACTTGCAATAGGACATCAAGAAGCCGCCATGACGTCGTTCGATGATGGCCTAACTAGCAATACCTTGACACTATTGACACATTCTGGTATGATAGTGAAGGAGTTAGTGGAGGTAGAGGAAGGGCATACCCAAGAGGCGGTGGTGGGCATGGCTATGCTGCCTGTTGTTGTGACATCAACTCAACCACCCACAATGGTGGCTAAGGTGCCGTGTCAACCACCATCTTCCCTACGGCCATGACAATAGAGCGTCTTCAAGAAGCACAGATGGAGCAGTAGTCTTCTAAAAAGGACATTCCACAAGCTACATTCGATGATGACGATAGAATGACTTGACGGTGTGGCACATAGGACAACTTGAGTGACACTGCCTGTGCTCGAGTTGGCGGTGACCAGGCGGGTGAAGCAATGTACGATTCCTCACACCTGGTCTTGGTAGTGACGCCCTCCATAGTGGTGGAAGCGACGATCTTGCTTGAACCAACAGCTTTTGGAGAAGCCGATGCCGTTCTAGGGAGAGGTCATTCTCTCATAGCTCCCATTGACGATAGGAATGGTGCGAGGCGAGGAGGCATTTTTCTCGAGGGCGACAGCGTGGTGTGGTTGGGATTGGAAAGAGTGTCACATGGAGGTGGGGTCAGGCGCTCGTGCGTGGTTGGAGTGCTATGGTGGCACGTCTTGCGCACAATAGGTGGGCTACTTCGTTGCGTGGCAGTACGGTATGAGTGGCAGTTGCAGTGACATAAGCAGAGGGACATAGGGATATGCAGCTAGTAGTGTCGTCTAGAGCGCATTTGGGCGATGCATCAAGTGGGCGTCGTCGTCGTGTTCTTTGGGTGGCAAGTGTGCGTATTCTCCTGGCAAGTGATAGGGTTCCATGTCTTGATCAACTAAATAGATCGATTCAACCAACTTGGCTTGTGGGCCTATGCAATTAATGGGCTAAGGAAATATGGCCCTACTTCCATCATGCTTGGGGCAAATAACACTCATAATGGGCTGTAGATGTCAACTACTATACATTGGCTCTTGGGCTAGCGATGAGTTACTTTGAATGTGCCAAGTTTTGCCGTGGTGCACTTCAGCTATTAGATTAGCTGTGCTATTGGCCCTGGGCTATGGCACGGACTTGTTCTGTCTCTTCAAGCTTCTAGATGGGGCCTACCTAATCCGATGACAATAGATTCATTGTGGTCTTAGAATTATTAGTTTACAATAATTTAGCAAGCCGAGATGTAAAAGGCTTGAGTTTCAGATATGTTATGCTTCTTTTTTTAGGTCATTTTAGTGACTCGTATGAGTCTAGTGTGTGTTGCAGCTCAAGGATGAGCTGTCCAAAATGAGGAGTGTAGTGTCATAGGCATTGGGTCGAGTGAACGAGGCCTACGTACAATACCCTTTTCTCGTACACAATATAGTAGCTCGGTTGGTTAGAGCGTTAGGTTTAGATTGTGTCGTTCCCTACCGCTTATAAGAGGGCATGTGTTGTTATTTGAGATTAAGCAGAGAGTCAGATTAATTTAATCTCTCCTCTAATGTTCTTCTCCCTGGTCAAAATTCCCCTCATCCCAAGAGCTGACTCCGTCCGGCTATCCTCCCAGTAGTGGTTATCTGGTTATGGCCTTGGGTCATGACAGTTTGTGACATTGTGTGGTTGTAAAAAATTGCTAGGAGTTCGCTACTCACTATTTACTTGATTTTCTAGTAAGGTTTGGAGATGTAAAGAGAAGTTACTTAACCCATGCTATCTTTTGTTGTTGTCAGGTGTAGCATAGATTTTACCTTGTGACATAAATCTAGGTTTTACAAACTCTGGATTAAAAATCATTCCTGTGTTACCTGAGATTCTTTCTTGATTCAAATAATGATGCATGAAAATTTTGGGTCCTTCGATCTTCTTTCTTACATCACCTGTCTATTAAAGATCAATTAAATACTTGATAACAACACTATCCTTACACATTGTATGAGTCCCTTTCATATGCTGTGTATGCGTACTCATCAGGATACCTACTATGGGTCAAATTGGTGTCAACAGAGTAATACTTCGAGTATGTGCCATTATGCTGACAGAAAGACGATGGCAACTTATGTCCGTCAATCGACAAAATGGTACAGAATGTGCACTTGGACATGTCAATAACTAGTCCTCTACACATGAAGACTACTTTAGCTGTTAGTGTCGATGAACTACTTTGAGGTCTAGTTTTGCAGTTTGCTGACATGCTATTGATTGCTGACTACCACTGGTCTCAGTAAATCTCATCATTTAGTTATTTTCTCAGAATGGATTTTGTTCATAGACTGTAGTACTACCTCATCTCCATTTCATAGACTGTAGTAATACCTCATCTCCATTTTCAGAACTGGATGTCTGTTTTACCGTTAGAAAATACATGTGTGAAAATTTTGTAGATAAAAGACTTGTGTGAATGGCTCTTAATTTGACAAGACTAACGCTTACACTTTCATGGTTACTATTGTGGTACAGGACATTTCCTGGAAGAATGAATTGAGCTTGTCTATGTACTCCACGGAGGTTACACAAATCGACCTCTCATACTTAATTGGTAGCTGTCGGTTGGTTGTCATGGAACACTACATTGGCACTCTCAAATTACACGTGAGCTATATTTGTACTGCCTTGGTCCCATGTCTACTATGATGGCTACATCGAGATTGAGATGGATGCTTCCACTCTATGCTTATCATGCTGTGAAGAAATTGAAATGCAGTTTCTTTCCCTCTTCTCATTTCTATTTTAAGCACGACTTCACTTTTTTTTCTTGAAGAGATCATTTTACAGGGATGAGTTGAGTATACAGTAATTTGTAATCCTTTGATCAATTCTATACAAAATATCTAGACAAAATTTACTTATTTCTAGAATTCCAGATGGTCTTTCAAATTAGTAGACTTGAATAACTTGAATGTGTTAGATCTTGAGAGTACTGTTCTTTCTAAATCGATATAGGTGATCATAATGCTTCTCTTTCTTGCCAGGACTGAAGATTGAAGTCCTACATTTGTTGAAGAACTCCATGAAGGTAACAAATGTGCTTCTTATGGACCATGGCTGGGGGCGCTTGGGCCAGGAAAAATCTAACCTGGTCGGGCTCACCCCGTTGGTCCAGCCTGCCTGATCTGGGACTGGAACACATAGGCACATAATAGCTGCTGTACCAAGCTAGCTGGTTGTCTGGTTGGCGTGAGGCAGCTGAGAATATCACCGAGCCGGGCTTGGAAAACTTGAGACTTCATCAGCTTCAGCTTGTTCAGCCATGCCAGGTTTTTCTCTCGTCTTACATACAATCTAATTCTAATATGCCATCTGGAGATTGTAATTGTGCACTGCATTAGATGCACTAGATAGATGCAGAGGATTTTGCAGATTGGCATAAAAGGGACGTGTAACAGACAGAGACACGACACGGCCCATGTCATAATCAGGTATAATAACTCATTTTCCTGGACACTGACCACTATTCTCAGTAGCACAGTACCATCTATAAGTTTTAATTGATGTTTAACAAGCTAACGCTGCATTTTCTGTGATGCTGATGACTACCTAGAGTAGCTATGCACCATCAACGTAAGTTTCTGAAGCATGTTTGCAAAAATATTCTCATAGAGAGGGACCTGTCCTTTCCAATTGCCCTAGAACTTCTGCAATTTTATTTTGTAGGGTAGGTGCAGCATTAAACGAAAGATTGGTGCACTGTTCATTTTTGCACTGATGAATGAGAACAGGGCAAGAAAAAAAGTTGAGAGTTGATTTCATTTGCACTGAATGTGATCGGGGACCACCCACACAGTTGCCGACAGGCAAGGAGTCTGCTTAAGCTTCCTCTCCGCAGCTTCTTTGTAAGAAAATATTGCATTCATATGGACATACGGCAAGTATAAGAGGAGGAGAAACTGTCCAATAAGTCATTGCACAGTCCACTCCAATCAGAACTTGAAAAAAAACCTAGAATTTTCACCACTTCAAACAAATTCTATTACTCCTTCCGGAGTCTGGTCTAAGAGATAAGCCGTTTAGTATGCGTGCGGTTAACACGGGTTAACGTTAACCATAAAAATAATTTATAATATATGTTTTGACCATACGCAAGTGATGTATTGAAGTTTGCTATAACAAGAGCTTTCACAATATGTAATTTTTTTTAATTTATGCTAAAGTTCTATAATGTTGAATTTGAAAAGTTTAAAACGACTTGCTTTTGATACCGGAGGAAGTACTTATTAGTATCTACACTGTACAATTGGGCACTGGATAGATGAATACGCCGCTGAATCACCTCAATACATTAAAAAAACAAAAGAATATAAAAAACAAGTCGGTACTACTGCAAAGAAATATAATAATGAAAATGCCATTCCAAAGTAACTGCATTGGCTAATTACTATCCACAATTGCTGAAATTGTTGAAAGCAAAAATTAAGAAGAAAGGAAGATAAGGTTGGTTGTCATTTGAAGACTCTCTTTGACCTAACAGGAGTCTAAAACAACAATGGATGGGGATTTTGGCGACGATATTAGTTTGCAAAATTTCAGCTCTTTGGGGTAGGTTTGGTCACTGGACACATTCTGTGATAGTATTTTCATGAATTCTTTCCAAAAAAATGAATAACAAATAATCTCAATGAGTTACATCAAGCTTACAGAGTGTATATATATATATATATATAATCACACCTGTTAATTCCTGTTGCTATCTCTTATTCTTGTGCTGGTTTGATGCCAGTGACACGTACAACGGTGACACTAACACATGCATATGTCATTACAAACTTCTAACCAAAAGTATAATAACAACAATATTTTAACGTAGGCATGCATCTAGCTAATTAATTTAAATTAATTATTGATGTGCACAGTATACGTATCGAATGTGACAGTGTTTAATTCTTTCATTTCCGCAGCTAATTAAAACATCATTGGGACGGAGCAGCAACCATCGGAGAGGTCCATCAGGTCGGCGACGTGCTCCGCCGCCGCCTCGTCGAACAGCCACTTCTCGATCGAAGACAGCGGCGGCGCCTGGTTCAGCTGCTGCTTGCTCTCGTCGCCGTAGCCGCCATAGCCGCCGTATTCCATGAACGAAGCCGGCTGCTGCTGATGAACTTCGAAACAGTCCAGATCGTCGGCACCGGTGCCGGACATGCTGTCGAAGGATAGCAAGGGGTTGCCGACATCGACGGTGGGCTTGAGGTCGTAGCAGCCGCCGTCATAGTGCTGCAGCGGCGGCGGCGACGGGGAGGTGGTCTTCATGAAGCCGTCGAGCAGCTTGGAGATGTTGTCCATGCTGGAGGCGTAGGAGGAGGAGGGGCAGTCGGCGAAGGGCGAGCGCCTGGCGATGGCCTGCATCTGGTGGGTGACCTCCGGCTCCGGGTTGCTGCTCGCCGTGTAGCTGCCGTCGGTGGCGGAGGGGAAGGCGGCATCGGCGAAGATGAGGTGGCGGTCGGAGGTGGAATTGGCGGCGAGCTTCTTCTTGAGGTGGGTGTTCCAGTAGTTCTTGATGTCGTTGTCGGTGCGCTGCGGGAGGTAGGACGCGATGGCGGCCCACCGGTTGCCGAGCAGCGACTGGAGGTGGACGATGATCCCTTCCTCGTGCGCCGTGAAGTTGCCGCGCTTTATCCCCGGCCGCAGGTAGTTGGTCCACCGGAGCCGGCAGCTCTTGCTGCACCGCATCAGCCCTGCATCCACCCAGCCAGCTTCTTCTCAGTTCATCATCACCATGGCTATAGCTTCATCGATCTGCATGAACACGAAGAAGAATTGAGGAATTACGACGTGCGTACCTGTGTTGATGGGCACGGATCTCCAGTTTCCCGGGCCGTGCTCCTGGATGTAGGAGACGAGGATGATGTCCTCCTCCGGCGTCCATGGCCCCTTCTTGATCCCTTCCTTGTCGCAGCACGGCGGCCGGCCCATCGCTCCCTCACTATCTACTGACTCCGATCCTTCCTTCCCGGATCGAGCTAACTCTTTCTAGAAGCTGCAGCTAGCTGCTCGCCTCTCTCTCTCTCTCTCTCTGCTACCTGAGCTTCCGACAGTGTGCTTGAGTGTGCAGATATATATAGCTAGGACATGGGAAGTAGGGAGTTGAGTGACTGGGAGTGAGCTCCTTAAGCTGTCTCTGAAGCCTCTTTCTGATGAGACGAGACAAGGCAATTTACTTTCACTTTCTAGCACGTCAGTCGATCGGGCAGATCGATCATCGATCTATTGTATCTATCTATAGGCATGCAGGATGCTTTCCCTTTCTGTCAACAGCATCACATACCTTAAAGCTAGCAAGGAAGACTGTATATCTGTATAGCTGGCTAGCTACAAGCTGTACGTACTGCTGCTTGGTGTCATTGTGTCTGATTTAATGGTCTACTATAACCCATTTACCTTGCCATGCAAGCTAGTCAGCCATCCATGGATGACTCTTCAAACTTAATTTCTCCAGGCGTTTCCTACCGTAAGCATTCTGTCTGTTCAACTATCTATATCTCTTATATACTACTCCCTCGGTCTAAACCTCAAAGGGCATATGGAGTTCTGGAAGAGAATAAGATTGAGAGGAGGGATGTTAGTGATGGGTTGAGATGGACATTAGTTAGTGAAATTATATGGAAGATGGTTGTGATTAGTTAAAATGATAACAGATATCTTTATATTTTAGGATAAATTTTAAACTCTAGACATCTTTATATTTCTATTTCTAGATAGTAACTAGTTAGGTGCGCTTCTAGAATTCCTGCATTAATCAGACAAAAAGAAAAAGCTCTAGAAATTCATCGGTTATGGTGTCGAATTATAACAATTGATATT
Source organism: Oryza coarctata (assembly GCA_030770085.1). Lineage (NCBI taxonomy): Eukaryota > Viridiplantae > Streptophyta > Magnoliopsida > Poales > Poaceae > Oryza > Oryza coarctata. The sequence goes on from CM061483.1 coordinate 682,418, forward strand.
TAAAGAAGAATATTCATGCCAGCATAATATTTACTATCTAACATTTAGAACCCACAAAAGAAAAATAAATTAGCAATCTGATTTGTACAAGAACACATTTCCACATTACAAAGCAATAACAGAATTATTAGCTACCAATTTCAGAAGTCTATTTCAAACTACTACTGTTTAATTATAGGAATTTTCAAATATTCAAGGTTTTAAGCATCGCTAAGTGTACATACCGTGCACACTTATTTCAAACTACTACTTGATAATCAGAAATTCTGAATTTAATAACATACAAATAGTAAATATGATTTTTTTAGGATGGCCTATCAACTTGGTAATTAAATATGTGAATACACGGTATTTGAAAGCAGAGCCAGGCCTAAGCATATTTGATCTATAGATTGTTACATATATAGTCGGGAAAAGAACAGAGTAAATCAACCGTTGTATCTATCTCCTTGAATTTAACCATGCATATGAAATACCACGAATCAATGATCCCCTCTGTGGTCTAAAATGGACCAGCGTGCTTGAGATATATATGTTCTCACATATTGTGCATATGGTGGTAGGTCCACTTCATCCAAACTATTTGCAAGAATGCTCACATGCATATATATATAGGCACAATGAGACTCCAATTAATCGGCCAAGGTCAGCAAGGTATGGGCCTACACTCTATCCACACTTGTGTGGTTTACAGTGTAAATGAAGAAATGAACTCAACGGATGCGTGGCATTTAAATCAGTGGACCACAATAAAAATAAAAATTATTCCAACTTTAATATGCTTGACATGCTAGTAGTTTGGTAGCTAAACATAACATACAGATCATGCACGCTGGCTAGGACTCCTGTAGGCTGTAGCAAGATTGCACACAGAAAGGAGTCCATCTGTGCACTCAATCGCTGTAATCTACTGATCACTGCCATACTGCACGTCACGAGGAATTATATTATCAAAGTGCTATATTTATGTACCATAGCAATAATGATGCGCCTGATAGATGGTTGTGCATCTTCCGTCTTGTGGGCGTTTATAGTTCCACGTTGTCTCAGCTCGCTCCCACTTTAATGGAGTCGATCATCAATCGCTTCTTTTTTTTTCATATTTACAATATCCCCCGTACTTCATAGCTCACTGCCTGTTGACCCTTGAGTTTACTGAGAAAAAAAGCAATCGTTTGAGATAGAATGCTTTAATCACTATAAAGTTAAAAACTCGACTAGATGAGAAACTTTTATATAATAATTTTTTTACGAAACATATTGTTTATGAGCTTAAGAAGCATAAAAAAATATAAAATACTATCTTAATATTTAAATATATATGACACTATGGACTTAATTATCACTAACTTTGACTATTACTTTTCTATTAGGATATAACAGTAATATTTAATAAAATTATAATATTGTAAAAAATACTTATAAAGAAAAAATGTACATTTTTATGTTTTCAAACTAAATATTTAAAAAAGTTATTGATGATTAAAGTTTTAAAAGTTTAACCGAATAAAATCAACAATTTTATAATTTAAATGAAAAGAAAAATACTAGATTGTATCTAATAGATTCTTATATTTTAAATTTTAAGACTTAAGAGAAAGTATACACTAACAAATACCAACGCTGTACATATCTTTTTGGAAATAGAAGTGGTTTGAGTTTTTTGTTGTTGTTTGAATGGTAAGTGTGGTTTGAAAGTTAGCTGAGTCTTTTTGATCACTTCCAGGCTGTTGGCAGCCATTACTCCCTCCATCAGATTCGTATAAAAAATAAAGTCTTTCTGAGAAAATATAGTATTGAGTAATATACGAAACAATGTATTTTTTAGGACTGACGGTCTGCTGAGCAATGTTTAGAAGATGGAGAGAAATTGAACTGAGAGAAAAGGACTCACGGCTTAAATATATATTTATGACATATAATATGTACTTGTGAACACCGAACCACTATTGTGGGAACAGAGTATTAAAGGGTTGAAAAAGAGTTTCATATATATATATATATATATATATATATATATATATATATCTTGTGATGAGTTCGACATGACGCAATTATATCAAAATTAAATCCACAACTTGCACGTTTGGTTTTCTATATTTCTGTAGGGCTTAAACCATTGCCTTGAAGAGCCTAGATGAGTTATGAATTTTAAAGTTTAAACTGTAGCTTCAAAGGGTTTATTTATTTTTTTCAGAGTTATTACATGGCAACTGCATGGGTTCCTGTTGAATGTATCAACTACATTTATATCAACATGTGTCAAAGCGATGAATTAATAATGTCATACTAATGTATTGTTCTGATAAAAAGGTAAAAATCGTGGTAACGTCATCTTATAGAAGCAAAATGGGAATACTATGTATGACTCAACACATTTTTGGTAAAATCATGTAAATTTTTAGTCTTATGATTTGCTCTACGATTTGTAATTTACCTTCGTCTCAGACAAGCTTCCAAGTGATTAGATTTTAGGATTGAGATCTAGAGGTGGCAAGAGTAGCTACTGCTATTAATTACTTCACTTCGTTAGCAAATCAATCCTGATAAACCATTAAGCTAATCTCTCTGCCTCGCCATTAGGCCATGTAATACCCAGATCTCATGCTCTCACCTATGACCACTATGAGAGAGGGGGGTCGCCATGAGAAGCAGAAGCTGCACAGTCACAAGCTAGGACGCCCTGCCTGCCACCGTAGGACATAGACACGGACGCGAGAAACCTAATGCGCGAGCGCGTTCTGACATTTTTTTTTGCAACCTTACGTGCGCATATATGTCTGCTGCTTCCCTTTTTCTATTTTTGGTAAATGTACAAATTGTGCAACTTTTAATATCCTACCCTCTAATTGTTTGTTAATTCCAAAGCTTTGTCTTTTAAATAAGTTTAAATTATCTATAATTTAGAGTAGAAGTTTTTCTAAAATCCTTTACGGAGTTTCTAAGTAGAAAATTTGTTTTATTCATGCATAAAGTTTCCTAGTGAAAATTTAATTTTATAGGAAGAGGAAGAGCTGGCTTTGGATGTATGCAAAATGGGCCTTACGTTGCTAATGGGCTAGGACGATTAGCCCATTTGGTTTTGGTTAAGAAAACTATGGACTGAATGTGATTAGTACTCCTTAAACCGTAAAATTAGGCATATCTACTCCCACAACTATCAAAACCAAAACCGGTGCAAATTATATCTCTCGGTGGTTTAGGAAGCAGTTTTAATTGATGTGACATCTACGTGGTACTTTAACCTGAAGATATGATGCTTACATGTTATTCTAATTAGAGAAAAAAAATTAAAAAGTAGACAAGATCCACGTGTAAGTGTCTAAATAAAAAACTAATAGGCCTATATGTTATCCTTCTTTTCCACCTTATCCCTTATCTCTTTCTTCTCTCAGCCATCATTTGGCCCAGCCCTTCTAGTGCTCCCATGACACTTAGTAGGCTACGATATGGTCTCGAACAAAGCAAGAGCCTTTACAGAGAACTATAAGAGAACTTGAGCTCGATCTCCTCTCCTCTACTGCCTTCACAGAGCCACCACCACCATTGACGACGGTCCTTCCTCTTTCCCACTCTCCTTGCTCCTCACTCGATAGCTCGAACTTTGTGGTTCACAGACGGTGTCACAGATGGGACAAAGAGGCGTGGCGTTGTTGGATCTGCTTGGTCTCGTCACTATCATGTTATTGTCTGTTGGTCATCAGCCTATCGCTGTTGTGTCATTGTCTATTGGTCGCTAGCCCATAGTCGCTATCTAGTGTGATAGGAGATAGTGGAGGAAGAGAAGAGGGAGGGAGTAGATGACAATATAGTTTTTTCTATATGTAGTTCTTTTAGTTTTTTTTGTTAAATTATTACGTAAATGCTACGCAACACCGCTACGTAATTTTGTAAGGATATAGTTCAGTAATAGATAAGATTGGTATACAATTTTGTGGCTAAAATGTACAGTCAGATTCGATCAACTAAGTAGAGACGGTCGACGTGTACTTTTTCCTTTTGGTTCAGAATTTCTGGGCCCAAAACGATTTCATTCAAGTCTTGCTCAACTACGGTTACTCCTTCCTTCGTCTCCACGTTGTCGGCCATGGCGGCGGCGCCCAGGAGTTGTCGCCGCCGGCAAGGTAGGGAGCTCGCCGTCTTCTCTCTTCCACTTCTGCAATTCCTCGCCCCTCTGCCATCCCGGTGAGCATTTAGCGCCCCTCTGCCGTTCCCCGCCCTTTCAGCGTCCGCTGCTCAAGTGCTCAAGTCCTCGATGCGGCATGAGGGTTTTCTGGTTTGGGCACCTGAGAGACGAAACTAGAGCGGATTTTTCAGAGGGAAGGTGAATTAATGGCAAGTTACAGATCGTGTGAGGTGATTGATTCATGTGAGATCCCAGCACCCGTTTTGAGCTGTTTTTTTTCTTTTGGTTTCTTGACGGTTTGGAACCCTAATCCATGGAAATCTTGTGGCATTTCAGTTTCAGAAAGGTAAAAGAGCCAAGGACGCTGCATTAGGGTTCACGCCGATCCGCTCTAGTTCAATGGCAATGGCGGAGACGGCGAGGCTGCCTGAGCAGCGGAGCAGGCCCCTCGACATCGCTATCCTCCTTGAAGAGATCCTCTCGGAAATTCTGCTCTTGCTACCGCCGAAATCCATCCTCCGCTGCCGTGCCGTCTGCAGGACCTGGCGCAACGTCACCTACGACCGCGCATTCCTCCTCGCCCACCACCGCCTCTAGCCGCCCCGGCGCCTCCTCACCTTCCTCCGCAACGTGGGTAGTCGCCACGACGACCTGGATGTCTTGGACTACTGCGTCGAAGCCCTCGACTTTTGCACACACCAGTTCCGGTCTGTGGCCCGGTTCACCGGCCAAGATTACGATTGCTCACTCGAAAGACAGCCCATTCACCATCCACGCTTCTTGTGATGGTCTCCTGCTCATGTCCTACAACAGCTATTTGCATCTCTGCAACCCCACCACACGTCAGTGGCTTTGGGTCTTTCCATCGGCGCTTCAACATGACAAGGTTGTGGGGCTCTATGCTCATGGCCATTCTTCTGAATACCGAGTATTGTACCATCGAGAATTTGGTTTGGGGCCTACATTCTATATCACCACTGTTGGCTCAGGGAAGGAGAGGTGCATTTGGCCCCATTCATCATCCGCATCCCTGAGAAAGTGGTTGGCCAAAGGGACAAAGGGTACTGAATTCAATGAGCCTTTCCTGTTTCATGGAATCCTGCACTGGCTGCTGCACTTAGGTCGACTGAACAAGATAGTGGTGTTCGACACACTGGATGAAGTGTTTCGGTGGTTGCACGTACCTTTCAAGATAAAACATGTGACGTCATTGCTTGAGATTGAGGGCAGGCTTGCCATGTCAAACAGCCATATTGGATCGTCAAAGGTGGATCTTTGGCTTCTGCAAGACTGTAAGTGTGTGGTATGGGTCCACAAGTATTGCATTGAATTACCACTGATAGAGATTTGCTGTTTTGAAGAAGAAGATGGTCGGTATCTTCATGTTGTTTCCCTAGAGGGTGATGTTTTGGTTGATGGACTTGATTGGCAGTTTCACTACGACATAAAGGGTAATTTACTGGAAAAATTTAAATGTAATGGCCGCATGCTGAACATTTCTCCACACATTCTCCAAGAAAGTCTTGTTCCACATGCAGTGTTCCAAATCCTGGATAATGAAAGTAGACATGAACCACATTTCTTCAGGGGGCTGTAGAGCATACATTGTTTACCATGAGCCTATTTCACACTTTTGGATATCTATTCGATGGATACTGCAATTTTAGTGATGGAACTTAGTTTCGTTATAGTATCTCAGTCAATGAAGGATATATGCTTCTAGAAACTTGGATGGTCAATCTGATCAGTATTTTTGTACCTCCACATGTTTATGTTCAACACTGAGGATATCATTCCAGTACTGTACGTGGAAAATTTAAATGCCTGAGACCGTTTATTTTCTGGTTTTTGGAAATTTGAGACTGAACAGTTGATTATGCTAGTTTATTTCAGCATTGCAAGATGGTTGTTTTTTATTGACTTCTTGCAGCTTTATTTTACCATTTGGTTTGCGTTTATAATGCTTTGGTATTGAAGGGTCATTGTCCATTTGTGTTGCTGATGGGTATGTCTGATGAGATCCTTGCTTAGTGCCAATTATTTTGGGCATTGATTCCCTGAATGTTGATTGCAAATATCCATGCTTCTGAAGTTCTTGTTTTTATGTTTTTGGAATAAAAATTGTCCACGGCAGGTCTGTTCTAATTGATGTCCTGACTCCTGACACAGATCTAACCTGCCAATGTGCAATCTTATGCTTCATATTTTTCCTTGAACATTGGATCTGGTGTTTATTCTAGGAGCAGTTGAAATGCTTGATGTGGAGTGGTTATATGGCAGCATACATATGCAAGTAAATTTTGTGTGATAGCTGAAAACACACTATCGACCTCAATATGCGATCAAGGCTTGTTTGGTCGGAGCTCAGTTGCATTACCCATTGCTTGTGAATTGTGAAAATAGTGGTGTTTGTGTTGAGTTTTTGGAGGTCCAGATGTTAAAAATGTGTCTGGGAGCCTGGGAGGCTATGATATGGTATCGTTTATTGATATGATAATGTTGAAGAGGTTGTTAACATCTTCAATCTCAGAACATAGGTAATTTGCTTATGTCGCATTTTTTGACATTTAAATTAATAGAAGGGAAGCCTATTATTATGAACTGATTCTTCTCTAGGTTGGTTGAATGTCATCCTGCCAGTAAAATGCCTTGTAGGTTTAGACAACAGCTAGCCTCCCACAAGACTGATGATATGTTGAATGAAAGATGAAGAAAGGATTGCAGATGTGATGTAGAGGTTGATTGTGGCAAGTCTTGGTCGAGTGCTGTTGCAAGTGCTGCCTTCGGTTGTGTTAGCATCAGATTAGCTGCCTCATGTTTTGGGTACCGATTAGGTGAGTAGCTCGACACCTTTGTTCTAGTTTCACTTCTTATACCTTTGGTTTGTTTTCCCTTTTTTTTTGAACGGTTGGTTTTTCTGGAACTTGACAAACTATGTACTTTGTTCTTGAGTCATCTTGGTAATGAAATCCGGGCCCCATAAATGGAAAAAAAAAAGTAGCTAAGCTGAAATCTTGTTTGTCAAACTGCATTGTATTAGCACGCGCAAGAGCATTCCATTTCGTCGTGGCATTTCAGGTATCATATTTTATCCACGCAGATGCTAAATATTTCGGACCAATGCAAGATTATTTTTTGTTGTTTGCTGCGCAATGAATAATGAAGTTTGCAGTTAGCCGCTACTATCGCTAGCGATCCCAATTCTAATGGGCCGTGATTGGACCGGATCATTTGTCCGAGAAGAGAGCTTTGGTGGAGTGGTGGGCCAACTACGGAAGGCTTGGCAAGGGTAATTTTTGTCCGAATTAAGGCCTAAACAAAATCCAATGGTGCTGGTGCCCTCTGGGTTAAGAAGGAACGGCTGAGATCATCTGTCGCACCGGCCGCTCGATTAATTACCTCCTTCTTCGTCTTCCTTGGGAAACACTCCCCGACCCCCCGAGCTCCTCCCTCCCCTCCCATGGCGACCGACGCTTACCCCGTCCAGTACCTCCACCGCCAATCAAACGGCGGCAAAGGCGATGGCCAATGGCACAACCTCGGCGCCGCCTACGCCGCAGTCAGGTTCCTCCGCCCGCAGGGCCGCTCCCTCGTCCTGTACTCCGGCCCCGACGGCGGCACCCAGCAGCGCATCGTGTTCGCCTACCCGATCCTCCCAGGCGACGCTTTCGAGAAGATGGACTGCGAGACGCTCTACTGGGCGGAGCCAGAGTGCGGCGAGGAGTTCGCGCTCTGCTTCCTCGACGAGGCCGCCTGCGCCGCCGTCTGCGGCGGCATCTCCCCAGTGACGAAGACGCTGGCGGCCGCACTGGACGGCCTCGCGGAAAGGCTCGCCGGGCTGCGCGTGGCGAAGGAGGAGGGCGCGTCCGCCGGAGATGGCATCGCCGGCCGGCTTGCTGCGCTCAGCATAGGCCGCCCATATGAATCACCCAACACTAACTAGGGTTTTATGTGAATTATGTCGCCGTCGTCGTCGTGATGTAGAATTTCTTCCTAATCTGTAGCATGTAGCCCCTGTACATGTCTGATCGGAATTAACAATGGTAGTTTACGCCTGCAAGATTTTCTTCTTACTTGACCTTGATCCATCTTTGGCGGGATGGGCGGGATTAACAAATAATCCAGACCTGCAGTTATCATCACAGAACAGAAGAACGAAAATTGCAGTTATCATCAACCATAACAGAAGAATGAAAATTGAAAGTAGAAAAAGATTACGGACAAGGACAATTGATAACCAAACAATCACAACAGGATTGATGTCAGATTGATGGTGGCTTTCAATAAGCAGAGCTTGCAGCTATAGTCACCACAGCAGCTCACCATGCTTGCAGTTCCAGAGAACCTGGTAAAATTTGGCCGGCCTTCTCATAACAGCAGTGGAACAAACAAAATAGGAAAAATTTACTCATATATGACTTATTTTCTTGAAGCAGCACCTAATCCAATATTGCATTCAGATGGGATGATGCTAGCAAAAAGCTTTTCTTGTGGAAATTCTGGAGATCCATTACAACCGCAACAACTACACGGACAGTGTGAAGGGAAAGGAACTCTCATTTAAATGCTACAGCAAAACAGCTCAGGGCATCAAGTAAGATACATCTGCCATTCGAGGGGCTAATGCACGTTTTGTTCCATTTCAATATACCAATAGAATATAAATCATCAAGCTAATGCCCATTTGTTACACTTCAAATTTATCAGGGGAATATGAATCACTAAACACTGAGAAGTGTAATTTGAATGACAGTTTAAGTAAATATTCACTAGACACAGCTGCTGCGCACCGAAGGGTTCAACAAAAATCCAAGCTCTTCATCTCAGCAAGAACACACCAATATACTTCATACCTCATTTCATATTCTGACATCTTGGTAACCTGACTCTCAAGGAAAGAGTTTAAGGGTGAGGGAAATCCGTTCTGTTGAGTTCAAGTTCCATTTAAGTATGTGTCTTAGAAGTCCAGTGGCATTCCAAACATGTCATTGATCTCTGCCATCACATCACGGGTAGTAATAGTGGGCTCAAAGAGATCACTCTGACATTCAAATTTGGAAGCATTGCTTGGTTTAACTTGGGCTGCACCATTTTCTTCTGGGTCATCATCAGCTAATATGGAGAAACCACTGAGCGGAGCCGCTTTTCTCTCTGACAGTGCATTGGTTTTCTTGTTTTTTGGTTTCTCACCTTTGAAGTTCAGTGGCCTCCCAAACATGTTGTTTATATCATTCATAGCCTCCTTTAAATTGACAGTTGGTTCGACCAACCCATGGTGGCAAGCATTTTCCACTTTAGGCTCTCCAACAACAGCTGACCCAACAAATCTATGAATAATTGTGTCTTCTCGGAGTCCAGATATTACAGGGTGGAAGTCATCACATCTTATTTTTGAATCAGTTTGTCTTGAACAGAGTGAAATATCCTTATCATGAGTTAGTTGCACATTTCCAGAATTTACCTTTACATCATTATCATTTTTCTCAAACTGTTCTTCTTCATCATCTGGCAGTATTGCAAACCCTCCCACAAATGGTTTCTGGAAGTCAAAATTGGCTTGCTGCCTTGAATCACGCAATGGCTTTGGAGGACATCTAGTGCTCTTATGGCACATGGCATTACAATCATTGCCATTAGGCTCACTTTCATCAACAAAGATTTCAAATCCACTTGCCTTCTTATTTACCTTCGTGTTCTCCTTATTAAAGTTCCTGTGCTGTGCCATTTTTTGGTTGTTGCAGTTAGGATCATCCTCATCGACAAAGATCTCAAATGTGCTTGTTTGCTGACTTGACTTTGGATTATCCTGCTTCATGTTCTTGTCCTGGAGTATGCTGGGTTCAGTCCCGTTAGGTTCCTCTTCATCGACATAGATCTCAAATGCACTTGTTTCCTGATTAAAACTTGGTTTATCACGATTTGAGCGCCTCTTGAGCTTTGTCTCTGGTTCCAATGGCTCCAAAAACATGCTGCTGATAGCATCCATTGCCTCTTTAGTGTTTATAGTGGGTTCAACAAGGCCATGGTGGCATGCATCTTCAGTTTCTGACTTTCCAACCAATGCAGAGCCCACAAACCTTACAACTACAGTATCATCACTATTATAACGGGTCAAACTCTTTGTATCTCCTGAAGTGCCTCTAGATAGTGTATGCCCTAAGGGATGCTGAAAACCTAAATGAGGATTAGAACCACTTCCTGATATTTGAACTGGATTGGACTTTGGTCCTGTACAATTTCCGCTTTGACCTGCAACATATTCCAACATCAAGTACCATTCAATGAAATAACCAACAAATAGGCAAAAGTACAGTTTAAAGTGCTGCCAAGAAGGTATTTTTCTTTCATAGTCTTGATCAATAAGCTTTGAACAGACCGAAGCTTGACAAAGGTTGGTCACATAAGAGAAGATTGATTTGCATAGCCTGATGTATGTTTTTTTTTTACTTAGAAGTACCTTCAACTTTGTTCGTTGATGTAGCAATTGACTGAACCTTGTTAGGCATTCGTTCTTGCTGCACTTTAGATTTCCTCCTCTTGTATAGTTCCATGCGCTGAATAAATTGTTCATGTGCTTTCTGCAGCTCCCCAATAGGTTCTGAAAGGCTATTGAATACATTGGTAAATGGTAAGTACCTACCTTTACTTTGCAAGGAGCTGCAGACTGATATTAATTTTAATGTAAGGTTTCAATCTACAATACAAGGATTTGCAACCCAATTGTTTTGCATTAGGCGGACCTAAGATACGTCCATTGACAAATAAATTAAGTACAGGAACTTTTTTTAATGTATAATTTTATATCAAATGTTTCCTTTAGGAAAAAAAAAGAAACATATTAGATGTAGTTGTTCAACTGAAGTTTAAGCTAGGATAACAAACTGCAGGTAAAAAATATGGAATCAGCAAAAATAATGCTGGTATAAATAATCTTACTTCTGTGTTCCCAAGCAGTACATCTTCTCAGCATCCTCAAATCTCTTGTGCTTCTCATAATACAGTGCATAAGCCATATAAAATGCGGCTCTCTTAAGGCCTATTCTGTTCTTTTGCATCTTGTTTAGCAATGGCTTCGCATCCTTCACAAAGTCCATCTACACCATTAAAAAAAGGGAAAGATCACAACAGGACCTTTAAGTCCAAGAAAATATTCTAACCAAAAGATTTGTGGTGTGCTCAACAAAGCCCAGATAAATCTTAAAGGGGAGCAAACCAACAAGCAAATTATAGTATGAGTAAACAAAGAAATGTATGAAATGAGGACATCAGATTGAAATCGCTATCAAACTATTGCAGATTCAAGTGACACTGGGCAAACCTGGAGCCCCAAACTAATCGATTTTACGGTGGGACTGCAAAACATGAGCCTGGCTTATCTTAAGAGATCCCCAATGAATTATGACGATATCAGTAGAGAGGAAGCGGGGTGGACGGCTGGTTTTAGAAGAAGGTGGCTGACCAGCTGGATCCAGACGCGGAGGTAGCGGGGATCGTCGCGGTACCGGTAGTCGTCCTGGAACTCCTGGGCGCACTTCTGCAGAAACCTCGGCAGCTTCTCCCGCAACGTCGCCGGCGGCAGCGCCGCCTCCATCTTCCGCATACCCCTAGCAAAAATGATTCGATCGATCAAGAAGAAGAAGAAGAAGAAGAAGAAGAAGAAGAAGAAGAAGAAGAAGAAGAAGAAGAAGGGATGCACATACACAGGGATTAGGGGTGATAGAAAGTACCGGAGCCATGGGCGGAGGGGGTCGGAGCCGGAGTAGGAGCGGATGTCGCTCACCACCGCCGACAGCAGGTCCTTCTCCTTGCCTCCGCCGCTGACGCTGCACTGCTGCTCGGCGGCCGCGGCCATGGGTGCGGGTGGTGGATCGGACTGGCGGCCCGCCGGCCAGTGAGCAACTGAGCGACACGAGAGGGGGTTTCTGGGTTTGAAATACTACGGCTTTTGCTAATTTCAAATCTCGTTCGCTCGTGTGGATGACAGGTGGGGCCACTCGTCATACTTAACATAAGGCCCCCCCTGTCAGCTAGGCATCTCTGTTCGGCGCATCACGCCGGGTCCAGGAGCCAGTTCGATCATGAGCGGCATCGCAGACAAGATCGTGAACCACAAATTTACAATCCATCACAATTCACAAGGGACGACAATGGGAATTGGCCCGAATTTTGTTCAAAATCCGTCTTGCATACGGTACAAAATTGATGTCTGCTCAAAATGTGTTCAAGTAAAAACACTGTAACCAAAGGACTCACAAGACTGGAACCAAGGAAACAATCAACTCTGCGTCTCTGCGGTACGAACAAGAAGACAGATTTCAAGCCGTTCCGCGGAAGAGATCCTGGAGATCAATAATGTCGGCAAGAACTCCAGCTGCAATGGTATCGTTGCCAGCTCCTGCGCCCTGAATCACCAGAGAGGCGCTCTCGTAGCATCGCTGTACATCTCCACCTGCCCCAGGACAATCAGAGTCACTTTTATCTTCTCACATAGTACTCAGTAATAACCAACAGTAAAAGTGAATGAGCTGAAGCGCAGAGAGATGAATTGAACAAAAAAAAAACAGATATCAAACAAGCTTCCATCTATCTACTTCTAACACATTACAAGCCCACCTAATCAATGTCTTTGGTAATTTTAGTGTGTCCAAGTTTGTGCAAACAATGAAAAATTCCCAATCCGACGAATGAATGAAATGCTAATACAGACCCAACTCACACTTGTAGGCTCTTTTGTTTTCACCTGAAAATAACCGGCCCTTTAGGCTACCAACTGAACAGTGCCACTTGACATTGAATGAAAGAAAAAGGAGAGAAGAAAACAAAAAGGGAGTAGCATACCACATTGTCACTTCCTCTCAACCTTCCCAGTGCAGAATTTTTGGGAAGCTCTTGAAGGCCCACTTGGCACCTACAAGATGGGGATGTTATTGTACACAACCATTGAAACTACCCTTACCGAATGCATGAAATGGGCAATTAAAGATGCCAAACATGACACATGGTGGATAACGAAGGACCATAAGTTCATAATATCTTCATTTATTATTTTCCAATTAGCAGAATTTTAGTGGATATAATCGGTACCATATTTGGAAAATTGACAGTAAAATTAAACCATACTGTGGATTCAAAAGATAGATTGTAGGCTTTGACAATAATATACTCTGCAAATCTAAACACTGATTAATGATGCAGATGGGCATAGCACAATACCATCACATTGAGCAGGAGACATACCCTGTGCTTTCAATCTTACAGACATAGCGAAGAACATTTCCTTTCAAAGATGCTGCCTTGACTCTTTCTTCAATGCTTTTATCAAGTTGTACGAAACCACTTTCAAGGATGCCCTTTGTGGACATTGCATCAGGTCCTAATTCACTGGGATATAAACTCTCAACCTGAAGATAATTACAAAATTAGCACACCTGAATCTTTTTAATGAACAGGGAGCCTGTTCAATTACAAACAGCATTCTAACTGGAATGTAGGACAGAGAATGTGCATAAGTATTGTGGTTATGTATAAAGTAGAAAAAAATCAGAATGAGTGATGGTTTAGATGTTAAAATTTTCAAATTCAAAATTCTTGCATCACAGAAAACTAATGAACTACTATCCACTACAGCAAAGCTAATGGTTACATAAAGCCATAAACTAAATAACAACTTCAAAGGTTTCGAGGGCATTCACTTAATTATTTCAGACTATAAGATACATGAGATGTAATTCACCGGTATCATATATTCCCTAATAATCCTGAACACAAGTCTAAGGTGATGTCCAGTGACCTGATATTGTAGAAGAGTGTGCTGTGTATATTAGACAAGAGCTGTCCTTATCCATAGCAATCAGTAAAGAGTAAATGATGGTTTCAAGTAATGCTTCAGGCAAACTATCACCAACTAGAATGATATCAACAAGAAATGCATCATTTCAAACAACTAGATTATTGTTGAACAGCCAGAAGAACAGTAAAGCAACTTGCTACCACCTACCAGTCTCAGTTATAATAGTGAAAACATCAGCCCATGCACACTAAACTATGTATATACAAACATTAAAGCACACAAATATCAACGATGCTAAATATATACATACATTAATATTCTCCATGCTGATATGTTGCCCTAGAAGCCTAGCTAAGATCAGTACCTGCATTCAAAGATGAACTTGAGACCTCACCACCTAATTGACAAAGAATGAAAGAATCAAATAAAACATCTGAATCTGAACATAAACTTCCCTTTTGGAACAAATATTTGCAAGGTTATTTATAGATTTTCCAAATAGGATCAGTGCATGATAGAGGCCTTCCTGAACTGGAGGACTATTTATGATATTCATGTGCTATTGAATATGTTTTCGATCAAATCCTGGTATGACACAATTAAACACAAAAAAGAAATACACAATAGCAGTTCATGATATATCATTCCATGAACTTAGGGGGAGAAGAAAATAGCGGCAATGGTTAGTTAACAAAGACACAGATAAAGTGCATTGTGTAGAGTAGCATGTAATTCATCAGATGAAAAATTAACCTTTCTAGCTACGTCCATCCCACTGAGATCATCACGTGGATCTACCAAAATTAAACAGCTGAGTAAGTGAACTTATCACAAGCATCAGTAGATTGTCAGTAAACATGAAAACTGTAATTACAGATAATGAATGAATACCGAGTACACATTAATGTTACGATGCCAGGAATGAATGAATATATTTTTAGACCTGGTTCTGTATAACCAAGAGACTTGGCAGTTTTCACGACTTCACTAAATCTCTTTCCATCCTCCAGCTCACTCATCACATAACCAAGTGTACCTAAAGAATCATAGGGATATATGTGTGTATTGCTCTGCTATTTGGAAAAGAAACACATTTTACAAACAAATAAGCTAATAACTGTGTACCACTCAGACTGCCAACAATACGAGAAATTGGATCTCCAGAGGCAATGATACGGGTTACAGAAGCTATTACATGTAAACCAGCTCCAACCTAACAGTAAGAATTGCAAGTATCAGCAGAGATCCTTTGTAATAATGAAAAGAAACTGCCAAAGAGGATTTTCTTAAGCATCTGACCATACTCCTATGATACAATGATATATCAAAGAAATGACTGAATATCCACGAATATGAAACTATAAACAAAAATTTTAACAGTGAAATGACAAATATTTCTATATCACTGAGCGATGAAGAAATTACTAGTAGCATATGCATGCAGTAGATTCAAATCTTATCCGACAGAAATTGGAGACCAACATTTCAAAATCCTCCTGTATGAAAGAAAAAGATACATTTGGTAAGAAGATGTGAACTTACGTATCGACAGGACACTAAATATTGGATTGAAGACTTTATGCAGAAAAGAAAGGCCAAGAGGACATTACATGAACACAAGTAAGTAGTTTCTTGTTTGCCAATACAACACAACATCCACAATCGACAGCATGCTTTAGCATGCCAACAGTATTCTATGTTGCAGAACAATCAACTAGTACAAGACCTGCACAAAGGAGTGTAACTGTATTGGATGATAAGTGAAAAGATATTAAATTCTAATTCTATTTTAAAAACTAACATCGAACACTGATAAAAAATCATAGAAAAAATATCAGATAACGCAGTTTCTTCACCGATTTCTGTTCCATGGAATTTAAAAACTCAGCAAGCAATGTATGCTGTGTAGGGAGAAGGATCAAAAACCAGTTGTTTTGCCAAGAAGATTGGCAGTGTCAGTAACTTTCCTCCTAGCCTCAGGGTTGTTGAATAGCTGGCATTTCCCTGAAATTGCAAATCCAACCATCCAGTATTTTACATGTCACGTGTATGTACAAATAAAAACATCCCTAAAAAACGACGAAGGCAACAGATGGGGTACGGGGTACCTCGAGCGAGAAGGGATAGGGGCGACCCTGCGGACTTGGCGGCGCAGAGATCAGTGAGGAGCGCATCATCGAGGCCGTTGGAGTGGAGGTCTTCGGCGACGAGGAGGGGGAAACTGTCGGCGACGCCCTATAATCGGTGGCGGCAGCCGGCAAGTATCGGCGATCAGAGCACTCAATCGGAGAGGGAGGGGAAGTGGGACTGGGAAAGGGCGGTCAGACTCAGACCCACCTGGTTGGCGTGGAGCAGGCGGCAGGAGACGACGTGGCGGAGGAGGTGGCGGCCGACACCACCGCAGCCGAGGAGCACGACGGGGACTGACCTCACCGAAAGGGGCACTGTTGTAAATGTTGCTTCACCGTATCAGCGAAAGTGGCATTTCGGTTTGTTTGCTACTGTTGTTTAATCGGCCCAGGCCACACGCAGTATGTTCTCTCGGCAAGGAAATGCTACTGCATATCTAACACAATTATAAGTATTTTTTTAAAAAATCTATTCTTAATATTTGAGAGATATCGATGGTCCAAGTTTTAAAAAGTTTGATTAAATAAAATCAATCAGTATCATATATTTAAATACGAAAATTTTGCAATATATTTATTTTTTGGGAGAAGTAAGCAAAATAGATAAAACTGATTGAACAGTAGATTATTGCATCCCTCATGTTACCAAGATAACCATAATTATAGTTAGAGCAATCTATGTGTTCTTCTCTATCTTTGACCTCATAATACACTCACCAGCTCACAAACCCTTTGAAGCTAGTGAGGAAAATGTACATGAGGCAATAGTTGTTTAGGCTAATAAAGAGTTATGAGAAGATTTCACCGCAGAAGATAGCACCTCAATCAACTATAAGAATACCTGAAGCATGTATGTTCAAAGAGCTAGCACCATCCTTCGCCCTCATCAGCCTAGCTAGGATTAATTAAATATTCTATCACCACAACCAAACAAAATTAAACCCATATTTCTTTCTCTAAAGAAAACGATCAAACAAAGTTGAACTGTGACCTAGATTATACAACCGGTGTTGCCGAAGAGATCTCCAACAGTAAAAAAAAGACAAAAGCCAAACTTGAGAGAGACAAAATTCAACAAATTGGACTCACCTAGTATATGGAGAACATACCTCACTAGCGCTACATTGAAGAGATGATAGAGTAGTCCAATGGTGCCGATTGAGAAGCTTTGAGAAGACAAGAGTCGTGGAGTTTTCTTTTCGTTTTTCTTTTTGACAATGGTCTGTGCTTCTTTTCATCATCTTAAATAGTTCAATTACATATCGAACCATATCTTATGCTATCTAAGATCATATTCTTTTTTACAAAACAAAAGAGACAACTAATCAACACACTAAAATCATAACTTTTACATGTGGATGTTCTCTCATTTAATTGTTTACTCAAAAGGTAAAGATAATAAAGCCCAGTGGATACAATCAATTTACATGCAAGCATGTACATGCTCTTTCTAATGAACACAAAAATTTATTTAAAACTTACAATGTGCTTTAAGCATATGCTATTGAGGGCTTGATAAAAAAATATAAGAGGCACGGGGGAGGGGAGCACAAGATTTTTTCAATAACATCATGGTTTATTTCCGGTAACACACTTTAAGAGGAAACATTATCCTAGGCCATATGATTATTCACTGATGGATGATGTGATCTTAAGGAATCTTAAACTCTTAGTAGCATCCCATTTCAACAATCCAATTCATCATCGCGATTCATAGATCATTGTAATTTACTATGGGTATGCAGAAGTTTTAGATCATAGATTTCTCCTCAAATTTCGTGATCTTTTATTCTCATCCATATACCACCTATTCAATATCTCCCGAGCAATCTCTACCTAAAAAAGAACATGCAACACATTATTAAATGAGAAAATTTGCTCTTCTTCATATGTTACTTAAAAAAGATTTGATAAAAAAGATAAGAAGAAATATAGAAAAACAAAAGTAGTATTTTTGCTAGTCTATCATAAGTGCAATGGATAGAAGCACAATAGTCTAGACTAGTGTTCCAAAAAGCATGCCAATCCAAATTCCCTATAGAAGCAACCAATGAAAGTGAGAAACACAACTTAGACCCATGATTGACAAATGAAATTATATTATAACAATCAATACCTTACCTTTATTTGAAATCCTAGGATATAGCCTAGTATTGCTCCAAAAGGATACCAATCAAGCAATCAAGTAGTATGATGTAATGCTAACATAGGCAACAACACTTTGCCAACCTAACCCTATAGCAACACCTACAGATAATTAAAATTGAAATATTGCAATTAAGTTCAATGTGAAATTTTCAATTATTATGATATATACTTATCTTTCAAATAGAATAGCATACCTAAGAGCACTGGTTGAACGCTATTCAATAAAATGGAGAAGGCTAGAAGAGGAGAAAGGTCCGTGACGGCAATGGCTACTACCTTACTTTCATTAAATATATATGCAAGGCTTCCATGGAAGATAAGGAAGAGCACAAAAAACACAAATCCTATCCAGAAAGAAGTGGTGACCACATCGAAAATGGCAAACTTAGCCCTTCTTGCACTCTTAGCTTCAAGTTCATTTGTCACTTGCACTCTAAGAATATGTATGTATTAAGTATATGTCAGATTTATGGACATAATGAATCAGTCAAATGAACAACTTAGTGAGTAACAAGTAAGATCATGAAATTATCCTATTGCAGTAAAAAATCTGACAGAAATTATCATCTTCCAGCCATTGATATTAAGGCTACACATTCTGCAAGTGAAAACAACAATGCTCAATAAGCTTTTTTTTCAACTACTAAAGGAAGAACACAAAAGCAACAAATTGATAAATATCAACATGATCTAACTCTTATTCTCTAATTGAACTAGTATTATGAAACATTTTGGAGTACTGTGATATATTATCATATTGAAAGAGCATCAAGAGCAACCTCTGCATCCTTCATATAACCAGTGAGGAGTACCAATATAGTATTGTACCACAATTCCAAACTGAAAGGTAGAAGGAAAATAAACACTTAACATCTATACATCATTTTGTTTGCTACAACATCAAAACCTTTGCTCTCTGAAATTTCATATGTAAACATAAGCATAACTATGTTACTTACCAAAGCATCACTCCAAATAATAGTGAAAGCTTGACAATATCAACAAGGTCAACAAAAGCAGTAGATGAGAACCCTATCCATGTTAGAGTATAACCACCAAAGAAAACAAAAGCGAGCTAGCCAAATATGAGGATCCAAAAGGCAATGATCATAGACCCCATGACCCTGATAAGGCCAAGCTAGAACTTGATCGTCAGAAGCTATGATAGGAATAGGTGAAGCCCAAGATTGAGCAAGGTGAGGTAGCTGATGATCATGTTCTTGCTATGTACTTGTAGGTACATTTAGAGCGTGAAGGCCCAAACATAGGAGAACATCACAGGAATGTGCCATAGCTGGCCAAGGGCAATTAGGAGTGGAGTAGTGAAGATGTAGATTGGGAGAAGGATGACTTTACGATAGAAGAGAACTATTCATAACCGTTGTAGGTAGATGCCCAACATGTGGTACTGCTTGGCACCATACCATTGACCACACAACGTTTTTAATGTGCTCGTTATGCCTAGCTGCAGTTTATAACAATGGGCATGTGTGGTTAGCTATGTAGAGTGTTTTTGTATGCACAAGTGGAAATTAATTGTAAGTAAAAGATAAAGAGGTTTTTCATAACTTTTATTTAGGCATGTTTACGTTTTATTTGTATATTCTGTACTGTAAAATCTTTAAAGACTTTGCTGTTGTTGCACAGCTAGCTGACAGACTGTAGGAACTACTTCTGTGCTTCGATCAGTGGTGCTAGGAGAAGATAAATTAAAGACATGCATATGGTTTGTCTCAATTAATAGAAGGGCAAATTAAAGCACGAGAAATTTTCAGCGACACCATTAGTCTGGATATATGGGCACAATTAAGCCATGACCAATGTCATCAAAGTCAGCTTTGAAATCTGTATATATATATATTAGTTTAAACCCAAAAGTAAACAGGAATCAGTGGTGTTACCAGGATGCCAATGCTGAAGCGCATGAGGATGGTGGAGACGAGAGCGTAGGCGAAGAGCTCGGTGGCGCCGATGTGTCCGACGAAGGCTTGGCTGATGTCGGTGACGCTGAAGGAGGATAAGCAGGCACAGATGGAAGGACCCACAGCTTCTTGTTCTCCTCCACCACGCGCCGCCCCAGCGACCTAACCTCCTCCTCCTCCGACGGATCCTCCTGTTATTGTTGCTTGGTGCTGCCTCCGGCACCGTTGGCCGGCGGCTTAGGCTCGAGCAGAGGAACCCTCTTGTCATCATCACCCGGCCTCTCCATTGATAGTCTGCTAGCTACCTAGCTGGTTTCTTGTGTGCAGCAATGGAGATGGGATTAACACAAGTAGTATTTCAGTTTCAGATCGAGTAGCTGTTTGAATTGAAGAAGTCTAGCTGCCTAGAAGGAAGGAAAGCATCTTCAATTATGTGTCATCTACCGTGAGACATGCTTTAAAGGAGAGGAGGTAGCTGTGGTGATGACGAGGGAGGATGTACAGGATTAACCCAGTGGTTGATGCATGGTGGGTTGGTAGGGAGGGCATGGTGGAAAATTAACATGAACGAACTAATGGTGATTCTGCTTGATCATCTTCGATTCAGGAATCAGGATTCGCTAATCGCTAACTGCAAAAGGAAGAAGGAATAAGGAGCGAGAGATTCAGGGGTTGTGCACATGTGGCAAGCAGGTGTACTGTTGTGCTGCATGTTTTGTTGGAACTATTCTTGTTTCATAGGATTCTTTTACGTTTAATTAGCTAATTTGTTTTAGTCACGTCATGTGTTAGACGTGTTTGCAGGAATATACATGTAGTAGTTGAAAATGTGATGTGTTCACGTTGAATTTGTCCACAGTTAGTGGTGTTGCATGCATCGGTTAGCTGATTAGTTAGTACGTGCATGTGTTGCATGAGTGAGCTGAGCAAGTATGGCTGCTATCTTCATGCGTGCAGTTAGCTAGTGGAGGCTAGGTTGAGTGGATCGCGTGCTACGTGCGCGTATGACGCGGGCAAGTTGTTGCTCTGTGGCCGTGTGTTTGAGGCTTATAAAGCCATGTAATCATCAGTTGATTAGTGACGAAGCGAATAAGAAGAAAAGCTATAAAAGGTGTTCGTTGCCGCAAGTTCTTGTGCGTGTGCCCACAAAATTATTCGCTTCAGTTGTTCTTCCAAGGAGTGTGTGTGTTTGTCATTAGAATCCTTGAGCTATCTCTAACATGTTTGGCTGCAGCAACTCAACTCAATTGGCTCATCTTCTGCTTCCACACACGTACGTACGCGGATGAATCGATGGAGACAAGTGTACGTTGAAGAAAAGAGGCATGTACGTACATGGATCACCACCATCGTGAACGTGAAGCACGGCGGAGGAGCGGTCACGTCGCCGGTCTGACGAGAACACGGTTATGGCCGGAGGGCGTCAACGTCGCCGACAAATAGATGTTTGTCCCGGTCTGCTGCCGCGCTGCATCCTCATATGCATGCGTCTTGGTCACTGACAAATAAGTTAGTGGCTGCCAAATGTATTAATTCCTGATTGAACGATGCCCACTCGCGCGCCCAGCCATGTGGGAAAAGGAGATCGGTCGCAGGAACGACCGATGCTAGTACATGGAGATGCCATGGAGCCGTCGTCTCGTCTGGGCCACCCCTGTTCACAATTCATGCCCGTCTTCTCCTCGATCCATCGGCAGCTAGCACACCAGCTAACCACTTGATCCTACTCCTACTTGGTTAATTAGGTTGCCCAAGTTAAGGTAATCTTGTGCGTCGGCATTGGCCATGTTCGACGGCGACATGCATGCCTGCTATCTAAAAGGCAGTATGTCTTCGTCCTTTTCTTTCAAGTCGCTGCATGTGTCGTCGTCGGCCCCTCACCCCCAAGCAACAATGTCATCCTCGCCCTAGTCGCCACAGCCTCACCCATTGCCCACACATGTATCCATCTCCGAGCAGCGCTACCGGCGTCCTGCTGCTTCATGCCACCGCATACTCGTCGCCTTCCTCTTTCTCATTCCTTTGTACACACCTTTTTCTCTTTGCCTTAACACTTGTCTCTCTTCTACTAGATGCAACCCCACGCATTGCAACAGTATATCTAGCTATGAATGATTCACATGGCAAACTAATTGTGCTATAAATATTAAGAAAATTGCCCCCAGTTTGGACCTTTTTAGCTGTTTTCGTAGGCCTGGTAATCTAATGGTAGATGTTTGAGGGACAACAATCCGATGGCTAAAATATGCTGATGCCGTCAGTTTGAGGCTTTTAATCGTTTCTATAGGCCAGGTAATCTTAGAGTAGATGTTTGAAGGACACATTGATCCAGCGGCTAAAATATGTTAATGACGTGGCTCAAAATGAATACTTCTTTATAGCAATTATTATTGCTTTGTGGGTTGTAATTATATAGAACGAAATGATATATGAAAATGTTTTTCTTTGTGTCAGCCTTAGTACTAATTATAGTTTGTTCCTAAAAAAATTTGGCGTTCAACTGAATCCCATGCCCCACAATAGGTCTGCCTATGTGGAGACGTGAAGGCTGAAGCCCTGTTGGAGCCTATTGCCGCCACTTTAAAGTAAAGCCCTTCTCTAGCAACTCATCCATTGTTAGACTGGAGAAGTTCTTTTTTTCTAGTGGTGGTAGTGGTGGATTGGTGGTAGTAAGTGAGAGGAGAAAGAGAGGAGAGCATGGAGCCGTGTAAGAATGGAGAGGATGAGCAAAGTTGAGCGGAGCAGGAAAGGAAACTAAGAGTGGTTAGAGTGGAGTAGAGCTAGAAGAGGAAGGAAAAAAAAGAAGACAGAAACTTCGATAGAAGATTGGTGTTTGTTAGCCTGCAATCTTAGAGCGGATGGTGCTTTTCTTAAATCTATTGTTGTTGGAGCTTGACTGGTTGAATGATTGATTATGAAATAATGATAATGTTTTATACATTTGTTTTTACGTTACTTTCATCAGATGTTAATTGTGTAAGTATTGATTCATGGCTTTGGTATATATTATGTGTTCAAGCCATAAGGTGACTATTTAATTGTAGGGTAGTTATATGTATTTGTTTTTCTTTTGAATCCTATAGATGGTAATTATGCTTGTTTGATTAATGATGTAGGAGTATATATTCTATATGCTTAAAGCAGTTGTTTTGGTTAAGGTAGCTATACGTATTTGTTTCTTTTTTAAATCTCAGATGTTGATTGTTCTCGATTCATGATTCAGTGCTATTTATATTTGGTTATGTGTTTAAGGACTAAAATGATTGTTTGATTGTAGCATAGATATATGCATTTATTTATTTTTGTGAATTCCATTTATGTTGATTGTGTTCAGCTCATAATTTAGTAGTATTTATTTTTGGTGATGTGACTAGTCCCTAATGTGGCTGTTTGATTCCATGCTAGAATCTTTTTAAGGGATATTGAACAATTCTAAATTGGCTCTTTTTTTAAGATGTTGGGGTGAAGATGCCAACCTGATCCACATCTCCCTATATAGGATAATTTCTAGCTAACCTAAAATATGTGATGTGTTAATTAGTTATGCAAATGGGATATGCATTTCAAAAGTAGATATATGAGGTTTGCTTGTTATGTATATTCTTAAGTGTGAATTTATCGCATTGATTTGTTGGCAGTTTTATACACTTCAATTGTTCTCAAGAGTGAGGATTGAAGAATTGGTTTTGATATGCTATTGATTTGCGTCGTATAGTTTGACCTTCATGGGCAGCAACATCTTGATTTCACCTTATTTAGTGGTGATATATGTTCTCATAGCATTCTATACAAAACATGGACTAATCATTCTCACTACCAAAGTAGAGGGATTTAAAGTGTGCAATTAGCAGTTGAACACATATGGTTAGGATTAGAAGTGCATTTAACTCAACATTTGTCTAACACTTAGGTGTCTTGGTCACATGATCAGTTATTTATTGTTAGCAGAAGTTCACAATGATTACATTTTGCTTGTTTTCCCAAAGTAGCTAACTAGTTGTCAAACTTGCTTAGTTCATTGTCACATTGAGATGGCTAATAAAATTGGCTGTGATGTCCTTTTACATTGTAACTCAATAGCTAGAAACTTACACAACATGGGCCACGTGGGCCTCCACTAATGGGTTGGCTTATTATTTGAGGGTTTGAGTCTTAGTGTTTTTTTGAAAGGAATGGATTTCATTAATTAGGGGAAGGTTTTTAATCTTAGTTGGTTTCTGCACATTTAGTTTGTTAGTCATATATCACATACAATCTGTACTTTTGCATCTTTGAGGCTATGATGTCAGAACTACTTTGCTGGTCTTGGATAATTTGATGCTTTCTAGGACAATTATGTTACGTGGTATGTTGTATTTGTTTGATATCTTTGTTCTTGAACTAACATTGCATCATGCGAATAGTTCATAATGCTAACAAGCTTCTTGAATAGTCTATAAAAAAGAAATTAACAAGTTTTATACTTTGGCACAATGCAGAATATTCCATCATCATTCAACCAGATCCTTCTGAATTAGCCTATTGGTATGGTTTTCCTAGTTGATCAAAGTGGCAATACAAGGACTGAATATTTGACTTTAGACTTTGAGGGATTTTTTTGTATGGGTGGAAAGAATTTGTCAGAGATAACTCCATTCAGTGTAGTCAATTTTTAGTCTTTACTTACAATAAACACTTATATTTTAGTGATAGGTTTGAGCCATCAGGCATTGACGAGATGCCAGCCCGCTTTCCTTACTCTTCCAAAAATTTGATCATTAAAATAGAAAGTGATGAAGTGGGAATGAACAATGTAGCTATGACATCAGAAAAAATGGCTCCCACCCTTAAGGAGAACAATGGAACCATAGGAAAGAGAACTAGAGATATAGATTGTCTTATGGAAGAGGGTCTATTGAAGAAGTTCTCTAAGGCTAATCCAAAAAGTGCTAAGAGAAAACATTCTTCTATTAGTAAGTCTAAGGAAACATCAACAAACCATAACAGTACCAAAGGTAAAACATTCCTCTATTTCTAAAAATGTTATAGACATTAATATGTTTATTTTGGCATACCTGATTTAGATGATGAAAATTAATAGTCAATTATTTTGAATTGTCAGAGGACATAGGAGTGCAGCATAACTGTAAAAAAAATGACTTGCCACATTTGTTTCATTCATAGAACTTGTTTGGTTGCATTCTTGATTTGTTCCATGCATGACCATAAGTTAGGAGGCCATATGAGTGTCAAAACAGGCAAAGTAATTGCAAAGAGACTTGTCTCTAATCTCTTGGCTAAAGTTGGCTTATTAATTTCTGTTGTCATTGATTATGAAAAATCTTTGTTGTAGCTCATACTTGTTTAGAGTCCTAAGGATTCATATGAAGCTTACTTTTGCACTCATGTCAAATGAAGATATTAATGGTAGCAAGTTGGCACATTTTATGTCTGGTGAGGTGACTCGAGTGGTAAATGTAAGTTATTTGTCCCCTGAATGTAGGGCTAATAAATGACTTATGTAGATAACTTGATGTAGTTGCACTTTTCAGGTATTTCAAATGGTCAAAGACATCTAGCAGTAATATCACAAAGGTGTTCGGTAACTAAAGCAGAAAAGGACCATGTTTTTCAAAGGTCAAAAGAATTTAAATCCAAGAATCCTTTTGCCATGCAAATAATGATGGAGTCATATGTCTATGCTGGATTTTCATGGTAATGTTGCTTTCATGTGCTCATCCTCGTCTAGTATCAAACTTGTCTCTTTTTCTATCTGCATGAGGCTAAAAACATGTGCATGAGAGGATTCTTTAATGTATGATACTAATATGCATAATGGCACTGCCACTATAGTTTAAGAGTTTTGAATGAGTCTTGATTTGGACATTCATCTTGACATTTGATTTCCGTATATAATTGTTCATGATCACTATGATCATATATGTTAAAAAGCTGACAACTGCATAAATCACCAAGTTGTGATAACACATTGCTTTTATCTTATAAGCATATTTTTAATTATGTGATACTCCCTTCGTCTCAAAATATACCTACATTTTTAGATTAAAACTAAAATTTGAAATACAAAGGTAGCTATATTTTGGGGTAGAGGGGTAGCGAATAATTTGTAGGGTTTCTTTATGTGGGTTGTTGAATGCCTAGTTAGACCTGGTGGTTAAACAGTACAATTATTGTATATGTGTGGCCATTATAATGTTACTTTCTCTAGTCATAAATATTTGACACAGATGACTCTAGACATGATGCTTGGTAATTTATCTTTTTAATTTATCTAAACATCCGGTCGGACTAAACAACGCACCTCACATTTTGTCCTTACCCCCGACTCTTGTTTTTCCATTCTACTTCTCCCGAGGCACCCCCTTTCTCACTCATAGCTAGTACCACTTCATTGGTAAAAGATTTATCATCTCCTTTCTCACTCCTACAACCCCAGTAAAAAAATCCGATATTCTCCCACTCTCGACTTCCTTTGGTAGCATTTCAACGGTAAAAGATTTACCATCCTCTTTTCTTGCTCCTACCCAGTACAAAAGATTTACCATCCAATATTCTCGCTCTCCACTTCCTTGATAAAAGATTTACCATCCATCTGTATTCAACAAGCTCTCCAGCAAGCTCTCTCGTTTCATTAGGATCTCGGTGGAAAAAATAGTTGTAAAAGTGTTATCCTCACATTATTATTCAATTCTATTTCCTCAACAAAATGATTTAGTAAATTGTTTACAACATGATCATATGTGGATAATAGTTCTTTGACCATGCAAATAGTTATACTGAATCGTACGAATCTATGTATTCTACATATAACACATATCATTTAATAAATAATTTACATGTAGTATTTATAGAACAATGATAATTCAAAAAAAAATCAAAAACATGCAAAGAAGCAATTCGCGAGCAGAGGAGGCAGAATAGCCACTCTCCAAATGCCACTCTTTTGGTTGTCTTTACATTTTTGCCACCAGAGAGATATGGTTTCTTATTTTTTTTTGCCACTTTTGCATACATGGCATGACATCTAGGCATGGCAGTGTGGAATGCAGGGGTGAAATGTCCATTTTGTCCCTTATGGATCCCACATGTTAGCCTCTCTATCTCGTCCGTGTTCCATCTCTTGACACTGCATGAGGTGCACTTGAGCATGAGGCAGGGCCTCGGCTAGGGACGACTACAGCTGTGACATGGGGAAAGGAGCGTTGGTGGGTGGTGGTGCAGATCCAATGTGAGATGATGCACACCTAGCTTAGCCCGACCTTACCATGGTTGACACCTCAGCCCTACCTCACCCTTTTGCCCTAGAGCCCATCGGCGCAATTTCACACGTCCTCCGCCGCTTAGGGTAGGGATGGAGGAGTTGAAATGGTTACTCTAGGCCATCATGTATGATAGCAACAACGGGAGGAGTAGAGGAAGAAGTGGCCAAGGCCGTGCCTGCATGCTATGCCGCCGTTGATGGAGTGTAAGAAGCCAAGCATTGTGTTAACGCCAAAATTTGGAAAGCCCAGGGAAAGGTTGGAAAAAAGATCGGCTAAAGTAAAAGAATAGTCCGGTTGCTATAAGGAGGAAGGCGATCGGATGAAGCAAGGAGAGATTCAGTCCAAGAATAGAAGATTATCCAGATGAGACCGAGTTTGAGGAGGAGCCGTGGCACTCACAACAGGGTATTTTATCTATGCAAATCATATCTTATATAGATAGAAAGGTTTAGTTAGTTTAGTTAACTTACTTAGAGATATTTTTCTTTTATTTTTTTAGGAGATAATGTCTGATGGTTGTTGTAACCGCGTCGGACTCTGTAATGCCAGGGTATAAATATAGACCCCCTGGAAACCTGTAAACATCAACATATCCTTTGATCAATACAATTTCGACACATCGCCACCCTAATTTATCTAGGTTTTTATCGATGGGGTCTGGTTCTCAACACGGGGCTGTATCGGCTAAGCTCGATCTCCGGCGAAGAGGTAAGTCCCGCCACTATCCTAATATGTCTCACTTTGTCTAAGGCTGCATCAGTTAGGTTCAACCTCTTAGGCAGATCGGATATACCGCATCACGTCCGTGCAAGGTTTATCGGTCTATCAAGCTCTCTCTGTCGTCGTCGATCTCGTGTTGCATTGATTAGGTTTGACCTACGAAATTGCCGATGGTAAATTAAGCTGTAGGCCTATAGGTCTTTGTACGTCGTTTCATCGAAGTGTTAGCCGATGAGTTATCTATACCCCGAGCACCACGCCCAGCGTATCGGCTCCTTGGCTGATACGCACCAGTCTTTAGAGACTTCCCTCGAGTGCCACACCAAGCGCATTGGCCTTTTAGCCGATGCACGCCTATCTTTACGAAGACATCCTCTCATTGGCTCAGCTAGCCGATGGGTTCGCTTTGCCTTTGTTATATCCAGAGCAGCATCGGCTTTGCAGCCGGTGTATATTTTATACGATTCCTTGCCAGTTCGCATATGCCTTTATTGGTTTTTTAGCCGATGAATGAACGATACAGCTTCTATCGACTACCTGCACGCTTTGCTTTAAATACCCTTCGGTGCCTCCATTGGCTCTATGGTCGATGGATCAAGACCTCACTTTCGCTACACCTGGAGCCATTATATCCTTCGTCGGCATTTATCTACGCCTTCATCGGCTCCCCAGCCGATGGAATAGCGTCCTGATCTCTATCGGTGACCAGCTGATACCAGGAGTCATCCAGACATGGCCGATTGACCAGCTCAATCCTATCGGCGGACATCCAACAGTAGGAGCTCGTAATCGGTCCATCGTTCTATTGACCCGTTTGCCTCACCTCCTTGTTAATTGCATGGTCAGTACGCCCGTGATACCTCGAAGCTTAAGGACCTGCACTGGAGCTAAGCAGACCTTTTAGGCCTTCGTGTGACGAGCCGCCGCCTCTCCCCGGTCAGGCCTCTTCCCGTGAGATTTGGCAGCGAGCACATGGTCACATCACTAGCATGCTTGCTTAGCGGGCATCCAAGTTGCTTAGCTTCATCATTGACGACACAACAATAGGTAAAGCAAACCATCAAATCCAACCAAATCAAAAAAATGGAAGAAGCAGGAAGCAAGGAGGTAGACAATGTGGTCTCTCATGGCACTGGCCTAAGATTTGCTACCGTTGTCCTTGATGCGCATCTGCCCTAAGCTCGCGGCATTGCTGGTGGAGGAGTTGGCCATGAACCCGCTACACACACGGTGGTGGTCAACATGGCAGAGGAGATATGAAGAAGGGGAAAGGTAGAGGTAGGGGCAAAAAGGATATTTTATGTCCTTGATCCACCCTGGCAGTCTTGGCTGGCATGCCGCATCAGCAAAAGTAACAAATTGTTAAGAAAGTTTTTCTCTCCGATGGCAAAAATGTAAGAACAATCAAAAGAGTGGCATTTGAAGAATGGTTATTCATAAGAATGTCAAATAGTTAAATATTCCCCTCCACAGAGCTGCATCCACATTGATGCCTTCCTATCTTACGAAGAGATTTGCTCTACATGTATGCAGGGAACCACCTTCTAGGTTCAGCGAAGGACGACGATCGGGATGCCGGCCACAGGATGACTAGAAAGGAGGAGGGCCGCCGCCGAATCCAGTACGTGGCCACCGTCATCCCTGAGCCTTAGCACAATGCTCCTCTTTGGATTTGGCTCAGTCTGACATTGGTCCCAAAGAGGCCAAGCCCGCTAGTCAGGGACATCCAGATCTCACGGCGGGTTAGGAGGAGGCATGCCAAAGGATGACGACCGTCCCTCAAGCTCCATAGCGCCATCAGATGCCATGGTTGATAGATCAGGAGCCAATAGGGCCCTACCAAGGTCCCTCCGCTGCCCACGAGGTCCGTCCCCAATGCTGCCACAATCTACAACGTAAATTCTGTTTACCACATGATCTCCCCTCTGCCCTACTTCGCCTTGCCCTAAGTGCCGCTCTACTTGTGATGGGGATAGCGAGAAGGAAAGATCCCCAGTGAAGCAAAGGAGGTGGAGGTTGCCAGCTTACCACCCTTTTGACGTCGTCCTTCTAGAAGGGATGTGCCACTTGTTGCCATCACCCTCTGTGGCAGTTTCGTATCCCTATCAGCCAGATCCAAAAAATGAGGATAAACTGGAAAGGGATCAAGGAGGGAGAGGGATATTGCAGGAAAAATAATGGTGAAGTGAGGGTAGTAAAGAAATTACTGTGGATGGAAGACAAGGAAAGGCAAGGTGCACGAGGAACAATAAAGGCGTGCTACCTAAGCAGCGCACTATGTGCTATATAGTAGTTCTCATATTAATTATTTATTTTACTTGTTTTGTTATTAAAGGTATTTTAAGTATGACTTATATTTTTTATGTTTTTACTAATTTATTTAATAAAATAAATGGTCAAATGTTATGTTTAAATTAAATTGCATCAAATATTTATGACAGGAGGAATACATTGCATGGACAATATAATTTTGTATTTTTTTTGTAGTTGTTAAATATTTTTTTGTTGTTATGATTCTTGATATATGCCACATGCAGTTGATTTCAATGAAATTATGATCAAAGTATGCTAGCCTAAGAGGCTGAGAGCAGAAACTAAATGGTCTGATATGCTTCACCATATAAGATCAACTTTTACTAGGGTTGGTGGTGGTTGCACACACATGACTCTAATGTGCTACTAAAACATTAATGAAAATTAGCTATGAAATGTTCTAACCACATTGCTAACAAAATTGTTCTGATTGTTACTTCTTTCTGAAGAATTGGTTCTCTTGTGATCATGTTTTCTTAAACCCTGAAGCTTTTGGTATCATGTCGCCATGCTCATGCCCTTTTCACTCTCTGCCTAGTCTTTTCCCTTGATCAACTTATCACTTATCTCCTCCATGTCAGGTTCTTCTCTCATCTAAGTTGGTAGGGATTGATAGGATTCACTCATATATTATCCTACGTCTATCTAGTAATAGTGTCTTGGATGGAATTGCTTGGAAGGTTTTCTTTTTTTTAACACAAGACATTAGTGAAGCCCTCCGCTGTTAAATTTTATTTATTAATATAGTAAGAATAAAATTACAATATGAGAATCTAATCTTTCACTATTTCCTTATCTCTCTCATTTAATCTAAACAAAAGTAATAAGAGGTCTCCTTGAAATGGCGCCTCCAAGACTGAATGGAAGGACTTTTGTGATCAAAGATGAATCTATTTCCTTGCTTCCATATAATCCAATCTACTAGCAAAAACATCTCCATAAAACACCCACCTTGATATTGTAGCTTGGCAATCATTATCATCAAATCAAAATTTAATGTTGTATTCCAATTCCAATAGTTGCCCAACATGTTACTCAGAAAGGACATTCAAAGAATAGTCTCCAGTGGATACTATTTGCATAGGACACATGATACACTATAATCTGGCACTATGCTTTACTTGTACCGCTTAGAAGGTTTTCTAGTACTACAACCATTTTGGTTCTTTTGGTGCTCTACTTTACTTGTGTGCTCTCAAATGCTTGCTTTCTCATTCATCTCTCTTTTTATTCCTTTATTCCTTTAGTTGATTCTCTAGCTTTCGCTATGCTTAAATTTCATTAGTTAGGACATAGGAGTAGCTGCCTATGCTACGTTAAATGCATTAAATATGAGTTGCTTTAATAGTTTGGAGTCAGTCAAGTGTTGCCATTTCTCATGATGGTGAGGTAATTAACATGTGGCTTATATGATTGACTTGTATTCTAGTACTACAATGGTGTAGAAAGCACTATGCCAGGCAGGGTTCATAGGGATAACTAATCGACGCACTTTAAACCTATAAGTGTGGATGTTTTTTTTCCTATTTGATAGTTTAGCATGTTTGTGCATTGCAGTAGACCCATTCCCTATGGGCCCATACCACTAGGAATGGGTTGTACAACCATTATGACTAGGCATGGGCTAGTAGTTTTTTACCGGTTTGTTTCTTTTTTCACTCATGCTACATGTGCAATGTTGGAAGGAGAGTATCGAAGGAGAACGACTCCACTTTTATGGTAGTAGAAAATTTTAGTCAAAAGTAAAAAAAACCCAATGGATACAATCGACTTACATGCAAGCTGTTCTAATGAATACAAAAGGTTATGTAATACTCACAATGTGCTCTCAAGCATATGCTAGCATACACTATTGTGGGCTTGGTAAAAAAAGAATTGAGGGGCACATATACAAGATTCTCTCAATTACATCATGATTTTTCCTTGGCCAACACACTTTAAGGGGGAAAAACACCATTCTTAGTCCATATGATTAACATTGGTTCATTGGTGGATGATGTGACCTTGAAGAATCTTAAACCCTTGAGAACATTATTCCCATTTCAAAAAGTCGATTTATAAATCATCACAATTCATTATGAGTGTGCAAAGGTTTTAGATCATGGATTTCCCCTTGAATTTTGTGATCTTCCATTCTCCTCCATATACCATCTATTTAATCTCTCTCGAGCAATCTCTACCTAAAAAAGAGAACATGAAGCACATCATTAAATAAGAAAAGTATGCTCTTCTGATGACCCATATGTTTCTTAGAAGATCCATGTGAAATTCAATAGAAAAATGGATAAGAAAAAAATATGAGCAAAAGGTAGTAATAAAGGCTACCTGTTTTTGCCAGTCAGTCCTAAGTGTAATAAATAGAAGCACAAGAGTTTGGACTAGTGTTCCAATAAGCATACCAATCCAAATACCCTATAGAAGCCACAAATAAAAGTGAGAAACATAACTTATACCCAAAATTGAATAGTGAAATTCTATCATAATAGTCAGTGCCTTACCTTTACTTGAAATCCTAGCATATAGCCCAGTATTGTGCCAAGAGGAATACCAATCAAGTAGTATGACGTAACATTGACATAGGCAACTACACTTTGCCAACCCGATCCAATAGCAACACCTATAAATAATTAAGATTGAAAATGATGTAATTTCAATGTGAATTTTGAATTATTTTGGTGTACTTATCATACCTGAGAGCACTGGTTGAACACTATTCAACAAAATGGAGAAAGCTAGAAGGGGAGCAAGATCAGCAACTGCATCTGCTACCGCCTGACTTTCAGTAAATATGTATGCCAGGCTTCCACGGAGGAAAAGGAAGAGCACAAACAATACGAGTCCTATCAAGAAAGAAGTGGTGACAACATTGAAAATGGCAAACTTAGCCCTTCTTGCACTCCCAGCTCCAAGTTCATTTGCCACTCGCACTCTAAAAATGTTTATATATTATGTATCATGTCAAATTTATGGGACATGGCGGATCAATCAAACGAATAACTTAGAAAATAATAGGTAAGATCATGATGTTACCCTGTTGCAGCCAAGAATCCAATAGAAATCATCATCTCCCAACCGTTGATATTAAGGCTACACATTTTGCGATTGAAAACAACAATGAATAAGCTCTTCAACTACACAAACAAAAAAATTATAGTATGGCATAATCTAGATTTTATTCTCTAAGCCACTATGGAACAATTTGGATTGGAATATATTACCATATTGAAAGAGCATCAAGAGCAACCTCTGCATTCTTCATATAACCGGTGAGGAGCACCAATATGGTATTGTACCACAATTCCAAACTGAAAGTCAAAAGGGAAATAAGAATAAATCAATTGAGCTATTACACGAGGAAAGAACTTACTAAGCACTTAACAACTATATTTCCTTTTATTTGTTACAACATCCAAACCATTTCTCTCTAAAATTTCATATGTATACATTAACAAAATTGTGTTACTTACCAAAGCATCACTCCAGATGATAGCGAAAGCTTGACAATAGCACCAAGGTCAACAAAAGCAGTGAACGAGAACCCTGTCCATGTTAGAGGACAACCACCGAAGAAAACAAAGACAAGCTGGCCCAATACAGGGATCCAAAAGGCAATGACCATGGATCCCATGACTCCGGCAAGGCCAAGGTGAAACTTGACCGTCATGAACCATGACAGGAAGAGGTGGAGCCCAAGGTTAAGCAAGGCAAGATAGGTGACGATCATGTTTTTGCTCTGTGCCTGGAGGTACATTTGGAGTGTGAAGCTCCAGACATAGGAGAACATGACAGGGATGTACCATCGAGAGATGGTGCCAGCCACCGCAGCGATCTGGGGATCTTGGCCAAGGGCGATAAGAAGTGGAGTGGTGAAGAGGTAGATTGGAAGAAGGATGACTGCACAACTGAAGAGGATTATCCATGAACGTTGTAGGTAAATCCCCAACATGTGGTACTGCTTGGCACCATAGGATTGACCACACAATGTTTCCAATGCACTCGCCATGCCTAGCTGCAATTCACAACAATGTACATGTTTGGTTAGCTATATGTATACTGTTTTTGTTTGCATATGTAGAAGATGATTAATTTCTGGTAGAAAATAATTGTTAGTAAAGGATAAGAGGTTTTTATAACTTAGTAAAGTCTGTTTACGTTTTATTTGTAATTTTATATCCTGTAATGCTAGCTGACAGAGGTAGTACAAATTACTTCTGTAGTTCAGTGGTACTAGAAGGAGATAGGATATTGAAGATTGGAGAAGAATGCACGAAGAGCATGTTATATAATTAAATGCATGAAGACACAATGCCATAATTAAGGGGCGGATGACTGGTTCGACAGTCAACTTCAAAGATCGACAGTCAACTTCAAAGATTAACTACTACTAGTACTTTGAATTTGTCGGATCGATGATGGCAGATTCAAGAAATTAAAAAACGTCCGAGAAGGCAAAGGTCGCACATAATTTTCTTCATAATTAATTGTATGTCCTTTTTTCTTGGAACAACCTAGCTACTTAGCTATATGGTACAATCCTGGATAAAGAACACTCGGTTTTGAAAGTAAAGAAGGGAAACAGAACATGCACGCATGGTTTATCTCAAATAATCCATGGGCAAATTAAAGCAAGAAACTTTCAGCGGTGCTGTTAGTCTGGATACATGGGGACAATTAAGTGATGACCAAGGTCATCATCAGAGTCAGTTTTAAAATTTGCTAGTTGAAGAAAACGTCAAACATGTAAAAAAGATCAAGTTGAATTGTTACATGTATAACCTGTAGTTAAGTGGTCGTATTATCAAGGCGGGATGTTTACCAGGATGCCATTGCTGAAGCGCATGAGGACGGTGGAGACGACAGCGTAGGCGGCGAGCTCGGTGGCGTCGATGTGTCCGACGAAGGCCTGGCTGATGACGGTGACTCCGAAGGAGGAGAAACGGGCGCAGATGGAGGGCGCCGCCACCACCCACAACTTCTTGTTCTCCTCCACTACGCGCCGCCCAAGTGACCCAACCTCCTCCTCCTCCGACGAATCCTCTACCTCACCTTGTTGCTTGCTGTGGCCTCCGGCGCCGTTGGCCAGCGGCTTAGGCTCGAGCAGAGAAACCCTCTTGTCTTCATGGTCATCCGGCCTCTCCATTGCTAGCAAGGCTGTTAGATGCTGGCTAGTGGCAACAATAGAGATCGATTGGATGGGAGTAGTAGTATTTCAGTAGCAGAGGAGTAGCTGTTTGAATTGAAGAGGGCCACAGCGAAGAAAGAGGGAAGAAAATAATCAGCAACCATGACACACGCGATGATGCGCTTTAAAGGAGAGGACCTGACTGGGCTGACAGGACAAGATTGTCCCTTTGGTTGCTGCAGATGGCGGGTTGGTAGGGAGGGCAGAACCGGGAATTAGCATTGAATGAATGAATTTGTAGCAGTGACTTTGCTTGATCGATCTTAGTCTCTCGATTCAAACAAAAGGGTGAGATTACGGAGTATATGTGGCAAGGAGGGAGCACGTGTGCTACTGTACTGCTGCGGGCTGCAGCTCGACTCGATTGGCTCCTGATCCTCCACATGCACATGGATCTACGTAGCAAATGGAGAGGAGGACCATCATTAATGGGTGCAGTGAGAAAGACGTCATAAGCCGGCGTACGTTGCGGTTGCAGCGTCGGCTGCGGCCACGTACGTAGAGGTACCTCCACTACCGTACCATCGTGAAGCACACGCACGGCCACGGCGTTGTGGTAGAGGCTGACCGGCCGGCAGCAACGTCGTCGATAAAAGGGTTGTTTGTCCGGCTTGCCGCTGTGCTTGTTACAAGCATAATTGTTGTTCGTCATCTATATAAATTTTATCTTTATTGAAAGTTAGATATAAATATGTATTTTTTTAAAATTAATTTTAACATATGGCCTGTGGCTAAGGATGTCCAGTGTATTTTTACATAGGGCTATTTATTTATCCATGTGAAAAATGGTGCGTGTGAATTTTTCTTTTTAAGTACTGATACGAGGCTCGCGCGCGGCGGACAATTTGGGAAAAGGAGGTCGTAGTACGTACTCGGTGGATCCACGCCATCGATAGAATCGCCGTCGTCCCGTCTCGGCCATGCCCCTCGTCTCGTCTCTTCTCTCGATCGGTAGCTAGCTAGCACACCAGGCAAAGACTTTATCCTAGCTAACTCGTTTGGTTGTTCAAGTGCCCTGCTGTACTCGTAAGAGCGAAGAAATTGGATTTTCAGAGCCATCAGCTAGGTAGTATAACAGCAGAAAGAAAAGAACACAACACAAGGGCAGGGGAAAATGACCGTTTTGTTGGTTTTAGAGTGGAAAGAATAACGACGACTTTATGTGTTTTTGCAACTCAAATTATCCTTAAGTGGCACCGTATCCAGTGATTAATTGGATGGGACACACGCAACGATGGTAAAATCATGGATTCCTAACAAAAGGAAGAAAAAGAAGGAAAGAAAGAGAGACAAGTGAACGAGATTGATTGGCAAGCACGCGTGACACCCACGTGCAGCATCAATTGGGCAAGCACTATTTAAGTAAAAATGGAGAAATAATTAGCTAGGGTGGGTCTTGTCCTTGCACAACGATTGGACGAAGACGGAAATGCGCGTGCTACCGGCCTGCGTGGAGGTAGGTGGTGCTTGCGGCACAGGCACCATCCACGCGTAACGTCGATCCACCGTGTATGACAAGAACACAGATCTCGACGCGGCCAGTCACACACGTTCACATGCATGTATACCCGAGCGTGAGCCAAGGAACATGGAAAGCGAGAGGCACCAGAATCTCTTGTGGGATGATCCATTGCTGTTGCTGTTCACATGCACTCTCCATAAATTAAAAAAAAACCGAATTCCTAATCTAGATTTCTCCTAAAAATTCATTTTTGGAGCAAGGGTATATGATTTTAACCACACAATGTTTCCAATGCACTCGCTATGCCTAGCTGCAATTCACAACAATGTACATGTTTGGTTACCTATATGTATACTGTTTTTGTTTGCATATGTAGAAGATGATTAATTTCTAGTAGAAAATAATTGTTAGTAAAAGATAAGAGGTTTTTATAACTTAGTAAGGTCTGTTTATGTAATTTTATATCCAACAGAGGTAGTACGAACTACTTCTGTAGTTCATTGGTACTAGAAGGAGATAGAATACAGAAGATTGAAGAAGAATGCACGAAGAGCATGTTATATAATTAAATGCATGAAGACACAATGCCATAATTAAGGGGCGGATGACTGGTTCGACAGTCAACTTCAAAGATTAACTACTACTAGTACTTTGAATTTGTCGAATCGATGATCGCAGATTCAAGAAATTAAAAAACGTCCGAGGAGGCAAAGGTCGCACATAATTTTCTTCATAATTAATTGTATGTCCTTTTTTTCTTCAAACAACCTAGCTACTTAGCTATATGGTACAATCCTGGACAAAGAACACTCGGTTTTGAAAGTAAAGAAGGGAAACAGAACATGCACGCATGGTTTATCTCAAATAATCCATGGGCAAATTAAAGCAAGAAACTTTCAGCGGCGCTGTTAGTCTGGATACATGGGGACAATTAAGTGATGACCAAGGTCGTCATCAGAGTCAGTTTTAAAATTTGCTAGTTGAAGAAAACGTCAAACATGTAAAAAAGATAAAGTTGAATTGTTGTAAAAAAGATCAAGTTGAATTGTTACATGTATAACCTGTAGTTAAGTGGTCGTATTATCAAGGTGGGATATTTACCAGGATGCCATTGCTGAAGCGCATGAGGACGGTGGAGACGACAGCGTAGGCAGCAAGCTCGGTGGCGCCGATGTGTCCGACGAAGGCCTGGCTGATGACGGTGACTCCGAAGGAGGAGAAACGGGCGCAGATGGAGGGCGCCGCCACTACCCACAGCTTCTTGTTCTCCTCTACCACGCGCCGTCCAAGTGACCCAACCTCCTCCTCCGACGAATCCTCTGTCTCATCTTGTTGCTTGCTGTGGCCTCTGGCACTGTTGGTCGGCGGCTTAGGCTCGAGCAGAGGAACCCTCTTGTCTTTATGGTCACCCGGCCTCTCCATTGCTAGCAAGGCTGTTAGATGTTAGCTAGTGACAACAATGGAGATCGAATCAATGTGAGTAGTAGTATTTTAGTAGCAGAGGCAGAGGGCTGCAACGAAGAAAGAGGGAAGGAAATAATCAGCAACCATGACACACACGATGATGCGCTTTAAAGGATCTGTAGTTAACCTGCCTGGAGGTAGGTGGTGCTTGTGGCACAGGCACCATCCACGCGTAATGTCGATCCACCGTGTATGACAAGAACACAGATCTCGACGCGGCCAGTCACACACGTTCACATGCATGTATACCCGAGCGTGAGCCAAGGAACATGGGAAGCGAGAGGCACCCCAGCGGCGCCACCCCCATCACCGCCGTCCTTCTCGTACATCTCCCGCATTTGCATTGCATCGATCAATCCAAGAACAGAGTAGGATCGATGCTCGGGAAAGGGATCGTACGTGCGTACTTACTACGGCGGTGCGGGCGACGCGGTCGGCGAGGAGGCGGGCGAAGCCGCGGCGGCCGTGCTTGGGCGCCGACGCGTCGGCCTGCGACCCGCGGGAGAGCAGCCGCGCGTACGCGTCGGTGCCGAAGGACAGGAGGAACACCGCGCCCGCCGCCGCCGCGTCGGGGCCTCCAGCCGCAGCCGCTGCAGCGTCTCGGTGGCCAGGTGCAGCTGCTGCCCCACGGCGCCCATGCGGAAGATCGTGCAGCGTCCGCCCTCCTCGGCCGCGAAGTTGACGCCTCTGGCCGCCTCCGCCGCGGTGCCGTTGAGTGTCGAGATGAGGGGAGGCGGCGTCGCGATCGAGTTAGACGGTGTAAGGCAGTAAGCATGGATGTTTAGTTGAGGAATTGCTTACTGAGGAGGTCAGGGCGGAGGTGGGCGGAGGGGAAGAGACATTTGCCGGAGGAGGTGATGTTGAGGGGGGGAGTGGTGGCTGCGCAGCTGGCCGTGGAGTCGCCGAGGACGAAGAGGGCGATCGCCGGCGTTGATGCCGGGGCGGAGAAGCAGCAGCAGCAGAAGCGGCAGGGGAAGGAGCGCCATGCCTCGGGCGTTGTGGCGCCAACACAAGGTGGAGTTCGCGCCTTCGCGGCGCTAGTGGGAAAGCTTCAAAGGAACTGGCGATTTGGAGGTTATAAGTTGAATTTATTTTTAAAGAGGTCTCAAGTGTAATTATTTCATCTCATGACATATTTCGAGGAGACCCCTTTAACAATCAAAATTACTGGTGTTGGGGGGATCGCCGCGCCGTGCTGCAGATCTCTCTTCTCCGACCTCGATCCTCCCCCCTTGTGCTGCAGAAAAAGAGGGGAATGAGCAAGTGGAGCTCGAATTGCATCTCAATCGGCGCGGGAGCCACTCGTTTCAACCGCAACTCAGCTCAGGGAGGTAGTGCGATGCCTCCGCGTGCCCCCCCTTTTTTTTCTGTTCTTAATTTCGCCCCTGTTTTCCCCTTAGCGACATTTCTTTGAACTGCGTCGATGCATTCGGGGGCAGCGCCAAAAACTTTGGTCCTTTTTGGTAATCTTTGGCCGGACGGGGACGGCTGCAGTTTAGTTTCAAACTTTCAATTTGGAGGGATTTCGGCGACATCTGAACATCTGATGATGGCAGTTAGGTTGTCAGCACCCAACCAAGTAGCCGCTAGCTTGGGAATTTTTCTTTCGTCCTTTTGTTGAATTGGACATAAATTTCATGTGTATCGTTGCCCCACATTACTTGTAGCTATGTCTGCAACACGTCGAGCCTAACATTTTCCTAGTCTCGAATATTGCATTACAAATTTGGTTTCTTCAATTTCGTTGGAGATGCCAAATTTTGTTCGTTACCTCTACTATGGCTGCTTGGTTTTGTGCCTGTATTTCCTGTTGACCTAGAGCGTGTTTTCTTTCTTTAGATAACAGATCATTTCACTGACCTATACAAAATAACAAAACACAAGAAACAGACAACATAGAGCATGTTTTCTTCACTGTGTTGTATCTTGGATTTGTACTCCAGAATATTTTTGTTGTTCTATATCGATTGATTAATGTCTTTAAAAAAACTAGCAGTTGATTAGTTGGTTTCGATATAATTTTATTGGTAAAATCTTTGACATTCCATCTTCCTTACATAACAGGCATGATTATTACCGTACACTGAACAGGTAAGATGGCCTCAAAAGCCATTAAAAGGAAGCCTTACACTGCTGATATTGGTAGAAGCGAAAAAAAGACGGAGACAACCATACCAGATTCTGAACCGACCACCTCGTATACTCTCGAAGGATTCATAGTCACTGTACACTTTCTATATAGTATCATAGTATCAGAACGAATCTAAATATTCCGGTGCGCTAGCTTCTCCCTCCGGCGAGCCGACCGTTTCCTCCTCGTCGTCGACGTCTTCTTCCCGTCGTCGACTCTCTTTCCAGTACTCTCCTCGCTCTCTTGTCTCCATTTCTTCTTCTCCCCGTCTCTCCCGCAGTCACCTTTTTTCCGCCCCACCTTCACGCGACCAGGCGACGGTCTCGATCCGCCTCCTCGTCCATCCTCGCACCCGTCTCCACTCTTGCTCTTGTTTCATGCATCTCTCCCTTTCTGACGCCGACGTACCTCCGCGCTCGTCGTCTCCATCGGCTGGAAACCTCCCTCGGTTCTCGCCCTTTCCGACACGCTCAACGGCTCTCGGACGCGAACCTTCTTCCCTCACATCCGAGCCAGTCCAACGTGTCCACGTGTCCACGGACACGAATCCCTACCTCCCGGACGCGAACATATTCTCTTCGCGTCCGGCCACTCCCTGTCTTTTTTCGCGTCCGCCCCACTCCTTGGCCTCTACGAGTCCACGGACATGAATCTTCTCTTCATGGACGTGAATCCTCGCACGTCCATGACCCAACCACTCTCTGATCCACCCACTCTGTCCT
The DNA here is from genome assembly GCA_030770085.1 of Oryza coarctata. Taxonomy (NCBI): domain Eukaryota; kingdom Viridiplantae; phylum Streptophyta; class Magnoliopsida; order Poales; family Poaceae; genus Oryza; species Oryza coarctata. The sequence continues at coordinate 723,789 of CM061483.1, forward strand.
CATCTACTCCGCTGCCTACTCCCCATCGACCAACCACTCCTCATCGGCTGGCCACTCCTCACCTACTCCGCTGCCTACTCCTCATCGGCTGGCCACTCCTCACCTACTCCGCTGCTTACTCCTCATCGGCTGGCCACTCGTCACCTACTCCGCTGCCTACTCCCCATCGGCCAACCACTCCTCATCGGCTGGCCACTCCTCACCTACTCCGCTGCCCACTTCCCATCGGCTTCTCACATCTCTGATCGGCCGATCCGTCCTCTCATCGGCTTCCTCCTCCCATCGGCTTCTTTCTCCCATCAGCTCTTTGCTCCCGTTCTCCCGTCATGGCCACCAAGTCCGCCCTCAGCTCTGGCTCTCTCCCAGTCGCCGAATCTGCTCCGGCCCTCAGTGCCTCAGACCACACCTCGGGCACCACCTCGCTGATCTTCTCCCCTCCCTACGCTGCTATGAACGTGAAATCTCATGTTCCTATCTCCCTTGACCTTAACGCTAATTATTCTAAGTGAGTTTTCTTCTTCAAATCCCTCTGTGGAAAATTCGGCCTCTGGTCCCATATTGATGGCTCCGCTCCACCTCGCCCCGATGATCCTCAGTGGGACATCGTCGAGTGCTGCGTGCGTAGCTGGTTGCTCGGCTCGGTCGACGACTCTGTCCTCGACCTCGCCATGGACGATACCGACCCCACCGCCCGGGACCTCTGGGTGGCCATCGAGCGGATCTTCCTGGCCAACAAGCAGTCTCGCGCCATCTTCCTCCTCAACGAGTTCCACTCCGTGGTACAAGACGACTCCTCTGTCTCCTCGTATTGTCAGCGCCTCAAAGTCAAGGCTGCTGCTCTCCGGGACGTCGGCCACCCTGTGGCCGACTCTCAACTCATCCTCGCCCCTCTGCGAGGCCTCAATCTCCGCTTCTCCAACACCGCCGATGACATTGCCAATGCCACACCTCTTCCATCGTTCGCCCGGGCTCATGACATGCTAGTTTTTAAAGAACTCAGTCTGGCCAATGATGAGAAGACAGTGGCCCACACCGCTCTTCTTGCCGCAGCCGATAATGGCTGCCGAGCTTTTTGCGCTGCCCCTTCCTCCCGCAGTCTTGGTGGCCATGGCTCCGGCCACAGCAACACAGCCCGCATCGGGAAAGGTAAGGGCAAAGGCAAAGGCAGGACCTGGCAGGGTCCGACGCCACCACGACATATCTCGGTCCCTACCCATCCTGCTGGTCCCACGGGTCGTGGCTCTGCTACAACCCTTGGGTGCCCCAGCCCCAGCCACGCAGCCCCATCGGCTGACAACCCGGAGTTCTTGGCGCCCATCCCCAGGCTCACCTGGCATCGGCTCCCGCTCTGCCGCTTCAGCCGATGCTACCGACCCCAACCACCTAGTCGGTTCCCTCCTGGAACCAGGCTGGCCTCGTCGCTGCCCTCAACCAGATGACGCTCCAACCATATCACCCTTGGGTGCTGGACTCTGGGGCGTCTTCACACATGGCGTCATCGGCCGGTATACTTCGCTCCTGTCACCCCTCTTCCTCCCCTTTTGTCACCATCGGCAATGGTCACTCTCTTCTTGTCCAATGCCGCGGTGACTCCTCTCTGTCTACATCCACCACTAACCTCCCCCTACGCAATGTTCTTATCGTCCCTTCTCTCACTCACAATCTTATATCTGTTCGCCAATTCACACGAGACAACCACTGCTCCATTGAATTTGACGTGTCTGATTTCTCTGTGAAGGATATCCCAACCCGGCGATAGATCCTTCGATGCAATAGTGGCGGCGACCTCTACACCATTCCCGCTGCGCCGTCCACCCCACACGCCAGTGTCGCCCTCTCCACCAACCTCTGGCACCTTCGCCTCGGCCACCCCGGCCCCGACGCTGTCGTCACCCTCCATCGCAGCGCCTCCATCCGATGTACTCATAGCAGCTCCACAGTTTGCCACTCATGTCAACTTGGCAAACATGTGCGTCTGCCCTTTTCTAGTTTTCTCTCCTATACCTCGCGTCCATTTGAATTTATACATTGTGATGTATGGACGTCCCCAGTTAAAAGTGTCTTCGGTAATCAGTATTATCTCGCTATACTTGACGATTACACACACTATTGCTGGACCTTCCTGCTCATCCACAAATCCGAGGTAGCCTCTCACCTCACTCACTTCATCACGTACGTATCTACTTAGTTCAACCTTCCCATCAAGGCTTTACAAGCCGATAACGGTACGGAATTCGTCAACCATACCATTACAAACCTCCTCACCTCGTAGGGCATCCATCTCCGGCTCTCCTGCCCCTACACCTCTCCTCAGAACGCAAAGCCGAGCGCCTCCTTCGCACCCTCAATAACATTAGTCGCACCATGCTACTTCACACCCACCTACCCGCCACTTATTGGGCCGAAGCTTTGGCTATTGCGACGTACCTTCTCAATCGGCGCCCATGCTCCTCCGTTCATAACAACGTTCCCTATGCCCTCCTCTACCGCACGGCGCCCGACTACTCCCACCTTCGTGTTTTCGGGTGCCTCTACTATCCAAATCTCACCGCCACAGCTTCCCACAAACTCGCTCCCCGCTCCACCACCTGTATTCTCCTCGGCTATTCCACCTCTCACAAGGGATACCGATGCCTCGACCTTTCCACCCGATGGGTCCTCGTCTCTCGTCACGTCATTTTTGATGAGACATGTTTTCCCTTCGGTCTCCTTCATCCGAGATCCTCCTCTAGTGATCTCGACTTCCTCCTCACCAACACCGTGCCGACCAGGTCTTTCCCACTGCCCTCTCCATTGGCCCCCTCATCGGCCGCTACTAAGGATTTACCCGTCACATATCCCACCACAACTCGGTCCGATGTCCCCACCATCGGACCCCCATCGGACCCACCTTTATCGGCCGATACCGTTCCCTCTCCATCAGACACCCCACTTCCATCGGCTCCTCACTTTCCATCGGCTCCCCCCACCCTATCGGCTGATCCATCTTTATCGGACCGATCGGAATACTCGGCCCACCCAACCTCATCGGCTTAGGCCGATCTAATTCCTCCTTTTTCTCTTGTCTACAGTCGCCGACTCGAAGCCGATAATGCCCCCACCCGACCAGTTCTTCCCATTACTCCCGCACTCCCATCGGCTCTAGTTCCCTCCACCTCTCACATGGTCACCCGCTCCCAGACCGGGTCTCTCTGACCCACTCCGCGCTACGGTCTCTCCGCCGTCCACAGCTCTATCTCGCCCATCCCGGTGACTTCTCGCTCAGCCTTGGCCGACCCTTAGTGGCGTGCGGCCATGGCCGACGAGTACAAGACCCTAATGGACAACGAGACTTGGCGCCTTCTTCCCCGACCTCCCGGCGCCAACATTGTGACCGGTAAGTGGATTTTCAAACACAAATTCCACGCTGATGGCTCCCTTGCCCGTCACAAGGCTCGCTGGGTAGTCTGGGGTTTCTCCCAACGACCTGGAGTCGACTACGACGAGACCTTCAGTCCCGTTGTCAAACCCATCACCATCCGAGTCGTCCTCACCTTGGCTGCCTCTCGCTCCTGGCCGATCCATCAACTAGACGTGAAAAACGTCTTTCTTCACGGCCACCTGACGGAAACAGTCTACTGCCAGCAGCCCCTAGGCTTCGTCGACCCTTCTCGGCCCAACGACGTCTGTCTCCTTCAACGCTCTCTCTACAGCCTCAAACAAGCCCCTCGTACCTGGTACCAGCGCTTTGCTGCCTATCTTCGGCACATCGGCTTCGTGGCCTCTGCGTCCGATAGTTCCCTCTTCACTTTCCATATCGGTTCCGTCACTGCCTATCTACTTCTCTATGTCGATGATATTGTCCTCACAGCGTCTTCGACATCTCTCCTCAACCAGATCATAATCTGACTCCACTCTGAGTTTGCCATGACCGATCTTGGTTCTCTCCACCATTTTCTTGGCATCTCCGTAACCCGTTCCATCCACGGGCTCTTCCTTTCCCAACGCCAGTACGCCATCGACCTCCTCCAGCGTGCGGGCATGGCCGACTGTCACCCCACGGACACCCTAGTCGACACTCAAGCCAAACTCTCCGCCGTCGATGGCGCCCTCGTTGCCGATCCCTCTCACTATCGGAGTCTTGCCGGGGCTCTCCAATACTTCACACTCACCCGACCCGACCTCACGTACGCTGTCCAGCAAGTGTGCCTCTTCATGCATGCTCCGCGCGAACCTCACATTGCGCTGCTCAAGCGCATCCTACGCTACGTGAAGGGCACCCTCTCCAGCGGGCTGCATCTCAGCTCCAGCCCCATCGACTCCCTCACCGCGTACTCCGATGCGAACTAGGTAGGCTGCCCCGACTCTCGACGCTCTATGTCCGGCTACTGCGTCTACTTCGGTGACACTCTCGTATACTGGTCCTCGAAACGCCAGACTACAGTGTCCCACTCCAGCGCTGAAGCCGAGTACCGCGCCATCGCCCACGCCGTCGCTGAGTGCTGCTTGCTTCGCCAGCTTCTCTAGGAGCTCCATACACCCCTCTCCACCGCGACCATCGTCTACTGCGACAATGTCAGTGCCGTCTACATGACCGCCAACCCGGTCCATTACCGACGCACCAAACACATCGAAATCGATATTCATTTTGTCTGTGACAAGGTTGTATTAGGACAGGTTCGGGTGCTCCATGTACCATCGGCACATCAGTTTGCCGATATAATGACCAAAGGCCTGCCCACGTCTTTGTTCACCAGTTTTCGGTCCAGTCTCTGCGTCCGTTTTCCTCCTGCTGTGACTGCGGGGTGTTAGACAGACCACTAGCCTGGGCTGTATATATATAGATCCGACCCCCTCGTATACTTTTGGGGGATTTATAGTTAATGTACACTTTCTACAGGAACGACACCCATGGAAGCAAATCCGAGGTCAGTAAATTTTCTCAAAAACACATGAATTCTGATTACTAACCACATCTCACTTGTCCATGCTCCTCATATGTCCTTTATTTTACCTTTTTTATAGAGATATGATCCTACTGTGCAGCCAGATTTATGGGATGGTAAAAGACAAGAGCGCCTTGGTTGGATGCATCTTATATCAACTTTCATTGCTCGATCTGTAAGAAAAATAGCTAACTATCATGAATGAGTCCAGAAAAGTCTAGATTTTTTAGTGTCATGCTGCCCTCCAATGTACACAAGAGAATGCTAACATGACCTTTTAGAGCATTTACTGTCTGAAAAATCAATTTGTTTTTTTTCAGGAAATGTCATCTCTCAGTTTGGATCATTGCTAGCAATGTTCTTTAGTTGGTCTTGTGCTTCCCATGGTTCAGATAATGAACAGGCAGTTCTAGTTTATCTAAGTCCACTACAGGTATAGTCAGTGGTGGCACATGCAGATCTCCCATTTCCATTTGAAATACTGTACAATTGACAGAGAAAGTTTTCCCATTAAAATCATGATTTTTTATGAGTATCAGATGTGACGTGTTTATTTAAAGTAAATATTTTTAGATGTTTCAAACCTTTTACTGATGTATGAATGAAAATATCTTTTCTTCCTCAGTAGCTTAAGTATTTGAATGAATTGTTTTGAGTATACACTTAACATCTTTGACACTCAATTCATCTTTTACTTATTTATTATTGTTCTGGGCACAATAATAAAGTTCTTATTTGCTTTCATTGTCATTCATGAATAAAATGTTGGTATATCCATGAAACATGTATTGTTATTGCTTCCACAACAATCGTTTAGTTGTTGACTTGCAAGCTTTAAAAAATACAACAATAACAACAAGACAGTTTTTTAGTTCTAAATAAGTTGAGATAAACTAGAGTTGAAACCAAACAAGAGCATTCAATTATGATTTAAACACGTCAATAGCTACTTTCTAACTATTTCTATTTAAGTATAAATCTTTAAATATATCTCACTCTTTCAAGTCTGTTTTTATTGTCTCTCTACATATTAATTTCGATATTCTTCCGTCTCTCTTCATATTATTATCTTAACTTAAGATTTTACAATATACTGATACCTCTAGTGGTCTTCTTTTAAATATGGCTAATTCAACTCAATCGATATTGGACAAGTTTTTTTTCAATTGGTGCTACATTTAGTCGATCATATATATCCTCATTCTGAACCCAATCCATTTTTATATGACCACAAATTCAACGTAACATATATATTTCTGTAATACTCAGCTGTTGAACATGACGTCTTTTTATAGTCCAACATTCTGCCATAGCTGATGAAGATATTGATGCGGATGTTAACCATAGAATCAAAATGGGCTAGTTGAAGTGGTGTCAAGCATCTGGTATTCCTTATGATAAGAGCGTACCGCAAAAGTTAAAAGATAAGTTTTATAAAACGACGATTAGAACTACTATATTGTATGAAGTAGAATATTAGTTTAAAAAGACGACATGTTCAACAGCTGATTGTTATATTGAATTTGTGGTCCTATAAGAATGAATCTAGGTCATAATGAGAATATACGTGATCGATTAGAGGCAGCACAAATTGCAGAAAGGTTTGTCCAATATCGATTGAAGTGATTTGGTCATGTCCAAAGGAGTTTCCCAGAGACAATCTTAAGTCAAGATAATAATATAAAAAGAGATAGAAAAATACTGAAATTAACATGTGAAGAGGTAATAAAAAGAGTGATATATCTAAATATCTGTATTTAAATATAAGTGCTTAAAAAACAGCTATTGACATGTTTGAATCGTGATTTGAGTCTCTTGTTAGGTTTTAACTCTAATCTATCCCAACTTAATTGAAACTAAAAGACTGTATTATTGTTGTTATTGTACTCATAGAAGACGAGATGACTTTTGATAACCTTTTCTGTGTGGACTTTTAGATGCTTGATGCTCAGTGGCTCGCAAAACAAGATAGTTATATGGAATTCAATGAGTGTTCTCTGTAGAACATCTGCTCTCTTCATACTTATGGCTTCTCATTCCATCAACTTATTCAGTTGTCTTCATTTTCATTTTTCAGAAGGTTCTAAAGTCCACACGTATTCAGTTAGAACAAGAGCGTACAATTGGAAGCATTTCTAGTGTTCAGGAGATTCGATCATTTAGACTGCTAAAAAGGTAGCCATGTTCGTCGTTTACAGAAACGAGTATATCTTACCTGTCAGTAGGATCTTGTGCATACTGCCCATTCTTTCATTGGTTGTTCAATGTGTCACACTGTAAGATTATTTATCATAGAAAAAAATTCAGTATATATCTGGTTCTTTGGAAAGTGTTTAGTGTTTTCTGGAGTAACAATTTAAGTATTTCTCTAATGAAAATTACCCACAGGTATGTTGCTCTGGAAACATGTGATAAATGTAATTAAAGTAACAGATATCTTTTATTAACATTACTGATCTTTCGAATATCAACAATAGCTGCACAGGTTATGTATTCATGCCTCAACCAAGATGTATTGTATTCTTGAAGTTAGTTAGATTTACATAATGGGACTTCTGTATAGCATATGCTCCATTACCATATAAAACTGTGAACTCGCCAGAGTTCGCCTTTAGTACTACTCAAGCATCAAAATTCTGAGTAATCAGAATTAACTAGCTCAATCTAAGGCAAGGGAGAAAATTATCTCCCTAGTTAATCAATCAGCCTTGGGGGTACTACAAGAAAAAGGACACAGACACTTGTCTCATGCCAAGTTGAATGCCTTTGGGTTTCTAGGACCACTGAGAGGAGCATATGAATCCTTTCCACCTGAACAGGAGCTTTCTAGTGTTCTAAAGACCAGAAGCTTTGCTTCTTTGCAGCAGTGCCAATGAACAAAGAAATATACCCCACTGTAAAAGCCTGAAAACTTCCCTGGATATCTCAAGTTTCTTATCACAGCAACACACACAGAGAAAATCAGTTGCACAAACTGATAATTTTTTTAGGGTAGGAGATAGTGTTTGCTTGAGGAGATATTCGCTCCCTATCTGAAATGTCCTTATCTAAAAAATCTGAGATGTCCTCCAACATATTGCATTCCTCAAACAAATTGTATTCTTCCGGACCTGGACTATCCTTGCTGCCTTCAATTATACTGGAACATCCTTCAAATAGGTACTCCATGCTGCCATCGAAAGCCTCATCATTGAACCATTCACTGAAATTCATCGAGTTGCTGAAGTAACCCCTAGACATTGTATCCAATTCATAATCCAAGCAAGGGCTCCAGAGGCTTTCTTCGATGCCATCATAAACTGGAAGGGGTTCATTCATGCGTTCAGTGCTGTCATCAACTGCAAGTGGCTCGTTGTTATCACTGGATGTATTTGCTTCACTGGAACTGAGCTCCTGGACTGCATTCTCACTTTGGTCATCATCTTGAGTCTCTTCATGTAATGCTGGCAACTCCTGTGGCTCTTGATGCAGCTGTGCCAGTAACTGTGGCTGGTCCAGATAGTAGCTGATGTCGAAGTTGGTTACTGCATTGACACCTCGGTATTCGATGGCAGCAAGATCGTAGGCCTTGGCGGCCTCCTCTTGAGTATCTGTAAAAAGAGGTAAGTTTGTTGAAATGAGAACAAATTATTTGGTGAGACAATAAATTTTGGGGGCAATTTAGAAGGACATAGGACATGAATATTTTTAGTAACATGGTATTTCAGGATTGATCAGGTCATGTTGATGCCTTCTGTGTTTTTGCCATATTTACTTTTACATGTGCTGGACACCATCTGACATGATTTTTCCCACATTGCTGGTAGCATAGAACTGTGCTGGCAACCTTCTGTTTACTAGTAACTAACTAGTGACCTCATTCACTCTCTTTTTTCTTTCTTTATTTGTGATGAAAGTACTGATGAATCCATCTGTGATCTGTGTGGCTGTAGTTCTGGATCTTGAATCTTGTTCTAGTTTGGTCCAGGGGGTAGTAGTAGTAGGGCATGCTCCATGCACGTGAATTGATCACTTGCAACTGGTTGCTGACTCACTCAGCTGGCTCTAGGAAAGGGAAGGCAGTGATGAAGAATTGAAGATACCTATAAACCATCTGGTTTTACTGCTGGCATTGCAGCACCACTCACATGCTCGTCACATGCACTTGCAAGCCATGTACTATATATACTAGGATTTTGTCTGGTAATTACTAGGACATGGTGGTGATCAAAGCATGGTGCTTGTTTTTGTGCTATTTCTAGGGCAAGTTGGGACAGTCTTCTGGGGATTGCATACAGGTGCGTTATCTTGGTCTCATGGTCTTGATCTTGCCAGCAGGGAAAGGTTTTCTGAATTTTTTGCTGGAAAGAGGAAATTGCTTCACCACTATGCTCCCATATCACTAGCTCACTTTATTTTATAGTAAAAAAATGGATAAATTCCTGGTCTGCCCTTGAAATTTTTTCATATTCCCGTTTGAAATAAATTATTTATTGAATTATTACTATAGATTATCTACTTAATTATGAGAATAAATTAAATATTTTAAGAAATAAACTTAATAAATAACTTAGAACAAGTGTCATAAGCAATGCACAATAGAACAAAGTTATTTTGAAAAAAAATATTTTTAGAGACAGAACAAATAATCCACGCCAATAATATAATGAAGTAGCTAAAAACAACCATTTCTCCCAATGACATATGAGGTTAGAACTCACCTATCAGGTGAGACATCATGGGCAAATAAAGGACTTCACACAAAATTGCCAAATAGAGTGTCAAGTAGAACAAGTTACTAGTAATGTTGGAAATGTCAAATCTATATTGAAGGGAAACAAGAAATACACGCTATTTAATTTCATAGATGGTTTGTTGATCAACCATCATAAAATTTGGTTAAAGTTTGGTGGTCGTCTTACGGCACACAAATCAGAGTAATTCTCCAACAAACAAGAGTGGCTTTTAAATGCTACCTACCCATTAACATTAGTTGAGTTAACTAGGCTCCAAGAAAGAAAGAAAGAAAGAAGGAAAGAAGAGCAAAGAGCATGAAAGGATACGTACCGAAAGTACCCAAGTAGAGGTACTTGTTTCCCAGGACCCGCCCAATCCGTGCTTCCCACCGCCCATTGTGGTGATGCCTGAACAAAACCAGACACAAAAGTTCAGAAATGAATTCGACAACAGCTAGCTCTGAACAAAATGAAAACAGCAAGTTCACTCGAATGACAGCTAATCTCTGAACAAAATGGAAACAGCAAAGCTGGTGGCACTGCAGAACATAGGCATGCATTTGGCATCGGCAGAGAAGAGAGCACAATTTCATCAAGAAAGAGAAACTCAAATCTTTTGCAGCTCTGACTTTTCTGACATTGCAGGAAGCTGACACAAGAAAAGAGACCGTGGGGCATGCATGCAGATCATACACGGCTGGCAAATGTAGACCATGGAGCATGCATGAGGAGGAGAGGTCGGAGATGCATAACAGATGTAGACCCTAGCCACTAGCTAGCAATACACTTCTGATTCATCATTAATGTCATTAGAGAGAGAGAGAGTTAATTAGAATTAAGTACTACTAGTAGTAGTGTACCTGGCAACGCCTCTGTACTTGGAGACGCCCCTGGAGAAGCCGCTGCTCCGGCGGCGGAGGGAAGCCAGGTACTCCTCCCTCGACACCCCCTCCATCTCCGACCGCTCCTTCTCATATTCCTCCAGCTGCATCACATCCATCCATCCATCCATGCACATCAATTCTTCATAACAATTCTTCACATTACTTATTACGTCTTAATAATATCATAATTCACCAACAACGTCTTAACAATGTTTAACTTACTGAGAAATTGAGCACTGTCTCAGGTCCCCAATACTTGAGAGCTGCAAGGTCATATGCACGAGCAGCTGCCTCCTCAGTATCATAAGCCCCTGCAGATCATTAAACAGTGCACCAATGTTCACAAACAATAGTTATATAACAACTGGTTGCTATATGCCTATATTCTTAGGGAGGAATTGTTTTCATATTAAGACAAACCAAGGATGTGACAGATCAAACAAAGAAAATCTAAGATTATACAAGAACAGGAAGCAACAAGCAACATGAATCTGACAAAACAGGGTGGCTAGAAAAATACTGGCTTGTGGGACTTACCCAAATAGACTATTGAGAGGAGACCAATAGAGCATCAAGCAGCAGCAGATCAAGGTCACATGCACATCACAAGGGCAAGGTCCCCCAAAGATAACAGCAGAAAAGAAAGGAGAAAAAAAAAGATTAACCAGAATGTCAGCCTTAAAAAATTCGCTCCACTAATAAGCTTTGTGCAAATGGCCATGTATCAAGATCCTTGGAAGTATAAAAAGGTACTCCACCAAGGGCCTTGTATATTTTGTATTTTCTTTCATTATACATTTATACCGTAAAAATTCTCGTATTTCACTTCCCCCTGGAATTTTTCAGACAAAAATGAAGAGAAAATGCAGATTGAAAATCTTTAAATTTTACGCAATGCATGTTGCGATTACGTACTTTGCCTCCCTTTCTTCTTGTTCTGAAGTGAAGTGGAGCAATTTTTATCCCACAGATGGGCCTCAAATCTGCCTGTCCACCGGTGCCTGTTTATACATACATGCAACGAATGATTAAATTAGTAATCATTTATAAATAAGCAGCATTAAAGCATTTGGCTTAATTACAAGAAGAAAAAAACTGAAGAAGCTGACCACCCCAGGATGAGCAAGAAGTGAAGAAGTAAATGTAGATCAACCAACTCCCTACTACCCAGCTAATAATAATTGACTCACTCCAAGGGAGGACAGCAAGAAAAAAAATAAAAAGGGAATTCTGACATCAAGAAATGGATCGGATCGTGCTTGAAAAGCCCCGAAAGATGAGGCGTAAAAAGAGGAACCGACTGGCGAACCCAGAAACGACGAAATCAGTCATGATCTCTGACATGCAGGATGCAGCTGAAGTTTATTTGGAGACACAACATTTACAAACAGATCGAAAGAACTCGCTAATTGGGGAGTCTGAAATGATGGAAACGATGCGAAATTGTTGGCTAGAGATCAGCCATTGATTAATTAGAGGAAATGCAGGGTGGATTCGCGTAAAAATTGTGGTCTAAATCAGAAGATATCCTAGAAGAGATCGAAGCGAAGGGGAGAGTAGCAAAATTGGGATGAAGAGATGGAAACAAACAACTGAACATGCAGAGACATACCTGGTGACTCCCCTGTAGATAGAGCTCCTCTTTCCTCCGCCGCCGCCGCCGCCGCCACCATTGGCAGAAGGATCACCAGACTCCTTGCTCTCTTTCTTGGCCCTCTTGGCCTTGGCTGTACTCCTCTCTGTCCTTTCCCTTGCCCTCCTCTTGCAAGGCATCGACATGGCCGAAGAGAAGTCCTCAGAGGAGGAAGAGGAAGGCGACGAAGACGGCGAAGAAGATTCAGATGGCCGAGAGGGAGGATCAGGAGACGATCTCTTCCCCATATATAATCTCTCCACTCTCCCCCGTCCTTGGTGATCTTGATCTCGCTGTCGTTGGTGCAGGTGAGGTGAGGGGACGAGGAGGAGGAGAGGCAGGGAAGTGGAGCCCTGAGGATTCGCAATTTATAGAGGTTTTTGCGTTGCTAAGCAGCAGCATTAAGTCAAGAAGAAGATGACACCTTGTCTCTTGTTTTCTCGCGCGTCAGAGGGTTCATCAAATCTGGCCACCATAGGATTATGGGAGAATTGGAGTCCATTTTGCTACACTTATTTTTTTTTCATTTGAGAAATTTTCTCTCTACTTTTTTATTATTTAAATAAGTATGCATGGCATTGTGCACGTTTGGTCTGGTCATATTCAGATTCTTTCTGGAAGCACGCAATTTCCACGGATAGTACACCGGCAATACTTGGGATTATGTTGATATGCCATTTGCGCAGTCGTATAGCATTTTTGCACAGCACACGCTGGCAAATTAAGAAGCTCACGATGAAACTGTCAGCCCTACTGGAAAAGTTTTCACCTTATTAATTACATCAGTTACGGACTTACAGTGGATTGATTTTGCTGATAGAAGACAAGCAACTTAATTAGCATATCTCTACGGTTTAAAATGAGAGTTTCTCCACCCGTTCTCCCCACCTCCACTTGCGGAGTGTGCCTGTATATTAAAAAAAAAAGTCTTGCAGTCTAATCCTAGGTCTATAGACACTAAAAAAATCTTCATAAAATTTAATGTCTGTTGTAATGTACGGAAGCACGGACAACTTATTAGTAAAAAATAAATAGATATAATCGATATCATTAGCTGAAAATAGCACCTTGATTTTTGTATTTTTGTGCGTTAGGACTCCGCTGCACACCGAAAATTAGGAATCAATTTTGCTGCACTTAATTTTATTTACTTTTAAGAAATTTCCTATGTCTTTTGTTGTTATTAAGTATGCATTGTACATACCTGATCATGTTGAGATAATTTCCACGGAGATAGTATAGTACAACGGCAATATTTGAGATTATGTTGAGATGACATTTGCCAATGTGCACATCGTTTTTACAGAGCATAGCAGAGCACAGACTGGCAAATTAACAAGCTCGTAAATGAGTGCAAATAAAACGTCACTGAAGATTGTCTTTTTGTTGCGAGGGATTATGGGTACATCAATCTGTCAGTCTCACTGGAAAAGTTTTCACCTCATTAATCAGATGAGTTGTAGTAGAGACTTACAGTGAATTGATTTTGAAGAAAAAGGACAAGCAGCTTAATTAGCAAGGACAGATAGAAACTAAAAATGGACGGACAGACGCCACTGGGTCAGGGTCGTTAGACTGAAGAATGCATCCGTGCATAGCTGCTACACAAGGAGACGAATAACATCCGAACGTGAAAAACAAACACATGTAAGAAACCATGCGTCAATATATATTCAAACGGACAGGTCAGACTGGTATGGCCCATGACATGGTCTCCTATAGCAACCAGTAAGACCCAACATCTCTAATAGAGCAATCTGTGTTGGTCTACATACCAATACTACGACTTAGATATAGGGAGCAAGGGGGTGCACGCAGCTAGGGCCCGAGCGACGGTGTGCGCACGACGTGTGGCGGGTAGGGAGGTGTCGAGGCGAGCACACGTAGCTAGGCCTAAGCAGCAGGGAGACACCAAGGCGGGCGCACGCGCAGCCACGCGGACGTGGCAAAATTTGAAAACGGTGCACATGGGAGCCCTAATAAAGAGAGAAAAAAGAAAGAAATCGTAGGAAAAAAGTAAAAATTAAAATTATACATAGATAACAAGTAATAATATTTATTGACGATGATCTTACATGTCTGCCTCATTAAAAATTTTGTCATATAAAAACTTATATTTGAGGAAAGTATGACAAAGACAAAAAAGAGTACAACCTATAAGTCAAAACTCAAAAAACCTCAAAAGTGACTAATCTAATTTATCATTATCTAGATAGAAATTGTCGAATAGAGTAGCCAAATTCTAATTCTCCGTGGTGTGCTGGGCACGTTCCTAAGTTAGCTCCCAATATTTGTTGGTAAGTATTATGTCCACCACCTCGCTACGTAGAATTTTTTCTCATATCGTCATTAATTTATCCACAAAGACCGAAGGCCGATTTAAAGGATGTCATAGGTATGAGCACTGCAAATACATCCCGTGCTAGTTTTAATAGCATGAGATATTGGGTCTTATGATCATTCCACCATACGAGCACGTTGAGATCTTCCTATTTGATAGAGTCACTATCCAAGTAGCACATTATTTGTGATGGATGAACTATCACCACTCCTAGAAAGTGAACCACCATCCCAAATTCAGCCTCACTGTAATTTCTTCTTACCCAGTACATGAACAGGTGCTGATCTTTGCAATTAAACTCCATAAAACTTAATTTCATACTTTCAAAATAACTCATATAATTTAGTCTTAGTATTAGAATAATAGTTAATATAGTCCTGCATTTTACCCCTATGGTCAAGAATAAATACGAAAGTATATGTGATTTCCTTCTAATATTTAAGATATTTTTGTTTTATATAAAATATTGCATGTTTAAGTAAAGAGTCATTTTCATATTCTCACAACAAAGTGGTAATCTCAAATATTTTATGTAATATTAAATTAGCCATTGGATAATATATTCTAGATAAAGTAATAGTTGCAATCATAGTATGTTTCAAAAAATATAAAGAACCTCTCGACAACATACCAAGTTTACTATGTCAATAGTGATTTCGCATCAACGACTAGACTATTCTTTAACACATGCTTCAATATTAAATAGGTGAAATTTCAATGATGCATAACCTTTTGAAACCTGCAATTCGTTTGTTGGAATTATTAAACCATGTTATTGCTTCACAGACAATACCAATATACATATATATTAACTCTCTTAAACCCAGTTTTAACTATGAGATTAATAATATGACATGAACAATATTGATGTAGAATAAATGATTGAGCATAAACGGAGAATAGTGGCTACAGAATTTTCATAGCTTTAAATTTGAAAGTGTATTATCTAATGTTATTGTAAATATTTTATTTGTAAGGGCAAACTCCTCAATGACTTTTGATATTTTTTACAATATTTTTAGCAGTACGTAAAACATTAATTAATTTTAAAGATACAATTCTTTTTTCATTTCCTAATTATCATTAATAAAATAAGCAACTTATATATTCTTCTTTAGCCTTACCAATCCACTTGTGAGAGATGATACTAACAGAAAATATGCATGTACTGAATAATTCTTTAAATGTATCATGACCTTAGTTATAAACCTTTATTAAACCACTTGTCATCGTTTGTCTACCAATGATCAAAACCTAGGATTACAAACAATTTTAATGTAATTTAGACTCACCAAAATTTAAGGTTGAATCTTGTTTATCAATTAAACAAAGATTGTACTCCCATGAATATACCATACTATCAGGGTTTAGTAGTAGTTGTTATTATCACAATTGGTATCCTTTCTTCTTCGCACAAGGCTCAACATGTCATTTTAAGTGCTCTATTTCATTAGAAGATTTTTTTAGGTAATTTAGCTTTACATATTTTACATCTTGTCTAGGTACCTTTCTTCCATCATGCCAGTCTTCTTAATCTTATTAAAATGTTGCCAAACAGTGGAAGTTGTTGACTCTTTGAGCCGGCGGTCATCGATGCCCACTCATAGTTATTAATCCTTCTGAAACCGTATGTCTTTCTTTATGCCCTCCATTGATATCGGAGATGACCTAGTGATATCTTTTCAGTATTTGGGTACAACAATCGGCATAAAGTTTGGGTCGAAGCCGCTCAGAGGAAACGATGGGTAGTTCATACCATCCATATTAAAATATTAAAGTTAAGAGGGTATAATTTCAGAAAAATAATTTATATAACAACAAATAACGAATAAATGATAATGCACAAATACAATCTATCTGACATCCTTTAGTCCTGGGTTTGCAACGGTCAATGGGAGTGTTAGACTTGTCCGAATTATTTTTAATTTTTGATAAAATTTGGATTACTTTTGTCATAATCAAAATTCAAACTAAAACAAACTACTACAAAATAGCACAAGTACAAGATAAAGGTTTGGATGAGGTAGAATGTTAGGAGTGGCTCCCTGTTTATAGGGGGAAAAGTAAGATTTTTTCAAAAATTTTCGTATTTTTTGGGATTTTTTTCACACTCCAACAACTATTTAACTAGCCGTTCCCTGAGTCATTTTGCCGTTGGTCACAGCCAGAGGAAACGAGCCGATGTGCAGGGTGGCGACTGCTGCCACGTGCGCATATGCAGCCGAACTACCGATACGTGTGTGACAAGTGTGGGGCTATGACCTAGGAGTACGCCGTAGGTGACATATAGCAAACAGGCTGGTCGCACTGTCCTAAGCCATGCTATTTATAAGTCGTGTCAGCCGCCGTGCTGATAAACACGCTATAGTAACACGGTCTACTACCTTTCAAATCATATATATTTCATGAACCATATACAGTCTAATCGTATCGGATCGATCCGACCCAATCGGCCAGTCCTACGTTCGTCCAAGTGGCAGAGCCCTGCAAAAAATATGCAATTGCATTCTCGTCGGTCTCGCACTCTCAGCTACTAGCCCTGCAACCATAAAACCTGTCCTAACATTTCAGAGCATTCTACTATACAGTGCAATGGCTACCAATGCAGCACCCCTTTCGATGAAGAATCATCATCAAACAGTGCCTTAAGTCAGAAAATTCAGCGGTGACTCGTACTGATAATGTGAAACGTATGTATTGCCCTTGTCCTGTGCTGTGCATGATGGCTGATGGCTGACCACGATGACCTCAATCCATGAGTAAATTATTCTGCCAAATTTTTTTGCGAAATAATTAGTCTGCCAAATTAAGCACCCATACCTGGCTGCCAAACTATTTATTATTTGTAGATCATATATACTCACCAAAATGATTTATCACGAGTCTGTCTGACCACATTTTTGTCTAGACAGTCAGTCTGCTACAGTTGCCAAAATAATTAGGAACCTGACTTATTGTCGATTAGACTAAAGTCCGTCCAGCTTGTTCACATTCATCACCAGGGTATAAGACGTGCATTCACAACAATCAACGCTAATTACATGTAGTATAGGATGGTCCATATAGCAATCCAAGTTCTCAAAAGAAAGAGACATGTTGCTTGTAGTACAGCTCGTACGGCGAATGTTTGGTTTGGTTGTTAACCACGTTTCTCATCTACTTTGCCTGCATTTCAGTTGCTAAAGTGAAGATAATCTGAGGGTGCCAGATTATTCAACCAAGATGAGGAAATTCCAAGCTTTCCCATCTAACATCTCTCTCATTAGACCAGAAACATGCTTGCTTGCAAGCTAACTGACAATACAACTGTCCACGGACTAATTGCATATCCTCCATAAGTTTCTACAATTGGAGCCCTATTGTTTGCCCATATAAGTTATTGCCAAAATTTAAATTTTAAAATTTAATTTTAAATTTGATTTGAGGTTTTTTCCTAGCTTCTTTTTTTAGCATTTATTTTAAATCATAAATGACATTTATATATAAGTTTTAAATATAAATTATTTATTAATCGCTAATAAACCATTCTACTTATCAGCTAATCAAACCTAAGCTTTTCATGGAAACAAACCATCTCTAGAATGAGCCTGGACCATTCTAAAACTTGGGACTCCAATATGCTGGAGTATATATAGTATCCAAATAAGCAAACCCTCTCTCCTCAGTAATTACTATCAAATTCCATTGTTCAGAAGAAACACCATGGTTTTGATATTTTTCTCAAAAAAGCAACATAATTTTGATTTATAACGAGTCCTTCCCTGTAACATCCTATCAATACAGCCGCCAACAGTAATCGAATTTGCAGTTTTCAGTTGATATGACTTGAAAAAGAATATAAAATGTGCAGTGATCGTGCAAATGAAATGGAAGTGTTATAAAATCATATGCGAACTGTTTCAGAGCTGTCCACTAGATATAATATTTCCTTATAGTACTAACAGATTATTCCCAAGTAAAAAAAATAGCATGCAGATCACATAATATCAGTGCAGTGACCAAAAAATCACAATTAGTAGAGAGATACATATGGGAATATACATATAGAGCACTACTAATAGCACGTTGCTAATAAGAATATCAGTATTTCCACTATTGCGCACTACTTGATGTTTTCTCTTCTCAGGACCTTCTAATGATACAAATAATTATTCCCAAGTCTAGACTCTAGAGCACTACTAATTGCACATTGCTAATATGAATATATTAGGCAGACCACTGTTATGGGTTATATATATATAGACTCGATCTCTCCTTATATACTCTCGAAGTCTTAGTCACTGTACATATTTCTACATGGTATCAGAGCGAGTCTAAACATCTCTAACGCGCTAGCTTCTTCCTCCGGCAAGCCGACCCTTTCCTCCTCATTATTGACGTCTTCTTCCCGTTGCCGACCCTCTTTCCGGTACTCTCCTCGTGTCACTCTCCTCGCTCTCTTGCCTCCATTTCTTCTTCTTTCCGTCTCTCCCGCAGTCACCCTCTTTTCTCCGCCCCACTCCGCGCTACGGTCTCTCCGCCGTCCACAGCTCTGTTTCGCCCATCCCGACGACTTCTCGCTCAGCCCTGGCCGATCCTCAGTGGCGCGCGGCCATGGCCGACGGGTATAAGGCCTAATGGACAACGAGACCTAGCGCCTCGTTCCCCGATCTTCCAGCGCCAACATTGTGACCGGTAAGTATATTTTCAAATACAAATTTCACGCCGATGGCTCCTTTGTCCGTCACAAGGCTCGCTGGGTAGTCTGGGGTTTCTACCAACGACCCGGTGTCGACTACGACGAGACCTTCAGTCCCGTTGTCAAACCCATCACCATCCGAGTCGTCCTCACCTTGGCTGCCTCTCGCTCCTGGCCGATCCATCAACTAGACGTGAATAACGCTTTTCTTCACGGCCACCTGACGGAAACAGTCTACAGACAGCAGCTCCCAGGCTTCGTCGACCCTTCTCGTTCCGACGACGTCTGTCTCCTTCAACGCTCTCTCTACGGCCTCAAACAAGCCCCTCGTGCCTGGTACCAGCGCTTTGCTGCCTATCTTCGGCACATTAGCTTCATGACCTCTGCGTCCGATAGTTCCCTGTTCACTTTCCATATTGGCTCCGCCACAGCCTATCTACTTCTCTATGTCGATGACATTGTCCTTACAGCGTCTTCGACATATCCTCAACTAGATCATTGCCCGACTCCACTCTGAGTTCGCCATAACCAATCTTGGTCCTCTCCACCATTTCCTTGGCATCTCCGTAACCCGTTCCTCCCACGGGCTCTTTCTTTCCCAACGCCAATACGCCATCGATCTCCTCCAGCGTGCGGGCATGGCCGATTGTCACCCCACGGCCACCCCGGTCGATACTCGAGCCAAACTCTCCGCTGCCGATGGCACACTTGTTGCTGATCCCTCTCACTATTAGAGTCTTACCGGAGCTATCCAATACCTTACACTCACCCGGCCTGACCTCACGTACGCTGCCCAGCAAGTGTGCCTCTTCATACACGCTCCACGCGAACCTCATCTCACGCTGCTCAAGCGCATCCTACGTTACGTGAAGGGCACCCTCTCCAGCGGACTGCATCTCAGCTCTAGCCCCATCGACTCCCTCACCGCGTACTCCGACGCGGACTGGGCAAGCTGCCCCGACTCTCGACGCTCTACGTCCGGCTACTGCGTTTACCTCGATGACATTCTCATATCCTGGTCCTCAAAACACCAGACTACAGTGTCCCGGTCTAGCGTCAAAGCCGAGAACCGCGCCGTCGCCCATGCCATCGCCGAGTGCTGCTGGCTTCGCCAGCTTCTCCAAGAGCTCCGTGCACCCCTCTCTACCGCGACCGTCGTCTACTGTGACAATATCAGTGCCGTCTACATGACCGCCAACCCGGTCTATCACCGACGCACCAAGCACATCGAGATCGATATCCATTTTGTCCGTGATAAGGTCGCATTAGGACAGGTTCGGGTGCTCCATGTACCATCGACATATCAGTTTACCGATATAATGACCAAAGGCCTACCCATGCCTTTGTTCACCAGTTTTCGGTCTAGTCTCTGCGTCCGTTCCCCTCCCGCTGCGACTGCGGGGGGTGTTAGACAGACCACTGGCCTGGGTTGTATATATATAGACCCGACCCCTCCTTATATACTCTCAGGGTCTTAGTCACTATACACATTTCTATGGAATATCAGTCCTTCCACCATTGCACACTACTTGAAATTTTCTCTCACAATCTTTTAATGTTACAAATAAGGAGACCCCCAAAATTTGCCCTGTTCTTAAATGTCACAATGTCCATTAGTAAGCCTGCATTCATTTTCTGAAATACATAGTCATCATCACAATAATTTGACCTTATCTCTCTTAGATCTTTACTGATTCCCCTTCCAAAACTCCTTAAATATTGTTGAATGTCATCGCCCTCAACAGTTTTTGTTGGCTCATGAGTGAAGGAGAAACAAGAACTTCTGCGTTTTGGTTTGTCAAAACCATCCAGATCGTCACAGGAGTTATCTGCAGTTCTTGAAATGAGGGTCATCATAGCATGACTGCCAGACACATCAGATCCAGTTAAGCAAATTAAGCACTGTGTTTGGTTGTCAGATTCCTGGGAGGGCAAAAAATACTTGTTATATACTTATAGTGTGAGAATGATTAGTGCTGTCCATATCAGATACCTATATGTCATTCTACTGAATTGCTGCTGGGAAATCAACTTGGGTACATAATATGAAATTATGAATCCATACATCACATTAAGTACAATGTAGACAGACAATTCAGGAATATTTGAGTGGATAAACCTACGAATATGAAAAAAGCTGCAAGATGCCAATACAAAAGAGAGTTACTAATGAGATTGCAACAACCAAAGGAAATGAATCACAGTGCAGTTGCGTTCTCGCTTTTCTTTCAATATTACACTTCAAAAGGTACCCTTACATTTTAATTTTCTTTCACTACAAAGACCTACTTCTGGATCGAATAGTAAAACATTCAAATGTTTAAAAGCATCGATGGAGGTTGTTGGGTACTTGTGTAGATGCTTTAAAACATTTAATTATATTCCTAAAAAATACTTTAAATCTTAAAGACTCAGTGAATTGATATACCAATATTGATTTTCAACATTTCAGAACATAAACCAATATTGATTTGCTAACCTCATCATCCCAATGGTGATCAATTGGATAGTGGGGTTCTGAAATGCTTGATCCACCTTTGTGGAAAAAACGTATTGCTGCTCTTTTGTGGGACACTCAACTGAATTTATTTGAGGGTCCTCAAGTGATGAGAGATCAGTGCTATCCAATGTTGAGATTGAGACACATTCCTCAAAATAAGTCATTGCCTCTTCAGCTAAATGCTTTGATACTCAGTCATTCTATACTACTCTGATACCACAATATGGAGACAAAAGTCAGTTCAAATACCAGTACAAAATGAATAGCAAGTTTACCAACAACTGGAATCATACCGTAGGGTGAAATACTTGAATATCAAGTATATTACCTTCCTTCTTGGCCTTCTGTTATGTGCCTCAGTAAAATTTGGTGCAGTTACAATGCCCTTAAGTACTCTACTCAACTCTTGTTCACGCTGCTCTTCGGCAGCTAAATCTGCCCGTAGCTTTTGAGCATGTTCATGTGACTGTAATCAAAGTAGTAAATGGTTATAACTGTTGAGTGCATCGAATTGGAGGCACAGTGCAATTGGCATAATAATAGCCAGACCTGTTTGAGCTTTGTTGTATATTCCGTTATGTCAGGAGACAGCTCAGCACTGTCCGGATCAAACTCAAGAGGAATTTCCATCTGTTCTCATTGCAGTTTTGTTGAATGGTGCTCTATGTCAGGAGCCAGATCAGCGTTGTCTGGATCAAACTCAAAAGGAATGTGTACAATTTCCTCCTTTCTGAATTCTGTTGTGTAATCACTTATGTCAGAGACAAACTCAGCAGAGTCTGGATCAAACTCAGGAGGAATTTCAATAACTTGTTGCGCCAGGACATTTGAATGGTTATCAACAAAAGAATAATAGTAGCATCACGAAAAGTTGAGAGCAAGAGTGTAAAACAAGAATGGTGCTCTAAAACAGAGTAGGATATAGTACAGAGACAATAAAATGGATAGATTATAAGCGTGCACATAATGTAAATGGTCAAAAGACATTATTACCTTAGATAGATAATTCTTACATGCTCAAAATGATCATAAAGCTCAGAAGCGACACTGCTAGATTCTGAATGTGTATTTCTAGTCATGTGTTGGCATGTCTAGTGGTAACAAAGAGCATAGTAACTTACAAACTTGTTTGCCAGTAAACTTCATATCTTGCATCTATTAATATAACCCAACAACCCATTAATGTACCACTTTGCTAACCGAACCTTGAGACGAAAAGCCAGCCTATGGTTTACAAGTAAATGACCAGTTTACATTAACAACTATCTCTAATGAGCTCGAAACTGAATGCAGGTTCCTCCAAGACTGAAATTCTGTTGACATATCCCTAGTTTCTGAGTCACTCTGTTCAAATTTAACAAGAACAGAACTTGTAACTTGAGCAAGGATACCCATGGGCCATGGCATCATTCAAATTGATGGAGATGGAATGCAGACTGCAATTTGATAACGCACTGTGGACTAGTTTACCATGAACCTTTCTACTGAGTAGAACAAAACTTAAAATGTGTGTTTTTTCTTCATTATTATAGAGAATCAAGAGAGGCCTTTCCACTAAGTGAATTATCCTACCTCTTGCATTGTTTGAAACCAGAAGTACCAAGTACCGATATCTTTCTTTTTCAGTTCCTATTGCAAAAGGCTGGAATTTTGCAATGCAATAGGAAGGAAAAGTTGAGAGCTTTTCTTGAGACCAACCTCGGGGTCCCGATATGGTTGTGTGTCCCCGTCCACCGACGGAGCCCTCGAGGCCCTCCTCCCACTTCTTCCATCAGCATCCTCCCTTGATGGCGACGAGGCGGTGCGCCGGCGCAGCGCGACGGACAAAGAGCGCGCCCTCCCTGACCCGCCGCCAGCGCAAGAACCCTTTCGCGCCACCTCCTTCCCTCTAGCCCGGCTCGCCGCCGCTTCCTCCCCACCGCGACGTCCATCAGCCTCCGTCGTCACCTGTGGCGACGGAGAGGGAGACGGACATGCGGAGTCCCCGCCGCCGCGGTCGAAGAGAGGGTTGGTGCGGGTGTTGCAGGCGGCGTACTCCCCAAGCCCAAGGCCGCCGGCGAGTGCGCGGGCGGCGGCTCGACGCTGACGCTGACGCTGCGGGAGCGGCGGGGTCACGGGGGTGCTGGGGCCTTGCGGTTGCGGTGGCCCGGCGGGCGGTCGTCGGCGGGGTGGAGGGTCTGGCGCGTGGTGGATTTTAACGCCGACGACGCCATGAATTCGGTTTTGGATTGCGGGGGGATCGGAAGTGGAGGGAGACGAGAGGGATGGAGGGAGTGAGAAAGTCAAAGCGCCAAACAAGTTTGGTCTCGTGAAGCGAGCGTGCTCTATGCTGCGCGGCTTTGAGCTGAGCTGCTCCCTGGGGAAGTGGGGAGAGTGGGTCACCGGAAGAAAGGAGATGCTTCGCTTTGGTCTGATGCTAGCTTATCGCATGTGCTAAACACAGATTAGTGAAGCTTCGGATGCTTCGTCGATGGGAAAACGAGGGTAAGATTAATTAAATACTCCATCACTAGAATGAATGAATTGACCTTTTTTCCCCTATTTATTGCTTTTTTTTCTACTTATATTGGCATTCTTTTGTAGAATGTGAAACGGAGGTTGCAAAGTGCCAACATTTTCAGCGTGAAGCTGTGAAGGAACCTTGGGAGCAACTGCACTTATGACCTTTTGAAGCAAAAGCACACACCTCGAATCTTTTTTTTAACAAGCATTGAAGAATTTATTATGGTGGAGTCCTTAATATGAAGACCTATAGAAATGCAGATTTTATCGTGTCACATAAATTAGAAGACCAGAAAGAAAATTAAATTAAAAAAATAAAAAATGGAACTAGAAATTTAGAAGACCTGAAAGAAGATTAAGATTAAATCAAACAGGTAAAAAAAGGAACCTTGGGAGCAACTGCACTTATGACCTTTTGAAGCAAAAGCACACACCTCGAATCTTTTTTTTTAACAAGCATTGAAGAATTTATTATGGTGGAGTCCTTAATATGAAGACCTATAGAAATGCAGATTTTATCGTGTCACATAAATTAGAAGACCAGAAAGAAAATTAAATTAAAAAAATAAAAAATGGCACTAGAAATTTAGAAGACCTGAAAGAAGATTAAGATTAAATCAAACAGGTAAAAAAAAGTAATGGAGATGCGGGGGATCGAACCCCGTGCCTCTCGCATGCAAAGCGAGCGCTCTACCATTTGAGCTACATCCCCTTCGTTGTTGGTATTGAAATTATTAGCATTATATCCATACTTCTAATACTGGTATTTGAATAACGACAAACACCTCGGTTACACTCCAAATGGCTAATACAAAACAGTTGCTTGTTATTAACAGTTCATTTGTTGTTGGTGCCAAACAAATTATGACTTGGTAATTCACTAATTACCTTGTTGAGTTTTATAACTATATTTTTATTAAGCATAAAGCTTACGTTGGTAGTTCTGTTTTGCCTCGTGTCAAGGCCAAAGGCCTACATTGGTAGTTATTTTAACGAACCAATTTTTTTGGTTCTCGGCTTAATTTGATACAGTGTGTGTTGAATCGTAAGTGAAGCATGTTAGTTAACTCATTGTTTGCTTTGTTTTCGTTCAGAATAAAATTGAAAAAAATGCTGCAGCTTCACGCATGTCGTAATGTGAGTCATCCAAGTGAAATTGCTTCTCGTGTTCTTGTGTGTGACTCAAGAGGCTCGTCGTCTTGTTACCAACAACATTATTCTAGGTATATGTTTGGAGCTAGAAGAATTTTGGCTAAAAGCACCAAGTTGTCCACGCGTGGACAACTCGAGGCATAACCCTAACCACCGCCACTGCAACCTCTTCCCTCTCTCCTTCACATCGCCACCTCCAAAGCATGCCACTAAAAAATTGGACAATGAGCCAAGATGGCGGCGATGGGGCTAAAACCTAGTGACTCGCCTCCTTCAGCGTAGGAAAGGTAGGACAAAGCACGATGAAAGCCTGACCAAACAAAGGTAGAGGCAGCATGTCCCAAGATGGGTGACCGTAGATCCGGTGTCATCGCTATTAGATCTGGTGTCCTATGGCCGGATCCAAGCAATAACGAAGCAACCTACGTAGGGATGGACGGCGACGGAAGGTGCAATCAACGACTGTGAAGGATAGTGAGGCACTAGTAGTATTAGCAAGAGGCCAACGTAGCCCGCTAGGAGATGATGGGAGCCACAACGACTAGCGGTCTGTGGGGAGCGAGTGGTGGGGTGCACCGATGCTCTCAACTCTGGATTTGGCACCTTCTAGCTAGATCTACAGGGCAGAGGTCTGTAGTGAGGCCAAGGTTGACGTCATGGGCAATAGGGTGATACTATGTGATATTTTGGTAGATTTAGAGGAATAACCAATTAATTGGATTAAGCCCAAAGAATATATAAATTGTCTATAAGAGATGGAAAAGTTTAAAATACTTTTAATACTTTTAACAATCATAAGATTCCTTACAAACCTATAGAATATTTTAATTTAAGGTTCAGAGACCGTAAATAGGTCTGTTCACTTCAAAAAGCCCCTTTTGCGGTCACACAAAAAACTTGTGACATCCATTAGAAATGCATATAAGTTGCTCTCCGCTCCTAATGTCCCATGTTTCATATGTCATCTACTGTGGAGGTTTAAGAGAAAAGGTCAAGAATATAGGAATGATTGGCAGGAGCTAGAACCAACTTGGTGGTTAAACTCGACGAATGCTGGTCAAATCAGTAGACTTCTGGCTTGATGAGAGTTGTTGCCTTGTTGGTTCCTAAAATTAGTAGTAAAAAAACCAAAAAAAGATGGTAGAGACAGTGCATTTCCATGTGGTGTATTTGATCATTAAGTCGGAGGACATTGTCGCTAGCTGCTACCTCCTTGTCAAAGTTTATGGTACAGTACGTCAGTGTGAAGTGTGAACTATGAAAACTGCACCATAATGATAACACTCATCAATTCATGATGTCTTCAGATTCAGGTCTTGGTTTAGAATTATGTTTGCTGGTGAAGAAATGCATGTGACACCCTTTCATGTTAACCTATGCTTATTTCTATGTACCATTAATCAAGTTGAAAGAGGCCATGAACTGCTCAATGATTGAGGAGCACCAATGCAAGAGCTCATCCCTTCACTTGGAAATTAATATGTGGTCAAGCATGTTTACTTAGGAGACATGGTCCATTCCATGGCCAGCCTCTTCCATGTGGACAGGCATTTTCAGGCAGTACTGGCTGCGTGTTTTTTTTTTGTCTGATTTGTATCATGATATTTCCACTTGATATGGTTAAGTAGACCATCCCATTAGTAAGAATTAATCCTAACATAATATTCAACACTGTTTCAGTTTTGTAAATATGTTCGATGGCAAAATGAACAAATATTTGTCTCTGCTTTTCAGACAAAAAAGCAGATTCAGTACTGAATTGTGAAAACTTGGAAATTGTTGATTGATTCTGTTAATATATTAGTATATATAGGTAGTCGGGGTAGCTTACACATGCAACCGCACACCTACACATACGGGTTAATCTACTATAATTACAGTAGACTAACACTCTCCCGCAGTCTAATCGGGAACATCACTAACAATTAGGTTGGATCGAAACTCCTAAAATAGTGAGGTATGAAGGCTGTAAAGACGTCGGCATACTGCGATATCGTAGGAACATGTAAGACCTAAACATGACCAAGGACGACCTTCTCTCGAATGAAATAGAGATCAATATTAACATGCTTCGTCCGCTGATGCTGCACCAGGTTGCTGGAGAGATATACAGCACTGATATTGTCACAACAGACCAAGGTGGCACGTCGAGGGGGGTGGTGAAGCTCAAGGAGCAGCTGACGCAGCCAAGTAGCTTCAGCAACACCATTTGCCACAGCACGGTATTCAGCTTCAGTACTCGATCTAGAGATCGTATGCTGACGCTTAGAAGACTAGGACACTAAGTTATCCCCGAGAAATACTGCATAGCCAGAGATCGACCGGCGAGTGTCAGGACAATCTGCCTAATTGGCATCTGTGTAAACAACAAGATCTACGGACGAAAATCGGCGTATGATCAGCCCAAGTGACAGGGTGCCCTGTAGGTAGCGCGGGATCTGCTTGAGAGCAGTGAGATGCGGCTCTCAAGGATCATGCATATAGAGGCAGATCTGCTGAACTGCAAAGGTAATGTCTGGTCGGGTGAAAGTCAGATACTGCAGAGCACCGGCGAGACTACGGTACTGTGTAGCATCAGCGACAGGCAGTCCGTCAGTAGATAATTTAGAGTAGAGATCAACAGGCGTGCTGCACGGCTTGCACGCACTTATCCCGGCACGCTCCAAAATATCCTGACTGTACTGCCGCTGAGAAAGGAATAGACCATCTGCGGAGCGGGTCACAGAGATGCCTAGAAAATAATACAACTGACCCATATCCGTCATAGCAAACTCAATGGAACAATTATTGTCGGTGGTAAACCGACGAATAGAAATTAAATTCTTAATAATGTTAGGGGATACGAGAACATTATTAAGAGTAAGATTACGGTGCGGTAAGAAAAAATGATGGGATCCAGTATCGGTGACAGGAAGTAAAGCACCATTGCCTACAACGATAGATGAAGGAATAGATGAAGAGGGTGGGGAAATGATGGAGAGTATACCAGCGTCCGAGGTTATATGGGAACCGACACCTGTATCAGCATACCATTTAGAGGCCGATTGGTTGAGCGTCATGGTGTTGAAAGAGTACGCTAGGGAGTCCTGGTGCCAACCTCCATGACTAGGCGGCCAAGGTGCTGCCTGGTACGCCGGTGATGGCACTTGGAAGCCCGCTGGTGAGGGCGCTTGGAAGCCCGGCGGTGTAGCTCCCCCGTAGTACGTGCCATACGGGGACAAGGGGGCACCGTATGTGCCGCCATAGGTGCTGGGAAGAGCACCAAAACTGCCATAGTGCGGGGCTGCGTGAAACGTAGGCTGTGGCGGCGGAGGACGGCTGGACTGATCGTACGACCACATGCGCACGGTGCCAGCCCAAGGGTGGGCAAACAACGGGTACACAGTCGTTTCGGGAGGGACGCCGCCCTGTCCACCTGGGGTTGCTCTAGTAGAGGTCGTTGGAGAACTGCCACTAGTAGAATTGCCGCGTCCACCACGGCCGCGGCGATGACCATTGCGCTAGCCTCTGGTTGGTGCAGCTGGGCGCGGAGGAGGAGACGCCCCCGGACGAGGGGCAACTGTGGCACCTGGGGCCGCTGGACACGGCGTTGCAGCGATGAGAGCGACCGATGGGGACGGAGGACCAGCGTGGATCTCTAGCTCCTCCAACAACAGATGAGTGCGTGCTTCCGTAAATGTTGGAAATGGCCGGTGCATTTTGAGAATGGACACCATATGCTGAAACTTGCCACTGAGGCCGCGGAGAAGCGTGAGGACCATCTGCGGGTCGCCGATAGGGTCGCCGAATTCGACGAGGAAGGCAGCCATGGATTCAAGACGACGGCAGTAATCGGTGACGCTCAGTGAGTCCTGGCAAAATGTGCGGAACTGCGTCTCGAGGAGAAGGGCACGAGACTCCTTCTGGTCGAGGAATTCATCCTCGAGATAGCACCACGCATTACGGGCGCGTCCGGGCTGCATCATCAGTGACTGCTGCAAGTCGCTGGAGACGGTGTCGTACACCCACGTGAGGATGCAGCAGTCCGCTTGGAGCCACGCCGGGCGCACGGGGAACGTGTCATCCTCGAGGACGTGGCAGGTGAGGGCATATTTGCCAAGGACAGTGAGAAACATGCAGCGCCACTTAGTGTAGGAGTCTGTGGCCTTGTCGAGGACGATGGGGATGAGCGTCTTGATGTTGATAATGGCGGTGGCTTGTGCCTAGAGAGCCGCATGAGCGCTCTCGTATGCGTCCAGAGCGTTGTCAGCACGAGAAGGATCGGCTGCGAGACAACGTTCTTCGGAAGTGGCATCGCCAATATTGTCACCAGCCATGGGGGGCACGACAGCCGATCGGAGGGATCAGCCGATGAGAGTCGGATCGACAGCCGATCGACCGATCGGATTGGTAATGGGCAGATCGGCTGGACGAAGAGCAACCGATCAGATCGGGTGGCTAATGAGCAACCGATCAGATCGGCAGTAGAGATCAGATGGCCGATGAGCAACCGATCGGATCGGATGGATCAGATCGGCACGGGTGGCCGATGAGCAGCCGATCGGATCGGATGGATTAGATCGGCAGTAGAGATCGGGTGGTCGATGAGCAGCCGATCGGATCGGCAATAGGCAGGATCCGATCGGGCCGATCGGCCGATCAGTTCGAAGGCCGATCGGATCGGCAATAGGCAAGATCCGATCGAGCCGATTGACGGATCCGATTAGATCGGATTGGCGAGCGATCTAGTTGACAATGGAGAGCCGATCGGATCGGTAATAAGCAGGATCCAATCAGACCGATCAACGGATCTGATAAGGCAGATCAACGGGCGATCTGGTTGGCAACGGAGAGCCGATCAACCGATCGGCTCGGCAATAAACAGGATCTGATCGGACCGATTGATGGATTCGATCAGATCGGATCGGCGGCAGCGTGGACGATAAGACCGGCGACACCTAGTGGTGGCGATCAAATCGGCGACGGGCGCTGGTGCGGAAGCACAGGTAGGATCGGATCGACGACCACACCCGATGACGAGGGCAGCTACGGGGTGGGCGATCAGATCGACAGCGCTGGCGATGAGACCAGCGACACTCCCGGTGACGTGCAGTCGGCACCGGTGGTGGCGGTCGGATCGGCGACAAGCGCTGGTTTAGAAACGGCGGCATTGAGGGCGTCGGACCTCAGTAGTCTCTCGCACAGTAGTGGCGGAGAAGGAGACCAGCGACGGTAGCAACGGTGACGGTGTTTTTTGTTGCGGAAAGATAGCGGATTGAAACCGCTCTGATATCATAAAAATATGGGAATTGTTGATTAATTCTCTGTTAATGTATCAGTATATATAGGTAGTCGGGGTGACTTACGCATGCAACCGCACATCTATAGGTTAACCTACAGTAGACTAACAAATTGGATGGTTTTGTTTAGAAAGAAGTATTGAACTTAATATATACTGTCCAAAATCAAAATTCACAGCGGAAGGAACAATGATGGCGAACCAGTAAAAGGAGTTTTTTTTGTTGTTACGTAATTTTCTTTTGTGTGAAATACTGACCATAGTTAGGCTTCCAAAAACTAGATTCTGAAACTGTGGACCGTGCTATCTGTGTACGATATGTTTGTGGCTGATCGGCCGTACTCTTCACGACCGAAGTTAGCTGCAAGCCGATCTGAATCTGAAGCATACTACGGTATTATTGAGATTCTTATATATATATATATATATCCTGAGTGGACTCTTGAAAAAACGAATGTCCGATCTGATCACATAACTATTGTATTTAGTTGGTTGTATACTGCCGGCAGACGGCAAGAGATTCTCTTAGTCAAATAGAAGCATCTCTCACATGGTCGGCACTCACGCATATATCTTTTATGCGTAAACAGAAGCATTTTTATGGATTAGATCGGTCAAGCTCAAGAAGGAGATTTTTCAGTCAAATAAACAACACTATTATCAGGTTGTTAATTTCAGTTCTGCGTGACTAAAATTGAGGTCTCTGGGGGGGGCATGTTCCCCACCCACTTGATGCATGACTTCCTTGCTGAACAAAATATTCCACAGAAGCTGCCTAAAAATTAGAGGGAAATATATGTGGCATGTTCGCTGCATGTTTCCAAGTAGTGGAAGCAGCGTGCCTGCACATTGCATCTGCATGTTACCACTACAAACAAGCTGTTCTGTAACAGTTACAACAAATCAACTACATATAAGCTAGCATGGCTCCACCTTGAGGCCCAACTACCATACATACACACATACAGTACTGCAACTACCACCTCACAATTGATCAAGCTCAAGCAAACAACACCACCATGAAGAAGGCGGCTATGCAATTGCACTGTGTGCTCCCTGCCATCTTCTTGCTCCATCTTCTCCTCAGTACAGCAGCAGCTGCATCACCAACGAATGCAGTAGCTGCTGCTAGGACTAGGAGTAGCAGGAGGTTGCTGCTGCAACAGCAGCCCACCAATACCTTCCGAGTGAAAGGCGTTCATCAGGCGGAGCCCAAGGTGGAGTTCTACGCCAGCATGAGGCCCAGGCCGGGAACCAACTTCAATCCCAGGCATAATTAGAAGCCGGCCGGCATGCACCTTCACCTTCTTTCTTCTGATAGCTCATAGCTCTCCCTCTCCCTCCCTCATAGTTGGTAGCAATTTTTGCCGATATGTATCATTTGTCACATCTTGTAGATAGTTTTAACACAAATGTTATCACTAGTTCCACTAAACTGCTAGTTTAGCTCGTAGCTTAATCAGCAGCTGGACGGCTCACATCCCGTGAGGCAACTGCTAGTTCAATCTGCTGTATCCTTCTATTCACCAAGAAGAAGCAATTGTTATCGTCAGATCAATGTGTGGATGCTACTTGTGGGGTCTTTTTTGGCTTCCTTTTGCTCCTGGTGTCACTACCAGCAATCATTTCTATTTCACGGGCTATTTCCTGTGAACATGCTACTGCCTGGACTGGAACAAGAATCAGCAGAAACAACAGTGTTGTATTCCTGATCCACATTGCTCATGATGCTATATCAGAGTTGTGTTTTCATATATCTGAAGCACCTAGCAAAATAAGTAACCTTGCCACAGAGGACTTGTTTTATATACTGTTCCAAAGGAGGTTTGGTTCAGGATTTTTGAAAAATAACCTTAGGACTTGTTTTATTCAGAATGCATGGTACACAGGCTTCACCTTCCCTAAATTATCCCCCCTTACTGAGCTAATAACACTCCCACATCCTCAGAATGAATAAAGGAAAGAAACTTACATAGTAATCATTTTGATTAATAAATAAATAAACAAATAAACTTGAACACGACGAATATTTACAGTTCACAACTTCAAGTAAGGATCTATGGATCTATGGCTTCTCTAGACAAATAAACTAACAGAGCCACGGATAAGTTCTACCATTTGAGGAGCCCAAAAATGTTCTTTCACTTGGGCAGCTGTTTAACAATGTAATGCTAACATTTGTTTGCCTCAGGACTAATAAGATCAGTATATGCAAAAGAGAGAGAAAAGTCTGACTACTTCACACAACCAAGAAGAGTTAAACAAACTCCTCGGACCAAAAGGAACAGTTATACATCACATAAGCCGCAAGCCTAACTTACAAATCTTCCCAATTCATAAGCACAAGGTTATTGTTTAATATACAAAGTTAGCACAAGGTGCTTCCTTTATAATCCAACAATTGTTGTAGAATCGTCATTGACGTTGGACAGATGGAGATTGCTGAACCTGCACTGGTGGGAAGAACCCAGCACCTGGTGGTTGAAAAAATCCAGTTGAGGTCGGTGATTGCTGTGGTGCCTGCGGAGACTGCTGCTGCTGCTGCTGGGGCTGGCTCTGGTTCTGAGATTGTGAAAGAAGAGGCGGAGGTGGCGGTCCACTTGGTCTTGGATAACCTGTTGACATACTGTTGGGCAATGGAGATGGAGGCAGTGCAGAGCCGCTCAACGTTCCAGAAGGTCCCTTTCCGAACATTCCTCCAGTATTTTGAACAAATTGTGGCAGAAGTGGTAATGGAGGTAGTGGTGGTGGAAATGAACCAGGTGTTTGGTTTGTCTGTGTTGGTGGCTGTGTGCCTCCAAGAGCAGGTGTTGCTCCAATCTGTGGTTGCCCGTGTGGCAATTGCCCAAAAAATGGAGCACCCATGTCACTGCAATGAATGGGGTTCTCAACCCTAGGCTTCTTATTGCTCTCAAAGCCTGGAGGTCCTGCAGAGAGATCTCCAGAAGGCGAATCACCATTCCTTGCTTGTTCAGCAGCGAGGGACGAGAAAATGGAGGAGAGCACCTTCTCAGGAGCTGACAAAGATGCAAGCTTATCTGCCATAGCTGCTGCAGTTTTTTTGGGCTCATCACCAGCAGCATTAGGCGTGGCAGGAAGTGAGGTTGCTGGATGCAGCAGTTGAAACTGGGGAAATATTGACATTGCTGCTGAATTCTGCATCATGGCAGCTGTTTGTCCTGGTGGAAGTGTAACCATTAGTGGACTAGAACTAGACCCTGCACAATTCTTCAGAGCACCACCAAGTCGTTGTCTTAGTTGCATGGCATGTTCAGCCTTTGCTCGAGCAACCTGTTGCCAATTAAATCAGGAGTTAGCCAAAAATTATTCTACTATAGTTTCTCGAGTAGATTCTCAAACACCCCTACACTGGCAGGAAAAATGCCATGAGCTTAACTGAGATGGTAGATAGCAATGTTAACAAAAGCCAGCAGAGATGAATGCTATATATGGAAGCAGATATACGTGTTTGAAAAATTTCAACTTAAGATGCAAAGGCATTTGTTTGGAGCAAGGAGTTAACAAGTTAGCTACTTGTTTGTTAAGATGCAACAGCACTTGTTTGTTAAGATGAAATGGCACTACTTTGGACCTGCCATCAATAACAATGCATATGCATGGGTACAACACTGCAGGCACATCTTTCTATTAGCACATGCAAAGGCCATTTTAACCGTATATGTGATGCTGTAGAAATGGATCAGACCTCCCAATGTGATGGATCATGACATGGTATTTCTCTTGTTACAGATAAAGAGAGGGATGTCATATATAAGCAAACATAAGTTGGAATGGGGAAGCAGTCTGAATAGGAAATGACATATTCCTTTGTTATCCAGAAAAGGCCTCAGGGTTGCAATGGGAGCTTTTAAGAAGCAGGTTTGTGCTTCAAGCATGATACTAGATGGGCCACTAAATAACCCAAGCAGACCATGGTTGGTCTACTGCTTCTATCATAAAGCTCAATTGTTCAGCAGATTCAGCAGCTATCCTTTTAGAGAGTTTTAAGCAATAAATCCAGTTTAGAAGCTTCTCTTTGTGTCAGAGCATATAATGTACATCTTATGTGTTCTCATGTTTGTTTTTGTCTTTCCTAGTTCTACTCATCCTGAACATATGGACATAAATTCATGAATGAATGTCCCCGACAAAGCACAACTCTAGTTTTGCTCACATGTCATGGACTCATGGGGCATCTTAGGCTGCGGCATCAAGAATGGAGTAGAGCTCAAAGCAAGCAGACACTGTAATAGAAAGGCTTATAGATCCATGAAAATGGTCAGCATAGTCACACAGTTTACCTTAAAATTCCATTATAGTTAAGCAATAACAGACATTGCATAAGAAATAGAATGATCTAAGTTGTGATTCTGCAGTGAAAGATGAAGTAATAACAAGTACAATAAAAGTGAGAATGTATAAAAGAATAATCCTTACATGCAACTGATTGCGTAGAAGCTCTGACTTTGCTGCCTGTTGTATAAAAAGGAAAAACATAAAGCTTTATGAATGTAATAATATGCCATCAAGGAAGAGCATTTGGAAGAAAATATAAAAGGTGCTCAAGACCTGTTCAGTGAGGGCTTCTCTTAGTTTATTGATTAGGGTTAATCTAGCCATGTT
Organism: Oryza coarctata; assembly: GCA_030770085.1. Taxonomy (NCBI): domain Eukaryota; kingdom Viridiplantae; phylum Streptophyta; class Magnoliopsida; order Poales; family Poaceae; genus Oryza; species Oryza coarctata. Next base: position 759,020 of record CM061483.1, read on the forward strand.
GACACTATCAAGTTGCTCAATGCACTGCTTCAGGACTGCTTCCTGCCCTTGAAGGTCAGAAATCAATGATGATGCTTGCTGAATACCTGTGAAATAGAAAAGGAGTAAGGCATTACAAGTTCATATCTTATTTTGATATAGAATTGAAGTGAAAGCAATATAGTGTCAAAGTATCATCTCTTTATATCCAGTCTCCAACTTTGTAAATACAGAAAGTGGGGGTAACTTCAGGTTTCAGATTATCAGAGCTAGGAGCACTTTTAATAGGAAACTTCGCACTACAGTGTTTTCACTGTGCAACTCATCAAAACATTTAGTCAAATTTGAAAATAGCAAATAATCCATAATTATAGCATAGTGAACACCATCAAGGACCTGCGGAAAAATCTCAATGTAAAAATAACATGTTAAGCTGTTGGATGTGTTCCACCGAAAAGAATATGTATGCTAGACCACCACTTGTGAAAACAATAATGCCAGAAAATCAGTTTCTTCCCTTTGATATGCCAAGGAATGCTACAATCACATCATTATAGTTTTTAAAACATGATTATAAGAATATGTACAGAAATTCTATGTTAACATGCTAGATCATTTTTATGTATTTAAGATGTTGGTCTAGTCTAGAATTTACATAGCAGATCAACGGAAATACTATGTAAATTTCCTTTTTCTCAAGAGTCAAGGCTACCTCTCCAATGGCTTGAGTACATGATGGAACTGGAAGTAAAATAGTTCTTGAAAAATCATGATGAGACACAGGCCAAGGTAGCAGAACGAATTAAGTGCCGACCATTCTTCAATTGTAGATTTCCATAACATAAAAAACCTAGCGAAGTGAGAAAAATCCTTTACCTTGACTACAAGCATCGTCTGCATATTTATCCATCCTATCCAAAACACTAACAGCAGTATTGCATTTGTTTAAAGCTGTGTCTTCATCAAAATGTTGATCAAGAACAGATTGGTATGCAGTTACAATCTTTTCTGGCATCCCACCGACAGTAAGTTTCTACATCAAAAGACAAACAACAAAAATAGCTCTCTCAAATTCATGACAATATACTGAATCCATACTCAGCACAAGAAAACAATTCTTTTCACGGGTCAAGAGCTGGCAACTTACTTTTGTTATTGTGCCAGAATCTTTCCGTACAGCTTTGGAAACTGAAGAGGGGTTAGAGCTTGGATTTGAACTATTGCCATTGTTACCCAATGTATGAGTGCTGCCACCAAGAATGTCATCTTTCAGACTTTCAATACGGGTTCCAAAGACCTTCCGCTCATCCCAAATCTCTACCTGTAATTTTAAAAATAAGATTTTGGCCTTTTTCATAGACAAAATGAAGTAAATGGACTTTTCCCATCACCAAACATGTAACAAGAAATTAAGAATAACTTACTAATCTTCCAACCACTTTCTTTCCATCTTCTCCTCCATTGGCATAAAAGTCTTTCAGTAATCCAGGAAGAACCCTCCAGAATTCATTCACAAACTCCCCTCCCTTGCGTTTACTATTTTGCAGGATATCATTTGACAGATACAGGAATGATACTTTCTTATCCTTAGTTGCACTATTATACTGCTTCTCCCATGTATCAACAACCTTTTTTGCTCTCTTTCGGTGGAAAATGCACCAATTTGAAAGTGCTGCTTAAGAATTAAGGAATCAAAAAGGCAAGGTACTGAGATCTAGATGGTACATTAAAATATGCTGTGAAAATTTGGTGTGACTATGCTTAAGCGATTTGTAAGGCATTGGCATTAAACACAGGAAAGAATGTGGTAAGACTTGCTCAGGGAGACAATATATGGCTTTGGGTTCCTAATATGTAAGCAAAAAAACATGACATAACTATCATACAATCCGCCCTCCCTTCCCTTCCCTCTTCTCTTTGTAGGCTGTAATATGGGTGCAAGTGCATAAATGCTACCATTCTTGTTGAATGCCAAAGAAACAATTTGTTCTTTTTTACCTAGGCACACGAGGGAATTTGGGATTTGTTTAATTGATGACAGTATTGTCCCAAGAAACAAAACACATCAAACAGAAGAATAGAAGATACTACTAATTGTAACACAACGACTTAACAGTTCATGCCATCATTTGTCTTTTTTTTTCTAAAGATAATTATCCTCAAAAGACAGTGAAAAACATGGTTTCCCAAGAAACAAAAAAGAAAGGAAAGCATGTATTGACAGTAAGAGCACATCAATGTAATACAATTTAGGGTTCTATTCGTTGGGAACAGTAAATCAATCAATACTACGAGAAAGATAAGGTACGAGCTACCAAGTTTGCAAGCGCGCAAGAAAGAAAGAACTGGAACAAAGGATACTCTGAATCCTAGTTGCTGTGTTGTTGAGCTTGTTAAGCTTCTCAACAAACACCTGCTCGCTGAACGAACCGCTGCTGCCGCCGCCGCCGCCGGCGGTTTCCGCCTTTGCGTCCGCCTTCGTGTCCGCCATCACGAAGACGAAGGCTCTACCACCGAACTCGGCTCCCTCACGGACAAGCTAATCCCCAGAAGAAATTTATGCTTCTTGGGCGACCAAGATCGAGCCAATCCTGGCGCAGAAAAATCCCCAAAAAAAGGCAAAAAATAATTAGGAATTTGAGGTGAAGGACTGAAGCTTAGAGAGATTTTGGGAGGGAGAGTGGAGCGTACCCGGTGGCGAGCTTCTCAGGTTGATGCCGGCGGGAAGCGGGGAAGGGAGGAGGGGAGGAGAGGGTTTGGTTTGTAGGAGCAAGGGAAGGGAAGGGACGGGTGGCTGTGTCTGTGTTTGCCTGCAACGCAAGCCTCCTGGGAGTCGAGGGACAAGCGGAGAGGGTTTTTCTCAGAAAGGATTAGAGTCTGATAATATTATTTGGAATTTTTTTACATGACTATAAAAATTAAAAAAAATAAATAATAATATCTCATCGATTCTGAAAGTGCGTATAAAACATGTTATACTTTTTCTATTAAAATTGTCAAAATACGTTTTTTTACCACAATATATAACATTTATCACGTGAAGTATGTAGAATCATTTAGTATGTTATTTTTTTTACTAGTAAAATTATTATAACATGATATGGGTTAAAAATAATATCAATATGCTATTTTTGTTTATTATCTATGGACAAATCATTCGCAATGTTCTCTTTATTGTTTATCTTTAACTTATAAGCATGAGAAAAATTAAATTTTAAAACTTTGAATTGATTTTAGGGTTTGTTTCATCTTAGTTTATTTTTTTAGTATTTATTTTGATATGTATATAAAAAATTAATCACTAATAAGCATCATGGCTTATAACTTGTTATAAGAAAAAGTATGATGTTGTTAATCATAGAAGAACATTACCTTGGTTTTATGCTATAAAGAAGCAAATGTAAGAGTAAGATTTTGCAATGATATATAGAATTATTTTTGAGAAAAAATAACCAACTCATCGTCGATGAATCCTCGGTTAAAATATACCTAAATTCATGCAATACATTTTTCCATTATTTTAGCTACAAAACAGTACTATGGTTTTTTTTACTATTCATATATCTCAAATATATTGAATGCTTGGTAACTTTAAAAGTACTAATTTGCACAAAGAGGAGACTTGCACTTTTTAGATTTAAACTATGAAGTTTCTGTTTGATTTATATTGACCATTGCCTAAGAGCAAGTTTTATAATAGGAGTGGCTATCACATATAATTTCATACATATCATCCCCTCTATATCACCTCTAATATATAAACTTCAATATTATTTTATTTATTTTCTCTCACACTAATCTTTGTATTTTTCTTGAAGCTCATGTAGAGGTTTCTCATACTAATCTTTGTATTTTTTTAAAGCTTGTGTAGAGTTTACAGGTGACTCATCCTCTCTTTTCCTCAATTCTCTTATTCACTCGTAAAGAATGTATGTAGAAGATAAAAGAGGAAATATTTGTTTTGGTAACTCATCTCAAAACTCGTCTGGAGATATTGATAGTAGAGGGAGAAAGATGTACGAGAGGTTTATATATGATACACAACAAATATGTTTACAAATTTTTTCATGGCAATTGTGTTTTTCGTTTCTAGATAGTGAATTGTGTTTTACATGATTAATTTAGCACCCTAATGTAGTCGAATGAGTGAAAGTTACCCCAACCTTTTAAATTCAGCTTTTTTTATTAATTATCGATGTATATATATAATTTTTTCAAGGTATTTGTTGACTTTGTAATATATAATATTTATTTTATCCTATAAACAATTGTCTATATTCCTCTGCATCATCAAAATACAGGCACTAACTTGTTGGCATTGATATGAAAAGAAACACACTAAATAAACTCGGTTGTATACTGGAGCGCTGCTAGATGTTGCGCTGTGGCGCACAACGTTGGGAGCTTCACCCGTGAATCAGATGCGACAGAGAAGACTAAGCTTGGAACGCCATCTGCAGTAGTACCGGGTGTTGCCAGCTGGTAGAGGCGCTGCCCTTCGGCGAAGTTGCCAAGCAGCTGGTGGGAGCTCGCGGAGCCATCCATGGTCACGCAGAGATCGTCGGTGCATGCTGCGAGCTCCAGTTCTGGGTGCGGTAGATTTAACATTGTCTTAATCGGTCCTAAGCTTCTCTTGATTTAACATAATCTCCAATTCAGTTCACGCCTGGTTTAATCATCTAGTCTTATTATCTAATCAAAATAATACCAAAGGTAAGTTTATAAAGATCTCTTGTCTGGTCTCTGGGGTGAGAATTCCCCTTATTGCCTAATTGAATTTGTCAGATTGGTTGCCAATCACTTATCTTCCCTATAATGGTTTGTAGCCACTCACCTCCTCAAGATCAACAAGGAGCTCTCCTATTGCTTACATCTGTGACACGTCTGATAGGCCATGATAAATTGGCTAAGATTATATGTCACGCTCGTAGTTGTTTATCTATCTTACGCTTATCAATTTTATAAGATTTTTATTTAAAGCTTTAGCTTGTCCGTTGGCTAAGATAAATTCAAGAGTTCAATTCCCATATTAACAGTAAATTGTTAAAACTCATATAGACCACTGATATGTTATAATCGTCTAAGTAATTATAAACCTATAATTCTGTTTGATAAACTCTATAGCTTTATTGGATGTGACTTTTTTAAAAGGAATAACTTCTACTCCCTTAATGAAATAATCAGTTACCACAAATATGAACTTGTGTCTCTTACTCGATACAAGATAAATCTAGTTTATCATATTGATTTCCTATTATTTGAACGAATATGGCTTGATATTTGGGTTTTGCTTGCCGCCAAAAAATCCTGCGACCGGGGAGAGATGGCGGCTCGGTCACACGAAGGCCTAGAAGGTCTGCTTATCTCCAGTGCATATCCTTAGGTCTCGAGATTCGCGGACGTGCCAGTCAATTTGACCCTACAATTGATAAGAAAGTGGACAAGCGAATCTGATACAGGCGTTCACTATCGGCTGACTGTCGATAGGTTCGGGATGCTGTTCGATCGGCTGGGGAGCCGATGTGGACAGGTGTCGACGAGGGGTTGACCGCAGAGCCAATGAAGGAACCAGGGTGTATTCAGAGGATGGCGAGGCGCACGAGATCCCTCCGGACAACCGAACAGTGATTCATCGGCTAAAAAAACCGATGAGTGCGCATGCGGCCTAGGCGATGATTAGCGTAAGAAGGCACGGGCTGCAAAGCCGATGCCGCTCCGGATATGACAGCACGAGACCCGTCGCCCGCCGTGGCAGCGCCATCAACACTAAACCTCGAAGATTGAACCTAACCGAGACAGTACGAGGTCGGGGCCAGCGGCAATGATACGGAGGACGCCAGATCGGCTATGCCGTAGCAAGGATAGGAACGAACCCATCGGCTAGCTGAGCCGATGAGGAGACGTCTCTCTGAAGGCGTGTGCGTATCAGCTGAGGGTCCGATATGTTTGGCGTTACGTGTCGTGGGACGTCTCTAAAGGCTGATGCGTATCGGCCGAGGGGCCGATGCGCTGGGCGTGAAGCACAGAGCATAGATAACTCATCGGCTAGCACTCCAATGATATGCCATACAGAAGGCTATAGGCCTGAAGCTCGATCTATCGTCGGCAGCCCCGTAGGTCGGACCTAACCGATGCAGCACGAAACTGACGACGGCAGATGGAGCTTAATGGGCCGATAGATTCAGCACGGACGTGATGCAATACATCCGATCGGCCTAAAAGGTCGGACCTAACCGATGCAGCCTCAGACAAAGCAGGACATATCGAGATGGTGGCGGGACTTACCCCTTCGCCGGAAATCGGACTTACCCCTTTAGCCCCATCGGATCTCCCAGCCGATCGGCTTGAGTGCCATCGGATCGTCCAGATTTTGGCGTTAACAGGTTTATAGCCAATGCTAGAGCTTGTTGAATATTTTTAAACTTTTAATAATCTTGACATCCTTTATAATACCTGAAACAATCCTCCAGTATCATCGGCCAAAAATATCCAACCTTTGTAAGCAACCACTTTATTTTGTACGCTGATTGATGAGTTCTATAAATAACTTCATGAACCTCACACATAACTACTTTGGCCTCTTATAGATTCAGTCGTTTTAATAAAACTCTCTCAATCGTCCAAGAGTATAGTTTATCATGAAGAACATATTTAGTGGCCTTATCGAAGCTTTCTCGCAACCGATTGTGAAGGATTCTAAGTAATCTATAATTTCTTCTCTCTAATCATCAGTCTTAACAATAACTACTTGAACTTCTATATCTTTTCCAATCAATTGATAAACCAAAGAAATTTGTGTAAGATCATTGGCTTTCATATATTGCTATCTAGGAACATAACTCACTGATACAATCTTAAAATCCATTAACAATTTTTAACAGTCTTCGTGATATGATTTTAAGTCCACATGTCATAATCATCCATTCATACAAGCAAATTACTCCCGAACATTTGAACAAATTTTTTGGAATATCTTCTTACCATAAAATTCCGATTATATACTGCATTACCATCTATAAAGCTGATAACTTTATGCCTTGATGTTGTATCTACTAGAAGATCCATAATCGACATCGGATACTCATCTTTGGGTATATTTGTATTCAAGTCCCGGTAGTCAATATGTAGTCTCCATTTTCCATTTTTCTTTTTTAACAGAACTATATTAAGATATCCACTAAACAAATCGGCATGTCCTAATAAAATTTACATCATACAACCTCGCAATTTCTATGTTAATTTCTTCATATAACTCCACCTTGCATCATTTTGGAAGCTGTTGGTACGACCAACATCCTGACTTAATAGGAAGCTAATATTCAACAATTTCAATATTTCTTTAATAATTTTATTAATTCTCTTTTAAATTTAGGACAATCTATATTTTATTTTTTTATCTATATCATCTATGATGCCTTAGAGTAATAATTATGAGCCAATTTTGTTGATGCGTTGTATGTCATGGTCCATGATCTTTAGGAAATCCCCTTTCCACATGCATCAAGACAGGCATTTAATTTTCCAAACTGCTAGATCAGTTGTTGCAATGCTAACCGATATATCTGCTAGTATAATCTCCACTTGATCTCACTACCACTAGATCAAACTTTAATAAATGGTAGAATGTACGAAGCAGTTTATATGAATCCAATCACTACCTAGGAACAAGTTGTATGATCATTTTCCTTCAATCACAAAAAACGTTGTAGGTAAGGTCTTACTTATTACAGTGAACTCCACATTTAAAACCCCTTTCGCCTCTAATAAATTCCCTATGAAGTATTTTAGCACCATATATTATCTTGATAAGATCTCTGACGGTTTTCCTAAGCTTGCGGTATGTAGTGTAAGGCATTATGTTCACGGCTGCTCTCCATCAGCCAACATTTTTGTTATTGGTTTGTCATCAACATGTTATTTTGATGTACAATGGTCACAAATGTTAATGTTTGGATTCTTTATACTTATCAAATATATTTTGTTGGGTTTGCAACATCAGTTGAACTACGTATTCCTCGCTTTCGTCATCATCAAACAAAGGCGCTTTGTACTCCATGGGTAAAATAAATATCATATTGACTAGAACCGATGGTCCTGCTTTATTAGCTTTTTGCTTAACATACCACTCTTTCTTACTCCTTTTGGGTCGATGATTGACTTTCTCATATCTTTGTTATTGCTCTGCTATTTGTTCTTTATGCCATAATCATTCCTTCTTTTTTGATTTTTGGTTAAAATTCCATGAGAGCATCATTGAGAGTTCTAGACTTGTTGTCCTTCATTAGATTCCTCATAAATTCCTTCATCAAGTTCATCATCATCATTCTTTTCAAGAAATTTTTTATGAATCGGCCCCAAATAGTCATGAACTAATATTTGTTTTGCTTGATTGTTGATCCTAAATAGGTTTAGGCTTGTGGGAGTACCTTCCATATTCAAAGTGTTGTGGTCATCTATTATTGCACTCAACACAATCATCAATCAATGGTAACCTTATCCCATGATCCCAGCCCAATAAAAAAACGAGCAATACCAATGTGGATCACATTGGAACTCTTCTCTGTATGGTGAAGCCCAAAACTCTCTTTCTTGGCGTCTTTGGTATTTTACAATCATCTGTGATGAGGTGACCTTTAATTTTCTATAATTTTGATTCGTCCAGTGTCCCTGCTTGATCTTTTGAATACCCCGCATATACCATATTTATTGGGAAAGAGTGCCCATCTATTTTTCATCGCCCTTTCCTATCATCGAACTTAATCCTCATTTGCTCCATAGCCGATTGAATCTATTGTCAAAACACTTTGCACTCATTTGAATGGTGAGAAATTGAATTGTGCCACTTGCATTACCTTTTCTTCTTAAGTTCATTAGCTGATGGAATCTCATCATTTAAAGGAAGATCTATTTGTTTCTCTTGAAGTAACTATTCGACAATTTTATCACCCACATTTATATCAAAATCCTACATTTATCTTTGATACATGGACATGATATTATTTTCTTGTTTTTTGTCCACTCTACTAGGCTGATTTCAATATTAGTATCCTTCTCCCATTCTAAATCCGGTGAAAAACCCTACACTTATATAATTTTTCAATAGAACTTTTTCTTCCTTGCCTCTTGGAATTGGTTTTTATGAGCTGATACCTTTTGCACCAAATTCTCCAAGCTCTCATACTCTGAGGAGGAGAATTTCTCCTTGAGAGGATCTAGTAATTCTTGGAAAGCTAGCTCAGCTAATTGTCCATCACTTAAATTTAAACTATAGCATCGGCTACGCACATTACGAAATCTTTAGATACATTCTAGGACTTATTCGACCGTCCTTTGATACATCGATGTAAGATCTATCAATTGTATTTCATAAATTCAAGCAAAGAAGTTTTTATGAAATTATTTATTCAAATCGACCCATCCTCTGATTGAATTTGGCGGCAAAGACAAAAACATTGTAAAGACCAATCCAGATAATGATAGTGGGAAAAATCTAACTCTCAAAACTTCCTCGGCCAATACCTCTCCACATTGAACTAAGAATTGGCTAATGTGTTCCACCATAGATATATTATCTTGTCCTAAGATTTTTGAAAAATCTAGCATCCTACATCTAAGGTAATAAAACCCTATTAAATCAATTAGGGTACGGAAACCAATACATAAAGTTCATTCCTTTAATTTTAAGCTGAATCATTTTCTCATTATTTTGGCTATCCTTTTTTTTCAATTCATCGTTTCGCACATTATCTATCAGATACTGATATAAAGGCAATGGTATCGATCCTTTGCTTGTTGATCTCTTTGTGTTTGACTCCAATCAGACATCTCACCATGTTGATTTTGGTATCCTCCATAATAGGCAATATGATGGTATTCAAAAGGAGTTCCATTATGCTCCCCTCCAAACTGCATTTGTCCAAAAGGAATCAAACTAGGAACAACATATCTCTTTAGCCCTTAATTTACTTGAGGAATCTTTGATATTCGACACTTATGCACTGGTGACAAGGTGTGACGATATCCTTTGTGAAAGATAAATAGGGTCTTGATAAGGTTCGTGAGCAATCGATCCATCCATTGTTTTTTAATTAAATTCTAGAGTGTGTTCACCAATACCCCGCATTGATTTATTAATGCATGGTGCACAGTTTCATCAACTGAATCTTAGATGGATTTCTATAGACTACTAGGTGATTGATGACTTGAATCTCCAACTAGAACAATTGCATCTTCTAGGTCAGTCTTTATCATGTCATGCTAAATGATTCTAGACACAACTTTTAAAAATTCTTCTCGGATTGCTCCACCTGTTATCTCTATGCTTCTGTTAGGCTCTCTAAGTTCATCGGGATTATGTTATTGGTTTCGACTTACTTCCTAGACATCTTGGTTTAAAAAAGATTGTCCCACCAGGCACGCCAAAGGAGCGTGTTGACGTGAAAATCATCCAATATCAGCGTCGATGCATCACACGCACGAAGGCCTAAGAGGTCTGCTTAAGTTTAATGCAGGTCCATAATTTTTTGAGGTTTGGAGCATGTCCATCAATTTGACTTGTAATTGATAAGATAGATACAAAAATTTAAACCAATGAGTTAATCCGCCAAAAGGTTAAATTTAAACCAATGAGTCAATTAGCCGAAAGGTTGATACAGATTCAAGCTAGCAGCTGTTTAGCTGATAGAGATTAGATGAACAGTGAAAGTACGGTATAAATATAATTCATTGGCTAGAACTTTGATAGAACGTTGAATAAAATTTATCTACTTATAAAGATTTATCTTATCAAAAACAATATAATAGATTGAGACAATATAAGATTGAGAATATCAATATAAAATTAATATATCAATAAATTCTATAATAGCTTGATAGATACACTAGTCGGACTAAGAGATTAAATTAATACAGTTTTAGATAGAACTGAATGTATTAAGATAACTAACAAATATATAAACTTAGCTAAGATATCGGACTGAACAGAGAAAGTCTTAATCAAACTGATAAGTTTACTATATGATGAGACTTATCTTTTACTTAAGATCGAACTTAACCGATACAACTCAATCTAAAGTAAGATTTTATCAGAAATTATGGTACTTCTACTTTTAGAGGTGACGATATGTCGAATTTAATTGTATTGATCTGATTCTGATTTTTTACAAGACTCCTGAGTATATATATTTACATCCTTATGTTTATATAAATTGAAGATACACACATGATAATATTCTCTAAAGAAAAAGTAAATAACACTATTCTAGATATTTATAAATAAGAAACCGATTCGTAACGGTTTCAACGATACATTACCTTTTCTCTACTCATGAAAACTTTTTTTAATCTCCTCATCAGATTTATTGTTTTTCTTGTTTTGATCGAATCCATTAACGCCTCGTTAAAATTTCAGCTTTAACATATTGTTAATGAAAAATAAAGTATTCCGTGCCATAGATTGCATTCTAGAAGGGACTGGTATGCAATCGTTTTTTTATCTAGCTCAATCTGGCATACTGTACATATTCATGTAAGTGTGTGTCAACGATGGTTTTTGGCAGTTGGAAACAATGGTTCATAAATCTGGAAATGATGGGAGCATAACGAATATCGACGCTCTGAACACACGGATTGAGAACCAGGTTTCTTGTACCAATCATTCTGGCAGCTTTTGTTTTTGTTTAAGCAAGGTTTTACATTTTTATTGTAGCAAACTTTTATGATACCGTGACGAATGAAAGAATTATTTGCTGTTCTTCTCCCCAGGTCGTAATTGCAGACGGTTCAAGGACAGTCAATCCCGTCTGCCTACTTCCTTTACTAACTTCTCATTGTCCCAAGAGGAGAAAACCCTTAATGAACTCGTACAAGATCGCTGGCTATCGTACACTCGCACGGGCAAGATTGGTCTTGGCATACGATAATTTCTTGATCTCCGAAGCTGGTTCCGCTGTAATGGCATCCCATCATGTGAGGTCTGCAATGAAGCTGGTATAAAGGTGTGAACATGCGATTATGATTTTGCATTTGCCTTTCTCTTGTTACCCATGCTCAGATATTCCACTAATGTTGTTGTTTCCGTATCTCTATTATTTATGTTCGAAACAGGCATCGACTTGTCCTAATGAGGGATGCAATATACGAATTCATGAGTACTGTTTGAAGAAGTTTTCACAGAGAAAGGTAACTACATATTTTTAATTCCACTGTCACACATGTGAATAAAAGTGGGTTGCTAAATTTATTTGTATATTTAGGCCTCAAGAGCTTGTCGTGGTTGTGGTACCGAATGGCCTCAGTTGGAGGGTGAAGACGATGGCGCTGAGGATGTTAACGAACCTGAGGAAGATCAGGTTCCATCAGCCAACCGTTATTCAAGGACTAGACACAGAGGACTCAAATCAGAACTGGTGGAAGAAAATGAAAGAACATCTCGATCAGAAAGGATAACAAGGAGTTTGAGAAGCTCTAAAGCTGAAGCTGTCGAAGTTGCTCAAGACGGGCCATCTGCAGGACCATCGCAGTCAACCAGGGCATCTAAGAGAAGAAAGAACTGATGAGATTGATCTGTTCTTGCTAGTGAGATTTGCAGGTTCCTTTTGTCATGTACAGACAGTAATAGTAGGCAATCCTTTTGAAGTGGCAGGTAAAGTTGCAACTTCTAGTTCCGGATGAATATGTAGATTTAGGGCGCTCTTGTTTCTGACTCTTAGAGCTTATTAGAAGCTTACTGCTTTCATTTGACAAATCAAGCCTGCTCCACGACCCTTAGAATTTGCTCTCGTGCTTGTTGATGTTGGTTTCATGCATGCTGTTTTGGTCCTCCTTCTTGCTTGTTTCTTTGTTTCTCTTCTTAAAAAGGCAATACATTGCCAACGCCCAGGCCCAGAGCGGCGTTGTGTGATTGCTGACTTGTGGTATAATGAACAGCGAACAGAAGGTGCCACCAGTAAGGAGGAAAACTGGAAATGGAGAAAAACAGAGACTGACTGGTTTCAGGGTTCTGAATTTCCTGAACAAGGCCAGCCAGGACAGAAGTATTTTTATTTATGTGATGACTGAAGATTGTGTTGATCTGAGGATGATCCCCACCCAGCTGACTTGGCTACAGATGATGGAGAACAGCTTGCTAGCTAGCTTGCCGAGTCCTGGAGTGTTAGACAGACCACTGGCCTGGACTGTATATATATAGACCCGACCCCCTCGTATACACTCGGGGAATTCATAGTCACTGTACACTTTCTACATGGTATCAGAGCGAGTCTAGATATCTCGGCGCGCTAGCTTCTCCCTCCGGCGAGCCGACCCTTTCCTCCTCGTCGTCGACGTCTTCTTCCCGTCGCTGACTCTTTTCCCGGTACTCCCCTCGCTCTCTCGTCTCCATTTCTTCTTCTCCCCGTCTCTCCCGCAGTCACCTTTTCTCCGCCCTACCTCCGCGCAACCAGGCGACGGTCTCGATCCGTCTCCTCATCCCTCCTCACACCCGTCTCCGCTCTTCCTCTTGTTCCGTGCATCTCTCCTTCTCTGACGCCGGCGCACCTCCGCGCTCGTCGTCTCTATCGGCTGGACTTGTCCAGCCCTCCATCGGCTGGAAACCTCTCTCGGTTCTTGCCCTTTTCGACACGCTCAATGGCTCTCGGACGCGAACCTTCTCTCCTCACGTCCGAGCCAGTCTAACATGTCCACGTGTCCACGGACACGAATCCCTGCCTCCCGGACACGAACATTTTCTCTTCGCGTTTGGCCACTCCCTGCCTTTTTAGCGTCTGCCCCACTCCTTGGCCTCCACGAGTCCACGGACGTGAATCTTCTCTTCACGGATGTGAATCCTCTCACGTCCGTGACCCAACCACTTTCTGACCCACCCACTCTGTCCTCACCTACTCCGCTACCTACTCCCCATCGGTCAACCACTCCTCATCGACTGGCCACTCCTCACCTACTCCGCTGCCTACTCCCCATCGGCCAACCACTCCTCATCGGCTGGCCACTCCTCACCTACTCCGCTGCCCACTTCCCATCGGCTTCTCATGTCCTTGATCGGCCGATCCGTCCTCTCATCGGTTTCCCCCTCCCATCGGCTCTTTGCTCCCGTTCTCCCGTCATGGCCACCGAGTCCGTCCTCAGCTCCGGCACTCTCCTAGTCGCCGAATCTGCTCCGGCCCTCGGTGCCACAGACCACACCTCGGGCACCACCAAGCCGATCTTCTCCCCTCCCTACGCTGCTGTAAACGTGAAATCTCACGTTCCTATCTCCCTTGACCTTAACGTCAATTATTCCAAGTGGGTTTTCTTCTTCAAATCCCTCTGTGAAAAATTCGGCCTTCGGTCCTATATTGATGGTTCCGCTCCACCTCGCCCCGATGATCCTCAGTGGAACATCGTCGAGTGCTGCGTGCGCAGCTAGCTGCTCGGCTCGGTCGACGACTCTGTCCTCGACCTCGCCATGGACGATACCGACCCCACCGCCCGGGACCTCTGGGTGGCCATCGAGCGGATCTTCCTGTCCAACAAGCAGCCTCGCGCCATCTTCCTCCTCAACGAGTTCCACTCCATGCTACAAGGTGACTCCTCTGTCTCCTCATACTGTCAGCGCCTCAAAGTCAAGGTTGCTGCTCTCCGGGACGTCGGCCACCCTATGGCCGACTCTCAACTCGTCCTCGCCTTTCTGCGAGGCCTCAATCCCCGCTTCTCTAACACCGCCAATGACATCGTCAACGCCACACCTCTTCCATCGTTCGCCCGGTCTCATGACATGCTAGTTTTTAAAGAACTCCGTCTGGCCAATGATGAGAAGACAGTGGCCCACACCGCTCTCTCTTACCGTAGCCGATAATGGCTGCCGAGCTTCTTGCGCTGCCCCTTCCTCCCGCGGTCCTGGTGGCCCTGGCTCCGGTCACAGCAACATAGCCCGCACCGGGAAAAGCAAGGGCAAAGGCAAAGGCAGGACCTGGTAGGGTCCGACGCCACCACGACCTACCTCGGTCCCTACCCACCCTGTCGGTCCCACGGGTCCGTGGCTCTGCTACAACCCCTGGGCGACCCAGCCCCAGCCACGCAGCCCCATTGGCTGGCAATCCAGAGTTCTCGGCGCCCATCCCAGGCTCACTTGGCATCAGCTCCCGTTCTGCCACCTCAGCTGATGCTACCGACCCTAACCACCCAGTCGGTTCCCTCCTAGAACCAGGCTGGCCTCGTCGCTACCCTCAACCAGATGACGCTCCAACCACCGCACCTTTGGGTGCTGGACTCTGGGGCGTCTTCACACATGGCGTCATCGGCCGGTATACTTCGCTCCTGTCACCCCTCTTCCTCCCCTTTTGTCACTATCGGCAATGGTCACTCTCTTCCTGTCCAATGCCGCGGTGACTCCTCTCTGTCTACATCCACCACTAACCTCCCCCTACGCAATGTTCTTATTGTCTCTTCTCTTATTCACAATCTTATATCTGTCCGTCAATTCACACGAGATAACCACTGCTCCATTGAATTTGACGCGTCTGGTTTCTCTGTGAAGGATATCCCAACCCAGCGACAGATCCTTCGCTGCAATAGTGGCGGCGACCTCTACACCATTCCCGCTGCGCCGTCCACCCCACAAGCCAGCGTCGCCCTCTTCACCAACCTTTGGCACCTTCGCCTCGGCCACCCGGCCCCGACGATGTCGCCACCCTCCGTCACAGCGCCTCCATCCGATGTACTCACAGCAGCTCCACAATTTGCCACTCATGTCAACTTGGCAAACATGTGCGTCTACCCTTTTCTAGTTCTCTCTCCTGTACCTCGCGTCCATTTGAACTTATACATTGTGATGTATGGACGTCCCCAGTTAAAAGTGTCTCCGGTAATCAGTATTATCTCGCTATACTTAACGATTACACACACTATTGATGGACCTTCCCGCTAATCCACAAATCCGAGGTCGCCTCTCACCTCACTCACTTCGTCACGTACGTATCCACTCAGTTCAACCTCCCCATCAAGGCTTTACAAGCCGATAACGGTACGGAATTTGTCAACCATACCGTTACAAACCTCCTCACCTCACAGGGCATCCATCTCCGGCTCTCCTGCCCCTACACCTCTCCTCAGAATGGCAAAGCCGAGCGCCTTCTTCGCACCCTCAACAACATCAGTCGCACCATGCTACTTCACGCCCACCTACCCGCCACTTATTGGGCCGAAGCTCTGGCTACTGCGACGTACCTTCTCAATCGGCGCCCATGCTCCTCCGTTCATAACAACGTTCCCTATGCCCTCCTCCACCGCCTGTATTCTCCTCGGCTATTTCACCTCTCACAAGGGATACCGATGCCTCAACCTTTCCACCCGATGGGTCCTCGTCTCTCGTCACGTCATTTTTGACGAGACATGTTTTCCCTTTGGTCTCCTTCATCCGAGATCCTCCTCTAGTGATCTCGACTTCCTCCTCACCAACACTGTGCCGACCTGGTCTTCCCCACTGCCCTCTCCATCGGCCCCCTCATCGGCCGCTGCTGAGGATTTACCCGTCACATCTCCCACCACTACTCGGTCCGATGTCCCCACCATCGGACCCCCATCGGACCCACCTTTATCGGCCGATACCGATCCTATTTATCCTTCAGCCGATACCGTTCCCTCTCCATCGGACACCCCACTTCCATCGGCTCCTCACTTTCCATCGGCTCCCCCCACCCTGTCGGCTGATCCACCTCTATCGGACCGATTGGAATACTCGGCCCACCCGACCTCATCGGCTCATGCCGATCTAATCCCTCCTTTTCCTCTTGTCTCAGTCGCTGACTCGGAGCCGATGACGCCCCCACCGACCAGTTCTTCCCATTACTCCCGCACCCCCATCGGCTCCAGTTCCCTCCACCTCTCACATTGTCACCCGCTCCCAGACCGGGTCTCTCCGATCCAATCCGCGCTACGGTCTCTCCGCCGTCTACAGCTCTATCTCGCCCATCCCGATGACTTCTCGCTTAGCCTTGGCCGACCCTCAGTGGCGCGCGGCCATGGCCGACGAGTATAAGGCCCTAATGGACAACGAGACCTGGCGCCTCGTTCCCCGACCTCAAGGCGCCAACATTGTGACCGGTAAGTGGATTTTCAAACACAAATTTCACGCCGATGGCTCCCTTGCCCGTCACAAGGCTCGCTGGTTAGTCCGGGGTTTCTCCTAATGACCCGGTGTCGACTACGATGAGACCTTCAGTCCTGTTGTCAAACCCGCCACCATCCGAGTCATCCTCACCTTGGCTGCCTCTCGCTCCTGGCCGATCCCTCAACTAGATGTGAAGAACGCCTTTCTTCACGGCCACCTGACGAAAATAGTCTACTGCCAGTAGCCCCCAGGCTTCGTCGACCCTTCTCGGCCCGACGACGTCTGTCTCCTTCAACGCTCTCTCTACGGCCTCAAACAAGCCCCTCGTGCCAGGTACCAGCGCTTTGTTGCCTATCTTCGGCACATCGGCTTCGTGGCCACTGCGTCCGATAGTTCCCTGTTCACTTTTCATATCGGATCCGCCACTGCCTATCTACTTCTTTATGTCGATGACATTGTCCTCACAGCGTCTTCGACATCTCTCCTCGACCAGATCATCGCCCGACTCCACTCTGAGTTCGCCATGACCGATCTTGGTCCTCTCCACCATTTTCTTGGTATCTCCGTAACCCGTTCCATCCACGGGCTCTTCCTTTCCCAACGCCAGTACGCCATCGACCTCCTCCAGCGTGCGGGCATGGCCGACTGTCACCCCATGGCCACCCCAGTCGACACTCGAGCCAAACTCTCCGTCGCCGATGGCGCCCTCGTTGCCGATCCCTCTCACTATCGGAGTCTTGCCGGGGCTCTCCAATACCTCACACTCACCCGACTCGACCTCACGTACGCTGTCCAGCAAGTGTGCCTCTTCATGCACGCTCCGCGCGAACCTCATCTCGTGCTGCTCAAGCGCATCCTACGCTACGTGAAGGGCATTCTTTCCAGCGGGCTGCATCTCAGCTCCAGCCCCATCGACTCCCTCACCGCGTACTCCGACGTGGACTGAGCAGGCTGCCCCGACTCTCGACGCTCTACGTCCGGTTACTGCGTCTACCTCGATGACACTCTCGTATCCTGGTCCTTAAAACGTCAGACTACAGTGTCCCGCTCCAGCGCTGAAGCCGAGTACCGCGCCGTCGCCGAGTGCTGCTGGCTTCGCCAGCTTCTCCAGGAGCTCCGTGCACCTCTCTCCACCGCGACCGTCGTCGACTGTGACAACGTCAGTGCCGTCTACATGACCGCCAACTCGGTCCATCACCGATACACCGATCACATCGAGATCGATATTCATTTTGTCCGTGACAAGGTTGCATTAGGACAGGTTCGGGTGCTCCATATACCATCGGCACATCAGTTTACCGATATAATGACCAAAGGGCTGTCCACACCTTTGTTCACCAGTTTTCAGTCCAGTCTCTGCATCCGTTCCCCTCCCGCTGCGACTGCGGGGGTGTTAGACAGACCACTGGCCTGGGCTGTATATATATAGACCCGATCTTCTCGTTTATATTTGGGAATTTATAGTCACTGTACACTTTTTATATGGAGTCACTTACTTGACGTATTCTACTTGCTGATGCAGCTAAGGTACATTCTAGTATATATATGTAAATTGCAAGAGGTAAGCCCAGTTGGGAGAAAAAAATAAAAATAGAAAAAGATTGCATCTAATAGTTTAAAAAGAGATATGTGTTTCTTGCCTATGCATGATTCAGGTGTTGCATTGGATATTTGGATTGCACGGTCTTAGTATGACGTGCAACTAACTAACAACCCCGCTCGAATTTCCCAGTACGTTGACATGCGTACAGCTACTTGCACGCGGGTTTGCACGAACGACATGAAGCTGGCCAGTCGCCGTTTAGGTAAAATCAGTGGATGAAGTCAGGCGAAAGCAGCCAGCCATGCTCTCGTTATCACGGCACGCCGATTGGTGAAACACGTTGATTTTGTTGAATTGTTCATCGGAGCCTTACAGGATACGTATATCTACTGTGCTAAACTATAGTACATATATTAGCTAAGTATATGTATTGCGGTTTGAGTTTAAGATGATGCCGTTTAATTAGGTTATTAGATGGAGGATGAAGCAACAGCGAAGAGCCTACATCCTAGGGACAAGCTACAGCTATAAAATAGTACTCTGTCATGCAGAACCTACATTTCTCTACGTTTCGTTTGCTGCTTACCCAGCACACGGTCATGAACAGCCGCTCCACCACTTTACTTTGCATCCTAATTAATCCCCTTCTTATAAATTAATTAAACTAGGTGTTAGACGACAGCTCAATAGCATATTATTATGCTACTAATACATGCCCATGGATCTTCACAAACCATTCAAATGGGACGCTTTATTTGCTCTTAAAATATTATATAGTCCGGAGGTAAATTTTGAAAAGAAACAATCTCTCAAATAGATGACAGCAGCTAGAACATAACCTTGGAGTAGGACAAGCAAACAAGGTTTCAGACTGATGCTAAAGTTTGGTGAATAAAATAGACGGGGGAAGAAAACTTGCAGCAACCAACCTCGTTGGACGATTTCATTTTTGTCGTCAGCACAATTGCACAGAGTCAATTTATGCACAAATCAAGAAAAGTTAAGAAAGCGAAGGTACACGGACGACTGGCAAGTTGCTAGATCAGCAGTTAAAACGAAGCTAGCCACGAGTTGACTGACTTAATTAGCTACGGGCAGTCACACCGAGCAACAGTAACTAAAACTTTCTACATTATTAGTGCCGGGGAGGAGCCATTTTGGCAAAGCAAGATTAAAGATATGTTCAAATTCTACTGTTACTTTGTACAGTGATAAGAACATATCTGTTCAATTGAGAGAAATTTGATCAGTTACATCTACAACTGAGCTCATTTGTACAAACAGAAAACAAAGAAATCATCTGTATATATCACCAACTACATCTGAAACTGGAAGTTTGCAAAATGTTACACTGGTGGTAATCCACTAATCGTCTCACCAACAGCTTGAAATGCACCCCAAAATTGGACACTAAGTATTAAATTAATTCAATTCACAGGTATACTGAGTAATGAGGTAATATCTCTCTGTTCAATGCACAGCTGTCACTAGCTATAGTAGGCTGTTGCCGTTAATGCAGTATCCACCCGACCGTTAGCGGCGGCGCCGGTGCCGGCGATCACCACCACCACCAGAGCGGCCGGACCTTAACCTTGCACCCTCTGTTCGCCGCCGCCGCCTTGTCGGCCAGCTTGTCCACCGTCACCTCGCACCTCGCCTTCACGTCCACCGTCCATGTCCGAAGCACCTTCCCGAACCTCACCCTCACCGACCCCATCGCCTCCACCGTCAGCGGGACCGCCCCCGCCGTCTGCTCCGCCGCGAGCCGCTTCCTCTGTTCGTCCGTGAAGGTTACGCCCTTTCCGGTCAACGCCGTCGAGAACACCGTCACGTTCCTCGGCGCCTGGTGGAACGCGGGCCACGGGCCGGCGGCGAGCCGCTCGCCGGAGTAGGAGACCGTGATCTCCCCTCCGCCGAGGTAGTCGATGCCTGTCTTCTTGTTGGCGCCGTTGTCCGCGCGCACGGCGGCGTCGATCTGAGGCGTTAACGGTGACGACAGGGCGAGGACGTCGAGGCCGCGGATGGAGAGGGAGGTGACGGAGAAGGACGGAGCGCGGGGGCGGAAGACGAGGTAGACGGCGCCGACGAAGGCGGCGGCGAAGACGGCCAGGAGAAGGACACTGCAGCAGGCGGCGCAGCACGCGCGGCGGAGGCGGCGTCGACGCACGGGGCGCGCGGACAGCTTATTGAACCGGCGCGCGCGGTCCGGCGGCGGGACGCGGAGGACCTGGTCCTTGGGGATTTGGATGACGTACGTGCCAGGCAGCGGCGACGGCGCGCGGTGGAAGCTGGGGTGCAGCGGCGTGGTCTCCGTGGCCACGACGGCGGCGGCGTCGTGCTGTTCCGGCGGAGGGGAGGAGGACGGTGGTGGTGGCGCGGGCATGGGGTGGACGCGGTCGGCCATGGAGGTGGAATGGTTGCGAGGCGAGGTGTTCGACGAAATGGAGTGACCGAGTGAGAGCGGCGTGGCGTGGCGTGGCGTGCGAGTGGAACTGCGGTTGCTTGCTCGCTGGATTTGTAGGGAAGGAAGAGAGCGCGTGAAAAGACGAGGAGAAATAGACACGCGGGAAACGGTCACCACACGCTGTTCATACTCCCGCTATTAAATAATTTCGCTATCATTTTTTTCTTGCAACTTTTTTAGACGATGGTGATACTTCAGTTTTCTACGCATGAGTTGGTGTGATAATTCGATTAAGAAAATGAAATGCATGAAGGGGTCAAATTATATGAGGTTTAATATGGGATTAGGTACAAGTTTATTGCGTAACCAACTGATTGAGGCTCAATGTTCCATTAATCTACCAGTCATTTTCCAAGGTGCTGCTGCCTGCTAGCACCTTCTTGCATAAAAACACACAATGCATGATATTGTACTTGTTTTTTTTGTATAATCCTGTTTAGATGTGCTTGTTATGTAAGTATAAATACCACTTATATGTCAGGTTCTTATGTGATTTTTATCTATTGTACTCTTAATATCCAACTTTAGATGTCTGCACATTCGAGGAAATTTTTTTTTCTTATATGTAAGATGACTTAAATGAGTCTTAAAACAATCCAATGTGCATATGTGAAAACTTCACCATTAAATATGTAAATGAAAACGATAATAGTCCAAAACTATCAGATATGTATATGCAAAACTACACTATTATGATAAAAACAAGTTTAGTCAGTTTGAAATTACACCAAAATACTTCATCTCGTTTGAAAGAAAAAAGGCAATATAATAATAATAAAAGAGTCCCTTAGCTCAGAGATTAAAACTCCAACCCCTCTTGACATCATTTGGATCGAAACACGACGAAAGATACAGTCCCATGGGATTATAGAAATTAAATAAAACACATTGCAACATATGAACAGTGTTTAAACACTAATAATGTAATCATACGAAATTACTATCGGACCTAGTGATAAGTTGGCCGGCCTACCACTATAGCTCCTGTTACTAATTATTGTCGATCCAACTAAAATAAGGTAGACCCAGCACACGTGTTTGTTTCTTGCCCATTACACATCTACACGACCATGGTAACTCTGTTTGGCCTATAAAACACACTAAAAATTCAAATGACATCTAAAAATGTGTCAACAGATTAACATCAAATGCAAGAAAAAAAATATGCCGGCCGCGAGGGGTCGGAGATTAAAAGATCGACCCTACGCCCCCGTTGATCTGATAAACAGAGTGTAATTATCGGCACAACTGTCTTACCATTGAACCTTTTAGAGTTTCGGATTTTCTGTAGCATAGATGATCGAAATCTTACGTGCGGACAAAAAATGGGAGGAGGTGAATGAACATAACACTAGTTATTAGTTACATCAAAGTAAGATAAGAGCTTGGCATTTCTACTTTCTAGTGCTGCTGCTGGTGTCATCTCACTTCTCAATGCCTGAACGTCTAGATTTGGCGCATGGAGTTCCCTGCACATACCCACCCAAAAGAGCTTCACAAGATTAAGCAAAATGCAAACGTTTGCAAATTTTAGAAAAGATTCACTACACGATTCAAGATTCTTGCAAGAACATTACAGTATTACACCTACGTATCCGAGCAATGTAATTTGGTATATGCACTGAGCATCCTAGTAAGAGCATTTTCGTATATCTTTAATGTGCTAAGCATCCCAACTGTACAAGAGGATGTGGCAATTGTCTTAGGGACTGAGAGAGAAGATGGGGGAGTGGTGAAGCAACTAGAAGAACTCATGCACACGAATCAACTCGTCTTTAAATCATAATGCCCAATCAACTGTCGCAACTGCATTAAAATGATAATCTCTTTGTCATTTCCACTGCATTAGCAGTTAGCAATAAAAGTATCAATGAAACGACTAGATTGATTGTTTCTTACCTCCCTGATCATCTGGAACGCCTTCCGTACATCCCAAAAATCTTCTTTGACATCAAGTAGTAGCCCCTGAAGACACCTGAAGAAAAGAAATTTTATTAGCAAAAGGTCAAAGAAAATATACCTTTTCGGTTGACCATATTCCTCAATAAAAGTAAATAATAGATAACAGATATGTATGGCTTCCATATACTAACCCCACGCCATTATTTTTCTCGCACTCTTGTTGGAATTGCTTACACATGGTCACAACCTTTTCAGCACTAACACTGCAATATTTACAATCCAAAATACATGTAAACTAGAAAGCCAACCTTTTCCAAAAATATTAGGAATTATTTTGTATTATAGAAAGAATTGCCTGAGTATGAAATCAACTTAGAGAAGACGTCTTGGCCGAACACTCAACTTAGAGAAGAAATCGCAGAGCATAGGAAACGACGGCCAAACCACATGAAATTACCAAAAGGATAAGAGAAAACCCGTTCTGATGAGCAACAAGAGATAATTACTCCTACCATTGTTTGGTTCTACAAGTTGGGTGGATCATCCTAAAGTCATCCACAAAAAACAAAGAAACTATTGTCAGGAAAATGGAACTCACAGCGTTGCACTATGATCAAATAGTTTTGTGATGTTCAACATTTTGCTGTAGTCCACCTGTGGCTCCTCCCATCACGCATGAAGCTCCAAAAATAAATGAATGTGAAATCAAAACGAGAGTGGAATTCATGGAAGAATATTGTAAGAATGGACATACAACAGTTCGGAGAGCTGAACAATATACTCATCGCCACTTTTGCAAAAATTTGTGGTCAGGATTCTTGTGGCAATTGAGTCATGATTCAGCTGAAAGTTGCAGAAACCCTCACCCAAAAGTCCCTAACAGCATGAAAATTGTCAGACATTTATTTCTTCTCACTTTATAACAACACAATTACGTAGATGAAGCAAACCATATAACTGTTATATGGCTGATGACATGAGGGAGCTAACCTGTCTTTTGAAAGCGTCTGTAGTCATTTCTGTAGGAACACATTATGACAAAAACACATGAGAGATAATAAATGATTTGTTCAAGTGAGAAAGAGGAGAGCCAGGAATAAGCACACACTTGAGTTAGCTGCTCCTAGCAGCGAGGCTTCCTCCATCAGTTCTTTGTATTGAATTCCAGGCCTCCGGCCACTTTCAGCTGATCCTCCCAGTCCTGTCTTGCTAGGATGCAGATGAGATCATGATTTAGCTCATTGATGTCTGTGCCTTGAGATGTGGAGAAGGGTACTGCTCTTGAAGATCGGTGACTACTTCCATCAATTCCTTCTGCCTGAGCTCCCTTGTAGTTTCCATGAGGAGTGTGTCTACACACGGCGATGGAGTTTCCTCATAAAGCTTAGCGCAACAACCAAGCATGCAAACGAATTGAACCAGACCAATCAGAAACAGGCACAACTCAACTCACATCAACACTTGCAACTGCTAGAATTAATGTATCCGGGCCTCTTCTGCCCAGCCTTGATCACCGGACCACACACGTGCATATGATCGAGACACTGGCAGTAAGAGTATATACTATACTAGCTAGCCAGTTCTAGGTAATGGCAAATTAAAACCCCGATCAAGTTGAACCTCAAACTCATCTGAAATGGCAAAACCACCCCAAATTGAGATCGATGAACCCGAGCATCCGATGATCTAACGGGATTAACTGTGCGCTTGTACCGATCAAAATCAGAGGATGCAGGGCGCGGCGAGGCCACCCAGTTCGTTCGATCATCTCCAACCCAGCGACGCCACACGCTCATACGATCGAGATGCTAGTAGCAATAATGGCTACATAGCTTGGTAATGGCAAATTAAACCCCAATCAAGTTAGAACCCCAAATCCCCAATCAAGCTCCGATGATCTAACGAGAGTAGTTGTGCGTTTGCATCGATCAAAATCAGACGAACAACACAAATGAATATATGGGCGAAAAATTCACGGCGCTCTTGAACATGGAGTACATACATTACATACCTCGCAGGGCGTGTGCGATGAGAAGACGATTCTCCAAGTGCAGCCGGAACTTGGCGACGCGAAGGCTGTGCTCGCCGTCAATCGGCTCCTTCTTCTCCTCTACTTCCAGCGCCTCCAGGGCAGCCACCTTGCACGCGAGTAGCTTCGGATTGCGCAGCACAAGCCGCGAGCACTCGGGCTTCTCCATTGCCTGCCCAATGCTGAGGGCTTCTCGCGGGGAGAGGTACGGCATCAGGGAAATATTTACCGAGGCACAAGCGCGAGGAGGAGGCGGCGGCGTGGGAGGGCGTCGGAGCGCGCAGGTGTCCTCCATTGATTCCGGCGGGAGGAGAGGGGAGGGGGGCACACGTGCTGCCTGCCTGCCTTTGGTTGTGGACGCAGTTGAACAGGGACAAGAGAGAACCCTGAATCCCTCTACAACCACCGCAGCCCAATCCAATCAGCAGCCACCTGACCTGACCCCGGGAAGCAAGGCAGACAAGGACGGGGATGGACTGATTCAGCGAGAGGGAGGCTAGGGTCTACCATGATTACTCCCAGAACCAGGCCATATCGATAGGCTTGGGCTCTAGCTCCGGCGGGGCACACTCAAGCCCCGCCGGCGGAAGCTAGTGGCGGCGCGCACGAGCTCATGCTCCGGCACCAGAAGCTCGGGAGGCGGCGTGAGCTGGAGCTCCGACGGCGCACGGGGTCCGTCGATTGGGGCTCAGGAGGTGGTGAGCTTTGTCTTCGGCTGGCACGGGCTAGCTTCGACGGCAGGATCTCAAGTCGGAGTCGCCGGCTCCAACTGTACCCGGTAACCGGGCAAGCCTCTCCGGTCTCCGCCCGCCTCGCCTGATAGTTCGATTTTAGTCCACCTTGCCATGCAGCCGGCGTTCAGTCCCCCTGGCCCCTCCTCCTCCTCCTACTACAATTTGACTCATTTATCTTTCTACTTTCCTTTTCTGCTCAAATTTGGACCAAGCGTAAATTGATTTCGTTCCAGCGTAGATGGAATCCGAATCGGACGTGGGTATGACGGAGATAGAGATTTGAGAGGAGGCTACTACTAATATGAATCGGTTTCTGATTGTTTGCCGCAAAATAAAACCCAAGGGCTGCTGCAGCAGAGAAATCCACAGGAGGGAGATCAGCCGGGACAGATCAAGGAGAGGTTGAGGGTGGAATCGGCAGGGGATGCCGAAGCGACGGGCAGAGTCCGAGCCGGAGCCAAAGGATGGCAGGCGACCACCAGGGGTTCAGCGCTCGTGGATCCTTGAGTGCAGCAAGCACAGCGATGGATCCATCTACAGAGGCAACTATTTTTGGCACAGGTTCTATAAGGTCGCCGATACCCGAGAGAGTAAGCCCCCTCCTTGCCTTTCTTTTTCCCCTCTCCACCATCTTCAATCCTCTCATCTCCCTGCTCCCTTCCATCAATTTAGTTTCATTTGGTAGTATTTATTTTTAAAGTCTAAACCGTGATGTTATTCATGCCTTTTTTTAACTTCAATTTTACAAATTCTTGTGACCTAATTTTTTCCTATGGATGCTTAGTATCATGGAAGTGATGCCAAAATTTAAACTTTACTAGCATCTTTTTACTTTTGATGTCAAATTTAGGCTTCCATAACATATTTCTAGTTTTAAGTAACACTAGGTATTTCCTTAACTACTTCAAATAGTTTAAAAGGATAGGGTACAGTTGGCTTTGGGTTCATAAATGCGCCGAGTTTGCTATTTAAAAACCTTTTTTATCTATATTCTATCCTTCCTTCCTGTTCGTTTCGGTGTTGGGGTTAAAAATTTAACTTATTACCGTCCACTAACATACAATGCTCCTACATTTTGCTGTTCAGCTTGTATGGAGGCAATGATGCTGTCAAACCCAACCAACTGTTGGCCACACATGTGGGCTTGCCAGACACACAGCGCACAATTCATGATGCAGATATTCTCGCTCAGGTTATCCAATATCACTGCTGCAGTTGATGTCCCAGTTCAATTGTATGGATACATTGCTGTCCGGGATCATTTAGACCCGCTACGTAACTACATCTTCAACCGCACCAGAGATGACCCTTTCATCATAGGGCAACACAATGGTGTTGATTCAGATAATTCATTGATACCAATTTCTGGCCCCCAAAGAGGTATTGGAAACCAAGCTTGTGCGCTCATTGAATTTGACATGAAGATCAAGAATGGAGAGACACAAGACGATGATTTTCAGCTCATCGATGGTGCTATCACCTGCAGTGAATTCTCCCGGCCTGGTAGAGTGTTTACGCAACGGATTGAGGGTGATAGTGGTGCAGTGGACATAAGTCGAGCACTTCTTCACAGTGCAGTGGAGGCCACGGTACAAGTTAGCATATCACAAGTGCATGGCAATGGCTTGAGCTTATCTTTATATTCTTATATCAGCCAAATTCCTGAAAAAATTCAGCTCTTTGATGGTGTCATTTCCAAGCCATGTGATCTGAATAGGTTTGTAGTTTCTGTGGTGCTAAATACTTACTTGACTTTAGTCTTCAAGGTTGATCAGACGGATGACTTGGATTATGTCCCTGGACACTATTGTCCATTAGTCTTCAAGGATTATGTCCCTGGATACTGTCCATTAGTCGTCAAGGTTGGTCAGAGGGATGGCTCGGATCATGTCTGTGGATACTGTCCATTCAAAGCTAGAACACACGGATATGACATGAAAGATCTCAAACTTGGTTGCGCCTATATACTGGTGAAAGTGTCCTGGTCCACTTTAGAGTGATTTTGAGAATTCCAAGGGTATACATAATCTATGCTAAAGCAGAAAATAACGATAGTCCTGTGTATTGGCTAGTTGGCAAATGTTTTGGCCCTATGTTCAGTACATATTTAAGGTTTTTTTTTTGGTCGTGTAAGTCGAAGAATGCCACTCTTATCTGTAAGAAAGCCATGCTCTCATTTATTGCATATTCGTGTAGGTTAAGTTTGGTATTGCTACATCGATTTACCAATTTTTTTTGGATGCAATTCTTGTGGAGAAAGCCACGCTCTCATTTATTGCATATTCATGCAGATTAAGTTTGGTATTGCTACATCAACTTACCAAATTTTTTGGATGCAACTCTTGTAGAGAACAATAAGAAACCTGCATGTGTATGTTTCTAACGTTTGACTTACACAACAAACTATTAACTTGCACGAGTGCTTGTTACACCACTAAATCACTGGACTATATATATATATCTGACCCCTCTATATAGAATAGGAGTATTAGTCTCATCATACACATTCTTACATGATATTAGAGCAAGTCTAAATATTCCCGGCGCACTAGCATTCTCCCATCGGCGAGCCGACCTTTTCTCCCTGTCGTCGATGTTTTCTCCCTGTCGCTGACCTTCTTCCCAAGACTCCCTCCTTGCTCTCTTGTCTAGGTTCCTTTCTTCTTCCCGTCGTATCTGCAGACCCTTTTCCTTTCTCCTTTTTCACCACCCTCTCCCATCCCTTGCTCCTCCACGTGACAAGGCGACGATCTCCATCCGCTTCCTCGTCTCACCTTACACCCGTCTTCGCCATTCTTCTTGCTCCGTGCATCCTTTCTCCTCCAACGTTGGCGCACCTCTGCGCTCGTCGTCTCCATCGACTTAACTCATCCACCCCCATCAGCTGGACCTATCCGCCCTCCATCGGCTGGAACCCTCTCTCGGTTCCCGCTTTTCCAACACGCTCAATGGCTCTCGGACGCAAACCTTCTCCACTCACATCTGAGCCACTCCGACTTGTCCACATGTCCACGGACACGAATCTCTGCCTCCCAGACACGAACCTCTTTTCTTCTCATCCGACCCCTCTCCGAGTTTTTCGCGTCCGTTCCACTCCTTGGCCTCCATGAGTCCACGGACGTGAATCTTCACACGTCCGTGACCCAACCACTCTCTGATCTACCTACGCTGCCAACCACATTTTCCTCACCTACTCTGCTGCCTACTCCTCATGGGCCAACCACTCCCCATCGGCTGGTTGGCCCACCCTTCCCTCTCATCGGCTCACTCCTCATCGGCCTCTCACTTCTCTGATCGGTCGATCTCCCTTCTCATCGGCTTCCTCCCATCGGCCTCTTACTCTCATATGTTTCTTGCCCATGTTCTCCTCTCGTCATGGCTACCGAGTCAGCCCTTAGCTCCGGCACTCTCCCAGTTGCTGAATCTGCTCCGGTTCTCGGCGCCCTAGACCACACCTCGGGCAGCACCTCGTCGATCTTCTCACCCCCCTACGCTGCTATGAGCATGAAATCTCACGTTCCCATCTCTCTTAACCTCAATGCCAACTACTCCAAGTGTGTTTTCTTCTTTAAATCCCTCTGTGGAAAGTTCGACCTACGGTCACACATCGATGGCTCCGCTCCACCTCGACCTGATGACCCCTAGTGGGACATCGCCGAGTACTACGTGCACAGCTGGCTACTCAGCTCGGTCGATGACTCCATTCTTGACCTCACCATGGAAGATACCGACCCCACCGCTCGGGATCTGTAGGTGGCTATCGAGCGGATTTTCCTCGCAAACAAAAAGCCCCGCACCATCTTTCTCCTCAACGACTTTCACTCCATGGTACAAGAAGGCTCCTCTGTCTCCTCGTACTGCCAGCGTCTTAAAGTAAAGGCCGCTGCTCTCTGGGATGTCGGTCACCCTATGGCCGACTCTCAACTCGTCCTCGCCCTCCTGCGAGGCCTCAACCCCCGCTTCTCAAACACTACCAATGACATCGCCAATGCCACACCCCTTCTATCGTTTGCCCTGGCCCATACATGCTAGTTCTTAAAAACTCCGTCTGGCCAACGACGAGAAGACTGTGGCCCACACCACTCTCCTCGCCGCAGCCGATAATGGCTACCGAGCATCCTGCGCTGCTGCTCCCTCCCGTGGCTCTGGCGGCCATGGCCCTAACCATGGCAACGCAGCCCACACCGCTAAAGGCAAAGGCAAGAACTAGCATGGTCCGATGCAATCGCGACCTGCTTCAGTCCCTGCCCAGCCTGCCGGTCCCACGGGTCCATGGCTCTGCTAGAACCCCTGGACACCCCAGCCTCAACCACTCAACCCCATCGGATGGCAACTAGGGGTCCTCGGCGCCCATCCTTAGACCTATCTGGCATCGGCTCCTGTCCTGCTGCCTCAGCCGATGCTACCGACACCAACCATCCAATCGGCTCCCTCCTGAAACCAGGCTGACCTCGTCGCTGCCCTCAACCAGATGACGCTCCAACCTCAGCACCCTTGGGTGCTAGACTCTGGTGCGTCCTCCCACATAGCGTCATCGGCTGGTATACTCCGTTCTTGTCATCCCTCCTCCTCCCCCTTTGTCACCATCGACAATGGCCACTCTTTTCCTATCCAATGCCGTGGTGACTCCTCTCTATCTATACCCACCACTAACCTCTCCCTTCGCAATGTCCTCATTGTACCCTCTCTTATTTGCAATCTCGTATCTATTCGCCAATTCACACGAGATAATAATTGCTCAATCGAATTTGATGCTTCTGGTTTCTTTGTGAAGGATATCCCAACCCGACAATAGATCCTTTACTGCAATAGTGGCGGCGACCTCTACACCATTTCCACTGCACCGTCTACTCCATATGCCAGCATCGCCCTCTCCACCAATCTCTGGTATCTTCGCCTCGGCCAACCCGGCCCCGACGCTGTCGCCAACCTCCGTCGCAACGCCTCCATCTAGTGTATCCACAACAGCTTCACAGTTTGCCACTCGTGTCAACTTGGTAAACATGTGCGACTGCCATTTTCTAGTTCTCTATCTTGTACCTCGCGACCGTTTGAGCTCATACATTGTGATGTATGGACTTCTCTGGTTAAAATTGTCTCCACTAATCAGTATTATCTTGCCATACTTCACGATTACATACACTATTGCTAGACTTTTCCACTCATCAGCAAATCCGAGGTCACGTCCCACTTAACAAACTTTACAACCTACGTTTCTAACCAGCTCAACATCTCCATCAAGGCTCTATAAGCCGATAATGGTATGGAGTTTGTTAACTATACTGTTCAAATCTTCCTCACCTCGCAGGGCATCCATCTACGCCTCTCCTGTCCCTACACCTTTTCCTAGAACGGCAAGGCCGAACGCCTCCTTCGCACCCTCAACAACATAAGTCGCACTATGCTGCTTCATGCCCACTTACCTGCAACTTATTAGATAGAAGTACTAACTACTGCGATTTACCTCCTCAATCGGCGCCCGTGCTCCTCCGTTCGCTACAATGTTCCATGCACTCTTCATTATCACACGGCTCTCGACTACTCCCACCTCCGCGTTTTTGGGTGCCTCTGCTACCCAAACCTCACCGCCACTGCTCCTCACAAACTCGGTCCCCGCTCCACCGCCTGCATTCTCCTCGGCTATCCCTCATCTCACAAGGAATACTGATGTCTCGACCTTTTCACCCTTCGAGTCATTGTCTCTCGTCATGTCATCTTTAACGAGATATACTTTCCCTTCGGCCTACTTAATCCGAGATCCTCATCTAGCGATCTCGACTAACTCCTCACCAACACCGTGCCATCCCGATCTCCTCCACCATTCTCCCCACAGGCCCCCTCATCGGTCGCTACTGAGGACTTATTGTTTAGATATCCCACTACTATTCGGTCCGATGTCACTCCTATCGGACCCCCATCGGCCTCACCACTCTCATCGGCTTCAGCCGATCCTGTCCCCTTTCCATCGGACACCTTACCCCCATCGGTTCCTTAGTCCTCATCGACTCATCCGCCTCCATCGGCTCCTCAGCCTCCATCGGTTCCCCCCTCCCTATCGACTGCTCCATCTCCATCGGACCGACCAAACCGATCGGCCCATCCAACTCCATCGGCTTAGGTCGATCTAGTTCCGCCCTTTCCTCTCACATACAGCCGCCGATCCCGAGCCGATGACGCCCCTCCCCAACCAGTTCTCTGCACACATACCACACTCCCATCGGCTCCCGTCCCCTCCACCTCTCACATGGTTACTCGCTCATAGACCGGGTCTCTCCGCCCCACCAAGCGCTATGGGCTCTTCGTCGTCCACTGCTCTATCTTGCCCATCCTTGTGATTTCTCGTTCCACCCTGGGTGACCCTCAGTGGCGCATGGCCATGGCTGACGAGTACAAGGCCCTCATGGACAACGAGACCTGCCACCTCGTCTCCCGTCCTTCTGACGCCAACATTGTGACTGACAAGTGGATCTTTAAACACAAGTTCCACGCGTGATGGCTCCCTTACCCGTCACAAGGCACACTGGGTAGTTTGGGTTTTCTCTCAACGCCCCGGTGTCGATTACGACGAGACTTTCAGTCCCGTCGTCAAACCCGCCACCATCCGGGTCGTTCTCACCTTGGCTACCTCACACTCCTGGCCGATCCATCAGCTTGACGTGAAAAATGCCTTTCTTCACGGTCATCTGACGGAAACGGTCTACTGCCAGCAGCCTCCAAGCTTAATCAACCCCTCTCGTTCCGACGATGTCTGCCTCTTTTAACGCTCTCTCTATGGCCTCAAACAAGCCACTCGGGCCTGGTACCAACATTTTGCTGCCTACCTTCGGCACATCGGCTTTGTGGCCTCTGCGTCCGATAGCTCCCTCTTCACTATTTACATCGGCAACGTTACCACCTATCTCCTCCTATACGTCGATGATATTGTTCTTACAACGTCTTCGATGTCTCTCCTACACCAGATCATGGCCCGACTCCACTCCGAGTTCGCCATGACCGATCTTGGTCCCCTCCACCACTTCCTTGGCATCTTTGTCACTCGTTCTTCTCACGGGCTCTTCCTTTCCCAGTGCCAGTACGCCATCGATATTCTCCAGCGTGCGGGCATGGCCAACTGTCACCCTACGGCCACCCCGGTCGACACTTGAGCCAAACTCTCCGCTGCCGATGGCTCACTCATTGTCGATCCCTCTTAGTATCGAAATCTTGCCAGTGCTTTCCAATACCTCACCCTCACACGGTCTGATCTTACCTACGCCGTCCAGCAAGTGTGCATATTCATGCACGCTCCGCGCGAACCTCACCTCGCGCTGCTCAAGCGCATCCTGCGCTACGTGAAGGACACCCTCTCCAGCGGGCTACACCTCAGGTCTAGCCTCATCGACTCCCTCACCGTGTACTCCGACGCGGACTGGGCAAGCTGCCCCGACTCTTGACACTCCACGTTCGGCTACTGCGTCTTCCTCAGCGACACTCTAGTCTTCTGGTCCTCAAAACATCAGACTACAATGTCACGGTCCAGCGCCGAAGTCGAGTACCATGTCGTCGCTGAGTGTTGTTGGCTTTGCCAGCTTCTCCAGGAGCCCCGTGCACCCCTCTTCTCTGCGACCGTCGTCTACTACGACAATGTTAGTGCTGTCTACATGACCGCCAACCCGGTTCATCATCAACACACAAAGCACATAGAGATCGACATCCATTTTGTTCGTGACAAGGTCGCACTAGGACAGGTTCAGATGCTCCATATACCATCGGCGCACCAGTTCACCGATATTATGATCAAATGCCTCCTCATGTCTTTGTTCACCGGTTTTTGATCTAGTCTCTATGTCCGTTTCTCTCCCGCTGCGACTGTGAGGGGTGTTAGATCACTAGACCACTAAACTATATATATATAGATCCGACCCCTCTTATAGAGACTGTACACATTCTTACAATGCTAAAGAGAAAAGAGTGAGAACATACATTGAAAATAGAAAACACTCTGTGATGTTTATGTTAGGTATACTAATAATATGTGCATATGGGGCGTGTTTTGTTGGGAAATTTGAAGATATACTACAGCTCCCCTGGAATTCACTCCTTTGTCTTGGCTAAAACGGGTTGTGTTCGTGATAACAAGTACTAGATGAATATTTGGTGTAGAATCATATCATCTGTTTGTAGAACTATGATTTTGACCAAGGAACTGTGATGATTTTCTTAATCAAACCACGAACAGCGAGCAGATAATGGGCATGAGGAGGTGTAGAAAAAAAAGAATCTGAATTTAGCATTACATGATTACTCAATTTTGCCAGGATGACTAACTGTTCAAGAAGCGAAGTGCAGAAGCTGCAATTTCAGTCCAGCGGTTTACCAACAGGCGACAGACATCCAACCATGTTATATTTACTGAAATAAAAGTGATGAGGGATTGCTAATGCCAGTCTGCCAAACGAAAAAAAAAAAAACTTATATGCCATAGAGGCAGTGACAGAGACGATCGAGTACTAGTTCAGCTCAGTTCACTGGACCAGCTAAGAGGTTGTAGTATCTAGCAAGGCTATGTCAGAGAAGAAACTGAATGAATGAGAGTTTACTAGCGGCTGCTTGTGTCTCCTTGCTTAATCAGCTGCAAATTGATGTTGTTGGCCAAGTTGGCTCTCATGTCCGCGACGCTATCAGCGGTGACTTTATCCTTGACAGCCTGAAACCAACAGTGCGCAGCTTCCCCTGTGCTTGGGCGCTTCTTCCACCATCGGCAGATCGCCAGGGCCACGGCCAACAAGTAGACGCCGCAATCGTACCCATTGCTCTGCTGTGGTGTCGGCCCCAAGACGGGCGGGCCCTGCGGTGGCGCGGGGAGCAGTGGCCGGAGCGCGTCGGCGAGGCGGCTCGCCGCAGGCAGGTTGGCGCCGTCCAAACTGTCGTGGTGGACGAAGCGGCCGGTGAAGTTGTCGAGCACAAGAAGGCTCCAGTGTGACCCATCGTCGGCCTTGTCGAACCTTTTGCTGTTGTTCACCGGGAACAACACCATCCGGCGAGAGGCTAGTAACAGCTTCTGGGCTGTATCAGCGACAACAACAGGGTCTTCCAAGTTGGCCAGCAGAGAAGCCACGGATGGCGACACCAGAAGAAGGTCATCATCGGCAAGCTCGGTTGTCATGTGTTCCATCGCAAAGTTAATCACGCCATCTAGAAGGAAGTTTCCGGCAGCAAGGCTCGCGACATCGGAGCTGAACAGAGTTGCGTCGCCGTGGCTCATCGCACGCTTTCCTGTTGTTGTCGGCGGAGGAAGAGGAGCAGGCTGATGCAAGGCTTGTTTCTTCACAGTGAGTCCAAGGAACTGCAAGTGCTGCTCCACTATATCACATTGTTGTGCCTGCAAATTACAAAACCATGTAATAACACAATTAGTTAAATAAGTAGTTGATGGACACGGAGATTAATGAACATTCCTCGACAGTAATCAAAACAAAACTAGTCAAATTCTGCAAGCCATCAAAAAGGAAAAGCGCAAAAGAAAAGCAATCCCATATTTTGGCCTCACTTACAGTTCATTAGACATAAACTTATAGTTTTATTAAGTAAATGCAGGTTACAGATATAGTGGACTGTAAATTTGGAATATAAGCACCACAAGAAATTGTAAAGAAGCAGAACATCCATTTCACCTACACCACTCCATCTCTCTAAACTTCCAATGAAGTTGAGAGACCCACTCCTGTCAAACATGTGCAGACCTTCAAACCGACAAACAGAAAACAAATAACTCACGTTGTCCCGCTGCTCCCAGGAAAGAAACCACTCAGGAACCACTGGAAGCCCTCCAACTCCTCCACCTATCAACCCTCTGTTTTTATGACTTCCAGTGCCATTCTGTTTTGGTTTTCTTGCCACGCCGGCAGGCTTGCAGCTGACCACCCTCTCGACTTTCAGTGGGATGTCAATCTCCCCTTCGCCGGGATCAATTGGAGTCCATGTCAATGAACGTGGCCGAGGAGGCAATGGCTCATGTAGGAAATGGCCTTCATTAAGCCCATCTATGTGCTGGTAGAATATGCCATCAAGGATGTCCCATAAATTGCTAAATGCCCCAATGCCCTTGTTCTTCACCTCATAACCTGAACGAACTACACCTTTCATTGCTTCCTCACACAATGGGCTCCAATTCACTATTAAGTACTCAACGAAATCTTGCCCAAGTTTGCTGCAATTGGGGTTTTTGATGGCTTTGCAATTGCGATTGTAAATTTCTCTGAACTTAGCTTCCAACAGGTGGACCACAATTCTTCCAATGGACGGCCTGAACTCTGGTGGCTCTGGATGGTTTGGTCCCCTGTACTGCACGATTGATTTAAAGCTCTTCCTGATATCATATAAACTCAAGAGGATCTTCCCAGTCTGCCCTTGAGAGATGACTCTGTGACCTCCATAAAACCCTGTCATTTGACACTCCTCAGCGTCCATGTATGGGCATAACTGGTCTTCCAAATCCATCTGAAAGATCCCATTTGAAGTGCAGAACCCCACAAGCCACGCCATCCTTGCTATGACGACAAACACGATATGTTCATCCTTATACTTCATGACGAAGTAGAAGGTGCCATCGAGTGGTGTCGTGTACAGCAATCTATTGCCAATCCGTACACGTGCTGCTGCATTACAGAGGTTCCAGTATCTATAATAGGCATGGCAATGTTTATAACTCTGAAAGTACTCTTCCGTAGTGCCATCAAGATAAAGAGTCATAGTGTTCTGCAATTGAAAAGACACAATCAATTGTCAAGTGAGCTGACAGAGCTCTACCTTCTTCTGTAAACAAAAAAAAAGAAAAAGAAAATCTGTCAGATCACGTACTCTAGGCCTCTCAGCGCAATTAGAACCATCCTTTGCTCTCGCCAGCTTCCTCTTCCTCATCATCCCTTTGTGCTACCCAGTAAGAACTAAGGAGCTGCGAGCCAAGAAACACTTGGGTAAGTACTCCTCAACTTAATGCATATAAATCTCTCACAATTGGTACATATGATCAATTCTACTAATTTACTCCAAATAACAATAGTTGATCTCAGACAATGCACAGGTTCTGTGCAAATCGTGTATTTCAAAAAAAAAATCACAGGTATGTATGTCGATTTTAGCAATGTTTAGTTATCTGCACCTCTACATAATCATTTGAAATTCAAGTAGTTTCAAAGGATAATGACCAGGAGACAGATCATATACGAACTGAAAGGTTGATTCACACAAAAATATACAGAATTATTTTCCTGGATTCTAGAAAAGCCACTACATTAACAAAACAATGCATTTTCTCTCATCAGTACCCTTTTCCTTTGTTACAAGTGAGCATCAGCAACCAGGTGCAACAAGCTAGTGACAAAAACAAGGCCGCTTTACACTAAAAGTGGCAAGCATAAAACAACATCACTACTCATATCAACCCGTACAATAAAATTGCCATTTTGGCCAGTGTGATAAAGCATCATATACCTCCTATCGACCAATAAAGCCACAAACAAAAGCTCTTGTAAAAACAGTTAAATGCAGAAAATCAAGAAACGGAGTCTTGCGCACAAGAGAGAGCAGATTAGAACGAAAGAAAAAACTGACGATCATCGTCAGGTCTTGCTCAGAGGATGCAATCTTGCAAACGACAGTTCTAGGAGAAATCAAGAAACAGTCGGCGAGCACGAAATCTTAGGCGAAATGGGAGTTACCTCGCGGCAAGAACGGCGTCTAGTAGCAACCGGGGAGTCCTCTCAGGGGTAGGGCGGCACCGACGATCCTCGTCGTCTGCTGCCGGGGCAAGGAGGGCCTTGCCAACCCGGGAAGACGGCAAAATCAAGAACAGCGGCAAACAGAGAACGGCGTGCACGAAATCGAAGGGTGAAAATGGGAGTTACCTCGCAGCAAGAACGGCTCCTGCTTGCTGCCGTGGAGTCCTCTGAGGGGGAGGGGAGGCGCCGACGATCCTCGCCGTCTGCTGCCGGAGCAAGGAGGGCCTGGCCCTCCCGGGAAGACGCAAAATCAAGAACAGAGGCAAACAGAGAACAGCGCGCACGAAATCAGAGGTGAGAATGGGAGTTACCTCGCGCTAAGAACGGAGCCTGCTTGCCTCCGTGGAGTCCTCTTGGTGGGGAGGGTTTCCCCCACGATCGTCGCAGTTTGCTGCCGGAACAAGGAGGACCAGGTTTGCCGGAAGACATCAAAATCAAGAACCAGAGAGGCAAACAGAGAACAACGAGCAGGAAATCAGAGAACAGAACAAGAGTTACCTCTCCGCGAGAATGGCTTCGAAGGTTTCGCTGACGATCCTCGCCGTCTGCTGCCGGAACAAGGAGGACCAGGCTTTGCAGAAGGAAAGCAAAATCAAGAACCAGAGAGGCAAAACAGAGAACAACAAGCAGGGAAACCAGAAAAGGAAAACAAGAGTAGCCTCTCGGCGAGAACGGCGTCCGCTCGCCGCCGTGGAGCCTCTCGGTGTGGAACGCGACGCCGGGAGCTCAGGCCCTTGCTCTCTCGATCAATGGTCGAGCGGTCAAGGGCGAGAGCTTCTTGGTTTCTTTGCTCCCGCTCGATTCTTGGTTTCTTTGCTCCCGCTCGATTCTTGGTTTGACCGTCGTAAGGAGGAGTCGTTGCTCTGGTTTGCGTGGCTTACATGGGCTAGGCTGGGCTGGAGAACTCGGCCGGATTGGGCTGCAAATTGGAGATACATACGCGCTGGTGCTGTGCCATCAAGCCATAAGCTACATAGATAATAAACCATAGGTTTTACACTTTTATTACTGTCTTTTTTAGAAAAAAAAATGGATTTTCATTAAGTAAATGTAAATGTCAGGCTTTACTGTCCTTGTGTTTAGGCAAATCCATTTAATATGTCCCCTTCTGTCCTGTAATCATAAGCTCCAGCCTCCATCCAAGGGATGCATTTCTTGTTAGAAAATGCATTTTTGACAGCTTGTCACAAGTTTCCTGATATAACAGTCATCTGAACAGCTTCCTTTAATCTAAATTCTCACATTATTCATAGCACAAGGTCCTGATGTTGCATTTGAGCAAGCATCAGAATGCAATCTCCTAGCAGTCAAGCACAACAAGGATTCAGAGAGTTCATGTCATGAACTCATGATATGGCATACCTCAGGAAGACCGTAAATTTAAGCAGGCAGGCACTTACCATCTGAAAATTATATTGGCACTGTCTTATCTTCTGAAAATTAAGTTTTTATCTTCTACTCTTGCTAATATATTTTCTGGATGATACACATTTCAGTCTATTCTGTTTGGTTTTTGGAATGCCTGTGCCCTCCACACGCGCCCTTTTGGCTGGGGTGCTCATTGTCCTGAAACCAACAATCATCACGATGTTCAGGGTGACGAAAATATCCATGAACTCAGCTCCAACAGAACACCTGTACTAGTGTAACTGTGAAGTGCTCTGTTTTAGCAGCAAGTTTCATCAGGGTGATGACAGCAACAATAAAAATCATTGTAATTAACGGTGAACAAAAACCATGTCCTATGATATCTTCTAAGTACAGTAGAACTGAGACTGCGCATAGCGCAGATGGGAAGGTGCAGCCGTTGTGCTCTCCGCGACCCGCGTTCGCCTCCCCGGCCGGACGCGCTCACCACCCCGTTTCTTAATAAATTCGACCCCCATTGTCCAGTGTTTTTCTAAATACAGTGAAGAAACTTTGTTTCAGAAATGTAAAGTAGAGCGAGCACGAAATTGTCTCCCCGCAATTATATTTCCAACCGAAAATTCTTGGGGCCCTTGACTGGTATAGCAGCAAGTACTGTAAGCCACTTCTTTACTCTTCTAGTACACAAGCAAATCTCAATAAAGTTAAGAGAAGCATGCCATGTGATTGTTACGGAGTCGAAACGCCCTTCCTTCAGATTCCATTTCTGTTGAATCACCCAAGTAAAGTCAGAAAAAAGTGTACTCGTATGAATTGGGAGTCACCTCCATTGGTTCCGGCGGAACGGGGGCTTTGTGGGGTGCGCGGAAGGAGAAAACCCAGCCAGAATCCGCACCCCCCCCCCCTCCAACACAATCCGATCCCCTCGAGAAGCAGCCATCACCCGCACCTCACCTCTGTTCTGGCTTGAGCGAGGGGGCTTGGAAGGAAGCAAACGCAGCTAGGGCTCGACGTCTCCGGCCCCTCGGGAATCCGGGATCAAAGCGAGGAGAGGCGATCAGGCGAGAGGTTAGCGACGGAGGGTTTTGGGCTATTTTGGTATGGGCCTCAATGCGACATCCAACGGCCCACTTGTGATTTTTCTTTTTTTTGGGTCAGAAATAGGCACATCGGCACATTTCTCTGTTTTTTCTCTTATAATAGACTTCGACTAGATAGACGGGAAAACAACAATTTATACAACTCGACTAAGCAAGGTGCAACTACATTTTGTTTTGTTTTTTTTTAAGAAAAAGGATGTTGAGATGTAGATCCATAATCGATGTAGTTTGATGTACAAACTAAATTATGTTTGACAAAGTATGTTATCAAAATGTCGTATATTGCTCAATCCTTTCGAAAACGCTATATATATTATCGTTTACCTCTCAGATTGGAAGGAAAAATAAGTTTTGAAACGTCAATACTAGTTGCGCTAAACGTCATAGTTCATCTCATTACCAAATGAACCGTGCCATCTATCTACTCTCCTATTTACCTATTAGTCCAAAACCAAAACCTAATAGGCAGAGACAAAAAGAGAAGAAAATAAGACATGAACATATCAAGGTACATCCACTGTTGTTTGAAATTATCCTATCTGAGATCGCCGACTATTTTTGAAAGAAAGACACACACGATTGCTGCGTATTTTTGTATTGAGAAGAGAGAGTCCGGTACAGACGCTTTAGACCAAGTTAGACGAAGGGGCAGAACCGCAGAAACCTGTTTAGAGAGCTAGTACAGGATTATATGCTTACAGATATCTCTTGAGAAATTGGCTTTGCAGATCTCTGAGAAATAGGCCCTTGTCTTCTCTACACTCAGTGAGCCTCGATAACCTGAACGCCTAAGTTGAAGCTCCACTGCATTCACCTCTACTTCACCATCTTGAGATATCTTCATTTTGCTATGGCCATTGCTTTGCCCGAAAGCATAACTGATATCTTCAAAATATTTTTCTTCAATAAATACCATATCACAGGCACCCTCTCCTGGATCTTGGGCAGACCCAAGCTGTGAACATACGGGCATCAGTGCTTGTTCCTGAAAGCCTCTTCTTCAACTTGCTTGAGGACCGAGTTCATCACTTCAACTGAGCTTGCTTGTACAACTCCAAGCTCAGCATCAGTAGTCAATGAGACAATGACTCGTTTGATGTACCTTCTTCAGGCTCTGTAGCCAATTGCTGGTAAAGAGTAGCATCTGAAATAGTTCTCATCTGTGATTCTTTGTCCTGTTGCTTAACTAAACATGGTTCCTCTTCTATTGAGGCTGATACAAAAATATTTAGATCACAACTTGAACTGTCATCATGATTGATAGTTGGAACAGATGAACCTGGTGTCTCCACTTGATCATGGACTCCATCTAACTCCACGGTTATGTCTTCCACCGAGCTTTCCTCAAGAACATGCACCACAGAAAAGCATCCAGGTTGCTCTGTTTGTAATGGTAACGAGTCAGTAGTAGATTGTTTTACACTTGGCACGGGTGGCTCCAAAGTAACTTCCAGCAGTGATTCTCCGTGATGTAGTTCAGAATAGTGCTCGTTTCCTGCCAGCAATGCTTCACTTGGTTTATCTTGAATTGACTCATTATGACATGTCAGGTTAGAAGTAGCAGATATCAGTGCTTCATCATTGAGTTGTGCAAATTGTTGATCCAAATCTTCAATTGAACATCTGTCAATGACAGGCGTCCCAGTCCCAGAGTCTGAAGATAGCGGTTCATTCAATTCATCTTCAAGTTTAACTGTCAAGGGTTGACTGACACTGGACTCTGAGATGGATTGCTCTAGTACTTCCTGCATACGGCACTTAAATAATGAGTTTAATTCCCCATGGAGTCTCCTTCAACGATATGTGGCTCAGAATTATTTATCTTGTAGGGGGGACACAATATTAATTGCTCAATACCTGCATGACACCAATTTCAGTTGAGTTATCATTTCCAGTAGGCAAATTGCATTACATTACTTAGAATAACAGTTTTACCTGCATGAATTGGATCCTTCTCTTCGGATGTGCTATGTATATACTTCTGAATAAGAGATGAACTGACATCATCACTGAAATCAGCATTTTGGTTACCGTCATCCATTCCATGATTTACTTCTAACACATCCACATCTGAAATTGCTGCACTTAATATTTTAGTCTCTTCACTAATATGTGTTTCCATTGAACCAAATAACTTGCCATTGTACCCTTCACTGTCTAACTGATTATCATGAGCATCTTTTTCAAGGATTTCATCTTTCTCCAGTTTGAAGCGGTTGTGATGCAGACTAGTAGAGTGCTGCACATAAACGTTTCCATTCTTTCTATGCCATCTTGCTGAGAAGTACGAATGAGGAGTCCAAGTTTCTTGCAATTGAATATCATGGGCCATATTTTGGTCGACTGAAAAATCAAAAAGATTTTTCCGTGGAAGGAGAGAAGATGGCGCTGAATCAGGAAGATGTGGTAACTCAATTATTTCATCTGAACCATTTGAAGAATCAAATGGGTTCTGCCTTGCTGTGGAAATGGAGGGAACCTGGACACAGAAGCGTGATGCCTCCTCCATTTTCTGTACTGCATCAGCTGCTTGCAAGTCCATTAACCTCTTGTCAAGTTCAAATTTCAGAATGTTCTTTGCTCTTTGCAAATCCATCAGACTCTCCAACTTACTACTATTGTCCATATCCAAGTAATTAAGATCAATAACATCCTTCCAGTTATTTCCATCATCTTTCTTCCTTTCTGATCCATTTTCATCTGTGCTAGCATCCTCCTCCTCAAGATCATGTTCATCATCATCTGAAGAAGTATTCGAGTCGTCTCTGGAGGCCAAGGAAGTGTGACCAGTCTGCAAGTCTATCAGTGGGTGCAACTCTTCAAGCATTGGAATAATGTCAGCCATTGATGCATCAGGAGAAGAACTCTCAGTATGATCAGATTCAGAATCAGAACAATCCTGTGGCTCCTGTCTCATAACAGGTTCCCAACATGAACTCATAAACTCACCTAACTGATACTGATATTGTACTTTATTGTTATCACTTCCAGGATTGATGCATCCAGGTTCTGGTAGCTCAACCTTCTTGCTGTTCTCCCCAATGTGCTCTTCTGTTTCCACAGTTACACTTCTGTTGGCAAAACTTGAAGGTTCAACACATGGAACGGTATCAGATTCCACAGATGTGATATTTTTTCCTCCACGGTGGGTATCCTGCAAATCATAGCCAGAAGTTCCATCCTTGATATATATTTCCTCACTTAGAACAGTATCAATTGTCATGTAGGTGCCCTTTTTTTCTTCACAGTGAATGTCATGCATATTACCCTCAGAAGTTCTCTCCCTGACATATACTTCATTGCTGGTAGTTGTGGTATCTAAATGCTCCTCGACGGCAACTGTCTCAACCTTGTCGATTGAACAGTCAGTAATGGAAATCTTGGATTTAAGGGACAAGGCTTGTTGATTCTCTCCAACAACAGGAACAGCAGGTTCATCATAGCTCAAAAGTGCTCCAAGTAGAAGTGCGGCTAACAGGAAGACTGGAGATGAAGACAACAAGAAGTTGATTAGAGAAGGACAAAGACTGTAGAAACAGCAACAAGATGCCAGCACCAAATACTATAAGGTAATCACAAGCAGATTGATATCCAAGTCTGACAGAGTAACACATCAGTCTCTTGATGTGCAACATAATATTATTTGCACCAAAAGCCATATATATCTTCTTGAATTTTTCCCTCAGATAAAAAGTTGGCCTGGTAATAAGAGAGAGAAGCAGTTCATCACTATAATACTATTGTGATTATTCAAAACGAGTAAAGATTTATCCTTAATACACAGGTTTAAGAATATGCAAGAGAATCAAACTGGTCAAATAAGGTGGCATTCCAACTTCATTCCAGTTTGATATCTATAGAAATGGCATGCTTAAAGAAAACTTTCATCCATAACATTCAACAGGT
This sequence comes from Oryza coarctata, assembly GCA_030770085.1. Classification (NCBI taxonomy): domain Eukaryota; kingdom Viridiplantae; phylum Streptophyta; class Magnoliopsida; order Poales; family Poaceae; genus Oryza; species Oryza coarctata. The sequence continues at coordinate 802,890 of CM061483.1, forward strand.
AAGTGGAAAAGCACCATTTCTTTAAATATTCAGTCACTCATCACAATGCGGATTTCTGAATCAAGCAGTATTGTTGGGCTATAATCGTATACTGTCAACCCATAAAAGAGAGGAAAGCAACAAAGAAATTAACAAAATGATCTAATGGTAGATCAAAATTACAGAGGATTTACAGATAATTTAGAAAAACATTGGACGGTCAGATCCACACCAGGAAGCTAAATTAAGAACCATGACATCATAAAGTATATCATCACACAAGAGTCTAACAATGGAGTTTAGCACAAGACCAGATTAGCAATAGGCTCAAAGGCATGCATCACAGCACAGAATGCCATGCTCACCTGTGGGCTGCGGAGACGGCACCAAAAACTGAAACACTCAGTAGCCTGAAGCAAGTGTTGGTGGAAGAGTGGAAAAGGGGCAATAGGAAGGGTACCTCAATAACAACATGAAGAAATGGGAGACCAAATAAAGGAGATAGGAAGCTGCAGTGCAGTGCTTGCCACCTTTTTTCTAGGATTCTTTGCTTTGGAGTACAACCATGAGAGAAGCCAGTGTTCTGTGGGGAAAGTGGAAAACAATTTTGGTACATTTAGCTGTCGTGCTCACCTCACCTCATTCCTTCTACACGGTCTTCCCTCCCTCTAGGCTCTGGCTATTTGTCTGACCTGGCATAGTTCGTGGCCGTCCAGGTTACTGTTGTGCCAGAAACAAAGTTGCATTTCAGCATTTCTGCATCCAGTGGCAATGCTAGGATAGTAGTGACTGAAATTTTAGAAGCTAATCCATCCTGATTTCAGCATCCAAACTGAATTTACAGGTGCAAACTGAGCTTTTCCTTTTATCTCCATTGAACTTGTTTCCATATGCGTGGACAGCATGGTACTGAGTTCCTGTGGGGCTAGCCTGTATGGATCAATGCATGCTAGTGTTAGATCAAAAACGATAAACAAAGAAAAAGTGGCTACACAACTCAGCCCATTTTAGTAATCTGCTGTACAAGAAGGAAAGCTCACTCCAGGGCCACAAAGTTGTAAGTAAACAATTTGCTGTACATCTGTACAATGCTAATCATCAACCTGAAGGCTCACTTTATGGATTCCAAACATGACACAACTTACACAGAACAATGAAACAAAATTTACCTCCATGTGACAGTCTCATTTGCGCCTTTCGCCCCGGCCTTCAGCCAGTGTTACTGAACCCAATCTAGCGGCCATGGAAACACCTGCGAAAGTTTTGACCAAAACCTGTAAATTCGACAGTGAATTCATGCGATTTCAGTCCGGTGGCACTCGGAGAAAAGGGCATAACATCATTTCCATCTGACGAGGCAAAGCATCATGTCCAAAAAAAATAAAAAAGCCAAAGCAGCAGCGGCACATGGTGGAGCGCAGGAATCACCGGAGCAACCCAATATTGGAACTTTACCGGAACTGAACCTAGTGCCTCCTCAATGTCCCCATTTCCTCAAGAACACAGGATCCCATCAACAACTCAACAGCAAAACGCCTCTTTCCAAATCTTTGGGAACCCAGAGGTCGAGGAACAGGAGGAAGAAGAAGCGTTCGTACCGGATCTATACAGTACACGCGACAGGGGCACTCCGAAGGAAGCAACCGGAGGGGTCGAAATCTTGGGTCGAGGAACGGAGAATCGACATGAGTTTGCAAGTTGGTTTCCTGGTTCCTGCGAAACTTGTCCTTGACCTCCTCGCGTTAAGTTTCCGTTGAATCCTTCCACGGGCGTACACCTCCACAGGCTCCGCCGGTCGACCGGGCTGGCTCCACCGCCGTCGTTGAGCGGACGCCGGAGTTGGGAGCGAAGGCGGCGCCGCCACTCGCTGGTGCGGTGGCTAGTTGGGTCCCAAACTCTGAACCGTTGGATCAGCGGTTGCCGGCGGTCAAGATTGAATCGAGCGAGAGTCGCGCGTATAAGGGGGTTATTGCAAAACAATCAATCCTAACAGAGGCCTAACTGAAAATTTAAGGATCACAACGAATGTTGCCAGCCAAATTAGGGGTCCATTTGCATAAATTCTTCTCCATGTAATAAAGAACGTTAGATCAAAATATTTGCGGTTCGGATTGAGTCGTATAAAGTACTGGATATCTTCAGAATACACCCTATACTTTTATATTTGTATTAGGCTCTTCCTTTCACTTTACTGCTGCTCCCTCCCATCTCTCTCCTTCCCTCGCAAAAGGTAAAATCCGGTAAGCTCTTAGCAGAGTTGTCACGGCATTAGAAAGTCACTTGAGCATGCGCGCTCGTCAGCTCGAACATTGTTACACTTAATTTGTTGGATGAATTGTGTGTAGCCTCTGATAAGCAACTAATTCTATGATATTTATGTTGAATATATGTAAATTTATAATCAGTGTGAGAGTGAAGTTAGAGTTATAGACTTGATGTAATCATATGATGACTTATGATAGGTGTTGGTTAACTAGCCGATGATCGATCGAGAATTATGTATATTCGGATATACTGTAATATGTTACATTAATGAGGAGTATCTGTAAGTGTGTTTTGATATTAGGCTATGGCTAAATTTCGTTAATAAATACTATGTCTCGATGTTGTTATTAAGATTGAATCTTCTATCAAATATTTTTATATTTTGCTGTCGATAGTGATTTCGTGGTTGGTATGACATTCTTATATTTGGATCAGCTAGTAAATTCGTGCTATTTCTTCTAAATTTGATATTTTGGAGTTGTAACCGAAAAGCAAGACTAAAAATGAATTTGATTTTCTGTAGGTGTCAAGAAATGGTTTATATAAATGTCTCGTTGATTTACATTTATTAATCAGCTGAGTTCGGATTTCAGTGTCAATAATTTAGGTGACCTTCTTGAGATATTCGAGATTATGGACGAAATTTAGAGCATGAACATGCTGAGTACATAGGAGGATTCGGACGCGATTTGCCAGCTGTGCATGAGCTTGTTAAATAATAATGATAAAAAATTAGTTTAAAAAAATTAAGTTAAAATGATTTATATTAAAATTAGCAAAATTAATTTATATTAAAATTATTTTTTTTGTTTATATTAAAATTATTTATGAAAAATGTAGTGAGCATGTGTGCGCGTTATATGTTAGATTATAAAAATTAATACTGGAAAATATTTTTTTATTTATGTGTAGTATAAATTCAGGAAATAGATAAAAAATTGTTGAAAAAAATTTGAAGTAATTTTGGATAAAAATTAATAAATTAATTTTTAAAATTTGCTACAGTATAGACTAGAATTGTGAGCGTACAAATGAATAGTATAGATACGGCTAGCAAAAAATGATTTGAAGGTGGCATGTGAGCAAGTTGAACTAGCCTGAAGGAAACCAAATACGACTTAGCTGACGAGTAGAGCAGACCAAGAAAATGAATAGTATAGATATGGCTAGCAAAAAATGATTTGAAGGTGGCATGTGAGCAAGTTGAACTAGCCTGAAGGAAACCAAATACGACTTAGCTGACAAGTGGAGCAGACCAAGAAATAAGTAGGCTAGTAAAGTGAGCTGACAGGAAGGCCTGTTAGCAGGCGTGGACGTGTAGAGACACAACAACTGAAAAACGGGCTAGACCTATCAGCAAGCATGGGCGCACAAAGGCGCTTGTGGCTGATAGGTGGGGTTGGAAGGGACGACGTGGTGTAGGCGCGCATACGGCATAGAAAATCTATAGGCAACGTGGTGCAATATGGAGTGTAAGTTTTAAATTCGACAGCTGATAATAACAAATTAGTGGTTACGAAATCTTAAATATATTTAGTTTTTTAAAGATATTTTTCAATAAGATGTTAGGGATTTATATATAAAAAAATTGAGAGAATTTTGTATGATTTTTGTCATAAAGTTATAATCTATTCAAGATTTATGCGGTGATTAATCTTTTTTTATTGGTTAATTAACATTTGATCTGGCATTATTAATTATTAGTGTTTAATTAATTTCGATGAAACTTCTTAGTAATTTTTTTGTTAATATTTTAAATTACAGAAGTCCGATTAATTATAAGTCCGTCAAAGTTACGGATATATATCTAAGCAAAGAAACAGTTTTTAGATTTTTTTTAGTAAGAAAAAAGTGTTAAATTTTATTTTTAACTTGTATAATCATTCACATGGCTATCTTGAGTCGATGGTACAGAGCTTGACTAAGCAGGTGTGTGAAAATTGAAAGTGGACTATGACGCAATGCATCAAATAAGCCTAACTAGAACTATCAGCTAGACTTGCGAGCCATATGGCCTCATCTGCTATTCAGCTGGGTCAAGTGTTTCAGTACCAATGTGGTTCAGAACTCGTTCTGTATCTTGACAGAAACACAGACAGGAAGGGATGGGAGAAGTATACAGTCACAAAAGCCTGTAGAGTAATTGCATTACGTTTTGGCAAAGCTAGCTGCGGACAAAAATCTGCAAGCAACGCGAAAACGAAATGCATCGTGAAGTAAATTGTCCACGGAATGCTAGCTGCTAATTAATGAGCATGCATTTGATGTGGCATCTTGAATCGTGGATGGAATTCAGGAGAAGTGAAGGAGATATCCGAACCAATCGATCAAAACGGGCTGGAACCGGCCATTTGACTCACTTAGTTGACTCTGTTCAGACAATCACTTGTAGTACATCGGTGTGATATGCATGTATGGTGAGCTCAGGAAGCTGACTACCTACCAAAGACTTTTTTGCTTGACTTCAACAGTTCAATCTGTGTGACACGTTACCTACGTGGCTCCATCTTCTCTTCAGATTTCAGCAGCTGCAGTGCAGACCATTTGCCTTGCCTTCCTCGCACTACACGGTCGAGATGCTCACTACTGCTAACTGTTTAATTTCCTCTCTGAAGAAGACTATATGCTAGACTAGACACGGGTATTCCATATTTCCATGACCACCAATTACAGTCCGTATTCCAAGTTGCTAGGACCTCAGTTTTCAATGAGCACTACAGATTGAAGCAGAGACTGTATGCCTCTCCCAGTTGAAGTTTGAGAAAAAGGGTCGATCTAGACAGAAAGAGCTATTAATCAGCTCACTGATTTAGCACGCACAAGATCATCATCGTCATTTCTGAGGGTCGGCACCATGAAACTTTCTTTGCTTCGACTCTTTTGACGGTTTGATTTCCAAAGAAAAAGAGGGCTCCATCAATCAACCTCTTCCTTTCCTTGTCAGTGCATTACCGAAGAAACTGCAATATATATGATCGATCAAACCTAGTCGACATGTATAACTATGACAGTTTCAGCTAGGGTCTTGCATGCATTTAGGAGCATATATATATATATATATATATATATATATATATATACCGTATTATCTCGTTTCAGCACAACCAAGTGATCAGAACATGCACTAACTTACTGCTAGAAAGAAAGACCATCTTATCTACACCTCCATTCGTTTTAGGAATTTTTTCAGACAAGCATATACTGTTTGCAACTTTGCCCAACAGATTGGCCAGGAAAAAAACAAATCGAAAGACGGAGGTAACAGCTAACTGATAGTGTTCCCAAGCTAAGCAGGATCAAAGAAAAACAAAAGGGAGAGCAATATAATGCTGTAATCAATGGTACTACATGCCGATGCAGTCCAAAACGATTTGATGGAGTCATGTGTGCTTGACTTGACGATGCTGTAGTCTATTCATAGAGTCAATTAAGCCGCAAAGCCAACAGCCTGACATTGACCTGGTGAGAAAGTGTCAGCTTACACCGAACCAATTTCACATTGCCAACAACATAAACAAACCAAAGAGATTGGCTAGGTTCCTAGTAGTACCATCTTTTGATGGTTTCTGTACAAGAAAAATGATTGTTTATTACATGATTTGATTTCCAAATATTGCTGAAAGCGTCCGTTTCATTCTTTTTGAGTCTGCGCTTACTTTGACTCATATGCAAGGTTAAGATCATTTAGTTAAATTGCACGTATATATCAAGTGTATAAGATGTACTACGAGTTACACAGGCTGTTGTATATACGGTCAAAATTAACTTAATTAAACAGTTTAATAGAGAAAATATAATATAATGAATCAATGTTTGAATTGAATGAAACTTGGGACGTGCACAGGGTCAGGGCACGCGATTCTGATCTGACGACCCATCAAAACTATGGGCACGAGCGTTCGTTCGTTCGTTAGTTATCATTGATGAAATTGAGTTGGAAAGTCTCTCTCTCCCTAGCCCTAGCTAGCTGCATGCACGCGGGATCACACGTAGTTTAATTGGTCAATTTTGATTCACAAATTCTGCACTACGTACGCTCATTACGTCTACTTGTACGTACGTAGGTACGTAGTTAGGTCGTTCTTGGTTTGCAATAATGTTCAATATATGTTTGCGACTTAGTTGTAGTAACATACTAATACATGTGTATTCTCCAATCAAATTGACCGTGCATGTACATTGTACACAGTTGATGATCCATCCATATCGTACTATCTGATCGAACTGACTTAGATCGTGTTTGAAATTGAAGTATAACGATTGGTATAGGACATAGCTAGGATTTTAATTCTTTAATAATTAGTAATCAGCACTACAAGTTTGGTACAGATAAGCCTGTTTAGACAATTAAGAACACATATATCATCGATCTGTACGCTGATGTAGACAAATATATTATCGATCGTTATATCTGTTACCCATTAATTAGCAGCTAATATCTGACCTGAAGTCCTGAACGCATGATCGTTGTTCTGGATTAGTCCAACAACATACCAATTACCAAACTCTTGTGGTTGAAGCAAAATTAAATTGCGTTTTTAAGTTAACACAGCAACTCTTGTTCATTGTCGTTCCACATTTAATGAGGCAACCGTAAGTTGATCCCTTTGCTTCAGAAACAAATATAGTTTGATTGCAATAAGGCAGTGGCATTGAGGTGAACGGGTTCTGTGAATGCAATCTTCAAAAGACCAAGTCCCCAACTATACATGATTTTTTAAAACTTTTCCTAAATAAACTAAGCCCCTACACTTTTTTTTAAAAAAGAAAAATGACCTTTCTTTTAAGCCATGATACAAATAAGAAAAAAAAACAATATGGCCTAGTAAGGTTTTAGCCCAAACAATGGCAAGGTGCTAACATGGATTATCATCCAATGGCAATAATGTTGTCAGTATCAAGGTACACCGGTTCCTCATTTTGAAGATTTTTATAAATATAGGATGTGTATTTGTATAAGTGTGTATAAACTTTCGTGTTGTATTGTATTTTAAAAACGTCCTTCTACCAAGTTTATCAACTGAAATGGTTACCTAAAATGGTATGTCATACTGTCCTCGTCGTTTCGGTTAAATTATAGCTAATATTGAGTATTGAGTAGGATGACTAGAATTAGCGTACCATTTGTTTTGGTACCATTTCAGTTATGAGTGATCCATCCATTTTGGTGTATAGATTTCTAAGTTATGTTTAGTTATAAACTCGTTTACCTATATCACATTTTCTCTCCTTATTACTATTTTGATTTAAATTACATATAAAATTTTGATAAAATATTATATAATAATATATTTATACCTCGTACAGCTCAGGAGACTGGTACTGAACCGTTCCATTCTAAGGACTATTCAATTTAAAGAAATTTTATGAAAATTTTAGAAAAAATTTAGAAAAATTGAACTGTTCCTATAAAAATCCTGTAAAAAATCAGAATGGAATCGATAAGTTTGCTTCTTCTTAATTTGGTATATCTAAAAGGTGAAAGTTGTCAAAGAGATTATTTCTAAATTTTATTTTATAATTTAGAAAATAAAAAAAATCTCCATATATAGGCTACCCCTGTCTCCGCTAGCTGAATCGTGTAGCTCGCCGCGCTCACACACAGCAACCACAGCAGTGGCAGAGCATCCGTCCATGCTCACCGCCGCCATGCACATGGTGGACTCCTCCACCTACGCTTCCCCCTCCTCCCCCTGGCTCCCGCCCGACCGCCACCGCCTCATGTCCTCGCATCCCCCGCCGCCGCCCGCCACGACCACCGCCACTCTCCACCACCACCTCCGCGCCGCCGCCGGCCGCCGCATCGCCAAGCGCCGCCCGCGCCCGTCGCGGCGCCAGCCCACCACCTACATCAGCGCCGACCCGGCCAACTTCCGCCGCATGGTGCACCAGGTCACCGGCGCAGACGACCTCCCGCCGACGGAGCTCCTCCGCCCGGTGCACGCTCCAGCTGGCTCGCCCAGCGCCGCGGGCGCGCTGATGCTGCCGACGCTCGACACGTCGGCGTTCCTGCTCGGCAGGGCGGGACCGGTCGTCTCGCGGACGGAGGCCGCGACCGCGGCGCCGCCGTGCGACGGCTCGGTGGTGTTGGTAGGAGGAGCGGCTAACTACAGCAACAACAGTGGCTTCCCGACCTTGGACTCGTGGGATCTCCTGTAAATCATATTATCGATTTTTAATTCTGCACTGCATGGCTGTAATTAAGAGTAGGACAAGATCGACGAACAGGGGCATCTCTCTGATTTTCTGTTCGTGTTCTTGTTAATTTAAGCCTATGTTTCATATATACATGGACGAGTTTTTTTTAGCCGTGTATTTATTCTGCTTACTTTATTTAGAGTTTTTTTTCCCTGTTTCTTAAGGCGATTGTTAAGCTCGATGTTGCTGCTCATTGTACTGAGCTCTAGCAGCAGCCTCAAGGTTCTTAATTTTTACAGGATTTAGATTCTTGTTAATTATGGAGTAGCACACTTCACTGCAGCTCTTTTTTTGTCTGCTTGATTGCTCTTGTTTTTCTGTTGGTGCTGAGTCTTTGATGAATACGCATGCCAACAGTAGAGCTGCTCCAGCAGAATCTATGAATGAATACACCCTTGTTTCATTTGGTTGCTTGCCATTTCCACCATATCTTTTGCTCACTATCAACGAACATAGCGAAGCAAAAAAAAATGATATTAGTACATTTTTTTGATCGGCATATATTAGTACATTTTAGTAAGGTGCTTACTGCATTCGGGTTTAGCTAACTAATTAATGCACAAAACCATCGTGGGGGCAGTAGCATGTAAATGCTGCTTAGACACTAAGATACGTTAAGATGAAGCTAACAATTCAGTTGGAGCATAGCAGGGTTGATCATCAGTCCTTCCAAAGCTTGATTGTGAGATGCAATAATAATCACCGAGCCAGGTCTTTTTAGATAAAAGGAAGTAATTGCAGTTCAGAACTTTGCATCATATATGCCCATATACTAAGGTACGATGGAAATGTAAACAAAAAAAAAAGGAAAAATAGTACAGATCGGGTGTGAGATCAACCCGCATGCTTGAGGGGAGAAATAAATAACTAAACTAGTACTATTTGTTAAACGCATATATAGCCTTGATGTAGAGCTGAGCTGGTTGGTGCTTACAAAAGTAAATACGAAGAAAGGATAACGGGCAGGAATTGGAGGAGGCGGTGGGAGCTGATGACCAGTGCGTGGAGTGTGTGCTGCCTGCTTCGGCTGCGTGTGATTTCTTCTTCCTCCCTCCTTTGCAAGGTAGGAGTAATGCTAATACGTCGTGTCCAACATGTCCAGCAGTCAGCCCCTGGCCCCGGCGATGGTTAGTCGCTCGGTCCAAACGCCAAAAGTCTCTGTCCCTACTCTGGATGTCCTTTCGTACTGTCTCCATCCCATAAAAAAAATTATTAGTAGCTCAGTGCTCTTCATAAACAATCGTGGTTATATTTTATAGGCTTCAATTAAATGTGTATATTTTAATTTGATTGGATGTTGTGAACTACAACAAATTTTGAACACTAGAAATAATGTTTTTTTAGAGACGTATAAATTTTGTTTCTTTAGAGACATACAAATTTTGAATACTAAAAATAATTTTTTTTAAGAGACGGAGGAGGAAGTAGTAAATAGTAGAATCAGCAAAATTTTGTGATTAGAAAAGAAGAATTCGTGGTGTTGGTCAAAACTAGCGGCTCCTCGGACGGGTGTGACACGTACGTACAGAGACAGAGAGCAGCAGGCCATCGATCGATGTGCTTGAGAAAGGCGACCAGAAAAACAAGCCCCTGCCCTACCCTGGACGTGGACGGCAGTGAAAGCGGCGAGGATGTTGGCCGCCGGCCGGCCAGGGGACAACCTCCGCTTCGATGGATGCGCTAGTCTCCGCTGCCGCCCGTGCTCGATCTCTTATGCTGCCCACCCGATGTTTACACCACCACCACGTCATGCTCATGCCATGAATAAACATGGCTGCAACATCCTTGGAAAAGCACGGGCAAAAATGTGTTGTTCTTGCTACACGGTACACGCATCGATCACTGTCGGCTCAACTAGATCAACAGCCAGATAAGTTCGGATGCGGGCTCCAACAAGAGACAGGCACCGAGTCACTGTGTTCGCCACAGCCAGATAAGTTCGGGCAGCTGGCGCAACACAGCCACTGACCATGCCGCGTTGGCAAGATGAAACACCGTTGCTTCGGCTGAAGACCGTTTGAACTCTGAACCTGCACACGGTCTCACGGCCTACATATAATCTACTCGTACATGTACACTGTTCGCAACACCATGCGTTTGCTGCATGGCTCTCCTACAGCACAAACTCAAGCACGCCAAAGCCTTCAGTACAGCAAATGCCAGTAAGGAACCTAAGAATTTCTACACCCAACTGTGACAGGCGCAAACACAAGGCTATGCTCGCTTCGCCCGAAGGTGGAGTAAACCGCAGCTCCAAAAGTCACCTTGTCACCAACTATATATCCAGCAATCCAAAACTGCCTAAACTTAGAACATCTGCAAAGAACCAAAAAAAAAAGTGAGGCTAAACGACAATCTGATCAATGAGTGACAAATGCTGGAACATTCAAACACTGCAAGAAAATCAAATTCAAATCCAGGCTGTGGGGTTATAGATTTACATTGCTAGTAGCTATGGTGGAATTACAAGACAAAACAGTTTCTTTTGACCTTAACCCTTACTTTGTGTTCAGAGACACTACTGCTTAGTTTCTCACAAGGAACAAAAGAACAGATGGCACCTTTAGCATCAATCAGCGTCATTTTAAATTGCAAAAGGTCATGAGGCTCTATACCCATGGCCATCCTTTCAAATACCGACTATTGTACTATCGACCTACATCGCCACTACTGGCTCAGGGAAGGAGAGGTGTATTTGGCTCCATTCATCCTCGGCATCCCTAAGAAAGTGGTTGGCCAAAGGGACAGAGGGTACTGAATTCAATGAGCCTTTTCTATTTCTCCTGTTTCATGGAAAGCTTCACTAGCTGCTGCACTCAGGTCGATAGAACAAGACAAACAGCTGCTCTTCAGTTATTAATGATAAAAGTTCAGCAAACAATCCAGAGGCCTTCTGGAGCTTTCTTGCATTCCTTAAAACATTTCCTTGACATAATAGACATAGCAACATAAATATTCTGACGTGAAGGAGAGTTAGTAACTAATTACTTGGTAAACCTTCCTATTCTTATCAAAATTTCGTATTGTTGATTCTCACATGTCTTTGTTTTTTGGTGCGGGCTTTGAGAGCAGGTCGCTGCTCTATTTGTGAGCCTGAAGTAAGCATGATTATTCATCCACCATCTGGAAGTCATTCCGGGGATATTGAGGGCTCCGTTGACACATTCCCCAGGGCTGTGTGCAGAGCGTTGACGTTAAGTTCCACAAACTTGTTGGGGTCAAACATGTATTATGATCCTGACACATATTTCCCGCCTGGCATGGACTCCGACGGCCCAACTATCTTTACGACAGAAGCGGCAGCGGGCTGAGGTGAGTGATCGTCAGTAGGTCCAAGAACTTACTGAAGAGCTCGTTTGATCATGAGATTAGCTGAACATTTCTGCACGAACTGCCAATTAAGTTTAACTATCATAGAAAAATGAAAGTATTCAACAACAATATGGAAAATCCAGAAAAATACAGAGAAATATGGAAATGAGGTGTTTTTTACAAGATCATAAAAAATAAAAATTGATCTACACCAGCATACTAAGATCATGATTAGCTTTATGATGTAATCATCAAAGCCGCAGAAGTATTGAAGGCATCCTGCATCCACACATGCAAAATTATTGACTACATTCATACAGGGTTACAATGTCTTGATCAAGAATGATGAATAGTCAAAGCAATAGGTTGAAAGTCTATAGATTATAGAGAAGCCATGCTAGCTTGTTTGCTTATATTATGATGAAATTATCAAATAAAGATTTATACTTGAATAAAAATACTTAAAAAATAATTATTGACGTGTCTGAACCGTGATTTGGATATTCTTATTGGATTTAAACTCTAGCCTATCTTAACTTATTTGAGACTGAAAGACTGTATTAAGTTGAGTTTTAGTAGAATCTCCAAAGTGTTTTTCAGGGAGAAAACTTGATTAAATGTATGTGTGCCAACCATGTTCATAAGGCATCTTGAATCTCCCAACCATCCTCTGCATTACAAGAATAATTGTTCTGTCATGGCATCAACATAATAAATAGGCCTCATCTTATCACAATGAAAAGCATATTAATGATAGCATGTCTATATTTAGGAAACAAAAGTTCATATTGCTATTTCTACCAACTCATGAGTTAAAAACAAAAGCAGCAAGTTGGTTAAAGCAACATGATATTGATAATGCTGCATATTGATGATGCAGCATTATTCTTGACATTTGACCAACCAGTTATAATGATCAAGCATAATACATCCTAGTAACTTGAAGATCCCTGTACTGCAATTATCATAGTAAATAATATGTGAATACTTTTTCTTGATGATAGCAAATCAAAATGTTTAAAACGTGGTTACAACAACTGCAATAATACATTGCCTATACAGAAAGCAAGATTATCTTGGAAGATTAGTAAAACAAGACATTTACTCGATACAGTACAAGAAATTACAGTGAGTAAAACAAAACAATTACTAATCTTCCCTCTATCAACCAACCAAGATTCCTGTCCAAATTAAATGCTATGGCAAGTGAGATGGATTAGTACTTGGTTATAGTAGTAGTTATGGCAAGTGATGCACAGCTCTCCCTGTCCAAATTAAAATGCTGGACAAATCTCCTCTAACAGGCCATCGTTGGTATATTGATCTTACCACAGATTGCTGTTTTCAGAGTTTTTCAACTCACAGTACTTGGTATAGCCCATTTTTTTCTATATATAGATCACTTTTCTATTAGCCTATTGGAGTAATTTTTTTTTAAAAAAAACTAATTGTTGAACAGTAGGGGGAGAGATATACTGCATAATTGGAACGGTTATATTAAGCCTTGAGGACCGGTATATAAAGAGTACGTGACTTGGATGTTAAGGAATCCGAAAGAGATAAGATAGAAACTAATCTACCCTACCATAACAACTAGATCCTATCTAATCCTATCCATATACTCTAACATTAATTATCATGAAAAAGCAATATTATCTTAACTCTGACTATGTACCAAGATGACATTGACATGAAGAAGCAATGTACCTATATGCTGCATCGCTCAAAGTATTATTATTGCTAGTGCTACTGCAAACACATCAACATTGAAACAAACTGCGCATTCAATTCAAATTGAATTATGGAAAGAGGGGAAGTTCAAGGAGGCAAACCTGACGATTCTTGCAGCGTCTTCCCTTCTTAATCAACGTTGTTCACCTTCAACTTGGTTCTCTTGCTGCAGAGATATATTCCAAATTGATTGTGTGCATGTAAGTGTTGTACATGTGGAAAAAGAACAGCCATAGGGCTAGTACTAGAGATGAAAGCTGGCATTTTCCAACTACACAATGACAGTAAAAGTTAGAAAGCGAGTTAATTATGTTGACAGTATTCAGTCAATACAATCCTGCTGTGTAGAGTGAGAAGCAAGCGAGCTAGTTTCCATTCCTTCATGTTAATACCTCACAAAACTAAGCTTCATCAGAAAAGAACTAATCACCGTCTTCTAATCTCACTCACTGATCACTCATTCAGCTTGACAAAATTCAAGCCAAGAGATCCATGGAGCAAACAGTGATGCCAGGTGAGGTGATCGATTAGCTGAGGGGGGGAAGGCGTGGTCCTTGGCAAGCAGGTACCGGAAGGTTTGCCTGTAGAGCGTCCACTCGACGACCTTGCTCACCGACTTGCTCTGCCAGCACCGCCGCCCTCAGGCTCTCCGGCAAGCACCTCTCCACGTCGTCGACGAGCCACTCCGGCGAGAGCCTGGCGTCCCTGGCGTACGACTCTAGAAGCTTCGGCAGCAGCCTCACCAACTCCGCCTGATACGAAACCCTAGGAGGAGGAGAGCCAGATCTTGAAGAGGGAGGGGCGGCGGCGTCTCGAGCGAGGAGAGGCGTGGCTTCGTTCCCCGGGGATCCCACATGGAATGGGCCGGAATTCCTCCTCCCGTCGGCTTCCAAATGGACAGGAAAATTGGCCCGTGGAATTTTCCCCCGCGGGACTTTCTCCCAGGGAATGGACCGGGATCCCGGGCTGCCAAACGAGGCCTGACAGATATTATTTCCCGCCTCTCACTGAAGATGATATGCCTGTGATCACGCCATGGACGCCGGGGTCCCAAAAGGCCGAAACCATTTTTTCGGCAGCTGCGTGAGGTGAGTGATCGTTATTAGCTCCAACAACTTCTTGAACAACTCGTTTGATCATGATCTTTTTAGATAGAATCATAGAAGGTTAGCTTTACTGACCCGGTTTTTATCAGAAAAGCCAAGGTAGAAGAGCATACAGAAACCAGAGTTCACTTTACTACTCCATACAAGCAAAAAGAAAGAAAGAACGAAAGAAGCGAAAGGGAATTCCATCCCACTTTAAAAGCCATCACACAAAAGTTTTCCCCAGGATTCCTCCTGCCACCAAAAGGAAGCACTGATTCTAACCTAATCAGCATCAACTGTCAATTAAGTTTAGTTTCTATCTCTGGGGATATTGCCAAGCTACGCATACAAAAGGCGTGAGCAGCTCAGAACCACCATGTTTAATTCACGATGCAGGTGTCCTGCTGAATAGAACGACTTGTCCTGTGAGTTCTTGCATGTCAAACTAACTGGCCGGATTAATACTAGATTAATAGTTAATTAGTATATTCAAGCAGTGTACACTCTGAGATTGATTAATTATAGCTAACTAGCTAGCTTAACTACTGCTGTCCAATCCATTTTGTTTGAGAGGTTGCTTACACTCATCAATCCACACGAAGAGCCCAAGGCCCAATATATCATGTGGGCTTTGAAGCCCATCATTCGTTTTAACTCAGCCTGCAAATATTTAATTGGGCTTAACTTACGGCCTAAATATCCGTCCTAACTAGTAATCAAGAGTGGATGTGACGAATGTCTCCTCCCCCGCAGGCCGCAGATGGGCCCAGCAGCGGCCGCAGCGCTCGCCCGCCGCGCCGCCGACCCGCTGCCCACGCTGCGCGCGCTCCTCCGCCGCGACGATCTCCCGCTCCCGCCGCGCCTCTTCGCGCAGCTCCACGCGCTCCTCCTCACCGCGGGCCTCGCGCGCCACTCCCCCAACTTTGCCCTCCTCCTCCGCCTCGCCTCTCCGTTCCTCCCCGTCTCCCACCGCCTCCGCCTCCTCCTCTGCTCCCCGCTGCCGCCCACCACGTTCCTCGCCAACTCCCTCCTCCTCGCCTCCTCCTCCTCCCCGCGCTCCCTCCCCTCCGCGCTCTCGCTCTACGCCCTCCTCTTCCTCCCCTCCTCCTCCTCCTCTCCCGCGCCGCCGCCTCCGTTCCTCCGCCCCAACGCCTTCACCTACCCGCCGCTCTTCCGCGCCGCGCCCCCGGCCGTCGCCCTCGCGCTCGCCACCCATTCGGTTAAATTCCTCGGCGCCCATGCCGCCTCCTACGACCGCGTCCTCGGCGCCGCGCTGCTCGATGTCTTCGCCCGCTGCGGCAGGATCGCTTCATGCCGCCGGGTGTTCGACCGGATCACTCACCCCGACCTACCGGCCTGGAACGCGATGCTGTCCGCCTACGCGCGCCTCCGTGCCAGGGACGTGGCCTGCGCTTCCTCTGCCGCGGATGCTATCCTTGAGCTCTTTGCGTGGATGCTATCCTCAACCGTTAGGCCGAACGAGATCACTCTCGTCGCCGTCATTGGCGCGTGTGGCGAGCTCGGCGCTCTCGGCAACGGCGTATGGGCACACACCTATCTTGTGAAACGCCGGCTCGCCGTAAACTGCATCATGGCCACCGCACTTGTTGAGATGTACGCCGGATGCGGGAGGCTGGACTTGGCCGAGCAGGTCTTTGCCGCCGCTTCGGACAGGGACACGCGCTGCTACAATGCCATGCTCCATGGCTTGGCCGCCTACGGCCATGGCTGTGCTGCCCTATCCCTGTTCGACAGAATGCGCGGCGCGGGCGTGCCGGTGGATGGCGTCACTATGCTGTCCGTGATGTGTGCTTGTGCCCATGCTGGATTGGTGGATGAAGGTCTGGAGTACTTCGACAGAATGGAGATCGAATTCGGGATTGAGTCGAGGATTGAGCATTACGGATGCACGGTTGACATGCTGAGCCGAGCAGGTCGACTTGACCATGCCGAGAAGCTGATCCATGAAATGCCCATTGCGCCAAATGCCGCAATATACAGGTCTCTGACCCGGGCCTGCGGCATTAATGGCAAGCTGGAGCTTGGCGAGAAGATGGTCACAGAATTGAGGCGACTTGAACCGGATGACAGTGGAAATCATGTCCTGATTTCCAACTTCTATGCGAGTATGAGCCGTTGGGAGGACGCCAAGAAGGCGAGGAAGGAGATGAAGTCCATGGGCATTGACAAGAGCCCTGGATCAAGCCTTCTGGACATCAATGGAGTTCTCCATGAGTTCTTGGTTGGTGACAGGACGCACCCTGTCTCAAAGGAGATATATGCCATGGTTGAAGAGATCGAGAGCAGGTTAAGCGAGTGCGGACACCGGTCGAACACAACGTCTGTGTTGTTTGATGTCGAGGAGGAGGACAAGGCGGATACACTGACCTACCACAGTGAGAGGCTTGCCATTGCCTTTGCCCTGATCGCTTCCCCTCCAGGTTCGCCTATCAGGATCATCAAGAACCTCCGGGTGTGCAGTGACTGTCATGAGACTGCGAGGCTCGTCTCTCGGGTGTACGGTAGAGAGATTGTCATGAGGGACCGGACTCGGTTCCATCACTTCAGAGACGGGGAGTGTTCTTGCGGAGATTTCTGGTAAATACTGATTGTGTTGTACATTACAATGTGCTGTAGAATTCTCTCCCTTTTTTTGGAATGAAAAGGAGGATGTGCTGTAGATTTAGAGTTTCTGGTTTCACATTTGCTTTGATATCACAATCCATTCAGTTGATTTGTGTTGTACATTACAATGTGCTGTAGATTTATCTCCTTTTTTTTTTGAAAAGGGAATGTTCTGTAGATTTATAGTTTCTGGTTTCACACATTTGATTGAGAATTTTAAATTATAATTCATTCAGTTGTCGATCGCATAGTTCAATACCAGTCACAATTCGCAGACATGTGGTTTGTTCAGATTTAGCCACCTATATGGTTCGTGAAAAAAAAACATTCCAGACTCTACATACTCTACATGGTTCATACCAAAAAAACAAAACATTCCAGACTGTAGATGGTTCATACGGAAAACCATTCCAGATTTTAAGTTCTGTCGCATAACATTCTACATAGTTGAGATATGTAAGTGTTGGCTTCTCAAACAAGAAGTCTGGGTGGTGTAGTCGGTTATCACGCTAGTCTCACACACTAGAGGTCCCCAGTTCGAACCTGGGCTCAGACAAGGTAATATTTTTATTTTTAAAATTTTATTAACTTGAATAACCACATGTACATGATCTCATCCACAAAGTTGATGTTTTTTTAATTTTTAAACTTCACAGCATCAAGCAGCAGCATAACCACATGCACATGATCTCATTCACAAATTTAACAGAGTTCAGTGCTACCACAGCAACTAGCAAGAGACAAAATTGCATTGGGGGCTACACGCCTACAGCATGGGCAACGAACAGCACAAAATGTGAGGGCCTCATCTCATGCCACACAAAGCATCAGTCAGTCCTTGCTGCATTCCACTACAAAAACTGGGCCCCTTCACGCCAGCCACCTCCTAGTCGTTTTCCTCTTCGTTACCAGCATCCAGAACGATATGAAGACTTCCGTACAAAATACTCTACCGGAGCAGCATAGCATTCATAGAGCAGCTTAATAGCCTGAAAATGCACAATGGCAGCATTAGGCAGTCACAAGAAAAATTGAGTTGCCACAGTTTCAGAGCTAACTGTTCAGTTCGTCAATATTAGATGCGTTGATGAATAAAGATATGGCATGCTAAGCTTAAGCTGCAGATAGATGTTTCTGTACCAAAGCATGAAAATCACCGAATATGTGCAGCAGGCGAATGTAAACAACGTATAGCTGTTTGAAGAGTTCTTGACTTACATGAACAGAGTGATGAATTAGCTACTTCTAAAAGAGATTATTCATCTGCATAAATAGCTTCTAACTACTGTTGAATTTGTGAAAGAAAGCATGAAAGAAAATTGTTTTTGCTTCAAATTGGAATGGTTGGGTTGAAAGAAAATGAAAAAAGTGAAGAAGAAGAACATAAAAAGAATTCGCAGAACTAAGCCAAGCTACAGTTTTACATAATATATATTTTTATTATATCCTTTGAGAAGACAAATGATACTGTCAGTATATCATCTAATTACTCTAGTATGCGAAGATATGTTCTTCCCTAGCACATTATATGCCTTCTATAGCATAAACACATACTAGTAATTGTGAAGTCGTGACAGAATTTTACAAAACAGTCGAAATTCGAAAAGGAGCATACAAATAAAACCAAGATGGTCCAAAAAAAATGGTGTGCAGTGCACACTGTATAAGCAACAAATTTTACCTTCTTTAGTACACTAGTGGATACATGCCCACCACATCTTTTATCAGAACAAACCTCGACAATGCTTAGAGCCACAGAGGCATGATTTTAGTTTGCAAGCTTTGAAGAGTTTTCCCTCAAAACCAGGGGGAGCACCTCTTGTACCATAATCATAAGTCAGTTCAGTCATGGGAGTGATATGTTTCATTGCAAAAAACATGATATGTGGGTAGCTGTCATCCCTATGGTCATACTGTACAGCCTGCCAAAGGAGATTTGGAGAACAGCTATGGTTCAGAAAACGAGCCACATTTCCTTGTTTGCTCTAATGACGATAGGTAGTTTCATAAATTTCTCAGTTGTGACATCTGTACTTTTTTTCTTCAAGTAATTCTTCTCCCACATTCCAGCTTAAAGCTTTATCTCCGGGGCATGATGCACGAAAGGTATTATTTGGTGTCCTCAACATCTATGTCCATCTTAGTTTCATCAATGACATCACCAGCATACTCACGGATGAATGTCCCAGCACGGATGGGGTTCCAAGACCGCAGACCCCAGCCACGATCTCCAGTCCAAAAAACCTCAAAGTTCAGTTTTATACCCTTCCTGTTTCGATAATTATGAGAACACTGACAGTTAGGGGACCCCTCATAATCCATAAACCATCGGAACGTGATTCACCAACAATTCCGATGAGCTATAAGGAAGATCACCACCATTCCGTTGTCGTTGTGCACACAAACAAAAGTCGTAGTCTACTATAAAATAAAAAATAGTATTATAAAATCGTTATTATAAAATACACAGTACAATAAAAATAAAAATAGAGTTAGAAAAATCGATCCAACAGCTTACACGTTAAAATAGCAGATGAGGTAGTCGATCGTCGTGATTTTAATATCGATCAACACTACAACGAGCTATGTCTCTATCGGTATCTACACATTCGAAATTAAAATATCGATTGTGAGTATACTAATACTTACAAGCGGCTAAGATTTAATGGTGAATAGGGCTTTGTTGAATAGATGTATCTTTTCTTGATTTTAAGTACATGTCTTTAGTCATATTAGCTCTAAAGTATATATAAAAATTATATCGCTTTTTTATATCGCTTAAAATCTGTAAGACGAGACTTGTATTATATAAAAATCATATCGCTTAAATAACAAGATTTCTTAATAGCTAAGATATATCTTCTATAGCAACAAAATCTATCTTAATCACTTATATTTAACTACATATTTTATAACTTATATTTAACTACATATTTTAATAAAATAAACACGTTAAATCTAAAAATTTCACATTTCACATAAATACTCTTGCTCTTGCTCTTATGAGAACATATGATTAGCTTATAATATTATGAGTGATCAATAATGTATATTTTAAACAACAAATCAATATAACCTCTATAACCTCTATGAGATATCACTAAAGTCTCAAATACTTGACTTGGTCCTTTTCTTCATCAACATCATTAACAATGCTTCATCATCAACATCTCAACATCATTAACAATGCACACAGGTAGCTCCTCAACCTTTGATGATAAATCCAACGCTATAACCTTTTCTCTCGTGGCAGGATTTGCTTTCCACTTCTCAGTCATCTTCCAAAGTGAAATTCCATCAGGCTGTCCTGGCTCCCTTCTCAGCTTGAACTTGAAAACATTAAATCCATTCTTTGCCGTGTCTGTCCATGAGTCTTCGATACGATAAAGCCCATCATAAATATATTTTGCCTGAGGTACAGAATGGGTCTTGTGCGCTGAGCACAACCCTGATCTGATTCTTCTTGTTCTTGCGGTTCATGAGGCAAGGTTACCTCTCTCAAGCTTATGATCATGCTTCTCCTTGTGACAACTGTTGCCTCCCTGGCCTGTGTACGCCAAAATGTCAGTGTCATCATCGTCATTCTCGTAGCCCCCAGATGAAATAATGCAGACAGCCATCATTATGCTTAGAAGAGATGTAGTCAATGCCACCCATGGCTGGTGCATGTAAACCAGCAATGCACATTTCAATCCTAAAGAAGAAAATATCGCCGACTTCAACACCAGGCACATGCTCTATCATCTTATGATTGTTGATTCTGAGGTTGTTCTGCATCATGAGAGTGCCAGCTTTCAGGTCAGCCCGCCTGCTTGCATCCTCTTTTTCATCCAACTGTAGTAAACGGCGCCGCAGTGAATCAAACATCATCATGATTCCTTCCACTGGTTTCATTGGTTGTCAGATGAGGATGTACAGAAGTTGAGCTCGTTGTCAAGGCTTATCCTTATTGATCTGCGCTCGACGTTTGCTTCATTAGATTTCTCAGCTTGCCGGGGCCTCTTGGCTTTCTTCGGTGATGTTGGTTTTTTTTCTCTTTGCAGAAGGGCTTGTAATCTTCATCCGATGATTCAACCTCTTGTTGCGGTGTGGGAAATGCAGCTGAGATTGGTGTAGCCTTTATAGGAACTGGTGACTTTGGTAAGGGCTGAGAAAATGAAGCTGGGCTTCTTGAGACTGTTCTGATGAGGAGCAAGGCCTGAATGGTATGGCACAAACTAACAGTGGAACGGCTGATTGAGTTTCCACATCATATCCCAAAAGAGCAGGAAACTTTGGCGCTAATGAGCGCAATGGCTTCAGATCCAAGGGTGGTTTGCCTTTCTCTGCTTCATCTTCTGAGTTCTCCATGGTGAACTCTGAGAAATTCTGGCAGTAGCAAATGCAGAAGTGATTAAATAGTCTGAACATAATATTTGTATGATATAGGCATGATGAATGATGTCTCAGAGTTTGATATACCAAGAATAAGCATGCGAGATGAATATACAAAGGCATTGTTCAGTGCACTACAAGGTAGACCGAAGAAAGCGAATAAAAAGAGAATAAATCTGCAAAATCAGAAAACGTTATCAACTTCTGAGAATAAAAAAAGGAGTACGATGTCTTGTGAAACGCAACAATCGGAAACAGCACAATCTGCATATTTTGGCCATTTTTGGGTCGGCCGAGATGGCTCACTAAAGATACAAATGTGTCAATGTGAAGTCTCTGTGGGACAAGAATCATGGATGTTCTCTGATTGGAATGGATTTAGTCTCACAGAAGAACTAACATTTCAAAGTCCTACTTGTTCCCACTTACATATTAACCGAAAATGCAGGCACCAAATGATGAAGATGGAAACAAAATGCATTGCAAATTTGAGGAGCTCATCCAGGCAACCCAAATACGGTGTCCATTTGTTCAACAAACCCATAGTTAACTCAAGATAGCCATTTACACAGTACACACAGACAACAACACTAAAAATCACTACAAAAAGATGATCAGGAACTAGGACTTGCAGAAAATTAGTTGGGATTCTAGGAAAAAAACAAAGGAGAGAGAGCTGATCAAGAAGCATCATATGAAGGATTAACCTTGAGGATGTCGCCTTGCTGGGGTGTGCGTCAGAGTAGCTAGCGAGCTGAAAAGGGCTCAGGACAGCAATGCCACTGGCGGAGACTCCTCGATGAAATCGTCTAATGTATACATGTATGTGGAATTAGTGTGGATAGGCAGTCGTGTCACTAAGCACGGGCTTACACCATCCACTGTCGGATTGTCTCGAGATACGTGCCTCTGGAATTGCCTGGAAATGGAATATACTGAATGACAAGTAATTAATTAATGGCGGTGTAGTATAGTCAGAGTGGGAAGTTAAAAATAAAACTTAATAAATTATAACGTCACTAAATATAATACAGTAGACTAGATAAAATTTACAAGCAAATCGGGCTTGTTGAGATATTAAAAAAAATAAAATTATTGAATGAAGGTTGACAAAAATTAATTAAATCTAATTAATTAATAAATTAAGATCTGAAAATAATTAATCAATGAACACTAGAAAAACACTCTAACTGATTTTAGATTAAAAAACCAACCCAAATTACATAGAAAAATAAATCTAAAACCGATCACTATTTAAGGTGAAGAAGAAACAAAGAGATATTAATTAATATACTAATTTTCTATAAACTTTAGCTTAGAAAAATTCTACCAACATATCTGAATAATCCTAACACTTTACTCTATTTTTATAGTCCTAAATAATTAGAAAATCCTAAACGAAAAAATCTTAACGCCATTGAGATTTCGTAGCTACTACTCAGCCTATTCTCAACCACCGGATTTAAAATTAACGTTCTAGATTATGCCACGTCACCAGATACATAGAGGTCCATAGAGTACGACGTGCTTTTGCAGAGAATCTCGCTCATACTATTGTTCACATTGATTTCACCAATCGCGCGATGATAGCTGTCTCGCTAGATCGTCTATGCCCACGCGCTTGTGCTAGCCACCGCCACATTAGGTCTGCCTATTAGCCACAGCGTCTCCTGCTTTCACGCTCATCGGCGCTTACGCTAGCCTGCCACGTCGGGCCCGCCTAGCCTACGCACGGCCCACGCTCGTTCGTGCCTACGTTTGATGGGTGTGGTGCCCCTCTCTAGTTAATCAATAAGTAGGTCAATAGAAATGAGACATTCATATCTGCATATTGGTACTAGTCCTAGAAATATAGTTGGTACTAATAGTTGGATTATCATCAAATCTCATATTTATATACTTGATAAAGTCTAATATATAAGTTACAGCCACGAATAAGCATCAGGCTTGTAATGCTACACCAAGTAAAAGATGACAATAGAAGAAAAACTAGACCTAAAGTCACAAGCAATGCTTGGGTCCTAGAATGAAACCTTAAAAGTATATGTACATCACTTGCTACTAAAAAAACTCCTCTAAGATTGAATCTTTGTTGTACTGCTATTTTGATAGGAGATAAAGATAGCAAGGATGAGTACATGAGGTACTCAACAAGTCGTAGGTATTAATGGGGCATGCAAGGGTTATCAAGAGGTATTTGGTTATGTGTTTGCAATTAAATGTGTTTTTAAAATCATCTTTACAAATTCTAAGTATACTTTTTAAGTTATCAGAAAGAGGCTTACACTTCAATCTATTCCGTAAGTTGCTAGGCAACAACTCACTACATTTACTAGAAAGAGACTCGCGTCTCAACCTATTCCACAAGTCACATTTACAACGACTTCTCGATTTCGATTCGAAGCGTACGGTCTTAGACACTACCTCCATTTTGGTGATTTCAATATCTTTTCCTTTCTCAATTATAACTCAACTTTGTCTTATCTCACTCCAAACTAGTGCTAAGCGACACTCTGAGTCACACAGTCCCGCTTTAGATTACTCAAGTCTTTCACTGGCCACGTAGACTGATTCTGTTAATGATTCCCATACCATAATAAATTTTTCTACAAAACATTTCTAAATACAAGACTACGCTAGAGTGATCACTTTTCATTTACCCATGACTATAGACATGACTGTTTGAACAGATTATAACCTTTACAGAGGGTGCACGTTTTATCCACACAACGCGAGCTTACTCCAAACACCTAGTACATATTGATCAGATACGCATGGTGAGGGAAGGTTCGCGACAAGGTATTTTTAAAGAATTCCTAAGATAGTCAGCTGTCAACTAAATAGGTCCCTAAACCTAGTACCAGGCAAGTCCCAGACTTCCCGTACTCAGGGTCTCGTAGGCACATCTCTAATGTCACCTTGGCGACTCCACACCCTTTGACTTCCACACACATTCTAGGCCCACTAATTACTTGGCTAAGGACATCTCGTTCCACCCATGTGGTTGCACATTAATATGATTAATGAAACTGCTTAAGAGATTAGTTATTATATGCCACACAGAAGTCAGTCCATATAGACAGTGACTACCAATGACAAGTTTGATACAACCATTTTATTTCGCAAAGCTATTGATTACGAGTGTTGGTATTTTAAAATATTTTTAAAACCCATTTTATCCCTTCGATCAGTTTTAAGTGATAGGGTGTCGTCGATACTCATACTTTGTTGAGCAAAAGTGCCAGTACGACAACAAGGCAATAAGGGTATAAGTTTATCGACAAACAAGGAGGGTACGTGCAATAAGTAGGTTCAAGGTCTATCGAATTGACTACTGATTCCCAACCGGTATTGTATACCTAAGCATGCATGGTTTACAGTCAAAATAATCTTTAATTTAAAATATGGGTTCAACATAATTAAAGAGTGACTTACATTAATCTTGGTCTTAGTCTTATACAATGAACTCCTCGACTGATGTCTCCTCGACGTTGGTTACTACGTGTTACAAAACAACAACACATGAAAATAAATAAAATTAGAACCTAATATATATAACTAATATTCTTATTTTTAGAAAAATTCTGAGAGTAGAATGAGCTCAAATAGAGTTTTAGTTAAAAAGATATGAATTTTAGAAGATTAAATAATTTTCTAGATTATAGAAAATAAATTAAATATTTTCTAGAAAAAAATGTTTGAATGACAGTTAGTACTAGGACCAAGGGATGTAAAGTAGACTTTTATTTTTTAAGGTAGTTTAACGGGCTCAAGCAAGTGTTGTTGGCCTAGAAAAAATAAGGCCGAGGCCTTTCGGCTTCATAGGTTGGCCCAATAGCTGGCTGGGCCAAGATGAGTGTGCCACGTTGGTACAGTGGACCCATGGTCGTCTAACGCAGCTATCGCATGATGGCCACATGGTTGTTGACGGGGAAGGGGAGATTAGAGGGAAAATCGATGGTCTGTGGAGCTCGACAGTGTCCAGTCGAACAAAAACAATTCCCAATGAGCCACTATCACTGAAGCATCAATTAGATGGGGACAAATGTGGATGGCTCAAATTTGGTTTAGAGGGATAGGAGGTGGCTAATGACAAGTGGCGATAGACTTCGGTGGGAGTGCGTCATGTGGTCGTTGTTGGCGACCAAATAGATAGCAAAGTGGTTGGGTTTTGGGCTCTGTTTGAGACGGTGAGGAGATATGAAGAGAAGGGGAGGGAACACGAAGGTGCTACCTTAGGGAACGTGGAAGGGCAATGGTAATGCCACCCAATGGAGAGAGGGAAAGAGGTAGGAGAGGTGGTGGTGGTGTGGGAGCTCAGATGGAGGTTGGATAGTGAGAGACAAGGCAGAGAGCTCCATGACTTTTTATAGATGCAGGGATGTGCATACGGAGGTAGGCGGTGCGGCATGGTGTTGTGCACATGCAACGAGTGACCATGCGACGTGGCGCGAAGTAGTAGAGCATGGCCTAGCACCATAATGATGCTGACCATAACGAGGGGGAAGAGAGAACGTGGACAACACGATAGGTAGACGAGACATAACTAAGGGAGTGCATGCGCTCACCGAGGCCAAACCAAATGCGTTGGTGGCGTGTTATAGTTTGGCTGGAAGGAGCGTGTCATGCCAATTGTAAGAAGACAGCAGTGCATTACTTGTGTGCGTGGTGTCGGCAGGGGTAGCATGTTGGCGGGCATTGCCGATGCGACAAGGAGGCAAGGTTATGTGTTGTGGAGGCCGGCGCATTTGACTGAGCACTCGGCGTGCATGGGACGGTGTTGGAGGTAGTAGACGGCCGTAACAAAGAATGTTGGGTGGCAGTCCATGGAGCGGTCGGCGGGTGTGTGCTAAGACGCATGCGTGTTGTGGCAATGAGTGTGCGGATATCGCGCATGAGCGAGGAACCGACTGTGGGTCACACAGAGCTGGGCCAAGCGGAGAGAAAAATAGGTCGTGCAAGCCGAAAGAGGAAGAAGTCTGTGTGGGCCGAGAGAGGGAGAAAGGAGGGGAGAGCGATCTAAGTGAACAATAGCCTTTTTGAATTTTCAAGAATAATTTGGATTTGAAAATTTGAATGTTTGAATTTGGATTTGAACTCATAAAATTTTAAGAAATTTTAAGAGGGTATTTTAGGGTGGGTTTAGAGAGAATTTAAGATCCATACTTTAGCACGCTCTTCAAAAAATAAAAAATCCAAACTTCGTAAATAAGTTTTTTTATTTAAATAGTTTTTCTCGGATGCTAAAATATGATTGTTACACTAGGCCATCTCCGCACTATCAGCTCGTTACACTGGCCTACTAGCCATGCCACCGTTAACCCACATCAGCCCATGCTAGCCCACTCTTTCAGTCTATTCGCTCGGCGTTGCCAGTCTACTCCTAATTGGATTACGCTCGCACTATACAACCCTTGAATTTATTAAATTTCTTCTAAAATTTTTCTATTTTTTAGTGATTTGTTATTTATTTTCAACCTTTACTACCTGCATACATGTAAATAAAAAAAATATCTTTTAGACACAGATACTCACAATATGACGTATACACACGCACACCACACTTTACCATAAACTATTTTAATATATATATTAATTTTATTAATTTTAATATAGGCTATTTTTTATTATTTTTAATTTCTCATGTGGCTACTTCAACATAAACTAGAACAGCGGCGAATTTCATCTAGAAAAGAACAGCTGTGTAGTTCAATCTTTCGTGGTACGTCACTGGAGGTTGAATTCCCGATAAACTATTGCATCAGCAGGTTCAACTCTGTGGTGTGTACGTCGTTTGTCTTTGTTGTACCTTAAAAAAATGCAGGTTCAACTCATTTCACTTCAACAACACCTCAGTTCTTCCAAAGAGATGACACTGCAGAAACACATTTTCTGCTCCAGTCTATGTGAGCTCGTCTCTGATTGTTTTCAGGTCAAAAGTAGTAAACATATGGTAGCGTTTTTAATCGCCTTCTGACAAAGAGCAAATCTTGCTATCGTTTCACTGAGAACGTATAGCATGACTAAACACCAAAACTGATAATGCAGCAAAAAGCAAGCGATGCCGCTCAGAGGTTTCTAGTATCAACTCCACTGGATTCTACATCCTGATGCATGAAAGACCTGTGTGAGGTGATTTTCATCTACTGCCGCTAATTCGTTGCATGGTGAGCATCATCAGTTCGAGAAAGCGTTTCGCGCAGTTGGACAGGCACGAGGCTTCGCTGTTGCTGAAGCTGCTTCCAATACTCCCAGTGACGCATTTGACCCAGCAAACATCAGCGAGCTTGGCCACAATCTCGTTTGCCATTGCCTTCCTCTTCTCCTCCTAAAGTGGGAAAAACAAAACCTCATTACATTTCTGCAAGTAACAAGCAACACGGTTCTGCAATTGAACAGGGCATCTTCAAAAAGAAAGAAAGAGGAACTGAAGACATGTGACTTCATTACAAAAACTTTTTACATAGGGGTTACTATGACAGACATGGCTTAATTATCCATTGTCCGAAGAACAGAAAACACAAAATACTTTCTTGTGTTTATAGGGAAACAAGCAACTTCTGCTGCCATTCATAGCGATATCAGAAACCTGGGACAAAGGTCCTAGCAGCATACTAGATGTTAAAAAGGCACTTCTTTTTTACTCGTGTAATTTGTAGACGCTGATGATCTTTCTATTCTAATACTTCCTTCCACACATGTCAATATGTTACCGGGAAAACATCCTTGCAATATGCCTGAACAAACTGCAATACCATTTTTTTTCTTGAAAAAGGAACTGCAGTATCATTTTCTTATATAAAAAGGCTGATGGATAATCAGATTCAATAAAAAAAAAACTCATCTCCCTATATGAGTTGGCAGCTAGCGCAGTTGGGATTTGGGACAAGTGCAATTGAAGAATTACTACATGGAAGTAAATTAGACTGTTGGATATCAAGAGACCAATTTTAACTTCTGTTCTGAATGATCGAACAGCCATGTTCCTTGAATACAGAGCAACATAAAAGCAATTGGGAATGACAGAATATCTACTAAGTTGAAGCGTTAAAAACTTTTCAAGCTATGGATTTGACTTCATGAACCACCAGTACCATTTATTACCCAAATACTGTGCTAGTAGTCGGGTTCTGGTATTAAGTATTAGTTATATATTTTTTAAAAATAAATTAATATAATTTTAAAAAATAACTTTTCTATATATATATATATTAAAATACGTCCGTTAATAGTTAAAAAGCATGATGGCAAAGTGAGAGCCGAACGCAGCCAATGGCCACGACCCCAAGCTGGACTAACTTCAGTTTTAAAATAGATTTGGGGCCCTTTCAACAACAGAACCAGCTACGAGATTTGTGATGAAACGAACCTCCATTAAGATACAACACTTCAGCTGTGCACTTGATAATTTTAAAAAGAGTAATCCATTTTTGATACTGAATACTACCTAAGCGACGTCATTATGTTATGTCCCAACACGCACCTAAGATTCGTGTACCGATTTCTACCTGGACTATAACTTCAGGAACATCTTTAAGCCCAAAATTAGGGCACAACCTTACTCTTAGCTACATCATTTTTCCTCGTCATGTCTATTTATTCTTGCAGACTGAAGAATGATGGTAAACAATTGAAAAGAAGATATTTACAGAAGCTAACGGTTGGAACAGAAAAGGCTACAAACTTGCCCAAATCTGTGACCTTTCCACCCCAACCTAAAGCTCAAAACCATTTAATGAATCGCCGAGTATATCTTAAAAGGGCACAAAATTAATCAATCTCAAGTATACATGTATATTGAGTAGGGCGATGAGTAGCAATAACAAATCTAACAGATACGAGTGCTGCTAAGGTGTCAGGGTTGCTTATATCGAGTGGTTGACGGATGATCCCTAACTCTAATGAGATTGGTTTAACTATCTCTACCATCGCCTGCAGCTGCGGGTTGCTGAGCACTGAAGCATCCATGGTTTTCTCTTCTTTTTCTTCTTCCACACTTCTTACCTTCACTTCTTCGCCTGTCTTGCTCGCTCGCAACAAGAAAGAAAAGCTTCTCCTTTGCGATTTTCCTTCTTCTATTCTCTCTAGTTGTGTTGCCTCATCGGCGGCTGTAGACTGTACAGAAAGAAGAAGAAGAAGAAGAAGAAGTGGGCCATCGATGTGGCCCAAGTCCATTGTGAAAGAGGCCTCACCTGCGCTTAATGGCCTTCGAGGAGGCTCAATTCCATTTTGTCATCTCTATCACTTTTTTATGCTCGAGAGATTGGAATATTTAAAAATGGAACCGGATTTATAAACAATCAACCAAGTTATTCGCTGAAGAATTTCTATAGTGTACAGTTGTGGTTTAACGTCTTAATTAATTGAAGTATGAAATTGAGTATCCAATTTTAGAAAAAAAAAATGAAATATGGTTCAAGTAATCTTTAAAGTGATTTTGTAAAAACTATAAATTAGATTCCACCCATAAATATTATACATGTTAGCTTTTTTACACGGTCTTTAATATATACTTTGATAGTTAATTTGTAAGAAATTAACATTGTTTGAAAGCACTTTAAAATACAAATACAAATATAGTAATAATGACATATGTAACACTCAATATGTATATGCATATTGTTAGTTTAATTATTAGTTAAAAATTTTACATATTACCTTTTCAAAAAATAAGGGTGCAGTATAATTCTTGGACAGAGCGAGTAGCCGGTGGTGGCCACGAGCTGAAGGAAGGATGACACGGCCAAGAGCTCACATACCAGTATGCTCTTCTATGTTTCTTCTTCCGCTTGGATGCATGTACAGGAGTAATTGCCTTTCACCGGCCATGTCCAGAGTAACACTTCGCTGGCGCTGATCAGTCACTGTCAATTACCGGAGGCAATCAACCTGAGCAATCGAAGAAAAGATCGATGGAAGAGTGGAACTGCAATCAATTAGCACCTGTGCATTATATTGCTGCACCGTTAATCACTAAATCCTCCGCGACGGATGATCAAGACGACTAGTGTCGCATATGTATCTTGCAAGCGATGCAACTTCTTCGTGGATATGATATATAGCAGTGACGTACGTTGTGGCTTTCCAGTTTCCAGGGCAAACGAACACGCAATATCTGAGAAATCATGTACTAGCACCAACATATGCAACAATCAAACTCAAGCTACAGCTAGGACGATATATCTGTCTGTCTGTCGAGCCATCCATGGATCGATTTATCGTTTATGCGTGCGTACGTTTCTGTGAAGTGCACGCATGCACATCGCAGTGATTTCTCGCGATCGATCATCAGTCATCAGTGAGTGGTAATTGAGACGCATCGCTATCACGCGTGCAACCAATTAAGCTAGCGGCCGCTTTTTGCCGCGAGATGTTAGCATATACATGCATATATTGCTTGCGTTTGGAGGCAAGCAAATTAAGCCGCCGCATCACGCACGAATAAATGCGCCTATAAACATCATACGGATCACGATAAGAAACGGTGGATGAATTTATTTTGCGTACACGCCGGGCCAACAGTTCATTGATTTACCAGCCCATTAAGTCTGGGCATTTTGTTTCACCAGCTGTCCTGCAAGCCGACTGTACCACAAAGTTCAGATAGTATAACGTTGGATATGAGAGGACAGGCTCTTGTATTGGAATTTAAAGAGAAGTGAGGCTCGAATCTGGGCCGGAAGATCTAGATTTTTCTTAAATAGTATAAAATAATATCTTTGTAAAAAACAAAAAAAAGTAAACGTAGGATATGAAAGAAGGGCTCCGTATCGAAATTTATTAAGAGAAGTTAGTTTAAACTCGAGCTGGCTAGTCCACCAACTTATGGTGCTAGCCGAACCACAATGCTACGTACGTCTGCACGGCTACACCCCTGGTTTCCTTCTGATAGGCACGAATAATGAACAGGACAATCTTCAATGCTGACCAAGTCATGGGGGATGGCTACTTGTAATCATGTGTCTTGTTAAAATGATTATTTGATTAGGTTATCTCTGCATTATCTGATTTTTTTAGTACTACTAAGTCTGATGGAGACCCAACTACCTCATCCCTTGTGATAGCAAGGAACCAAGAACAAATCCTATGTACATAAAAAAAATCCTCTTCTATTGTATTTTGTTTTTTTTAAAGACTCATGTACTTTATTTATTATGAAGAGTTAATACATTTTACATGAGAGAGGGTGATAACTAGGAGTACATCTAGTTTGCAGAAAAATCTCCTCACACAAATTGATCAAACTTCACAAAATATGTAGAAAAGAACTTACAAAGAAAAGAAAAAACAATCAAATCCTTCATCTGCTTTTTCCGTAACAGTAGCGAACCAACTTGTGTCGATGATAACAGAGATGATTTCATGGCAAACCGCAAATTAATTAAGGCCTCTACAATAGAGATTGAAGCTACCTTGGTGGAACAAGCACACCACAATTGTCTCAGATCTAAGACCAATATCCAAGGAAGAGAACGTCGTTCTATGTAAATAGTCATCGAAGATAAGTTAAGCAGCTGATAAAACCTCATCGTATATAGGTCTTAAAAAAACTTCAAACTACACAATAAAGAGTAGGGCATCAAGTGCTTACCCCGATGGTCTCTAGCTAGATAGCAAATGTTAAAACAAAATCTAACAACCCTATCTATGGCTAGGCACCTTCTAGATAAAGGGGGAAGATGTCAACTTCTTCGATCTACATAAGAAAGAAAGAAAAACCTACTAAGAGATTTGTAGGATAAGTCTGATTTTCCTCTATACCCTATAAGATGAGAGTGATTCAATGGGAGAGAAAACTCTCATCGCTTTGAAAATGTTTTTAAAAGGGCATCGACAAAGAAAGAAAGAAAATGAGTAGACATTCTAATTTTTCTCTCCTTTTGCATACAAATAGGCTAAGGCACTGTTTGAATTAACTTATAAACTAAGCTACTTTATTATTTTCTATAAATATACATATAGTTTTTGCTTGATAGATTGTTTAATGTAGTTATTGTTTTTATGGATAGAACATTTACCGGTGAAATGAGTGATACTAATAGTGTGCACTTTTCGAACTATTAATCAATATATTTTATAAAAAAACTTTTAATATATAAATATTAAAACTAAAATAAAATTTAATACTTATCCATGGTGTTTTGTGTGGCAAAATAAGTTCACCAGCCCCACCAAATCCGAACGGTGCCTAAATCACCCGTTTGGGGCCACAGCCAGACAGATGCCGTTGGGCGATCCATTCCAAGATAAATACTCTACTATGGCTACGGATAATCCGACGTGTCTGTCAGTGGGGCCCGCACACCCAACTGCCGCGCCGAACCCCGCTCCGGCAAGCAACCGCTGTCCGTGCCGCCGCGGGAAGCGCCTCCGGCATCCGATCAGCATCAGGCGGCCGCGCGAGCTCCTCTCCCACACCGCTTGCGTGCCTCCCTCCCTCCCGAGGCACGCTTCCCTTCAAAGCCACTGCCACTCCGGCGGCGCGGGTGGGTCTCCTCTACTTAAGAGCAAAGACTCACTGTCTAATCCTGCTCCTACGCCTCGCGCCAACCAGCTCGCCTCCTCTGCTCCTATTCTTCCTGAGGTCTTGGATGGTGGCCTTATGGTGAGAAATTGCGATGAATCGTTTACTGCTTGTCCTGATTGTCTTCTCTTGTTTCCAATTTGCCTTCTTTCGTTATGCAAACGACCTGCTCGATGAAATGACTGATACAAGGGAATTGATTGGCCTTTGTGTTGTTTACCCTGATGGTGTGATGAGATCATCTGGGACTCAGCTTTCCTATCCTTACCAAATTGACTATTTAGTTTTATAGTCTGGTGTCAACGTTTTTATGATTTTCTAAAATTGTAGTTGGGCAAATGATTGCAAGTACGGTTATCTTGTAGATATGGTTTTGCACATCTCACTTTCTTCTCTATGTTCTCCTTTCGTCTCCTCTAATGGTATCGCTGTTTTGATGCCATCTAGTAATAGAATCTACTTATCGACGCCTATCTTCCTTAATTGACTTCTCATACTGTATCATCTTCTGGCCTTATTTGTTCAACAGACACACGGACGGAGTTAGTGTTTACAGGTCCAAGCATGTGTTCCAGACAAGTTTCCCGGAGTACCATCGTCTGCTTCCTGCTTCTGTTCTGCCTCAGCTGCAAATGTCTAGCGTCAGAATTACATGCGACCCAGACAGGGGTCCTCAAGGTTGATGCCTCACCGCAACTTGCTGGACAGATCCCCGACACATTATTTGGAATATTTTTTGAGGTAAGACATGAGATATATAGAGGAATTCTGTTTTGCACAATTATTCAGTTTGTCCTTTCCTCTGCTCTCCTTCTTAATAGAATGATGCACAGATCTTTTGCGTATTCCTGAAAAAAGTTTGTCCTTTCCTCTGGCGTTTTGTTCGGATGCTCAAGTACAATAGCATGCTCAGAATATTCCGGGTACATTGCATGTTCCACTATGTTCAGTGTTCTGACAGTAATTATCTTGGCTAATACTGTAGGAAATTAACCATGCAGGAGCTGGTGGTATATGGGCAGAACTTGTTAGTAACAGAGGTACTTCAACTATTCTCTCTTATTGTTATTGCAATATGTGCATTTATCTTGTTCAATCTTGTAGACAACATAATTTAGTTTCGAATGGACATGAATAAATTCCTGTTCAGTTCATTGGAGCATAGAACATGCCAATATGGCTTAAGAAAAAAAAACCCTCCTTGATGTTGTTTTTACTTGAAAATTTTCCATGCTAGCTGATTAACCAAATTATGTTTCCCTCCAAAAATTTAAACAAAAGTTATTTTGTAGCATATCTGTAATTCTGTAAACTGGAATTGCAGAAGTTTGAACAAGAGGATAAGCTTGAAAGAAAATAATGCTCTATCTTCGAGATTATATTGACATTCAGGGCTTAGTATAATAAGCTTCTGGGTTTTATGCAGGTTTTGAAGCTGGAGGACCTCATACCCCATCAAACATTGATCCATGGTCCATCATTGGAGATGACTCTTCTGTATTTGTCGCGACTGATCGAGCCTCATGTTTCAGTCGGAATACTATTGCTCTAAGGATGGAGGTTCTCTGTGATAATTGCCCAGCTGGTGGTGTTGGCATTTATAACCCAGGGTTCTGGGGAATGGTATGCATTTATGTATTGTTATTAAGTTTTTTTCCCTCATAGTACTGCTACCGTGTTGTCTTTTATCATAAAAGTAACTAGTAAAATCATGCCTCTCCACACGTCCTGTCTCATTTTTTCATGTAATGAAGCTTTTTCATGCACTTGTGTTGGGTAAGATATAGTAAACATTTGTTTTCTTAACTTTTGCAATGCTTCCTTTCCAATTCATTGATCACCCTTAATTATCATATCAACCTGCAGAACATAGAAGATGGAAAGACCTACAATTTAGTGATGTATGTTAAATCACCTGAAACTGTGGAGTTGACAGTTTCATTAACAAGCTCTGATGGGCTGCAAAATCTGGCTTCAACTACCATACCGTTAGTACCTTTTCTTTCAATGCTGGGACAGGAGAACAAGGATGTTTGCTCATTCCCATTAGTTGAAAGGATTATATTGTTGCAGGGTTTCTGGTGCGTCGAATTGGACAAAACTGGAGCAGAACTTGGTTGCTAAAGGAACAAATAGAACCTCAAGGCTTCAAATAACAACAAACAAGAAGACAGTTGTATGGTTTGACCAAGTATCACTCATGCCTTCAGACACTTACAAGGTACATTATATTTTGTTGTCAAACTTTGTTACTGTAAAAAGAAAACAACTCGATAAAAAACATCAACTATTTAATTTTAGTTGTAGATATAATGAAGAATGGACCTCTGAATATGGTGCATTCTGCTAACCAACGCCACTTATGCTCCGAAAAATATGCATACAAATTACAATACATGCAATTCTCTATAAAAGTTATCATACTTAAGAGTCATTTCCTGTTAACTCCTATGATTTTGCTTTGGCATTTACCTTGGTCACATTAAATTGCTGTGTGCGTAACACCATTAGCGTCAAAATTTTAGTTGTTTTCTGCACGGTTCCACTTTTAGTCATGTGCCTCACAAAATACACTAGGTGTGGAACCCAGACTCACTGCTTCCCGTTGTCCAATGAGCTAACTATTAAACAAGCAGACCTGATTACGTTTTCCAACTATTTTTTGTGGAATGATGCAGGAGATCTGCATGTAATGCTGAACAAGTGAAATAATTGTCCTGAACTGTAGGCATTTGATTTCCTTGTCAATGCATACTTATGTGTTCTGTTCACATGTTAGCTACTCTGTTTAGGACATTAAAATCTTTGAATTAATTTTATCTTGTTAACTTAACATGAATTAGTTATCTATCAAAAGTGTATGATAATGCCTAAGTCCTCGTCAGTTTTTTTCAAGTGCTTCCAACATATCTTTTACACATACAGGGACATGGTTTTCGCACAGAACTTATATCTATGATGTTGGACTTAAAACCACGATTCTTGAGATTCCCTGGTATGAGCTGTATTTTCCAATTGAAGATCAAGTTCTTGATATCTGCACATATATGCCAGACATGTCTGGGATAATTGACTTGATTTCTATGAAAACAATTGTAGGAGGTTGCTTTGTGGAGGGGGAATGGTTAAGGAACGCATTCAGGTGGAGGGAATCTATTGGTCCATGGGAAGAGAGGCCTGGACACTTTGGGGATGTTTGGCATTACTGGACTGATGATGGCCTTGGATATTATGAGTTTCTCCAGGTACCAGTTTAGTTGAGATTATTCCTGCCCTTCATTTTCTTATCACATATTGCCTTTGAGTTCTATATTCTAATGAAACTTTGAACTCTATATCAAAGCTTTCTGAGGACCTGGGTGCTGCCCCAATCTGGGTGTTTAACAATGGTAATAATTGCCATACTTTTTATGTCTTGATCGCCACTGCTGACCTCCTTAATTGCTACTAAACTCTTTTAAGTCTCAGGAATCAGCCATAATGATGAAGTTGATACTTCTGCGATTGCTCCTTTCGTAAAAGTATGTTCTGAACTCTCTAGTTTATCTTCTGTCAGGTCAGATGGACCTTGATGTGCCAAATACTTTCTGTTTTAAAATGCACTTTAACGTCCTAGCTATGGCTGGCCATTACCATGGATATGGTGTGTGAGAAAATATGTACTATCTTCACTACCATCCTAGTAGTGTTCCATCTTTTGTCTTTGCATATCTAAATATTAAAGTTCATTGTGCAGATCCTAAGAATGCAACTGCATATGATGAGTCTCATTGAATGATGCTAAAACTTTTCCCTTGTTTTCTCACTATTGAAATAGAGCTGATTTTCTGTGTTTAAAAAAAGATGGTTTTGGGCTTGTTCTTTTACTCTATTTGTTCACAAAAGTTCTTTTGAAAAAAAATTACAAAGTTCACAGGCAGTGATGATGTTTAACCTAAATTTGTATTCTGGTCTACTTACAGATAGTAATATACCTACCAAAAAAATAGTAAATATCTTTTCATGAATTGACAGTATGGTAGTTGTCATAACACCACTTTTTTTTATTTTTTGGGGGAACATCTCTTTTTTCTTTCTACAGGACGTATTGGACAGTCTAGAATTTGCAAGAGGGAGTGCAGATTCGACATGGGGTTCTGTTAGAGCTGCAATGGGGCACCCTGAACCATTCCCTGTAAAATACGTTGCAATTGGAAATGAAGATTGTGGGAAAAAATTTTACCGCGGTATATTCCTCAACTCCTTTCTTATTTTATCCACTTCACCATATAACTGCATAAGTTGAAGATGCTTGTCTGGAATAATTAAGCGGTGTATGATCAAGGAAAAGGTTATGCACATGGACCATGCTAATCCTGTAAAATGTATTTTTTTAATGTATATAGTCACTCAACTCACTCTCTATAGTCTATCCACATTCAACACTAGGCTCTGGTTTTGGACTTGTATTTCAGATAAAATTAGCTCAATAAAATAAATCTATATGAACCAGAGGGAAATAAAGTCCACAAATTATTTATGATGCTGTATTTGTTTCCTGAGAAGTCGTTCATTAATTTAGTCACATAAATCTCCATAACAAAACCTTCAGGGCGACATTTGTTTCTTACACTATTTCAATCTGCATATAATATTACTTTTTTTTGTCATATATTCTCTTTTCCTCTATTGTACTTCATTAAGCCATACTCATAGTAATATGTTCTCAATTTTTATCATTGCAAATAAACTAGGATTAGTAACACAGAAAAATAAGTCCAGATAGCAAAATTACTAAATGTGGTTATTTTCATTTTTCTAAAAAAATTAGTATGTAAATTATTTCTATTTGATCATAATCTCCAATGGTACTGCACTAGTTTTACTTGAATTGTGTGGAGAGAAACTGTTGAATTCTCCTTTTAGGTACATGCATGATATTCTCATCTATTATACAGGTAATTACCTCAAGTTTTACAATGCTATAAGGGAGGCCTATCCGGACATTCAAATGATTTCAAATTGTGATGCTTCATCAAGACCACTTGACCATCCTGCTGATTTATATGACTTCCATGTAAACTACTCATCCTATGGAGTTCTGTTGTGCAGTACTTCACATTCTTTTGTCACCAATGTCATGGTTTTTCCCGTTTATTGAATTCTAACAATTCTTTTTTTCTAGGTCTATACTGATTCTAAGACTTTGTTTTCTATGAAGAATACATTTGATAGATCATCTCGTAATGGGCCCAAGGTACGTTGTATGCCTAAACTTCCATTGCTCTGTGGACCTTTTATTTTGTGGAGATGCTTGTAAAACAGCACTGTGAAATCTTCAATCTCTCATCTATATTTTATATTAATAATCCAGAACTTCATGCCATCTTTCTTGGTATATTCGTAGGATGACCTTGGTCATCTATTTCTTAATAATAATTCAGTAACATCCACAGTTCATCTATGTCACGTGTGATGATGTTTCCATGTTTTGGATAATTTTGGGAACCTCATTCACTTGTCACATTATAGCTGCACTGCCTATTTATTTATTTTCATCCCTATTAGTCATTACATATTTTTCTTAATATATGTTTTGGTTTCAGGCTTTTGTTAGTGAATACGCTGTTTGGAGAAGTGATGCAGGTAGAGGAAGTCTACTTGCTTCATTGGCAGAGGCTGCTTTCCTTACTGGACTGGAGAAGAATAGGTGATCTTTCCTTAAAACAATCTTCTTACTTCTCTCTGGGTTATGTGACGATCACATTTGAACTTTTCTGGATAGACCTTTATTAAGATGTACTAACAAATGCAACAGGATATTTACTGAGGTAACTTCTTGTTGGTTCTTTGCAGTGATGTTGTTCAGATGGCAAGTTATGCACCACTCTTTGTGAACAATAATGATCAAACGTTAGTTTTCATGACTCCATGGTTTTATCATTTGTGTTTTTATTGATTTAACAAGTACTGCAATTACGCTAAAACAATCAGGTGGAACCCAGACGCCATTGTATTTAACTCCTGGCAACAATATGGAACTCCTAGTTACTGGATGCAGACGCTTTTCCGTGAATCTAGCGGTGCTATGATTCATCCAATCACAATCACTTCTAGTTACTCCAGCTCTCTGGCAGCATCTGCAATTAC
Source organism: Oryza coarctata (assembly GCA_030770085.1). Classification (NCBI taxonomy): domain Eukaryota; kingdom Viridiplantae; phylum Streptophyta; class Magnoliopsida; order Poales; family Poaceae; genus Oryza; species Oryza coarctata. The sequence continues at coordinate 842,115 of CM061483.1, forward strand.
CTGGCAGGATTCTGATAATGGTTTCCTGAGAGTAAAGGTAAGAACTTATATATTTCTCAACCTAATCTACATCTTTAGGAGAATTGATGTTGGCATCTCCTGTGCAGATTGTAAACTTTGGGTCTGATCCAGTTAACCTCACAATCTCTTCAACTGGGCTTCAGGCCCGTGTCAACTCAGTAGGATCAACTGCCACTATTCTCACATCCAGTAATGTGATGGATGAGAATTCTTTCAGTAACCCGAATAAGGTAAGCAACCATGTCTGATATCTCTCTAAATGTAACACACATATCAATGTGTACTAGAGTTTGTAGTTTTGGTCATCTGAAGCCAAAGCTTGCACATGACAACCTATGCAGGTCGTGCCGGTAAAAAGTCAGCTACCCAATGCTGCAGAGCAGATGCAAGTCACACTTGCTCCGCACTCGTTCTCTTCATTCGATCTTGCGCTGGCCCAGTCCAAACTCGTGGCAGAGATGTGAAGTGGCAACACGAGGTTAGCGAAAGAAACACAAGACGTGATATGCAAATACGAGAAAGCAGATAGTTGTCGGTATATATATGCTTGTATCTTGATAAATCACTACTCTATAGTGTAACAGAAAGAAAATGATGAATAAATTCCACGTCTTGTTTTTTTACATTTATTCTTCCTCCTCAATATTTCTGTTGGATCACGATGAACAGGGCGGAGAAAAAGAAAAAGGGAAGAAGGTATGGGGTGGCTGGCTGTTTGGCCTGAGACCCATGCGAAGTGAGCTACCTCGTTTGTAATTTCAGGAATGTGATTCTAACTAGAGCAATGCAATTTCAATCAGTGGGAAGTGACCCAAACAAAATAAGTTGCTCCTACAGCTTGCCCTATCATATATATCCTGTGAGGTCTAAGTTCTATATATCCACGTTACCATTGTAAGGAAACTTTTTTTCAAAAAAAAAACGCAAGAGACGTGTTTCATTTTATTAAGAAAAAGGTGAAATATATATAAAAGAGTGGTCCTCAAGTAAACCCTACTTAAAAGAGGTCATAAAGATGCTACACAACATTAAGAACCTCAAAGCTTAGCTACAACTCAGCATCTAAAGAAAGCAATCTACGAGCTCATGTAATGTTTTGGCTCCAATAGAACACCACAAAGTACTATTCCCGACCATTACTTACAAAGCAGCCATGATGCTAGGCGTGGCTTTATTAAAGACACCATCATTTCTGTAATTTTAGATCTCCCACACCACTATGATAATTAGGGAATTTAGCCATTTTTTCATCTCCTTTGGAACTCTCTTGATTGCCACGCACCATCAGCTAGCACAACAAATAGTCGAAGGATAGGACACCATTGCCGTTGACCCTATCTTGTCTAGAATTATGAACTTCAATTACAAGGCAAAGACACAAGCCACCAAGATATATTGTATTGTCTCTTCATCTTGATCATATAGCAGATAAGTATCTGGGTGTGGCTGCTCAAATCTAGCAAGACACTTCGATGTTCAACATCGGTTATTCACTATTAGCCATAAAAATACCTTACAACAAAGAGGGGTCCAAGTCTTCCAAATTCTCCACGAGGCGAATTTGATGGTCCCAATAAGTATCATAAGCGGATTTACTTGAATAAGAACCAGACCCTAAAAACTTTCACTTGTGTTGATTTAGCATATTCGGATGCAAGCACACTCAATCAATCAAATCCCATAACTATAGGTACTCATATAAAGACTAAATAGTGAGACTTTCTAAATATCACCAACCCAACTCTCATTTGTAAGGGCTTGCAAAACCATGTGTTGCTTCTTTTGCCTTTTCGAGATCATCTAAAAAATGTGAGGTGCCTATTCCATAATAGTTATTCCGTGTAACAATTGGTCTATTCAAAACTGCTGTAGTGACCAATGCCATGCTAAAAAGGACATGCATATTCTATGGCACTTGAACAGGCAGACTAGCCCATTGCTAAGAAGGATCCACCCTTTGTAACCACAGCCATTGTAGGCGAAGTGCTCATCCTAGCCTCCATACTGAATAGGTCGGCAGACACGTTCCCAAGATATAAGATAGTTGCCACCATTGGCATTCTCCTGTCCCTTCCACAAGAAGCATTTCCATCTTTTATCAATAACTTTAATTATCTATTTAGTAGATCTATTAAGATATATGGGAATTGTTGTGAGGACCATCTTAACCATAATAAGCCTAACTGCTTTATTCATAAGAGAGGCTTTTTAGCTTGTTAAATTGTCAGCCAATGGAAAAAGGGCGTAGGCTTGTGAATGGTAAGAGGGAGGCCGAGATAAGTACACGGAAATTTCTTAACCTTGCAAGATAGCTTATTAGAGATGAAGTATATCTCTTGGAGTGAGTACTAAATAGAAGTAGCTTGAAGCTAGGCTAGAAATATGATAAAAAAAGTCTAGGATTTGCTTGATTAAAAACAAGTCATCCTTCTAAATGCTTGAGTAACAGATTACATCATTCACATAAAAAAAATCCAGTGCCTTTTCTGTTAGACAACAAGAGGTGGGAGAAAAATATCTTGAATAGCTTTCATCAGAGCTGAGTTCAAGATGTACATAACCAAGATGAATAACATAGAGGACAACAAATCGCTCTGCCGAAGCCCCCTATAATGAGAGATCAATTGCTTAGGCTCTCTATTGACCAACACTCTCGTGGAAGAAGAGAAGAGTAGTGGGCTTAACAGGTTGCACCACCCTCTTCCAAAACTCAGATAACCCAGAATAGTATATATTTGCATGCGTTCTTATAAAGAAAGTTACATATATTGTTTGTTATATACGCCTGCTAACCAGGTTCAACTGTCTCTTATGGTTATAGCTACCTCTATATATCATCACATTTCGATGGATGCATATGGGACCATTTATGATGTCTCTAGATGTAATACGTATCTCAATGTGAAGTGAAGAGGCATTGCTTGCTAGTTCGATCAGCTACAGGGACACAAGAAACTAATAAACGTGATGTGATGTGCAAACACCCGCAACATGTACTAATGTACTATAGTGCAAAATGTAAACACGAAGGGAATGATGACAGAAAAAGAATCATCAAGTTTATTTGCAATTAATTTTCTTCTCTTCCTTGTTATATTTCTGGGTTGCATATATGCAACTGGATCGGGTGTTGCACAGGCGGTGCAAAAGCTAGCACATACATAGAAAAGGAAACAAAAATGGCAATGCTTATCGATGAAATCATAAGTATTTTTCTGCAATGGCACATGCGAGAGCTATATATATCTTGGCTGCAATTCAACACTCTGCAGCCTAGATGCTTGTTTAATAAGCTTGATGGTGTGATTTTCTGCTAATGTAAAGACCATTAACTACGCTCGGTTGGTTCTAGCTGTATCTAAGCTTCATGTCAGGTCGAATTGGCTAGCGAGCTCGCACCTCTCCCCTCTTCTTCTTCTCACACGCCAGCAGCTAGCCAAGCCACAGGCAGCTACCTAGATCTGAGAAGAGGGCTGGGCTGAGCGACCGCCGGTCACCGGCGAACGTGTGCAGCATGCCATTGCCGGGGCAGCAGGCCTGCAGACATCTTCTTGGTCTTTCTCCTGCTGTTATGCTTGAGCTGTAAATGCCAACCAGAGAACAGAAGCGGCGATGCTCAATGTTGATGCTTCAGCTTCACTAGCCCGAAAGGTCCCGGACGCACTCTTTTGGTGTCTTCTTCGAGGTCTCTCCAGGTTCTTATCCTTTTCCATATCTTCTGTGGATGACCATTTCTCCTTATCAATCATCACAATTAATAGATCATTATTTTTTCTCCAGGAGATCAACCCCGCGCGGAGCTGGTGGGCTATGGGCTGAACTCATCGGTAACAGAGGTGCATATCGATATACTCTACTTCTACTTGCATTTCATTGCATTGTGCTGCCAATCTTCAGCAAAGCACAGCTAGATTCTTGATTCTTCTGTTCATATACTGTTCTTTCCTGGGTTTGTCCATTCATCAGGCACAATACAAGAATTTTTTTTACAATTAATACTGCTTTCAGAACTATGGCCTTTAATTACTTCTGTTGAACGATATGTATTACTCCTTATTCACAGGTTCTTTTTCCACAAAATAATGTAGTATATTTATTCTCGCTCCATTCCACATTGATACTTCACAATTCTTCAGGTTGCTTAATTTCTATTGCCACATTACGTTTGGCTTCCAAGCTTCTACAGAACAGAATAGACTAAAGTTCAGCATTAGAGCACCGAGAACATCAGTCGAATGCTCTCAGCCGTTGGATGCCCATCAACGGATGATAGATCGTCTTCAACCTCACAGCTCATGGCCATGACTTGTCTCTCTCTCTTTGTTTTTCTCTCCAACGATTACCCTTTCCCCCGCGCCGCCGTACCTGCACCATCTCCGGCGGCTCCCGCGGTCGGATCCGCCACCGCCGGCCGACGCCTCCTCCTAACTAGTCGATTTCATTTCCCCCCAACACCAGCATTGCCCACCGCCGTCTTCCTCGCCCACGGTTCCGGCGGCGCCACCCCGCCGCCTGGCCGTATCGCCCTTGACCCGCCGCCCAAGGCCTCCCTCTGCTCCTCTCTCCAATACCTCCCACAGCCCTACCCCTCCCGTCTCGTCCCACCTCACGGCCCCACCCCGCCCCACGTTAATACCCTAATCCGTGCGCGCCCTCTGTCGCCGGGGAAGAAAAACAAGGAGTGTCAGGATTCAAATTCAGAAGTCTGAAATGGAAGTTCAAAGTTCAGAAAAGTTCAGAAGAAGGGTCGTGACAAGGAGGCTCGTCGGCGGAGGCTCGTCGGCGCAGAGATGCTCTGGATTCACCGGCGAGCTCGTTTGGGGAGAGAGAGAGAGAAAGAGAGAGCGCAATGAAGGCTTGAAGAAGCAACATGTATGGTTGGATTTTGATCCGCAAAGTTCAATAAAAAAAAAGAAAATCGGATTTTATCACCATTTTTCTATAGTTATAAAAAATATCGATAGCAGTTTAAAAAAAATCATAGCTTTATTGCTACGTTTTGAAGTCTTCTCACATACAGTTGCCAACACTAGCAGCAACAGTAATGTTGGTCCACAACTCTATCCAGCGTGGGGTCTTTCCTATTGTGAAGTCAGGCTTTGACGAACGATAGATGACGGGAGCACGAGGAACGACATTGACGATGAGAGCATCGATGTGGAGAGCAATACCTCCCATCTCTCGGAAAGCATAGACAGTGCCACAATGATAGAGACCTATTCGATCGTGAAGTAGAGAAGGTAGAGCTCAGCTAAGGAGCAATAGTACAAGTACTGCACACCGATCATAAGAAACTTGCAGAGGTCAAGGAAGGATAGTTGGAGGCCGTAGAGCGTAGCCTTGATATAGGCAAACTTTGGATTGAAAAGGCTTGGGAGGATGGTGACACTAGCTACGGCAATATGGGCGAGGACGACGGATGGGGAGGGAGTGGTGGCCATAACATAGAAGGAGAAAGACGATGTTGATGGGGTGTGCAGGGTGGTATTGTGGATGCATGGGTGGAGAGGCAGTGGAGGTTAACGATGTTGAAATACAAGGGGTCTGATGGATATGGTAAAAATCAAAATGAAGCGATTGATACAAGTCTAACTTTCTCTTTATAAATATATAGTGCCGAAGAAATTATAGCCAAGTTATTATTCTTTTCAAAGTAGTTAAGCTAACCTATTTTTTCTTTTGTTTCAATTTGCGTTGATCTTTTCCCTGCATAATTCTGGTTTTCTGTCTGATTGTTGTGCACTGCTTACATGGAAAAGTGTCGTCGTTTCAATTTGCGTTGATCTTTTCCATTTAAAATGCTGGTTTTCTGTCTGTTGTGCACTGCTTACATGGAAAAGAGTCGTCACTGTTATAGCTTTTCTTCGAACCATTTTCACTCGTACCTTCTGATTTCTGACAAATATGACCATTTCAATTTTCAAAATGTAGAAGAAGAAAAGGCATATAATCTATTCATGCGTATCAGATCATTAGAATCTGTGGAGTTGACAGCTTCACTTACATGCTCAAATGGATCGCAAAATGTGGCGTCAAATTCTGTTCGGTATATATCTTTTCCATGACGCTAAGAAAAGGTTTTTCAATTTCTCTCTTCCACTCGTTCGATCACTAACCGAAAGGATTGTGCATCACATTTTTACAGAGAAACTAATTTGTCAAATTGGACGAAGATAGAGCTACAGTTATTAGCTCATGGGACATGCAGAACTTCAAGACTTGAACTAACAACTAGGAAAAGGGGAGTAATATGGGTCGATCAGGTGTCACTCATGCCTTCAGAAACATACAAGATGCATTTTCTTTTATCTTTTTATTACTATTGTCATCATAGCTTTATCTGAAATCCGGTTTCATCTTGTGAAGACTGGAGAATAAAATTGATGCACTGACCCCAAGATTTTAGTCACTATATGCATGACAGGTTCAATGGACGCCTTCTTCAAATCATGCCTACTAATTGATATTATTGAAGGTCATTTGAAAACCAGTCCTCATAAAAATGATCGATTATTCTGATTGCTATCTGACAAGAAAGAATTAAATTAACTCATCTGTAATCCTATAGAGACGTGATCATGTGATTCATCCAATTTTGTGGATGTCATTGCCACAATAATCAAGCGGTGCTATGATTAATCCAATTACGATCAGTTCCAGCTAATCTGATTTATTGGCTGCCTCTGCAATCACCTGGCAAGACACTGAGGATACCTTTTTGAGAGTGAAGGTAAACCCAACCATTCCAGTTTCTTCTGAACTTGTAAGCAATTTGCTTCAACTCATTAGACAAACGCCTTAATGTTTAGAATGATTTAGTTACAACGATATAAAATTGATTCAATCACTGCATACATGCATCTGTCTTTGTATGTTGTACTTCTGATCTTCAAAAGATCTTCCACAGATCTTAATAAAAAACAATCAATAATTAGATAACTAAATAATAATAATTCTTAAGTTATAATTTTCTGAACTATTCTTTTATTTATAATTAAATAAATAATTTAAGATGCATATTACCCATAATTTGTTGCATAAAAATTATCATACATCATTTGAGCATAGACTCATATTCTTTGCATGGCAACCAAATAAAAAATAAAAAAATATTAAAAAATAGACAATATGTATTATATCATCTTAAATCATCGTAAATTCCTTAAGTTGCCGCATGCCACGTCTTAAAAATTAGAAAAAAAATCTTAGATATTGTAAGAAAACAAAACTGTCATTAATTTCCATTGGTGGAAGTATTACTTTCAACCTCTTTTGGAAAATCATAAGCTACCAAATGTCATGCCATAAAAGTTAGAAAAATCTTAGAAATTTTGAGAAAAAAAAAAGCAAAACATCTTATCTTTCAGTTGAATTTTCTAATAGAAAAAATTATAAAAAGTCCCCTCCCCCTCCACCTCCACTCCCCCACTCCTTTTACTCTTTTGAGAAAAAGGTAATTAGAGTAAAACATTATCGATCGCTGATCACGGTTCATCACGGATCAACAAAATGACGAGCTCGGCAAGCTGGAAGGCGTTGTCGTTCTCCACAGTCAGCGGCGACGCCACATTGCTCTTCCTGAACCCGTTCTCGCATTCCTTCACCGCGCTGGCCGATTTCTCCAGCGATGACATCGCCTTCTGGAACCTGCCGCCCTTCACCGCGGCGCCGTCGGGGGGCTGAGCCTGCATTATGCCGCCGCACACCGCTTGGCATGACTGGAGGCGCCGCGTCGTCGTGGCATCGTCGCCGCCGTTCTGGAGCAGGCCGTCTATCTCGGACTTGGTGCTCGTCGCGTTGGCCGTGAGGAGGTCGACTGCGATGACGGCGAAGTCCTTGTAGCTGCCGGCGTCGCTGCTCCGGCTGTCGGAGCTCAATGCGTCGATGCAGAACGTGACGCCGATGAGCCCGCTGCCGCCGGCGATGGTCTAGCATGCACCGTACAGGAACGAGTTGATGCTGGTGCCTAGTTGAGCTTGACGAGATGCAAGGAGAACAGCGACGAGCAAGAGGCCGGTACGTACCGACGCCATTGTTGGAGGAGGCCATTGTGGATTTGCACTTCAAACCTCTCGGCAAAATGATGCTGAATAAGATATTTTTCTGCACGACGCCCTTGCGCGTGAATTACATAAGCACAAATTTTGCATGGCATTTAATGACCTGATCGGTCATCTCCAATGATAGGTGGATCCGTAGAATCAATTATGGATTTCCCATTAATTCTCTGCAAAGAACTGATGCATCCTTTCCTGGAGAGAATTTATGATCTTTTTAGATTGAAAAAAAATGATAGATTCCATTTTCAGAGTTTCTAGTGTTCCAAAGAAAATTGCGCTGTTACTAAGTTTTGCCCCGTATATATGCCATCATATGGAACGCCTTTTCACCCCTGAATGTCATTTTTTTTCTCTCGCAAAATATACATTCAGATAGTTATGAAAAATATTAAAACAATTTGATGACATTGGCACGCTATATATCTATCCCAGAAAATTTGAAGTATGAGAAATGAGAAAGACAAATTCACGGTTCACCACCATATTTGACCTTTTTCTCGTTTTGTAAAAAGTTGAGTTTAAACTTAAATTTTATAGTGGTACTAAGCCAGAGTATCGATATACTATTGCCATTTTTTTCATAAATGATTACTTGTATTGTATTTGAGAAAACAAAACATACATAAAGGAGATTGACATCCTCTTGGCAGGTGAAAATGTCCCCATAGCCGCTCCATGCGTCCATCAGGTCCCCTGGCGTGAAGGCATTTGCTAAATGTGAGGGGTTTGTGTCATAGTCACGGCTATATATAATGTTTTAACAGGACATGGATTTGATAGTCAGTTTGAGGGACTTTTTTTCATGTGGTGTTGCTGCCGTTTCCTAATGCGCTTTCACACAGAAATAAGAGATGCATTAATTTTTAATCCAAAGTAATCTTTCTAGCATGTCCAAGTTTTTGTGTTTTCACAGCAAAGTTAAAGAAACATATTTTTCAACTCCATTAGAACCAGAGAAAAAAATACATGCTACGATAATCTCTCCGTTGAAAAATATAAGGCATGCATACATTTTTATTTTTGACTAAAAATGTAGCCAAATATGTATGTTCAGTGCCATGAATTTGGATGGATACAATCATCTTTAAAAGTATTTTTATGTGATGTTAATTTTATAATTATTGATGATAAATTACTAGAGAAATCAATCATCAAAGTTCAATATCAAAGACCATGTCAAATGCCATGTCTTATATTTATCGACGGAGGAAGCATGCAGTCGTGTTCTTGTCCGTATTTTTATTAATTCTCTCTAAATTGCAAATTCATATATATATATATATATATTAACTTCACTGATCCTTGTTATTTGAAAAGGACACACGTGAAAATGGCTAAGATATTCAAAGATAAAAAAAAGATCAGGTATATAAGCATTATCTCTATCAGGATTCCTCATGGAGCAACAAAGCGGCAAGCTTGGCAAGGTGGAAGGCGTTGTCGTCGTCAGCAGTGAGCGGCGGCGACACCTTGCTCTTCCCGAACCCATTCGCGCATTCTTTCACCGCGCTGGCCGATTTCTCCAGAGCCGTCACCGCCTCCGGGAACCTGCTGGCCTGCACGTTGGCGTAGATGCCAGGCTGAGCTTCCAGCACGCCGGCGTGCGCCGCCTGGCACGACTGGAGGCACCGTGTCATGGCATCTCCTGGTTTCAAGCCGCGGTCGTCGTGGAGCTGGCTGTCTATCTTGGACTTGGTGCTCGTCGCGTTGGACGTAAGAGGTCGATGGCGACGACGGCGAGGTCCCTGTAGCTGCTGGCGTTGTCTCTCCGGCCGTCGGAGCCGAGTGACTCCATGCAGAAAATGGCGCTGATGACACCGCCGCCGCCGCCGGCGACGGTCTTGCATGCACCGTCCATGAACGAGTCGACGCTGGTGGCGACTTGAGCCTGAGACACCGCAACGAGGACGACGGCGAAGAGGAAGAGGGCACGCATTCCAATGGAGGAAGCCATTGTCAAAACTTGATCGATCTGTAAGATGATGTCGAACGGGATTGGTTTTCTGTAAGTTTGCATGGCGTCAAATGACCAGCAAATCATCTCATGATTAGATAGCATGGATCCGTAGAATCGATTATTAATTCCCCGTAAATTTCTCTCCAATTGATCGGTATTAAAAACTATCACGTGGACGATCTCTTTAGTATGGTATTAAATTATTTTTTTACTGTACTACTTTTATCATTTATTTTGCTATAGCGATTATTTTATTGTTTTTTATTGTTCTACTGATATATATATAAAATAATATATATATATATATGATTAACAATATCATCTATAATAAATCCAATAAATTTTTTAAATGGCCCTTATGTAATCTGCCATAAGGAGTTCTTGTTTTGAAAATATCGACAATGACGGTGACGTTAATAGTGGAGATAGGGACAATGGTGACGTGGAGGGCAACATCGTCGTTAGAAAGACGGGCGCACGACGACGTTGGTGTAGATGGCGTCGACGTGGAGGACAGCGGTATAAAAAGACAATAAAAACACAATCTGGAGAAAAGCCATATATATATATCATTCCATATGGTTTTAGGGTTTACAAAACAGCTGTTACTAAAGATTTTTTTTCCGCTCAGTAGTTGTATTAACAACCAACAATGCATTCTTTAGTATCGTTTATTAATCGATAGTTTTTCTACTTGACCAAAATATATTTAGTATCATTTTTTGTACAACAAATATAAAAGATTTTTAAGTAGTTAAAATATGGTAAAAAATATGAAAAATAATTAAAAAAACCATAAAATTGTAGGATAAATAAATTTAAGAAAAAAACTATGATAATTAATTTTGAAAACTTTGAGGGTATAAACTTCTAATTTTATATTCTTTTTCCTCTATTTTTCTATAATTTTCTTTTGTTTTCTCTTTTTTAACCTTTTTTCTATGTTTGTTGTATTTTTGCAATTGTAAAATAATTTTATTATTTCTAGATTATCTCTATTTTTACAATTAAGACATATTCTTATTTTGTTAAAAATTTTATTCTTTCTCATCTATTTTTATATATTTATAAGAGGATGAGGCATACATATATATATTTAAAAATACAATATTAACTTTACGAGAATAGAGAATAAAATTGCTATAGAGCTATTGGATAAGTGAAATCAACAAAAAAAGCTTTCCTAAAAAAATTTGTCAACATCTCTCTTATACTTACTACTCCTAAAATATTTAGTATTGTTAAAAATATTAACTAATACTAATAACTACAAAATAAGTACCGGTTAGCATTCTCAGCTAGTGCAAATGTGCTCAATAATATTAGTATCGATTGATGATATTAATGTATGAATATTTAGTATCCATTGGTGTTACCAATCGATAATAAAGATCATGGTTACGTAGAATGTCTGACTGTTACAATTAAAGAAGAAGAGAGGTTATTTATATTTATGTTTTGGGACGTTAGATTAAATATTTTTTTGGGCAGTGTTTGTTTTGGCACGAGAATGATTTTTGTTGCAGTTAAGTTTGTTACGTGAGGTCACATCTGCCGCTCTCTTACAAAACAAGGAATGCCTTATTACAAGTTTTTTTCCACACCAAACGGAACGAAAGAAACATGTTTCATGGAAGAAATAATCCCTTAAAAAAACTCAAATTAACCTCACTGTTGATCGAGAACATAATTAATTAGAGGAGCAGGGCGATCGAACTGGCAAAAAAGCCAAGCTTGGCGAGGTTGACGGAGTTGGAGTCCTCCAATAGCGTTTGTTACATGACCCTCACGAAAACCTCTTCAATCATTACTCCACATTAAGCATAGGCAATCATTGCTGCCATCTAGTATAAAATTGCATTCTTATTGGTTTATAAATTGCTCTAAACAGCAACAGCCGACAACTAAAACTTCAATCACTGCTCCACTCACGTTTGCTTATTATTACGCACTAGGAATTTAACACGGTTGCTGATGCTCAAGCTAACTTAGCCGTTGAAGCTTTCTGGTGAGAAATTGCTCTCAGAATTCACTTGCACTATGTTACAATGACTTAGGGTGTGTTGGGCAGTTCAGTTTTCTAACTTGTACTCTCCTGTTTTTATATATTTGTTTTCCGAATGCTTTTTTTAAAATTAATTATATTAATTTATTTTAAATTTGTTACTAATACTTAATTATTTATACATTAATAAGTCACACCGTTTTATATGATAAGAGAAGTTTCAACGTACCCAAACGAGCGCAGCTTAGTGTTGCACCTGATGTCTTCCTTTCTACAGGCGAAATTCAAGAGCAGGCAAACTTTCTGTGACCATGTGATTGTGCTTGAGAGCAATTTATGTATTGCATTGCACCGATTTTCTGTTGGAGTGAAGCATTTTCTTTCCAGTGGATTCAGACCCAATGACTCGAATGTAGTAGGTGTCACCAAATCTTCAGTTGGCCAGCATGGGTTGCTGGCTTGGACTGGCATGGTAAATTCAGTGTATTGGCCTAGTGATGAATGAACTGGAGGCTAGTATTTAAGCTTGTTCCCAGTAACAATAATAGTGCGCAACCGTTCACTGTTTTTGAGCCAATTTGAGGTGATGCAGAGAGTAGATCCTTGTAACGAGGTACATATCAGCAGTGCTACAAAATACAAAAGGGATACTTCAGAAATAGACAAAATACAAAGAGGTACTGCAGCCATTTTCTGTTGCCTGTTCGTTATGTATTGGAAGGAGAAAACAACATTGGCGATTTTCGTTCGTTTGCAGTGCAAAAAAAGGTAAATAAAGATTGACATTGGTAAGGATTTAAAACTATCTTAGAGAAGTTCATTATGTATTGGAAGGACAAAATAGCATTGGCGATTTCGTTTTAGATTGACATTGGAAAGGATTTAAAAATAGAAAATAGCTTAGAAAAAGGGGTAAAAAATTGTGTTGAGAGTGGGATTTGAACCCACGCCCCTTCGGACCAGAACCTTAATCTGGCGCCTTGGACCAACTCGGCCATCTCAACTTACTGTTGTATAATTGTATAGTTCTAATTTCATCTTATATTAGACAGGATAATTATTTCCTTCGCTAAAATGGTGGCTTGCAAATACACACACTCGAGTAGTTTGTTTTTTGGACCATAACTATTTCTTGCCCGTTATCTTTTGGTTTTAAATTAGACGTAAACTGGAATGTCTGGGGTTTGCTTTTCTGCAATTCATCTTCTATAGTACAACAGCATCGGGAAAGTGAAAAGGGAAATATATATGTTATATGTAAAGCTTAGTCAAAGTAATATATAAGCACTAAGCTTCCAGTGTGACAGTGTTGGATATATACTTGGACTATATTGACACATTGGGCTGTCAGTGATACATGTGTACGCTCTACTCAGGAGAAGCACATTGCAAATAAAAAACAGGACATTTTGAATTGAACTAGGTGCACTTATTAGTTTAATTTCCCACAAAATTCCCATGTTCCAAACGTTTTCCTTCACATTACAGGAATCATAAAAAAATCATTCATCTATCTATTTATTATAATATTAAAATGGCTCAAAAAGAAGTTCATTCTGAAGGCTAGAAATTCTCACATTAATCAAAAGAAAAACTGTTAAATTATAGTGGATCTAAATTATATTGGTTGATATAGTTGTATGTAAAATATCATTACATATATAAAAAATAAGTCTAAGAGTTATATATCAAATCTAATTCCATTTTAAAAAATACTATATAGAAATTACAATTATAATTGTATGTATGGAAATAAAAGTAACTCTATTTTTAGTTTCATGTAGAAATCATGATTGCATATGTAGAAATAAAAGATAATAATTGTATATCAAATTAAATTCTACTTTTATCTAACTCTATGTAAAATTGCATATGGAATTCGCTAGTTAACTTAACAAAGTAATAAAAAAACAAGTCACCACATTCACTCTTATGTCCTAAAAATTCTCATATTAATAAAAAAAGAGAAAATCAAAGTCCAAGTAGAAATATAATTTAAATATCTAAAATTTAGAATAAAAATAAATAAAACTAAAAGAAAAAGTCCATGTAGAAATACAATTTAGGGAAATTCTGAATTAAAATTTTAAAATTAATTGATATTGTGGGAAGAGACCATATATAAATATAATTTAGAAATATATAAAATTTGAATTAAAAAATAAATATTATGGAGAAACGAGTTCATGTAGGAATAAATGCGATGATTACGAGGTGAGCTTTATAGATAGCTGAATTCCATCGATATCACATACTCTCATCGACTATCAAATACAAACATTTTACTGTTTGACCTAATCTTAGTTGCATCCTTAATACATTAGAAAAAAAAATTAGATAGAGGGCCACTTCATTAAATGTATAGCAAGTTTTCTTAGGTTTTTTATATTTTATTTTTTAAAAATATATTTTATAAATAAATCTAAAAAACTTTTTTAAAAAATAAATCATTTCTAGGTGTCATTGTCACTAATATCATGCTACTCTAAAATGGCGTAGCCAAAACTAGTGCCATACTTAATATAGGCATCAGCATCATTAGCGCCAACTCCATCCTTTTCACTGGACCCAATTCTTCTTTTCCCATCCCTTTCTTTCTCTTTCGTTCTTTCCCATGAGCGTGAGGTCACATGCACCTCCATATTTCTCCTCCCACATCTAATTCTCTTAAATTCGCTTGATTTGGAATTGATTTTTGTTGTCTTTTTTAAATCATCAATCCTTTTTTAGTTTTGTTTTTTTATTTTAGAGATGAAGGTGAAACACTAAAATGCAATTTTATTTATTTTTTAAAATTTTTTATGGTGGATTGGAGGAATTGAGGCTATTACTATGGATTGTATGCAGTTAATTTAAGGCTTACATGCATTGTTTCTATCAATTAATTTTAGATGAAAACCTAAACCCTATAATTCATATTTGTTTATTTTTTAGTGAAATTATGTGTTCGTTTTTCTCTAAGATTTTGATTTATTTTAGGGACGAATGCTACTGCCTAGATATGTTGTATTGGTATTGGATAATTGTTTGATATAATTAGGTATTGTTTATTGTTAGTAGTAAAATAATGTTGTAGTACATAACTTTTTTTAAAATTTACTTTTGACTTTCTTGATGTAATATAGATGTATGCAGTAGTCCGTGTGTATTATGATGATAGAGTGATTGAATCTTATATTGATGCACATGTTGATTTTATGGATAGAAGTGTGAAAGTTCTAATGCTTAACGTGCATCCTAAATTGGATGAACTAAGGTCATGGGTAAGACCCATTCTTAGATGGACCAAAAAGAATGAATGAATTAAATTATGTGGTAGATATGATGTTAGATAAGGAGACAAGTATATTATCAATTTGCTATAACAAATGGATTAGAAGATTTATGTTAACCTGAGTCATATTTTAAGTCTTTAGAGGTATTTGCTTGGAGGAAGATTAAGCTGGTACGTAAGTATATCGTATATGAGGTGCCATCAAAAAGAATGTGGGAAGTGGATGTTTCTAGGCCGCCATCCGATAGAAGGAGTGAATTGAATGATAGCGATGAAATAATGATATAAAATGGGTTAAATGACGTTAAAGAGGTAGAGGAGAATAAAAACAGAGATACAAACATATAGGATGTATGTCATAAACCTATGGTAGACTCATATTAAGAAGAATTTGTAGCTAACTTTAAGAATGACCATTCAGTGCATCCACTAACTGAGGATGATCATCCATTACTGTGAGGTGTGATCATAGCCACTTTGTTGATTAAGTAGCAACCAAGCCCAACCCAGGTCAAGTTGATTCGCCTCTGTTCCTAAATCTTCAAATGAATGAACATTTGGTGCCAAATTTGATTCAGAGATTTTTTTACTACAAATATGTAATATATTTGTTTGATTTTAGTTACCAAAATTGATTGTGGTGTTTTGTGGTTTGTGGTGATAAATCATATAAATCTTGTTAGAATATGGGGATTTTGCTATAAAAGCTCACACAGTGTTCTGTTGAATAACAATATTGTATTACAATAAGCACAGACATTTAATATTGCTCTAAGTATTATTGCTAGGGGATTGACTTATCTTCACCGTGAGTATGGTTGTTCATTGTGATGTGACGCTAGAAAATATATTTCTGAATCAGAACTTAGAACCTAAGATCATTGATTTTAGATTGGTAAAGCTGCTTGATAGAGGTGGGTTAAATTCAAAAGTGTGACGGGTAAAAGGAACCATACACTACATTGCTTCTAAGTGGATCTCTGGTTTGCCAATCATGACAAAAGCTAATGTTTATAGTGATATAGTTATATCTATTGAACTAGTGTCTGTAAAGTGAGTTTCTAACTTAGCTAATGAGGAAGATGAAATGGTGCCCACGGTACTATGGAACCTGTTAGCCTAACCCTATTTTTTTAATTGCCCAAAATACTCTTGTTTGTGTCATAACCAGGGCTGTTCATGTTTGGTTTACCGGGTCAGCACGCTAACCAAACCAACTCAGAAACTACAAGTTCAGATTGGCTAGTTGGTTCACACTGGTTTTACGGCTAAACCGTCAATCCGTATTCTTCCTCCGTAGTCTGCACACAAGAAAGAAGGACAGCATACGAGCAACAGAGCAAGAGGAGCAGCCATTGAGCCATGGCAGAGCATGCTGTGAGCAGCCACAGCCATTGCGCGTCCAGAGGAATCATCACTACATGCACGGGACACCTCCGTCGGCCAGACCGAGCCGCGGTGATGCTCGTCGTCAAGCACGCAGGCACAGCCGCCGGATGGAATCGTCGGCGGGAATCACCGCACGTGCGGCGCGTAGCAACGACGAGGAATGGTCGAGCGGCCAGGGGTGGTGCTCATCTGCTGTGCAGGGATGCATTCGCGACGGGGATGCGGCTTCCCGTCACTCGCGCACGGCCGCCGCCACTGCCATAGAGACTCGTTGTGCAAGGGGACGCAGCCGCCGCGGAGGCTCGTCGCGCTCAGGGGTACGGCCGTTGCTAGGACTTATCAAGCGCGCGGCGACGCCGCGTCTCACACGCGCAGAGACGCGGGCGCCACTGGGACATGTCGTCTGTCGCCGGGCAGATTCGCCGCGAGCATGGGGACACGACGGTGCGCGTTTTTAGGATAGATTGCGCGACGTACGCTTTCCAAGGATTTGGCCGACGAACCGATGGCCATGGAGTGCGGCACCGGCGACGGGTGGCAAAATCCGGGGAGGAGGTGGATCTGGCGAGGAGAGTGTCGGGTAGCAGGGCGGCGTCGCCCCGGGCTGAGGCAAACCCGGCGGAGAGGGCGTCGGACGCCGCAGCCTTCTGCCGCCCGGTCCGACGACCTATCCTCGTCTAGCTGCCTTCCTCAAGCAGCCGCTGGGTGGACGCCAGTATTATTGATGGCAATTTTTAAATTTTCTCTAAATCTTATGATATTAAAATATACAAATTTTAAGAAATTAATAATCAAAATATAAATAGTTGACTTAGACCAGACTAGCGGTAAATAATTCGAAACGAAGTAAATAAATAAGATGACATTTGAGATGTGAGGGATGGAGGGGGAAAATAAACTGCCAAGGGCATCAAACGGTTGAAATCGAAGTGATTTGGATGTGACTTGTGCGACTTGGCAAACTGTCAGCCGTTGGATCAAGATGTGATGGCTCCCATTATTCTCCCCGACAACCTCCGCGCGTCTCACTCCACCGCCGGCCTCTTCCACCATTCGCGGTCGGCGACGCCATCGCCGCCTCGCCGCGCCACCCTCTTCCCCGCCGCCCATAGCTTCCCTCTAAGCCCCAGAGCTCTTCGCACGAGGGTGCTGTCACCGGCGCTAAAGTTTTTTGTTATCCTCTTCGATTTCCTTCCATTCTCTCCACGAGAAGAGAAACTGTGCTATAGATCGAAATTTCTCCCACCCGGTGGTTACAGAGCTCCGGCGAAACGCCATGGCAGAGCCGAGGCGGATCAGCTGCAGATAGGAGAACCTCCCCAATTATTTGTCCTTTTCCAGTTCCCCCAACTCTAGATAGAAAACCAAAAAAAAAAGCAGCCTGGCAGAAGCGCCAGTGCGGCAGGGGAAGACGGAGAATCGTTGATCCCTCTCGTCTCCGGTGCTCTCTCTCGCACCACCTGACATTGCTTCCTGCGCGTTCGACGACCTTTCACCTGGTAGAGCCTGCTTACTCTATCTTGGGATTTGAGCACGTGTTGTTCGATGAAATGCCTAGCAAGGTTAAGGTTTTGTCAATTTCTTGTTCCAAAAGTGGGTGACATCCTGTGTTTCTTTTCTATGTTGCACAGCCTTGCAGAACAATAACAGAACAAAACTAGTCTTCGTGTTTAGTTGTAGTTATACAGATGATACACTAACTATTTTCTAATCTTGCAGTTAGTTCATATTTTTGCCTTTTGCTACTATATTACAGATAACAATGGATCGAATTTCTTCCTTTGCAGATTGAACTAGTCGGCATTGATTACATATCCATTTTTGCATGCCGATGGTGTTTGATGTACTCTAAGTAAGGATTGGATCTGAATATACAGCTGAATGGCATCTATAGTGTTTGGTCAAAGAAATTTCCTTGCCTTTCATGTGAGAAGGAACACAGTGAATGAGTTGTTCCAGCATGATCCTTTTAGTTTTAGCATACAGAGGAGGTGGAAAAAGCCAGTTGATTCAGCAAGAACTCGTCTGGAGGGCAGAACAAGGGATCATAGGCTGGATAAGCTGATGACTCAACTGAAGAACTTGAGGCTGACCTTGGATTTACACGAGTTGATATCTCAGCAGAGGAACGGCTACGCATCTTTACAACTCCTCTCCAGGTGGAGACATGAGATTGGCCTAAACATTGAGATTGGTGCTTTCCTCAAGAAATATCCCCACATTTTCGACATTTATGTGCACCCAATCAAAAGGAATGAATGCTGTAAGGTCACCCCAAAGATGTCTGATTTGATTGCAGAAGAAGATGCTGTCATCAGGGGAAATGAGCCTTCTGTTGTTCAGCGGCTGAAGAAGCTTCTCATGTTGTCTAAAGATGGAACTCTGAATACACATGCATTGTGGCTCATAAGAAGGGAACTTGGGCTGCCCGATGACTACCGGTGCTCTATACTACCAAACCATCAGTCTGATTTTTCTCTAGGTTCCCCTGATACTCTGACATTGGTCACTAGGGATGAAAATCTAGCTGTAGCCAATGTTGAAAAATGGAGAGTGAAGGAATATACAGAAAAATGGTTAGCTGAATCTGAGACAAAATATGCTTTTCCTATAAACTTTCCAACCGGCTTTAAGCTCGAGAAAGGTTTTAGGGAAAAGCTTGGGAACTGGCAGAGGCTTCCCTACGCTAAGGCTTATGAAAAGAATGAATTGCATCCAATCCGCAATGTTGAGCGGCTCGAGAAATGTATTGTTGGCATTCTTCATGAGCTTTTAAGCTTGACAGTAGAAAAGATGGTACCACTTGAGAGGTTGTCCCACTTTAGAAGACCTTTTGATACGGAGGTAAACCTGCGGGAACTTATTCTTAAGCACCCTGGCATATTTTACATCTCAACCAAAGGAAGCACACAGACTGTCATTCTTAGAGAGAGTTACAGTAAGGGATGCCTAGTTGAGCCTAACCCTGTCTACAATGTAAGAAGGAAAATGCTAGGTCTTATTTTGTCAGGATGTCGTGGCATTGATGAAATGGACAGTGCAATTCGATTTGCTGAGGAGCACAACCAGGAAAGCAGTGCATAGAATGACATGTGCCAGACAAACACCATGAATGCCTTGCTGGAGGAAGATCAAAGTGGGATTAGCCAAAGAATTAACCTAATGACCAGGAAGGGATTGCTGATATTTGTTGTGGCTAAAGATTAGGCTTTGAATTGATTGAGCAACATGAGTCCGCAGTGCACGCCCCCCCCCCCCGCCCCCCCAAAAAAACCACTTCTTAAAGTTATATGAACATTATTATGATGGGTGTATGTGTATCATTTCTAAAAGGATATACTTGACCTGTTCAAGAATCATATATGGCTGAGAAAAGTAATACATTGACTAGATTGCTTAAAACCACAAACCATTTGTTTTAATCTGTAACATTTTTTGGAGTACATGTGTTGAGCTAAAAGCTAATGATGTCACCTGTATGGTTGCTGATAATAAGTTTGCAACTCTTGACACATAGGTGGCAGAGCTTCATCTGGTGATGACCTTAGAAGATTGTGCAATCTAAGAAAGTCAGCTGTCGTGAGCAAAGGCTCTGCACCTAGGGAGGAATGCATCACAGTGCTTAGCAGCTAACAATGAAGAGGCACTCGAGCAGGGTCAGATACTAAAGAGTACTCGTGAGACTGTGAAAATCTGTAGGGTCAGACACTGGGGCACCGTCTGTAGGGAGTTTCGTATTCACATCAACCGGCGTGGAGCAATGTTTTCAATCAAACATGTCAGTACGGTCAAGAATCTCAATCATATTACTGATGATAGGAAAGAAAGAGTTCTAAGTTTATATGTTTAACATGCATACCTAGAAAATAATGGAGAGTGCCCAAATCCTTAATAGAGAATCCTGTTGAAGAGCGTCAATAATACGCTGGAGTAAGCTGGTAGAAGAAGTTGTCAGTATAATGTCATTCACATAAAATAGAAAATAGATAGTATTTGTGCCATGGTGATAGACGAAGAGAGACGTGTCTGACTTGGCTTTGACAAATCTAAGCTACAGAAGATGAGAGACAAACCTGTTGAACTATGCTCATGGCACCTATTTGAGCCCATAAAGAGAGCGGTTGAGGTGTCACACATAATCAGGATGACTAAAATCCTCAAAACCAGAAGGCCAAGAACAATAAACTGTCTTAGATAGGGTACCATGGACAAAAACATTGTTGACATCTAGCAGATGGATAGGCCAAGAGCATGAGAGAGCTAGAGAAAGGACAGTCTGTATTGTTGTTGGCTTGACAATAGGATTGAATGTCTCTGAAAAATCAACACTTGGTCGCTATGTGAAACCCCAAAGAACTCAACGAGCCTTGTAGCGCTTAAGAGAACCATTGGCTGGGTGTCAATAGGAAAAGTAGCTCTCGAGCATCGGCTGAAAATCCGATGAAGACATAGACGATAGATGCGTGAAATAAAATAAAAAGGCTTATCGTTCAAAGAGCCAATGATGCTCCGAAAAGTGAAGATGACGAAAGTGCGAAGCTAGATAGATAACGGTATTGTTAGAACTAGGCTCGATAGATTGAATTGAATCAAGACAGTATAGGACCAAGACTAATGGCATAGAGACGATGGAGGCTAAATTGAACGTAACAACGAAAAAGAAGGAACGAGGTCATCAGTTGCTTATCAGCCGAATGTTCGATACAGTCCTATATCTAATCTCATTGGTTATCTGAGCCGATGGGGAATGAAACCCTTTAGGTCTTGACACCATACCCGTCATAGATTGAACTCAACCGAGATAGTATCAGGGCGAATTTGACGTAACCGAATTGATCACTAGCGGATTAATTGTTGGACGATAATATAAGGCGAGCAGTAAAGATAACTCATTAGCTACTCATTTCAATGAAATACCGCACGAGAACCGATCGTACCAACAGCTCAATCCACTGCCACCAATCTCGTAGGTCGAACCTAACCGATGTAGCATGATATCGGGGATGGCAAAGGGAGACCGATGTACCAATGAGCCTTATGTGAACATGATGCGGTACGTCTGATTAGGCTAAGAGGTCAGACCTAACCGATGTAGTCTTAGACAGAACACAATAAATCATAATAATAACGGGACTTATCCCTTTGCCAGAGATTGAACTTAATCGATGTAATCTTACGACGAGAGCCAGAACCCGCTAGAGTAAAAGCTAGACAAGATAGGGTGACGATGCGTTGAAGTTATATTGTATAGTCTATTGATGATCCCTTTATAGGCTTCAGGAATCCATATTTATATCTTGGATTTACAAGAGTCCGACGTAGTTATAGACAACTCTCGAATAATATTTCTTAAATATATAAGAAAACTAATATATAAGAAGTTATAAAACTAATTAAATTTATCTAGCTTACATAATATATTTTATATAGTAAAGTACCATATCGTGGTTCTTATGACTACTACTCAGACTCGGTTCAATCTGATGAATAATCTTGTATCTTTAATCAGACCGAATCTGCTCTCAACCCATCTGATCGACTCTGTTACTGCATCAATCGACTTTTCTTTATTAGCTGATCAATTCTCTTCTTCATTGGCTGATCCTAAGCTATTCAAATTTTGACGTTAATACTGACTAAAACCATTTCTGTATCAGTGCTGTCATACAGGATACGTCACAACACATGCAACAAGTAGTAGTCTCATCCTATCTCTGAAGCTCATATCATCTGTTCAACCATGAGTGCTCCCTTTCTTTCTACTTCCCTTGCTGTTCTAACCACCCTCTCTTTGCTTGCTCTATCATTGAGTGCTGCAGCTCATGATATTCTACCACCGAAATCCAAGAGAACGAAACAAACATCTTGCAGTCATCGATGGTACATTATCAGGTGACTTTTACACCATCTTACGCTAAGTCGTTCACCTTCTCAATTTAATAGTCCAATTTAGTTGACAAGGACATCGGCTGGAGCGCAAACCATGGGCCATGCTTTGCTTTATCCACACCACAAAAATATTTTATCATTATGTGCTAACCAAACTCTCATGAAAAAAAAGGTTTTCTTTGTGGCGTTTTTCTTATACATGCATGTAGGACCATGGCTAACTATGAGAATATAATAGTCATGGCTAGATAGTTCTATGATGAAAGAATCCTTTGTCACTGTATGTTATACGAACTCCTATGATAAAAAAATGTCTTGCTCGTGAAATTTTTGTTTTGCAAAGTGACGTTTTATGATGTGTTAATTAATTCCTTATTAAAATCAACCAAGGCTAACCATTATGATATTTCTAAAAAAAATCTTAAATCAATGATGTTTTACATGTTCGTCATAGAATGTTTTTTTATAGCAAATGTTTATCATGTTGTCCATAAGAAGTTGCATTTTCTTACGTGCAATCTTCCAACAAACAAAGTTCTGTGCTCATCAAGTTGCATAGCTTTTACACAAAGGGTGAAACAGATAAGGAGTGAACTTCATATTTAGTCTCACATACTTGTTTCAGAACCGTCAGAATTAGGTGAAAGAATGAGCTTCATCCTCAGCAGAAATGAGCATTTGTACTATGTACTTCATGCTTGGCCTCTTGTTTCTACCTTCTTCCAAGCATGAAATGGCCAATTTGATTACTAGCCTAGCCTGCAAATGATTAAAGTCACCATTCAATCGATCATCCATCAAGTCCATAATCCATGCTTCATTGTTGTTCTCTAGTTTGTCAACAACCTTCTTAATCACGCTTCTCACATCAGTTTCTAGTCCCTCTTTCTCATCCACCACCCAGTGCGAAAACCTCCTCCCTTTCACTAGTTCAAGAAGCACAACTCCGTAGCTATACACATCAACCTTCTCGGTGATCGGAAGGCTAGAAACCCACTCAGGAGCCATATATCCTCTCGTTCCCCGAATCCGCGACATTTCAGAACCAGACCCATCTCTATTCAACAACTTGGACAAGCCAAAGTCAGTGATCTTAGGCTCCATATCCACATCCAATAATATGTTCTCGGGTCTCATGTCGCAATGGATGATCCACTCAAGGCACTCGTCGTGAAGATACGCCAACCCCTTGGCCACACCTAGAGCAATGTTGAACCTTTGCTTCCATCCAAGAAATTTGCTAGAATCTCTTGTATCAAATAGTACTTTGGCCAATGATCCATTCTCAATGTACTCATAGACCAAAATTCTATGTGATCCTGTTGAGCAGAAGCCCCACATTCTCACGAGATTAATATGATAAATCCTACCAATCACACTCAATTCAGCTTGGAAAACATCCTCACTCTGGCTCACATCTTGTAGTACCTTGACGGCCACCACCCTCTCATCGTCTAAAATCCCCTTGTATATTACACCTGACCCACCTCGACCGATCTCGTCATGGAACTTTTTAGTTGCCCTCTCCAACTCTGGGTAGCTATATGCGCGAAAATGGCTAGTAACCATCCTGTACCCTTCATCCAGTGGAGAAACCTGGCATGGCCTGAAAACTCCCTTGTTGGAAAAGAGCCAGCAGCCAAATGAGATAACAAACACCTCAATGACAAAAATCGCAGATAGGAATCCATAGAAGTAGAACCATATCGACTTGCCCTGATTACTGCTTGAGCTCAACGACACATCGGAGAAATTGAGCAGGAACTCCGTTGAGTTCGCACCGCTGCATCCGGCAATCTCTTCCTCAATGGCAAGGCCATGGCCATCACGGCGCTTTTGCCATTGGTGGACGCGTATCTCTGGCATGTCGAGATCAGCCGGGACCTTGAGATAGGCCGTCCCGAGCAGGCCAGGGAACGTTCTGCCATTGAACAAGAGGCTCTTAGGGTAGCATTCGCCTGTGCCCTGCTTGTACACGAACACCACGCACGACGGCTCGTTCATGCACCGCGCCGTGCACTCGTGTAGCGACAGGTAATAGTTGCTGTTGAGGTCGAAGCCCCAAAAGTCGGTGTGCGGCAGCGCCACCAGCTTCATCGCCCGTGGCTGGCCGCCGCCGTCGGTAGAGTTGAACATTGGCTGGCAGCCTCTGCTCCAGTCGCTCAGGTCGGCGCGCACGTACCCTGGTGCGCAGACGCAGACTGGAGCCGGCGAGTAGAGGCAGACGGCGTTGGCGCCGCACACGCCGTGGATGAAGCACGGGTTGCTGAACGCCATCCACGACACCAACCATGTCCTGCTCGTCTCATCCAAGCTATAAAGCCTAAGGTTACCGTCCGTGTCCAGCGTCAGCCTCCGCTTGACAGCGTCGCCCAGATCAGCAGCGTCGAAGGTCGCATTGTCGCTGGAGAAGAAATGGCCGGAGGCGTCGAAGAAAGCTTCCCTGGTGAAGTTGTAGTAGATGTTGCGGTTGTTCTGCCAGTAGCTGTAGTAGGGGTTGGGCCAGTAGATGCTGGACATCTTATGGTTGTCGTACACCAGCGAGAGCATGGAGTAGTCGTTGAAGCGGAAGCTGTAGAAGCCGGCGGCGAGGAGCTTGTCTGCCGAGACTATCACTTCGCCGGCAGCGATGCGCTGGGTGGGAAGCAAGGTATCGGTAGGGTGGTCGAAGCTCTGCCATAGGACGTTCCCGAGCGCGTCCTCGATGGCGAGGTTGCCGGAGTCGCGCAGCCGCGAGCGAGCAGCGGTGGCGTTGGCCACGGTTGAGTTCCATACCACCTCGCCGTCGTAGTCGGTGAGGACGAGCGCGCCGCGGCTGCCGTGGAGCGCGAGGCGGGAGCGCTTGCTGTGGACGGGGCGGGCGCGGTTGGCGGACCAGACGACGGCGCGATCGGCGGCGCGCGCGAACCAGACGGAGAAGGTGAAGACGGTGGGCGAGACGTCGTAGAAGCCGGCGGCGAAGGTGCCGTCCTGGGAGAGCAGGACATCGGTGGCGTGGTCCTCGACGGCGATGGTGGCGCCCCGGAGGAGGCTGTCGCGCGCCGCGCACGGGAATGGACGTGACAGCGAGAGGAGGAAGACGACGACGAGGAGCAGCGGTAAGGTGTCGGCGGCGCGAAGGGCACTGCTACAACCGCTCATGGCCGTTGCCGGTGAATGGTGATCGGAGGTGGCGAGGATGCGATTGTCAATGCTGAGGTGTTGAGTACTTGAGTTAATTAAACAAATTAAGTAGTACAATGTATGACAATTATCTGGACAATTATATTTCTTTGACCATTCCAGCAAGTCGAATGAAGAGATAAGGGTCATCCCGAAGAAACGTCATTCGGTTGTTTACTCATGCATGAGAGGTACGATGCTTGTTTTGGCTGTATATTCGAGGTAAATGTCGTTTTTTATTGCAAAGTCCAACCGGAAGTTATTCTCCTCTGTAGGATAACTTACAAAAAAAAAATCAAAATCTGTTAAGTATTCCAAAACGTTACACCGTCTGCACTGTGAATATAAGACCAATTATGTATCAGAGCTGTCATACAAGATACATCCCAACACATGCAACAAGGTGCTAGTCATTACTCAAGCTATGCTCATCCTAGCTCTGAAGCTCACATCATCGTTTGAACCATGAATTCTCCCTTTATTACTATTTCCCTTGCTGTTCTCACCACCTTCTCTTTGATCGCTCTGTTGCTCTACCATTGAGCGTTGCAGCTCATGATATTCTACCACTCAACTCCTCTCGTTGTCGACGATTATGAAACCAACATCCTGCAGTAATTTGATGGCGCATTCTCATGTGGCTTCTACAACATCTACACTAACGCCGTCGTCTTGTCAATTTGGTACTCCAATTCAGCTGACAAGGCCATCGTCATCGTCTGGTGTAACAACTTCTATTACCAGCGGCTATCGTGCCCATAGGCTATCTCAGCAACGTCCTAGTATATATAGTTGATGCAGGATTCTCGGTGCTGCAAAAAAAAAAAAAGATGGCAATTTGGGCAAACACCTGTAAAGTAGTATCTTCATCATATAAGCAGTAGAAAAGGTGCATGCTCGAGGCTCTATTCTGTTGTTAATAATTTCAGTTTTTTGAACAATAGTTCCTAGACAGCAAAAACTGCTTAAACATCAACATCACAGCTTGACGACGACCATTCTTAGCCGATCCTCGCCCCACAAGGCTGCGCGCAGCAAACTAAAGTCAGTTCATTGGATTCTGCAACTTCGTAGTATTCACAATGAAGCATCATCTGCTAGCTGTACATGTAAGAGGGGCCCCACCTTGACTGCTGGATTTTTAGCTGATCTTGTTGCTTTCATTGATCTCTCCTAGATGAATCACTTAACATGCATAAGGACTTGTAGCTGCGCTCAGAGGGTAGGATAGTCTAATTAGGAATCCCTGTCACCAGTGGTCAGACTGCTGTATGCTACAGCCCATCCCTCCCACAATTGCAAGGCACCGAAGAAAAATCCGACAGGTTGAACCTTCAGTAACGAAAGCGATGGTTTGACAAATTAGAGCAGAAGAAAAATAATGCCTTTTTCAAGAATAACCTTTCCTAGGAACTTTAAGATTGTGAGTTTTTCTGTGCCAGTTCATTTTTGTAGCCAAGTACAACTAGAAGTTCTCCTCTTCAGCAGGGTAACTTCAAAGAAGTCATAAACTGAGGGTACTCAGAATGTCACATCCATTGAATGCAAATTTTAGACTGAGACTAACACTCTTATCAGACCTGTCAGACAAAGCTCACTGAAGAACCTGAAATAAAGAGGTAGTCCCGCTATATTCATCATGAGTTGCAGCGGTGACAATCAGTCTCGACGATCGCGATAATATACATCTGATTTCTCAATCCAAAAGGAAGAAGAACACATACAGCATGCTCAATCAAAAAGTAAGGACATGCAAAAAAAAAAAGAAGGAATACTGACCTGAAGTTGATCAGCAAATTTGATGGGTTCATTGCAGATAAAATGAATTTAAGGAAAGCACAGTAAACTATGATGTAACAGTACATGATAGACTAGGTTAGATCATATCTAGTGAAGACGAATCAGGCCTTTTTCTGGAATAGAAAGGGAATCAAGTTTGATCAAAATAAGTGGATGGGATGTGCAACCACTGTTCACTCAGGAGTTTGGTACTAATCATGCAGTGTCCCTATATACTGAGTTTCTGCACTAAGATGAGCTTCATGCACTGACATCATCCCCACCGAGGAATGAGCAATCACCTATTAGAATTAATTTAAGAAATCCAATCATATAAACAACCAGAATTTTTTTTCATCTACTCGGTGATTTCCCTGTTACTATTCGAGTAATAATTCATCCCAGGTAGGTCTTCTTCATCATCGGTAACTCCATTGAGGGTTTTTTATCTCCAGGAGACGGCCAAAAGTTGCTAATGCATCATAAAATTTACGGATCTTGAGATATCCCCTTATTGCAGAAACATCAGATTCTCTGAGGTCGGCCTTATCTATGATTATTTCAATGGCTCTAATGAAGTAATCATCCATACCCAGGTTCAATAGACCTTCAGCTAGCATATGGAAGGATGAATACTCTGGTATGAAACCCTTGTCAACCATCTCAAACATGAAATCAAAAGCTTCTTTAATAGAACCTCCACCACGACAGAGCCCACGAAAAACAATCTTATACGTCAAAGCATCAGGGGCCTCACCAACTTCAGTCATCTCCCTGAAAAGATTCAGGGCATCTCTGGTATTATTCCTTCTGAAGAGAGACTGAATCACAGGATTGTAAGCTTTTGGAGTAGACCTCATCCCTTTTATCCGCATACCTCTGAGTAGCTTCAAAGCAACTTGTGTCCTACCAGCCTTGCATAAACCGTTAATCAGCGTACCGTACGTAACAACATCCACTTCAAATCCATTTGCAGTCATAGTCTGTAAAATATCAGCAGCTTTCTTGATGTCACCTTGCTTGCAATAATGAGTTAGAATAGAATTGTAAGTGATATTGTTAGGTTGCAACCCTTCACTCGTCATTTGATTAATAAGTTCATTACCATCATCAATCCTTTTGTCCTTGCACAAACCATCAATGAGAGTATTGAATGTGATTGCATTCCTCGAAATGCCCTGCAGATCCATTTGATCAAAAACCTCCTCTGCTTCTTCTATTCTCATTTTCTTGCATAACCCATCGATTATAGTGTTATATGTAACTGTACTTCGAGGACAACCAACAGACTCCATCTCTTTTAACAAATCTAGGGCTTTAGCAAGCTTCCCAAGCGAGCAAAAGTTGTCAATCAAAGTATTGTAGGTAACTTCATCTGGGGTGCATCCACTGCCTTTCATCTCTTCAAACAATCTAAGTGCAAGTTGAGGGTCTCCTACTTTGCAGAGTGCATTAATCAGAATATTGAAAGTATAAACATCTGGAGAGAGTCCCTTCAGTGTCACCTGACGTGCAAGGTCCAAGGCTTCCTCAAGTCGATTCCCTGAGCACAAGGCAACAATGAGAGTGTTGAATGTGGTAATGTCAGGCAAACAACCCCCATCCACCATCTGATTCAAAATTCCTTTCGCCTCTTCGAGCTGTCCATTTTTACAAAGGCAATTCACAACAATATTGTACGTGAAAACATCTGGATCATGGCCTTCTTGAACCATCACATTCATGACTTTGAGGGCA
This sequence comes from Oryza coarctata, assembly GCA_030770085.1. Taxonomy (NCBI): domain Eukaryota; kingdom Viridiplantae; phylum Streptophyta; class Magnoliopsida; order Poales; family Poaceae; genus Oryza; species Oryza coarctata. The sequence goes on from CM061483.1 coordinate 871,388, forward strand.
TGCCCAACATGACCATTTTGGCAGAGACCGTTAACAAAAGTGTTATATGTGATCTGGTCAGGTTCAAACCCATCGGCGATCTCCTTCTGTATATATCCAAGAGCATCCTCCACCCTCCCCAGCTTGCAGTACCCATTGATCAAAACATTAACCGTCACCCTCGTCGGTGAGCACCCCATTTCCAACATCCTGGCCTTCACCCTCAACGCAGCATCGATGCTCCCCTCCTCAACAAATCCTTGCATCAGGGTGGTAAACGTCATCTCGTCAGGCGCCACGCCGTTGCTAGACATTTCCTCAAGCATGAGAACTGCAGTCCTCACCTGATGTGCTCGACACAACGCCTTCATCAGTGTGTTGAATGTGACCACATCAGGCTCGACCCCCCTAGCACGCATCTCTGAGTACACTGTCTCGAGGAGCTTCATCTTGCTCCCCTCCACAAGAACATTGAGGAGGTGATTGTACAACACGGTGTCTGCCTGAATGCCGAACAGTGGGTCGAGCTGATTCAGAACCAGGTCGACGGCATCGTCGAACAGCTGCTGCCGCGCGTAGCTCTCCAGGAAAGAGTGGACTACGCCGAATCTCACCTGGTGCCCCTCCCGCCGCATCTCCGTGACGAGCACCTTCATGTGGTCGACCGCGCCAGCCGCCGCCCCGAGCTGCCAGATGATCTCCTCGTAGACCTCGGGGCCCGGCGCGAAGTCCTCCCGCGCGAGCGCCGCGTTGAGCAGCCGGAGCGCCGCGTGGGCATCCGGTTGCTCGCGCAGAGCGGTTAGGAGCTGATCTTGGTCCGCCGCCCTGAGAGGGGCGGGACGTGCCCGGGCGCGGGCGCGGCGCCACGTGAGCGGAGGTCCTACTCCGACATGGCGCGGGCACGGCAGCGCCCGAGGAGCGGAGCAAACGCGGGGCATGGGGGTGATGAGGCAAGAGGGAGGAAGCGGGAAAAGGCGCGGCGACGGCGAGCTGAGCCTGGCCGGCCGGTGAGGGGAGAGACGAGAGAGAGAGTGAGCTCTCCGCGGATTGAGTTATCCAGACATGGAGGTGCTGAACCGCCGATACAGCCCAGCACGAAGAAGCGCTCGTCCCGTTATCTCGTAGCCCTTTGAACTAAACGCCCGGACGGACATGCCTTGGAGTTTAGGCGTTTTGACTAAGGAAAAAATCCATGTACTCCCTCAACTATCGGCAGAGTAAAATCCTCCCTTAACTATAACACTGGATCAATTTACCTATCCTAGTGGAACCCACATGTTACTGGTCTTCCTTCTCAACATCTCTCATTCCTCTTCCTATTCTCTAGCCGTCACCGCTTTAACCGGACTGTCCTTTTATCTCATCATTACTCGATGCCTCCTCTATTGCTACCTCTTCTCTCTAGCATCTGTTGGCTATGGCCTTAACCGTAATTCAGAGATGAATGGTGGGCAGCAGTTCACGCCAACAAGAAAGAGAAGGATAATGGCAAAGATGAGGTGGACAATCTTCGCACCTACGATAGCTATGTCTCAACATCACCATTACGTCTTCCTCTCCACGTCCCCCTGATGGCTCATCTCTGGATCTAGGCCATTGTTTCACTGTAACCTCTCCATCGCCTCCTCCTCTATAAGCTCAATACAGATGAGCTCGTTGACCTCCGCTAACCTAATATCTCTTTCTCCACTTTCTCATTCTCACTAACAACCTCCTCCCCTCTAACTCCTCTCCCTTCACCCCTCACTGCCATCCTCGTCGGCTAGATCAAGCTCACAAAGCGGGAGAACATGGCCTCCTACTTTCCCTATGCTCTGCCTTTGCTGCCTACGACCTTGTCGACATCATGGCTTTCGCTTCTTGTTCCTGTGGAGTGGAAGTGAGGAAGATGGTGGCCAACCTAGGCTTTTGTCTTTCCCCTCTTCTCTTCCTCCCTCTCCCTTCACCCTCTTCATTCTATGGGTGGTGGTCAAGGGCAACGGTGGAGCAGCCAAGCTCGAGGGCATAGGCAGCAGCGAGGTGGAGTCAGAGTCGAGGTTGTGGTGGGTGATGTGCCAGGCTAAGGTGACGGGCGATAGACTCATCAACTATGTGGCACATCAACGACCGATGAGCACCTCAAGCTTCCTCGTTGGTCATATGAAACAAAGAGGTTTCGGTGGTGGCAGCTTGTGCTTCTCGGCAATTGATTCTCGGTCCTCCATGACAGTCGTATTGTAGAGTTGGTTAAATCACGATGGTGGTGGTTTGCTCAAGTTTGGGAGAAAAGGAGAGAGATAGGCTACATAAATGTTATGTAAGCGTCACATGATATCAAATAAATATCAGGTCAACATACTACATGGATATTATGTAGGATAAAACCACCCATAAAATCGTGTAAGAAGGTAAATTGGTTCGATTTTAACAGTTAGGGAGAATGATTTTACATTTAAGTAACCATAGATGAGGGAGATAAATATACTTTTTCCTTTGATTAAATCTCATCCTCTCATAAATGAGGGAGATAAATGGACTTTTTCTCTTGATTAAATCTCTTCCTCTCAGAAAATTAATCCGGGGTTACTTTCATATTAGCAATGCAATTGTCTAAATCAGTAAAACTGCTACAAATTAAGATTACACAAAATGGAAATAGCATTGATGTTTTGATGATGTCCTTGGGCCCACCTGCCATCCATAGATTCGTCATCCATAGCGAATGGCATCAATGAAACCCACGTCTTTAAGCAACTAAGGATAATGTGAACAGAAATAAAAAGCTAGCATCTCTCTTTTTATTATTTTCACCATGAAATTTACAAGATATATTATGCAGCCGCCAAATTTCTAATTGTTTGTTTCTCCATTGACCAGGCTTACTGTAACGGCTTAATTAGGTATACGGACGCAGGGGAACATGGTAACCTGCAAAAAGAAGAAAAGGAAACAAGTTTTTTATTCATTGCAAAACATAAACATGAGAAACTTGATCAAAGAGGTTAAACTAAAACAGATAATATATCTGAACTTAGCCAGCTATGTTAACACAAATAAATAACTAACCTGCGCAGTTAGTCCCTCTGTGTAGCGGATTGCCACATTCTTTCGCAACATTAACCCACTTTGATAAAGAAATTTTAGCCTTGTCTGCTTCTGTAAATGTGTCACAGATGCACCTGACATCTGCACTCTGCACTGTTTGGCAGCAACGTGAATGTCTCTTTGGGAACTGGTCACCCAAATGTCTTTCGATGTTGTGATAGCATCCATCCTTGTGCATCACAATATCTTTCTCCCTCTGGCATCCTTCAACTCGTAAATGGCTCGGAGAAGAAGAGATGGCTACAAAGAAAATGAGGCAAAACACTCCAACTTTAGAAATAGCCATCTTGTTGTAGTTGATGCTAATATTTGAGTGTTCGTTGCTCCATATTTGTGCATGATATGCACAAGAAGGGTTCTATATATAGTGGTAATGCAAAGTCACGTATGGTCTCTTTGTAATAAACCATTCGCTTATTTTTTTCATATCTACTATGCAATGATATCCAAAGGCCAATTTCTTCGTATCTCTAATATATCCTGATCAAGATATATCTTGTTTGGATTGGTGCATTTATTTAGTTATTTTTAAGAGATGGAAAATAAATATGTTTAATACTATTGATGGACTACTTGAATATATTCTTATTTAATATAAATATGCTATGCTATTTGGATTATTCTCATTTAATATCATGTCATAGCATATAAAGGCTAATGTCTGAACTCATATTATTTCTGGCATATCCTGAAGATATATTTTTCTCATACCTCAGATTGGTGCATTTATTTATTTATTTTTAAGAACCGGAAGATACGTTAATTTTTTGAAACTATTGATAAAATACTTGGATATATTCTCATTTAACATAAATGCACTATGATATTTGGGTGATTCTCATTTATTATCCATATATTGCTATACATAGGAAGGATTTATACTCATTTATTAAAACTACCGATAGACAATTAGGATATAGTATGGTACTACCAAGTATAGCATCGAGGGTGCTCCTAATGCCCTACCACTAGGCAGGCCTCTCATCTCCTGGTACCCCTACCTCACGACTGTAAATATATGTCTAAAATTTCTAAGCATAACATTTCAATAGAAGATGTTAAACCTACTCTGTTATGTTGTGAAGACTATTTCTTTAGAAGGATCTAAAGTAACTTAGTGTGTATGGATAGCAGGTTGCATAGTGATTTCAATATGCCCAAGCAATTTCGAATTTCAAAGTGATTATCTTGTGCCTAAAGGAAGATCTAACAAAACAATCGGATATATATGAAATACATACTGCAAATACTACTCGTCAGTGCCAAGGAAGGAGATAATGTAGAGTACGATGTAAATATATTAAGCATGCATATATGTTGTGCCATGATATATAAGTAAAGATTTCAGTTTGTAAGCCCCTGATTTATAAATGAGGTGACTCTAATTATGATGAAGATAATTTTATAATTTGTGAAAAGTTTCTTAGATATTCATCAAACATTAGTAATGTTCTGTTTCACTTTTTTTGCTTTAACCATTTTCTAACATAATTTCACTGTCACTGATGTTTGTCAAGTTGTCCATTAGAACCTACACTTTGTTACAATCTTCCAACTAACAAAGTTCATTAGTGCTCACCAAGTTACATAGCTTTTAGACAAAAGGTGACATAGATGATGAGTGAACTCCATATTAAGTCTCACATACTTGTTTCAGAACTGACAAAATTAGGTGAAGGTATGGGCTTCATCTTCAGTAGAAATGAGCATTTGCAATAACTTGGCCTCTTGTTTCTATCTTCTTCCAAGCATAAGACGGCCAATTGGATTACAAGCCTTGCCTGCAGATTATTAAATTCACCATTCAACCGATCATCTATCAAGTCCATAATCCATGCTTCGTTGTTGCTCTCCAGTCTGTCGATAACCATCTTAGCCACGCTTCTCACGTCAGTTTCTAGTCCCTCCTTCCCATCCACCACCCAGCCTGAAATCCTTCTCCCTTTCACTGGTTCAAGAAGCACAACTCTATAACTGTACACATCAACCTTCTCTGTGGCCGAAAGGCTAGAAACCCATCCAGGAGCCATATATCCTCTTGTCTCCCGAATCCGCAACATTTCAGAACAAGACCCATCTCTATTCAACAACTTGGACAAGCCAAAGTCAGTGATCTTAGGCTCCATATCTTCATCCAACAATATGTTTTCCGGTTTCCTATCACAGTGGATGATCCACTCAAGGCACTCGTTGTGAAGATATGCCAGGCTCTTGGCCACACCTAGAGCAATGTTGAACCTTTGCTTCCATCTTAGAAACTTGCTAGAATCTCCCCTGCATGTAGTAGTTTGGCCAATGATCCATTCTTAATGTACTCATAGACTAAAATCCTGCGTGTTCCTTCTGAGCAAAAGCCCCACATTCTCACAAGATTCATATGATAAATTCTACCAATCACACTCAATGACAAAAATAGCAGATAGGAATCCATAGAAGTAGAACCATATAGACTTGCCCTGATTATTGCTTGAGCTCGACGACACATCGGAGACATTGAGCAAGAACTCATGTGAACTTGCACTGCTGCATCTGACAATGTCTTCCTCAATGGCAAGGCCGCGGCCATCGCCGTGCTTTTGCCGTTGGTGGAGGTGTACCTCTGACATGTCGAGATCAGCAGGGACCTTGAGATAGGCCGTCCCAAGCATGCCGGGGTACGTTCTGCCATTGAACACGAGGCTCTTGGGGTAGCACTCACCTTTGCACTGCTTGTACTGGAACACCACGCACGACGGCTCGTTCATGCACCGTGCCGAGCACTCGTCCAGCGACAGGAACTCGCTATCGTTGAGATCGAAGCCCCAGAAGTCGGTGCGCGGCAGCTCCACCAGCTTCTTCGGTCGCGGCCGGCCGCCATTGTCGGTGGGGTTGAACGTTGGCCGGCAGCCTCTGCTCCAGTCGCTTGGGTCGGCGCGCGCATACCCCGGCAAGCAGACGCACGCCAGCGCTGGCGAGTAGAGGCAGACGGCGTTTGCACCGCACACGCCATGGATGAAGCATGGGTTGCTGAACTCCATCCACGACACCAACCATGTCCCGGTCGTCTCATCCAAGCTGTAAAGCCTGAGGTTGCCGTCCGTGTCTAGCGTCAGCCTCCTCCTGACGGCGACGTTCTCGCCCAGATCGGCGGCGTCGAAGGTCGCGTTGCCGCTGGCTAAGAAATGGCCGGAGTTATCGAAGAAAGCTTCCCGGGTGAAGTTGTAGTAAATGTTGCGGTTATTATGCCAGTAGCTGTAGTAGGGGTTGGGCCAGTAGATGCTGGACACCTCGTGGTTGTCGTAGACCAGCGAGAGCATGGCGTAGTCGCTGAAGCGGAAGCTATAGAAGCCGGCGGCGAGGAGATTGTCTGCTGAGACCGTCGCTTCGCCAGCGGTGATGCGTTGGGTGGGAAGCACGGTGTCCATAGGGTGGTTGATGTTAAGTCTAATCCGTGCACGTTTATGTTTGCATATGTCATACTTAGATAATGCGTATTTTTCTTCTAAGTTTAGCTAGCTGCATGTACGGTGTAGTGGCCAGAACTGTGCTGCGTTCACCGTGCGGCCAGTAGGCCTTCCGTCACGTACTGCAGGAAACGTTTCCGTGCTTTAGGCGTACACGACACAGTGTGAGCGGGCGTGGCGGGGGATTGTGGACCATGTAAACACCGTATTAATAAAGAGAAAAACTCAGACAAAAAGCACGGTTGTTGCCGACGCATATCCTATGTGTTCAGAGTTTCCACCATGTTCGCATGCGTGAGAGAAGCGGTGAACGCGGTCTCCGATCATCGTCGTGCCGCTATTCTGGTGGTCCGGCGACAACAGTTGAAGCACTGCCATAGGACATTCCCCCGCGTGTCCTCGATGGAGAGGTTGCCGGAGTTGTGCAGCCGCGCGCGAGCGGCGGTTGCGTTGGCCACAGTTGAGGTCCATACCACCTCGCCGTCGTAGTCGGTGAGGACGAGCGCGCCGCGGCGGCTGTGGAGCGCGAGGCGAGAGCGCTTGCTGTGGATGGGGCGGGCGTGGTTGGCGAACCAGACGACGGTGCGGTTGGGGTCGCGCGAAAACCAGACGGAGACGGTGAAGACGGTGGGAGATACGTCGTAGAAGCCGCAGGAGAAGGTGCCGTCCGGGGAGAGCAGGACGTCGGTGGCATGGTCCTCGACGGCGATGGAGGCGCCCAAGGAGGCTGTCACGCGCCGCGCACGTCGATGGAGGCCACGGCGAGAGGAATACGACGACGAGCGGCAGTAAGATGGTGGCGCGAAGGGCACTGCTACAACTGCCCATGGCCGTGCCGGTGATGGGAGGTGGAGTGAATTAAACAAATTAAGTAGTACTCTTAGTTACACTACAAATAGAGTAGTTGATCTGACTGACAGGCAAGAGGCAAGTAGCACGTAGACGCAAGTTGGACTGCCTCTGGCGGACAGTGTCGGCCCCGGTCTGTTTAGCGGAAAACCTATGCGTTCACCGTATTTACCACTGGTTCATATATATATATACATATAGCTGTTAATCATTATCTACATAATATTTTATATTATAAAAATTACATTCAAATAGACCGTTTATTACATAAGTTGAAAGTAATAAGATAATAATAGTAAAGATAAAACAGCGGTGGCTCCTTTATTCACTCACCAATATGCTAAATTCTTATATCGTGTCTATAGGATACTCCTCTTTTATAAATTGCTCATACAAATTAGTCTCGCTTATTACATAAGTTAAAAGTAATAAAACAATAATAACAAAAGTAAAGCTTTATTCACTCATCGACTGGATATGCTAAATCCTTATAGCATCTCTCTAAAGTTCTTCTCTGTTAGTCTCAATCTTTACGTCTAAAAGATTAAAATAAGCAGTTGTGAGTATAAAATGTATTCAATAAGCCACCATACAACATGTTTAAATGCACAAAAGTTTTAAAGCATGTATTTATATAAATCTAAATTTCAAAACGTTTTTTTTAAATCCTATGAATTAACCATTTTAACTAACATCGTTTACTTGTTTAATTATTTGTTGAGGGTGCATACTGCCTTCCAAGTCTTGCTTGGACCAGTCAAGCCTTAGGACCAGTTTCCACATTCTCCACGTTTTCAATATACCAATTCATCAGGTAACAATCATATATTTCCACCATTCCCAACAAGTCCTATATTCATTTTGGAAAAAAAATTATAAAACTAGTACAAATTTCAACGCTCCTTTAATCATGAGCACGACTATTCGAATATTTTGATTTCTCACGCTACAACGGATGTATATTTTACCCACACTCCGCAGCTTACCCAACAAATGAGTCAGTCCCAACACATGAGACTTGTCACGACAAGATTTTTTAAGTTTTTCATAGGAAGTGGTACTCGTCCCATGGACTATGCACCCCATGCACTATCTTACATCCTACACCAGCGGTGAGGAAAGTTCTAGGATGCTAAGATTTTCAAAGACAAGGATACATAGAAAAGTTAATTCAATTTTACATTTTTATTCATCATGTCTTCCACAACTCTATTGTGTCCCATATGATAAATTAAGTTTAGAACCACCACGCTTGTTGGTATCACCCCACTTAGTGACATTAATCCACTATGTCTATATCTATTCAAGAAGATGCGATCATACTCAGTTTGTTTCCTATATAATTTTTTGACTCGGTCTTTAAATAATCAGGGTCAGCTCTAGCCGTTGCCGTACACCACCAAAATTCCATTCCGCCACTCTAGTCTAAAACTATTTTTTATTAATTTTTGGGTTTTTGCAACACATTTACATAGTTGTCAAAGGGTGGCGATTCAGGTCTCCATCCACTTTTCTTTTCCTATAACTACTGCTATCCCGGTGATCATCCCTCATTTCATCTCATCAAGATATGAGAGAAGATCAACTTAAATATCATGACGTGTCTAATCAAGGTCAATAATTTGACTTGGGACTCAATTAGGTACTCATGGCATTGAGGTACATATAATCAATAACAATAGAAGCATATGCAACAACATAGGTATGAAAATTAAACATAACATGCACATTCATCGGTGAATAAAAGTATTTTATAAATATAGGTACAACGTGCTCAAGCTAAGGGTGTGGTGACTTGCGTTGTTCAGTTGTGGTTTCCTCAACAACATCATAGGTTGGTTTCTTATTGTACACATAACCTATTTCATGTAACTGTCTAATCAAACTCGTACACTGAATAAATAAATTATAGAAATACCCAAAAAAAATTAAAATTGCCAAACCAATGCCATTAGATATATCTTGATTTTAGATAAACTTTAGTCCAAGTTTCATATAATTTGCATTTAAAATGAGTAGGTTATTAGCTTTGAAAGTTTCAAATTTGAAAAAACGAAACAATTGCAAAACTTACTATGCATTCATTTTCTTTCTGTTCGAATTATTTTTCCTAACAAAAACACTTATCTATCTCACTCATAGGGTCCAACTATTTTATATTTATGAAGCAATTGATTTTAAAAGAGACAATAATCTATCTTGGTGGTGCCACGGTGACGGGGTCAACTTGATCAGGTCAAGGCCTACATATCATACTTTTTAACTAAACTAATTAAGTATGGATCTATAAAATTAATCAAATATAAATTTAAACAGAGGTTTAAAAGAGTTTCATTAGCATATGGATCTACATATCAGTGTCATATAGATTACACCTAAGATTAAAAAGATTTAACTAACCCTAGACCCACATGTCACTCTAAGAAATAACTTAAACAGTAAATTTAAATTAGATTATTAAGTAACGAAGAAAAATTAAGTATGCGGCCACTCCTTTTAACTCTCGTATTTCCCCTCTCTCTCTTCTCTTTCCTTCTTCCTTCTCTTTCTATTTTCTCTGCTTAATTTCAGTGTAGATCCTTCAGCTTTGAGATCCCTTTATCGAGGTTGCTAGAGTTGTGGGCATGCCAAGTCAAACAATGGACCGATACGAACTCTTATTATTGGCTGGCTACCGATAGAGTTGAGATAGTTATCGACTACGTTCGACGTGCTCCTGCTATCGACTGGTTGTCGATAGGGACTGAAGCATTCTTTCATTGGCTGAAAAGCCGATAAAGGCATAGGCAGATGACGACGAAGAGAAAGAATAGACAATAAGTATATGAACTCATCTATCGGTTGGTTACCGATAAAGTTTGTAGCACTCTTTCATCGGCTAAAAACCAATGAAGGCATAAACAGATAATCAAGGAATAAAGATCCATCGGCTGTAGAGCCGATGACGCTCTGAATAGGATAGTCAATAAGCATATATGTGAAATACTCATATTGGCTGGTTGTCGATGGAGGCTGTAGCACTAATTCATTGGCTGAAAAGCTGATGAAAGTATATGTGGATTACAATGAATAATATAAAATACCTATCGACTACAAAGCCGATAATGCTCTAAATAGAATGTGCGATAAATAGTAAGGAGCGAGACCTGATCTTCTGAAAATATGAGACCCAATGATCACCGTGACGGTACCATTAGAGCTAGTTTTAATAGATCAGACCAAAATAAGACAGTATGGTACTGAGACTAACGACATAGAGATGGCAAAGACTGATCGAATGCGTGGATGGAAGGAACAAGCGAACCTATCGGCTAGTTGAGCCGATGAAATAAATTATCTGAAGATATATGTATATCGGTTAAGAAGCTGATACACTAGGCGTAAAGCTCAATGAAATCACTGAAGACGTATGCATATCGGCTGAGAAGCCGATACACTAGACGTTATGCTCGATGTGTGTATAACTCATCGGCTACCCACTTTGATGAAACTTTCATGTAAGTAATTATCAACCTACGGCTCGATCTACTACTAGCACTCTAGTGAGTCGAATCTAACCGATGCAGCATGGGACCAATGGCAGTAGAGGGAGCTTGATAAGTCGATAGAACCACTCGAACATGATGTAATATACTCAATCGGATTAAGAGATCAAATCTAACCGATGTAGTTTTAGGTAGAGCGAATACACTAGGATAATAGTGATACTTACCCCTTCACCAGAGTTCGGACTTAACTGATGCAGCCCTATGTCGAGAGCTAGAATTCCGCTGGTAAAAAATCTAGATAAACTAAGGTGATGATCTGCTGAAGATGTATCGATCGAGAAATGAATTAAAAGCTTTCGACGGGTCTATATTTATACCCTAGGATTATAAGAGTCCGACATGGTTACAAGCAGCATCCGGACATTATTTCTTAAAACATAAAAGAAAACTATCTCTATAGAATTAATAAAACTAAATAGACTTGCCTATCTAACAAAATATATTATGTATGCAGATAAAAGTATACTGCTGTAGTTTTTATGCCTCCTACTCAGATTTGTTTCTATCTGAAAAATCTTGTCTTCAATTGAATTGGATCCATCATCAATCCGTCCGACTAGCTCTTTTCTCATATCAATTGAACTCTTTCAATAAGCTAATCGGCTCTTCAATCCTATTCGTACAGCTTACCAAATTTTAGTGCAAACAGTAAATCCATAAAACATCGTTATCCAAAAAGAACAAACTAGTTTAAAGAAACTAAGTGGCCATTGGATGCAACTAGCCAATACCAACACCTAATGCTCTTTGCAAGGGTCTAAGGTTAAAACTAGTTGTCACATGACAATCAACAAAATACATATTGACAATGCACTGACTTACATGCTGTCATAGCCTTAATCTTCAATTGAGATGAGTCTTTGCACAACTGAGTTCATGTTTGGCCGCTTGCTCCTATCTTCCTCTAAGCATGAAGTAGCAATCTCAAGCATCATCATCACTTGTACATGGTTAAAATCACCATTCAATTGATAGTCCACAAGATCCTCGATAGATCTTTCTTCATCGGATTCCATCTTCTCATGTGTCTCCCTAACAACCATCCTAATGTCCAACCCACAAACCTTATTCTTACGGATCACCCGTTCTGAAATCCTAATCCCCTTCACTAGCTCAAGGAGTATCACTCCATAGCTATACACATCAACCTTCTCCGTAACCGGTAAGTTAGAGACCCACTCTGGAGCCATGTACCCCCTTGTCCCTCTAATCCGTGTCAAAATTGCATCTGACCCATCTCTGTTCAGCAACTTGGACAACCCAAAATCTGTAATCTTAGGCTCCAAATCCTGGTCCAACAATATGTTCCCAGGCTTCATGTCACAGTGAACAATCCATTCTGAACACTCATTATGAAGGTAAGCCAACCCTTTAGCCACACCCAGAGCAATCCTGAACCTTTGATTCCAATCAAGCACATCATCATCAGATCCAACCCTATCAAACAACTTTTGTGCAAGTGATCCGTTCTCTATGTATTCAGAGACAAGAATCCTGTGCTTTCCTTGAGAGCAGCAGCCCCACATTCTGACAAGGTTCATGTGATAGATCCTTCCAATCACACTCAGCTCTGCTTGGAACTCCTCCTCACTCTGCCGGCTCACATTCTTGAGCACCTTGACGGCCACCACCCTCTCGTCGTCGAGCACGCCCTTGTACACGACGCCGGAACCGCTGCGACCGATCACGTCGGTGAAGTTCCCGGTGGCTTTCTTGATCTCCGCGTAGGTGTACCTCTGGAAGTGGCTCGTGATCAGCTTGTAGCCGTCTTCAATGGCATACACCCGTGACTGACGGAACAATCCTTTGTTTGAGAAGAGCCAACAGCCGAGCCAGATGACGATGGCCTCGACGACGAGCAACGCCGACAAGAATCCGTACAGGTATGACCACACCGGCTTACCGGCGTCACGAGTTGACAGTGAAGCAGAGACATTGAGGAGAACGTTTCTGTCGCCGTCGGTGGCGGCGGCACAGCCCGCGATGTCTTCTTGGATGGCAAGGCCGCCACCGTCGCGCTGCCATTGATGCACGTGGAACTCCGGCACGTGGAAGTCGGCCGGAACCTTGATGTACACCGTCCCCGGTAAGCCAGGGAACGTCTTGCCGTTGAAGAGGACGCTCTTGAGGTAGCACTCCATGTGTTCCTTGTACTGGAACACCACGCAGGCGCAGTTCTCGAGGCATTTCTTGGCGCAGTCGTGGAGCGGCATGACCTGACCGTCGTTGAGGTCGTAGCCCCAGAAGTCGCTGTGCGGCAGCGCCACCAGCTTCGTCGGCCGCCCGCACTCGAGCCGGAACGTCGGCCGGCACCCTCTGCTCCAGTCGCTCGCGTCGACGCGCTCGTGCCCCGGAGCGCAGACGCAGACCGGAGCCGGCGCGTAGAGGCAGACGGCGTTGGCGCCGCACACGCCGTGGATGTTGCACGGGTTGCCGAACGCCATCCACGACACCAACCACGTCCCGCCGACCGCCTCGTTAAGGCTGTACACCCTGAGGTTGCCGTCCGTGTCCAGCGTCAGCCGCCTCCTGACGCTGCCGGCGCCGAGGTCAGCGGCCTCGAAGTTGGTGCCGTCGCTGGAGAGGAACTGCCCGAGCGCGTCCATGGCGGCCCCGCGAGAGAAGTTGTAGATCTTGCGGTTGTTCTGCCAGTAGCTGTAGTAAGGGTTGGGCCAGTAGATGCTGGAGAAGTTGCCGTTGTCGTAGAAGAGAGAGAGCATGGCGTAGTCGCTGAACCCCAGCCGGTAGTAGCCGGCGGAGAGCAGCCGGTTGCGCGACACCAGCCGCGTCGCCGCCGTCAGCCGCTGCGTCGGGAGCAGCGTGTCGGTGGGGAAGTCGAAGCTCTGCCACAGCGCTTTGCCTCCGGCGTCCTCGAGCACCAGGTTACCGGAGTCGTGTAGCCGCGCTCGCGAGGCCGTCGTCCGGGCGCCCCCGCCGGCGGCGGCGGTGGAGGAGTTCCAGACCACCTCGCCGCCGTAGTCGGTGAGGACGAGCGCGCCGCGGCGCGCGTCGAGCCTGACGCGCGCGCCCTTGCTGTGCACGGGGAGCGCTCGGGCCGCGGTCCAGACGACGGCGCGGTCGGCGGAGCGCGCGAACCAGACGGAGAAGGTGAAGACGGTGGGGGATGCATTGTAGAAGCCGGCGGCGAACGTGCCGTCCGGCGAGCGCAGGACGTCGGTGGCGTGGTCCTCGACGGCGATCGAGGCTCCCCGGGCGAGCCACTCACCCGCCGCGTCGACGCGCCATGGACATGGACGCGACGAGCATAGCGTGATCACAAGCAACACGAAGGTTGCAAGGCGATAGCTCATGGCACATTAGTTAGGATGTTGAATTGGACAGGACTGAGATTAGTATGGTGATTTGGACTGTTAATTTGTCACAAGTCAGGGTTTTGTTTGTTCCACTTTCTGGCACCAGTGACTACCACGAACAAAGGTAAGATGGAGTTTCATTAGCTGTAAGCATGGTAATAAACTAGTAGTATTAGTGAAAGCAATTTGACTTAGATCTGAACATTTTATATGCATAACGAGGTGTAGACGCACGTTGCAGCCCATGGAGTCGGTGTGTATCTGAACTTCGAAATTCTATGCTTAAAGAAAGCTGAGGCTTTTCAGTTCATAGTTTCAATCCACTAATTTGGACTACGATTGGTCAATCAGCTGTGCCGTGTCCAATGCAGGATGAGCTGAGAAACCACTAAGGTTTTGTAGTCTGTCAGTTAAATTTGCAAGTTGAGCTTTGAGTTAACCCTTAGTTTGATGATCTGTGCCGCTGACTTTGTAAACAAATGATCCAATGTCCAAGTATTTTAATGTATGGTAATGAGGTGCCTTGACAAGCATTACTCAGCCGTCAGCCAATGGAGAAGTACCAAGTAGTTTCAGCATTGGGGCACCTCACAGACTTTCAGTAAATCGTCAACGTATTTATCAGTCAGGACAAAGCACACATGGAAAAGGTACAAAGACCTGCATTTTGCAGATATATCATTTGTACATTTCACAATCAGTTTATCAACATACTGTAATGCTAGCCACCTCAAGGATCCCTGTTATCTAAAATAATTATATTACCGCAAAATGGCCATAAACAGCAACATTGAAACAATACCCTAAACAGCCTGCTCTATATGGGATCTGATACAACGTCGGAAATATCTGACAGACAGATTCCCCCCATTCATTGAGTAGTCACACTCTTTGCCAGATTTCTTGGTTGATCAACATCAAATCCTCGAAGAACTGTGAGATGGTATGCGAGCAACTGAAGCAAGAAATAACAAAACACTCAGTAAATGAAATTGCCATAGAAATGATACAGCATAAATACGAGACTGAACAATTAAAAGCATGGGCAAACCTGTAATGGGATTATGTTAATCACTGGCTGGAGACAGTCAGCAACCTCAGGAACTTCAATAACCCTGCAAGATCCACTAGGACAAACTGCAGATGTGTTTCCCTTTGAGCACATAACTATCAGACGCCCCTTGCGAGAAAGGAGCTGCTGAATCACTGATTGTTGCTTGCTGGAAGAGGTGAGGTCAAACCGATCAGAGGAGCTACTTGAGAAACAAAAAATGATCGTCATCTGTCCAAAGCGCTTACCTGAAACATGCATCACGTGTTGCAATAACAATGATAGGAAGATTTTCATCCACTAGTGCAAGTGGTCCATGTTTCATTTCACCAGCAAGCATGCCTTCACTGTGCATTAGTGCAACCTCCTTAACTTTAAGAGCACCCTCTAAGGCAGTGGCATAGTTATAACCTCTGCCAAATACGAGGAGCGACTCTGAATCAATCAAGGAAGAGGCAAGTTCCTTCATCTCGGCATCAAGTTTTAGAACTTCGCTGACATTGCCTGTGTAATAAAATAGACACGTTTGGAAAGTGTCATTCTAAAGCAACAATTTACTAGACTAAATAATGCATTGCTGACCCAACGCGGCATACTTGGTAGACTGGAAAGACCACTGATTATAGATTGACGTCTGGCTTGGGTGGATATTTGATCAGATCCAACAGCCAAAGCCAACATCACCATGACTACTATTTGACTTGTATATGCCTGAAAGAAAGGATATACTGTTATGAAACAAGATGACCAAAAAAAGGGTTGTAACATGAGAATAGACAGAAATTTACCTTGGTACTAGCAACGCCAATCTCACAGCCAGCATTGATATGAACTCCACAATGTGTTTTTCTTGATAGTGTGCTTCCTACTGTATTTGTTATGCCAACACAAAGTGCTCCATTTTCTAGTGCATAATCAAGAGCGAGGAGGGTATCTGCTGTCTCCCCTGACTGGCTAACGAAAACTGCAGTGTCTTCTCTGTAGATGGGACCTTGTCTGTCCAGCAAGTCACTTGCAACCTCCATAGTCACAGGAATACCTATTGTCCAAATAATGCAAGGAAGAAATACTTGGGTTAAAAGACAGGTAGCTAATACATATTGTCACTGATGATGACGTCTAAAATTTCTACATAAGGAGCCAGGACAATAAGTTGGCATACCAGTTAATTCCTCCACAAAAGGTCTTGCAGCTAAGGCAGCATTGTAACTTGTACCACAGCCAATGAAAACTAACCTTCTACTGCGCCTAATGGTTTTGAGATATTCCTTTTCCTTTAATCCACCCAAAAGAACTCCACTATCCTTCAGTCTACCCCTCATAGTTGTTGTTAATGAATGTGGCTGTTCATGGATTTCCTTTTGCATGAAGTGGTCATAACCTCCTTTCTTTATTTGCTCAACTTCCATCTCAAGGACAGACAATGCTCGTTGCACAGAAGCTGGCTTCTCTTTGTCATGGTCAAACTTAAGGATAGACACACTGCCGTCCTGGAATGGCCAAATTGTTAAAGCTTGCACAAGGCATCAAATGTAAGACTAATGACTGTCAGTGAACCAAAAGAACTGTTGCACTAGCGTGTCTACATGTTATTTTCAGTCAATAAAAAAGCAGTGACACAATAAAAATACAATTGTCAAATCGGCAGGAAAAATGGTACAAAGGAAATAGATAACTTTAGGTCTAGAAAAGATAGGTTGTCCCCCATTAAAAATGATCTTTCTTTCTAAAAAAAGTAAAGGCAAAACAGAACAGATAAGGCAGGTGAATTAACAGAGAGCTGAAGAGTACCTTAATATGAACAATTTCATTATCTTCAATAGCCAAATAATTCTTGGTATGCTCCACAATAGCAAATAAATCACTAGAGAAGAATAATTCTTTGGGCTTCCCATTTGCTGTCAGAGCTTTGACATCATGAAATGGTTTCCCACTGTTTGGGGCACTTAATTCCTGAAAACAGAGACAACAGTTACAAATATAAAAAATGATCCAACTCAAAAGAAGCAGAATTAGAGTATCTATACATTGTGTCGAAATGATTACACAAAAGATGACTAGTAACCAAACCAACTTCACCATAAAATAAAATTATTTAATCTGCAAGCAATCTACTGCATAGTTCTCAAGTTTGCCTTTTTATGGAACAAAACATGTGGCAGTTAACCAGAGCCAGTAGTTCGTAGTTACTCTATTGAGTGTGGACCTTATGGCAGGTTCCACTCTATGAGAAAACAACATGGTAAAAATGGTACTTCTTAGGACCTTTTGACAAGCCAACATTCGTTAGAAAATGCACTTCATGTTTTCTATTTTGCTTCTTTTACCTAATACATGTTTGAAGCAGATGGAAATAAGAATGGTGAAGAGACAACAGAGTTAATGTTAGGTCTAGTAATACTACATAATAAAATGGTTTGTCAACTTGAACAGCAAAAGACGTAGCTCAAAAGCATAACACATAATTATTACACAAAATAAAAATCACCATTTTACTATGCTTGATTAGAACCTAGCTGATAGTTTAAAACAAACAAGGATGCACTTACATTGACACCGAGTATCAGTGTGCTGCCCCGTTTGCATGCAATCAATTCATTGGGGTAGTGTGGGCTTTTAAAGATAAGTGCGTAGGCTCCTTCAAGCTGCCTCATGACTTCCATAACAACTTGGCTAAATGTCACATCACCTGAAAAAATAATTAAAAAATTTCCTTAACAAGAAAACAGTAAGGCCAACATATAATCTCCAGGATCTAGTCAACAATGTTTATTCCTTTTAATTTTGTAATACCATTATCAATAGGAATTATCCTGCCATGTTAAGAGTAATGCATTGCCTAAATAAAAAGTTCTGAGCGCGAAAAGCATAACATATATTTATTGCCTTGTCTAGTTCTTAGGTGAAAAATCTAGTTTTCAACGTAGACCATGGTATAATGCTTGCTCCAAAGACATAATAATATAACTAGAAAAGGTCCAGGTAAAGATCAGGCAGTATGTCTGTTATGATAACAATATCACAACTTCAATAATATGCATACCTTCTTCGTCATGAGCTTTATCAAAAACAAACTTTGCTAGCTTAGGGATGACTTCTGTATCAGTATCAGACTCAAAGGTAAACCCATGCCGAATTAGTGTCTCTTTCAGAACCTGAGCAGATACATCAGAAAGACCAAGTTATTATAGAAAATTCTCTGATTACAATTTTATCACATGATGCCATATTAATTGGAGATAGTATATTCATGAGGCTGCACATGATCATAAATTCAAGTTTTAGATGGTTGAGTGATTCATAAATGTCTAATAAACTTATGTCTTCCAAAATGTGAATCCAGTATATTGTCATTTGCCACTTGTATAAAGAAAAGATTTTTTTGCATTACAACAAAAACAAACTAGCAAAATGAGATAGGACTTATTGATATTCTAGTTGCTAGATAATCTACTGCCATCCTTCTTTTTTCAAGTACAAGCATATGAACTTTGAACACGCAGATTTTTTTAATAACAATAGTGGGGCAGATATGGAGATTGGAGACAGCCCATGTGGAGGGCTTAGAGCATAACATGCTGGCCACTAGCATAAATCCACCATAGTTGCAATAATGCATGTGCATTCTCCAGCTTTAAAGATAATGAGGGACAAATACTATACAAGAATTCTAATGCAATATCAGAAGGACAAAGTAAACAAAAACCTCGTAGTTTGTAATGATGCCATTGTGGACAACCAAGAACTCATCGCCGGCACCAGAAGATTGGGGGTGGCTGTTCCTAGGCGCAGGCACACCATGCGTGGCCCATCTGGTGTGGGCAATTCCAGCATGCACATTGAAGGCAGTGTCCAGGTTCACATCCTTCTCATCGACCTCTGGAAAATAGACAAATATCCAATATGACGAGAGTAGTTTTAGCTTCCGTGCTTAAATTAAAGACATATACCACAATATGCCATATAAATCGCCAGGAAATCTAGAGTGCAAGGAACTCCAGCTCTCCAAGTGCTAAATTGCATAGAAATGGCATAAACCCAAGATGATTTTAGACTTGATCCGAGTGGATAAAATTCTACCTTTTCTGAGGAGATCCAGAATTTTGGGAATTCTACTATGCCAATCTCAAAAATGCAAAGTGCGAACAGAAGAATTTCCGTCCCAAGGGTCACCAAATCCAAAATCACTACTACACGACATAACGAGATTCCCCCAAAATGTGATTGGATCCCAGTCAAAATCCAAGCTTTTACCAACTGATACAGCCAAAAAAGAGACCACAGAACACATAAAAATCGTGCCTTTCCTCCAGAAACCATCCTAAGAACCCAAAATTCAACCGAGTTGCAGCATAACGGAAAGCACTCACCGGAGTAGACGGATCGCACGAGGTTCTCGATCTTGCCCTCCTGGCGGAAGACCAGCGGGGGCGCCCCGGCGTATGCTGGCCCCGCCGTAGAAGAAGAACAGGAGGGAAAGTCGGCATCTAGGGCGATGCCGGAGGAGTCGTAGCCGCGGTACTCGAGGCGGCGGAGGCCATTGAAGAGGACCTCGAGGATGTAGCGGCGCTCCCGCGACACATTGTAGTTGAGGTAAGCGAAGATCCCGCACATCCTGCGGCGAGGTTTCTACTAAGCGAGAGTTCTGGGTTTGGAGAGAGGAAGCGCGCGAGGACGCGGTTACGACGAGACGACGGCGGCGGAGAGTCGCCGGCCGAGCTGGAGGAAGAAGAGAAGGCCAAGCCGCGTACTAAATTTGGGTATACAAGTCGGCTGATTTTTATACTAAAATCGAATCGAGTACAAGTTGTTAGTTTACCACTGGCATGTAGTCTCGGCATCCAATAGCTGCAGGATGTGGATCGGACGGCTGCCATAACGTATACAGGTCTTCGATTGCGTGTATCCCCATCTGTATTTATCAATACCATCGTGTCATACAAATTGACATCGTTGTATATCTAGCTAGGAGTATCTGCTTCCATCTCCAAAAAGAACGAAAAAAATATATCTTCCTCTCACACCATAGGTCAATGTTAGAGCTACATGTGCCAAGTGTCCGGACAATGAATTTGACATCCATCTCTGCCCTCCAGTGCGGTAGTAATTTTTTTTCGATTTTTAATAGATAATTATTCACCTTCTTAATTATCATTTATTTTTATGACTTAATTTATTATTAAAGATACTTTAAGCGTAATTTATATTTATATAAAAAATTTTAAATATCAAAATATCAACGATATCATCTATTAAAAATTATAGAAAATATTTAAACCATGATATTTTGAAGACAAATATACACACGTTTTAGGGTTATCAGTTGTGTTAATCTGAGCCACATCGTGGTAAGTTGCAAGCTGAGGTTTATATTCCTATTAGGTAGAGCAAAGTCAGACTAGAGCTAGAATGGCATAACAGTGGCGTCTCAATCAGGTCAGCAAAGAGCAGCGACCCGAGTCTGGTGCTGTTTCCTTTCTTTCTTTCCTGACTTGTTCTCCCTCTGCATCACTATCTGCCCGCTCGCTTGTTATATAATATTTATTATTTTAGATAAATCTAAAATCAAACTTTTACAATATTAATTATAAATAATTTTTAAAGTATTTACTTTATAAGTATAAAGACGATATATATATTAGTTTTAAAAGCTATTTTAATAAAATTATATATTTATTAATATTTTGATATATATATATATTACAATAAAAAATAGTCGTTAAAATTATTTTTTAAAGACCAATTATATTACTCACGAAAGAAACAACTGCACCATGTTTCTGATCCTTCTCCCCTCTCCAAGGACCGTCCAAGTCGAGCTTCCATTCCACGGGAGGAGGTTAATTATGTGGTTAATCAAGTTTCAGGTTTACAGTTGGTCTTGTCTGTCCTGATTGATAGTCTTCTTTTTTTTCTATTGGCATATGCTGCGAGTTTAAAAACACACAATAATATGAACAATGCAATAATAACCGCTGGATTGGTGTTGTTTCAAGTTCCAGCCTTTTGGCGGCAAGTAATTTGCACTCATTTCCGAAGTAGTGAATCGATGAAACATCGACCAAAAAATCGTTCCACGTAGATTTGAGAATTTGTCTGGCCTGGACATCTTCCTGAGAAATATAGATAAATGTTTGGTTGCTACCTGAGATTCTTTCTAGGATGACTGTCCTAGCATTGCAGGCTAGGTGATTAACTTGGCTCCGGCGTCCCATTTCGGAGGCCCGGCTGGAGACTGCTAAGAGCAAGTAATATAAACCTTTTAAGATAATATGGGAGGGAGAAACAAAGAGAGAATTAACCACCTCAACCTCCATATAAACTTTTAAAAAATATATAAAGATGAGTGTGGAAGAAAATAAATAAAATAGCATTAAAGTTTGTGTATTAGAGATGATATATTATACATATTGTTTATTAAAAAGATGACGTAGATAAAATTAGATACGATAAAAATGGCTCTAAAACAAATGATTAATGATGACTTTTCAATTTCAATGTAACCAACCCAGTATTCGGGAAGGAATTTTTTTCTTGGTCGTTGTCTGATCGTGTCTTATGTATCCTCCTTTTTTCTGTTTTTTTCTTTGGATGGATTTGTGAGCAGTAATGTACATATGATGTACATAAAATATTTGTGTATGTGACCATTTTCTACCATTATTATATATTTTCTAAAAGATAATTACGTACTTACACAAGCATTTATCAAAAGTTTAATATATTAGGTGTCTCAGGCTCAGGACACCAACCAAACGCCATCATAATATATTAGCTATCACACTTTAGATGCCACTTAGGCATGTATTTCTTTTTTTTCAGACACCCGCCCCAGATCACCACCAAACAGGCCCTTATTTTGACAGCATCACGTCTTGTCCTGCATGGAGCAGCCCCTTTTTCTCCCAGGGATCGCATAGGAGAAGCAGAGTCATGTGCTTTCTTGCTTCTTACACGCACCAGCCCCCTTCTCCTGGACCTGAAGCACGCAGCTTGTACACTGCATACACTACGACTATACAATGATACAAAGCATC
This sequence comes from Oryza coarctata, assembly GCA_030770085.1. Classification (NCBI taxonomy): domain Eukaryota; kingdom Viridiplantae; phylum Streptophyta; class Magnoliopsida; order Poales; family Poaceae; genus Oryza; species Oryza coarctata. Next base: position 893,693 of record CM061483.1, read on the forward strand.
ATTTAGTAGTAGTAGGATTTATCAATGAGCCCATCCATGTTTCAAGCAAGCTAGCTAGTAGATTAGTGACAACATGGCGGCAGACGACTTTGCAAAGATTACATATGTACATACCGTAAGCAGCAGACTAGAGTAGATACAGGGAAGCATATTCCCAGCGGGGATCGCGGAAGGAAGAACATTTACATACTGTACTGTATATATGATGTTGGAGGCGCCGCCCAAACCCAGTCCACACCTTATATGACTGAACATTTGTCTATGCTAATTGCTCCTAACTTTTTGACATGTCCATCATCTCTAACGCCCGCCCTCAACACAAGACAAGTACGTCCCTGCCGACGGCAACAACAATGCATTTCATCAAAAAAGAAAGCTGGGCATCTATCTGCCTCATCGATCAAAGCTAGACACAGTCATATGCAGGCACACGACAGATTATTGCTCACCGTTCATCCCATTCTCCATGCAAGCAGCAGCCAGGAGGGCATGCTGCCATGAATCATGATCATGGCGTCGTCACAGGAAGAGGTTGAGCCGCAGCAGCTGCACGCCAAGCCCAAGAGGCTCTACAAAGTTTGGAAAGGAAACAACGTACCTACCTACATACCTGCTCTTTCTTTCTTGCTTGCTCCTCCATCGATTCAACTTCTTCAACTTCATAGCAGAGATGAAGATTGATTTACTGCAGATAAAAAATCATTTCCTTCATCTTCGCAGATATTCCTGTGCAGTGGACGCTTTATTTTCGTCCCAGATGCAGCCTCCCTGCTGCTGACGACATTCCTCATCCTTGGCCCAACCATACAACTTCTGCCACCAGATGCAGTCTACAATCCACCGCTCTCAACAGCACATGCGTCGAGCTGCACAGCTCATTGTCATCATCACAACAGCAGCGTTTAGTGAATCCTCAAATCTATTATAACTTTCTTCTGCACATTTAATTTTGATTGTCGATCCTTTCTATAGTCACATATACCAACAATTAATCAGCATGGAAATAACAATGATTTCACCTTAAATATCTGAAACTGAAATCAATCACTCAATCAGGGATTCAAGATTGAATTTCTACTATACAACGTGTGTAGCACTGCAGAGCCCATGAGAATTTCACCTCAAATGCAGGACCTCTTCTTCCTCTTCATGACATCAGCCAGGGACCCAGGGATAGTGCCAAGGAACACAAGAGCACCACCTGAAGCAGATGAATTTCTTGGCTCAACCACGCCATCGATGGAGTGGAGCAATGGGAGAACTCCACAGATGAGGTTCCGTCGTGCAAAGGATGTCACTGTCAATGGCTTCACGGTGAAGGTGAAGTTCTGTGAGACCTGCCTAAGGTACCGCCCACCATGATGCTCACATTGCTCCATCTGCAACAACTGCGTCGAAAAGTTTGACCACTGCCCATGGGTCGGCCAGTGCATTGGACTTGTAAGTAAATTTTCAATGATGTAGTAATACGTACAGTCATCAGCCTGTAATTCAATGTGCAGTTCCAGTAGTCCAGTACTGCTCATTTCCCTACTTTTATTAGTCATCTGGTAGAGCATAACCAAGCTATATGCAATGAATTTCTCTTAAAAAAGCTCTATGGAATGAATGAACTTACTTTCAAGTTTCCATAAGATGCTGGTATGTGCTGATAAACTATTTCCCTGCCAATGGTCAATAGCCAGCCAAATTCCCTTCAGTCATCTCCAGCATTTAACTATTTATCAGTTATTCATAAATCCATAGAGCTTGCTGACTTGAATTTGAGAGTTGTAACTTTACTTTTAGCTTAAAAAACTCCTCAACCATCTCAGTTGAATTACACAAGGCTCAATTGCAGCTATCTTTTTATTAAAAAGTCACCAAGACTGAGTCGATAACTTATTCCTCTATTTGACTAGACAAACAGATAAGGTTAGGTACCTATGAGAACAGAACAAAATTTTCAGAGCAAGACCTAAACTATATCAAGGAATAACTAATTTCACAATTAATGCAGTGAACCTACAGTCAAGGAATAACTTATACTTCATATGACTGAGCAGATTAACCAAGAACTAACAATCATCTGAATTCCGTATTTCAGCAACCCACAAATCTCTTGTACAGAATGCATGATCAATCATTGCATTCACGGATGGTTTCCACTTCCTTATCATCTTATCAAAAATCAGGACATTTTTTCTCTTTTTCTTGCAGAGGAACTACCGCTACTTCTTTCTGTTTGTAGCGACATCGACTCTCCGGTGCATATTCGTTTTCATCTTTTCATGGATGAACGTTTACTATGAAAGTGGTGACAATGGTGGATCCATCTGGAAGGCTTTGCACAAGGAAACACACTCGTTTGTGCTAATCATATATGCTTTCATTGTTGTATGGTTTGTTGGTGGCCTCACAGTATTTCATCTTTATCTGATAAGTACTAATCAGGTAAATTTACTTCCTTCTTTAGCTATTCTAGAGACTTGCTATTGTTACTGGTTCTCTTATACTGGAATTCAGTAAATGCGTTTTAATGAGTATAGTAGACACTATTAAGAGTCTGAGATAGTTCTGATGACTTCAACTGATCCAACTGTCTGCAGACAACATATGAAAACTTCAGATACAATTATGACAAGAAGGACAACCCCTACCAAAAGAGCATTGCAGCAAACTTTGTAGAAGTGTTCTTCACCAAGATCCCTCCACCCCAGAACAACTTCTGTTCATGGGTAGGTGAGGGCGCACTGGATGCTGGATTTTATACTCCATATATTGCGCTGGATTTGACTAGCCCAAGGGAAAAGATTGATGTAGAGATGGCAAACAAGGAAGTACTCATTGGAGGTACGCAGATTCCAACAGTACTTCAGAACATAGACTATGGTTCCTTTGAAGATAATCCAGATGACAACATGAATGCAGATGATAGATTAGTGCCCTTTGCTTCAACTTGGGCACAGCAAACAAATGAAGGTGCTGGAACATCTGGAATAGCTACCGAAGAATATAGGGACGAAATAAGAGAGGATGACGATAAGGAAATTATTAGTTCAAATACAAGTTCCGCACAAACATCACGAGAAGCTAGCGCAGCATCTGAGGATGAAAGCAATGATGACGCTGGAAAAAGTAGTAGCTCAGATAGAAGTTATGCCCAGAATTTGGGGATGTGAACTAATAGCTCTGTATTTCTCATCTAAATTGAGAATTTGTTCGTAGATTTGACCATTATGAGTTGACATTATTCTTTGCATTACAAAGATAAATAAACAGAAAGCGTACAACAGTATGCCCCAGCCTAAATTTTTAGCAATGTATGGATTTACATCTATAAGCCCACATTCCAGTGTTCATATTTTCCTGCATTATATATTTCTACAGCACGTTCACCATAAAGTGGACATATAAAGAAGGCAAATTTGGTTCTACAGCATCGAAAGTTCACATTTTTAGTTTTGTAGCACTGAAAGTTACCGGTTCACTTTAGTAGGACTAAAAGTTCTCTTCGCTCCCGCTTTTAGCAGTTCCGTCTCTTTTCTCATGTGTGCTAGGGCTGTCAACGAGCCGAGCTCGAGCGAGCTTGTCTGCCTAGGCTTGAGCCGAGCTCGAGTCGAGCCTATGTAACCTCCGAGCTTTCAAACAGGCTCAGCTCGAGCTCCACTACCAAGTTTGACTTATAAGTGATATAACATATATTTTAAAAATGATATCATAATAAAAATAATTGATTTTTAGTTAACCACATTAATGAAGTAGGAAAGAAAGAAATAAGATAAGTATATGATGCCAACACATGCTAATTCATCATGTGGATATATATAAATGGCATATTTGATCTACTAGTTTGTTAAATAAACAAGAGAATTCATACATTGTTAAGCTCGTTTGGAGCTCGAGCTCGGCTCGACAAAGCTCACAAGCTGACACATGCTCGGGCTCGGCTCGTTAGGAGCTCAAGCCGAGCTTGAATTGAGCCTAGAACGAAACAAGCTCAAGCTGCTCGCGAGCCTCAAGCTTTTTTGACAACCCTAATGTGTGCCATCAGCTTTGACTGGAATTGATTCAGCCACTCTAGGAATCCAGATCGACCAACAGCCAAGACCTATCTCTCTCACCGTCGGTAGCACCATGGCGGCATCGTCCCTGCTACTAGCGGAAGAAGGGCTGGAGCGGTGCTGGTTCAGAAGCCCTCCAGCAGCGGCACTACCATCTCTGGTGGCTTCACTCATTAATCCCCAAGCCCATTAACAGAACCTCGCCCCTCACCGGCAGCATGCAACCATGGCAGCATGGTCAGTTGTGTCTTCTTCAAACAATAATCAGATTCATCTTCCTCTAATCCAATGTAGGAGCTGTTATATCGAGCTGGTTTAGGCTATGTGCCTTTGTGCAGCAACAGGAGGAACAGAGGCAGAGCGTATTATAAGTGCTGTAGCAATTTTGGTGTAAGTGAGTTGCTCTTGTTAGTTGATTTCAATGTGTTACCTGAGATTAGTTTAGTAAAAATTGGTTGCATGTGAGTGTCCCTTTTCGATTCTTCATGTGGGAGAGCAGGATTATAGATATTTGCTGTTGTAGAGGCCTAGCAGCACATTTACGGCGGATGTAGAGGTGTAACAGCATCAGCACCTCCGACGTACGGACAGGCTGTGAGCCAGGCGATGGGGTGAGCGGCGCACCAAGCAAAAAACGGGATTGGGAGACCGAGCACCGCATCAGGCACTAGCTACAATCAGCAGCAAGGCACAAGACAAGTTCACCCCCGGCGGTGAGAGAGATGGGGTCTGGGCTGCTAGATCTACTCGATCTGAATATGCGTTCGGTTGTTTCGGTCAAACTTGATGGCAAACGAGAGAAAAGAGATGGGAGTGCTAAAAATGGGAATGGGGGACTTTCAGTGCTACAAAACCAAAAGTGTAACTTTCGATGCTCTAGAACCAATTTTGCCTATAAAGAAAAGAGATTTCTGTTGATTGATTGCTTTAGTGCCTTAATGATGCAACAGATCAGATTGCTTTACAACCTTTATGATACTACAAAAGAGCAACCAACAATGCAGATGGAGAGCAAGTCACAGAAGGAGGTGACATTCATATGTACAGGAGCAGGATAATGTCAATCATTAAGTAACGATTTCTCTTCTTCTTCTTCTTCTTTTTTTTTTTGAAAGATCCAGGAGAAGGCCGACTTATATATTAAGATTGGAGCAGAAAAAGTACATGAGTATGAAGAGTGCTAAAAACGAGAGAGGCTCACTGGCTACAAAAACAGAAGACGATAACATAGGGAAAGACAGAACTAGGAAAAGAAGAAAAAAACCATCAGGTTAAATAACGATTTCATTGCTCATTACTGAGGAAAGAGTACAACCGCTTAAAGCTTACAATCTAAACTTTCCAGACTAACTGAAATGTGGAACTTGAAAGCAAAGCTACTGCTTGCAAGCAAAGTTTTATGGAAAATAAATAGCTAAAAGAAAGTACCAATGGTTGAAAATTTCTGCAGAAAAGAAACCCTCACGCTTGATAGACATGTGGAAGCTGAAGGCCTACACTGGCAGCAGATTTGTTCAATATCTTCTTCATTTCATCTGATCTGTCCACAGCAATATTATACGAGAATAGAAGGTCCTGGACAATCAAACATGATCTACAGAGTTAGTGTAGTAGGCAGTGCATGAAAAGCCGATGGGAATATGACAGCATTCAACAATGTGAAAAAATATGTTCTGTCTAAATTTATGTTCGTATTCTAATACATATTGTAATCCAATTCTCATGTCATTAGCTAGTCCACAAGATCAAAACTCTTCTTGACCATTTCATCGAACATATGGCATACTAAAATAATGCGCAGATTGTAATCAGAAGTACTAGGAAAAGATCATGCCTATATGAAAAGCTCCAACCAACCTTGTGGTGATGGACACTGGTGAGGAGGTAGGCGTAATCCCCAGCGAGCCGCAGCCTCGCTCTGGCGTCGTCCATTGTGCCTGTGCGGCGGCGGAACTCGGAAGCGACGAACTCGCGGAAGTGCTTCTTGGAGGCGCCACCGCCGACGTGCTTCTGCACCGCCTTGAGCGCCCGCCGGTAAACGGCCGCCGCGGCCACCATTGATCTGTCCCCGGATCCACGAGAGGAGACTGCCGGATGCGGAGACTGCGGTCGCCGGCCTCGCCTTCTGGTTAGTATCGATCGAATTGGAACTGGAGTGAAGCAGGAATAGGTATGCGTCTCCTTGCCGGAGGTTCTCCTGCAGTTGCAGCGATGCGAGTTCGCCGGAGGTTCTCCGCCCTCACGAGTGGGGAATGGGAAGGAGATGGAGAGGATAGTGAAATACAAAACGCAAAGAATCGAAGGGACTATTATGCAAATGTCCATCTCACGAGGTTCTCCTACCGGCTCGTGCTTATGCACCTCAGACTGACCGAGCGTCCCGATCACTCTACGTCCCCTCTAAAATATAACTATATATTTATTAATTGTTTAATATAAAAGTTGAGAAAAAACTCTATATCTCTGTAAATAAGAAATTAATAGATGTGAGAAACTAGGTGAGGATAAGATAAAAAGAAATTTAAATAAGAAGTGATTGATGAGATAAAATAGTTAGTGTTATAAATCCCTATATTATATTTTAGTATATATGTAGTATATATTATCTATTACTATACACTTTCGAGTAATCTATTTTTCTATTGCAATTGTACTAATTTTTATTTTTACTTATAAATCCTTATCAATTTATGGTTAGTACCTCTAGATAGAGTACTCATACATGATGCTAGGCTCCATGCCCTCTCTGCATAATGCACACCACATTCACCCTTTTCCCAATATATTTTACTTGATATTGAAATACAAGCTCCACTACATGTTATGTATCCCATGTCTCATGATTGCATTGCCATCACCGAACACCTTGCTCTCGATATGTGAGCGGCTATGAGTGTGAAGAGCAGCTATGAGTGTGAAGCGCAGCGTGTATGTGGTGTTGTCGTGTCGTCAGCACATACCCATCACCTTGCTTTCTACATAAAAGAATAAGAAAAAATTGGTTACAGAATGTTAGAAATTAATTGAGGGGAATATATTGATTTTTGTTTAATTACCTTGTGATATGTGCAAAGAACCAATCCTTGGAGATGTCACTCCCATCAATATCTCATCTTCAGGGTATAGCTTGGTATACTTCTCCTACAACCATATTATTTATACTTATCTTTGTGAAGGAAAATTATGTTGAGATATTTTGGGTTAGCATCAGGGATGAAGAACTTTTCTGCACTCATGTAGAGAGTTGGGCTTGATCTTGGAGGCTTAAACACAAGATCACCAAGGTTGATACTACATCATGTTAGTAAATTCAAACAAGTATTGAAATATATTACTGTTAATCAGAATATTCGACCAATTTTTGCTTTCTCATCAAGTTTTGATTTGGCCTATTCAAATAACCTCATCCCCATCTAAGCCTCAAACGATCCTTTTAGAGACAAGGTATAACTTGTTAGATTTTTAATCATCTCAATTCTAAACCTGAGAATGTGTTTTGTTGGTCCCAAATCCATTGTAAAGGACTTGCTCAACTCTTTCTTTAGCCTATTAATCCTGGACATAGAGCAACAAGATTATAAATCCTAGGCACATTATTGCCAATAGTCAACATAACATCAATATAGAGCAACAAGATTATAAATCATCACCTGACAACCTCTTCATGAGTACACAAATAATCTCAGCCACTCCTCCTCTAGTAACCTTACTCTCCCATAATTGATTTAAATTTTAAATATCATTATCTTGATGCTTGTTTCAAGCCATAGATACTCTTGTTCAATTTGTACACATAATCTTCTTTGCCTTTAACAAGAAACCCCTCGGATTGTTCCATGTATATCTCTCTTTTCAAATCACCATAAAGGAAGGTTGTCTTTACATCCATTTTCTCAATCTCCAAGTTGATATTTGCTGCTAAGCCAAGGCCCACTCCAATTGAAGTCATCTTCACCGCAGGTGAAATCTCATCAAAATCAATATATTTTTTCTAGCCAAATCCTTTCACTACCAACCTAGCCTTGTACCTTAGATATGATGTGTGTTCTTTATGTTTGATTCTATAGATTCACTTATTCTTCAAAGCTTTGTTGCCCTTTGGCAACTTCACCAACTTATATGTATCATTCTTATGCAAGAAGTACATCTTCTCTTACATAGATTTCTTTCACACCTTCTTGTGCTTATCCTTCATTATATCTACAAAGCACTCAAGTTTTAAACCATTATATAGTAACACTGCATACTCATCTGAAGAATACCTAGTGGAAGGAATTTAATTTCTGCTAATCTTCTGAGTAGAACTATTGGTGAAACTTCTGATACTAGTAGCTACTAATCTGGATTACTGTTTAACCTATACCATGCACATCACCATGTACATCATCTACAACATCATCTTCAACTTATTACGGAGCTACAACTTTAGGAAGTGGACCTAGATCAACTTGGTATTGTTGCCAAGAAGGTATCACTTTTGTCTTCACAATATCCTCAATTGTTTGGCCTTCAACAAAGACAACATTCTTACTTCTCAATACTGTCAGCTTATAGCCAAACTCATCCAAACTATAGCCAAGAAAGATGCAATGTATTGTTTTTGGATTAAGTTTAGACAATTTCATCTCGAGGGATATGAACAAAGGACTTGCACACAAAACAACTTCAGGTAGTCATATGAGGATATGAGAATCATAATTTTTCAAATATCTTTCAAATAGCTGCTTACTAAGTGTGATATCGATAAACAATAGCATTACATTGTTACATCTCTTTAGATAGGGTGGTAAAGGATGAGAACCAAAACTTCCATACTACTTTGAAAATTGAGTTATGAAACGATTTTAGGTATCTATTTTATTATATTATAAGTATGCAACTAAACTAGATTTAAATATTTAGCGCAATATTGATTATGTCAACGCATAATCAATTCTATCGTACAACTTCTATATATATGTATTTATTATTTGTAGGTAGTTAACCAATGCCCACATTACAATAATTTGTTTGAGACATCCTGATTTATAAACAATCTTGAAAAATATCAAATGAAAATGATATTATCCGTTGCATCTTCCCTGTTATGCGAGCACTCATAGCTCAAAACAATATATATATATATATATATATATTACTGAGTTGATAAAAGGACCATAAGGTTTTGGGAAGACAAAAATAATATCAACTCTATTGATGGTGTTAGTCATATTGTTGTGTATACGACATCATAATCTTTGGATTCAAATGAGTGATATAGTTTTTTTTAATTTTTCTCTAAATACATAAGTATATATGTAATACAAATATACTAGTCTAAAACACCACATAATTTTTTAGTAACTAAAAAATAAAGTAGAGGTTTAGAAAATAAATATTTATTAATGTACTAGTGCCTTTCATTTAGAAATTTTCATGATGAAGGAGAGAAACTTGTGAATGTACTATTGAATACATAGGGAAAACTAACTTTAGTAAAAAAAACAAACATATTAAGAGGTGGATGGGTTCAAAAAGGACACCAAAGGTATATCTATTTCATCCCTCTTTTCACGTATATGACAAGAATTCAAAAAGCAAGACGCCAACATAAGAATCAAAATAAGATTCACGTATATGACGCAACACATGCAAACACAATACTACATGCTACCTTACACATACAATATTTTAAAATAAATTACCACTCTATTGATTTGAAATAAGTTTACAATATCTCAAATTTGGGGAGAAGCTTTAAAACTTTTTAGACAACACAATTAAACATGGAAGTAAAGTAGCCCATAAAAACTAAGATTTTCTCTTATATAAGGTGCACTGCCAAGAGATGGGTTGGTTACACAAAACAAATATCCTAATTGCCCACTAATTTTCATAGCCTCTATTCAACCTATCCCCAACCATTCATCATCAACTTGGCTCTTAATTAGCCTCCTGGATTGCTTCCATGTCACCCTAGAGAGATTCTCTGCATGTCCATGTGAGTGATCCAACAAGAAATTATGTGCAGCATATTAGACTATGAGATTAGAACATAATTTATTATCAATAAGTAGTATCTCAACCATGATATTTGGGTATATAGGTTTTGGCACATATAAAGATACGATGAGATCTATAAGAAACGGAATAAAAGACATGAGTTTATAAAGGTTCAAACTTTGGACACTAGGTATGAGTAATAGTCCAATTCATGTTTATATTTATTGATATTGTAGTCACACCGAGTACAATACGTGGAAGTAAAACGTTAATCTAGCCTATATGACTTATCCAGTAGGATGGATCTTGGCAACATAGTTAGTGGCAGATTGTAGGGTTCTCTGGATGTCAACTTGACATGGCTACCGTTTTGCTTACGAATTGTCTTAAGACTTGATTCGATGATTCCCTTCTTGAAGGCCCTATATTTTTACTTTGGGTGCCCCCTTGTATAAGTAGACTCAGGAGTTGCATTACGATATGATGCCAAGAAGTTCTAGTCATCACTAAGTTGGGTTAGGCAGTCCTTGCCCATTACACACCAAGTTCCTTATCTACTCAGATACATAATACATATTGAGAGTAATCTTCCTTTGTATAATAGAGTATGTGGTATTATAGTAAAGTAAGTGTATGCTTATGTGGTATGCTATATTTACTACACTGAAATTAGTCATAACTATTTAAGTGACTAGTTTGAACCTGTTAGATATTTCATTAAATAATGAGAAAAAAACTTATATTACTTTTGCACATTTAATGTGTCACTGAGGATTGGTTGAAGCTGCATTCTCTCAATCTAGTTATGTTTCGGAAAATGTTAAATTGGGATGAAAGAGAAAAACTTTTGGTCTTGTTTGAACATGAACAATTTTGTTATCACTAAACATGATTAGCAAAATTTGGTCCAACTTAATTTGAAACTACAATAATGTTCTATTAGATATTCCATTAATAGTAGAAAGATGAAATTTTAGTATTCAGTGATCTGAACATGACATTGTTTTTTTTCTTTGGTACAAGTTTTACCTATGGATTGAATGAAGGAAACTTTTTTAAAGAAGTGTTTGATTCAGTGGATCTTGTAGCTGTAGCTAATTTTATGTTCTGTGGTTAGGAGTAATTGTTCAGTCCATCACTCCTTTTTTTTAACTTTTAACTTTACATTTTGTTTTTTCCTATTTTAGATAATAATATAATTGTGCTTTATGATATAAAATTTGTCTAAATGTAGTTTAACCTATATGTGTGGATTATTTCTTTTTGTCAGAATTTTGTTGTTGCTTATGCAGGATAGGGAAATCTAAAGCAGCAACTATGGGCCGCTGTGGAATCTAAAGAAGGTAAGCACCATGTCCTTCCTGGGTTTCCAAGGCTAGTCTATGGCTTTCCAAGGTTAGTCATGATTTTCTAGTCATTTTTGTAGCAACTTCAAAAAAAATTTGTGCTTATTCCATGTGTCTTTTTGTGTTTATGGTTTGGCTCTAAGGTTTAGTATATGAAGTGCATGTTACTTGTATTTCAAATTTTTTTTAAGCGGTGGAGTAGATTAATTGAGTATATATTTCGTTGCACTTTCAGCAGATAAAGTTGCCTCAGTTAAATTAATTTTGTGGTCCCAAGTTTTGTGTACAGCAATGGTACTAATGGCCATATTATTTTCTAAATTTTCATTTGCACACTTCCCAATTTTTAAAAAATATGTTTCGTGAACAAATATATCTATATATATAATTATCTTGGAATATTTTTCTAGAAAAAAAATATTTTGTAGGAGTTAATTTATTTGTTTATATTATCAAATAGCAATAAAAAAATCAGATTATCTATATATGACTGCGGTAGCACTAATCTTCAATTCCTAGCTAAATCCAAGCTCACTCATCCAAATACGTACTAATCCACTACAGCCCAATAGCTAGCAAATGTGTGAGCTAGTCATCGACCTCGCGCTGCCGTAGGATCTCGCCATGAAGAGGAAGGACCCTCTAGCCGGATGTAATCATACATGACGCCGAAGAAGGGGCTCAACGCCCTCGTCTGCATGACGCTCACCACGTTCTCCCCTTCCTCCAGCATGTACCCCTTGATCCCAAACTCCAAGCTCCACTGCACGCCGTGTATCCCGTGCCTCGCGATCGCGTTGCCGTCACCGAACGCCGTCGCCGTCGTCAGCACCCTGCTCGTCGCCCCGTTCACCTGGATCTGCAGCCTCGACATGTGCGCCGCCGCGAGCGCGATGCGCAGCGTGTATGTGCCGTCTGGTACGACGTGGTCTAGGCCGAACCGGATCTGCCGTGTCGTCGGCGCATACCCGTCGCCTTGCTTCCTGCACAAAAACCACAGCTTAACCGTGTTCTTCCATGTTCTGTCCAGAGTTAATCGAGGGGAGTTCATTGATTGTTGTTTAATTACCTTGTGACGTGTGCGAAGAACCAGTCCTTGGAGATGTCGCTCTCGCCGATCTTGAAGACGAGATCGTCTTTAGGATACAGCTCGGCGTACCTCTCCCACAACCCGTACTGCCTGTACTTGTCTTTGTTGAGAAAGATCTTGTTGACGTATTTGGGGTTGGGATCAGGGATGAAGAACTCTGCTGCACTCCTGTCAGGGACACCCATCTCCCACAGCGTCGGGCCTGATCTTGGAGGCTCGAACACAAGATCACCAAGGTTGATGCTACCTCCTGGTGTTACTGTCACTTGCGAGGTGTACATGTAGTCGCCCAGAATGCCGGGAACCCATGCGTATAGGTTGTACACGCCTGCCCTGACATTGCCAATGCTGAAGCTGCCGCAGGGTGTTGCTCTTGTCCAGAATTGGTAATTCTTGCTCTCCGTCGCCCAAGAACCAGGTTGTCCAGGAGATGCCAGGCCAACGTAAGCCATCCCAGCGGCCATGTCGTCGCTGCTCATGTACCTGAAAACCAAAAATCATCCGGAACGACAGAAAAGGTAAAATATTACGGTTCCCGAGATGATGATCCATGAACAATTTTGATTCATCCTTGTCATCATGTGGATGTGTGAAGATGAAACTATGAAAGTAATGAACTTTACCTGTCTCTGACGAGTAGTCTGCCGGTGACCTCACCTCTCTGGCTTGCCTTGTGGAAGTCCGGCGATTCAGGGAAGCTATACGGCCATTTGCTAGCTTCAGCTTCCGCCTGCACCTTGGCGTCTTCCCAGAGCGCCTGTACATGTCCTCTCCTCGGGCTCGAGTTGAGGTAGATGAACACCGGGCCCATCACCTTCTTCCAGTACTCACCTTCCTCGATCTTCACAACAATGTCGTTCCCGATGTAATGCGTTCCAAGAAACATCTGACACGAACCAAAAATTTCAGTTTGTCCCTCAAGATTCATGTGCAGAGTTCATTGGTAAACAGTTACAGGGTGAATTGATCTTACTGTGAGGGAGATCGGACCGACATGGGAGGTGAGCTCGCGCTTGAGCGGGCCGCCACTCTTGAACTCGTTGCTGGGAGTGATGACCCAGAATCCCATGGGATTTGGATGGTTGCTGCTAATCCATCCATGAACTCTATTGTCCTTGTTGTCCAGTGAGTACTCGTACTTGTCATCCACCTAGTATATATAGTACATCACAAATTCAGAATCATCACCAGACACACCAAACTGTCGATTAAAATACAACAGCTTGATTTGTTGCGCAAAACGTTTCAGAATTCAGGTTATTTACCTCTCCTTTGAACTGTGGCTCTTTAGGGTCAACGAGCAGGACAGCCTCCTTGTATGCCAGTGGAACACCGCGAGGTGCGTCTCTGTCCGTCGCGCTCGGCATGAACCTCTGTATATCGTCTGAGATCGCCATGTAGTTGAACCTTTCAAAACATTCATATGCATCTTTTCTTGTTAGACTACATGTCAAGGAAATAGCAGACATACCAGATTCATACTGAATGTCTTCAGAGCAGAGTTTCACAAGGAATACTCACTTGCCCGTGTTCAGTTTGAAGGCGAGGCGAGCCTCAGAAATGTTGAGAGCAGGCCATTCTCTGAGATGCTCAAAGATGGCATAGCAGTAGAACCCTGAGCTACCTCTCAGCATCACAAGCCTGAAAGACAACAGTCATTGTAAATGTCAGTGACTTGTTAGCACAGGTCGAAAATTCTGAAGAATCGTGTACCTCTTATCGATGTTTAGCCTGACACTATTTTGACGAGATGGATTATATGTGCTCCTGAAGGAAAGCTCCACTTGATCTTCACTCGAGGATACTACCATGAATTTAGTACTGTCCAACCTGTGAAAATGCAGACATTTAGTATTTGGGAATTGGGATTACCATAATTCCTTCAGCTATATCTTGTAATAAGGCACAGCATATGGAGCACTATTTTACATCCCTTGAAAATTATGTTCTCCAGTAAGCAAATCATTTGAGCTAGTGCCCATCCTCTGTTTATTAGGCAATAAGTTCTGACGGTGTTTAACACCGTTACTTTGAGAAAAAGAACTGAAGTTACATTGCAGCTTGCTCTTGGTACTATCAACTGGTTCGGTTAGTCCTACTGCTATTAGAAAACTTCTTATCCGTGCAGAGTCATGACCACAAAAAGCATGCTCTAATGCTGTTATTTGGCTCACAACAAAACTAGCTTGTTTATTGTCATTAGTCTGGCGGCGGGGTTCTTGAATCAATATAATTATGGGTGGTTCAAAAGAAAAAAATCATAATTGTAATTGGCTAGCAGGTATTATATTGTGGATGATGGGTTGTTTGATCGTGTTAATTATGTCCTGAGCTGTAACAGAGTAAGGCAATTTATAAAACAAGAACACAAGAACAGCAGCTACGCAAGTACCTGCTAACTAGTAGTAATGACTTTGGTTATGTACCAAATAAAGTAGTTCAGTTAGAACAAGTACTAGTATATGTATATCTTTAACTGAGAAAGGTATTTTATCTCGAAGTGACAGTTATTTTGTGCAATCCTAGTGGAACAGCTGTATAAACTAGTAGAACTAAATTAAATTTGATCAGTGGCCAGCTCCCACCCATGCATATACAATTGTGGAATGAAAGCACACACAAAGATGAGAAGTTGTTGGACGGAGTAGCATCGATGCATCCTTTTGTAGTTAGTTTAGAACAAAGTGATATGAGGATTGAGGAGCTTAAACACCGGAAGATCAAAGTGCATGCATGCACCGAGTGAAGTATATATATAATGCAATACAGTTAAGAAGTAATTAGTAATGACATACATATCGATCATGCCTCTTGGATGATTGGATCCGGGGAAGTTCCACACCACATCCCAATACCTGCAAAAACATGGAGAACAGAATACGTAGTATGATTAATTAGCAGAAGATAAATATATACAGTGCACAACACATCAATTGTACGTACGTACTTACTATCGTCTCAATCGATTATTAGTTAGTTATATGATTATAGTTAGTACTAGTTGATGAAAAGAACAGGTTGAAGAACAAGAGTCAGTATATATCTGATTATAACCAGTTACAGAGAGAGTGTATTGTAAATGTGTAATACCCAGCGGAGTTGTCATCTCCGTTGTAGTGTAGCAGATTGCGCTCGCCGTTGTATCGGACGCCGGTGATGTGGCCCCCAGTCTTGGACAGCGTCACCTGCACGATGCCATTGTCCACCATCACCTGCATGCAGATCGTTCATAGCCAGCAAGCGGATCAGGTACGGTATCTAATTAGCTACATCAAAATATCGAGCTAAACTTAGCTAGTGCCGGTGAAAAGAGCTGGCTGCTAGCTAGTTAATTGATCAAAAAATGAGCTGGTCCAACCGGTTCCATAGGTAGCTAGCTAGGCAGGCAGGGTACACATATATATGATTAAGAAAACGTACGTACCTGGCGGCGCTCGACGTGTAAGTTAACGCCGCCGACGGGCCGGAGTCCCTGCGTCGCCGGCGCCGACGACACGGCGGCCGCGAGCTCCGGCAGCAGGGACGCTGCGACAAGAAGAAGCAGGAACGCTAGCTTCGCAGCCGCTGCCGCCATGGACGACGACGACTAAACTGACACGCTAGTGGTGGTGTACATATGCACGCGATCGATCGATGCACCAATGAGCGGGCAGTTATATATGCCGATCGGTGGCCGGACGCACGGGAAGCTAGGCCGGCCTTTAAGTTGGGTACGGCCGGCGCCGGCGGAAACTTAAGAAGAAAGATGGAAAATGATACTCCACCGTAGACGATCGAGTTGGTTAGCGCGGCAGGCAGGCAGTGCGTCGTCACAGTTCTTGCCTTTAGCTGTGCTCGCGGTTATGTCTGTTACACAAGCCAGCCGCCTTAGATACGGATCGATCCAAGATCAGTCGTCAATTCGACTATATACATGCTTCAGCTGCATGCAACGCATCTCACCAAGCATAAATGTGATTAAGGGCGTGCTTGACTCGAATCGATCCGGTTGTGTTTCAGCTCAACGCATCCGACTAGGTAAGTGGAGTAGTATTAGTATTTTGCAGATTGCAATCCGAATCGGACAGATCGATTAAGTAGTGCTGTTTTGATTGGGTTTGTCTTAAGACAAACTTCTTTAATTAAAGTTTAACCGAGGTTTTTGAAAAATAACCAAGCATTTTCAAACCAAATATAAGAGGGAGCGGAGACCCAACTAGCGCTACGTGGGTCCTGAGTAGGCCAAATGAACCCCAAGGCCTCATTGAGTTGAGTAAGCTAGTTGTGCCAGGAGGGGCACGAGTTTTGTAATGAAGTAATATCACTGTTCCCCAATTCAAAACCTTTTCCTCTCTCAAGATTTCCTCCTCTTACTCCCCCTCAACCCGTTTGATCAAAATCCCGAGAGAGAAATCGCAACAATAATTTGGTATCAAAGCGGTCGATTTTAGAGCATCTTGAGAAGCCCTGCTATACCACTCCCAAGTGCAAGTCAAGGCTCAAGAGATGGAGCAACGGTTGGGCGATCTGATCATGGCTATCCTGGCATAGAATGGATCCAAGCTTCGATGGGATCCATCAAGGAGATCAACCGCATGGCAGCGGAATTGGTGAGCTGGAAACCGATCGTTGAGAAGGTGGTGGAGCTGAGAGAGGAGATGAGCAAGCTACGACTCCAGATGAACCAGATCAGAAGGAACCCGGTGCTCTCCATCAAGTCAGCAGATCTACCTCCTCTTCCAACACCGTTAGGCCCAATGTTGATGGAGGTAAGCAAGCTAATTAAACTAACGTGTGAATTGAGAAATGAAATTAGGTATGTACTAGTTTCTAGATAACATGGAATTAATATATGAATACTACGAGAAAGGACTTTTTTTTTCCATCGAGCGAACGTCCTCTTATTTTTTATACGTCACCCTGAAAGTTATGAAAGTCTTTTTTTAAAAAAAAAACATATAGCAACTAGTTTTAAATTCCACCTATACAAATAGAAATAAAAATAACAAACATCAACAACAGTGAATAGTATGCACTATTGATATCATATTTGTTTCTTTTTTCTAGTTACACAAAAACTACCAACAATGTATTGCATTGAGACTGTCCTTAGCTTCATCAACGTATACGTAGCTACTAGTTAATTAATCAAAACGCACGATCTGATCCGCCGGTTGCATTGATTGCTAAATACCGTAACAGATAGGTAGATATAAACACGTACCTGGCGGTGCTCGAAGTGTAAGGTAACGCCGCCGCCGAGCCGGAGTCCCTGCGCCGGCACCGACGCGGCGGCCGCGAGCTCTGGCAGTTGGGACGACGCTGCGACGGCGGCGACGACAAGCATGAGTACCAACGTTAGCTACGTGGCTGCGGTCGCAGCAGCCACCGCCGCCATCATGGACGACGATGCTCGTGTGCCCGGCCGGACAGGAGGACGACGACTATATTGTATATATGCATGTGCAACACACGCTCTTAAATACGCTCCAGATCGATATTGATCTCCGGCTAATTAAGCTAGCTTAAAGCCTCTGCTGATGCTGATATATATGCAGACAAGACACGGGAGGGATATGATCGATGGATGAACCACTGATATACGTATACTTACGCCGATCATATCGGTGACCGGACGCACGCACGGCAAGCTACCTAGCTAGCCTCAAGGGAGGCCGACCTCAAAGTTGGTTATGGCGGCGCCGGAAACTTCAAAAAGATGAAAAACGATACTAGACGATGCAGCTGTTTTGTTTTAGCTGTTCTCGCGCTTCTGTTTGTTACACAAGCCGTTAGCTTTGGTATGGAAGATTAGATCAGCTTGTCAGATCGATCGACGACAAACCTGAAAATTGATTTGTCTGTGTCGTTATCGAGTACCATATGGGGTATGTAGTACGTGCTTAATTTTGAGAATTATGCAATAACACTGTATTTGAAAAAATCCAAAGATATGTTTGAAGATATTGTCGAAGCATGCAATTCTAGAAGAAGAAGAAGAAAAGATCCATTCCCTCCTCAATAAAGTAGATCTCAAAACCTTTACAAAATATTGTTCAGCCCATTTGATACCTTGAAACCTTCATGAACCGTTCTTTGGCATTCACTTATTCAGAGACGATAATATTGATGAAGGCCTTTCATAAACTGTTATTTGGGCTTTCACAGATTTAGATATGTTAATAATGATGATGGAGGAACTTGACAAACTACTCTTTAATCCTTAATTGATTAATGATGATGCTAACTCTAACGAGGAGTTGGTGAAGTGATGATGACCAGCTTCGATGTGGAACTAGTGATGTAGAAATGATGATGAAGAGACGGACTTGCATAACTTCAATGAATTTAAAAAAATGCAATAGAACTTGTTGTCTAGATAAAAAAAAAGGTGCATAGACTTTGGTTGACTCGATGGATTCAATAGATAAGAAATGAATCGCATATGTGACTAGAGCTGCATGTTGCAACACAAATGACAGAACACGTCCCACGAGGCCAAGAATTGGCTTGACATGAAAACAAGCTACTTGTAGATGATAGTGATAATGGAATAAGCCAACAGTTTTGACAGATTATGTAACTGATATTAGTTGTGAATCAAGAAGCTAGCAGTGCACAAGATGATGAGTAATCAAGCCTTATAGCGTGGCAATAGATACTAGCGAAAGATAGGACAGGAAACAAAGGATGTTGATGACATTGCAGTACGCTTGTTTTGTTGATTGAAAAGGCAAGACGAACTCGACGACAACGAACAGAGGCATGAACTGAAGCCTAAATGCAACGCGTCCACTTAGATTTGTTGAGAATGATAAAGAAGAAAGAAGAAGACTTTGCTCAGCTGCTTGAGGACGAATTGGAACTGCTGCAGCTAGCTCGATGGGATGGCTTCTGCTCCTTGATGGCTTGTTGTTTGAAGATGGACAACGAACGAGGCCAACGACGACTGGAGCTGGATCTAATCTGACGTAAGCATGTGATGTTGCTGGACGTCAAGCCGCCGCCGGCTCGCCGGAGTAACGACCTATTCCTAGATTTTGGATCTTTGTTCTGATACCACGTGAATTTCAGAATGGATTTGGGGATTGATCTATTGATTTATTAAGTTAGCTTAAAAGACATATATATATATATATATATATATATGTACATAAGAGGTAGGGTATTATTCTAATACCCCTAGATATATTATTACACTAAACAGATTTGATTTGAATCGATCCAATTGTGTACATGTTTCAGCTCAATGCTACGTACGTACTCCGGAATTAATAGTTGCAGTGGGATTAGGTAATTAGGCCAGCAGGTTCGTACGTACGTAATACTACTCCTAATTAGTAGCACTATACTCGTAATTAGTAGTACTATCTTGCAATTTAAATTGCAATCCCAATCGGACAAAGACAGATACCTGGCGTGAGCATGCATGCAGCCGCTACACTGGCTGAGCTGGGCCTTAATGAACAGCTGCAGAAAATGGCTGGACTTAGGGCTTTGTCTTTGGCAGTCTGGGGCTTGCAATGTACACAGATAAGGAATGATGCAGACGATTGACCACCGACCGATCGATGGATCGTTGTGTTTGAATGCATGGCACCATGCCCCAGCTGCTAGCATTGTAGTACTGTCGATGCAATTGGAGTAGTCGCACGGATGGAGACATTATAATGTTCATGTCCAGTACTGTCGATTATTAACGATTAATTTCTGCTTCCATGATGCAGGTTAATTATTATTACTACTAGCTTTTGCGACCCTTGCTTGCTCACGTTTATTACTACGTACATGCACAATTCTCTCCGTACCTTGTCACGTGCCTAGCTTACTAAGTACATTGATTTGAGAGGTATTAAGAGAAAATTCCTTATATGTTACTGAAAGCTGGCTGGTTTCCTTATATATCACTGAAATTTTGCTATTTTCATATATGCCATTGAATCATTTTTTCTTCCCTCATACACCATCCACGTCATCTTACCATTTTAGTTAGCATGAAAAGTACAAAATTGCCCTTCCTGGCCTCAAATTTCTCTCTATGAATATTATGAATATACAGAGTTGATGTATTTCTTGTTGTCAATCAAGGAATGTTGGTTGTATGAAATTACTTACTAATCCATGGTGGGATTAAATTATGCTTGCAATTACCTTTTTAGTTAAAGTTACAAATATTTTATGCGATTAAATTAAGCATACAATTAGTTTGGTAAGTCAAGAGATTGCTGTTTTTTCCTAAACTAAATGATTGGCATCAAGTTAGATATAGGAGACTAAGTAATTAAATAATTGTTCTTAATCTCATCTACAAATATTAATGAACTATTTCTATCCATAATCTGTACACTAATTATAAAAATGAAAGAGCGAAGAAATAAACTTTTCATCTAGCCGTTGGTTGTGTTTGGAATGGTAGAGTCAGTAGTTGTGCATTATGAATTAACTATGATCGATATGTTCTCATATCTATCTTAACAAGCTAGTTACATCAGTCAAACGCCTTTTGGTCTCTCCGGACAGATTAGCATGATCCTGCAGCTGATGGTCTATTTTGTAGTGTGCCGGAGAATAATATGGAGATTGCCATTTATCTCCGCAGTGACCAATCGAATTAAGGAAGATAGAGACCTAATGATACGATAGCCTAATATAATGGAATTCAAAGTTTATTAAAGACTGCAACCTGCTAATACTCTACATAGTGTGTGCAACTAGTGTGATTTTTGAAAATTCAAATTCATGATAAATTAGTTTAGTAGGACACGACTATGACATGAACGACGACTAATATGGTTTAACTACTGAACTAATCCCGGCCGGCCGGCATTATCGAGGGCCACTAGCTAGGAGGGGTCGTTGACGAAACGACCATGCATGCATGATATGCACCGGTCATGATAATAACGTCGTTAATTTTAAAATATATTTTTAGCTGTTCATCTTATTCAAAATTTTTATATAAATATGTAAAAATATAAGTCATACTTAAAAACAACTTTAATGATAAAATAAAGTATAATAAAATAAAATAATTTAATTTTTTAATAAAATAATGGTTATATATATATATATATATATACAAAGTATTACTCAATTGCCTAGGCGCAAAGTCGATTTGTTACATTCACATGTGTACGTAACGTACGTTATTGCACAATTATTGGGAAACAGAAAGCAGATTAAGGATTTGCTGACTACTAACTGCTTGGTAATAATTAACTAATAAAGTGGAGCCCCTGGCCACAATGCAAATGACACATGGCCCAGCCGGGCAGATCGGATCATGTCCACCAAGCATGATTGGATCGTACATGCCGGTTTCTACGTTCGTCAAAGGTCCAATCGAGATGGATAGTCTATCATATCGTACGTACTCGCGACGACGTGCAAATCCTGATATACAGATACTATTAATCCTACTGACGCAACTACTACTGTTCAAAGTTATGCAATGCTCTTCTAAAATAGTTTGGGCTAGCTAGTACCCAGTAACAAGGTATTCCCTTCATTCACAATTGATATGGGAATAATAAAAAGACCAAAATTGATATGCGTAAGTTTAGTTCTCTCCTATTCCTTATTTCTTGAGATTATCCTTGTAATTCATCGATGAAAAAGACATGTATAATATTAAACTGAAAATTTTTATAAAATCTACTTGTTTCAACCAAAATTTTTACAAAATCTACTGTGTAACCGAGGATTGATAAAAAAATTTAGAAAATTTTCTATATCATTCACATAGTATAGCATTGCTCGGTACAACTATTTATTAGAAAAAAATAAGAAAAATAAAAATAAAAATATATGTGGATCTTATCACTAAACTCTGGCAACATCCTTTTACCATCATGACAATCATCGTTCTCGCTGACCTGATGATCCTCCTCTGTCACTACGATGGTTTTTAACGTGGCGATCTCCTCTTCCGTCACACCATTCTTTTTCTTGTTCCTCTTACACCATCCTGATCGCTACGATCTCCTTATCCATGTTGCTCTTCATCCCCTTCCACCCCTCCACCACTTGCCGTTGTTGGTGGCCATGAGCTCGTAGCCATCAGATCTGGCAATTTGGCGGCTAGAGAAGGGAGGGGAGAGCAGTGGTAGTGATAGGGACCATAAGGAAGGTGTTGGTGATGGTGGTGATCGAGAAAACCATCGGCTTGTGAGGGTTGCGGAGAAGCTAACCACTGGAGAGCCACCGCCGTCTTGATCTAGAAAGCCGCCGGTCACCTTGCACGTCCTCCGTTGTCCTTTTAGCCCCCTCGCTCCACGCCGTTTGGCTTCGCCGCCGTGATTGGAGCTCGAGAAGGGAGGCATCAGCCGGCGAGGAAGATGGCACTGGCAACAACAGTGAGGAGAGTAAGCGGCGGCGAGGACGACGCCCGTCGACCTCGAGCGTCTAGATACGCCATCCTTCTCGAATCCTTCCTTTTTCCTCCTCCTTGCTGCATCGGGTGGCAAGCAAACGAGAGAAGACAGTGATGGGATGCGTCAAGCCCTTGCCGTCGCTGTATCAGCTTGTCCCACGTCTGTAGCTGAGGAGCGGAGCTCCTTTCCAGCCTTCCTCCTCCTCCTCCTCCTCCTCCTCCTCCTCAGGGCTGGCTCGGAAGGGGCGTTTTGCACCTGCCCATCCTGGCTCGCTCGTCCGTCCAGGCAACCAAAACAGCAAGCTCGTTGCGTGCATAGCTGCGAGCCACCCTTGCGCAGGCAACCAAGCGCATCCATGCGTGATGGGAGTGCGTGTGCTTGCATGGCGCCTTGATCGATGTGGTTTAGATTATGCTTGGTCTTGGTGCACAAACTTTATACAAACATCAATCGTGGACGGAGGAAATAATAAGGTAACGTTTAAAATAGATTATTGCGAATATTACTGTCACGAATTATCTAAATAATTATAGGAATACGGTAAATATTTTTAAAAAATAGTAAGCCAACCTAACATAATATTTTTTAATAATAAGCATTTTAGAAGCATGAAGTTTAAAAGTTGGTTAAAATATAGACTACAGTAAAGAAACTTCGAATTATGTTCCAGTAAAATTTAAAATTTAAGCGGGGACCGATAAACCACCGAGCAGAGATGATTAGAGACGAAATTAATGGCGGCCAGAAGAGCCAAACCGAGGCACGGTGAGAGTACGGAACTGGAACTAACCATGTGCATCCATCATCCGTACTGCTTGCGTTTTTGCATGCGGTGCCCATCTCCATCGGAATCATCAATCCACGCTGCTACTCGTCTCTACCTACCCCGATTTCCGTGGAGGTGGGCCCCATTTCTGACAGCCGTTCCATTTCACTGGCCGCACTGTCTGTCAGCTTGGAGCTTGTCCATGTGCAGCACCCGGCTCATTCATTCCAACTCTCTCGCCGTCCATCAGCTTCTTCTTCAATCTTTCTACATGCTGTTGCTGCCACTATTTATTTTGCTGCTACCCCAGCAAGAGCGAAGCTGCAGAATCACACGCCGAGCTCTTCCTTAGTTCGCCTCTTCCTGATCCCAGCAGCCAGGGATCCTCTCTTTAAATTCCATCTTCACCACAAGAGGTAGCGAAGATCGAGTTTGCATTGCAGATTTCAGCTTGCTTGTGGTGAGTTTCGATGTCTCTTCTCTTCTTAATTCCTCCATCCTTCCCTCCCTCTCTCTGCAATTTATGTAGTGTATGCACTTTGTGCGTTGTTTCCTCTTCAATCTGTTCGTGCTGTGTATTGACCATTCAGACAAAAAAAAAAGTCGCTGAATTTAGCTTGTGGTTAGTCTCCATTGGAGATTTCTCTTCCTCTTTCAAAATTTCTTGCCCCCTTTGCTCCTGTGAGTTCATCAATGCACACTCCCAAAATCTTCTTCATTGCCTACAAGCTGGGGCGTGATTCTTTCTGCCAGTAATCCTGTGGAAACCACTTCCAGGGTTAGTTGGGTTCCTGATCACAGAGAAGATAGATATAGGTTCGTTTTCGAACCTTCTTCTTCCTGCTTCTCCTTTTCTTTTCCTTTCTTCTTTTTGTTTTTGCGAGGATTCCTCTTGCCTCTCTTTCTTTTGCGAGGATTCTTCTTGCTTCTCCTTGATCCATGCATAAAAAAGTTTCTGCCTTTCCAATTTGGTAGTTCCACCCATTTTTCATGTTCTTGAATTGTGTTCTTTCAGAAACAAATGTTCTTGATTTGTACTGTTTCCGGAATATGCCTGCCCTGTTAACCTTTCATGAATATTCAATAGCTTTCTGCAGACTCCTCGTGTCTGGTTGACAATAAATATGCTGCCCAGATCCAAACGATACTCTGCTTTCTTTTTTTAACTGCAAATTGATCAGTCATGTTTCCAGGAAAATGAAGTATTGGATTTCACATGACCTTCTGTAGTGCATAACAATTAATCAAATTGACCAGTTCACAAATCTTATGGAATCTTACTATCTTAGGGTGATTTTATATAATCTTGGAGAACTGACTAGATGTACTCAACAACTTTGCTTGTTTGTCCCTTTAGCAGAAGATACTATTATATGTTTTCAAAGACAAATATTTGACTAGTGCAGATCAATGTCAATAATGCATATATGATTTGGGGAAGAAATATAATGGGAAATACAATATACATGTCATTGTGCTCCTGTACTAGACAAGTTTGTCAATGAGCTCCACATCTTTTTTAGCCAATCAATAAGCCCCAGATGAAGTTTGTTCACACAATCATAACCAAACATCTTTCTCGTGCATCATCTTTTTCCAAGTATCAACTGTAACTCAGAAAATTATTTTCCACAGGATAGTGAAGTGAAGTGAAACCACTTACAGGGGCGTGGAAACTATCTGAGATTGCACACAAGGCAGGGCATGAGTACAACCAAAGTCAAGAGACGTGTGGGGAAGTATGAGCTAGGCAGAACCATCGGAGAAGGCACATTCGCGAAGGTCAAGTTTGCGAGGGATACTGAGACCGATGACCCGGTAGCCATCAAGATCCTATACAAGGAGAAAGTTCTCAAGCATAAGATGGTCGAGCAGGTCACTGTCAAATACCAGCCCAGGATCAAGTTCTGAATCTGAATTATTGTAGCAACTTTAGTGTTTGGTGATATTTCACATCTAGTATATTTTGGTCCTGTCCTTCAGATTTCCCTTTATTTGAGTGACTGTCCTTCCGATTCTTTTCTTAACATTCATGGGACAAAAAACTTGGCGGTTTGTTCAGGGATTAGGAGCTGTTGATGGAAGTAATACTTTTTGCTGATGAGTAACTCTGTTTTTCAATGCAGATTAAGAGGGAAATTTCGACGATGAAGTTGATTAAGCACCCAAATGTTATCCGCATATATGAGGTAATTAAAATGTTACCATTCTTTTTGTGTTGGTAACCCAGTTAATCTTATATCTGTTCAGCAGAAAAGAGCTAGAAAGAGATAAGTCTATTTAAAACATGTCTATGGTCCAGAAAGTTTACTTAAACCTGTCTATGGTCCATGCTAGAACCTTAAAGCATCTATCTTCAATCATATTACTAAAATCATAATTTTGTTGCCAGAAATTCTGGATGCAATTAGTCAGCATACATGTTATGTTTTTTTTAATTACGGGACACTGCTAATTGTCAAATCGATGTCCATTTCAGGTGATGGGAAGCAAGACAAAGATCTACATTGTTTTAGAATATGTTACCGGTGGCGAGCTCTTTGATACAATTGTAAGTGACATGCTACATTGTCCAATTCCAATTTAACCAGTTCTCTTTTCCGAAAGATACCATTTTTAATTTTCACTGAATTGTTTGAATTCCTCGTTTTATTAAGGTTAACCATGGTCGTATGAGGGAAGATGACGCAAGAAGGTACTTCCAACAATTAATTAATGCTGTTGATTATTGTCATAGCAGGGGTGTGTACCACAGGGACTTAAAAGTGAGTTCATCTCCCTTTTCCTCTGCTACCTCCCTGTTTTTCCTACCTCTTTTGTCAATAAGAAATATATTTCAGAATCTAAACTTCCTTCCAAAAGAAACAAGCTAAACTACAATACTTGCAGCCAGAAAATTTATTACTAGATACATATGGGAATCTGAAGGTCTCTGATTTCGGTTTGAGTGCACTCTCTCAGCAAATTAAGGTAAAAGTTTGTTGCTTTATACCTTGTAAGTATGTTTACAACAGGCTCCAAACATCACAGTTCAGAAATTATTAGATAATTATTATGTCTCTTAAATTAATATTTCCTTTTTTTTGTGATCCTCTTCAGGATGATGGTTTGCTGCACACGACCTGCGGGACTCCAAACTATGTTGCACCAGAGGTAATATCAGAAAGAGAAATTATAGAAACTTAACTTATTGCTAGTTTATGTGGAATTATTCTTCACCAGAAACCATGAATAATTTATACATTTCAACCACCTTTGTGATAGGTCCTCCAAGATCAAGGATATGATGGAGCAATGGCAGATTTGTGGTCATGTGGAGTTATCCTATTCGTTCTGCTAGCAGGGTACTTGCCTTTTGAGGATTCTAATCTTATGACGTTGTATAAGAAAGTGAGAATTGTACTACTTTTAGATCACAGCTGTTGTCTTACTTGTTCATGCTTATTTAATTATTCTCTCCACTTTCTGGCAGATATCAAATGCAGAGTTTACGTTTCCACCTTGGACGTCTTTTCCTGTCAAGAGGTTGTTAACAAGAATCCTTGATCCAAACCCAATGACGGTATGCTAGAACACAAGTGCTGATTTACATAATATTAAAAATGATAAAATTCCTTAAGATAATTAGGTATAAATATAATGCGTCACTGAACCACCAGTAATGTATCCCCTAATAACAATGTAGATCTCATAATGCCTGTAGCATTCATCAACCAAATAATACTCTGTTCTGCAGGGGTTAGAACTCCTTTTAGAAGGTTATTTTATACCATCTTTCTTCATGACACAACATTAGATGATGATGTTTTAAGCTAATATCTTTAGCTACTGTGGTAGAGAATAACAATTCCAGAAATATTAGAGGATGAGTGGTTCAAAAAGGGCTACAAACGCCCAGAGTTTGACGAAAAATATGACACAACATTGGATGATGTTGATGCTGTCTTCAATGACTCAGAAGTGAGTAGACTGCAATATACACTTGAATTCCAGTTTTATACTATATGAAGATAAAATCATGCCAATTGCTAAATGTTTTTACTACCGTGATCGACCTCCTCCAGGAGCACCATGTGACAGAAAAGAAAGAACCAGAAGCTCTCAATGCATTTGAGCTGATTTCAATGTCAGCAGGCCTCAATCTTGGAAATTTATTTGACTCAGAGTGGGTACGTGATCTCCCTATTTCATCAGTACTGACAAAGAACTTTGAGCCAATGCTCCTTGTAACCCTAATTTTTTTAACGAACGTGTAACCTTAAAGTGAAGCGCTATTATTTTTTTTTTCTTATACTCAATTCAACATAGCCTTTTAGTCCTAAACAAATTAGATAGATTATTTAAGTTGAAACCTAACAAAAATCTTCAAATCACGTTTTAAACACATCAATAGCTACTGTCTAACCATTTCTATTCAAGGATAAATCTTTAGCTATACTTCACTCTTTTAAATCGCTTTTTATTGTCTCTCTATATTAGTTTTAGTCTTATTCTACCTCTTTTTATTTTATTATCTTGACTTAGAATTTCACAGTATAATGACGTCTCCGGAAGTCTCTTTTGGAACATGGCCAAACCACTTTAACCGATGTTGGATAATTTTTTCTTTAATTGGTGCTACCCCTAGTCGATCATGTATTTTCTCGTTTCAGACTCGATCCATTTTTATATGACTATAAATCTAACATAGCACATGTATTTCTATAACACTCAACTATTTAACATAATATCTTTTTGTAGACCAACATTTTACTTTATATAGTATAGCAGGTCTAATTGTTATTTTATAAAAAAATATTTTTTAACATCTGAAGTACTCTCTTATCATAAAGCATGCCAAATGTTTAGCGTCATTTCAATCAGCCCGCTTTAATTCTATATCTATCGTTCGCATCAATATCCCCTTCCATCTATAACATTAATCCTACGTATCGAAAAATGTTCTTAGTCATCACTTGACCTCCTAAACTCACATCTTTCTCCTTATATGTGATAGTATTAAAATCACATCTCAAATATTCAGTCTTAGTTCTGTTTACTTTAAAATCTTTGAACTCAAAGAATCCACCGTTATAACTCTAGTTTTTTATTTACTTCTACGCGGCTTTTATTAATTAACACTACATCACCTATAAAAAGCATACATCAAGAGATATTCTCTTATATATTTTTTGTAACATCATCCATTACCAATGCAAAGTTACGAGGACTCAATGCCGATTCTTGATATAGTTATATTTTAATTAAAAAGTAATGTGTTAACATCATTTATTCGAATACTAATCATAACATTATTTGTACATATCCTTGATAAGAGAGACATACTTTGTTAGGACTTTATATTTGTCTAAAACCCACTACATAATATTTTTTAATATCTTATTATAAATCTTTTTTAAGTCAATAAAAATCATATGTATGTTATTCTTCTACTCTCTAAACCGCGACATAACTTGTCAAAATTACTTCTAGTAAATTGGTTCATAGAGATATGTGTCGTTTCTCTTAAACGGTGTTTGATAACTCACTTCCATTGCTTCTCATTAATTTAATTTCTCGATAATTAATATAACTTTGAATATCTCTCTTATTCTTATAGATTGGTACCAATATACTTTTCCTTCACTACTCAAACATCATGTTCAATTAAAAAATCTTGTTGAATAATTTAATTAGTCAAACTATAGTTATATCTCTAAGATATCTCTACATCTTAATTAAAATATCATTAGAACCTATCATCTTATCATTTTCATCCTTTTCAAAGCTTCTCTAACATTAGATACTTGGATCCACTTATACCTCTCTAAATTAGGATGGAACATGTAAAATCACCTGTTGGCATCTTGTCAATTTACTCAGTTACTATGGTTAGACAATACTGCATGTCACAAGTCCTGCAATCGACAGTTCATTGGTCAGAATGTTTTATGCTTTTTTCACCTCATAATTCTGTCCATATTTTGTTATAGTTTTGCAACTTATTCCTCTGTTCTTCAATTTTTTCCCACTATTTTCAGGAATTCAAAAGAGAAACAAGGTTCACATCAAAATGTCCACCAAAAGAAATTGTCCGCAAGATTGAGGAAGCTGCAAAACCCCTAGGATTTGATGTTCAGAAGAAAAATTACAAGGTCCACTCCCCTTGCCCAAACAATTGTTTGCATGAATATCCCTATTAAAATAATGGGTTCTAGCCTTCTACGTATAATTTATAGCAAATTCAAATATATATTTTCTGCATGCTAAATTGTTTTAATTGGTTGACCAGTTAAGGCTGGAAAAGGTAAAAGCAGGAAGAAAAGGAAATCTCAATGTTGCTACTGAGGTAATGTGAAAAACTGCTGTACTGCAATCTGTTTTGTGTAATTTTCTTCAATCTAACATTTATTACGCATTATTATTCAGATACTGCAGGTTGCACCTTCTCTTCATATGGTTGAAGTACGAAAAGCAAAAGGCGACACCCTGGAGTTCCATAAGGTAGATAATTTACACAGTGATCGTGTCAATTAAAAGCTGATGTTCATGGAGTCAGTAATTTGATAAGATCAATTCCCAGCTCTATTCTGCTCCAAGCTCAGTAAATTGGGTTTCACTGAGTCACCAGAATTATAATGTATCTTTTTGTATTGCAGCCTTTGATTGAGTGGCTTGTACTGAATCACATGTTTTTTAATGCGTTGCAGTTTTACAAGAACCTTTCCAACACCTTAAAGGATGTTGTTTGGAAATCGGATGATCTGCAAAATCAACCTTCCTAGAGTAAAAACCTGGGAGAGGAGGGATGGGTGAACTATTTACATCTCATTCTTCTGAATTAATTCCCATTTCTAGAGGCTGGAATAGAAGAAATCATGTTTATTGCACTTGTAATTAGTTGTGGGTGGACCTGTAAAGTAAACTATGCTTGTTCTCCACTAGCGTTGTAAATGCTGCTCTTAATTTTCAGAGAACCCTTGTGCTAGCCAAGTGAAGTTGATCATTCGATGGGGCTTTGCGTGTCTGCAACTGTTCTATGTAAACCAGAATCTTGTGAGGAACAAGTATAATTAATTGGTCAGCATTCATTTCCATTTACACTATGAAGTTGTTTGATTGCAGAGCTCCAGAGCAACTGTAACCAGAAATTAAGGTGACAACAGACCCTGAAATTCTGAATTCTACAGTTCTCACCGAATCGGTTGCAAACCTGAAACCTACAATTTTCAGAGGATGGTACATGAGGATGAGGGGCCGCAGCAGCCGGAGCTCCGGTGGGAGTGATTCGACCGGCGACCTTCACTTCCATGTTCCTCCATGTTCTGCCTTCGCCTACATATACCACATGAACAAAGTTCAGATAAATGTTTGTCATTCAGCTCAGATTCATCTGATGAATGCACTGCATTATGTAGAAGCATTATTGCAAATCAAGCAGGAGAAAATACAGTCTACAAAGATTGTAATTACAGTGCTAGCTAGAAAAAAACAAAATGAATTAATTGAGCAACTGTAATGAAGAATAAAGAAACTGACTTTGCCATCATGACCTTGACGAACTCGTTGTAGTTGATCTGGCCGTCGCCGTCGGAGTCGGCCTCGTGGAGCATCTCGGCGAGCTCGTCGTCGGAGAGGCGGTCGCCGAGGTTGGTCATGACGTGGCGGAGCTCGTCGGGGGTGATGAAGCCGTTCTGGTCCTTGTCGAAGACGCGGAAGGCCTCGCGGAGGTCGTCCTCGGCCTCGGTGTCGCGCAGCTTGCGGGCGAGGAGGCTCAGGAACTCCTCGAAGTCGATGCTGCCGCTCCCGTCGGCGTCCACCTCCGCCACCATCTCCTTCAGCTCTGCTTCCGTCGGCGACTGCCCCAGCGACCCCATCACCGTCCCCAGCTCCTTGCTCGTGATCGTCCCTATAGCATAATGCACCAATCCCATCCAATTCTTTTTCAAGAAATCAATCGTTGTATGAACCAATCAAGAACACGTGCAACTAATAGATGCAATTGATTGGTTACCGTCTCCATCTTTGTCGAAGAGGCTGAATGCTTCCCGGAACTCGGCGATCTGCTCCTTGCTCAGCTCATTCATCGCAACTCACGCACGCACAAGAGGCAATTAATGGTGGTTGATTGATGGAGACGACGAGAGGATTAAGTTGCCGCCAAAAAAATGTTGTTGTGTTGATTCCCCTCCTTTCTTTCTAATCCCTACCTGTTCTTGTCACTGGCTATAAAAAGGAGGGCACTTGCTCACGTATCCATGGCATGTTGCGTGGTTCGCTTGCTCCAGGTTTCATACTCGCACTCCAGTGATCGTGATCGATGGTTGCTACTGCTCCTCTTTTCTAGTTTCAGGGAGAGTACTGATGACATTCTGATTCTGATTCTTCCATAACACAACAAATCAAGCATAAGAATCTTCAGAAAGACAACATGGGCGCGGCTAAATTTTTGGAAACGAATAAATTAAATTACATCAACTGACAAGACCCTCATAACAACACAAACATTCCGATTCCCGTCTTAGAAAATTTGCTGATTAGGATCTTATGGTTGACTGTAAAGTGCCAAAGTGGCACATCTAAGCTGTACATGATTACATTCTGCCTGCAACAAATAAAGGAATTTACAATAATAAAGAATTTAATATATTTGCACCTTTGGCTTCATTAACAACACCAGGTAGATGCTGCTATGTTCTCCAAGAACTAGATTTACAGCAAGAATGATGCTAGGCCTACTTCTTTTGCTTCATGGCCGGATTCCTGGCTGATAGACGCCGGGTTAATATCCAGATGAATTATCAAGCGAAAAATACAAACGATCAAGGTAAATATTAATGGAAGCACAGAGATAAGCACATATTTAGTCTTATCATGAACTATAGCTATAGCATAACATCTCAGTTAATTGATACTTTTGATAGTCCTCACACAGGCGACATCAGTGCAAAACTGAGAACCTACCACTATGAATGACAACGAAACTAGGATACAAGCTATCACAAACTGATATTACTTGCAGTATCACTACATACTCTTCTCCCTTGAAAAAATTCAACGGCGCTTTTGTAGAAATCTATGCACCGGCTTCTCGAATGGTTGTATCAATGTTGCTGGGCATCAACAAATTGAATCCATCAGCTGCCGTAGATACAATCATACTAGGTATCTGTGAGTGCCAGTGCAATTCTTTCATGTCTTTCTGGCCCTGCAGATAAAACAATCAACACATTTATGATTTCGCTCATTAACAGTGTATAGATGGATTTTGAAATACATCTCGAGGTCCACAAACATATTTTTAAAATTCTGTTACAAGGAATGCGTGCATACAATGATATGAAAATGAGAGGAAATAAACATAAAACAAATGTGGTTATAGTACCTGATGAACAAAGAGAAGTTGTGGTGGTAAATCTTCAGGGGTATCAGCCTGTTCTCTCATGTTCGTCCTGAACTCTGCCTCCTCTTCAGCATCTTTTTCCAACGAAAGATCCCAAATTCTGAACACAAACAATTCAGGATTGAAAAACAGATGTCAGAAAATAAAGAAAGCATTTTTTTGGCATTTCAGCACACTTCAAATATAAAAGCATAAAGCTTGGAGTAAGGAGACTTACGTCAGTTGATGGTCGGCTGATGATATAGCTAATGTTGACGGTTCATGTGGGCTCCATTCAACAGATGTAATTGGGTGCTTGTGGTATTCAAAATGGGCGACCAAAGAGTCATCCTAGCAGTACAACAGAAGGCAAAAGATATGATTTTGATGTGAATATGTCATTCAAAAGCAATATGAGACTATGAACAGAAGATATTATTATAGTTGTAAAATGCGTTCAAATAAAAAGGAGTAACATTATTAGGTAACTACCTAGCTGCACTGATTTTTGCACAAGAGAGTGTATTCTATAGGAGTTTGTATATTAATTATAGACATCAGAAGCAACAAAATTATCTACCATAGCATCTCTGCCCTGACAAATCTAGTAGAAGAAAAAGCCAAATATTAATCATGAAAAGGTTCGATCATCTTGTATCAACATTACCATCACAAGCCCCAATAGCCCACACTTTCTTTCCAAAATATTAAATGCATAGAAAGTGAAAGACAGAAGCCCAAACTGAAAATAAACCATAGAAACAGCGATGGAGGGAATATGCCCCTTCAGTGTGCTATGTGCAACTGACAAGCACAAAACATTGTGGCTAACAATATGAAGTACCTTGATTAATCTAAGATCACGAATTGAGAAACTTCCATCATCACATCCTGAAGCTATCATACAGCTCGCAAGCCTGGTAACGGTAGAAAATATATTAATGAAATATTTGGAGAGAATTTTTTCATGAAGATAATTGAACTTTCAAGTGGACATGTCATACTGGTTCCATGAGATGACATTCACGTCAGCATTGTGAGCATTAACAGAAATACAAGGTTTCTTCCCTGTCCGTATATCCCAGATAGATATTGTTCTGTCCACTGAGCAAGAGGCAAATATGTCGGCTTCTGTGGGACTCCACTGCAAATATGTAGTCAACATGTTTGAGATAATCAAATGTTCAATGTTCTAGAAAACCAAGAAGTATTTGTGCTAATTCATTCAGTTGCATACCTGCAAATCTTCAACACTGGCAGAGTGTCCAACAAATGGATTTGTATTGACATTCCAACTGTTTGAAGTTGGCTCCCACAGGTGGATGCATTTATTGCAATCACCTGCATAAGCAAATATTAAATTGATTTATACTCAATGTCCATGTACGAAATGAAGTGTATGGATGTTTTATGAACACAGGACAGACCATGATTTTATAAGCAAAACAGCATAGCACAAACATATAGCATGGACAAGATCTATACACACCAGAAACAAGTCTTCCGGTAACAAGTGGACTCCAATCAATTGCATAGCCTTCATCTTTATGACCACCAAATATTTTCACAGGTATGTGATTATGGATTCTGTCTTCATTGTGAGCAACTGCTCCAGACTCTGCTAACGAATTAAGGTAGGAGCTGAAGTCCCATACCTACAAATGCAACAACATAATGGACAGTTGATTATGCACAAAAGTCGCAAGTGTGGTAGATTCTGTTCCTGAGCGTGTTTTTACAGTGCAATATTATAGATAACAATATCTCCTGTTCACTGCAAACAGGACACGGTACTGATGCACAGATTGAGTGGAACTACCACTAAAAAATAGGGAAAAACACCTTTCATCCCTCGACTACCTCCCAAGTCCACTCTAAACTTTGACAGTTTACTTTCAGTCCCTCAACTATCAAAAATCAAAACCCATACAGAATATTCACAATATCCTATACCTGGTTTCATCCAACATAGCAACGTGGCATGCTAATATCTGCTAACTTGATTTAGGAGTGTTCAGTGGTGATCAGCTGTGATGTACAGAGGTAGCAGGAGTGCAGTGAATGGGTGACGAGGAGGACGAACAAGTATTTTTTTAATCAATACATGAGCCCAGTGCCAAGCGGACTGCAAGCAAGATCCTACTCAAAACAAGATAGATTGAACACAGGGGCTTATCTGATTTGGTATGACAATTGGAGCACGAAAATAAATGGTTCGAAGTTTAAGGGAAGATCAGACTACGCAAAGAGTTCAGGGACCAAAACTATACTTCTTCCAACTGAGAGAGTAAACAAGGAAGTATTGCGAGACAAAGTAAATTACCTGAACATGACCCATGTCTCCCCACGTTGCACATATATGTGGTTCCTGAGTCATAGAGCGTATACGATTTACACACCCCGCATGAGCCACCTTTTTTAACTGGACATGCATACATAGACACAAGACATATTAGAAGTTATGTATCAAATGAGCAAACTGGGATGTAAAATAAGCAAATTCATAGCTAAATCCAATGCTGTGTGCTTGGAGAAAGAACATACGTGTAAAATGGGCATTGTATCTTCATTAACTGCTTCATCTTCTTCATCACTACTACTTTCACTATCCATATCACTGTCGCCATCAACTGCTGATGCTGGTATAGGTTCCCGCTTCTTCCCATTTATGTTGCAAATCTTGAAAATGCCGATATAATTCCATGAAGCCCTCTCGGCCTTAAAAACAGGTATAGCTCATAAATTAGACAGAAACTGTGTACAGAAGATTGATTCTATCATTATATGGGTTCAGGAGCAGGGAAAAGCATTGATAGAAAAAGGAATGATAACAGAAAAGAAGTCCAAGGCACCCATGAATTATGACAGAGCAAAGCTGACTTGTGGAAACGAACTGGAATCCTAATGTTGTTGTTAACAGATTTTATAATCAAAATTCATAATGATCATATTTTCATCATCTAAATTTTAGAGGAAAAGGATTATAGAGAGCATGCAACCTGAGTTCCAGCAACGCCATATAATGTATGTGGGAACTCTGATCGGACAAGCCCAAGTTGATCACGCACAATATCAAAGCTGCAATAGAAAGTGAATCGCTGAGAATACCATATAATAGCATAATATTTGCAATATCACAGCTGCAATAGAAAGTGAATCGCTGAGAATACCATATAATGGCATTATATTTGCCTCAAATAAAGGGGTGCCCAGTGGGTTTTTACCTCAAGCATGGCCAACCAATGTTAAACCCTCGGAGATAATTGTAAGCCTCAGGATCAAACTGGAGCTCCTCCCCCTCTTCCAGTGTATCCACACCAGGTTGCCATACCTGAAAAGAAATGCTAGTTGGGTCAGTGTTTCTTTCCAAGAGCATTGACAGGAGCATTTGCCTAAGCTTAGACAATCAATTATAGACGGCAAGGAGAAAACTAATCAAACTGTTCCTCTCACTGCGACTACAAAAATCAATATGCGTACATCTATTTATAATGATTGCCATGTATTTGGCGGTAAAAGTTATAAAAAAAATCATAAAGAGGACTACCTTGGGTGGGGCAGAAGGCAGCGCAGGGAGAGAAGACGATAAAGCTTCAACTTTCTTGAAGCCACCCATCCACAAAGAAAGAGAGTGGAGGCAGAGTTAGGCTCGAATTAACACATGAGGAGAGGGGAGGAGATTGAACCAGAAAGAAAATATCGCGACACGGAGACACGGACAGAGAGTCGCTAATAGCTCACCTTGCTCGCCGCTTTCTTCTTCTTGACTTTGAGCTTGCGACCCATCTCGGAGGCAGCGCGGGGAGGCGGAGAGGAGAGGCGGTCGGCGGCCAGGCGGAGGCACGGAGCGAGGGGAGAGAGGAGGAAGCGAAGAAGTGGCGGCGACAAGGAAGGAAAGAGGGGAAGAGGCGGAGTGGCCGAGTGGGGCGGTCGGCGGTGGCTGGTGGCCTGGATTCAGCGACAGGACAGGCGGCGAGCCCGCGACCCCGCTGGCAGGCGGCGGCGCGGCGCGCAAGCGAATCCACGACGACAGGAACGAGCGTGTACAGGATTGATCTAGGGCTCGACTTGGAGTACAACAATAGATGATGGGCTATTGGGCCTTTTCCATTTTCCTTGATGGGTCTACTGGCTGTTCTTGCCTTTTTACATGTACATATTTTTTCCTTGGCCTGCTGTGTTGAAAAAAGTCCATTGTTTGTCCCTCATCTATAGGTCGATTTTTATCTTCATATCTCAACTAGGTAACTGGATATGTAGCGTCCACAGCTATCAAAACTATGGCAAATTCATTGGATGACAGTTTCATCCTACGTGGCATCTATATGGTATATTGACTTATCTTGTTACTATGTAACATCCACATGATTCTTAAGTGGCTTAGAAAAAAGAAACCCCACACATTAGTCACATAAAAATAAAAAATAGTGAGCTCACACATCAGTCTGCCCACTTTCCTTTTACCATCTCTTTCTTCCACATCTTCTCTTCCTTCTCTCTCTCTCGATGAGGTAGTAGTGGTTGGTGAGCTTGATATCTCTCCCGCTCTAGCGTGCAAAGGGTATTGGCGTCGGTAACCGATGAGCCCTACTTGAGCTTGAGCTCTCCTGATCACATGCATGAAGGGTATTAGCATTAGCGACCGACGAGCCCCACTCGAGCTCAAGCTTGCTCGCTATGCGCGTGAAGAGTTGCGGCATCGGTGATCAGCGAGCCTCGATCGAGCGCACAAAGAAGCAAATCACGACACTCTTTCTCCTACATAGCCCATCAAAGGTGACGGATAACTAGAAGAGGAGCAGATCTCTCTCCTAGCCCTTTCGCTTTCCATGTGTGCTCTCTCTATCTCTTCTCTCTCTCCCATCCCTCTCCACTGCACCCCATAGCATTGCTGCTCTGGCAATGAGGAGACAATCGACTCCTCGCAACTGGCCACATAGTTCCTCCTCGTTTGCATCGAGGGGAGCCTCGCAACTAGCCACATAGTTCCTCCTCGTTTGCATCGAGGGGAGCCTACTGTCAATAGATCCACCATTTCGGTTCCAACCTAAAAACCCATCTATAGCAACGTTAAGGCTGAGCAATCCCAAGTGTTGACATTGTAGGCTGAGCCCATCTAAAGAAGTGACTTTATGGACCTTGGCCATGGTATCACCCCTTCCTCTACCGCTCCTCGTCACATTGCTCCTCATCGGCACCATAGGCATCCTTGCCAGCCCGCAAGAAAGGCAAGGAAGAGAGAGAGGAGAGAGATAAGAGAGGGAGAGGAGTAATGACATGTATGTCCCACTATAAGTTTTTAATGACACCTACCGACATGTGGGGCTTATATATTTGTTTTAATTTTTTATTTTTTTTGTTTTTCTTCCAATGACACATAAGCATCACGTCAAACACTACATGGGATAAAAACCAAGTCAAAAAGCCATATAGGTTCTACATAAGTTAAAACCGCTTCCAATATTATCGAGAGACTTGATTTACATTGTTTTAGAAGTCAGGGGATATTCTTTATCCGGTTTTATAATTGAGGTACACGAATGAAACTCAGTTTATAGTTTAGAGATCTAAAGTGAACGTTTTTCTTGCTGTTTGGCTTGTTTGGATCACAAGCAAGCTCGAGCTAGCCTATTATAGCTACTAAGTTAAAATCTTAGTTAAACTCGTTAGTAAATACAAACAAGTCAAACCACACACTAGTCGAGCAAGCCAGTAAGCCACAAGTTTTTTTCCATCCCTACCCACAACCCAACCCTAAGAGGCACTCACTTAGTTGGGCCAAGCCAAAGTAATCTGATTGGCAGTAGGCAATGATGGTGCTCGTAGAGAATCTCCGGTCCAAACAAAATGGACCATCTTAATTCTCTCACTAACTGCAGTTATTATTTATTCAATGCATGAAGATGCATTTTCTATTTTTTAAATTACTCTATTTATTGTTTTATTAAATTTTATGAATGTTAGATGTATTACAATTAAAAATTGGGAATTGATTCATCTTTTGATTATAACAAGTCTTATAAGTAACTAACACACAACTTACATCTTGAATTTATTTCATTAAGATCACAGTCACAAAGAGCAATGTACTTAAACAATGTGTGAAAATATTGAGTAGACGTCATCTGTTAGTCAAGTGCAAATATTCTAGATTTATGTAACAAATTCATTTGATGAGATATACTATGGATTTATGACAAATTTAGCGCATGTGCTCAAGATATACCATTATCCACACAAAAACAACTATTGAATTAAGTACTTTTGATAAGCAAATCTTCGAGATAATAATATCTTATGCCTATTAAATGCTAAACCAAATAATGAAACACAACATAAGTATTAAATGTCTGTCTGGAAAACGTTCAATAAATTTCATACCTATTAATGTGTCACAAGTATCTCGTATCAAATCACCAAAAAAATGTCATTATGATCATCCTCTGTTCTATAAACCATAGTATGACTTATAAGAATATGAAGACAGTCTTGGGTTACTTCGTCAGCATTATGAATTACAATCAGGTATTTTATATTCTTGTTTCCTAGAGAAATTAACATGTGAACATGATATGTCTATATATGTCTATATAGAATAGATAAAATTGTGAGAAGGATAAGCATTTCTTATATAACTTGTAATCTTCTTACGAGACTTATTCAAGTGAGGGTGCAAGTATTTTTCTCATTGCACTCATTCTATGTGATCAAATAAACTCATAATATATGTATTTTTTTTGTGTGGTATGTAGTACCCTACCTCACTTAAACTCACGATTTTACAAACAATCCATCTAGCAAAATATTGCTTCTTTGAAATAAAGCTGATACCATATAATTGAATTTGTATTTGAAATGTGTTTCATATGATTAGATTTTTTTTTCAAACATTTTTATTTTTTTTATTTTATAACTAAACTTCATGGGAATTTATTTCCATATTTGAACCTTTTCACCGTGCTACACTGTATGTATGGCCAAATAATACTATCATACCATGAGGAGTTGGTGTGATTTTTTTTATTTTTTTAACCTTTTTATTTTTAATTTTAAAACTAAACAATTATCAAAACTATTTTTAAACCTAAATCTTTTGTCCATGTCACCCAGCGTGGCATGGGCTAAACAACACTACCATGATGCACTAAATGTGATATTGCCATGCCAGTCTAACTAGTATGATAAAAAGTTTAGATTTAAAAATAGTTTTGACGGTGATTTATGTATAAAATTAAAAAAAATAAAAAAGGTTTAAAAAATAAAAAATTTCTAGTGCGACAACATTGTAGTTTAGTTATAAAATTAGAAAAATAAAAAAAATCCTGACGTGACAGAGTTATTTTTGTTACGCCACAGCGTTGTATATCATGGATTTTTAACTTTAACAGGGATATGTCATGGATTTGATGGAATGAACTCAAGAAAGGATCTTTACAAGCAAGCTATACCGCATCAAAAGAAGATTTCACTACTGAGGACAACAGTGGTGATCTCGCATCGAAGCACTGAAGCCTGACTGCATGCGAAACAAATATAATCCAAGTTACGCCAACGACTCAACTGAACTATGAAAAATTACCATCCAATGAAGAGTTCACTACCAATGATTATCCCCGTCCCCGTCCAAACCATCCTAGAGTAGCACCATAAGCAATAAACTATCTTATTTTATTTGTAAATATATATGGGTGTGGCTAGCTTGCGCGTGAGCGCCGGTAGATTCACTCGTGCGCGCTCCACGCAGGAGACAGAGTCCAATTCCGTTTTTCTTTCGTCACGTGTGTCTGCGCGATTCCATTTCTGCCAGCAAGAAATTGGAATAATTTTCTCCTCGTGAAATTTTCTATCAGCAGCATGAAACTTTTAATTCGGACTGCAAAAATCTTTCAACTTGGCTGAAAACTTTCAATTGATATGAAACTTTCAACTAAAAATTGAAAAAATTTCGATTCAAAATCTGAAATCTTGTAGTTGTGGACTAAAACTTTCAATTCAAATAGCAAAACTTTTGATTCAAAATTAGAAAATTTCAACTAAAAATCTCGAAACTTTCGATTCAAAAGGCTAAAACTTTCAACCCAATAACTAAACGTTCAAATCAAAATTATTCCAATTTTGAAAAATTGGATCCACAGGAGGAGAAAGAAGGGGATCCCGAGGTCACCGGTGTCTTGCCTTGGAGGAGGAAGATGAGTCGAGGAAGCGGCACGCTAAGAGAGGAAGAAGATGATCCTTAGCTCACTAGCATTTTGCAGTGGAGGAGGAAGATGGGTAGAAGAAGTAGCGCACCGGAGGAGGAAGAAGGGGATCCCGAACTCGCTAACGTCTTACCGTGGAGGAGGAAGACCGGTAGGAGAACCATCACACCTGCGAGAAGGGAGGAGGAAGAAGAGAATCCTAATCTCGTCGGTGTCTCGCTAAGAGGGAAGGAGTGGTGGCCTCGTCGGCGCTTTGCTGGGAGCGGTTGCGGATTGTTCAATGGTCAAGCTGGGGAATGAGCGGCGGCGGCTTCAGAAAAGTGACGAAAGAATTGGGGAACGATCCGGTGGATGAAGAGAAAGACGTGTGCACTACTTTGGTTTCTAGCGCGCGCAGCAAATAGCCAGGCTGGATATATATATTCATCAATATAAAAATCAATAAACATGCATCCTTCGGCTTGATGGCATGCATATTTGCAGTAGTAACTTGTTGTGATGTTGAATAAAACGAGTAAAATCTTATCGTTAAATTCTTTGTCTAGTATTTTGTTTTGACTTTGTCCACGCATCAAGTTATAGACTTAATAGTACCAATCTGCCTCTGTGGAACACAAATCAGAGCGCCGACATGGCCGGCTCCGTCTCCGCGGTGACCGCGACCGTTTTCTCCTCTTCCTCCTGCCACAGGAACGGCGCCTCGGCGTTGGTGTCGCTGCAGTAGAGGCAGGGGTGCTGCTCGAACCCCTGCTCGCTCAGCACCTTCTTGGCCATGCTCACCAGCTCCCGGTTGCTCACCGGCGCCGGGTGCGACTCCAGCACGGTCTGTATTGCGTTGCTGAACGCGCCGCACGCTTTGCCGTCCGCCGCCGCCTCGTCGTCCTCCGGCACGTCCGCCGACGTCTCGTCCGTCTGGCACCCGCTCAGCAGGATGCCGTCGTCCGGGCGAGCCGGCTGTTCGTCGTCGTGGTGGTGGTGGTGGAACTTGGCGCTGGCCTCTGGGCCGAAGAGCGCGAGGAGGTGGTCGGCGACGTGGTGGGCCGCGTCGACGCCCGAGACGCCGGAGAGGTAGTCGATGACGGCAGCGTACGGTAGGAACCGGGCTGTGTCGCGCGTGCCCGGAGTGGAAGCAGCAGCGGCCGGTGCACCGCCCGAGAGGACGGAGGGGCCGATCTGCTCCGTCTCGAGGTCGATGAGGCCGCCGCTGTGGCATGAATCCGACACTATGGTGAAGCTCGCGCCGCGCGGCACCCGGTCCACGAGCCGCCGGAAGTCGACGTCGGTGACGAGGTTAAAGTCGCAGGGCACGATGGCCTCGTCGCACTCGCCGTGGGCGTGGTGTGCCTTCACCGGCGGGATGAGCGTGCCGTGGCCGCTGTAGTGAAAGAAGAGTACGTCCCCGCCCACCGCGCTGTTTACCATGCCGGCCAGCGCCCGCTTGATGTTGGCGCCGGTGAGGAGCACCGGCGAGCCGCGCTCGTCGGTGAGCACGGTGACGTCGCCCGGCGCGAAGCCGAACCGACTGACGAGGGTGTCGCGCATGGCGACGACGTCGTTGATGCAGCCCTGCAGCTCGTTGGGCGTGCCGGCGTAGTTGCAGCCGACCAACGTGGCCAGCTTCTTCTTGACACTCTCCATGGCCTAAACGCTACTAATTACTGCAACTAATAAGCTAGTTAGTGTGTGATTATGCGATTAACAAGACGAAGAAATTGGCAGTGAGTTCACCATGCAAAATGTTTACATAGATATCAGAGATATATGGATGCATGTTTTGTTGCTTCACTTGCTTGTGATTGCAAGAAACATTTTTGTGGTTGAGTAAAGCAACAAATTAACCATTTTTGCTGATCTATTTCAGTCCTGATGAATCAGATCGATCAATCATCATACCCTGTGATCAATGAGTAATTATGTTAAACATCCTGGATTCCTGGGCAACGCAATGGGTTGATTTGGAGTACTAAACATACAGCACTGTACGCATGAAGCAAGGACTCTTCATTCCTTTGAAGCAGGGGAGAGAGACAGGCTTGCGTGCAAGAAATGTGGAAGCTAAAATTACTTGCCACTGCCTTCGTCTATGCATCGCAAAGCTCTAATCCATCACCATACATAGGGATCCATTGCAACATCATGGGAGAAGATGGGGAATTGGGGAGTCAAGGTACAATATATATATATATATATATATATATATATATATTCACCCACGGACTGTGACCGAAGCGGCTAGTTAATTAGCCTGAATAATTGATTTTAGAACACTGGTCTTCACGGGAAAAATAAACATTTCAGACAAACAATCTCATTTCCATTTTTTTTATGATTATGAAAATGGGTCATATATTCCCATCTACAACAATTTAAGTCAAACATCCATTTATCAAACTACAATATATATAGTGTAGTTTTGCACCATTAATTATTTTGTTGCTTGGGGGTGTTCCATCTTCTATTTCAATTGATAGTGTTTTGATTTGGTATTGCCAGGAACGGCTTGAAGGTCAGCACAAGTCCAACTAATCCAGTCACATTCAGAACAAAGAGTATCATTTGATCCCCTGCAACGTCAATGAAATTTATCTGATATTAGCACCGTCAAGGGCGCAGTACATATTTTACAAGTGCACTACAAAATGCGTAGATATCAACAGATGCTATGGTTTATAACTTGTAAATCAATTATATACCTGAAAAGAAGGCTGCATTTTGGTGTTTTTGGGCCCAAGAGAACCTATACAAGTCATGAATAAGATATACATAACACATTTGCATGAAAATTCTATACCATTTTCTCTACAAATTAAATGTAAATTTATTCCTTTACTTGTGAATTTGATAGTCCATAAACTTTGCTTGTGTAACTCTGTTGTTGGACTTAGCAATTATTCAGAGCCATAATATAATAAGATTGGTATGTTGTGTAATATTTTCATGCTAAAACATTTTAATTTGTGTTTAAGAAAATTTCGATTAGTTGCAATCATACTTACAGAGTGCATTGAAGAAGGATATTGCTATTGTAGATATGCCATTTGCAGCTCCTCCTGACTTTGTGACTATTGTTAGGAATAAATTGAATTAGATAACACAGTTAATATTGAGAAAATAAATTCTATGTTTACTTGATACTTACCACAATATTATTTTGAACTAGTGAAGTGCCGGTTATAATAGTTATCTGATCAAATTGACAAAGTTATAACGTTAATAACAATGATAAATTGGCATAAAACTAGAAATGGCTTTATTTATTTTTATGATCAGTTGGTAATAGCTTTTACATGAGAATTTTTTAAAGGGATTATTATGCATGAAATTGATAAATAACATAAGTCATGTATAGTATATAACTATATAATGCATAACCAACAAAGATAAACCAAGCACAATCATTTAAAAAAGAAAAAATATATACATGTTATATATGCCAATAAAAATTGGTTAGTACTTATACGAACTATAAGATGAGTGATCAAATGATTGACATTTTTAGAAAAATGTATACTCATTTTTGGCTTGTAAAATAAAAATAGGTTTTATTTTCATAGTGTATAATATGCTATTACCTTGAATCACGTTATTTGGAACCAGATTAAATATGTGGAACTTACGAATGGAACATCCTTTAAAATCATTGTGCCAAGGTAAAGAGCTATCCCAAGTCTAAACACTAATAAGTGTGTCATAAAGGGATAAGTAGCAAGAATTGATATAAACAAAGCCT
The DNA here is from genome assembly GCA_030770085.1 of Oryza coarctata. Lineage (NCBI taxonomy): Eukaryota > Viridiplantae > Streptophyta > Magnoliopsida > Poales > Poaceae > Oryza > Oryza coarctata. Next base: position 938,561 of record CM061483.1, read on the forward strand.
GCAATATACACAAACAAAAATATGTCAAATATTTGGCTAAGAAATATATGTATGTGTTTTGAGAAGATAGTTTAATCACTCACTGACACAACACGGGATGAATTGATGGATCCAAGAAATTTATGAACCAATCTGTAGATAAAAAGCTGATAAAACAAGCAGAACAATACCTAAAATGACATAGGATTAATATTTTTGGGTTTTGCGTAATTATAGTACTCAAGAAATTTTGGTATTATAGTACTCAAGTTTTTTTAAAAAAAATGAGTAATATAGGGGTTAGGACTTATGCCATTCAATACAGCCACTATTATAATAATAATAATAATTATTATTATTATTATTATTATTATTATTATTATTATTATTATTATTATTATTATTGCTAGCTGATATAGGCATTACAAATGCCTTTGCCAGGTTCCTTTATAGCTGAATTGTCTGGTATTTACTTTACACATTAATTGTCGGACAAGAAAACATTATAGAATTATAAACATTGGAGAGACTCTCTTGATATTGTAGAGTGTAGACTAGATGCCTAAGAAGAAACACATCTACTTAGTATAATAACATATCTATAAGCGCTTAAAGAGTAATCAGTGGTACAAATGGTGGTTCTAGTAAGTTACTCCACTAAAGTTGAGTACCCACAATTACAAGAACTTGGTCAACGTCTTTAGATGAAAAACTTAATTCATAAAATATCTAGTATATATAAAAAATATCAATTAATCCTTCATATATATGAAAAATATATTTCCATCATATACTAACCAATCTGGATATCTAATGAAATGGGGCATGGTTGAAATCATGACCTCGCTATATGCTGTATCATGAAGGGTGAAAACACAATATACAATGATGAGGATATCAATGGCCAGTTATCTTATAAACTCTTCTGTTAATGTGAATCTTCTTCAAATGTACTTCTTGAATTGTCAATCATTTCAATTTCACCTTCAATATTTTATGCTTCTGAAGTGTTTGCTAGTAATCAAGATAATTTGAGAAATATTGTTCTTTGTGGTAGTATCTCAATAATTGTAGTCCGCCTTAAAATATTCAAGCACACAAGCCATAATTAGTTTGGTTATCATTAATCATTCTCTTAAACATAATAGAAAGCAAGCAAAATATAAGAAACAATATATATTTTTAATCAGGGAAAGTATTTCCGTGTTTTTCAAAATGTTAGGATAGGCTTAAACCCTCCAACTTGTCAACAGTTGATTTTACATTTCCAACTTTTATGCTTCAATTATAAGCTAGCCTTACCACTAACTATGTGACCAATTGCCATATACCACTCCTATTCATAGTTGGGTCAGTTATGCATAACGTTGAAAGAGTTAAGAGAGAATTATTTGGGATCTAGCCTAAAAGGTGGAAAACTTGAACGTGCCTTTGAAGTACAATATTGTAAAAATATAGAAATAATATATGTAAGAGTATCACTTACTAGCAGCCATATGCAGCTTTTTAGAACAACAAGAGCGATGAGTGAGATACAAAGGCATGGCAAGAAGTATGAGAACCTAATAAAAATACAAATATACTTTGTGTAATGAAAAATTATTCATGGAATTAGATAAAATATATCTTAAGATACAACATATGTATACCTCCCAAATATTGACTTCTCGGAAAATATGTTTGGATATTTCTTAGCAGACTGAGAACAATGAGAATCAAAATAAATTACATTATAGTTGCAATATTATGTGAAATGAATTTTATAATTTATAACTAAGTAGTTACTTGTGCAAAGCAGCCTCCAATGGTTGGACCCACAAGTCCTATGCCCCAACCATTGCTTACCTATATATAACCAATGAAGTGGATTAGAGATATAATTGTCTAAATTTTGTACTATGATAAGATGAAGAAAGTGTGGTATATATTTATTTATTATCAATAATCGTAGAGCTTGATGTTTAGGTCAACAAACTTCAATGGGATGTTTCATATGATAGGATAATCTTATTTGATTTATGATTACGCATTCTAGCATATCTCTATTAGGACAAGCATGCCATTTAGAGCACCAAGAATCTTGTGGCAGTTGTCATCCAATACCTCACACTTAATCCAAACCGAGTGTTGAATATTACCCTTACAAATAGAGGATGATATAGAGCTTTCCAAAATTTTTATGTAAAAGTGAAGATTCTGAGACAATGAATAAAATATTAAATTTAATGATAGGCTGCCACTACACCCTAGAAGAGTGAGGCAAAACATAATCATATATGATGCTTATCATATTCTACCAATCATGTATATGTGAGTATATACTTTATGAAATAGGAAAGAGAAGGAACTACAAGAATTTCAAGTTGGCTAATGATTGAAGACCATAACTTTCATAATTCTTACCAAGAAATCCAGTATCGTGTTCCTTTTTTTTTGCCACATGTAGATCTTCTATCTGTTGTCAAGGTCAAAAACTGTTTAATAAATAGATGAAAAACAAAAACTAGGATTATAATATATGCCTTAGTGAGACATGGTGTAAGTTGTATTTGACGAGAGAAGACCTTGTGAATATATTAATTATTTGCAGTTTAATTTGCTCCTATAAATTAAAGAAGATATGACACTGATTAAATTATGTTGAGCGACCATCATACAATAAGATTATCAACTTGGATAATGCAAGTTTTATCATCAAAACAAGTATCATTCATTGAAGATATTACAACCACTCTTACCTAGGGAAGGACCGAACTAGCAAGGACTCAATTAAGAACAACTTACATGAGGCAATGTTGGTGATCTCAACAAAGATGAATTCCTTGTAGGGGATCCCTTGGCTGCTCTCAAGCTTCCGTTCCATGGCGCAGCCGGGGCAGCCATCGTAGAACACCGGCCTCATCACCAGTGATGGAGGCGCCTCCTCACTCATTGTTACAGTAGCTAGGCTGACCTAAAAAGCCAAGTAGAGTCTGATCTACTGATTAAGTATCTAGCTATGCATATTCAATTTGGAGGGAATGCATGAGAGAACAAAGAACACAAAGTTCAGAGACCAATTGAAGGTAAAACGTCAGCTGTCAACTCGACCAATAATGTTCAGAGATCGGATGGGTAGACAAGCGGCGCATCCATTGATTTTATATAGCTATGGATCGTGCAGTGTATGCATGCTACTGCTAGCTAGTCAACCCCCATGGCAGCATGCATTAAGCTTGCCTCTAGCTTCAGTACGCATGTGAGATATTTAGCTCCTGCCACATGATGATGCTTCTGAATAAGGCTGACATGCATTGCTTTGCTGTTTCTACCTAGCAATTGGCGAATAAACGAAGCAGATGTAAACAATGTAAAACATGGACGTGGGTAAATATAGAGCTTTTCACTCTATATCTATAATATTTACAAAATATTATACTGATTAATTTATTAAAATATTATCTAGATTAAAATAACTATCAAGAGGGATTTTTTTTCTATTTTAAGTTACGGTTACCTATAAATTAAAACCTCTTTTAGACCAGTTGTATATATATATATCCGACCTTATTTATAGAAAATAGTGTCTTAGTCTCACTGTATACTACTATCAGAGTAGGTTTAGACATCCTTGACGCGCTAGCACCTTCTCGTTAGCGATGCGACGCCTCATCTCCGTCACAGACCTTCTTCTCTAGTATTCTTCCTTTACTCATTTGCCTCGGTTCTTAACCCCATCGTCTCCTCCGCAGATGGTCTTCTCCTCCTCTATCGCTTACTCACCACTTCCACCACGTGACAAGGAGACGGCTTTCATCCGCCTCCTTATCTCGTCCAGACCTACATTCGGTTTCCCCTTGTATCGGCGCATCTTCTCTTCTTCTTATGTCGACGCACCTTTGCGCTCTCGTTCTCCATCGGCTAGACCCGTCTACCCTCCATTGGCTGGAACACTCTTTGAGTTCCTACTCTTTCGACACGCTCACATGTTCCCTGGATATAAAATTTCTCCCCTCACGTTCGTGTCACTCTGACACGTCTATGTGTCCACGGACATGAATTTATGTTTCCCGGATGCGAACTTTCTTTTCTTCGAGCCCGCGATTCCTCACTCAGTTGTGTCCATGCATCCATGGATGCGAAACCCCACTTCACGGACGTGACCCTTCTCATACCCGTGACCTATCTACTCTACCTACCCTCTCATCAGCTACGCATCGATCCACATCAGCCCCCCACCTGCCCCCATCGGCTCAACAGTCACACCTTTCCATCGGCTTATCACGACCCACTACTCTTTAGCCCTCTCCCGCGTCTGACCATAACCACCAAATCAGCTCTTGGTTCCGACACTCTCCTAGTCGTCGGATCCCTTTCGGCCATCGGTGCTCTTAACAATCTCTATATCCAGCTATTGTGTTTTTCTCGGTAACACTCTAGTCTATTGGTCCTCTAAGCACCAGACTACAATGTCTCGGTCAAGCGCCGAAGCCAAGTATCACGCCGTTGCTCATACCGTCGTCGAGTGCTGCTAGATTCGCCAGCTTCTCTAGGAGCTTCATACACCCATCACCTCACGACAGTTATCTACTACGACAATATTAATGCCGTCTATATGACCGCCAACCCGATTCACCATTATTGTGCGAAGCACATTGAGATTAGCATTCACTTTATCCGTGAGAAGGTCACTCTAGGACTCATTTGAATGCTCTATTTACCATCGACGTATCAGTTCGCTAAAATCATGACCAAAGATCTATCCGCGTCTTTATTTCCAGTTTTCGCTCCAGTCTCTGCGTCCGTATCCCTCCCGCTACGACTACGAGGATATTAAACCATTAGACTTATATATATATACTTGACTCTTCTTATAAAAAACGAGATCTTACTACACTTCTATATTTATTTCTTTTAGATATTTCAACCTCTTATAGGTTTTTTCTAAGACAATTACTTTTTTATTACAAAGCAAAATAAGATATAAAAGAATTGGAGAAATAAAAGCACTCTATAAGCATAAAAGAGGGGAACAATACTCACAATTTAAATTACAGCGTGAAAATTTAAATTACAAAATTTAAAATTTAAACCGGAACAAGGGAATATACACAAGTCCGATCTGTATTTCTAATATTACTGTAGAGTACTAGAAGAACAGTTATTCAACACTGCAATTAGGTCGTAGATTTCTGCACGATTATTTAGCTCATAAGCCCAAAGCACAACAAAATGAAAACCACCATCAGACTCTGCACTGGAATGGTGAAGGATCCTAGCATTCTGCTTGAACCATATCTATACGTCTTTTAATACTAAGCCATACTAGATATAACTATATCTCTATGATCTTTGTCTCGTCAGCCAACAGCATCTGAATGTTCTATTTATATTGTTGAGGAACCGCCAAGAAAGGTTTGAAGGTCAACATGAGTCCAATCACCTCGGTCAGATTCAGTAGAAGAAATACCATCTGATCACCTGCGCACCATTGAATTTCCATTTTATAAATCAACGTCACACAAGTTTCTATCTCTTTTATATGCTAATTCACCACACTGATTTGTTCTTCACTCACGTAAAATACTGTAGCAATTTCTGCAACACACACAGCTGATGATTCCTAAAAATGCATAGGAGTATTTACCTGGAAAAAATGCTGCATGCTGTCGCTTTTGTGCCCAAGAGAATCTGCAACCACAGATTTCGAATAGTCAGTCTCTTTTCTTCTTCAAACGGGTTTACAGTTTCGTTAGAACAGGCTCATCTTTTTATGTTCATCTTCAGGCTTCAGGCAACAACGGAGTATTCACTAAACTTGGAAGGATGAACTAGCCAGTTGCCACCAACATTTTCATGACAACAGTTTAAGTCATATGAATGAGAAGTACCACTGATGGCCATACCCCCTCTAGTATTTTTGAAAGCAACAGTTATGTTGCCCATATATCTATGGTTCAATCTTCGAAATTGAGATTAATTCTAGTAGCTTTATTGAATTATTTGTTCATAAGGAAGATTTGTCGACAACAAGAATTGTACTTACAAAACACCTGCGCCAGCAGGAGCAACAGCCTTGAACAAGGACATGGCCGTTGTGGCTATTCCGTTTGCAGCACCCCGTTGAGCTTGTGGCTGTCAAAATGATGTAATTTTTTAAAAAAGATAAATTTATTTGACAGTCGTGAATTAGAAAATTTCTTTTCTTTTGTGAAGCTGTCAGACAATAGTCAAGCGAGATGAGATAAGTTGGACAAGTACCACTGCTTTGTTTTGCAGAAGAGAAGTGCCCGTAATTTTAGTTATCTGATCAACATTATGAAAAATTAGTATCTTCAAACATGTTATGTGAATAATAAATACAATAATTACCTAGGAAACATTTTTTATACTTCTTATAGAATGGCACGTAACTAGTTGCAGTTGAAGTGCTGACTGTTTTTGTAAGTTCAATTTCAGAACTGTAAGCTCATGGATTTCTTTTTCAACCTCTCCTTTTAAATTAAAAAGCACTAGCATTTTATTTTTATATCTAAACTTTTGGTCACGTCACCCACAGGCTCCATGAACAATTTTGTAACAGTACCTTAGCCATGAAAATTTTCATGGTGTTGCAGTATTTGTTTACCATGCCTCCATGAGTGGTGTAGCCAAAAGTTTATTTAAAAATACATATGAATTTATACTTTTAGAAATTTTTATTTAAAAAAATGAAAACCCTTAGTTCGTAAAGTACTTACAGCTAGAACGCTTTTGATCATTGCTGCACTATAGAGGGTCAAACCAAGTCTTATTCCTGATAAGTGTGTCATAAAGGGATAAGCAGCAATAATCGGTATAGATAGTGCCTGCAATGCTTAAGGTCAGTTGATTTCTTTAAAACTCTCAGTAACAAATAATAAGTAAGCTGTGAAAAATATACAAGAAATAGTGAAATTAGTAACTCACCGATGCAATGCGGGTGGAATTGATAGGTCCAAGAATTTTATCAACCCAACGATAGATAAAAAGCTGATATACAAGAAGGCTGGCACCTACAGTGTAACAAAGGGGATGTTTATATTTCCAAACCAACATGTTACAGCTCAACAATAAATGCAAACAACCTGTGATTAAAGAATTGACTATGTTTAAAATTCGCATGAAATAAATTGATTGAATCTGACCTGCCACTGCAAGAACTTGCCCAACATCCTTAGATGAAAAGCTGAGTCCACCATACTTTCTATCACTTACAGTCCACAGAGAAAATATCTGATTTTTTTAAAAAATAACGTTTAGAAAATTACATTTCCACATAGCATACTTGATTTTTGCATGATCACGCACGTAACTTGATATAAAATGGGTCAATACTTTATAGAATAAAATAGAGCTAATTTTCTGATACATAGGTATGACAGCACGGAGCTTACAGAGATACTACAGCAAAGCTGAAAGAAAAATACTATCATGTGTAAATTTGAAAGGGTTATTACAGCAAATGCATTATCAGCTTATTTTTGGAACAAGAAACATGATATCCACCCTTATTGAGAAAAATCATGACAAATATTTGATATAGAGAGATTATATTTGGCATGCATTTATTTATATTCTTACATAGATGTTGAGCAGTCAACATATAATAGCAATTTCATATCACATTAATAAATGTAACTACCTCACTATATGCTGTGTCATGTAGGGAGAAGACACAATATGTGATTATAGATGACATCAATGGCCAATTTTTGAATAAGCTTTTCTTATTTGATTTTGCACTTTCTTGAGTAGTAGAAGCTTCAACTGTCTCCACTTCCATTTCAAGGTCTTTATGCTTATGTAGGGTCTCCTGTTTAGTTGTTGATCAAATAAATATGCAGTCATAAAAAAATGACAATAGAGATAAAAATCATGTGCTATGGTACAAAGGGTTGGTAGAATGGGACATGGATCATGCAGTTAGTTTGGACTTTGGATAATGTTTTGGTTCTTTTGGTTATCCAACAGGACAAACTTATGTAGAAACTGATCATAAAAGAGATACACAAAACTCTTGCAGATAGAAATAGAATAAATTATCTTAACAATACAAGTTAACAAATAGTATGTAACACATACCGGTAGCCATATACAACTTATGAGGACCAAGACAGCAAAAAGCGATATACAAAGACAGGGTAGAAGATATGGAAACCTGCACGATTTGTGATCACACATTTACAACTGCAAAATATTTCTCATTTAATATGAAGAATCGATTTGCAATAGGAAAAATACCTCCCAAATATTGAATTCTCGTGAAAAAGATGAGGATATTGTTTGACAGGCTGGTAGCAAGAAAGAGAAAAGGGTGAAGATAAATACTCATTGTCGTCGATCATTGACAAAAGAAGAAAAATATATCTGTGAACCCAAATAAGCTTTTGTAATATTACCTGTGCGAGGTAGCCCCCAATTGCTGGGCCAACTACAAGACCTATTCCCCATGCCGTGCTTACCTAAAATTTTGATGACATGGATGAAACTGAGTCCATGACATGAAACGGAGTTGTTGTTTCATATATATATAGATGTGAAGTGCTATATATAGATTTGTAATTTACAATTGATAGGCCCAAAGCTTGATGTTCAGCTCGGCAAACTTCGATAGAGTAAGCCTGCAGCCACAAGTAATATACCATTATTGACTAGATGTTTGATGGAATAAGAATACAAATTGATACTGACACCATCCCTTGTTTTCCCCAACAACTATCACTTCTTTCCCATTTTATAGTACCTTTTTCCTAAAAAAGGATTACCTTGATTGGTGCAAGCAATCCATTCAGAGCACCAAGAATAAATCTTGTGCTAACAGCCATCCAGTATTTCACACTTAATCCGAATAAAGTATTGAACACAATGCTGAAAGCACAGATTCGAAGACAAGTTAAAAATCGTTTACCAGATAGAACAAACTACAAAGTAAGTGCCAATATGCCATGGAGACATTCTTGTCCATATTTTAGGGAAAAGGTACCACAATGCTTACACTGCAAAAATGGAAAAGACAATGACAGGTTTTCGGCCAATGCGATCTGCCACCATACCCCACAAGATTGATGCGAAACCTCGACCAATCATATATGATGCGCCTGCAGAAAAAATGTCATGTATACTCTGAATATTTGACGTAATTGTGAAAGAAATGCGCATGAATTTTGTTAGTCATCGACAAATTCTTTTGTCAGAAATCTTACCAAGATATCCAGCATAGAATCCAATGTCTTCCTCTGTCCGAGCAACGTGCAAGTCCCTCATCTGTTCTAGAGAAGGGAATGAATTGAATATCTTTTGTAAAACATATGCTAAACGTTCATGAAATCAAATGGAATGCATGGAAACTAATTAAACTTACCATGAAGTACAAGAAAGGGAACAAGGAAGAGATTGGCAAAGCTGAAAATCAAGGGGAGAGACAGAGAGATGCATGGTACTCAGAAATCAGTGGAATAAAATAAGACCAAGAAGACTCGAAGAGACTAACAAACACTAGTAACAAACTAAGTTGACTGTGGATGTATCTTGTGTATATTCATACAGGAGACGAGGGTGGTGATGCCAACGAAGAGGAACTCCTTGTAGGGAATGCCCTTGTGATCCTCCTTCCTCTGCTCGATGGCGCAGCCGGGGCAGCCGTCGTGGTACACCTTGGCCGCTGGCGGCTCGGCCATCTCTGCCGATCAACGGCGCTCTCAGTCGAGTTGACAAACACCTACGCAGAGTCTGACGATGAGCTACTTAGCCAAGAATGTCAAGCTGGAGAAGGCTGCTGCAGCCAGGAAGCCAGGGCCATGTAGGAGGAGGATGTGGTGGTGGAGATTGGAGAACGAAGGAAAACAACGCTGGCGAGAGAGACATCCAGGCGAGTGATTCAAGGCGTATTAAATGGCTGGCTGCGGCTGCTGCTGCTGCTGTCTCTTGGTATGTGTGCCGCATCAGAAGAGTGAACAGAAGAACAGAACACAAGAGGCAACCTTGTTCATGCGTGTGGCGTGGTGTGCAGCTGCAGCGCCCAAAGTACAGGACAAGAGAAAGTGTTACACCACTTAACCATTAGATTATATATATATATAGACTCAACGTCTTATTATATATATTTTTATATAATATTAGAGTAAATCTAGATATCTCTGATACGTTAGCATTCTATCGTCGGTGAGCTAACCTTTTCTCCTCGTCGTCGACGTTTTCTCCTCGTCGCTGACCTTCTTCCCGGTACTCTCTCCTCGCTCTCTCGGCATGGCTCCTTATTCCCGTCTTCTCTACATACACTTTTTTATTTCTCCTTTTTCACCACCCTCTCTTATCCCTTGTTCCTCCACGCGACAAAGCGACGGTCTCCATCTGCCTCCTCGTCTCGACTCACACCAGTCTTTGTCCTTCTTCTTGCTCCGTGCATTTTTCTCCTCTGACGCCAGTGCACCTCTGCGCTCGTCCGCCCCCATCGGCTAAACTCGTCCGCCCCCATCGGCTGGACCTGTCCGCCCTCCATCAACTGGAACCCTATCTCGATTCCCGCTTTTCCAACACGCTCAATGGCTCCCGGACACGAACCTTCTCCACTCGCGTCCGAGCCACTCCGACGTGTCCACATGTCCACGGTCACGAATCTCTGCCTCCCGGATGTGAACCTCTTTTCTTCGCGTCCGGCCCCTCTCTGAGTTTTCTCGTCTGCTCCACTCCTTTGCCTTCATGAGTCCAAGGACGTGAAACTTCTCTTCACGGACGTGAATCTTCGCACGTCCGTGACCCACCCATTCTCTGACCTACCTACTCTACCAACCACCTTTCCCTCACCTACTCCGCTGCCTACTCTTCATCGGCCAACTACTCCCCATCGGTTGGTTGGCCCACCCTTCCCTCTCATCGGCTCACTCCCCATCGGCCAATCACTTCTCTGATCGGCCGATCTCCCTTCTTATCGGCTTCTTCACATTGACCTCTTACTCCCATCGGCTTCTTGCCCCTATTCCCCTCTTGTCATGGCCACCGAGTCAGCTTTTAGCTCCGGTACTCTCCTAGTCGTCGAATCTGCTCCGGCTCTCGGCGCCCCAGACCACACCTCGAGCACCACCTTGCTGATCTTCTTACCCCCCAATGCTGCTGTGAACATGAAATCTCACATTCCCATCTCTCTTGATCTCAACGCCAACTATTCCAAGTAGGTTTTCTTCTTTAAATCTCTCTATGAAAAGTTTGACCTACGGTCACACATCGATAGCTCCGCTCCATCTTGACCCGATGACCCCTAGTGGGACATCGCCGAGTGCTGCGTGCGTAGCTAGTTGCTCGGCTCAATCGATGACTCTGTCCTCGACTTCACCACGGAAGATACCGACCCCACCGCTCGGGATCTCTAGGTGACTATCGAGAGGATCTTCCTAGCAAACAAGCAGTCCGGCATCATCTTCTTACTCAACGAATTTCACTCTATGGTACAAGGAGACTCTTCTGTCTCCTCGTACTGCCAGCGCTTTAAAGTCAAGGCTGCTGCTCTTCGGGATGTCGAACACCCTATTGTCGACTCCTAACTCGTCCTCGCGCTCCTGCGAGGCCTCAACCCATGCTTCTCCAATACCGTCGATGACATCGCCAATGCCACACCCCTTCCGTCATTTGCTCGGACCCATGACATGCTAGTTCTTAAGGAACTCCATCTGGCCAACGACGAGAAGATCGTGGGCCACACAACTCTCCTTGTCGCAGCTGATCATGGCTACTAAGCATCCTGTGCTGCCACCCCCTTCCGCGACTTTGGTGGCCATGGCCCTAACCATGGCAACGCAGCCCACACCGGTGGCACCAGCAAAGGCAAGGGAAAAAGGCAAGGGCAAGAACTGGCACGGTCCGATGCAATCGCGACCTGCTTCAGTCCCTGCCCAGCATGCCGGTCCCACGGGCCCGTGGCTCTGCTACAACTCCTAGGCACCCCAGCCCCAACCACGCATCCCCATCGGCTGGCAACCAGGGGTTCTCGATGCTCATCCTCAGGCCCACCTAGCATCGGCTCCCATCCTGACGCCTCAGTCGATGCTGCTGCCACCAACCACCCAGTCGGTTCCCTCCTAGAACCAGGCTGGCCTTGTCGCCGCCCTCAACCAAATGACTCTGGTGCATCCTCCCACATGGCATCATCGGCCGGTATACTCCGCTCTTGTCATCCTTCCTCTTCCCCCTTTGTCACCATCGGCAATGGCCGCTCCCTTCCTGTCTAATGCCGTGGTGACTCCTTTCTGTCTACACCCACCACTAACCTTCCCCTCCGCAATGTCCTCATTGTACCCTCCCTTATTCACAACATCGCATCTATTCGCCAATTCACACGATATAACAATTGCTCAATCGAATTTGACGCTTTTGGTTTCTCTGTGAAGGATATCCAACCCGATGACAGATCCTTCGCTGCAATAGTGGTGGCGACCTCTACACCATCTCTACTGCGCCATCCACTCCACACGCTAGCGTCGCCTTCTTAACCAACCTCTGGCATCTTCGCCTCGGCCACCCTGACCCCGACACTGTCGTCAACCTCCATCGCAGAGCCTCCATCCAATGTACCCACAACAACTCCACAGTTTGCCACTCGTGTTAACTTGGCAAATATGTGCAACTGTCATTTTCTAATTCTTTATCTTATACCTCACGACCGTTTGAGCTTATACACTATGATGTATGTACTTCTCCAATTAAAAGTGTCTCCGGTAATCAGTATTATCTTGCCATACTTGACAATTACACACATTATTACTGGACTTTTCCACTCATCAGCAAATCCGAGGTCGCTTCTCATCTAACTAACTTCATAAACTACATTTCTAACCAGGTTAACCTCCCATCAAAAATCTATAAGTCGATAATGGTACAGAGTTTGTCAACCGTACTGTCCACACCTTTCTCACCTCCAAGGGCATCCATCTACACCTCTCCTGCCCCTACACCTCTCCCTAAAACAACAAGGCCGAATGCCTCCTTCGCACCCTCAACAACATAAGTCGCACAATGCTTCTTCATGCCCACCTACCTGCAACTTACTGGGCATAAACACTAACCACTGTGACTTACCTCGTTAATCGGCGCACGTGCTCCTTCGTTCGCCACAACGTTCCATACACCCTTCTTTACCGCACGACGCCCGTCTACTCCCACCTCCATGTTTTCGGGTGCCTCTGCTACCCAAACCTCACCGCCACTGCTCCTCACAAACTTGCTCCCCGCTCCACCGCCTGCATTCTCCTCAGCTATCCCTCATTTCACAAGGAATACCGATGTCTCGATCTTTTCATCCGCCAGGTCATTGTCTCTCGTCATGTTATTTTTTACGAGACATACTTCCCCTTCGGTCTGCTTAATCCAAAATCCTCATCTAGCGATCTTGACTTCCTTCTCACCAACACCGTGCCGTCCCGGTCTCCTCCACCGTTCTCCCCATCGGCCCCCTCATCGGCCGTTGCTGAGGACTTACTGTTCAGCTACCACACTACTCTTCGGTCCGATGTTACTCCCATCAGACCCCCATCGACCCCACCACTCTCATTGGCTTCAGCCAATCCTGTCCCCTTTTCATTGGACACCTCACCCCCATTAGCTCCTCAACCCTCATCGGCTCATCACCATCCATCGACTCCTCAGTCTCTATCGGCTCCCTCCTCCCTATCGGTTGTTCCATCTCCATCGGACCGACCAAACCAATCGGCCCATCCAACTCCATCGGCTCAGGCCAATCTAGTTCCGCCCTTTCCTCTCACATACAGTCGTCGATCCCGAGCCGATGACGCCCCTCCCCAACCAGTTCTCCCCACACCTACCACACTCCCATCGGCTCCCATCCCCTTCACCTCTCACATGGTCACTCGCTCACAAACTGGGTCTTTCCGCCCTACCAAGCGCTACGGGCTCTCCGCCATCCACTACTCTATCTCGCCCATCCCTAGCTGATCCTCAGTGGCGCGCGACCATGGCCGACGAGTACAAGGCCCTTATGGACAACGAGACCTGGCGCCTTGTCCCTCGTCCTCCCGGTGTCAACATTGTGACCAGTAAGTGGATCTTTAAGCACAAGTTCCACGTCGATGGCTCCCTTGCCCGTCACAAGGCACGTTGGGTAGTTTGGGGTTTCTCTCAACGCCCCGGTGTCGATTACGATGAGACTTTCAGTCCTGTCGTTAAACCCGTCACCATCCGGGTCATTCTCACCTTGGCTATGTCGTACTCCTGGCTGATCCACCAACTTAATGTGAAGAACGCCTTTCTTCACGGTCATCTGACAAAAACGGTCTACTACCAGCAGCCTCCAGGCTTCGTCGACCCCTCTCATCTTGACAATGTCTGTCTCCTTCAACGCTCTCTCTACGGCCTCAAATAAGCCCCTCAGGCCTAGTTCCAGCGTTTTACTGTTTACCTTCGAAACATCGACTTTGTGGCCTCTGCGTCTGATAGCTCCCTCTTTTCTCTTCACATCAGCAACACCATTACCTATCTCCTTCTATACGTCGACAACATTGTTCTTACAACGTTTTCGACGTCCCTCCTACACCAGATCATGTCTCGACTCCACTTCGAGTTTGCCATGACCGATCTCAGTTCCCTCCATCACTTCCTTGGCATCTCCGTCACCCGTTCTTTTCATGGGCTCTTCCTTTCCCAGCGTCCGTACGCCATCGATCTTCACCAGCATGCAGGCATAGCCGAATGTCACACTCGAGCCAAACTCTCAGCTGCCGATGGCTCACTCATCGCCGATCCCTCTCAGTAACGGAGTCTTACCGATACTCTCCAATACCTCACCCTCACATGGCCCGACCTCACCTACGTCGTCCAGCAAGTGTGCCTTTTCATTCACGCTCCGCGCGAACCTCATCTCGCGCTGCTCAAGCGCATCCTAAGCTACGTGAAGGGCATACTCTCCAGCAGGCTACATCTCAGCTCTAGCCCCATCGACTCCCTCACTGCGTACTCCGACGCGGACTGAGCAGGCTACCCCGACTCTCGACACTCCACGTTCGGCTACTACGTCTTCCTCGGCAACACTCTAGTCTCCTGGTCTTCAAAACGCCATACTACAGTGTCACGGTCCAGCGCCGAAGCTGAGTACTGCGCCGTCGCCCACGCCATCGCCGAGTGTTGCTGGCTTTACCAGCTTCTCCAGGAGCTATGTGCACTCCTCTCCTCTACGACCGTCGTCTACTGAGACAACGTCAGTGCTGTCTACATGACCGCCAATCCGATTCATCATTGACGCACAAAGCACATAGAAATCGATATCCATTTTGTCCGTGACAAGGTCGTATTAGGATAAGTTCGGGTGCTCCATATACCATCGACGTACCAGTTCGTCGATATTATGACCAAATGCCTCCTCACGTCTTTCTTCACCAGTTTTCGATCTAGTCTCTACGTCCATTTTCCTCCCGCTGTGACTATGGGGTATTAGACCACTAGATCCGACCTCCTGTATACATTTTTACAAAATTCCTTCCTGTGTGTTGCACAAGATCGAGCCGGCTGCAGTGCAGGTGGACGCGACGGTCTACCTGCTGCTGCTGCTGACGAATTATTTGCTTGCTGCTGCCGTGCAGGCGTCGTCCACTACGTGGCCACTGAAGTAAGGGTACGTCAATGCAGCTTTACTCTCATCCAAGCCACAATTATATGAATGAACAGTCGATTTGTATGGAATTAGCTGGATGATGTATTGCATGTCCATTTCGACACATGCAGCATGCTACAAGATTTAATTAAATTTTTAGATTTTTTTAAAAAAGTGTAGAGTAGAATTGTTTAAAAAGCACATTATAATATTATAAACTTGTTATATTTTATAAACTTATTTTAAAATAAAATTGGTGGTTAATATTTAAAAAAATTAAGAGTTTGAGTGAATTATGTTCTACATGTCAAATATTGATGACTGGATATAGTAATATTTTATTATAGATAAATTTTATGGTAAGTACAGGTAATTATTAAATTTTATACTAAAAAATTTTATGTACATAGTACACTAGAAGATATGGTAACTCTTGGTATACCATCTCAAGGAGTAAATTTAATAAAAAAATTACACTTAAAAATTTACACTTCAAATTTGCATTCAGTATAAAATTTTATCATTCTTTGATGCTAAAATCTTTGGTGCTACTAGAGCTAGGGCCATCAATTTTTTCTCCAAACTTGTATTAAAATCTATCACGGTAAAAATCTGAGAATCTAACCCTTTTTTTGCCAGGCTGGCCGAAGGAGGCCGATCAAATTTCATTTAGACAGGGGAAAAACAAGTTACAAATTACATCGACAAAACACTGTCAAAACTTGAGAAAGCCTTGGAGCAAGCTTGCTCTTACTAGAACAGGATACTACTCACTAATATTTTTGAACATCCTACCTTCTTTCTAAATGGAAATTTCGTCCTTAATGTCAGCGAACAGTGGGCTGCTGAGCTTGTTATTTCTATGGTGTACCTATCACAAATAGTTGCTTGACTCAGACACCTAGCAACAATTTGAGATAGTGGTTTTTGAATATGTCATAAATATATGGATGAAAACAATCAATATAACCTCCCTTATAACTTTCTCCCCTCCTTGTCATGAGTTTCTATGAAGATCGTTAGTAGTGGCCGCTCTCCCTCCTCCTTGATCTTATCTGTTTTTCAGTGATTTGATTATTACAAAATTGCAAACTACTCTAGTGATAATTTGCCAAGAACAACTATTAAAACTATTAAAAGGTAAAAGTTCACATTCTTTTAAGTAGAAAGATCTTTAAATCTCTTATATATATTTGTTTGTCTGCTATATATAATGTTTCTAGTATAGGCAAAAGATAGGAGCTAGCCATCCAATGGAATTAAGATAGGAGGAGCCACATATTTTTCAACTCTTCATTTAATCTGGGTGGAATATGAGTAGATTTGAGATGTTAGACCTGGTTCTACTGGAAGAAAACCACCAACCCTTGTAAATCAACCTAGACACAATTTTCACATATCAAGGACAAAAGTTCTCCTTTTCTTTCTTCTCTCTTTGTCAGTACTATCTAGCTTCCAGTGTTAGTCTAGCTAGAAAACAAAACAATCAATTTGCTCACTGTTTCACTGTGAAGTACAAATGACTATACTTGTTAAGCTAAGCCAGAGTGCACTTGCATTGCAGTCTGCATAAACCAATCAGTCTCTTATTTGGACCATGTGCAGGAATACATATGCGACTGCGACAGTGTGTGTGATTGAACTGGCCACCAGCTCTCTCAGCCTTTCATCAAGGAGAGAGTTAAATTTTCTGGGCCACGCGAATACTCTAAATCTGAAGATGACGACCTTACGACGAATATATGGTGCAATATTAAGATATCGACTGGCATTTTACAGAGGTGCACAAGCCTCAATCAAGCTTTCTGTCTAATCAATCATTCTTATCATCATCTATTTTGTAACACCTCGTACTGTATTTTTGAAAATAATTAATAAGAGGTGAAAATTTCATCTATTAAATCGAGTCTTGAATACGATCGGAGACAGTAGATGCGTATAACTCGTCGAGTAGTCTAAAATAAACTAAGTTTGTAGTGATCAGAGTTCGGGATGAAGTCACGGTGATTAAAATAAACATAGACCGTCGGTTTGTTTTCTTTTTATTTTTTCGTTTACATAGCAACACACGGCTTTGGGAAAAAGAGAGAGAGAGAGAGAGAGAGAGATCGCCCCAGGCTGCAGCCCTAGCGCCGCCATCGTCGCTGCGACTCGTGCGGCTGCTGCCCCGTCGCCGCCACCACCTCGCCGTCGCCACTGCCAGGGGCTTGCCGTTGCCGGTCGCCACCACCACGCTGCCCTGCTGCCGCCGCCGCTGCCGTTGCTGGTGCTGCCGCTGTGTGCTGCTGTTGCTGCAGCGTACAGGCAGAAGGAAGAGAGGAAGGAGGAGAGGAAGAGGAGAAAGAAGGGAAGAAGAGGAGAAGGAAAAGAAGTTGGGGATTTTCTGGAATTCCATAAATTCAACTAAACACTTGATCTTCTCCTCTGCAGGGTTAACTCTTTTTAGTCCCTAGAAGTTCAATTTTCAAATAAGGATTGATTCAACTATAAGCTGTTGATTGTTAGATGAAGCGGTATTTTCAAATCTGGTATTATTCTGTCGGGATTCAGATTAGGTGGTATTAATAAGAGTTGTAGGCCTTGATATCTGGTTTCGTCCAATTCCGATAAACGGTTTAGGACAAACGCTAAAATCAGTTCTACCGATCGGTTAGAAATCGGTACAACATTTTATTTTTCTGAAACTGGGCTTGATAGAGGAGTAAGCTAGTTTTCTGCCTAAAATAAAAGTTGTAGGTAATTTTCTACATATATCCAAAGTACTCATTTGGCAGTTTACTATAAAACAGTGAAGTGTATGGGCAGTTAAATACGGG
This sequence comes from Oryza coarctata, assembly GCA_030770085.1. NCBI lineage: Eukaryota > Viridiplantae > Streptophyta > Magnoliopsida > Poales > Poaceae > Oryza > Oryza coarctata. The sequence continues at coordinate 956,948 of CM061483.1, forward strand.
TCGATGAAAAAAATAAAACCTACGTATTGTTGTTTATAAGTGTTCTATTAAAAGTTAATCACGTATAGAGATTTTATATGTAGCTTTGCTGCATAGGTGTAGAGGTTCCAACGTGGGATGTATTGAGCCATGTTTTCGCCGGAGCTAAAGCAAGTGCACAATGAACTTATTGATTGTGATGATTTCACCGCTTTGCTTTACTTATTCAGTTTTATTATATAAATTATGTAATAGTATAAGTTTTGATTATGGTTTTGTGCTATTCATGTTTCAAGTTGATGTTATATTTATGTTGTTATTCTTATATAAATATTTTTTATTTTTATTCTGGTTAAACAATTTATGTTATATAGATGTTTTACTTTGGTTAAATAATTTATATTACATGTGAGTCATGGATGTGCAATCTGTTTCTTAATTCATGTTTCTATAGGTAACCTCTGTTTACTTGGTTTTAACGGTAAACACTAAGGATGTATGTACGATCGCTCTACCAATTCTATTGAATCTGATATTTATTCATGTCTGATAATGTTATATTGAATCTAGAGTTTTTTTTGTCTGTTTCTATTTATTCTTTATTTATAATTGTTTGTTGTATGTTTTCTAAGTTCTATATTATATTTTCTAAGTATCATTTACTTATCTTGTGTTTTATTTAGTTTTAGATACAATGAGGTATCGACATATATAGGTGGAAATCAGTATTTTTACCTCCACACTTACGCACACCTCTAATTTAAACTTAGTTTAACCATTATAATAATTTAGCTTGTGATTAGATTGTCGTGATTATTTGAGTTATTTCTTAAATGGTATCGATATGTGTTATCAAGTACTTTATAAACTACATGTGATGCATGTAGTTTTGTTAAATTTTGGACATTACTGATCTTGTGTTTATAAAGTATAACACATTAGGTAGGTGGATATCTAGGGCGTTATAATTTTTCTCTTTTTATCTAATCCAACAATTGGTTTAGCTTGTCTTCAATTCCTTCACGCTATTATAAATCCTGTCAACATTAACGTCTCATAATAGAGGCTATCACCTCTGATGGTGATGGCTATAGAAATAACATATCACAAGTAATTAACTATGACAGGTTATAATATTAGCTATCATCGAGGGTGATGTCATCTTTTGATAGATTCAGTTTTCTACCCATCACAGATATGTTATTAGTAACGTAACGGATGGTAAAATGGCTAGATATGAGAGAACTAATATATTTGACGGGTCGTTTTATTGGTAGGTATTGCTACGAGTAACGTGTGTTCATTCATTAAAGATTTGTGTTTCTTATCATTGATTAATACGTTTTTCGTTAGAGATAAGGGTTAGGACTCATCTATGATAAAGATAAAGGTTTCGTAGTGGCAGAACTATCAGCCTAGTCATTCATTAACTAATAATGCAAGAAAAAAACAGCGGAGATATCTGAGAACAGGAATTAGCTATATATATATATATATATATATATAACCTTATCGAGATCTATTAGTACGTCATGATGACAAATAATTGGGCATGTCATGCTGACTGCAGCCAGAGGGATCCAATCACTTAGGGCTTTCATTTTCATGGGCACACGGAGGTCACAAGCATGGCATCCACCTAGGCTGTTATGCCAAATCATTCAGTCGATCAGCAGGTGTTAAATACATTATTATTACAGTTAAGTACCCCTGGCTAATTGCGCTCATCTGGTGTTGCACTTGCAGGTAACACCACCACTTGATTAGCTGCAGGTTTCAAGAAAAACAAACCGGATCGAGCTAAGTTTCCCTGTTTCTGAATCTCTGATTACAATAAGCAGGATGCTAAAAATGCAGCTCAGTTGAGACTTGCATCAGCCACTCATGCACTGAGCGTCGGACTGATCGAGGTGGTCCTGTATGCTGCTGACTAGCTTGGCAACGCCGACGGCGAGCCACGAGCAGCGGCGTACGTGCACGTTTCTCCCGGCGACGCTTCTTGTTAGCTTCTGATGCCGAGGCGGTCAGGCTGCCGTGAGGATGATCCCACGACCGGGTGTGCCGCCCCGTTCGCTGTGGCTCATCGCCGGCGCAACGCTCGCCGGAAGGAAGCCGAATATATTTATATATATTAATTAAAGGCTCTACTATATACCTTCACGTTAATCTTTAAAAAATAAAAAAAATAGAATTCTCACATTAATAAAAAAATTCTTATATTAATTAAAGGAAAAAAAGAAAATCTTAATCATCCCATAACCGATGGCTTGGATTCCATGATCAGTTAGCCATCAAAAACATCAAGACGTATATATATGGACGCTGGAACCTATTCCAATCTTGTACAAACTCATGAGACGTGACAAAACGGTCAACTGAAACCGATTCCACATCCACGTTGGTTCCCAAAATACTTCTACCATTCTACTTCTACATGTATATTTTGTCATATAAAGATAAATACTAGCCATTTCATGTATTCCTGAAAAACTAAAAACTCATATTGAAAAGGGCAAACATCTTTATCACCTTTTCCCTACCAAATAATACAAGCTGAGAAGAAACTATATAGTTTTAGAAAATGTAAAAATAAAAATAAAAAACCGACTTGAATAGAAACCAATAGGAAAGAAAAGTCTTATTTAGACCCACCAAAATTAACAGTAAAATTTAGCTATTTAGCATATAGTAATTTAAGGTTATTTTGATGAACTAATAATAAATATGTTATAGAAATATGAGCACAATATAGGTTTGAGAAATAAAAATGCTCTAATAATAAAATATGTTAAATAACAATTACACGTGTAATGTACGGGTTGATGACTATGGTTCTGCAGGCCTAGATTAGCGTGGACCTGATCGAGAGCTGGGCCCACAAAACCAGCAAATCCGGTGAGGTGGTGATGTTTTTTTTTATTTTAGCCCCTGTATTGGGCGGCTCTTCGCGTTTAGCCCTCTCTCGTCGTCTCCGGCGCCCCTGCCGCGCGTCCGCCGCCAACATCGACGCCGGAGGCCGGCCTCACCATCGTTCTCGTCCTCAGTTCCCACCTCATCTGCCTCGATTTCTTCCTCAGTACCTCGCCTTCGTGGGAAGAGAAAAGCTACTACATCCAAGCCACCCTGCGCGTCCATGAACAACTCTGCCCCCATTGTCGCCACGGCGGCCGGAGCTGGGAAGGGGGCAAGGTTCCCCGCGAGAATCAACAGCTACGTGGGGGTAGATTCGCATTCTCTCCTTCCTGAAGGCGAGCACCAGGGCTCCGAGCAGCGATGGCGCGCCGAGCACGACATCAGGTAGGTAGCTGGCTCCTCGCTGCTGAACACCGTCATGGCCCGGGCGTCGCGTTGCAATCTGAAGATGGTGACTGCCTCTTTGCAGTTACAGAGGTGCGCAAGCACAATGATTCATCAACCTTCCATTGTCTAATCATTCTCATCGTCGCCTGCCTAGATTTCTTTTACCTCCTAACAATTGATTCTGATTGTCCTCAGTTCCTTCAGGCTTCAACTAAACTTAACTATCAACTAAGCTGTCAGCTTATTCCACTAGTCAAGCAGTGACCTCAAAGGAAAAAAAAAGATATCCAATGACAGAATTACCTAGCTATACTACCTTAAACTTTTGTTCTATACTACCTTAAACTTTTGTTTTGTTCATAAGCTAATCATTGTGAGAAGATGCAATTAGTACACCATGATGATGAATTTGGCATGTCATGCTGACCGCATCCAGAGTCACCATCCAATAATTTTGGGCTTTCATTTTCATGAGTAGATAAGCATGACACCTACCTAGCGCTGTGCCTCGTCACTGATCAGTCCATTAGCAAGTGTTCAATATTGTTACTATTACAAATTTATTATTAATAAGCAACAATCCCTCTTCGCCTAGCTAACTACGCTCATCTGATGCCACAGGTAATACCATAAATGGCTCAAAAGTAAATGAGTCTAATGAGCTCCACCAAGTTCAGTATCAAGAACACCACTTGATCATCTGGAGGTTTCAAGAAAGCCAAACTTGATCAATTTTTCCTTTTCCCGATTACAAATTTTTTTACTACATTTAGTCTGGGGAAACTTCTTGTAGCAAAATAAAATAGGATAAGATATGTACAGTAGACTGAAAGATTCGGTAGCTTACTAGGACAAACAAATTGAATGACAAGGCAAGGTACAGCACAATGTAGTTCAAATAGAATAGATAGTTTACCTGGAAAGAACATGGCATCCTGACGTTTTTGCACCCATGAGAATCTGAATTCGAAATTGCATATTGATCACTAAGTGCTAAATAAGTGACATTTTTAAATCATTAAAGAAACATTATGTCTCGATCATGAATTGTATTTATGAAAATGTGATAAGAGGTGGTACTCACAGAAAACCTGCCCCTACTAGGACAAACGCCTTGAAAAATGACAGCAGTTGTTGTACACCATTTGCAGTGCCTCTTTGTTCTTGAAACTGATATTGAATTTCAAACCAATAAAGAGTTTAGCTTATTTATTTAGGTGAACATGCTATCACAACACATGCATTAACTTGATTTTTACATACCACAGCATTGTTCTGTAAAAGGCAAATTCCTGTGCTTATAGTAATCTGCACATGTTGTAAAAAACGAAGATTAGAGATAGAGACTTGGATACTAATGGAAGTATAATAATGCCCCTATTCTAGTTGTTATTCTTAAATCCCTGAAAATGGTACTGTGCGCAAGAACCCAGGCTTGTCTTCCCCAAGTAGTTACTGTTGAATTTTTCATATTGTAGACTGAGTTAGATCTTCATAATCTATAGTGCAACAAAAAAAAAAATTCTCCCTTGCTTTTGAAATATTACTGCTGTGCCTATTAGCTAACAAATGGTGTGGTTCTACGCATGTAGGTATTTAAACTCCAAGGAAAGAAAGTGCTTAGAAAATGCTTACTGCAAGAGCACTTTTCATCATTGCTGCAGAACAAAGAGCAAAGGAAAGTTTCACACTAGATAGGTATGTCATAAATGGATAAGTAGAAAGTACAAGTATAGATAGAGCCTGCAATTCAGTTAAATATAAATGATAAACTGATGACCATGAAATGATTATTTATACTTATTTTGAGGTCATGGTAGGACACTACTCACAGAAGCAATTCACAATGAAATGATTGGTCCTAGAAATTTATAAACCCAGCGGTAAATAATAAGCTGATATGCTAGAAGACTGGCACCTGAAACGAAGAGATATGAAGTACAATTATTTTACAACAAACTTATGCAACGATGTGAGAATATGAATCTTTAATTTTTTCTGTTTCACTGTATGGGTGGGATGGACATGGAAATATACCTGCAACAGCAAGAGCCTCACCAATATCCTCTGATGAAAAGCTAAGGCCACCATATTTTCTATCACTCACAGCCCACAAGGATAGTATCTAGCATTAAATATTGTTAGTAGTATTAATTTTTTAGAACCCTATATGAATATCAAAGCTTCATGTGAATAATCAAACAAGCGGTAGATACTAATTTTTGAAGCATGAGAAATAAACTGAGTAGCATCTAGATAGATTAACGTGAAATTCTGAGCAGTAATAAGCAAAAGAGGAGACAACATGGTTCTTTACCTCACTATATGCTGTGTCATGAAGACCAAAAAAACAATTTGAAATCATAGTAGACATCTATGGCCAATTCTTGAACAAGCTCTTCTTACGAGGTGAGTCCCCGTAAGCCTGCTGTAATGGCAATTCTTTGATTCATTTGATCGCCTTTTCAGGAGATTTATGTCTATGTATAGTCTCCTGCCAGATCCATTTGTCAAACAAAATTACATTGATACTAACACTAGAAAATCTTGATGGCAACAGCTTACAAACATATGTGCTTGGCAGTTGGGACTGAAGTTATTTGAAATCCAAAGCATGATGTTTTCAGTATTAGTAAATATGAAGTAACAGAGAAAATAGTTTCTAAAAAAAGTGCATCTTAATCCAATATTTATTTTGTGAATGAAACTTATGTCAAATAATTTTGTTTATTTATCTTATTTGTTCATTATTTTATATAGATGTATTTGTTGGAATGCAGTTTTCCATTATCTAAAGAAAATGAAAATCTAACTAGACCATAGAAAAGGGCCAAGTGCAACGGACATTTAGTCCTAGAATATGCTTAAGAAACATTGTGAAAATGGCATTTAAGTGAAATTTTACATACTGGAAGCCAAATACAACTTATTAGGACAATAGCAGCAAAAAATGATATACTGACGCAAGGTAAGAGATATGGGAATCTGCAAAATGTAATGGAATTAGATATGGGTATTTAGTAATTACAACACTAACTGCAAGCAGTTTGGACTATCTATCTTGCTCTTGTATGACGTACCTCCCAAAAACTGACTCCTTAAAAAATACATGTGGATATTTTTCAACGGGCTGAGAAAGGAGGATGGAAGGAATTCTTTGTTCTTCTTTCTTTTCTTTCTTTTTTTTTTTTGGGGGGGGGGGGGGGGCGAGGGGGTGGAATTAGTACCTGTGCAAGGTAGCCTCCAAGAGCTGGACCGACAACAAGACCCAAACCCCATGCTGTGTTAACCTATAACCAAAGTAAATCATTATGATACATATTGAAAGGATTGTCGAACACAATGGGGAAAACAGGACAGTTGCTTGTGGGATTACAATGGATAGTCCAAGAGCTTGATGTTCAGTTTGGCAGACTTCAACAGAATAAGCCTGTAATGGTTAATAAATACTATGTTAGCACAGCTCCCTCCTAGGCACAGTAATTTCACACAACATTGAAATTGTTGATTGAAAGACTTTTAAGTACCTTTATTGGCACAAGTAAACCATTTAGAGCACCTAGAACAAATCTTGTAGTAAGTGCCATCCAATACCTTGTACTTGTCCCAAACAGTGTGTTAAATATGACCCTACAGTATACACATGGAAAGCTAAGTATGACCCTAAAGTGGCTGATAGAAATGTTGTTGTACTGAGTTGTACCTACACAGACAATATTGAAAACACGATCTGCCACAACACCCCAAAAAATCGTGGCAAAGGATCTACCAACCATGTATGAAGCACCTTCATTTCAAACCACCGATAAACAAATCTGCACACATATTTAGATTGCATTTATCACAGGTCATCGTAGCTAGTCTTTTTCATAAATATTGAATTGATGTGAGAAACTTTACTGAGAAATCCAGCATAATACCCAATGTCCTCATCTGTTTGTGCTACTTGCAGGTCCCTTATCTGTGAAAACAGAGATGACTGAATGAACTAGACCTTTCAATATGTGAAAAGGGGATACCAGTAGGTATCTTGATCAAGACTCAAGAGAACTACGGGACAAGCATTCCCTTTGATTAGGACCATTTATCTGCTTCATTGATTTGAAGAGGATTGTTTTATGTACAAAGTGAAAGTGTGTCAGAAATTCAAGGAAGGGTGTAACAAGTTTTTCTTTTTAGACCAAGGACCATTCAGTTCGGTTTCTATAGAAAACATAACAGCAAAAGGTATCAGTTGGAATGTCTTATGAGAAAAGTTCTGCAACCAAGTGGTATGGTCAGGGGCAATTGTGTGGTACACCAAGTGATCAATTTTTCAGAATGAAATTAGGAAAGCGGCAAAGCAGTGCCTCCAATTCTGGGGTAAAGATGCATGATCAGATAATCATTTCTCAAGTGAATACATACTTTACTTACCATGAAGTACAGAAAGGGGAAGAGGCACGTGATTGGTAAAGCTGCAATTAAAAGCAATAGATCAGAAATAAGATGTGCAGCTAGCATGAAGGAAACAAACATATTAATCCGGTCTGTTGGTACTCCGTATTTGGTACTAACTTTAGTCTGAACAGTGCCTATGACAAGAAAACTTGTGCTTACTCTTACTGCTGTTGGTGGTTAGTTACGCTTCGATCTCCAATATTAATATGATACACATTATTATATAGGTGCATGGTGCTGGAATATATAGATCCCAGACACCTAATTGCTCTCCTGAACAAATTTTACATGTATGTTTGAGCTTCAGTTCAAGCAATATATAAGGACTCCACAAGTATAATTAGCATGTTTTAGATACATGTTTGAGCTTCAAATCAAGCAATATATGGCTCCACAAGTATATATGGTCTGATAGTATAATTAGCCTTGAATGCAACAGTATTAGCTTATATTTATAATTTATTCAGCATGTAGCTCAAGATTTGTCAAGAGAACATGTTGGAATTGTGAAGGAGGACCCCTAAAATTAATTTTAAAAACCAAATTATAAAATTCGGAATGAGCTAAAGCTTTTCAGAAAAGAAAAAAAAGGCAATGCAAAGCAGGGTACGCTGCCTTTTTGTCACATAGGGCAAAGAGGGAATATATCCCAGTTTACTTTCTTGTTTGTTTCCATTTAGATGTGGAGGAGATCCAAGTTGCAACCTAATTTTTTTGTCCGCCTTTGTTGGGTACCATGTTCAACTGTCTATGATCGATGTCCATTCACACCTTCCATGTCTCCAGCCGCCGGAAATGAACGCGCTATACTTGCATGAATGATCAAATGCATCGATCCAGCATCTAGCTATAGTGCTAAATACTTATATATTTTTACTACATCGATGCATGCCAGATCAGTGCACAAACTGAAGGATGATGAACATGAATGAGCAGCAACGTTAACGACGATTGTAACGATAATATATAGCTTGCATCGCTACTCGCTAGCTATTACTGTATTCACTTATATTGCACTTGAGCATGCAGTAGAGATGATGAGATGAAAAGATGGATGCAGATGTAACTTAAGAGCTAATAAGAAGTGCAAGGATAATGCAGCTGGTAAAATTATTCGCTTATAGAAAAAATGCAGGTAGCTAGAGTGAACGGATTACATGAGGCGAGTGTGTGACGGCGACGAAGAAGAGCTCCATGTAGGGGATGCACACGGGGCACCTCTCCTCCGCCGGCACCGGCAGCAACAGCGGCGCCGCCGCCTCTTCTCTGCTGCCCATCGATCTCCTCCGGCTCCGGTCCTCTGCCCATCGAACTTAATTTGTTTTCAGCTGCTAGCTTGTGTATGTATCCTCGGATGATATGATCGATCTGCTCTGCTGCTGCAAAACTACCACTCAAGCACAAGTGCTGAACCTCGACCAGTGGCTGCCTGTGCTTTATATGCTCCCTGTTTCACCAATGGCAAGCACATGCTAGCTGCTTTATCAGCCGTACACTCTAAAATCGATTCCCAGGATTGAACCGTGCAGCTTGATGCATGTATGTGCATCACTCGGAAAATTTCGCTTCAAGAGTTTTGGGACGCCATAAATGTTTTGTGGATTTTTTTAGGCCCGTTTTGTTTGGGCTTATGACCCAACTTATATGCATAAGTCGAAAAGTCAGCTTAAAAGGCCTAAGCCAATAAGCCGGGCCTTAAATAAAAGGATGAGCTGAACAAAATAACATCAAAACATTCCAGGAATAATTTCATTTCATTTACGAGCTGCTGTCTTCTACAGTACTAGTAGTTACAATGTAGCATGCAACTCGGTATATATACATGATGGCCGACCAAATGAAAAAGCTACCATCGATTTGACCACCATTTACCCAAACTACATATTCCTTTCACTGAAATGTTGCAATTGCATATCTGCCACGTACTACAGAAGCATAAGATATCAACTCTGACTTCTATTGCTTCTGGGAGATCAAGACGAGCATGTAAGAATATGTATAGTGAGACTAAGACTATAATTCTATACAAGGAGTCAGGTCTATATATATACAGTTCAGTGGTCCAGTGGTCTAACACCCCTTGCAGTCGTAGCAGGAGGGAAATAGACGTAGAGACTGGATCAAAAACTGGTGAACAAAGGCGTGAAAAGGCCTTTTATCATAATGTCGATGAACTGGTGCACCGATGGTACATGGAGCACCCGAACCTGTCCTAGTGCGACCTTGTCACGGATAAAATGGATGTCGATCTCTATGTGTTTTGTGTATCGATGATGGACTGGGTTGGCGGTCATTCAGACAGCACTGATGTTGTCGCAGTAGACGACAGTCGTAGAGGAGAGGGGTGCACGGAGCTCCTGGAGAAGCTAGCGAAGCCAGCAACACTCGGTGACGGCGTGGGCGACGGCGCGGTACTCGGCTTCGATGCTGGACCATGACACTATAGTCTGGCGTTTTGAGGACCAGGAGACTAGAGTGTCGCCGAGGAAGACGCAGTAGCCGGACGTGGAGCGTCGAGAGTCGGGACAGCCTGCCTAATCCGTGTCGGAGTATGCGGTGAGGGAATCAACGGGACTGGAGCTGAGGTACAGCCCGCTGGAGAGTGTGCCCTTCACGTAGCGCAGGACGCGCTTGAGCAGCGCAAGATGAGATTCGTGTGGAGCGTGCATGAAAAGGCACACTTGCTGGACAGCGTAGCTGAGGTCGGGCCATGTGAGGGTGAGGTATTGGAGAGCATCGGCAAGACTCCAATACTGAGAGGGATCGGCGACGAGTGAGCCATCGGCAATGGAGAGTTTGGCTCGAGTGTTAACCTGGGTGGCCGTGGGGTGACATTCGGCCATGCCCACATGCTGGAGAAGATCGATGGCGTACTAGCGCTGGAAAAAGAAGAGCCCATGAGAAGAACGGGTGACGGAGATGCCAAGGAAGTGGTGAAGGGGACCGAGATCGTTCATGGCGAACTCGGAGTGGAGTCGAGCCATGATCTGGTGTAGGAGGGACGTCGAAGACGCTGTAAGTACAATATCGTCGATGTATAGGAGCAAATAGGTGGTGGCGTTGCCGATGTGAAGAGTAAAGAGAGAGCTATCGGACACAGAGGCCACAAAGCAGATGTGCCGAAGGTAGACAGCAAAACGCTGGTACCAGGCCCGAGAGGCTTGTTTGAGGCCGTAGAGAGAGCGTTGAAGGAGGTAGACATCGTCGGGATGAGAGGGGTCGACAAAGCCTGAAGGCTGCTGGCAATAGACCGTTTCCGTTAGATGACCGTGAAGAAAGACATTATTCACATCAAGCTAATGGATCGGCTAGGAGTATGAGACAACCAAGGCGAGAACGACCCGGATGGTGACGGGTTTGACGACGGGACTGAAAGTCTCATCGTAATCGACACTGGGGCGTTAGGAGAAACCCCGAACTACCCAGCGTGCCTTGTGACGGGAAAGAGAGCCATCGGCGTGGAACTTGTGCTTAAAGATCCACTTACCGATCACAATATTGGCACCGGGAGGACGATGGACGAGGTGTCAGGTCGCGTTGTCCATGAGGGCCTTGTACTCGTCGGTCATGGCCACGCGCCACCGAGGATCGGCCAGGACGGAACGAGAAGTCGCCGGGATGGGCGAGATAGAGCAGTGGATGGCGGAGAGCCCGTAGCGTTTTGTGGGGCAGAGAGACCCAGTTTGTGACCGGGTAACCATGTGAGAGGTAGAGGGAATGGGAGCCGATGGGAGTGTGGGGAGAACTGGTTGGGAAGGGGCGTCATTGGCTCGGGATCGGCGGCTGTATGTGAGAGGAAATGACGAAACTAGATCGGCCTGAGCCGATGGAGTTGGATGGGCCGATCGGTTTGGTCGGTTCGATGGAGATGGAGCAACCGATAGAGAGGGAGGAGCCGATGGAGGCGGATGGGCCGATGGGTGGTGATGAGCCGATGAGGGCTGAGGAGTCGATGAGGGTAAGATGTCCAATGGAAAGGGGACAGGATCGGCCGAAGCCAATGAGAGTGGTAGGGCCGATAAGGGTCCGATGGGAGTGACATTGGACCAAAGAGTAGTGAGATAGCTGAATAGTAAGTCCTCAGCAGCGGCCGATGAGGGGGTCGATAGGAAGAACAGTGGAGGAGACCGGAACAGCACGGTGTTGGTGAGGAGGAAGTTGAGATCGCTAGATGAAGATCTCGAATTAAGCAAACCGAAGGGGAAGCATGTTTTGTCAAAAATGACATGACGAGAGACGATAACCCGACGGGTAGAAAGATCGAAACATCGGTATCCCTTGTGAGATGAGGGATAGCTAAAGAGAATGCAGGCGGTGGAGCGGGCAGCGAGTTTGTGAGGAGCAGTGGCGATGAGGTTTGGGTAGCAGAGGCACCCGAAAACGTGGAGGTGGGAGTAATCTGGTGCCGTGCGGTAAAGAAGATTGTATGGAACGTTGTGACGAACGGAAGAGCACGGGCGCCGATTGAGGAGGTAAGTCGTAATGGTTAGTGCTTCTGCCTAGTAAGTTGCAGATAGGTGGGCATGAAACAGCATTATGCGACTTATTTTGTTGAGGGTGCAAAGAGACGTTCGGTCTTATCGTTCTAGGGAGAGGTGTAGGGGTAGGAGAGACGTAGATGGATGCCCTTCGAAGAGAGAAACGTTTGAACAATACGATTAACAAACTCCGTACCGTTATCGGCTTATAGAGCCTTGATGGGAAGGTTGAATTGGTTAGAAACGTAGGTTGTGAAGTTAGTTAGGTGGGAGGCGACCTCGGATTTGCTGATGAGCGGAAAAGTCCAGCAATAGTGTATGTAATTGTCAAGTATGACAAGATAATACTGATTACCGGAGACATTTTTAACCGGAGAAGTCGATACATCATAGTGTATAAGCTCAAACGGTCGTGAGGTTCAAGATAGAGAGCTAGAAAATGGCAGTCGCACATGTTTGTCAAGTTGACACGAGTGACAAACTATGGAGTTGTTGTGGGTACACTGGATGAAGACGCTGCGATGGAGGTTGGCGACAGCATCGGGGCCGGGGTGGTCGAGACGAAGATGCTAGAGATTGGTGGAGAGGGCGACGCTGTCGTGTGGAGTGGACAGCGCAGTGGGAATGGTGTAGAGGTCGCCGCCACTATTGCAGCGAAGGATCTGTCGCCGGGTTGGGATATCCTTCATAGAGAAACCAGAAGCGTCAAATTCGATTGAGCAATTGTTATCTCGTGTAAATTGGTGAACAGATACGAGATTGTGAATAAGAGATGATACAATGAGGACATTGCGAAGAGGAAGGGTAGTGGTGGGTGTAGACAGAAAGGAGTCACTACGGCATTGGACAGGAAGAGAGTGGTCATTGCCGATGGTGACAAAGGGAGAGGAGGAGGGATAATAAGAACGAAGTATACCAGCCGATGACGCCATGTGGGAGGATGCACCAAAGTCCAGCACCCTTGAGGTTGGAGCGTCATCTGATTGAGTGCGGCGATGAGGCCAGCCTGGTTCCAGGAGGGAACCGACTGGGTAGGTGGTGGCGGTAGCATCGGCTAAGACGGCAGGATGGGAGCCGATGCCAGGTGGGCCTAAGGATAGGCGTCGAGGACCCTTGGTTGCCATCCGATGGGGCTGCGTGGCTAGGGCTGGGGTGCCTAGGGGTTGTAGCAGAGCCACGGACCCATGGGACCGGCAAGCTCAACAGGGACTGAAGCAGGTCGCGATTGCATCGGATTGTGCCAGTTCTTGCCCTTGCCTTTGCCGGTGCCACCGGTGCGAGCTACGGTGCTATGGTTAGGGCCATGGCAGCCAAGGCCGCGGGAGGGGGCGACAGCGTAGGATGCTCGGCAGCCATGATCGGCTGTGGCGAGGAGAAAGGTGTGAGCCACGGTCTTCTCGTCGTTGGTCAGACGGAGTTCTTTAAGAACTAGCATGTCATGGGCCCGGGCAAACGACGAAAGAGGTGTGGCGTTGGCGATGTCGTCGGCGGTGTTGGAGAAGCGTGGGTTGAGGCCTCGCAGGAGGTCGAGGACGAGTTGAGAGTCGGCTACAGGGTGTCCAACATCCTAGAGAGCAGCAGCCTTTACTTTAAGGCGCTGGCAGTACGAGGAGATAGAAGAGTCTTCTTGTACCATGGAGTGAAACTCGTTGAGGAGGAAGATGGCGCGGGGCTGCTTGTTTGCGAGGAAGATCCGCTCGATAGCCACCCAGAGATCTTGGGCGGTAGGGTCGGTATCTTCCATGGCGAGATCGAGAACAGAGTCGTCAACCGAGCCGAGCAGCACTCGGCGATGTCCCACTGGGGGTCATCGGGTCAAGGTGGAGCAGAGCCATCGATGTGTGATCGTAGGCCAAACTTTCCACAGAGGGATTTAAAGAAGAAAACCCACTTAGAGTAGTTGGCGTTGAGGTCAAGAGAGATGGGAAAGTGAGATTTCATATTCACAGCAGCGTAGGGGGTGAGAAGATTGGCGAGGTGATGCCCGAGGTGTGGTCTAGGGCGCCGAGAGCCGGAGCAGATTCGGCAACTGGAAGAGTGCCGGAGCTGAGAGCTGACTCGGTGGCCATGACAAGAGGAGAACAAGGGGAAGAAGCTGATGGGAGTAAGAGGCTGATGGAAAGAAGCCAATGAGAAGGGAGATCGGCCGATCAGAGAAGTGATAGGTCGATAGGGAGTGAGCCGATGAGAGGGAAGGGTAGGCCAACCAGCCGATGGAGAGTGGTTGACCAATGAAGAGTAGGCAGCGGAGTAGGTGAGAGAAAGGTGGTTGGCAGAGTAGGTAGATCAGAGAGTGGTTGGGCATGGACGTGCGAAGATATACATCCGTGAAGAGAAGTTTCACGTCCGTGGACTCGTGGAGGCAAAGGATTTGAGCACGCGAAAACTCAGAGAGGGGCCGGACGCGAAGAAAAGAGGTTCGTGTCCGGGAGACAGAGATTCGTGTCCGTGAACACGTGGACACGTCGAAGTGGCTCGGACTCGAGTGGAGAAGTTTCGCGTCCGGGAGCTGTTGAGCGTGTCGGAAAAGCGGGAACCGAGAGAGGGTTCTAGCTGATGGAAGACGGACAGGTCCAGCCGATGGGGGGCGGACAAGTTCAGCCGATGGAGACGACGAGCGTAGAGGTACGCCGGCGTTAGAGGAGAAAAGATGCACGGAGCAAGAAGAAGGGCGAAGACGGGTATGAGTCGAGACGAGGAGGCGGATGAAGACCATCGCCTTGTCGCGTGGAGGAGCAAGGGATGGGAGAGGGTGGTGGAAAAGGAGAAAGGAAAAGCGTATGCGGAGAAGACGGGAAGAAGAAGGAGCCAAGACGAGAAAGCGAGGAGGAAGTATCGGGAAGAAGGTCAGCGACGGAGAGGAAAGGTCGGCTCGCCAACGGGAGAATGCTAGCGCGCCGAAAATGTCTAAACTTACTTTAATATCATATAAGAATATGTACAGTAAGACTAAAACCCCAACTCTATACAGAAGGATCGGGTCTATATATATACAGTCTAGTGGTTCAGTGATCCAACACTTTGCCTCAAAGCCAGCTCATGAATTACAAGCATCTGAATAACCTAAATCTGTAGTAGTATAACTGAATATCTAATTTGTTTCTTGTTGCTCTGGCACGGCCAGAAAGGGTCTGAAAGTGAGGATAAGTCCAAGCAATTCAAAGACATTCAGAAGAAAGAACACCATCTGATCACCTGTTTGAGTGGAAAAAATTTAGACAAGGATAAATTCATACAAGACCTCTACTATTCTAAAACTTAATATATTTCGCATCATCCCATTCAGATTTTGACTATTTTGTTTTGCCAGAAAGAAACGGAAAAGCATGGCATGCAAAATTTTACTCAAGAAGATAACGGATTTTACCAGGAAGGAAGGAAGCATCCTGGCGTTTTTGTGCCCATGAGAACCTGCATTAACGAAATTAATGTGGCATGGTACCAAAAAATGCCTAGTGCAATATGTTTTAAAATGCCTCATAATTGTAAAATTTATTGGAATTTATCCTAGTTCAGAGGCTGATTTGCTAGATCATATCACTAAAACATGTGACTACTGAAAGTTGTTCATGACTTCATGGCACTCCTGACCATATTATAACAATAACAGTGTAATGCATAAACTCTTTTTATGGAACATAATGCCTAGCATTGATTATAACTTATAAGACGCTTCATTAAAGTCCGTGTGGAATCATGCTTGACATGGAGAAGATATCTCCATTACATACAGCAGCAAAGGAGCACTAGTAAATCCAACATACTTTATGAGCTTCATAGCTTCAAACATATTTTGATTAATTGTACTTGTAAAACATTCCACATGGTTATAATAAAGTACACTCACACAATGCCTGCCCCTGCTGGAGCCACTGCCTTAACAAGGGACATTCCTGTCATTGCCAAGCCATTGGCAGCCCCTCGTTGGTCTTGAGGCTGTTTTAGCAGTTTTATGATCATCAATCAGTAGCAATTCTGTAAAAAATATTGTCGAAATTAACCATTATTTTGGCTACGTACCACAGCATTATTTTGTAGGATGAAACAGCCCGTAATGATGGTAACCTAATATAGTATAGCACATAAAAGAAAAAACTATTAGAACAACAATGTAGCAAGACCCTGTTTATACATTAATATGAGATACTCCCTCCATCCTTTTTATATAAGGGATTCTAGGTTGTTTTAGATAAGTTAAGGATAGAAAAAAAAGAGACTATACTGCCTCTCATCAATGTAGAGAGTGAAGAATAGCTAGGGATAAAATAGAGAAATTTAAATTGAAGATGATTGATAGGATAAGTAATAGTATAAAATCTCTTATATTGTTGGACAAATTTCAAACACTAGTATCTCTTATATATAAGGATGGAGGTAGTAAATTTTTACTGCAGTGACAAATATAAAAGACGCATAATTCTACATGTGCTATCTTGTGTTATATAATCAACTCCATTTTCACCAGAAAAGGTTAGATAGGATAACAGCAAATGTATATCATATTTATCTTATCCTATTTATCGTATAAATTTTGCTGAGTTACTGTCTGTCATCTAACTCGGCAAACTGCAAGTTTTATAAATATCAAACCTACCATTTTTGCACAGAATTGGTTCTGAAAATCACACATTTAGGTTCCTAAAATTTGAGATGGAAATGTACTCACACCAATATTATTTTTTATAACTGATGTAATGTTCACTATAATCGATAATCCAGGTCCTGATAGATATGTCATGTACGGATATGCGAAGAGAATAGGTATGCACACAATCTGCAAGATGGAAAACAGCAGGTAAGATATGCAGAAAGAAGAGAGAGACTTCTCCAAAAACACAATAGAAACTCTTAATCACAGCTGCAATTCGAGATGCCTTAATATGTCCTATAGCTGCAATTCGAGATGCCTTAATATGTCCTATAACCTTATTAATGCGAGGATAAATGAAGAGTTGATACACAAGAAGGCTGACACCTGAAATGGAATTGATATAACAGAAAGTTGAGCCACAAAATGTCTCTATATTAGGAATAGAATTTGAACATTCTATCTGACTTGTAAACACTGGCTAATAGCACTTTTCTGCAGTTTGGTTCTTAACTGGCTACGATCATGTGAACTATACGGTAATATTGTGGAAAACGTTTCTTCAGGAAATATGAGCAGAACATTAAATTTGACTAATAATAGAATTGCTGCAAGCCTTACAATATCTCATCCTTGTTACTGGCATATACCTATATTATGTTTAGTACACGTATTATGTGTAAGACCTCACTGGACTGCACCTCTTACCAATTCTGCTGTGAAGAAATAAATAGACAAAAGTCACCTGTTTCATATGTCACCTTACATGTGGAATGCTCAACCAAAAATTACACTTACAAATTTGGCATTACCAAACTTTAGCTCACTTGTACGGCCAAGAACTTTTTTTGCTTTTTGGTGAATCGGTGCCAAAGGTGATGTTAAATGATCTACTACTTACTGACATGAAAAATAAAAACACAGTTCCAAATCCTTTTTCTTGACCAGAAACCATTGGGCACATGTTACTCCTTGTGTTTTCTTGCCAGATAGTCATGTAGACTACCTAACCCATAGAATTAAAGTTAAACTTTCCATATTAATGTTAATGTACAAGCATTTTTACATGGAAGAACTTGAAATTCAGTTAGAAACCTAGAATCATTCATAACTCAGTTTCTAGTTGGTTTTGTCTAAGCTGAAGCCACTCAGTTTTGGCAACCCAGTTTAACTGGCTGATAAGATTTGGTTGTCTAGTAAGAAAGTACAAGAAAATATAGACGTCATTTTCTTCAGGGCACTATCTTGAATAGCACAGGTAAAAGCACAAGAAAATGCTACCCGTAATTGCAAGCACTTGACCCACATCCTCAGATGATAAACTCAGCCCACCATACTTCCTGTCACTTTCTGCCCATAGAGAGAATATCTGAAGTCGATCCCAAATAGCATTAGTACTAAACACACAGGTTAAAAGTTTACTTTAAACAAGCAATGCAAAATCTAACAGATATCTGCAGAAAATGGCATTAGAATTTTATGCTACATGCTGGCACAGAAGGATAAATCTAAAACCAATAGAACTCAAGAAGCTAATTATAAACTGTACAAGTCTCACAGAAAACTGTACAATCCTGTTTCACCAGTGATTGATAGAGGTTGAATATTTTATGCTAAAGTTATTTTGATGTGAAAAGTGTTTTGAAGAAACCTGTCTTTCATATTGCATCATCTGTAACTATATTAATATATTTAAATAATATGTTAATTGCATGTTTTAAGCATACACTTTATCATTATAATTATAAGCTTGTATATTTATGGCATACATTCAACAAAAAATCATGCTGGAATCAAAAGTTATGCCTGCTGAAATGTATAATTAATCCAGTGCTCAATTGGCTGTAGACCACAGGAGCTAACAATCTATATGCAAAGAAGTAGAAAACTATCCATAGACGATAGCAAACACATTACCTCTGTGTAAGCCATATCATGAAAGGAAAAGGCACAATAGAGAATTATGGATGACATCAATGGCCAATTACTCAATAAGCTCTTCTTATTGTCCAAACTACCACTTTGCTCAGCCTTTCCCTTCGGATCAATCAAATCACTCTCCAAAGATTCAACAGTTTGATATGTATTTGCATCATCTTTATGCTTGTGTAATGTCTCCTAAAATACATTCAAGATAATTTATAACCATACAAGAAGAATCAACACAAAGTACTAAATAGTCTATAGGTGATGAATGAAATAATCAAAGAATTATCCACAAGATTCAAATAAAATTAAATATAAATTTAACTTAAAAAGTAACAAAAGAGACTAGTAATTCCTGATTAAGTGGAACAACCAAATTAGATAAAATGCAAATTATCAACATGACAACAGTAATTAATTTTGGTTGTCAACCATGATGCAAAGCATATACTAACAATTTATTTTTCCAGATCCATGCCGAAAGACCTTCCACAATGCAAACCTATTGAATGTAACTAAATATATGTCAATTACTCTGATGGCATATTTTGTGAAGTTAGCAACAATATCTGACTTACCGGCATCCATATGCAGCCTACGAGAATAACAGCAGCAAAGACTGATATGCATAAGCATGGTAAGAGATATGGGAACCTGACAATTTTTCAACAAAAGTAAGTATTCTGTAAATGAATCATCAAAAAACATTGTGTTGGCACACAACAAAGAATACCTTGCAAAGAGTGAGTCAGGTGAAAAGACATTTGGAAATTTCTCTGCAGGCTGCCATAAAATAAAGCATATTAGATTTAAAGCAGATTAAATTTCTTAGTATTAGACTAACAATGTTTAGTTCTCCAAGGCATACCTGTGAAAGGAAGCCTACAACAGCTGGGCCAATGATGAGACCTATTCCCCAAGCTGTGCTAACCTAAATTCAAGAAAGAGAATATAAATGAACATAATTTAAACAGAAAAAAGTAATAGCACAACAATGTGGCATTGTATTTACAAGTGACAAGGCAAGAGCTTCATGTTCCGGTCGACAAACTTCAATAGCATAGGCCTGAAAGGAAAAATATAGATTGATCAACTACCAGGTAAAGCAACAAAAATATTTTTTTTCCAAATTTACATACCTTTATTGGCCCAAGTAAACCATTTAAAGCACCAAGAAGAAATCTCGTAGCTATTGCCATCCAATAGGTGACACTAAGCCCAAATAAAGTATTAAATATGACCCTGATAACAAGAACTTAGTTAGAGACAGACTGATAAAAAGAAAAGCAACTGCTACACAGGAGTAAACAAATTCATGCCAAATATCAACTATTATTTCATATGCAGTGGAGGAAAAATATTACTAACACGCTGAAAATGCCAAACACAACAACTGGTTTCCTCCCAATACGATCTGCTGCCATCCCCCAAGCAGTCCAAGTCAAACATCAACCAAACATAAAAGAAGCACCTAGAAACCCAGCAAATAAGGAGATCATCATATGTGCCAGTCAAGGTGAGTGTTCACAATTCATAGGCATCAGACTTATTCATAAAATTTGAATGAGATTCATGAGAAATTTACCCACAAAGCCAGCATAGAACCCAATATCTTCCGTTCTTTTCGCAACATGCAAGTCTCTTATCTGTGTAATAAGACATGTCTTGAAGATTTAATAGCTAGAGTAAAGAAGTTAAGACATGCTCCCAGATATGAAAGGAAGGAGATAAATTGCAAAAAAAAATAATTCTAGATTCAGAAATCAATAAGACATGAAAATAGACATACCATGAAGTACAAGAAGGGGAACAATGATGATATTGGTAAAGCTGAAAAGGGCAGGAGCAAAATTAGAAATCTTGACTGCAGTGAAAAAACATGTAAAAAAGAATATGACGGGATCTGTGCTTACACTAGAAACATTTAAAACTTTTGTAGATACATAAGTATTGATAATTATTCAATGTTGATAACAAGGGACCACTTGAGAACTTCTCTAAAAACAGCTAAAAGATGCTGGTGAGAACAGGTACAGTAAAAATAGTAAAAATTTTATTATGGCTAGAAAATTATAGTGCTGGTTGCACATGAAATGAAGAAATAGAGAAATTTTGAAGTGCTAGATGCTTCTCATGTTTTGATTGTTCCATGCATAATTTTTTAAGAAATGCTCTCCAGGAAACAAGTTAGCCATCAATATCATCAGCATCAGATAGAAAGTGATGTTCAAGTAGGCTAATTAATTTCTTCTTCCAACATTGTGAAAGTGAAATATTACTGTTCAATGTGACCACAATGAAGGAATTCATGCAGTGTGCTCATGGAACTTCACCCCTAAACATCTGCATGATTACAGACAACAAGGTAGGGCTCGTGCAAAACAAGTCATGTATAAGTTCTGAGGTTTTAGTTGCTGATTTGTCTGGAGAAAAAAGGTCTCTATCACTGCTCATTCGGAGTTTGGAGTAGTATAAAAATCTCCATTAAATAAGCATTACAGCATTAAGGAAAATCAGTTAATAGTCATTTCACAAATCGATATTACATCGCAGATTGTATGCTATCTCATCTAACACCAGAGTAGACATCTCAGTATATGCTTCCGCTTTGACATAGAAGCCATATAGTGTCATGGGAAAAAAATCAGCAAATAAGACAGGTAGAAAGACCACAGGAACAGCAAAGAACCTAATGATCTGCAAGGTCTGAATCAGCATCAACAACAGTCCTATCATTGGAGATCTATCAATGAAGTTGGGCTGGACTATTGGTGCTATGACAGAATATAGATATTAATTATGTGCAATAAGGTTTGAACTACTGGTACTATTACGTTACAGGAATTAATCATGTTCTAATATTCTTTGCACAGTTATCTCTCTCAAACAATAAAGTTAGTAGTTAACATAATAGACCCCCCCAACTACCCACGTCACATGAATCAGCATGTAGCATTGCATGTTGGCAACTGTAACATCGCCAACTATTCGTGATGATTGGTGTGGTTAATATGTGTTGAGTTGGAGCATCACATTATAATTAACAGTTGTAAGCATGTCGACATCTCCCCTTATCATTGAAATCTTGTTGATGCGATTGGTTTTCCTCTATTGCTCCTGTTAATCTGTTATAGTGATTTCCCCACAGGAACAAAAATTATCAAACACAATTGAACACCGACCAAACCGAGATGAAACAAACAACGCCACATGGGACATCACAATTGCATCTAGCAATTCTAAGAAAAAAAACACATGTTCTCATGTTCCTACGGAATACCAAGATCCCCTACGAGATTATAGGGAATATTTTTGTGCGCAATAAGGTTTGGACTACTGGTACTATGACAATTACAACAATCAATTATGTATCTAATATTCTTCGCACAACCATCTCACTCACACAACAAATTTTCAAGTTGACATAATAGACCAAGCAACTACACACATGCCACATGAACCAAGATGTGGCAAACACCAGCAACCATTTGTGATGACCGGCGTGGTTGATATGTGTAGTAAGAAGCACGGAGAATAGTATGAGAGAAGTGTTTAGTTAAACAGCAACAACATGCCCCATCATTGAAATCTTGTTGAGGCAATTTGTTCCCCTCCATTGCTCTTGTTAATCTGTTATACTAGCTATTTCCCCATAGGGAAAAATTGTCGCAGTTGGCATGATTGAACACCGACCAAACCCAGTTGAAACAAACAACAGCACATGGAGCATTGCAGTAACATCTAGCAATTCTAAGAAAAAACACGTGTTCTTCTGTTCCTACAGGATACTAAGATTCCCTATGTTCGAGATATTTAGGCAGTTCGCTATTCATTCCTAAACTAAAAAAGAAATTCTTGAACAGGGTACCAAGATTCCTTATGCTGGCGATATTCAGGCAGTTGCTATTCATCAGTAGACTAGAACAAAAGAAATTCTTCCTAGATAACCGTGGGTTAAAAAGACAGAAGTTCCCTAGAAGAATGTTGAGAGCTAGTCAAGATTGCAAAAGGCGAGGATGTTCCATACCGGCGATGAGACAGATCATCCAGAGATAGACGAACTCCTTGTAAGGCAATTCCCTGTAGAGCTCCTTCTTGCGGTTGTAGGCACAACCGGGGCAGCCCGGGTGGTATTCCCCCTCCCCTCTGAGCAACGGCACCTCCGCCACCGCCTCCTCCATCCCTCCTGCCGCCGGGCAATGCGGCCAAGAAACTCGAGGAGGAGAGGAGACGAATCAATTCCTACCAATACCAGCGCGTACCTCTACGCCGCGAGATTGCAGCGCCCCGCTGGCCGAGGAACAAGGAACCTCCTCGGCTTCCCCTCTCATCAATCGGCAGGATGCCCAAAATGGGCTGCCCCACGTAGCGAGCGCCGGCAGCGAGGGTATCAGAAGCTGCCAAAGGAGGCACCTTTCGAGCTCCAACCAAAAACGGGAGTTCCGTTCCGTTCCGTCTGTGGAATTCATACCTTCACCACGCGCGCCAAGAAGGAAAAGAAAAGCCAACAAGAGGAAGAGGAGAGAGCCAAAACGAATGTTCATAGAAAGAATTCCATTTCAACGGCGCGGACAGGAGGGATTCCGGCGCGCATTGCCTTTTTGCCACAAGAATGTTTATAGAAAGAACTAGTTATACAGGGAATATACAACAGGAGGGGTAAGTAAGCAAGCGGTTAGCATGAGAAGATAACAAAAAGATCTACAACCTCAGGCTCAGAGTAGACAGACAGACGTGGCAAAGGCTACGACGGTCAGTACCTACTAGATGGCATTTATGGCCCACCAATACCCTGCCTATCTAGATAAGTGCTGAAATATATAAGTTTTTCTGATTTTTATAGCTATTTAATAATAGTATAAACAATAAAATTAACTATTGAAAATGTATTTTAGAAATGTAATATGATAAACTTATGTATTAAATTTTTTTAAAAAAACATATCATTTAGTAGTTTAAGAAACGTACAAACCGAGAAAAAATCTTTAATCTTCCGTCACTGCCCATCCGAAATAAATTTCATTGGTAAAAAAATAGCCCACCTACCTAGTATCTATGTTATATTGGAAAGATGATTATGATATAAAATTGCTTATACAACTTTTGAAAGAATTTTTTTTAAAAAAATCAAATATGACAATAATATAATTATAGCGTAATTACGTATAATATGTAATAGTCGAATATAATTCACCACAAAGTGAGTATGGGATAGCTGGCTATCTAGGTTCAAATCTCTGCCGTCCAAATTATTTTTCAATCCACACACGAATCTCAAGGTGATTGGACAGTCACAAATTCAAAAAAATTAGAGTAAGAAAAACTGTTGAAACATGTTTAACAATTCCGTTATGATATTTGCTCTGGTCCTGCAGCTTAAGATAGATTATTGGATTTTTTAAATAAGGTATAAGTAGATGAATTAACTTCTACAAAGTTATTTTAGAAAATTATTTTAAGATTTTTTTTGCATGAAGTGTACCATGTAGAAACTTGGGAAGTATGCAAATGAAAATATGAAATGATTGCAATATATTTAAAATACAAATTCAATTGGCATTGATGAAGGATAATTGAAGTTTATAGGTATATAAGTAGATAAGTAATCTTTTCCTATACACACCATTCCCTGATGGCAAGTAGAAGACCATGTTGAATACCTCAATGCTCAGGGGCAAGAGAAGATGAAGGTAAAAATAATAATAATAAGTGGCAAAAATGATAAGTTCACCTACCAAACGAGATAGAAAACAAGAAAGAATGTATCTTCGGCAATATTCTTCTCCTTCTTTAAAGTTTTACCTTTATTATTGCCCATATAGCTTCAATGATATGTGGATTATAACTACTTATATACAATATTATTATCCATTATGAGTATTACCACAACAAAATGATCAATCATGCTCGTATCATAGTTGTTTGAGATAAAAGAACCAGTCACGAAAGAGTAGTGAAACAAGAGTGAAAGCCAAAGCAACACACCAATAAAATCAAAAGAAAGAGTGTTTTCAAGTAGTATTATTATATCATCACTAAACATATAGCCTTAGAGGCATCTATAGCTGGCATTGGTAGATTTCACCCTTAATTGACCGTGCTAAGTGCTTGTCGGCTTTCAAATTCACAAAAAGATAGGGAGCATGTATTGACACCTAAATTTAGCTATG
Source organism: Oryza coarctata (assembly GCA_030770085.1). Taxonomy (NCBI): domain Eukaryota; kingdom Viridiplantae; phylum Streptophyta; class Magnoliopsida; order Poales; family Poaceae; genus Oryza; species Oryza coarctata. The sequence continues at coordinate 981,829 of CM061483.1, forward strand.
GTTCGGATTTATAGCTAGTTCAAGCCAAAATTGAAATTGATCGAAGTTTTCTCGTGGAGGCCAATCCGACCTATGTTATGTGGCTAGTCCAACCAGACAATAAACCACGGTCTAACCTTAGGTATATAGCTAATCCAACCAACAGACTCCAAAACCAAGTCCAATTTAACTCGCTTTGGGTTTACTTGCTTAGGGATCAAAGTTTTCAGAAGGTCTAATGCTTTTCTAAGCCTGATATAACATGAAAAAAATCTTATAGATGCAAGACTACCTCTCCTAAAAAAATATAGTAGGTTAAGGTCAATTGAAATAACCACTAATCAATAGACAAAATCAATCTATTACCCATATCCTCTATATTCTACATCTCCCAACCCTATGTCTACTTACCTCTCAACCCCTAGTTGCTCATCGACTCTCATCTCTATAACATTACAACATTAAAGGATATCATATGTAGCCTACTGAGTCTAAGACAAAACCGACATGCATTCACCTTAACGGGTTACCTCTCTAATGATCGTTGAGCAGTATCTACCCTATAGTGGCGCGTTTTTAAGTGTTGTAGTAGGTTATACACAATGTGCTCAACGCTGCCAACATAAGCCACAACCAGAATTTTAAAACTTCATTTCTAAGTCAGGGTGTTTTTCCAAGTTTGGCTTTTAAATTGTTAAGATTATAATTGTAAAGGTCCTAGCCTAAAGTTAGTTTTTATTACTTCAATCATGTGTTATTACAGCTTATAAGCAGTAGAGAAAAAAATCTCGACCAAACACTTCCTTAATTAAAGGACTTTTAAAGGTGTGGTCTGGTATTGTTCTCATCAATTTTATATCCCCATGTTAAAATCTTTTTTTTCATTTGACCGGTATGCATGACAGTCCAGAATGGTCGAAAACTTTACCAATCATAACTTCCTTACATTAACCCACCTATCACTACATATCCACTACTCAATCCACTTTTCTATGCATCATTTTCCACTAATACAATTGTTAGTTGCCTCTGCATCGTCAAAGCACATCAAATGAGTTTCTTCATATGACGGCACATTATAGCTTCTGGGTTCTAGCCTGTAAAAGGTTTATATAAAGCAAAGAGTTTTTACGGTCTTAGTATACGATTGGTTATTTATGCTTATCGTTGCCATGTAGACTTCCCTAAAAATGTAAGAACTAGGTCCAATAACGTTTTAGGATCCAGCACAGTTTTATTAGACCACACATATACTGCAAAAGCGCTTTTATTATCACTTTGTGCATATGTCGATGTTGCTAATATTTAGACAAACAGCTATATAAACCAGGGTTTTCCTTATTACCAAAAGGACAGTGTTATCGTGGCAAACAGTATAAAATTTAACAAAAAATTAAATTATTTTTTAAATTTGTATGAATTTAGCAGAATTATCGTGATATTATTATTATCGTAGCTCGACAGTAACCGCCGTTAAGATGGTAACTGTGATTATTGATGGTTTGAAAAACCTGGTTAAGTAGTTATCATATAACTAATACGATGTAACTAAACTCATTTTGCTGCTTTACATATATAGCCCTGCATTGTCCATTGGTCGCAGCCCACTTGGTTTATGGGGCACTAAAATAGCTCATGAGTTGCTACAAGAAAACTATGATTTTTTTTTCAAAGAGAGGAATTAACATGAATTCATATAAAGTACTTTTCTGATTTTTTATATTTAAAGTCATTAAATTTTATATTTATGTTTTTATATTTACGTTGGACCATTATTTTTATTTTTAAAAATTACGTAATTATAGTTTATTTTATTATTAAAACTACTTTAAACATAACTTATATTTTTAAACATTTAAAAAATTAAAATAATATGAATGATTGGCGTTAAATATAAAAAAATTAGAGGGAGTATAATAAATTTAAAGCAATACATCGAGTCAGAAACCAAGAATGAACTATGAGTTAGGGCTAATCATGGAGCAATGGTTAGCATGTTCTTTCTCTTAGTGATTTTATGCCTTTACAACACCCCAATTCCTTGGCAAGCCCACGAACTAATGTCAGTAGGCCACGGCAGGTGCGACCGCCCTGTCACTAGGCTGGTCCTGCCATTGTCGTTTTCAACCTCAAAAACCTAATATAGTGAATTAGTACTAAAGTTTGATAGTGTGGTTGGAGGTGCACAAATCTCAAATCAAATTGCTCGGTCAGTAATTTGTGTCACGTTAATTTAGAGATTTCGATTAATTAAACTTGATCCCGTCTCCACCGTATAAGGCAGGATAAACTTAATACCTTCTTTAAAACTATTTGACTTTTAATTTATCGTGTACTATAGTATTTAACAATATCAAATATCAATCCAATAATGTTTTCTATTAAATAAAATTTAATTTATATTAAACTAATTATTAATCAAATACTACATTCGTCTAATAATATAAGGAGACATATGCTTATCCACATTATTCAAATTTTTAGATTTATATCTCTATATTGTATAAGATGAATATAGTATTTTAAAAGTTAATTCTTAACATACGTGGGTGATTAATGTCTTGGGAAGGATGGGAGGGAGTAGCACTCAAATAATTGAAACAATGGTGGAAAGTAGAAACTAAACAGACCATAAATGGCCGGATAACTGTGGAAATTAAAATCGAGGGAGGGGAATGAAATCAAGTGCATATGTGATCATGTTAAATAATAATAATAATAATAATAAACGGTTTAGATTAAAAATAGTTTATATTCAAATTGGTAAAATTAATTATAATTGTTATTGTTTAATTAGTTAATATTAAAATTATTTATAAAAAATATGGTAAGCGTGTGTGCGCCTTAAAATTATAGAAATCTAGAAAAATGTTTTTTTATTTGTGTGCATATATTTTTTCTTGGCGGCCGGCCATGGCCTGTGTGGCCTTCTCTACTTGATTCTTGAGTTGACTCTCGAGAGAGAACGCTGGCTGGCTAGCACTCCTGCAAATCGAAGGAAAAGAGGATGGTGGAGGAAGAAGAGAAGCGGATCAGCGGGGTGCGGTGGAGGTGGAGGTGGCTCGTCGACGTCGCCCGCTGGCGCCCCTCCCCCGCCGAGTTCCAAGCCGCAGCCGCGCTCCTCCCGCTGCACGAGCGCCCCGCCATCGACAGGTCCAGCCTTCAACCTTGCAGCCGCCACTCATAGCTGACGCTTCCTTCCTGAATTCCTCCTTGCCCCCATTGAATCCACCCACTGACTGTGGCAATTTAGGCTCTAGATCATCATCTCCTCCTTATGACCTCACCGGTGCAGGTTTGTCAGAGAAGACGACAGGAAACGGGCGCTCGTCAGTCGCCTGCTCCAGTACTCGCTCGTTCACCATGCCCTCGGAATTCCGCTTCACCAAATTCGCATCAACCGCACGCTTGAAGGGAAGCCCTACCTGGTAGATACTCCCATTAATTAACTCCTCTATCTGCTCTTGATTTCCCAAATCCATCTCTTCAGTTTCAGTTTCACATTGAGTCAGTTTCTTGTTTCGACTGCAGTACAAAATGTGAACAGTTTATTTGGTGGTCAGACTCTGCAACTGATCACTCTTTGATTCAGTTAAAAAAGCATGTGATTATTGCAGCAGAATAAAAATGTCACCTTTCCAACCTTCAACTTCAACACGTCGCATCAGGGAGACTACGTTGGCATAGCATCTGAACCTCTCTGCCTCGTTGGCCTTGACATTGTATCCATCTCCAAGCCTCAGGGAGAAACTGCCGTAGAGTTCATCAAGAACTTCACTTCCTGTCTCACAGGTCATGAGTGGAACTGCATTGTTACTGCAGGCAGTCATGATGAGATACTAACTGAGTTCTACAGGTATGGATTTGTTATTATTCAGTTCATGTTTTTAGAACAACTGCAGGGTAGTACTGATCATGTTTACATGCCAAAATCTGCAGGGTTACTTATATTTTAACATTTGTTTGTTTTGTAGGTACTGGTGTCTTAAAAGAAGCATTTGTCAAAGCTATTGGTGCTGGCGTTGGATTTGGGTTACAGCGTTTGGAATTCCACCATTCTAACTGGAGTAATATTTGTCTCTGTATTGATGGAGAAGAGGCTAGGCAATGGAGATTTTGGCTTTTCAAGCTTGACGAAATGCATTTGGTATGTATGAATTGTTCATATCATTTGCAGAGCCTGAAGTGTTGCTCTTGTCCTTCCTAGTTTTGGTCTAAGTTCTTTGCTTACCATTATCAACACCATTGCAGGCATCCATTGCAAAAGGGCATCTTGAGGATGCTATAGACAGCTTCAGGAGAATATTGCCTGATGTGGTTGTTCAGGAGGAAGAATTACATACGGCAATAGAAATTCCAGAAGAAGCTTTCACTCTATGGACAGTGGAACAACTTGTACAATTACAAGATTAGCTGGCTTTCTTAAATTGTATAGTAACGCAGGACTCAACCATCAGGTTGTGTGTCCTGAAAGTTCAGTCGATAATATCTAGCCACATCAGAAATTAGGAAATGTTTACTTTTATTTGCTCTCGATGCTATTGCAGAAATGGGAGCTTAGGGGCTATTGCCATTTTTTTCATGACAGACCAATTCTTGATGCTATAAACCAATCAAGTGTTACCAAGTAGAGAGATTTTAGATCTAGATTTGAATGCCCCGCTCCATGACCTGGAGCCGGAGGTAGAGATTGTCTCCGGGGATGACCAATGTCCCACCTATACATGAGGAAAATCCCATCACGTTCCACTTACAAAATGATGAACGGAGGGAATTATTGAAGCAAATGTTGCATTCCGAACTGTAAATCTTAAGATAGCATGACTGGACAATTTTATTACTTCGAGAACAAATAATTTTTTCCACTAAGCTTGATTAGTTTGATACTAGTGTTTGTAAAGGCACATTGATGACTGATCACAGGAAAATCTAATCGCAGCCAAATGATGCTTGATCGCAGGAAAATTTAATGAAAAACAATTATTAGCAACCAATTGATGATTGGTCAAAGGAAAATCTAATCAGAAACAATTAGGATTAGCAGCCAAGAATAGCCAGCAAGCAAACCTAGGAGACGCGGCAAATCCCAACTGAAATAACTACCGCTCACTCCTTGCCGCCATTCCCTCCCAACCCGCCAAACTCCATGCCCATTTCTTGTACCAAAAACTAAGCAAAAAATTCTCTCTCTTTGGTTCGTCGCCTCTTGATGTCGGTGGCTGCCTCTCCGTCGCCGGAGCAGGCAGACACGCATCCCCCGACGCCATGGGCCTTTGCTGCTCCAAGGGTGCCGGGAAGGCCGTCGCTGGCGACGAGGCGGAGCCGCCAAGCCGCGGCACCTCGTCGAACAATGGCCCGGCGGCCGCCAAGCAGCCCTGCTCGCCGGCGGCCAAAAGGCAGGCGGGCCCCATCGGCGACGTGCTCGAGCGGCCCATGGAGGACGTGCGTGCGACGTACTCGATCGGCAAGGAGCTCGGGCGCGGGCAGTTCGGCGTGACCCACCTGTGCACCCACAAGGCCACCGGCGAGAAGCTGGCGTGCAAGACGATCGCGAAGCGGAAGCTGGCCACCAAGGAGGACGTCGACGACGTCCGCCGCGAGGTGCAGATCATGCACCACCTCTCCGGCCAGCCCAACATCGTCGACCTCCGGGGCGCCTACGAGGACAAGCACAACGTCCACCTGGTGATGGAGCTCTGCGCCGGCGGCGAGCTCTTCGACCGCATCATCGCACGCGGCCACTACACGGAGCGCGCGGCGGCCGCGCTCCTCCTCGCCATCGTCGGCATCGTGCACACCTGCCACTCCATGGGGGTGATGCACCGAGACCTCAAGCCGGAGAACTTCCTGCTGCTGAGCAAGGGCGACGACGCGCCGCTCAAGGCCACCGACTTCGGCCTCTCCGTCTTCTTCAAGGAGGGCGAGGTGTTCCGTGACATCGTCGGCAGCGCCTACTACATCGCGCGGGAGGTTCTCAAGAGGAAGTATGGCCCCGAGGCCGACATCTGGAGCATCGGCGTCATGCTCTACATCTTCCTCGCTGGCGTGCCGCCGTTCTGGGCCGAGTTCGAGAACGCCATCTTCACCGCCATCCTTCGCGGGCAGATCGACCTCGCCAGCGACCCATGGCCGAACATCTCCTCCGGGGCCAAGGACCTCGTCTGGAAGATGCTCAACATCAACCCCAAGGAGAGGCTTACAGCGTTCCAAGTGCTCAGTAAGTTTCTTTCTTACAGATAAACGACTCAAATCTGCTCCTTTTCACATACACATAATTTAGATTTAATTCCCATGATTGATGTCAGAATCAAATTTGGATTAATTTGGATTTGCAGATCACCCATGGATCAAAGAAGATGGTGATGCTCCTGATGTACCACTTGACAATGTTGTTCTCAACAGGCTCAAGCAGTTCAGGGCCATGAACCAGTTCAAGAAAGCTGCATTGAGGGTAAACATTATTTTTCTTCACACATCTTGTTGGAATTGGATTGAGCAATAGTTCATCGGGATTTATATCTTAACTGATGTCTTCGATGTTCTGTATATTATAGCCGGATGCCTGTCAGAGGAAGAGATCAAGGGGCTTAAGGAGATGTTCAAGAACATCGACAAGGACAACAGCGGGACAATTACACTTGAAGAACTCAAAAATGGGTTAGCAAAGCAGGGCACCAAGTTTTCAGATAACGAAATTGAGCAGCTGATGGAAGCAGTGAGTCCTCATGGTGAAGCTACAAACTTTGATTCGGTTCAAGATGAAATGCCAAAACTGGCAGGGCTCCTTCAAATTATTTTCAACTTTCAGGCCGATGCTGATGGCAATGGAATGATCGACTATGAGGAATTTGTCACTGCAACGGTTCACATGAACAAAATGGATAGAGAAGAACACCTTTACACAGCATTCCAGTACTTCGACAAGGATAATAGTGGGTAAGTTAAGCATGAAAGTCAGCAAAAACTGATAATAGCTGAATTTTGAACTTCAGATATTATACTGGACCACATATTTATTCCATCCATCTTGCAGGTATATCACAAAAGAGGAGCTTGAGCAAGCCTTGAAGGAGCAAGGGTTGTATGACGCCAAGGAGATCAAGGAAGTCATCACAGAGGCAGACTCTGATAATGTAAGGAAGAAATGTTATGCAAATTTCATTCATGTAAAACAGATGAAATCGATAAAGCTGAATTTTTTTCTCGTATCAAGAGACAGTGAATGCATTTGCACATGTAGGATGGGCGGATAGATTATTCAGAGTTTGTGGCCATGATGAGGAAAGGATCAGGCTGTGAAGAAGCATCAAACCCAAAGAAGAAGAGACGAAATCTAGTTTTTTAGCGAAACAGATAGTGTGTATAGTGGCCAGCGTGTGCACTGTATCAAACTTGCAACTAAATGTGCACTTACCACAAGTGTAATGTATACAATGAAACATTCTTTCCAGTAGCACCTCAGGTTGGGTTCAGGTTCATGGATGGTCTTGTACAATGCACTGACTAGTTGCTTGGGAAGATGGATTTGTCCCTTCTTTCTGTCTGTTCAGTCGTCTTGTGCACTAAATGATTGCATCCTACCTGATGAGCAAGTCCAAGAGATTACTGGTACATCTATGAAGAACATAGGAAGCATGCCTCTACTGCTTGTTGAGAGAAACCATCGAAGGAAGAAGAGTAAAATGGTTAGTCTTTTCAGAACCTTTTAAACACTTCGTGAAGCACCCTGCCAGATCAATTGTGAAACAGATGTTCCTTCCAACTGCAGGGCATAACTAAGTTAATAGGATCCTGATCAGAATAAAAGGCTTGAGCCAAATAGTAGTTGTCATTTACTCTGTTATAGCCAGATGAGTATGAGAAGATGACAACAGATACATAAAGGTAGTTTCAAGCAACAATTTCATCACATCTAGTTTCCTCAGTTATTTTTACAAGGATCTGATGACGCAGTTGAGTAGCATTATGAAACAAGATCTGGAGTGTGGAGATCTACTGATAACTGAAAAGCATCACAATATTACCTACCCATAAAATTTTCTTCACTCCATCAGTCCATCTCAATGAAGAATCCAGGGTTTCATCAAACTAACCAAGTAATCAAACAACTGAAATTTTGAAATATACAACGTCAACTCAAAGTTAAACAAATGCATGCATAAATAAAGCATACCAAAACAAAGGTCACTATCACTAGCATGAACAAAAATATATCTCAAGTTTGTTACAAGATACATTGGGGACTCTCGCCCTCCCCTTCACATCACCAAATTGTGAAGCTACTCCTACTAAACTGGTTATAAAAATGAACACTTCCACCAAACAGATCTTTGAATGAGTGTTGTGCATATACCTAGGAAAAATCATTTAGCAGTTTTTAGAGAACCATTGGCTTGCAGTGCTTCACGTTCCTTTTCACGACGTTCTCTCTAAATTGGACACGAGATTACGCATCAAACAAAACCTCAAATTGTATGCAATATATCAAGACCATAATATAAAAAGAACGAACACTATAATAGCAAAAAGATGGTCCTAGAAATGCAATCTTCACTTGTAAAAATTTCTGGCTAGGGAATAGGGAATTTCTTCACCAAATTGTTTTTCAAAAGGAAGAGCTAGGGGCGGTTCATTCCTGGAATCTCTGGACGTAGTCATTCTTTCTAACCCAGTCAGCACCTAAGCTAATGAATGTGATAAGCATGCTGATCTCCAGTTCTTAAACAGGTTTATTCAACCAGGATTGAACAGCCCTAGGCAGAGTAGTTGATACGACATGATAATTACGTGCAGATATGACATTTACCCCAAATTAATATTCAAAAATTGAAAGCGTTGGGCCAATGCAGCTGGACACGAACTACTGAAACTAATCCTTGAGCCACACAAGGACATATGCTAATCACAAAATGGAAGAAAACTTGCAGGACACCCAAGAGGCATGTCCACAAGCAGTTGGCGCGCATGCTCGAGACAAGAAACAATCGACAGGCAGGGAGAGGGAGGAGACGAGAGAGGGGAAGAAGAAGGGAGAGGGGCAGCGTGCGTAGGTACGTACCCTGCGTTCCCAGTAGGGGTGGAAGCAGACGAAGTCGTAGACGGGGGTGATGGTGTTGAGGAGCACCAGGTTGACGCCCAAGAACACCAGCAGCCCCGTCGTCGGCCGCGCGCGGTGCGGCGTCCTCCCCTTCTCCCCTGCCCCTGGTGCGCTGCCAGCTGATCGCAAGTTCGTGAAACTCCGTCTCCGGCGGGAGTCGCGAGCTCCGCCGCTGGCCGGCCTCGAGCGGCGCGCAGCCCTGCTCCGTGGCGCGAGGAAGAGCCGTGTGACGTAGGCCTCCAACGGGGTTTCCACTGACGTGCCGGTGTACATGGGCCTCAAGGAACAGAATTCCCTATGGCGTGAGGCCCGCGTGGGTGGATACAAGGGCCCATGTGGGTGCGTGTGGCCGAACATAAGGCCCACGAGCAAACTCTGCCATAGATTAGTCCTCGAGCCCACGCGTTCGTGTGCAAGCCCATGTCAAAGCAGAGCTCATCATCTGATGACACGTCGATTGCCGCACTGCTTAAACAAATTATATGCTTGAATTTCTAGTTCCGGCAAGACAACATGGCACGTATGTTTGCCAATGGAAGTTACTCATGTGAAAAGCACCCTTACAAACTGCGATTCATTTCCTACAAATATGAAATTCGTGCTGCTGGTAGCCTTCAGATCATCAGCACCAACAATTGCAACTGATGATATGCAGAGCCTTAACAGCAAGTACAATACAAGCGCTGCGGTTTCTCTTACTATTGCTCCATGATATATCTATCTAGTGCACAATAGATCTGAAAATCTTCAGTCCAAGATCCTTCGATTTCACAGATCTTTCTGATAAAACGATATTCACACCACCAGTTCTCTAAAATAATCTGCTAGCCTCTGACAACTATCTACGTTGTGCTAATATCAACTTTGCTCTTCGATATTTGAAAAGCTGGGGTGATCCAGCTGCCGCAGTTGCACTGGATTCCTGACCAGTTGAAGTATCCAAGCCGTGCTCCACAGTGGATGCACGATAGCTTCCCCTCCAAAGCACCATCTTCCACTGTTCCATCATGAACAAAAGCACCAATTAGAAATGATGAAACAAATAGAATCAGATAATAGATCAAACGAGTTCTCAGGAGTAAACACGGGTTTGCTATGATCCACATCTTGCTATGAACAGCATCAATAGGAGATGTCATTTGTGCCTGTAAGTAACTGCAACGCCTGATTCATGAGTGTGACTTACCTGGAGTCATCCACTTCAAAGGCTCAACAAACAATGATGTGCAATCTTGTTCTTTGTTATATGACGGGCCACCTTTCCTTTTGTTGTGCCACTCAAAGCAAGATTCACCCTCACCAGGCGTATGGCTCACAACATTGTCCTGTACAGCAACAATTCTCCTGCACCTTTTACAACGGTATGCTGTTTGTTGGGTCTCGTTATGTGGTAAATTCTGAGCAGAAGAATTAGGCTGTTCAGGAAGACCAGGATCATCTTCAAATACATGGCTTCCTATTTTCTCTCCAATTTTGTAGGATTGGCCTGCAAGAAGTAAAAAAAAATGAAAAGCTCAGTAAAAGTTTGCAAAGTAAGAGGGCATGCATAAGAGAGGTAAATGGCCGAATCTTTCCATCTGACAAATATTAAATGTAACAAGGATGTAGCAGAGATTTTTCATCGAGGGAAGTAAGCCATTTCAAGAAGTTAAGACTAGAGAACAGACTTATTTTCAACAGGGCTGCATTAATAGCATTCTTAATCATGGACAACTAATGGCCCACAAAAGGCAGGAAAATATCAAATATATCAAAATTGACAGACAAGCAGTATTGAACTTTACGGAAACAAAATGTTTTCTTCTCCATTATTCAAATGAATGTTGACCCAAACTTTGATGGTTTCTGACATATTAGCCACTCCACCTGTCACTACAATGACAAAGAATCCCAGATGGATGACTAACCTAGCAATTTTAAGCGGAAGCGCTTGTATAAAGGACTTGAAGTATCAACTTTGAAGGCCATATCTTCAAACAATTTCAACTGCAAATTACAACACATTCAACTAAATAAAAGAAAACTAAAGTAATAGGGTACAAACAGATCATAAAATATTACCTGCTCAAGAAAACCATCATTTGGGCAAACAGACTCATTGACTTCCTTCAAAAACTCTAGTGCTTCTGAAAGAAGGCAGTAAGCAGCACATGTCATGGGAATATCAAAAAGACAACTTTAAGTGTTTGCGTGGAGCAATAACAAGTAATGTACGAAGATTCATCCATTTTACTGAAATAATAATATTCGAACCTTCCAGAGATTTTTGTTCCGTTCTCATAAGATAAGCAACAATGATGGTAGCACTGCAATGAGACATGAAAAAAATTAAGAACAAATGAACAACGTTGAACAGGAATTACATTGTTGCTTCAAAATGGAACATGATACAGGGAAATTCACATTCCATCATATAATTATGCTGGTGCCAGAAGCATTCAGCTTTCATACTTGCCAATCTCTTGGAATAAAAATCACAATGTCCATTTGGCTAAAATCAAGTGTGCGTTCCTTCATTGGTTATGACAAACATATGTAACATGCCAGAACTGAAATATTATTCAATGAAGCTAGCTAGTTCATCCTGATTAGACGACAACACTAAACATCTTAACTTTACAGAAAAACATAAATTTATCGGGGTTTAGTATTGGTAACCGTACCTCCTGGAGACCCCAGCAAAGCAATGGACAAGGACGTTCCCCTCCTTCCTACCCTCATCGATGAAATCAAGGCAGGGGTCGAGGTGATCGAGCAGGTTCTCCTCCTCGGTATCCCGCAGTGGCACAGCCATCCGCTTGACACGCAGCCCAACCCCGGCGCGCTCCACCACCCGCATCAGCCGCCCGGGGGGCATGGCGGAGACCGGCAGCGCGCCCTCCTCCCCGGCGACCACGCGGCGGACCTCCTCGGTGGGGATGGAGAGGCCCGGGCGGCAGTCGGTGATGAAGGAGATGGAAGCGGAGCTGACGACGGAGAGGAGGTGGGTGAAGCCGCCGGTGTCCAGGTCGGAGGCAGTGGTGGTGAGCGCGGCGATGGCGTCGTTGATGTCGCCGAAGAAGAGGCGCTCGTGGACGAGGTGCGGCATGGCGACGGGAGGGGTGGGGGGAGGCCCGGGAAGGTGGAATCCGACGGCGCGAGCTGAGAGAAGGGTGGAGCAAACCCTAGAGAGAGGCCGTGTTAGCTTTACTTGATGAACAAATAATAAAAAAATACCTTTGAAGTAGTACTATTAGCTCCTTGAGTAAGCATCATCATCAGTTGTTGGAATGCTAAATAAGCACTGTTCAATGTCTTACATTGTCATTAATTTGAAATAGACCTTCTCAACGTCTAATAATCAGATGCGTGTTATCACTAATATGCTGTTCTGTTCCTAACCTTCAATTTGAAATCGTGGCCGTCACTAAACCCAAAAGCCCTCACCGCCTACATTATCTCTAGTTAGCATCACTAAGCTGATCTACGATCCAAGTAAAAAGAGTGCAACTGAAACAGAGCCACAAATCCTAAAGAAGACTGTCAATAACATCAAGTTCTTGCACAGTTTAGTTGAGATATGGAGAGTTTAGAGCCCCAGCAGTATGTAGTAGACCAGGGTGACGGGGAGAGCAATCAGCATTCCGAATATCACGCTGCCAAACAAGAGTTCATGGTCATGTCAGATGCAACGTCAAGAGGATAGAATCATGGTATTTTGAGTGTTTATGAACACAATGCCTTTCTGATGATACTAGTACTATATAAATCATGAGTACAATGGCTATCAGTCTAAAACAATATGATTAGGAATCATCAAAAGATGCAAGATGCACCCCTTGTCAGAAAATTCGGTGCATGATTTTTTTTTTGTTGCTGTATTAACAACGGAAAAGGGAACCAGAAAACAGGGCGAGAGATTCCTGGGTATATGAGAAAAGAATCTACAAAATGGGGCTGGAGATTTTCCGATACTGAAAAAACGAAGGATGCTAAGAGATCATACGATGTGTTCAGAATGTCAGGATGAACGTTGTACTCCTTGGCAAACACAAAGGGCACGATTCCTTGAGGAAGAGCAGCCTGAAATTCAATTACAAATTTACTGATGTAAATCTCGAATTTTTCAGTTAGGTATTCTGATGCAGAAGCCTGAATTGCAGCTTACCTGAACAATGGCGATGTGCAGAAGCACCCCACGAAGTCCAACGGTGATGGAGGCTGCAGCCATGACGGCCGGACCCATGAGGAACCTGACGGCCATGGCAAATGAAGCAAGGGAGTTCCCACAAGCAATGATCCGTGGCTGCAATGCCATGAACAAGCCTGCAAACCAAAATACAAATTCAGTTATTGCAGTCTTACATCGAAACATGTAAGAATTTCGCCGGGCTGGAACCAAGATTGCAGCAATGTAGCATTGATCAGAGATGTACAAACCTAGGCTGAACATGGCCATTCCAAGCCCTGCGTCTGACAGGATCGAAATTGACCGGGCGATGATGGCTGGCATCTCAATCCCCCATCTAAATTACAGCACATTATTCACAAGATTAACAAACATGCATAAACAGCAAACAGAGATGACTAATGATGAACATCGGCAATGTGAGATTGTGAATAAAATCTTGCTTAATTGACCTGTAGGAAACGAGGGACCAGATGACACCGGAGGCTGGAGTAAGTGTTGGGGTTCCTGATCAGCTTCCTCCAGACCATGATCAGGATGAGCCTGGTCATCACGCTCGCCGGCGGCATCGCGGCCGGCCTCTCCTCGCCGTCCTCCTTTGGCCAGAGCTGCGCCGTCGAGTTTGACCCCAGCTTGGACAGCGTCGGCCCGTCCTTCTCATTCTTGTTCCCGAAGCTGTACTCGTCGTAGGGCTGAGCTCCTGTGCAACCATCAAAGACCAATTTTTTTGTCAACTCATGGCAAGTACAGTCATTTCAAGATTTGCAAAGAACAATCCAACTTTGCATATGCATCAATCCAGTCAATGTCACGAATTGACACTTCAAGAAAGAAATTTCTGAAAAAGAGAATGTAATCTACAGTATGCAGTTGAGTTCTTCAGAAAGCCAACACACCAAAATGTGATCTGAACCGTTGGTTCTATTGATCGGATGGTCTAAAAAACATGACAAGAATGATTAATTGCGCAGAAGCAAACTACTGTGTGATACACGCGGCCAAACAAAAAATCAAGTCAAAGCGCACGGAAAGATGGTAAAAAGATGTCACCTTTGGCATCGCCGAGGTCGGCGCCGGCGCCGCCGAAGACGTGCACCGCTCCAGCTGCGGCGGCGGCGCGCTCCGACACCGGCGAGGCGCTGGAGCTCCACACGAACATGTGCAGGTCCTTCCTCTTCCCCACCACCGGCTGCGGCGAGTGGCCGCCGCCCTTCTCATCACCCTGCTTGACGCCGCCGTTGCCGACGATGTTGAAGAACTCGGCGTGGTTGAAGCTGGAGCCACGCGGCGTCGGGTTGCGAGACAGACTGCAGCGAGTAAATCTCCACGCCGGAGATGTTGGAGACGCGCGGCTGCATGGACTGCGAGTGGGAGTGGGAGTGCGAGCACGCCGCCTCCGAGCGGGAGCTCGTCGACTTGCGCACGGTGACCCGCATCCGGCCGTCCTCGCCGACCTCCGCCTCCGCCTGCAGCTCCTCCCCGGCGGCGCCACCGCCGGCGAGCGAGACGACGTCGGAGTCGACCCGGAAGGAGACGATGGAGGCGGCGGTGTCGGGGAACTGCTCCATGACGAGGAGTCGCGCGCCGCGGTACTCGAAGAGGAAGAGCATGAGCGTGTACCAGATGATGCACTGGAGCACGACGATCTTCACCATGAGGCTGCCGGAGTCGGCGCCATACATGCCCTTGAGAAGAGGGATGCCCATGACGAGGGTGTTGGGGAGGGTGGAGAGGGAGAAGAGGGTGATGAGCCAGTCGAGTGAGCCGCGGCGGGAGAGGCGGCACCACCGCCGTCAGCACGTGGTAAAGGTCCAGCACCGTGATCATGACCGCTCCTCCTACTATAGAGCAATGTGAGGCTCCTTCTTCTTCTTCCCAGAGTACAAGAAGGCAAGAACTCGATGGAGATGCAAATGCAATCGAGAAGCATGCACAAGAAGAGGTTGAGGAGAAGAGAAGGGGAAGGGATACACAGATGAGGCAAGGTGGTCAGGGGAGAGGCAATGCAGGGGGCGCAGCTTTGGGCAAAAGCAGCAGCATATAAGCTCAGCTCAGCTAGCAATGGCGAGCTGCAAGGTCACAGGGCAGCTCCCGCAGCTGCTCGCGGCAGCAGGCAGCAGCTAACATGGTGGGAGTCGTGTAGACTCTAGAGTAGGAGTAGTATTACGCAGCAGCAATGCAATGCAATACAAGTGTGCAACGAGGAGCGTAAAAGCAGCTTGATTTTTTTACTTTTTGACCTTTTTTTTAACTTATTATATATATATATTTTTTAAAAAAACTTACTTAACCTTTTTCAGGTAATTGACGTGAAGATCAATATGTCGGTGTCAATAAGACTGGCGCCGGCGCCGGCGCCGACACCCTTACCTAGTGACAGCGAGCCACGTTGACAGAGTTAGCTTAAAGAGACTTATAGTAAGAAATTATTTATAAATAATTTCTTTTATAAAATGTTTGTTAAAAGGTTAAAAATAAATAATTTATTTTATAAATAGATCTTTGTATGGTGAGAATCTATTTTATATATAGGTTATTTAGAAATAGATTCTGGCGTCGAGATGTTTTTTATAAATATTTTTTTAAAAAAGTTAAAATATAAAAAAATCGTAGTAAAAGTAGGGAAAGAAATGGTGAGAAAAGGAGAGGGAGGTGTGTCAATGGTGGTACGTATAGGACGCTTGAGTAACTGCGGCCGGTTGGCGTAATGGCGGACAAGGAAGACGGGGCCCGGGGAGCGTGCATGCCTTGGGAGGTGCGGCCGGCTAGACAGCGGAGCTGAGCTGAGGTTGAAGAAGAAATTGTCCCTAGCAATGGGAGGAGTAGTGCATGCGACTCATCATGTGTTGGAGAATCCTGTTAAGGATCCAAACTTTATGCAGTGTTGGACTTTCTCGCCTGCTAGTACCTCTGCCTGCCACAGTTTTCTGTTGCTATACGCTGGTATCATACCGTCATACGCACGCCCATGCCTCCATGGTGGCTACAAATAATATGACGGTACATCCCCTATACTGTGCGTCAGATTTCTGGTTCCAATAACTAAGAGTATTTACAGTGTGTTTTCGACGGGGTACCAGAAGAGGTTAGGACCGGTCCTATACATTGTGAGAGCTTCTCTAGCCAGCACTATGCTAACGTTAGGTCACAAGCTAAGTACCGGACTGCATAGGAGAGAGAAAAGAATTGGCCCATATTGTCATTCTCAATATAAAGTAGAAAAGAATAGAGAAAGAATAAGAGATTCTTCATGTATTTTCTATTTTATTGTAGGTGTGGCCTAACTTATTGCTTGTATAAGTATTTACACACTACAGCAATTTTTTGTTTAGTGCTATAGTCTTTATACATCCCACGTAGATATACTTCTGATTCTACATAATATTAATATGATCGCTCTATTTCTTTAGGGTTCTAAGCATACGTTTTAAACTGTTAAACAATTTTTTTAAAAAATATTCTATGGAGAAGTTTCTCTTAAAAAAATAAATTTATAATAAATAATATTTAATTAATCATATATTAATATTCTATCTTATGCGTGCCATAAAAATCCATTTGACTCAACACTACCTATGATATGAAATACATCAGTAATAGTATTAATACCAGCTACTACCAGTGTATCGATCGCTGTTGCAATGAAATTAGCAAGAGCAGCGACGGCAACTACAGTATATCAGCGTGTTGGTGTTGCTCTACGGTGCTGCATAGCTAGCGCACAGCACAGCGTGACAGCAGCACAGGTGCAGAGTTTGTGCTTGTGCGTTGCAAGCTGACCACTGCGTCGCTGTTGCTCAGCTCGCTCTTCATTGCGTTGCGTGCTGCCTTCCCTCTGACTGTCTCCGTACGCGGCCGGCCAGGAGTATGAACAGAAAATACGCACTATACGTACACTGAAGCACATTGCAACAACGTACTATACGTACACTGAAGGATGAGGATACTAGTGTACGTGCAACGTGCATGACGCGTGGGCAAGCAGCATTGCAGATTTGTTGTGCGCAACGCAGCAACATGATTTTCAGGTCCAAGTTTTGACCTTGGGTTCAAGCATCTCTACTGCAAGCTGCAAGCACAAGCTAGAGTTCCATGTACTCCAACCGTCCAAAATACTTTTATCTTTCCGCATTCTATTTGTTCCCCACACTTAAGCATTTATCGTATTAAAATTTACTAAATACCCTTTCCGTCTACTTCTTTTATTTATCCCATAAAAACTATAACTTTAAAACAATCATTATAGTATAGTTTATAAAAACAAGATAAATATATTTTTATAAAAGTAGGAGAAAAAACATTAGATTTTATAAAAATAAAGGATATTATTTTTTAAAATTTTTTGTATTGATACGTATAAAATAAAAAAAAGGATGAAGTTTTTTAGACTAGAGGTAGTAGAAGACAAATGTATTGATGTTAATTAAAATGTGAGACGATTCACTAAAATAGAAGATAAATAAATTAAAGTTTATTAAAGTAAAGAGTATTCTAAGTCTTAGATAGAAGAAAGATGAAAACTCTTTGCGAGGGAGGAAGTACTTCCCAAAGTATACTACGCTTCTCCGTATGATTGTTTCCCAAAACTATAATTCCAAAATCAAAGCCTAAGAATGCAAAATTGACTTTGGATTATAATATAAAGGAGCGCATACAGAGCCATAGAATCACTCCAATTATCAGATTTATTTTGCTGGTAATGCCACCCCTAATAGATCAATTCCTTCATCCTGCAAGAATCAAGATGATAAAAGATGCGTGGCATGCCAATGCCAGTTTCGTCATGTTCTCTGGAAACCAATTCCATAACAAAAAAGGACTAATACACTCCTATTCCGATCCAAAAGGATTACTTAAAAAATGAAAATGTTGTGTCAAGGGAAAATTTTCTTTTACCCAGCCCACAACCCTACCCGCCTTTTCTTGAGAGACGGGAGTAGGGTTACGTCAGGGTCTTTGACCTGGAGCAGCTGTCTGCCTGTCGTGCCATCAGAGCCCAGATCCTCTGTGATCAAACGCCTTGGAACCCAAGCCTGCACTTACTGGCCAGAAATCTCTCAATGCTGCGTTGCTACTACAAGTAGTAGTACAATTACTCATGAGATGTGTACCATCGGAGACATTTCGCATCGAGCGGCCACTGCCAGTAGCTGCTACTGCACACCATTAACCGTAGGACAAAGGAAGCATGGCCTCGTTCTGAATGCATCCTTGGCCAGACAAACAATAGGTGATGCTCAACAGTTAATATGACAGACTTTGGCTGTTCACCATGTAAGCGCTTCCCCAGTATTGAGTTAATCTTTCTGCACCTTAGCTGGCTTCTCCTTATTTGATTCTGTATGGTAAAAAAAAAAGTAAGGAAAACTAGCAGGCTTCAATCTGTTCTCACGGCACTCAATTTTGCAGTTGGAAATCTTGATAACTATAGTAGTAACTGAAATTGCATTACTCAATCTATTTCCATGTTTTGAATGAATCATGAACTATTTGAGAGAAGAAGTAGGAGCATTATCCATGTTCCATCTTAAGGTTTTACTAAAAGCTGAAAGGGATTTATCTAAAAAACATAAGGAAAATTATCTGCATATCTCCTTTTCTTATTAGCTCTTCTTTTGCGCTCAGCTTGTGTAAGTTCTGCATCTTCTTTAACATCACCTTTTCCTTCAAAAATTTCTTCAGGAGCAAGCATTGCAGCATCAGAAACAGCTAAAGGTGCAATCTGAAAAAGAAAGAAAAATCATGAGATGAAATGCTCAACTGTACAAACATCATGGAGAAATGAAAGATTTTATTACCTCCATTGTTACAGCAGGTACATTTGCTTGTATTGACATGTCCTCGATGACCTGAAAAGTGAATGTATACCTTGTTAGTTAGATTCACTAAAAGAAATTGCAAATGTAAATAAAAAAAATCTTGTCACCATTCCATACCGGCTTTGGAGCAAAGTGGAAATGAGATAGTGCGACCAACTTCAAGCATATTCTCTTAAATAAAGTATTTGCCTAAGTGGAAACAAGATTTAGGTCAATGCCAGGAAGTATAACTTCGTTAACACTAAAAATAATGCAGAAAGACGACAATATCATCACAAGGAAAAAAATATGCATAAAGCATCAATGAAATGGTGGGAACAAATATATAAACACAACACCAAGCTGATAATGGTACCAAAAAAATTACAATTATAAAAATCACTAAGTAAAACCCATTTGCGTGCTTATTGCGACATAATAAGTTAACAAACATTGTGATCAGAAGTAATTCATTTCTTCTTGATTCATGCAAAAAGAAAAATGAAGTCTGCTACTACCACCAAAAACCAAATTTTAATCAATTGCATGTCCATGATGTAAAAACCATTATCAATCACTTTCAGAAGATCTTTCTCAAGATATTGCAAGCACATTGCCACCATTATTAAACAGAAAGGAAAATATTGAATAAAGTAGCGACACTGTAGCAAACAAAACAAGTATAGGTAATAAGAAGTTTTTGGTTTGGAATGTCATAATAGCAGTGACAGGCATTCGCTGAGTAGAATGCAAGATGGCAAGGTGAGAAGAATGCACCTTGCCTCTTTGACATGTAAGATGTATTTTTTCCAGCATACATTTGATTTTAACTCAACAAATATCATATAATCACACAGCAATTAAACAAGAGTAGAAAAATTGCACTCTTAACAATAGAAATGATGCAAGAGCCTTTAGTCCCATGAAAGCTAATAGCCATATTGTAATATAAAGCAATCAATTACTCACCTCTTTCTTCAGTTCATCTGAAATAGAAAGTGGTGCAAGCCCAGCCTTTTGCGCATAATCGTCCTGGACAAACACAAACACCAACCCTCAATAAATTATAATTAAACCAATCTTAAGTAGCAACTTCTTTGAATACAAAAAATAGTGGTTGTATTCTGATAGTGCAAACCTCATATAGTTCAGCAAGACCCTTCTTGCTCTTACTCTCATCCTGTTGAAATAATATTGGTAATGGTAAGATAGCAATCACATGATTAACTATTGTTATCATCAATGAGTCTTGTTATTGGGCAAGACTTAAAATATACCAGCTCCTTTAGCTCCTTTGGGGCTTTAGATGGCAAGGGCGGAGGCTTTTCAATGTCATCAAAATGACCATACAAGGAACCAACAAGCAAAGCTCCCTCATTATTAGTAGCACAAGGCCACAGATACAAAAAAAAAGCCATGGGATTTGTTTTATTTATTCTCTGCTGTAGCATTGTGTCAAAATTAACCAAGTTTTAAACCTGCCCATTATGCCATGTCCAAAAAGGAAACAAGTCAAACAACAAATGTACCTCTATGATTCTTTTCTTTATCTCTCTTCAAGAGAAGCAGTGACTTCCTCGGTGATTACTGGGGCAGGTCTTACATTGTGCTCAAAATCAAGGTCCACTTCTAGAGCTCTGTTTTTGGGTCTGCTGGAAGCATTAACCTACAAGAATTCAAGTGGTTTTGTTACAATGAATTGATGATTATTAATGACAGAATGATTTCTAAGTTACAAATATGTTTTGTTTTAGAAATAATGAATGAATAAGCATGTTATTATCTATTACCTCTCCCATCATGGTCCATGTACTAGGTTCAAGATTAGCTTTCTCCATTTCCTCTATTTTAGCACGCATCTTCAGGCGTGCCTTCTCATGAGTTGATAAGGGCTGTTCATCCTGCAGAATTGGAAGAATATGTTGATAAACTAGTATAAGTGCCTCACTTGTTTAAATTGAAGTGAGTAAATCTAATACTCGACTAACATTTCCAACATCATTTTTTCCATCAACTTCCGGTTCATGTGGTTCATCCTGGAATTGAATTTTCTTGGAACCACCTTTCTTCTTTACTTTTTGGTCATTCCCTTCCTCAAAGAATTGCTTATACCTGGAAAAAAAAACTTTGCTGGTCAAAGCATAATATTATAAATGCACAAATATTAAATACAACCAAAGGCTGGGCATAATGGTGTTAAACTTTGCTCAGTCTCCTATGGAAGTTTGTAAAGGCTTCACTGGACAAATACAGGTAAGGCAGGAAATAATGATATGATGCACTTACTGTGCATGATGAGATCTTGGAACTGTCTAATCAAATCCAATTATCCTTCTAGCGACATTTGCAGTGGTAAAGAAGTAGACAACTTACAGCTCAGTTTTGTTTCCAAAACTACCAACTTGCTATGCTATATGCTAAAATGCTATGTTTTTTTCCATGATATTGTGTCTCTAACCTTTTTGTACAGGACACAAATTTTTTGTAGGTCAGTTTATTTGATATGATCCTATCAGTTATGTAAACATGGCAGTTTTTTTTCACAGCAAACTTGTTCCATTCTATTCCCACATGGCCATAAAAGCGGTCATGCATAAATATTTTAATGTTCAACAAGCTTCTTCTATGATTTAATCTATTTTTTTTCAGGCCCAATTTCTTTTGATATCATAATTTTTTTAACAGTTTGTATGATAATGAAATATGTTTCTTTGTTATATTTTCTAATTTAATTGAGTCTATTCCCATGCAATTATTTGGAGCTCATTGTTTTCCTACTCCATTTGCCCTTTTTTGAGCTATTGATCTCATAAAAATCCAGCCTGATATCTAATATATTATCATGAAAAGAAACCTAATAAGTCCAATCATGCGTCGAACATGAAAATGATGAAATAGGGAAAACTTGTGAACTGTGAAGAATTATTCAAGTGATTCTACAATTAAAATTTATAAATGACTACCATTTCCCAATCTACCAATATCATACCAATCTTCACAAAAGCAATTAAAATGTGTTTAACTAAAACTATCAGAGAGTCCAGGATAAGTATTTGACCACTTAAAGATAAAAACACTGTGTGGAAACCCAAGATGTTCTGCATTTTTTTCAATCATTATTTAAGCATTCTCAGAAATTAGCATAAAGGCTTACATTATATCTCCAACTGCGCCCTCTTCTTCTTCGTCATTGTCGAAGACTTCCAGCTACATTAATAAAAAAATGATATTTAAGAACACAATTAACATGCATGCATCTAGCATAAACTGTACCCAATTCTTACTCCCAATGTAAAGTTCGAGCAGCAATATTACAAAACCTATGCCATATGCTCCCTGAGCTAATCCTAACCAATGAACCCTTTCCCTTTTGCGTCTACAGAAACTCTAGTTCGAATTCCTGAGATGCTTGCAGTTCAGCGGTTCTATACATAAATCTTCTATGCGAGAGCTAGAACTAGTCTCTATGAATTTAACAAGGGCTGTGATTACAAAATGCTAACATCCAAGTGTTCATTGTCATCTTCTTCATCCTCGCCTTTCTCATCAATATCTTCCTCGACCCCCTCATCGCTGTCATCTTCCATCCAGTTCTTTGTTTTCTTCTTCTTCACTTGCATGGCACCCCTACCGTATTCCTCATCCTCCCCCTTGTCCAGGAACTCCTTCATCACCTTTATATTCAAGAACTTGTCTTCCACCCCATTCCCTGCTTTACCCTCCTCTTATTCCTCTTTCTCTTCCTCCTCATCCGATTCCTCTTCATCATCTACGTCGTCCAACTCGTCCAATTCGTCACCTTCTCCACCCTCCTCCTCCTCCTCTGTCTTCTCCTCTTCGGCATCAACAAACTTCGACGCTGAAGGAGGCGGCGACTGAATCGGAGGCTGCTGCTCGAGGCGGCAGAGCTGGCGGCGCAGGTGGGGAATAAGGGGGCGGGAGAGCAGCTCAATCTGGGACCAAATCTGCTCGGCATCGAAGGCGGGGCCCGCAAGGAGGTTGGAGAGAGGGGGCGGCTGCGCGGGGGAGAAGGGGACGAGCGAAGCGTAGAGGTGCTTCGAGGCCTCCCGGGCAGCGGCGGCGAGGTCGAAGGACGGGGAGAGGTAGAGGGCCGGGCCGGCGTCGCGCAGCCGCCGCAGCGCCGCCTTGCCCCTCTCCGCGGCCGCCTTCGCGTCGAGCGGCTCGTCCAAATCCATCGCCATTACTGGGTAGGAAGGGAATCGTCGGAGGTTGAGACGAGGGGAGAGGGGAGGAGGCGGGAGGCGGAGCGAAGAGGGGCTTAACACTTCGCTGACGGGAGGAAATCAGGAAATATGATTTTCTATCTTCTTTTTCTATAGCGGAGAAATATGATTTTCTATTTTGTTTTTTTCTCTCTATAGCGGAGAAAATCGACTAGGTTCCTCAAAATTATTTATTTCATTTATTACCGGGTCACTGGGCTATTTTACTATAGCAGAGTGTTATTTTTTAAAATAAATGGATTAATATGTATGTTTTCAAATTTATGATTTTCATAATAAGTTTCTCGGCAGAAGGAAGGGCTATGTATTTGCATAACCCTTATGGATTTGATGCTACTACACCCCATAATTTAAGAAGTTCTTTTAGCACATATCCGTTAATGTAATCATCTAATGCTCCTATTTTGATAAATGGTTTATTTTTTATCATTCTTTCTTTTTTAGTATGTTATGTTTGTCTCGCAAGAAAAGAAGACTTAGCTTTTAGAGAGAAATCCATGTCTACCTCACCAAAGTACATTTTCGGACTATAATTTTATTTATATGGGTAGCTAATGACTTCTGTTTAACCCCAATTTCTCAGCTACGGTAGTTAACAAAGCGAAGGCAGGATGAAAGGCACATTTGACCATTTTAGTTGGATGATGGGATGCCTATTTTAAATATATTTTTAACTTTATAATAGTTAATTAATTTATTTATACTATTAGTTATCACAAAACCATTTAACTATTCACATTAAAGAAGAGGCTCTAGATATATATAACTACATGGTTGATGCTCGAAGGCATGATTATGTACCACGATGCTATACCATCATAGATCAACGCTTGGATAAAGATGTTAAGGCTTTGATGATGGTTTTATACGTGATAGTGTCATGGTGACGGTATTGCTTGAGAAACAAGAGAATTAGTAAGTAGTGTCATAATAAGAAAACGAAGTGGTTAAAAGGCGTCGGAGGAAGATGATCTATTAGCACAAGCCAACTAAGATAAAGCAGGTTAAAATAGCATGCAAATGGAAAAAATGAGAGATAAATACGGATGATTATATCCTTCACACCAACCACTCTGTTTTGTTTTCTCCACAATTTCATTATTGTAGGTACCTTATACTTGGCTGTCATAGATACTCGGTAATACAATATCTCTATCAACTTTGTCCTTTGAATATAACAGTAGCATTTGGAGATCATGGCATATTGTTAAAAATACGTCCTTCTCATTTCTTCTTTTCACCATATTTGCAAAGGTCACTGTTTCGATTTATTAATGTAGTGAGATAACTATATACAGTTTAAAGATTAACAACATGATTATACTCATAATTATCTTTAAAAAGCTAATTCACACCATCTTAATTATATGCCATTGCAATGCATAAACAACCGCCGCCTAGTATTAGTAAAACATGTTTTCTTCTATCGATACCGTATATATAATGTAGCTTGACTTTTGTGCAAATTAATATGTTAAACTTTCATAAGGCAACGGATGAAAATGGCTTAATCACACGTAATGATTGTTTGGAAAGATGATAGAGTATGATCATTGTAGCAGCGAAAGATGAATGATATACATTTTGCATATATTGAAAGTAAATATCTGTATATATATGGTAGAAAAATTCTATGTGAGGCTTATCTTTGCTACTTAAAAAATATTTAAATTGCCTATCCCTTGACGAAAGAAGTATATATGACTGATTTGCATAGTCTAAGGTACTACTACTCTATCAACACACATGGGTGCAAATACTTTTTAGTATAATGAGACATTTTCTCAGCTCGCATAATTCATTTACTTAGTTTTGGGTTATAATGGCTCTATTTATTTTGACCATAAATTGAATAAGATGGTCCTTGGTCACTTAATAAAACACATGGGTGAAAGACATCACATATACATCTATAAAATCAAGACCACCACCAGAGCTTTGGATCTGATTTCTTTTCTGGAACTCAGTTGACCACGTCTACCCTCCAAAAATCATTAAATACAAATATGCGAATCGGGTATCCTTAGGTTATGACGCATGTTATCGGCTAATTGATTCTTATCTGAAGAGAGGCAGTCATGAATACATTCATAATCAACATCATTGGAATCCAGAAGATCCATTCCCAATTTCATACTAGATTGTGCAGATTAAGCGGGGCATTGGCATGATTCTTACTCTACTAATCACATTATCAGGCATTGTTAACGGGTAAATACAAATAATGTTTCACAACCCGAATGCGATAAGAAATCGGGGTTGGGTGGTCGCTCACCAAAACTGAAAGCGAGCACCAACCAACAACAGCCACACAGCACGCCAAACCAGCAACCGCCTCTGGCTAGACCAGGTCTTGTGGACCAACACCCACTGAAACGGGGGGCCCACATAGCTGTTCCACTGGAGACCTGGTCCACGTGCGACCTCGCCGACCGGTTCCTTTCCCTCGGCGGAGACGCGGAGGCGCAGCCGCGACCTCCGTTTCCGGACTCCGGTGCTCTCTCCTTCCTCCTTTGCGTCGGATTCAAGTAAGGCTTGAGTTCGGTGCCCTATACCCCTCGAATCCCTTCGGGTGGGATTTGATTGGATTGACCTCGAAATTGTCGATCGATCGAGGTATGGTGGTTTCTTGGTTCTTCTCGCCCTCTCCCCTTTTCCAATCTCTTCTGTTTGCTGGTGCCGATTTGGCTTGCTTGATTTGGTTTTGTGGAGAGTTTGCAGTGAGAGTTCGTAGTTAGCTTGGATTGGTACGAGTGCTTACAAGGAAAGTTTGCAGTGAGAGTTCGTAGTTAGCTTGGATTTGTGTTGTTCCAGTTTTTGCTGCTAGTTACTGGCTGGCAATGGGTATCATTAGATCATTAAGCATGCCATTTCATGATTCAATTATTAAAGCAACCTTCTTTATGGATAATTAGGGTGAGTATTATGTCTGCTATTCAATATGTAAATAAGAAGTTCGGTCAAGATCGAGGTCCGGTGTGCAGGCATTGCACATTGACCATGCCAGGAGAATGGGCATGGTTTGCGAGTCCCATTGGATTCACCGTTCCTTTCCATGCGGATTAATGTACTGTTTCTGACTAATGCCCAATCAAGAAAGCACTCGGTTTGAAATGGCATATGAGAAATGGGATAATCTGTGACCTGATAATTGTTTTAAGTGCTCTCCCGTTCTTTATGTCTTTTTGAGATTTTTAATCCATTCATTAATACTAGCAATTTTCCAAATTTAAATTTCTTCTTATAAAGTGTTCATGTCAACAGATTTATTCACACTGTAAGTTTGTAACGTCTGCTTCCAGAATGTCGAGCCTTGAGCAGCCACTTGGTCTTGGGGACCTGCCAAAGTTGAGTATTAACAGACTTGAAAGGTTCTCTCCAAGTGCCTGCAGAGCAAGCGCTGATGATCGCAGCCCCAGCAAGTAAGTTTTACTCTTGCAAACCATACAGGTCTAGATTCCTCCTTTCCTATTTGTCACCTTATCGAGTATTTTTACTTTGACACATAGTGTTTCTCTGGTATTTTTCGGAACTATAATAAATCTTGTACATTTCCACCTATCACTATTCAGTCACACTTATTTTTCTTCTAAAGGAAACTTGTTGTTTTACTTTATCGTCAGTAAAATTTTATTGCTAAAAGATGCCCTCAAGCATGTAAGATATGACCATGTCGACTTACTTTCAGTTACAAGCATCACAATGGTGGCAATGATCAGACGATCGTTCATAGCAGTGCTCATTCATGGAATATGCAAGGCCACTACACCAATTCATCCTGCAATGGAGTGGATATGGAGTTCAGAGCTCTTCCACGGAAGGTAGTTTGATCTTGTTATTGAATTGCCCATGGGTGTATTCAATTTCATTTCCTTACTACAGGTTTCACCAGAGCACCTCAAATAGATGGAATGAACTCACATGTAACATCATGCCTGTGGTAATTCAATATGTCATAGTCTTTTCTATTTACCTTCATAACTAAATACGTGAAAATGATGGCTGAAGAAGGGTGCTGATTGCAAAATATTACCAGTTATTCATTTTTCTCACTTGATGAATAACTGGTTTTCAGGTTTTATGGGACCTCCCAAGGTTTGTGAAGATAGTTGAGGTTGGACCACGGGACGGTCTGCAAAATGAGAAGAGTACTGTACCAACATCTGTAAAGATTGAACTGATACACAAATTGGTGGCTTCTGGACTGTCAATAGTTGAAGCCACAAGTTTTGTTTCCCCAAAATGGGTGCCACAGGTAATTATTCAGATTATGTGAAGATATGTAGTATGATACATTAATTTAAATCACAGATATTTGAGGGACTATCATGATAGCTCTTGATTAAAAATCCACCTTTTCTCAGTATTTAGAATGTCATGCATATCTGATAGCACTTAATTCCTCATCAGAAGTTAAATGGAACTATGAAGTTGTTGTTACTGATAGTTCCATTTAACTTCTTTTACAATCAATTTTTCGCATGGCATTAGTTTGTAAAACTTGTACTGCAAATTTCATTTCAGAACAAAAACACGATAAAATTAGTATCAGTTCAAGTTCAAATAGTTAACCTTTATCACTCAATTTGGAGTTGCAGCTAGCTGATGCAAAGGATGTGGTTGAAGGGATTAGGCATGTGCCAGATGTGCGGTTTCCAGTGTTAACTCCTAACCTCAGAGTATGTCCAGTTCTGTTCTATTTTTGGGAGACTCTACAATATAGCACTATAGCATCAATAGACTCTACATATTGTTTTTTGGAGGGCTATGATCTATTGTGAAGAATCAACTTTATTTCCACTTTTCTAGGGATTTGAGGCTGCTGTTGCAGCTGGTGCACAAGAAGTTGCAGTTTTCGCATCTGCCTTTGAATCCTTTTCTAAGTCAAACCTTAATTGTACCATCAAGGAAAGCCTTGTTTGGTACCGTGATGTTATAACTTCTGCGAAGAAGCATGGAATACGTATCCGTGGGTAAGTCACATAAGCTTGATGATCTGTCAAGCCTGAAAGTTAAACAAACAGACTAAAGCTGTTTGGCAGCAATCTGATCTGAAAATTTGCAAATTTTGATTTTCGTAGGTATGTTTCATGTGTGGTTGGTTGCCCTGTTGAAGGCGCCATTCATCCATCAAAGGTAGCATATGTAGCTAAGGAGCTTTATGATATGGGCTGCTCAGAGATTTCACTTGGGGACACGATTGGTGTTGGTACACCAGGTACTGATCTTGTTGCTTTTGCTTTCAGCATGTCTTTCCAGTTTCCAGTACATATTTGACCCACTTAAAACTACTTTTAAAGCAACGATAACCTTTTTTTAAAAAAGAAAAAGCTCCGCAATCCTAATCCATAGGCATGTCACTTGCTAATCGTTGACCATAATTTGTAGTTTCATTGTTTAATTTTCTATACAACATTATGAGCCACATATCTCAGTTGGGAATTTTGTGCTCCTTGTTATCTTGCCTGTTTCAGGTAGCGTACTTGCTATGCTTGAAGCTGTCATGTCTTTTGTTCCGGTGGACAAGCTCGCCGGTCATTTCCATGATACATATGGCCAAGCCCTTGCCAACATACTGGTCTCTCTTCAGGTAAGCAACACACTTCACATTTTCACATCCTGCCATTGCCAATGCACAAACCACATTACTGAAAACAACCACCGAACAACGAGAAAAATGCTCTACTTGGCCTAACATTTCCTCTGTGTTGCCAGATGGGGATCAACATAGTGGACTCATCAGTGTCAGGACTGGGAGGATGCCCATATGCAAAGGGTGCCACTGGCAATGTCGCGACAGAGGACGTGGTGTACATGCTGCATGGCCTGGGGATAGAGACCAATGTTGACCTCAACAAGCTCATGGATGCTGGAGATTACATCTCCAAGCATCTGGGAAGGCCGTCAGGCTCCAAGACCACCACTGCTCTGCGCAGGCTAACTACCTAAGTCCCTGATGATCATTATAGGGATTTAAAAAAGAATATCGAAGATACATCAGTTTGTGTCAGTTAAATGTTTTTACAGAAGTCATATGATTGTAACCTGTAAACCGTCTCAATTTAGTCTCAACACAGGTGAAAATAAAGAGAAACCATATATGTTATACGCATTTCTGTTTCATTTCTTGGACTGAATGATCGGCGCCCTTTATACAGAAATCGAGTTTTAAGATGAGTATACCAAACTGAAAGTATTGCCGAAGATGGTTGCAATGTTCTCTACATAATCTCTCTCTCGGGTCTATGTCTTCGTTCTGTTTTGCACTCAAAGTTGAGACTAGAAACGAATCACGAAACTAATCTCTGGTACTCTGGTAGCTCAGCACTCTCCATCCTCGGAGAGTAACATTTAAATCGTAACAGCGGCAGCATATGTTGCTTACCGGCTATAATTTCATATGCTAATCCTTCCATTCCTGACAAATGCACATGTGGGTTGCGGATGCAAAGCTGCAGATTTTCCTCGTATGCACCCAGCAACGAAACGCCCAGTCTAATTACATGGTGATTTGAATTTGCGATAATATCCCGCCTTCCCTGGTGCTTGGCGCCTTTATATATGTGTAGCCTTGTTTTCGGCATTTAATGTGCAGAATTATCTCGAAGAGCTTGATTTAGTCCATCTCCATGGCTACTCCAGTGGAATCTTCGAGATCTTTTAGAATGGCCGTGCATTGCTTCAAAAAATGCCTTTGCTTGCTCGTTTTTTTCCGACTCACAAAGTTCAGCAAGTTCGCCTGCGAACTTGGCCCCTTTTCTGTCAGCCAATGGAAAGTCTGTACAACTTGCTCAACTCAAGGAGGCACTCGGAAGCAGCGGTGTGAACCTGACAAGAAATAGTCATGAGAGGGCAATTCAAACTCAGACTGCATATCGCTGGTTTATGAAATATACAATAGTTAATACACTATTTCACAATCTGTAACAATTATATTTGACAATAATCTTGCACAGTTCGTCCTTTCAAGATAGAAATTATAACTGTTTGTTCTAAAATCAGTGTGAAACCAAAAAACAAGCACATGTTCTTTCACAGTTATATTTTCTTGTTACGGCATAAAGAAGCAATGCTGTAGTCTGTAAACCATGTAAACACCAGGGTTCATCAAACCGCTAGACCAGCCACCTTTTCATTTTCTAAAGGCAAATTCCTTTTTTTTCCTGAATAAATTAGATTTTTTTTATCATCTCTAATAATCTCTTAAAAAAATTGGTGCCAAATGGTGTCATGCAATCACCAATTTTAGCGTAACTGCATAAGAGAACTGGTCACTTTACCAGGGTTTCTCAAATTTATAGTAAACACTGTCCACTGCAATTTCAGTTCACATGCTCCTATTGCCATATAAACATATAGTAAACTATAATATGTTTATTCATTAGAAGGAAGAAAACAAATTATCTTATGGTGAAACCGTAGAAGTGCTATAAGATTGTACTACATTTTTCATAGTTCTGGTATTTTGCTCTACCTCTTCTTTATATTGATATTTTGCAAATTTCTAATTACTGATTGATCGATATTGGGAAAATTTACTCTTCAAGTAATTACAAACTCAGCTAAAACAATTGTTAGTGAAGCAAATCAAAGCGAAGCAATGACATCCAATGCATGCCAAACTTATAGTTGACGCTATTAATTTTTAGATATATATTTGACTATTCATCTTTTTTATAATTTAAAAATATAAGCTATGTTTATTTAATAATAAAACAAATCATAACAAAATAAATAATAATCTCCCATTCATATTATAAGCCATTTTGGATTTATCTTAAGTTAAATGTCTTTATAGAAAAATATAACAACATTATCACACTAATTTTATTAAATCCATAATTTATATTTATTTTGTGTTGAAAATATTACTATATTTTTCTATAAATTTGATAAAGAGGTTTAATTTATAATAAACCCAAAATAATTTATAATATAAAACGGATGAAGTAATTACATAATATTTTGAATAAAACAAATAATTAAATTTAAATAAAAAAATTAACGGCGTCAAAATAAAAAAAAAGAGAGTAACTTTTTGGGACTTCTGGCCTATCATATACAGCGGATGGGGCTATGCCCTTTTGTTAACACAGACGTGCACAATCAAGATTAATCATGGTCGGAAACTTGATGCATTGTGGTAAATCGTTTTGCGAGTTTAATTTGCCCATTGGTTTCTGATATTACATCCACATGCTGGTAATGTTCAGTGTAACTTGGTAAATGAACATATGTGACCGCGGTGTTAGCTTGTAATAGAAACAAATATCTGTAATTTATAATTTGGATATGGTGTTACCACCTATACTTACTTGCAGTTTAGTTAGCCAATGAAATGGTCCGGTTTGTATGAATTTCATAATGAGTTATATAACATTTGAGATGAAATTTAATAGATGGGGTATATGTTAACATGTTAACCTTCGACTGATGTATCATTAATGTGTTGGGCATGGATCAAACATATTTAAACTAATACAGGAAGCAGAATTGAGATACAACAACTAGTTGATCTGAAATTTGAGACCCAAGAGTCAGGTGGTGATGAAGAAGACAGATTGGGAGCTGGGGTGAATCTCGATGATAAAGTTGTGGAAGGTGGACCAACAACAACATCAGCTCAAACAAAGATAGCACTGTACTTGATAGTTGTGCATTGAAGAGAAAAACAAATAGTGTCGCATCCATAAACACTAGTCTTGAAACATATTAATATTCATTCTTTTTGAAAACAACGATGGCAACATGATTTTAGCTTTACATGGATGGCAATATGCTTACAACGGATATGTTGGTGAACTGAAACATAGATATCATCATTCCGGGGAGCCTTAATCCTCCTCCTGCTGCTGTTTGGGCAGAGCATAGCGGCAAAGGGCAGAGGCTACCATTTGATAGCTTCACTCAGGAGGTGCAGCTCTACTTAAATCTTAATCAGAAGTTTGCTCCTAAGATGAAGAAATATAGAAGTAAATAAATTAAAGAATGATATCATTCTTACTCAAATAAAATATGCAACATATTTACTTAAGAAGAATGGAATGGCAAATTATGAACCTATTAATACTCTATTATCTATTTTAGAAAATTTATCAACTTATAAAACCAGTTTACTTAGACCTAAGGACTCATATAATGTGAGTTTTATAAATATCTCAAGCTTACTAGATCAAATAGGAAAATACTAATCAACTTAGAGAGTTAGTGTATTTTCTAATGCTGATTGAACATAGAGTCCTAATGATAGCAATTCCACCGGTAGATTTGCTGTTCTTAGGATTCAATTTGGTATCACAGAGTGCGAGGAAACAAGCAACAATTTTACACTTTAATACTAAGTCAGAATATAAAACATTAGCCAACACAACTAATGAGATGACATGTATTTAGTTCTTACTAAAAAAATTTCATACACAAGCACCACAAGCAGTTACAATTTAGATGTTATATATTTATCAGCTAATCTAATTTTTTATATCAGGATAAAACATATAGAAATTGATTATCACTTTGTAACAGAAAAGATAGTAAGAAAATAATTTAATATTCAGTTTGTACCTATAAGTGATCAATGTACCGATAGATTTAAAAAATCCTTGTCAGCTTGTCAGTTAAAGGAGTTCAACTACAATCTCGATCTTAATAAGTTGTGATTGAGAAAAAGTGTTAGAGATATAAAAATAAATATAATACCATATATATAATATCGAACAACATATGATTTTATTTTCTTATGTGTTTTATTATCTATAGTATTCTAATCTTATTCCTTATATCTTTTAAAAATAATAATCTCTTATAATCCACGCCGAATGATTTTCTCGGCCTATATAAACTATGATAAAAATCAGGTTTGCAAAAGACACCTTAGCCTCCACGACAAGTGCGCCGATGCCACCTCTGCCCGTAAGGAAGAACGGACGACGATGACGGCCACCTCCACACCTCTGCCTCCATCGGATTGAACTTAGTATTGCCTACAACGCAAGGCCCTATCTTAGACAAGAAGCTGAAACAACTTGGCTGATTGGCACTCGTGACTATCCCTATCCATGTCCAGGTACACAGTTCTTTAAAATAATTAAGAATTAGGTTGATCTTCAACCTAATTAATCGTGATGAATTCAATTGAGTTGGACACAGCAATTTGTTCAAGATGTATCTTACTAGTATATAAGCCAGGTGCACACTCTTCCGGCCTTCATCATACGTCAACCAGCTATCAGCCAAGAGAGCAAGTCGATCAGTGAGCTGAGCAATGGCAATGGATTCTTACTACTACTCCATGCCCTACCACCTCACCAGAAACCTAGACGACAAGAAGAAGCCCACCACCAATGGCCTCAAGGCGCACCCGCCGCTGCTCGGTTACCTTCTGGCCTTCGTCAAGAACAGCCACCGCTTCCTCGACTGGACGACAAGCTCATCGTCGGCAGCCCGGAGATGAGGATGGGGTTCTGGATCCCGGGGATGCGGACCGGCATCATCACCGGCAACCCGACCGACGTCGAGCACATCCTGCGCGCCAACTTCGCCAACTATCCCAAGGGGGAGAACGCCATTGGCATGCTGATGGATTTCCTCGGCCACGGCCTCTTCAACTCCGACGGCGAGCAGTGGCTCTGGCAGCGCAAGAACACCAGCTACGAGTTCAGCAAGCGCTCCCTGCGCAAGTTCGTCATCGACGTCGTGCAGGCCGAGGTCGCAAACCGACTGCTCCCGTGCTCCGCCGCGCCACCGGTGATGATGGTGATGTCGTCCTCGACTTGCAGGATGTGCTCCAGCGATTCGGTTTCGACACCATCTGCATGGTGGCGTTCGAGCACGATCCACGCTTCCTCGCCGACGGCGGGGTCCTGGAGGAGGTCAAGTCCGAGTTCATGCAATCCTTCGGCGAGGCACAGGACCTCGTCATCGGCCGCTTCATGGACCCCATCGGGATCTCCTGGAAGATCAAGGAGATGCTCAATGTGGGCACGGAGCGCCGACTCAAGAAGGCCGTCGCCGACGCCCACGCCTTCGCCATGGACATTGTCCGCGACCGGCGTCAGAGCGTGTCCGTGGAAGACAGACAGGACGAGGTGGCGCGCATCGCCGACGAGGTCCGCGCGGTGCGGAAGGCGACCGGCACGCTCCCCGGCGAGCCGTTCGGGTTCGACGCGCTCCGGGAGATACACTACCTCCACGCCGCGCTCACAGAATCGATGCGGCTGTACCCGCCGGCGCCGATCGACTCGCAGTCGTGCGCGGCGGACGACACGACCATCCGCTCCGGCTGGTCCGTGACGTACAGCACCTACGCCATGGGGCGGCTCGCTGCCATATGGGGGGAGGACTGCATGGAGTACAAGCCAGAGCGGTGGCTCGGCGAGGACGGCGCGTTCCAGCCGGCGAGCCCGTTCCGGTTCACGGTGTTCCACGCAGGACCGAGGATGTGCCTCCGGAAGGAGATGGCGTACGTGCAGATGAAGTCCATAGTTGCTAACGTGCTCGAGGAATTCGAGGTCGACGTCGTGAAGGAGGTCGCCGGCGGCGGCGTGCCGGAGCACGTGCTCTCGATAACGCTGCGGATGAAGGGTGGCTTACCTGTGAAGATTAGGAGAAAGGCGGAAGCTTATTAGACGATGATGCCGCTGAAAGATAATTAACAAGAGAAGTTCGCTTCAAGTTTTGCTCTTGTTCTTTATTTTTTTTGTGCTTAAGCTTTGTTCATCTCATGGGTTAACAATAACGTTTGCAATTTAATATGATTTCCATTTTCCATTTCCTAGCGGACTACGGCGGCATAAAAATGATTTACCTTGGGTTTAATTGATGCCAGTAAATCAATAAAAGGAATGGTGTATTATTGTATTGTTCACTTGGAAAATTTAACAAGCTCAAGTCAGCCATGTGCCAATGTAAGATACAACTAGACCTTAACTATTTAACCAATTTTCAGGAGTTGTTCTTACTGCCAAATGAAAACTGTACAGCACATAAGTGATGAACTAATGACACAAAATTCGAACAGATTTATACAGAAAATACACAAAAATACTGGGATATGGGGCTCCTATAGTGGATATTTATGATGCAGCACCCAAAATGTCTGTCACGGCATTGTTTTGGATCAGCAAGAACGCAAGATTCCAGATTTGCCAGTAACTATGTACACGGGTATTCGTACATGTAAATTACGTGTAAGCTATAAAATGTCCTGCACTCGTACACCTATCGCTAAAAGAAACTGCATGCGTATTTCTGAGTGATGGAGGATGTTGTTATCTGCAAAGAACTGTAACCGTCACCTATGCTGAATGATAGAAGAGCAGCAAAATTCCAAATCGCGTCCAACATATTACGTCTAGCTGCAGCTGCTACAAGGGCGCGGCGCATGAGCAATTTTACAGTCTGTTTTACACTCGCTCATCCTTCTAAAATAACCCTGATTACAGTGTCACAACAGCATCAACTGTACCAACTGAGTCACCATTTGAGACACTAACCAATGAAAACTCAGAAGTTTCAATATATTCACCTACAAAGCAATAGGGAGTTATTCATTTTTCAGTAAGAATCTCATAAGCATTGTTACTGCCTACAGGCACCTAAAGCACAAGCACAAAACCGTTATACTAGTATTAATTCGAAGTTACTTAAATCTTGACATTTATTAAGGTGTTACTGTGGATTTGGACAAATTAAAATAAAAAAATATCAATCTTGACAGATGAATTTGGTCACAGGTTAATGATTAGTACAACAGAAAAACATGTACGGTTTCAATTGTTTTAGATGTTGACAATCTTGAGAAAAACAGAAAATATAATATTCTGACACAGCATCAAGATGGGCAAGAAACTAATACAACATTCCCCTTTCGCATGTAATTCCAAATGAATAATGCAATGAATTGTGGACGAGAATGAATTAACTACAGATAACTATGTTTACAGAAAGAGGACTTACCTAATTGGAAGAACTAACACATCAGTAATATGAAAACCATTTTCCTTTAGCAATTTTACAATTTAAAGAAGTAATACATGGAATTTTAGAAGTTCCAACGTCCAAGATTACTACAGTTGAGTTGTCAAGAGAACTTCTACCATTAAGAGATCCAGGCATAATTTAAAATCATATATGAGCATGCATAACAAGATTAATACCTTGGGCAGAGATCTCTGCTGGAGATTTGATCATATTAATACCACTTCTCTCAGTTAATATGATACTTTGAACGTTCCTCTACTTTCAACCTCCAGTTGCTGAAGTAAAAAAATAATTCAAACAAGCAATATCATCAACGACCTTGTTGTTGTCACTTTATACCCTACACTCTCCTTTCTTAATGAATTTGGCTGGCGACTTTGCTGTCCCGGTGAAAAAATAAATGATCTCCCTCATTTACAATAGCCAGGTAGGCAGCCATCAAGAATTAGCAAATTTCTGCTCCAATCATTGCATGGATTTACACTCTTCAAGATATTGCTGTAAGACTCTAGAGACTTCACAGCAAACTGGCTTAGTTACATATTGGTCAAACAAAATTTTGTACCTAAAGATTATCTCGAACTCATCTTGCTGAAATTCATTAGGAAGGATGGTCCTCCAATTCATTGATTTTCTAACAGAACAGAAGCCATAAAGAAGTGAAAGGAAGGTGATAGGATTGGGCACATAGCCCTTTTTAGCCATCCTATTTTTAAAATCCAGTGCTTCCCCAAGCATATTATGTCTACACAGGCTGAAGATGATAGCATTGTATGCCGAATTCCTTGGATCTCCAATGTCAAAAACCAATTTCTTAAATATGACTAAAAGGGCACCCTTGTCATGCACCTCACCAGTGTTACAGCAGATCAAGTTGATGACACAAGGGGTAGTACTAGTGAGCCCATTGACTAGATAATGCAAAGTAACATCATTAGGAGAACAGCGCTTAAGCAGCATGCTTTCAAAGTACAAACCGGCACTGAGTGCTTTATGCTTTTTAAACAGACTACCAATTAGAATGGTATAAGTTATCACATTAGGAAATAGACCTTCAGCCTGCATATTTGCAAACAAGTCTTCTGCAGTGTCTGTATCGCCAATCTTACAGTAGCCATTTATTAATGAAGAATATGTAACAACATTTGGTTTGCATCTCCGCTTGATCATATCACATAACCACCTTAGAGCTCCATTAAATTTACCTTGTTTAGCATAGCCACTAATAAGTGTAGTATATGTAAACTTGTCTGGGATGCACCCAACCTTTCTCATGTTGCTCATACACTGAATTGCTTCACCCATCATTCCAAACTGACAGTAACCTTTTATCATGGCATTGCAGCTA
Source organism: Oryza coarctata (assembly GCA_030770085.1). Classification (NCBI taxonomy): domain Eukaryota; kingdom Viridiplantae; phylum Streptophyta; class Magnoliopsida; order Poales; family Poaceae; genus Oryza; species Oryza coarctata. Next base: position 1,019,441 of record CM061483.1, read on the forward strand.
ACAATATCAGGGCGGACACCCAGATGTTCCATGAATTCAAATATTTTCCTTGCCTCACCAAGATTCTCACTCCTAATGAACCCATCAATTAACGTGGCATAAACAAACTCATCAGGTTGGATATTTTGCTCAAGCATCTCTTCAAGAACGTTTTTAGCTGCAGGAAGCATGTGTGTCTTGCACATACCACTAATCAGTACATTATATATATTAACATCCGGGAGCACCTGTCTCTCTATCATCTTCTCACGGACAACCAAAGCCTCACTGACCTTCCCGGCAACAACAAGACCATGAATTAGTGATCCAAATGTGACCACATCAGGAGTATGCCCTCTGCCCATCATTTCCACAAGAAAATCTGATGCAGCCGTCAACTGCCCTCTCAAGCAGAACCCATGAATCAATGGAGTGTAGCTAAACTGATTTGGGTTCAACTCCCTCCTGATGGCCTCCCTCAAAAAATGCTCAGCCTTTTGGACATGCCCTTCATGGCAAAGCCCAGAAATCAAAGTATTAAATGTAACGATATCTGGGTCACATCCACTTGCAAACATCTGCTTCAAAATCATCATTGCCTGTGTTGCAGACCGGCATTTGCACAAAGCATCGATGACACTGTTATAAATCTGGACATTGGGGGACAACCCCCTTGTCCTCATCTCTGAAACTAAACTCATAATTTTCTCTAGATCACCCTTCCTCCCGAGCCAATTTATAAGAGATCCATATGTCACAACGGTTGGCAAGAATCCCTTTGTTTCCATTTCTCCCAAGAGCAACAATCCTCTACCCATGTCACCACGCCGGCAATACCCATCGATCAAGACGTTATAGAACACAACATGTGGAATGCACCCAGCTCCCCACCTTGCCTCAATCAATTTCAACCCCTCTTCCACTCGCCCTTCCAGGCACAGCCCCCGGACAAGCACACAAGTACTGTAGTTATCCGCGCCACTCTCCTCAGCCAGCATTTCATCATACAACTTGCGGGCGTCGTCCCAGCGCCGCTGCTCTACTTGGAGCTTAAGTAGACGGTTGCAATGGGTCACCTCCGGGAGCGAGCCGTACTGCTCCCTGACGCGCTCGCACATCTCGGTGGCCTTGCCGAGCATTCCAGCGTCGGCGTAGGCGGCAACGAGCGCGCCGAGGCAGGCACGCGTGGGCGCGGCGCCCTCGAGAGACATGGACTGGAGCGTGCCATCCAAGGCGTCGAAGCGGCGGGAGCGGGCCAGGAGGCGGAGCAGGGCGGATTGGGCGAGAGGGGTGGCGCCAGGGAGGGCGTCACGGTGGTCGGGGGATTGGGACCAGGAGAGGAGCGCGAGGGCGAGGTCGGGGTCAGGCAGGGAGGAGACGGCGGCGGCAAGGTGTGCGTCGGAGAGCGGGGAGGGGAGCAGCGCGGCGAGTGACCGAGCCCAGGTGGGGTTGGTGGAGCGGGTGGCGAGGATGTGGGCGAGCGAGGCGGCGACGGTGGAGGAGACCAGAGGGTTCGGGTTGCGGCGGCCGTGGCGGCGCTGGATGCGGGGCAGGAGCCTGGACATGAAACGCAAACGACGCGGCGGCAGTACGAAGCGCGGAGGCGAGCGGCACCAACTGATGGGCGGGCCTTAAACAGCCGAGACACCTGACGATCTATAGGCTCATCGGTTGGCCAACACGTTTTTAAGCCAAACACAAATTAGCCATTAAAGAATAATTTATAAATAAAAAAAGTTGATGCTAAAAAGAACTACGTTTAAAAAAATCAAACATTAAATTCTAAAATTTAAATTTTAGTAATAACATATACGTTTTAGAGAAACATAGGGTGAACGAAATTCTGACCGTTGGATGACGATGCTACAGCATTGCAAAGTCGGTTATCAGTTCTGAGCGCCATCCAAATTAATATTTTTTTCTTTTTAGATTTATAGATTGATACATATAAAATATGATATCATCTATGATGAATTGATGATAATTTATTACACCGAAAAATATACTGAATTATGTACGATCGAATCACTGAATATAGAAATAGGAATCAATGCATGTGTTAGGCAGAGGCTTCGTCACCGTTGAATGCATTCTCCATAAAGCCATTTTCGCCGAGATGGCCGACGTCTCCACTCCTCTCAATCCAACGGGCGGTGACGCTGTAAATACGGAAAATGATTAGTGAGTAATTAGGAATTTTCCTACGAACTGAGCTGTTGGGTGGATCAGTGTGCCGGCAGAGTTCCAATGATCACCAGCTCCCCTGTCAATGCAGTGTCAGCAAACATCTTCAGGGTTCAAAGCTCTCAATGAGCAGTTAATCAGGATCAGTGCAATATGACACACATAATTTCTTTTAAAGTGTACCGTACACTATTGAAATCTAGTTTGTTAGCCTATTATGTAAATCTCGTTGTACTGTAGTGCTCAACTTGCATGAATTCTAGAGTGAAAATTCAGTGTTTTGATGGTAGTTTACTGCTTACCGATGTGATTCTAAGCAACTTTACTTAGGTAGGTAGGAGATACAGCGCTCACTTAACTGATTAAGACTTTTTCCACCACCCTAAACATATAGCTCTTTAAAGACATACAAAATTGCTTGGTTGTAGTAATGGTACAAAATATTCAGTGGAATTTCAACATCCTTTTAAGTTATACTTATTTCGCTTCTGATTAACATAGGTAAAGTTACATTTTCTGAGGTTAATAGTGTTCCAAATAAAAAAAATAGGAGTATATGCATTATGGGTTGCAACTTACCGGTAATTCTTGGTTTCTGTCATCAAAGTTCAAACCTTTTTTAATTTCAAAATTTGCAAAGCCTTTGAAAACACCTGGGCTTTTATTCACAGCATCATCCCACGCCAAACCTTGGAGATATCCCATGTGCCTCTCTCTCAGTGCTTCATTCAATACTAACTGAAACAAATTACTGGTGAGATAGCAAATTGCCAAGTCGTCAACACTAACCAGAAGCACTCACGTTTGATATGTCACAAGCTTTTGCTATGGTTTCTGCAGTCTCAGCAGCACGCTTCAAATCAGACGAGTATATAGCGGTTGGCCTAGCCTCTCTTGACAGACGACGAGACACCTTACAAGTTTGCATTAGATTCATAAAGAAACAAATGTCGAATTGCCAGTGGAGGTATAATAAGACTATATATACACACAAACACTGGTTGGTTCTGGTTGGAAATTCTGAGCAAGCTTGTTGAGAAAATCAGTAAATTTTGAGTACGTACCATAACAGAAGCCTGCTGTCTGCCGATCTCATTCAGCTCTGGGTCCATTTGCCCCTGTCGTGGAAATTCGGTGTTCTATCAGGATTCAGGGTCTGTATAACTGTATTTTCCATGATCATTTAAATACACCAACTGGTATGTTGACGATCACATAATTAATAATCTAGATCATCTAGTCTTACGTGAACAATATCATGGTAGAGAACCGTTCAAATTGACAACGGAGCAATTTTATAAATTATATATGTTGATTCTTATTTTTTTAAAACTACTACAGGACCTCTTAACATACGTAATATTCTCTACCTACCTGAGAAACAAGTGCTTCAGCTCCCAAATCTCTTGCTGCATACCGACCTCACCTGAACGATGCGGGAGGCGTTCCAGGACGTCTCGCCGTGCCGGACCACCACCAACTCCACGAATCGCTCACCCTCGCCGTGCGGCAGCGTGGGCGCCCAATTCGCCGTGGTAACAACTGGCACCTGATAGCGGCAGCTGCATGCGAGAGGGAACCGAGGATACTCGATGGCCGCCGGTAGCCGCAACCGGAGCGCTTGGACGAACAGTGACTTGCACACTATGTCCTTTCCTGATTATTATTCGGACCACACGACATCACTCTCAGATCATCTCATCAGAACGAAAGTATTGCTGAGCAGTGACCACAACGAAGGCCATGCGGTCTGAATAATCCAACTCTGATGGGTGAAGAGCAAGAGACCACGTTTTGCTCGTGCACCAACTCATCGAAAAGAAATCCATTATTGTGACAAGAGTACCGTACTGTGATCGATGCATGAGCCAATTGCAATTACAATTTGACTCAATTAACATGGACAGTGCTTTGGGCATTAGATTAATGTGCGGCCCATGCTTGTTTGGACTGGAACGGTAATGTAACGGACGTGCGGCCCAACCGACCAGAGCGGGATTGTAACGCACGGGAAAACGTTTTTAAACTCTCCACCGCATGTCGCTTCATTATTTACATGTCATCCAAATAATTATTAAAAAATTAATACATACTATATCACTTCACAAACATATAAATTTAAATTCGGTTTTTATAAATTACATAAAAATAACAAATTAAACTCTAAAATGCGTATATTCATAATCATATGTTATTTTTTAAAGTGATATATCATGTATTAATTTATCTTACCAAATTTTTTCATAACTGAATGTAAGTAATGGGAGGACATCCTAGTTTAAAATCCACTATTGTGACGCACATGCTGCACATATTTTTGGAATAAGTTTACTCTATTCCTCTCATCGAAGAGTCGAGTTTTAATCGTGTCTCTTAATCATAAAACCAGATACAACACATTTCTTATCTCCCAAAATCGATGCAAACAAGGTCCCAAGGCAAGATTGAAGTCGATTTTGGCTAACCTGGTGCCTACGTGGCTTATTTGATGACTTATTTGACTTGGTTCTTGTTCCACGTGATTTGACATGGCACTTATGGTTAGAAAAATATAGTGGTACCCTCGTGTCGGTGAGTGACCAGTTAAAAAATCGAAGTGTCTCCCTCACTACCCTCTTCTCTCCCTTCCTTCTCTCTCTTCAGCCATCTCTACCACCGTCATTGGGAGTTTCGAAAGGTCAACAGGCTAGCGACAAAGGAGATCAAGGAGGTTCTGATAGCACAACAGCTTAACAATGCCAGTGAGAAGGGAGCTTAAGGAGGCGCTTCCCATGTCGTCCCTTGTCTCCCCCATCTCCTCTACAGCATGAGTTGTCTTTGTCGCTGTGAGTTAGAGACCCATAGAGCCTGGCGGAGAGGGGCAGGAGGAGGATGGCAATGCTGACGCCCCACATCTCGACAGGGCGATAGGTCTGGGGCAATGGATGCGGTGCTCCGCATTAAGGTTAGGGCACCTAGGTGGCGGTGTTGCCACTTGTTGATCTGGTCAAGGAAGGATGACGGGTAGCAGATCGCTCACTGGTGGGTTTTGGATAGTGAACAAGAAGGAGCTATTGCTCTTTGACGACGCTAGCTTGTCCCCTCCCCACAACAAAGCTCCTCGGTCCCCTCCTTACGACGAAGCTCCACCAACGACTCAAAACCACCTCACCGCCCAGCCTCGATGCTCGGCTGAATCAGCCTTGGCATGAACACCACCACTATCAGCATAACGTTGGGAGGACCACTAGTTTTCCCTCGTCGACTACAAAGTCATGCCACTATTAGCCGCCATTGCCTCGCCACCCGATCGCCGTGTGCCATGCTGCTCTACTCGGTTGCATGTGGTAGAGAGAAGGAGAGAGAGGATTATATTGTGCGCTAGTGCTTGTAGCTAGAGTTTGGAGAGAGGGGTTGCCTTGGCTAGAGTATGGCAAATGCTGCTTCTTTCTAGTAGCCGCAACCTGAGTACAATGGAGGATGCCATCCTCCTAGCCCACTACCACCACTGCAAACAAGAAAAAAGCAACGTGTTATATCTAGGGAGGAAGATGAGAGAGGCTTCTTCTGCCAGTCACCGGCCGCCATCGGTATATAGGGAGGGAAAGGGGTCATCGTGGCTAGAGTATGGCAAATCCTGCTCCTTCCTGGTAGTCGTGGTCTGAGTACGGCGAAGGATGCTATCCTCGTAGCCCACCACCATCATTGCCAACGAGGAAGAGGCAACATGTCGCATCTAGGGAGGAGGATGAGAGAGGGTTCTTTTACCAGCCACCGGTCATCGTCAGCATCTAGAGAGGCAGAGGGGAGAATGGGAAGGAGGTTGGGCATGTTTGGGATGGAAGAGGTCAACCACCGGTTGGAGGAGATAGAGGAGAGAGTGTGAGGTGGAGGAAGTAGGACCCACTAATAAGGTCCTATTATTTTTTATCTTTTTTGTTTGACTGACATATTAACAAACATATTTTGTTTAATTTTTTAATTTTGGTTTTAGTGCCATATCAACGTCATATGGGACGAGGATTAAGTTAAATCAACCATGTAGACGCCACATCAGCTAAAATTAGTATTTAAACTGTCTTGGACCTTATTTGTATTGATTTTTAGAGATAAGGATGAGTTGTATATGGTTTTACGGTTAGATGAGGGCTAAGTGAACTTTTCCCATATATTTTCTAGGCTAGCCTGCTGGCATGGTCCATTCAATAAAGAAATAGCGAGGGGTTCGGCCCATCTAAAAAATGCCTCTGTGTCTTCTTCCCCTTCCCATTTTCGTTGAGATGAACAGCGCCTCCAAACCTCTATGGGATGCAATGGCCGTTGGTGACAGAAACATGGAGAATGCAGAGGCGCAGATCATCAGAAACAAAATTGGAAAGTCCAGTTGCTACCTTCAATACAGAAATTGCAATTGTGAATTTGTGAGTCATGTGATGTGACTCAGTTAAAATGAAGGTGTTATAATTGTCAAACTGAGAATAGAGAGAAATTTATGAAGCGAACAACTCTTGTTAATTAGGAGTATCATTCAGCGGCAAGGCACGCACCATCCCTAAAAAGATTCTGCCTTTCTCCTAATCATCACAGGTAAGCCACCCTTCATCCTCAGCGTTATAGAGAACACGTGCTCCGGCACGCCGCCGCCGGCGACCTCCTTCAAGACGTCGACCACGAACTCCTCAAACACGTTAGCAACTATCGACTCCATCTGCACGTACGCCATCTCCTTCCCCAGGCACGTTCTCGGCCCGGCGTGGAATACCGTGAACCGGAACGGGCTCGCCGGCTGGAACGTGCCGTCCTCGCCGAGCCACCTCTCCGGCTTGTACTCCATGCAGTCCTCGCCCCATATGGCGGCGAGCCGCCCCATGGCGTACGCGCTGTAATTCACGAACCAGCCAGCGCGGACGAACGTGTCCTCGGGGAGAGTGTCGTCTGCCGCGCACAATTGCGGGTCCATCGGCACCGGCGGGCACAGCCGCATCGACTCCGTGAGCGCGGCGTGGAGGTAGTGCATCTTCCGGAGCGCGTCGAACCCAAACGGCTCGCCGGGGCGCGTGCCGGTCGCCTTCCTTACCGCGCGAACCTCGTTGGCGATGCGCGCCATCACATCCGGCCGGGATGACACGAGCCAGAAGAACCACGTCAGCCCCGATGACGTCGTCTCGCAGACGGTGATGAGGAAGTTGAGGACGATATCCCGTAGGACCTCGTCGCTGTAGCCGCCGCTCGCCACGAACCTAGACAAGACGTCATCTCTGTCTTCCACGGACGCGCTCTGACGCCGGTCGCGGACAATGTCCATGGCGAAGGCATGGACGTCGGCGACGGCCTTCTTTAGTCGGCGCTTCGGGCCCACGTCGGGGCAAAATGTACTGAACCCTGATTTCGTTTTCATTCTTATGTGATTAAATTCAATGTGGATAATTTGTGATTAAAATAGAAAAGAAAATATTTAACAGTCGGTTAAGGTTTGAAAAGTAAAATTTAAAATTTTTGGATAGAAAAAAAATTATCTGCTGATATGTTTGAAATTTCCCAAAATTAAAAAAATTGACTATAAGAATTTTAAAGATTTAAGGTTTTAAAGATGAAAATAAGATTTAATGGTATTGCTGAACAAAATTTTAAAATTAAATTTTTTTTAAAAAAATAGCAAGCATTATAAGAAGCAACAAATATGGAGTTTCGGTGTTGCTATGCCAAGGCAGAGGCCACAAAAAGCAAAGGGAAGGATGTGGTTGCCACTGCTCCTCTTGGGTTGCCGCCACCTAAACATCTGTTAACTATGTTCAGCTGTCTTATAGTCTGGCTTGCTCATCCTAATTTAAGAGTTATCGTAGAGTTATCGAGAGTGTGCAGCGGATGAGCACGATGTCGCCATATCTGTCTTCCCTCTCTCTCCACTTAGAGCTCCTCGTGACACCTCCCCTCATGAGAGGCAAATGTCTATGAAAGAGTGGAGGACTAGAGTAAAGCGTGTTCGGCTGTCTCACTAAGGAGAGAGAGGAGTAGAGGAAGAGGTAAAGGGAGAGGCACGACTAATATATGGGCCCACTTATTATTATTATATTTTTAAACTGTGGGTCCTATTGAATTTTTAAATTTTCAATTTTGTTTTTAGTGACATGTAATCATTACATAAGTATCGCACGAAGATTAAGTCAAACATAATACATAGATGACACGTTAGTCAAAACAACTCTCTAAACCACTTTTTATAGCTAGAAAATATAATATATTCAATTTTGTGTTTGAGGTATAGAAGTTGAGAAAACTTTTTACTTGTGCAAACCTCTAGGCCATCTCAACGGACGGTGACGAGGCAAACGTTTTTCTCCATTTCAGAAATGGTGAACCACGTCTATTAAGTAATTTAGGTCTTAAACACAATTAGTCATGAAACGGTAATGTGATAGATGTGATGCCCTTAAACAGGAACGATAATGTGGCATTTGTGTGGACTGTATTTGGGTTAGAACGGCCATGTGCTATACATGCGGTTCATATATATTGGGCCATAATGGTAATGTGGGATATGTGTGGCCCTTACTTTAATACCAAAATACCTATGATTACGTTACATGGCAAGTGCTAAAATCCTCGTGTTTTTTTTTCAACACGGTCGGTTTTACGTAATTTACTCAATTGCTTTCAATTCAGTGATTACAAATTGTGAATTCGTGAGTCATATAATGTGGCAAGCCAAGAAGAGAGAACGATAAACGGATAGTTGCTCATGTGTGAATTGAATTCAAGAATGGGCCAAGAACAGTAGACCAATCGGTTGCTCGGATGGTTGGTTGGAGGCACTACGCAGATGAACCATCGCCACCAAATGCAGTCTTGAGAAATCCGTCTTCCCTGATGTGGACGACGTCTCCAAACTTCTCTAGAAACCAATGGCCAGTGGTGCCAGAAATGTGGAAAACTCAGATCGAAGTGTTGGGAATTCTCCTGTGAACTGAGCTAGTTGGATCGGCATGCCTGCAGAGTTCCTCAATGCTTGCGCCATGGGAAACCACAATCACTCGCTCCCCTGCCAACGTAACATACGCAGAAATTTTAATTTGGATATGTTTCACGAGCAACTGCTTGATTGACTTGGTAACCATAATGAGTGTGCAGGTGCATTCTGAATTTTCCTTTGAACTGGTAGATTTAAAGCAGCTAACTCACTTGAGCAAATTTCACTGTGTGTCAACCATATTAAAACCCGTGTGAGAATTATTGCCTACCCTTGTGCTTGCTAGCTATTGTGTTCAAGTACGAAACACAGCGGTCAGATAGTTGATCAAGGCTCTCCCCACCACCCTGCCAAACACAGAGAAGTGTTCGAAACATAGCTACTAATACTATGTTATCAAGGCTAAGAAGTTGTTGAGAAAATTAAGGATGAAAAAGCTACAGGGATTTCTAGGCTTCTCTCTTCAGGTGTGAAAGCCTTGTAAGCGTCAGGCTTGCTTCTGATGGCATCATCAGACTTCAAACCATGGAGATCTCCCATATGCCTTTCTCTCAGTGCTGGATTCAACACCATCTGAAGCAAATGAAATGAAAAACGTAGCAAGTTTACTACTGGAAATGGCACTTATGGCAGGATCGAAATATAGTGTATGTACGTACATTGGACACATTGCAAGCAGTAGCTATAGTTTGTGCAGTGTCGGCAGCACGCTTCAAATCAGAGGAGTACACAGCAGCAGGCTTAGCTTCTTTGGACAACCGAGGAGCAACCTTTTGAGTAAACGCCAAGTCAATTTCAGATTTTTAGATAATGCATTCCAAGTTCAGACAAACCCCCAAATCATAATCCTGTTTCACTATTTGAAAAGCACTCGTACTAGATAGCTTACCATAACAGCTTGCTGTCTGCCCGTTTCATTTAGCTCAATATCCATCTGTGCCTGTGAGAATTATTTGGATGGTTTATTGTTATTAGACTACTGGACCACTAGACTGTATATATATATAGATATAACCCTCCTGTATTAGGGTCTTAGTTTTACTGTACACCACATTCTTATATAGTATCAGAGCAGGTCTAGACATCCTCAGCGTGTTAGCATTCTCTCGCCGGTGAGCCCATACTTCCTTCTCGCTGCAGACCTCATTCCCGGTATTTCTTCTTTGCTTTCTCATCTCGGCTCTCTTTTCTCTCCGTCTCCTCCATAGACGGCCTTCTCCTTCTCCACCACCCTCTCTCCTTCCTTGTTTCCACCACGTGATAAGACGACGGTCTCCATCCGTCTCCTCGTCTCGTCTCACACCCGTCTTCGCTCTTTCCTTGTCTTGGCGCACCTTTTCTCCTTCGACGTCGACTCCATCGGCTGGACCCGTCCGTCCTTCATCGGCTGGACTCGTTCACTCTTCATTGGCTAGAACTCTCTCTCGGTTCCTGCTTTTTCAACATGCTCACCTGCTCCCGGACGTGAAACTTCTCCACTCGCGTCCGAGCCACTCCGACGTGTCCACGGACACGAACCTCCTCTCTTCGCGTCCGCGCCTTATCTGAGTTTTCACGTCTGCTCCACTCCTTTGCCTCCACGAGTCCAAGGACATAAAACTTCCCTTCACGGACACGAATCTTCTCACGTCTGTGACCCACCTACTTTCTGACCTACCTACTCTGCTACCCACTTCTCTCTCAACTACTCCGCTGCCTACTCCCATTGGCCAACTACTCTCCTTATCGGCCAACCACTTTTCTCATCGGCTTACTCCCATCGGCCACCTACCCCTCTGTTAACGCCAAAATCTGGCGGATCCGATGGCGCTAAAGCCGATCGGCTGGGAGATCTGATGGGGCTAAAGTCGATCGGCTGAGAGGTCCGTTGGAGGGTTTGATGCAGCTATCGGCCGATGGAGATACTGAGACAAAACCGATAGAGAACTGTAGAAAAGCCGATCAAATTAGTAGAAGATTGGATCGGCTTGAAGACAGGGGATTGTCCAATCGGGATCAGGTTCGAGAAGCCTGAGGGAAGGAAGGAGAAGGATCAGCTTGACTAAAAAAGGTCCGATAGCTACAGTGGAGAAGCCGATCAGGTTGCAGCAAAGGAAGACTCGGTTATAAATTGAAAGATTATTCAGATGAAACCGGGTTTGTGGAGAAGCCGTGGACTCCACGGCAGGGTGCTTACTTTTGTAAATTATAAACTTAATCAATTAGGGAGGTCTAGCTGGTTAGTTAACTTCTTTAGAAATATTTTCCTTTGTTCTTACTAGGAAATAATGTCCGATGGTCATAGATGCGTCGGACTCTGTCTGTAAATCCAGGGTATAAATATAGACCCTCTGAAAACATGTAAAATATCTCTCGATCATATTCAAATTCGGCGCATCGCCACCCTAGTTCATCTAGGTTCTACCGGCGAGTTCTGGCTCTCGACACGGGGCTGCATTGGTTAAGTCCGATCTTCGGCGAAGGGGTAAGTCCCGCCACCATCCCGTTATGTCTTGCTCTGTCTAAGGCTGCATCGGTTAGGTCCGACCTCTTAGGCCGATCGGATGTATCGCATCACGTCCGTGCTGGACCTATCGGCCCGTTAAGCTCCCTCTGCCGTTGTCAGTCTCGTGCTGCATCGGTTAGGTCTGACCTACGGGGCTGCCGACGGTAGATCGAGCTTCAGGCCTATAGGCTTTTGCACGGCGTATCATCAGAGTGCTAGCCGATGAGTTATCCATGCTCTGTGCTTCACACCCAGCGCATCGGCCCCTCGGCCGATATGTATCAGCCTTTAGAGGCGTCCCATGACGCGTAACGCCAAACGTATCGAACCTCCAGCCGATACGCACCTGCATTCAGAGAAGCGTCCCCTCATCGGCTCAGCTAGCCGATGGGTTCGTTCCTATCCTTGCTACGGCATAGCCGATCCGATGTCCTCCGTATCATCGCCGCTGGCCTGGCCTCGTACTGTCTCGGTTAGGTCCGATCTTCGAGGTTCGGTGTTGATGGCGCTGCCACGGCGGGCGACGGGTCTCTTGCTGTCATATCTGGAGCGGCATCGGCTTTGTAGCCCGTGCCTTCTTGCGCTAATCATCGCCTAGGCCGCATCCGCTTTCATCGGTTTTTCCAGCCGATAAATCACTGTTCGTCTGTCCGGAGGGATCCCGTGTGCCTCGATATCCTCTAAGCACACCCTGGTTCCTCCATCGGCTCTACGGTCAACCGCTCGTCGACACCTGTCCACATCAGCTCCCTAGCCGATCAAACAGCATCCCGAACCTATCGGCAGCCAGCCGATAGCGAGCGTCTGTATCGGACCTGCTTGTCTCACCTCCTTGTCAATTGCAGGGTCAAATTGACTGGCACGCCCACGAACCTCGAGACCTAAGGACCTGCACTGGAGACAAGCAGACCTCCTAGGCCTTCGCGTGACCGAGCCGCCGTCCCTCCCTGGTCGCGGGATTTTTTGGCGGCGAGCACCCTCATCGACTCTTACCCTTATCAGCTTCTTGCATCCGTTACCTTCTCATCATAGCCACCGAGTCAGCCCTTAACTTCGGCACCCTCCTAGTCGCCGAATCTGTTCCGACCATCGGCGCTCCTGACCACACCTCGAGCACTACCTCGCCAATCTTCTCACCACCGTACGCCGCTGTCAATGTGAAATCTCACGTTCCTATTTCTCTTAACCTCAATGTCAACTACTCCAAGTGGGTATTTTTCTTCAAATCCATCCGTGGAAAGTTCGGCCTCCGATCTCACATCGATGGCTCCACTCCACCTCGACCCAATAACCCCCAATGGGATATCACCGAGTGCTACGTACGCAGCTGGTTGCTTGGCTCGGTCGATGACTTTGTCCTCGACCTTGCCATGTAGGACACCGACCCCACCGCCCGGGATCTCTGGGTGGCTATCGAGCAGCTCTTCCTTGCCAACAAACAGCCGCACGTCATCTTCCTACTAACCAAATTCCACTCCATGGTACAAGGAGACTCTTCTGTCTCCTCGTACTGCCAGCGCCTCAAGGTAAAGGCTGTCGTCCTTCGCGATGTCGATCACCCTGTGGCTGACTTACAACTCATCCTCGCCCTCTTGCGAGGACTTAACCCACGCTTCTCCAACATCGCCAACGACATCACCAACTCCACACCCCTTTCGTCGTTCACTCGGGCCCATGACATGCTAGTTCTCAAAGAACTACGCCTGGTCAATGATGAGAAGACCGTGGCCCACACCGCTCTCCTCACCGTAGCTAACCATGGCTGCCGATCACCGTGTGCTGCTGCCATCTCTCGCAGCTTTGGTAGCCATGGCCCTAACCATGGCAACACAGTCCGTACCGGTGGCACCGGCAGGCAAGGATAAGGGTAAGGGCAAGAACTGGCACGATCCGATGTAACCGTGACCTGCTCCAGTCCCTGTCCCATCTGCCAGTCCCATGGGTCCGTGGCTATGCTACAATCCCTAGGCACCCCAGCCCTAGCCACGCAGTCCCATCGGCTAGCAACCAGGGGTTCTCGGCGTCCATCCTCAGGCCCACCTGGCATCGGCTCCCATCCTACCACCTCAGCCGATACTCCCGCCACCACCCACCCAGTCGGTTCCCTCCTGGAACCAGGCTGGCCTCGTCGCCGCTCTCAATCAGATGACGCTCCATCCTCAGCACCCTTATGTGCTGAACTCTAGTGCGTCCTCTCACATGGCGTCATCAGCCGGTATACTACTCTCTCGCCATCCCTCCTCCTCTCCCTTTGTCACCATCGGTAATGGTCACTATCTCACTGTCCAATGCCGTGGTGACTCCTTTATGTCTGTACCCACAACTAACCTTCCACTTCGTAATGTCCTTATCGTCCCCTCCCTCATTCACAATCTAGTATCTATTCACCAATTCACACGAGATAACAATTACTTAATTGAATTTGAAGTTTCTGGTTTCTCTGTGAAGGATATCCCAACCCGGTGTCAAATCCTTCGCTGCAATAGTGGCGGTGACCTCTACACCATCCCCACTACACCGTCCACTCCACACGCCAGCATCGCCCTCTCCATCAACCTCTGGCATCTTCACCTTGATCATCCCAGCCCCGATGTTGTCGCCAATCTACGTTGCAGCGCCTCCATCAAGTGTAACCATGGCAACTCTACTGTTTGCCACTCCTGTCAACTTGACAAACACGTGCGACTGTCTTTTTCAAATTCTATGTCTTGTACCTCACGACCTTTTGAGCTAATACACTATGATGTATGGACTTCTTCATTTAAGAGTATTTCTGGTAATCAGTATTATCTTGCAATATTTGATGATTACACACACTATTGCTGGACTTTTTCACTCACCAGCAAGTCTGAGGTCGCCTCTCACCTAATTAACTTTACAAACTATATATCCAACCAGTTCAACCTCTCTATTCAAGCTCTGCAGGCCGATAACGGTACGAAGTTTGTCAACCATACCGTTTAAAACTTCCTTACCTCCCATGGCATCCATCTCTGCCTCTCATGTCCCTATACCTCTCCCTAGAATGGTAAGGCCGAACGTCTACTTCGCACACTTAACAATATGAGTCACACAATGCTTCTTCATGCCCACCTACCTGCAACCTACTAGGCTAAAGCACTAACCACTACGACTTACTTCCACAATCGGTGCCCTTGCTCCTCCATTCGCCACAATGTCCCATACACCCTTTTGTACCGCACAGCGCCCGGCTACTCTCACCTACGCGTCTTCAGGTGTGTCTGCTACCCCAATCTTATCGCCACTGCTCCTCACAAATTTGCCCTCCGCTCCACCGCCTATATTTTCCTCGGATATCCTTCATCCCACAAGGGATACCGATGTCTCGATCTCTCCACCAACTAGGTCATCGTCTCTCGCCATGTCGTCTTTGACGAGACCTATTTTCCTTTCGGTCTACTTCATCTCAGATCCTCATCTAGCGATCTTGACTTCCTTCTTATCAACATCGTGCCCTCCCGGTCCCCTCCATCAATCTCACCTCTGGCCTCCTTATCGGCCGCTCCTGAGGACTTGTTGCTCAGCTATCCCACTCCTCTTCGGTCCGATGCTACTCACATCAGACCTCCATCGGCCCCACCACTCTCATCGGCTCTGACTGATCCTGTCTCTCTCTCATCGGACACATCAACCCCATCGGCTCCTCAGCCTTCATCAGTTCATACCTACCTATCGGCCCATCCGCCTCCATCGGCTCGCCCCTCCCTATCAACTACTCCACCTCCATCGGACCGCCCAAACCAATCGGCCCATACACCCCCATCGGCTCAGGCCGATCTAGTTCAGCCCTCGCACATACAGTCATCGATCCCAAGCCGATACCACTCCTCCCCAACTAGTCCCTACCCTACCTCCCACGCTCCCATCGGCTCCTGTCCCCTCCACTTCTCATATGATTACCTGATCACAAATCGGGTCCATCCGTCCTATCAAGCGCTACGGGCTCTCAGCAGTCCATTGTACTATCTCACCCATCCCGACGACTCTTCATTCAACCCTGGCCGATCCTCAGTGGCGTGCGGCCATGGTCGACGAGTACAAGGCTCTCATGGATAATGAGACCTGGTGCCTCGTCCCTCGTCCTCCCGGTGCCAATGTTGTGACCAGTAAGTGAATCTTTAAACACAAGTTCCACGCCGATAGATCACTTGCTTGTCATAAGGCACGCTGGGTAGTTCGAGGTTTCTCCCAATGTCCTGATATCGATTATGACGAGACCTTCAGTCCCGTCGTCAAACTCGCCACCATCTGGGTCGTTCTCACTCTAGCTGCCTCACACTCTTGGCCGATCCACTAGCTTGATGTGAAAAACGCCTTTATTCACGGTCATCTGACGGAAACGGTCTACTGCTAGCAGCCTCCAGGCTTCGTCGATCCCTCTCGTCCTGACGATGTCTGTCTCCTTCAGCGCTCCCTCTACGGCCTCAAACAAGCTCTTCGGACTTGAGACCAGCGCTTTGCTTACTACCTTCAGCACATTGGCTTTGTGGCCTCCGTATCCGATAGCTCTATCTCTCTCTTCATTCTTCACATTGGCATCGCCATCGCCTATCTTCTCCTTTATGTCAATGACATTGTTCTTATAGCGTCCTCGCCGTCCCTCCTGCACCAGATCATGGCTTGACTCCACTCCGTGTTCGCCATGACCGATCTCGGTCCTCTCCATCACTTCCTTGGCATCTCTATCACTCGCTCTTCTCAAGGGTTCTTCCTTTTCTAGCATCAGTACGCCATCGATCTCCTCCAGCGTGCTGGCATAGCCGAATGTCACACGGCCCGACCTCATCTACACCGTCCAACAAGTGTGCCTCTTCATATTTGCTCCGCGCGAACCTCACCTCGCGCTGCCCAAGCATATCCTTCGCTACGTGAAGGGCGCACTCTCCAGCAGCTTGCATCTCAGCTCCAGCCCCATCGACTCTCTCACCGCATACTCCGACGTGGACTGGACATGCTGCCCTAACTCTCGACGCTCCACGTCCGGCTACTGCGTCTTTCTCGGCGACACTCTAGTCTCCTGGTCCTTAAAACGCCAGACTGCAGTGTCTTGGTCCAGCGCCGAAGCCGAGTATCGCGCCGTTGCCCACGCCGTCGCCGAGTGTTGCTGGCTTCGCCAGCTTCTCCAAAAGCTCCGTACATCTATCTCCTCTGTGACCATCGTCTACTACGATAACATCAGTGCCGTCTATATGACAGCCAACCCGATCCATTATCGACGCACGAAGCATATAGAGATAGATATTCATTTTGTACGTGACAAGGTCGTACTATGACAGGTTTAGGTGCTTCATATACTATCGGCGCACTAGTTCACTAATATTATGATCAAAGGCCTCCCCGCGTCTTTGTTCATCAGTTTTCGCTTCAGTCTCTGCGTCCGTTTTTCTCCCACTACGACTGTGAGGGATGTTAGACCACTGGACTGTATATATATATATATCCGATCCTCTTTATAGAGTTGGCTTCTTAGTCTTACGAAGAACCACGAGAGAGCCTAGGCCCTCAACCAACTAGTATCATCTTCCAAGAAAATTAAAAAGGATTATTTAATCAGTGTTAAATGTTAGTAGTTGATATCGATGGACAAGTCAGCTAGCTAGTGACATGAACACAGACCTGAATGATGCGTAAGGCGTTCCCGGATGTCTCCCCATGGCGCACCACCACAACCTCCGCAAATTCCTCACCGTAAGACGACGAAGCAGGAGGAGGAACCGTATGCATAGCTCGATGGCTCATGGTGGTTGGTAGCATCTACGACCTGCCGGTTTGCTATAGAGACGGGAATATATGTTATCTGAAGGAGGCTGGAGCTAGTTGCAGGTAATTTGCAGCTTCCTGGAAACCACACATGTGATGCTTTTCTGATGCCACTTGGTCTTACATTCTTCTATTCTCTGTACTCGTGTTAACCATAATCGTCGTCCTTTTCCTTGGAACAATTGACTGTCAATCTGGTCTTGACTTTGGTGATTTGCATCCATCAACTTGATTAGCCACCGTCTTATTAGTACAATGTAATTTACCCTTGCTGGTGCGCGCTATGTCCATTCCCTTTCCATAAAGCACTAATTTATCTTTGGCAATTAAAGAAGAAGATTTGCATGTCCAACTTTAAGACATGAAAAGCAATGGATTGCTGATTGCTGCATGACACACAATGGAACCCGATCGTTGAGTAGTCAAGTTGCTCCGCCTGTTTGGTTTGGTTTGATAAGCCATTATTGACCTTGCTCTTAGCTTGAAAAGGTTTGGTTTGGTTTGATAAGCCAATCAATTCAGAGCTGGAAGCTTATGATTTATTAGTACTAATTTAGTCTAATTATCAGCTTGTGAAACTTTAAACTTTAAAACTGATTTTTAATTTTTCTATCATAATTTATTTTACAGCATTTGCTTTTAAATTAATAAAGATATTTTTAAGTGAAATCAAATGACTGGTGATACACTAATACTCCTCTAAGCAAAGCTTAAGCTTGAGCAGCACAAGCTGAACAAACCAACCAATTCAAAATTTCAAAATGCTCCACCACCGTCGCCGTTGCTGCGACCCGTCCAAGGTGGGGGCACGCGAGCCCAGCCGCTCAACGACTTCCCCTCCACTCCACTCCACCTCCCACGATTCCCCATGCCCAATCACAACCTACCTCGCTCACCGGAGCAGCTGCCCCCCGCCTGAGTTCCCAATCCAATCCGTCATGCCGGCCGCCGAGAGCGGCCACTCCCGCAGCCTCTCGTGGCTCGTCAAGTCCTGCATCCCCGCCGACCCCTCCCGCCACATCGCCGTCCCCGTCCCCGTCCCCATTCCGGCTCATCCAGTTTGCCCTGTCCACCAACCACCGCCTCCCTCATCGCCGGCCCCAATCTCCGCCCTCCCGGATGACCTCCTCCTCGAGTGTCTCGCCCGCGTCCCCCGCGCCTCCCTCCCGCCTCTCCCCGCCGTCTGCCGCCGCTTCGCCACGCTTCTCTCCTCCGACGCCTTCCTCCACCTCCGCCGCGCACACGCCCAGCTCCGCCCCTCCCTCCTCGCCCTCTCCGTCTCCGACAATGGTTGCATCGGGCAAACGATTTTCCAGTTCGATGCCTCCACGCCCGTGCTCGAGGTCGCCGCGCTGCCCCTTCCCATGAAGCTGCTGCATTGCGGCGGCTCCGTGTTCGCGCGCGCCCGCGCGGTCGTGCTGGGTCGCACGTTCTTCCTCATCGGCCGCGGAGCCACTCTACGGGTCAACGCTCTCACCGGTGCCACCCGCGCGTGTGCGCCGACTCTCTTCCCGCGGAAGAAGTTCGCCGCTGCCGCCGTGGGAGACCGGATCTACGTCGCCGGAGGGTCCGCGCGCACCGCGGCGGTCGAGGAGTACGACCCGGAAACCGACGCCTGGCGCGTGGTCGCCGAGGCACCGCGGCGGAGGTACGGCTGCGCCGGAGCGAGTGCGGGAGGCGTGTTCTACGTCGCCGGAGGTGTCGCGGTGTCCGGCGAGGGCGCGCGGGCGCTCGAGGCGCACGTGTGCGCCGGGTCGGTGGACGCGCTGCACGTCGCATCCGGCTCGTGGGCGCGGCCGCGTGCTCTCCCTGGCGGCGGCTGCGTCGTGGGGGCGTGCGGCGTCGGGGAGCACCTGTACGTGGTGGCGAGCCACGCAGTGGAGCTCTCCTTCTGGAGGTGGTGCGGCGGCGCCACCGGCCGGGGCGGTGACGGCAGAGGCTGGGGCGGGTGGGTTGCGCTCGAGGCGCCGCCGATGCCGAGGGGATCGGTGGGGCTCGGCATGGCAGTGCGCGTGGCGATGGCCGGTTTAGGAAGCAATAGGGTGGCGGCCGTGGTGAGCGCCGGGGCCGTGAGGGGTCACAATGCGGCAGGCGGCGGCGGCGTGTTGGAAGGGATGGTGCTGGTGTACGACATCGCCTGCGGCAAATGGAGCCGTGCGCCTGACCTGCCGCCTGGATTCCGGCGCGCCGCGTGCGCCGGCGTTGATTGCTGAGAGAGCAGGTGGATGTGGTCCCCGCAGCTCAGTGAGATTCGTTCTATTAGGTGGGTGGATGAGATTGATGCTATGTCAAGTAACCTGGTGCCACCGTGTGATTGCTTGTCGAACAGCAACTGATTGGATGCTACAAAATTTTCTCTTCAGTTGTTATTTATCATCGGCAGTTCAATTCGATTCAAATTGGAGTACGATTCTAATCATTTTGTGCAAATTATGAAAAGCAAATAGTATATGAGTGATTATTCCGCGGATAGCGATTGTGACCCGTTTCCTGAAGCATTTTTTAGGAGGAAAATAGCACGCGGGGTCTATTGCCTTTCCCGTGGGGACTTGGGTCATGGTCCCATAGAACTGATTTTAATTAGACATGTTGTCTACTTCTCTCTGGCTTCCTGTGATGCCAACAACCTACCGTCTCGCCTGTCGTCCCGCAAGTGAATACTTGTGTTTACATTCATTTGCGATTGGAGCACTCCATTTATATTTGTTCAAGCTTGCAAATTGCAATGTGGTCCTCTTCACTTGCGTGCTTCATAAATCATGATGAACGCTGGCTAGTGGCTATGCTTTTCCCACGTGATTGCACGGTAAGCATTTGCGCAAGAATATATCAACTGACACTTTTTACTGTTGTAGCCCTGTAATTCAGAAACTCGTGTAGTGATTTCTAGTTCACCTTCAGCACTTCACTCACACGGCCACTGCACGAGCGCGCTCTCACGATCCAAATTTGGAATTTATTCAGATCAGCTTCCTTCCGCGTATCCTCCATTTACTACCAGCTGCGTCTTAATTTTCCTCACGCCATTTCAACTCATACGCCGCTCGCAGCTAGTTCGTGCCACTGGCCAGCTACAAGCCCCACCTCCCTGCAGGCTGCAGTCTCCATCTCTCCCGTTTGTTCTCGCTGAAATGCGCGCGCATCTGCACGCGTCCGTCTCCTTCGCGCCCGGTGCAGCGGAAGCAGCCGGCGCTGTGTGCCTCGGCTACGGCATCGCCATCGCCGTCGGCGTCCTCGTCTTCATCTCCACCGTCATGCCCGCATCCTACATCTGCGTCCGCGCCAAGGCCGGCGCAGCCGCTGCGCTCCTGGTCGACGACGACGGTGCCCCATCGACGGCCCCGCCATCGACGCGCTCTACCCCAAGTTCCAGCACGTCGTCGACGATGACAACGTGCGCGGTGGCTGCGCGTGAGCGCCACCTGCCCGGTGTGCCGCGACTCGCCGCTTCCGTCGCCGATGGCCACGCCGCCCGCGGAGGCCGCGCCCCTCGCTGCGCACGCGCGGTGACACTGCTGCCACATGTTGTTACTCTGCACAAATTTTGCTCTCTCAATTTTTCCTTTTCTTCATTCGAAGCGCGATTATAGATTTACTCCAAGCACATCTCATCTCTAGTTTATTACATTGTACTTGCATAGCTGTGTATATAATCTGACGTTGGAAGCTTTGGAAATGGATTAGCGTTAGTGATAGATGGAGCATTTATATTTTCGTAGCACAGATCATCACGGCGATGTCTGCGGAACAATCAGGCAATGTACAACACGCACTCCTGCACTTATATGTGCATGATAACTCTCGCTCGTCCTCCGTGAGCTCGGGAACTCAGCAGTCAGCGAAACTGCAAATTTTCTGTCAGATTACCAGAACGGGCTGGATCGGTTCATGGGCCTGGGCCTGTTCCTAGGCCTGGCCCAAATATGAGATGTTGCGTGAACTAGCTGACGACAGCGGCCAGTCTGATTGGTGGAGAAACCAAGAAAATACAATGGCACTAGTGATTAGGTCGTGTTTGGGAAGTGACATTGATATAGTTTGATGATATACAAGAGATAAGGGAAACGGAGATGAGAGCAAGTATATTTGGCTATCAGTTTGCTCGATATGAATCCTTAACTACAAAAGGAACTAAAGTTTCACATGCGTTGCACGCGTCTTTGCTATACCCTTTTTAGAGAGAGAGAGAGAGAGAGAGAGAGATTTCCTATACCGATTCCACGGATAACATAAAAAATGTGTCTCTGTATAACTTCTCATTAATCTTGTCTTTTTCAAAGCCAGTTCGATCTCTTAAATTTTTGTAGTCTACTTCAGCACGCCAGCTCGCCAGTCCACAGAGATAATAACTTGGTTTGGTTCTGATTCGAACAAATCCGAAAGTTGACCTTAAGCATCTAATTGCTCAATTAATTAGCCGGATAAGTCTTAATCATTTCCATTTAATTTGGAATTTTATGTCAGGAAAACCATTCTTTGATTCTATCCCATTATTTGACTCATGGACTTTGTGTATTGGCACGTTATCTGATCATTAATCCTATCTCTGTTCGGCTGTTCCAACTTCCAACGATGTAGCTCATCGGGCTTTAAATAGCTGAGGTCTTTAACCTTGGGATCACCAAGTTAGCAACAACAGCAGAAATGGCCTGGACAACCATGGCGGAGACCAATCCTAACAAGACCGTAGTCGAGGAGGTCACTGGCTGGCTCTGCCTCTACTCCGACGGCACGGTCGAGCGGCTGACACCACAGGGTGCCGAGCCCTTCACCGCCATCGTCCAGCCCTACACCGAGCCACGCAACGGCGTGACCGTGCACGACGTTGCCACGGCGAGGGGTGTAGACGTCCGCCTCTACCTCCGGGAGCCGGCAGCCCCGCCTCGGCAACGGCGTACTCTCCTCCTCCACTTCCATGGTGGTGGATTCTGTCTCTCCCGCCCATCGTGGGCGCTCTACCACAACTTGTACGCTCCTCTCACTATGAAGCTCGACGTGGCGGGCATTGTCTCCGTCTTCCTCCCCCTTGCGCCCGAGCACCGTCTCCCTGCCGCCATCGACGCCGGGCATGCTGCGCTCCTCTGGCTTCGTGACGTGGCATGCAACAGGGATGGAAACGATGGCACCCACCTTGATCCGGCGGTGGAACGCCTACGTGACGAGGCTGACTTCTCGCGTGTGTTCCCCGTTGGCGACAGCTCCGGCGGCAACCTTGTGCACCTCGTGGCAGCACGAGCTAGCGAGGACGGCGCGGGAGCTCTCCACCCGGTGAGGCTCGCTGGTGGGGCACTTCTCAATCCGGGCTTCGCCCGGGAGGAGAAGAGCCGGTCGGAGCTCGAGAACCCACCGAGCTTGTTCCTCACGGAGGAGATGGTGGACAAGTTGCTGGCTCTCGGGGTGCCGGTGGGGATGAACAAGGACAGCCCATACACGTCGTCGTTGCTGGCGGCAGAGGCCGTGGCGCACTTGCATATGCCGCCGCTGTTGCTGATGGTGGCGGGGCAGGACTTGCTCCATGACCCCCAGGTGGAGTACGGCGAGGCCATGGTGCAGGCCGGGAAGATGGTGGAGACTGTGGTGAGCCATGGCGCACATCTTCTACCTCAACTTCCTCGCGGTGGAGTCCGACCCCCTCACGGCGGAGCGGACAAGGGCGCTCATCGACACTATCGAGGCATTTATCGACAGGCACTGATCCTCCCTATTAATTCCCAAGGCATCATGCGTTGCATGTATCATGTGATAATTCGTACGCGTCGGTTTAGCTAGCATCTAGCCATGCATTCGCCCCTGGTCCCTGAACATATCATATAGGAACATCTACAAGCTTGTACTCTGTTTCTGCACATTTCTTGCCTATTTTGGTCGGTTTGGTGAATGTTTCGTAGTTTCAAATTTCTGATTCCTACGTGGATAAAGAGGGTATATGTATCATGTATGTCATATTGGCATCAATTTTCATACTTTTTGTTTGACTAGTAATTACCAGGTTTTGCCACAAGATCAATAAGGTTGCTTAACAGATTTTTTATTTTAAAAAAATAAAGAATTGACTTTTATTATGAATAGCAATTCAGCTCCAAGCCTCTGAATGGTTTCTCAAAGCGTTTTATCTGTTCTTCAACATTATGACGTTCATAGCGACACGGCAAAATTTCTATCAAAGCACTGCAACGGTCTCAAGTGATTCTGCTGAAAAGATCATAAAGTACACACAGAGATAGTTATAACCAGAAGGATTCTACAAATTACAAATTATAAGAGAGATTGTTATTGTAGGTGAAGTCATAAAAACCCAAGTAGGCTAGTGTTGCAGTGCAAATTTCTAAAGACAATAAGCCCAACTTGTTGGATGGATCTATGTGAGCAACGAAGGTGAAACAACTTAAGATTAAGATTGGATATACAGAGGTTTGTGTAAATAATAGATTTAGGTCGACGTGATATATTCGTTGAGATAGAGTTCGTTAAATTTTATATCATGTGTATATAGCTTGTTACAGTATAGAACTTAGAATTATAATAGGTGTAGGATGGAGTTAAAAGTTGAATTCTCTCATAGTCTCTCTTACAACCACATAACGAATTAGCATAAGTTAGGGATGGACTGACTAATGGTCTAACCAATCAATGGTTATATAACTCTGATACCTGTAATTATACTGTATTAAAAAGGAACGTCTATAATTAGCATCCTAGAGACTAGATTAGGGCTGAATCAAGTTAGATCTTCTGTCAAGTGCTTTAGTTACTAATGTGTATAGTTTTCTAACAACGTGCACGATGTTACTACAGCCAGGGGCGTAGACGTCTGCCTCTACCTCCAGGAACCGGCAACCCCGGCCCGGCGACGGCGTTCTTTCCTCCTCTACTTCCATGGTGGCAGATTCTCTCTCATTGCCTTCGTGGGCACTATACCATAACTTTTATGCTCCTCTCGCCGCAAAGCTCGACATCACTAGCATCGTCTCCGTGTTCCTCCCACTTGAACCCGAGCACCGCCTCCCTGCGGGCATTGACGTTGGTCATGCCGCGCTTCTCTTGCTGTAGGACGTCGCTTGCGACAAGGACGTTAGCGACAACAATGGCCACGCTGATCCAGCGGTGGAACGCCTACGTGATGAGGCTGACTTCTCGCGTGTGTTCCTCATCGTCGACAGCGCTAGCGCCAACCTCGTGCACCTTGTGGCGGCACACGCGAACAAGGACGACATAGCCTCTCTCCATCCAGTAAAGCTCGTCGGTGGGATTCTTCTCCATCCCGGCTTTGCCAGGGAGGAGAAAAGCTGATCGGAGCTCGAGAACACCCAAGTATGTTCCTGATAGCGGAGATGGTGGACAAGTTATTGGCACTCGGGTTGCTGGTGGGGGTGAACAAGGAAAGCACGTACACGTCGTCGTCGGTGCTGGCACCGGAGGCAGTGGCACACTTGCATATGCCGCCGATGTTGCTGATGGTGGCGGATCAGGACATCCTCTATGACACCCAGACGGAGTACGGCGAGACCATGCCGCGCGTTGGGAAGATGGTGGACACGGTGGAGGTGGGGTGGCACACATCTTCTACCTCAACTTCTTCGCGGTGGAGTCCGACCCCATCACGGCGGAGCGGACGACGGAGCTCATCGACACCATCAAGGCATTTATTAGCATGCACTGATCAATGATCATCCATGTTAATTTACAAGGAATCATGTATTGCATGCGTGGTCCCTGGATTTATGTTTTTTTTTTCAGTTTATGCATGTTTGTTAGGCTTAGTTTGGTCGGTTTGGCTATGAATATTTTTTACTACCTTCGTCCTAAAATATAACCTTATAAATATAATGGATTTTGGTTAGAGGCAGTAGTTTCAAACTTCCGATTTAACTTCCTGCGTGGATAAAAGAGAGAATATGCATAGCATTTTGTCATCCATTTACATGCACCTTTTGTTTGACTAGTGATTCCCAGGTTCCTCAAGAATACAATTGCTTAATAATAGTTTTTGTAAAAAGAAATCAGAAGCGCAATTCAGCTCCATGACCCAATGGTTTTATCTTTTTTCCGGAGACATTGAGGATGCGGTTCAAATCCATATGCGATAACATACTATAGTCACTTGCACAAAAAAAATAATTTTTCATAGACCATGACAGTTTCAAAACCCTTCTATGATAACCCTTAATTCGTGTAGTTGCGTATTAGTGCAGCGTCATCCTATTGCTCAACACATAATTTGTAATGATTTAGAACATTAGTCATGTGTTCGCACGAAAGGAACTTCGTCGGAATCTAATGGATGGTGGATGAGGAGTGGGAGTACATACTGACTCATCACCCTCACGATCTTCTCACAAATTCAACACGCCAGCTAAATTCTTCTCCCACGGAGTAGTAATTTCATCCTTTTGTGGGGTTCTCTCGTTTTAGCTTGTCATTCAATTAGTCGTGATTGTTTTTTTTAAAAAATATAAGATTGATATATACTTTTATAATCATATAAGTTAAAATTTGACATATATATTTTTTTAAATAAAAAGATAGGGAATCGGATAAATATTAAATATGTGATATATTCAGATTAGTTTCAATAAGTCTTTTCATATTACAGGATTAGTTTTGATTTTCTCATTGAATACTCTTGTAAGCCGTATAAAAAAGTAGAAAGTTTTTATTGTTTTAGCATTTGTAATCAACCCCTCAATAATAATTATTGCTGGTCAACGGCTGTGATTTATTTTCGCAAGGGTTTTTCATATAAAAATTCATATCTTTATTATGTATTTATTTTTATAATAAGTGGTATCAGAGTTAATAAATTTATTGATGAATTATATTGGTTGTTGATGAATTTATCGATGAATCTGATTGGCGGTAGCAGACGCAGATCCTCCCATCGTCTCATCGAGTTCAACTGTTGTCTCGTCGAGTTCATTTGGTCGCCGAGAACGAGTTTTTGTCCATCGGCGTTGCAATCCAAAGCGGAGTCAATTGATCGCATCCACTCCGACTTTTGGCTGCTGCGCACGACGCATCTATGCAGCAGAAGCCGAAGCCAAACTCCTGCATGGATCCTTGTCGTTCAACTATGTATTGGTCAACTATACACCGCTGCTGCGTTTGCACTAATGAGAAAAGCCAAGACAGAAGCACAGTAGACCGAGGAGAGGCAGCAGCACGCGGGCACGTAGGGCAAGTGGCAGGGAGCCATTTGCCCGTACAGTTCTCGAGGAACGTGAAGACCAATTTTATGTTGGATTGTTGCTACATCACGTACCAATTTTATTAGGAGGTATACTATAGTGTATTACGTTTTTGTTAGGCTTTCCATTCAGTATTTATTTCCAATAGTGAGTAACGATCTACTATTTCTACGTTAAGGCGCAAAATTCTCATTATGGTAAGTAAAAGTAGGAGGTGGAGAAGTAATCCATTATTATTATACACCCGAGAGTCATTGAAAAAAAACTCGCTACAAATTTTTTAGCGGAATTTACTACCATTATACCTAGTATTTATTAGAAAATCTAAATAGTTTATTTTGTGT
This sequence comes from Oryza coarctata, assembly GCA_030770085.1. NCBI lineage: Eukaryota > Viridiplantae > Streptophyta > Magnoliopsida > Poales > Poaceae > Oryza > Oryza coarctata. Next base: position 1,046,345 of record CM061483.1, read on the forward strand.
ACGTACCAGTGTTTACATCTCTCCTATAGTTATATAACTTCATACTAGTAAATTCAGAATTCAATTTATATGATATGTTTAAAGTATGATCTATCTTTTCTAAATTAAGGTTATTACAGTTTAGTACTGCATGAGGAATTCTTGGTGATCAATGATTTTTATGTTATAAGAGAAACTTCGTTTCGAGATAGATATTGTTAAATATGTGATCTGAATTTTAGCTATCAATATATTTGGATTAATTTACTAGTAGGACTTTAAGTCTTTTTTTTATTATAGGATTAGTTTTTTAATAGGATTTTAAGTATTTATCTATTAGAACTCTAAGATTTTCCTTTTATATACTCGTATAAAAATGGTGTGACGGGCTTGTTATTTTTCTATGTTTGTAACTTACCGATTATTGTCGTTTAGAACCTGTGTTTTTTTTCCGTAAGAGTTTTTCACGTAAAAATTTATGTCGCATCTATTTTCATCAATGAAAAACTATTTCCCATCAAGGGGTAAAACTATATCTTCTCGCCATCCCCAACATCACTCGAGTGACAGCTACCTCACTGAAAAAAATGCGGCATCGCCTATGTGCTTTCAAGTGATACTTGAAGGGCTGTTTGATCTATCCAATGGCTATTGTTAGTCAACTGCATGTGATTTAGGGAATCTCTGTTGACTGACTTCAAATACGAAACTCAAACGAAGAAATTAACAAACTTAAGCTGAGCAGCGTGTAGTTTGGTTTTGGACAGAGACGTTCCAACTACATTACTATATACCGACCTATAAAACATTGGAGCAAAATAGCGGTCCTCCATTCCGGATAGATTTGAGACACCATCTTATTGGAAGAGTTGGGTAGTGTGGGTACACGGCCAGGCCATCTGCAGGGTCTCCATTGGTTTCAGACCTCCGTGGCCAATCGAGCCATCAACGGCCACCATTCCCTGTCGAGCTTTAGTAAAGCTAGACCGAGACGAAACGACTCATCATTTCATCAAGACTCAAGAAAAAAAAAACTACTCGAGCCAATCAACAACGACGTCAAGCTAGCGCATCCACACGATGCACGTATGCACGCGGAACCTGCAAGGTCAGGTCATGCTCGCCGTGCTGCGTCTAAAAAACGCACGCACCTAGCGTGCTAATTTCACAGCTTCACTGGTGCTGGTACGTGCAACCAGCGGCCATGGCAACATTGCCACAGATGGCCACGACCAAGGAGCATCAAGAGGCAGCTAACCCGGCAAGGGTGCTGGTCGAGTCCATCACGAACTGGATCCGCGTCTACTCCGACGGCTCCGTCGACCGGGGAAGCCGAACCATTCATGGTCCTCGTCCCGCTACTTCACTTGCACGGTGGCGGGTTCTGCGTCTCCCATGCCGCGTGGTCGCTCTACCACCACTTCTACGCCCGCCTCGCCGTGGAGCTCGACGTCGCGGGCATCGTCTCCGTCGTCCTCCCGCTCGCGCCGGAGCACCGCCTCCCCGCCGCCGTCGACGCGGGCTACGACGCGCTGCTCTGGCTCCGTGCCGTCGCGTCCAGCACCAGCGACACCATCTTGCACCCTGCGGTCGAACGCCTCCGTGGCGCCGCCGACTTCTCCCGCGTGTTCCTCATCGGCGACAGCGCGGGCGGCGTCCTGGTGCACAACGTGGTGGCGCGCGCCGGGGAGGCTGGAGCCGAGCCCCTCGACCCGATACGCCTCGCCGGCGGGGTCCTCCTCCATCCGGGGTTCATCGGGCCGGAGAAGAGCCGGTCGGAGCTGGAGAACCCGCCCACGCCGTTCATGACGCAGGAGACGGTGGACAAGTTCGTGATGCTCGCGTTGCCGGTAGGTACCACCAGTAGGGACCACCCGTACACGTCTCCGGCGGCGGCGGCGGCGAAGTCGGCGGAGGGCGCGCGGCTACCTCCTATGCTGATGATGGTCGCGGAGGAGGACATGCTCCTTGACGCGCAGGTGGAGTACGGAGAGGACATGGCGTGCTCCGGCAAGGCGGTGGAGACGGTGGTCAGCCGCGGCCGCGGGATCGGTCACGTGTTCTACCTAAACTGGTTCGCGGTGGAGTCCGACCCCGTCGTGGCGGCACAAGCGCGGGAGCTCGTCCACGCCGTCAAGAGCTTCGTCGATGGCCACTGATACGATGCTTTTTCGTTTTCCCGACCGGTTCCCAGTTTGTATCCGCGTCTGCTTCTGCTTGTACGTCTGAATTTGTTGTGTCCAAGTCGTGTACCCGTCACGTACTCCTACATCGCAATGACGCGATGTCTCCATATCTAAACCCGATTCCCGCACAATGAATACGTGTCTTCGCCTCTCCCGCTCACGAAATTTCGATTAATTAGATGAAACAAGAACGCGTCAAAAAAGATGCGCTTCCGTTTCAATTCGTCAGTGGAGGAGCTCATCAAGATAGGCTTTCGATTCAACCCGTCGGCGGAGGATCTCATCACTTTCTATCTGCCACTGCTGATCGCCGGCAATCCGCCGCACGACACTGTGAGATTCGTCCGCCACGCGGCTGTCTACGGCAACGAACCCAGAGACCTCGTCGGAAAGTTCGCACAGGTGCCCAGGTGCGAGAACGGCAGCAGGTTCTTCTTCGCTAAGTGCAAGCGTCAGAAGGGGAGTAGTACCAGGAAAGAGCGCATCGCTGGGTGTGGCACCTGGGTCAGGCAGAACAGCAAGGAGGTCAAGAACACGGCGGGGGTCAAGGTTGGCGAGACCCAGAGCTTCCGCTTCAAGAAGGATGGGAGGTACACCGACTGGCTGATGGAGGAGAACCACTGCTGCCTGCAGCAAGCCGCCGCCGGCGACGAGGAGCCCGTCATCTGCAGGATGTACGTGCCCCCGAGGGCGCCTCTAGATTCGGCGGCGCGCCAAGAATCGGCTGCTTATGTGCGTCAAGAACCGGCGCCAGTGCCAAGAAGATGAGAGGACTCGTCTCGGCAAGTCCGGTGGCGCACCATACTTGTGCGATGGCGGTCGCGCCACCACCGCCGTGTGTGCCTCAGTGCCCGGCACCCTCGTCTACACCGTCGTCGATGCCACGGCGCGTCATGGAGCCACCGCCGCCTCTTCCGCTGATGCCGACCCATCCATCACGAACGCCGCAGCGACGGCCGCCGCTGCAGCCAACGGTCCCTTTGAACAGTCCACTACGGCTACCACCGCGAGCTGGCCCGCCTCAGCCGTCTGTACCTACCTCTGTCAACCAAGCAGCGGATGAGATGAAGATCAAGGGAGGCACCATTAGCCAAGATGCTTTGTTAAGAAGATTGGCTGTTGCAGAACCTCCGGAGGCCCCTGCCGCGGCCGTAGGCGTCATCAAAACAGAGGATGACATGGATCGATTTGATATAGAGGGCTACTTGATCTGAAGAAGCAGAGAATTGCAATGGAGGGCTACTTGGTCTGAAGAAGTTAGCTTCAGAATATGTATCTCTGAAATATGATTTGAACCTCTCCCAAATGTAAATGCACTTCCAGTACACTAAAGATTCTAATCAAAACAGACGCCAAAAACATGTGAGTGATGTTTTTCGATCACCATTACAGGATTATTTCGAGAGCAGGCTGATACAAGCGCAGAGTTGAAGATCAGGGACTTCCTGGCGTATTGTCACATCCACTGAACTCTCCTCCGTAGGAACCCAGCCAGCCAACCTTATAGATCAGGCATCCCAATTCCAGCCTTTGCATCATAAGTTTTCTCCAGCACAAGCTCAATTGGTGTATCCTTTGGGCCAGCTGCATGAATGAAACAAAATGGCCAAATTTAGTTTCCTCACAAAACAAATATACAGCATATGCAGGGTGTCATATGATAGGGATAGAATGCATTTTCTTATTGACACATTAGATAATATCGATAAACATTAAAACCTTTTAGTCCTAATCAAATTGGAATAGATTAGATATAAAACCCAACAAAAACCATATATCAAGATTCAAATACGGAAATAATTGTTTTACATTCACTTCTATTCAATAACAAAATTTTAGAAAATATTCTAATAATAATTCAAGTTTTCTTTTATTATCTACTCATATATTAATTTTGGTCTTCTTATTTTTTTATTATTATGTCTTAGGATTTTATTATAAGAGGTGTTCGTTAGATATGTTTAATTGGTGTTAACAATTTTTTCTTCAATTGGTAATACTCTTAGTGTATTAGTTTCGGATCCGATCCATTCTTATATACTTATAAATCTAATATAATATACATATCTCCGTAACACTTAACTATTAAATATATTCTTTTTTTAGACCAATATTATACACTATACAACATCACATGTCTAATTATTATTTTATAAAACTTGTGTTTTAACTTTTAGAGTATATTCTTATCATAAAGAATACCCAATATTTTTCACCATTTTATCTACTCTACTTTGATCCTATAACTAATATATTTGTCAATATCTTCATCTCTCTATAACATTAATCTCAAATAGTAAAATATATCTTTCTTGGATGCTAAGTTAATAATTGATAACAAAAAGTACAAAGATATGTAACAAACATATTTGATATTTTGACTCCAAGTTGTAACACTGTCCTGGACACATCTATCTTGTTTCTTCAGGTTGTAAAATTACTCTCAACTGCTATTTATTATTCCAATGCCAAACAATTAAACAACAAACAATAGTATCACAAGCCAAACATTATAAGAAGAAACATCTACAGTAATGATTATGCATGTGCCAAAGTACCAAAGGTTATTATAAGAACTTGGTGCTTTTTTATTAGTATTTATTATTATTGTGATCTCAGTTGAACATCAAACTGGTTAGCTTAATTTCTGATCTAGGAAAGGAACAGCACAGACACCACAAAAGTATATGCACTTGAAAGGGAACCATGTAATGAACAAAAATGTAGTACTTATGAGACATACGTGCTGTAGGTCTCGGTTTTCTTCTTTCCTTCAAAATTTCTGGCCTGGGTATCACAGCACCAGATGCGTTCATTCCTCTAGCAAACCTGACTTTAGTCCCGTCTTCCAAATAGTTGTATCCAATCTTACATGGTTTCCTGTCGCCAACATTGTGTAGATTCATTTACCTTTTGCCAGTAAGAACGGGGTAGAAATGGAAGGATGAGTAGAAATGGAAGAAAAAAAAACCTATCTAGATGCCATGAAACATGGTCAAGTATCATACCCAGTGACCGGGTCAAGTACTTGAACATTTGAAACATGAAGCGGAGCTTCAATTGAGAAAATGCCTCCTGTATGTCCTTCCCCTTGCTTAATATGTTTCTTAACCTGAAATGACATTAACAAACAATTATTAAGTAAATTCTTATGTACAAGAGAGCACACACATACATAAGAATATGAAAAGTGTTGTCGGTTGTTACTGATGGCAGCTGCCCAGCAGCTGAAATAAAAATGTATCATGTAACACTAAACATGTGAAACTTTTAGAAGGAAAAGGTTTTTACTGAAGGCAGTAAGGCTGCAGTACATAAAACAAAAGGATCCAGTAGGCACCTACAAATTCTAGCTATTCTATATAAATGCTCAAAGATTGTTGATCATGCATAGCCAGATTGTTAAGCATATCGCCATCCACCACTCATAGATATGATGAATGCATAAAGTACCCAGCTCCTCCTGATACAAACTCTCTTCATATTTATGCTATCCTTCTGCCACAATGGACGTATGGTGTAAGGGATAATATTATGCTCTGAGTATTTACAGGTTCAAATTCATATGAACAACACTCCAATGGAGAAACTGGTTGGGCTTCATCACATCACTAATAAAATTACTGCAGAAATAACATCTGTTATGGTAGTCATAAACTATGTTTGCATCTTCTAGCACTAATCTGAACTCTAGAATGACCTTTTGCCACTAACGACTTGAGAGTTTCGACCAAAACCAAGTGCACCATGTAAGAGCAAAGGATTTCGGTCACATAATGCAAGTCCATCTGACAGATAAAGCCTTCTATATCTATTTGTCTTGTTAAATAGTTATTCTGCAACAGGTTGCGTAAATATATAGTTTCATAGGTTGCTTACCATTTTAGTTGTTCTAAAGTAGCAAATGTTAGGGCAGGTGACACCTGGAATACTGATTTCAGGTGTTACGGCTGCAACAAGAAATAAACTAAAGGGGATTAACCCAAAGTTCCTGCCGTATCACAGGAGATTTTTCCGCAATGCCCAGTCACAAGATTGGCTTCTCGTTAGTGAATTACTAGATACTGTACTGTGCAGCTTGCTAATGAGTAATGCCAGACTGCACTGTATGGAATCTTGTCAGTAAATGTGTGCGCGTAACTATCTCGTAATACAGATGGGTTAGCTTTAGTGGTGCTATGATTTCAACAAGGATAAACAGTTGGAAATTCAAAATCAGCTCAAATCTGAAGCTATGTTTGAGAAAAACTGAAGGAGGGTGCATCAGTACAGCAATAGAGTACCAAATTCTTTCCCTCGACGATGACACGGTTCTGCGACCGGATGACCCGCTTGATGAGCCCGCTCTCCCCCTTGTCCTTGCCTCTTATAATCATCACCTGGAATAAACAACCGAGAAATTGGAGGTTTCTCGAGAACGAGGAGGGCATGAATGAAGAGGAACGCGAGGATGGGGAAAGAGATTACGTTGTCACCGCGGAGGATCTTCCAGTGACTGATGAGCTTCTCCGCAGCCTTCCACCCCATCCCTCCCCACCAGATCCCTCCTCTCTTCCCCTCTCGTGGCTCGCTCTTGGGCTCCCCTCCTAGCAGCCTGACTGCTTGGTTGCGGCGGAGATGGGGTGGCGGCGGCGCGGCGAGGGAAGGAGGTAGGCGGCGCTCTCTCGATGCTGGAAGAGTGCCAGATCAAAGTGGGCCGAGAAGAAATTGTCTACGGCCCAAAATTATATCGACTTGTGGAGCTATAGTCGTATGGGCTTATCAGCTCATGGGTTTCGGCCTTTTCGAAATCCTCCCCGGCCTGTTCAGTCGTCTCTCTTCTTCTTTTACCCGAAAAAAAAGTTTTTTTTAAGATAATAAAAATGTTTTACATCCTGGCCTCATAGCACACAGCCAATAATTTTTTAAAGAAAAAAAAGAGTAATGGGTCACGTCCCCAACTATACTTAGATAGTGAAAAAATAATTGAAAGACTAAAATAACTAGAAAAAATTAACAAGCCTAAATGTTTATTGTTAATATCAAAATTTTAAAAAACCGTTAATAGATTCGGTAAGAAGATAAAAAACAATAAAATTGGTGGGGATTACTCAGTGGACATTGGATTCAAAAAAGTTTTCACAAGTGAAGAAAAATGAATATGCCTCTTTAAGCTGTTACGAATCGGTTCATTATTTGTAAACATCTCTAGATTAATTTTATTTCCTTTTTCTTTAAGAAATATTATTATATGTTTATCTTGGATTTGTATAAATTAAAGGGTATAAATATGTACACTGAATGTCTTGTAATGAGATCGATACAATAAATTTGGCATATCTCTATCCGTAGAAATAGAAGTAATATAGTTTTTATTGATATCTTATTTTGGGTTAGGCTGCATTGGATAAGTCTCGTCATATAGTAAACATATTGGGTTGTTTATGAATTTCTTGTTTCGGTTCAATATCTTAGCTAAGTTTATATATTTGATAGTTATTTTGATGCATTCAGTTTTGTTTAAAATTAAATCAATTTAATCTCTTTGTCTGATCTAGTGTATCTATCATGCTAATATATAACTTATTAAATTATTAAGTTTATCTTGTTATTTTCAATCTTTATACTGTATCGGTTATGTTCGATCTATTATATTATTTTTAATAAGATAAATCTTGATAAATCGATATGTTTTATTTAATATTACATTAGAGTTCGAGTCAATAAATTATCTTTATAGCTTGCTTTAACTTTTATCCATATCAAATCGGTATCTAATATACTTTTTATATCACGTTTAATTTGCTATTAATCGTAGCTAACCTTATTAGATATAATCTTATACTGTCTCGGTTTAGTCCAATCTATTAAGATTGTGCTTAATAAAGTTAGCTAAACAGTTGATAGCTTGAGTATATATCAGTCTATTGGCAAATTAATTTTTAGCTAATCTATATTGGTTAGATAGTCGATAGCTTGAGTTTATATTGATATATTGGTTGATTAGCTTCTAACTAATCTCTATTGGTTGTTTAAGTTCATATCGGTTTATTTACTGATTTGCTTATTGTTCTAATTTTTTCTATTTTCTTTGTTAATTGTAGATTAAATTAACTAACACGTTTAGAATCTTAAAAATTTAATGATCTGTACTGAAGTTAAGTAGACTTTTTAGACCTTCATACGTGTAACACATCAATGCAGATATATCAGATGATTTTCACATCAACAATTATGCCACTCATAAAATAACAAGAGACCATTGGCAAGTGATTTTAAGAAAAATAGTATCATTAATATCATACCCCTTCTATGATAACATCATATATCAATATTGGAGTTTGCTCAAAGATAGGAAGATAGAGACAAATTTTTATTATGAAATACTTTATTATTTTTGTAATGCTAAATTGATTAACATAGAGCACTAATACTAAATAAAAACTAGATTTTTCATAGGTCTAGGTCACTCCTCTAAGCTAGTGACCAAAACATTTCTTTGCATTTTAAGGAGAAGGGATATTGAAAAATAAAACGCATCGTCATGCAAAACGGGCAATATGACAATCTTAAAAAAATAAGTATTGAATTGTTTTTTCACATTAAAAAACAATAAATATTGCTTGTCTGCTCTCTAGTGTCTTTTAGCAATCTTATCTTTAGGCGGTCTCGAATGAATGAATAATGGAATGGAAGAATCGTGGGAAATTCCATTGAATTGGATTTTAGTTGTCAACGTTTCTCCCGATTTGAAATGGTCCGATTCATCGTCAGCTGTGCAGCTAGTGATGCTTATAGCCAGCTTACCACACGATCTTGCCAGGTGTTATGCCCTTGATTCTGTTTCTTGCTTTTTATTAGATAATTGATTCTGCTTCTAGCTAATCGTAAATTTCTTAACCCTCGGGTCCCACGGACAGGCAGTTGACCAACTGAGCAAACTGAGTAGTGTATCAACGACCCTTCTCTTCGCAGCAATACCAGTAGTCCAATACAGTCCAGCAACTGATCGATCGAGAGCTGAAGCACACCACACGTAAAGCGTCCATGACGATATAGAAACGCACGTCATCGCGACAACCACCAACTTTATTACCCACCGACTGCTCGACGCCTTTCCTCGGCGCGCCCACCATCGACGGCGTCACACCACCCAGGCCATTTCAAACCTTCCGGTCCTACCTTGCCCACATGAGCGGCGCCGGCGACGATGGCGCCAAGTTGCCCCCAGCAGCCGCCGGCAACGGCAAGAGCAATGCGACCGCCATGGAAGTCGTGTCGTCGTCTTCTTCTCCGGCGCCGGCGCCGTCGGTGGTCAAGTCGGTGCTGTTGTCCTACGCGTACGTGAGCGTGTGGATCACACTGAGCTTCTCGGTGATCGTGTACAACAAGTACATCCTCGACCCCAAGATGTACAACTGGCCATTCCCCATCTCCCTCACCATGATCCACATGGCCTTCTGCGCCTCCCTTGCCGTGGTGCTCGTCCGCGTCCTCCGCGCCGTCTCCGTGCCGACGTCGCCACCCATGACGCCGCAACTCTACGCCGCCTCCGTCGTGCCCATCGGCGCACTCTACGCGCTCTCCCTCTGGTTCTCCAACTCCGCCTACATCTACCTCTCCGTCTCCTACATCCAGATGCTCAAGGCGCTCATGCCCGTCGCCGTCTACTCCCTCGCCGTCGCCTTCCGCACCGATTCATTCCGCCGCGCCTCAATGCTCAACATGATGGGGATCTCCGCGGGCGTCGCAGTCGCGGCCTACGGCGAGGCGCGGTTCGACGCCTTCGGCGTGCTCCTGCAGCTCGCCGCCGTTGCCGCCGAGGCCACGCGGCTCGTGCTCATCCAGATACTGCTCACCTCCAAGGGCATGTCACTGAACCCCATCACCTCGCTCTACTACGTCGCACCATGCTGCCTCGTGTTCTTGACCGTGCCATGGTACTTCGTCGAGCTGCCGAGGCTGCGCGCCGCCGTAGGCGACGTCCGGCCCGACGTGTTCGTGTTCGGGACGAACTCGCTGTGCGCGTTCGCGCTCAACCTGGCGGTGTTCCTGCTGGTGGGGAAGACTTCGGCGCTGACCATGAACGTGGCCGGCGTCGTCAAGGACTGGCTCCTCAATGCCTTCTCCTGGACGGTGATCAAGGACACCGTCACGCCGGTCAACCTGGTCGGCTATGGCATCGCCTTCCTCGGCGTCGCCTACTACAACCATGCTAAACTGCAGGGGCTCAAGGCCAAGGAAACAGAGAGGAGGGTCCCATCAATGGCAACGGCGAAGGACGGTGACGCGGAAGCCGGTAAGCGGCTGCTGCCGGAGAAAGATGGCGGTGATCAGAAGAACTGATCAAAGTCACCACCACGCATAGTACATTAAAGAAGGTTGATAAATTAGCGGCAATTTTTTTCTTCTTTAGGATGCTTGAAAATGTGGTTTAATTGATTCATGATGAATTTCAAGCTGCTTATTTATGTCTGTAACCATTCATTATTACAGAGAATTACAACATTCATGTTGTCATTTTAAAGATTCAGCTTCGTGTGAAAACTCCTTGCTCCTGGGCACTAGTGTTCCTCTAACATCACTGATCACTTTTGATTTTCATGATGCACTGTGAGCACCGCCATAAATGGTTGTTAATTGTATGTAGCATTTGTCTGTTGAATGTGCAGCAATGTATGTAGCAGAGTATATTCATTTGCTTCAAGAACCATAATCAGGATAAGTTGCTTTGGTGCATGGTGCAATTAATAATGCAGAGCTCCAAACTTGACAACCCATTGGCTAGCAATTACTTACTACCTTTAGTGCAGCAAGAAAATCCCAAAAAACAAACTAGTGCAGCAAAGAAAGGACGCAAAGTGTCATTACAGTGAAGCGGTTAGACTGAGTGACTAGTAGGCCCGGGTAGTTAGAAAAAGGGTTGTGCTTACTTCCTACTCGTACTACCGATACAGTATAGATTGTTCCTTAAACAATCTCATTCTATCCAGCTGGATACCATGGCTTCATCCTGTTTGGGATTATTACATAACGATTGCTCTAGTTTTTTTGGCTGTTTTTCTTCCTATCCTTGTATCATTACTTTGCTCTCCCAATATTGTTGGCTTCTGTGCTCTTTCCAAAGTTGCCTTGGAACTTTGAGTTTTTCAAGATGCCAAGGATGACAAAACATGCTGCTTCTGCCAACTCAGTTGAACCAGCCAAACCAGAAGAATGCTTGGAGTTTGATGATGACGAGGAGGAGGTAGAAGAGGAGGAAATTGAATATGAAGAAATTGAAGAAGAGGTAGAGGAGGAGGAGGAGGTAGAGGAGGACGAAGATGTTATAGAGGTAGTTGAAGAGGTAGATGAGGAGGAAGAAGAGGAATCTGATGAAACTGAAGGTTCACATGAAGTTGATGCTAGACATACCAGTGAAAGTAAAATTAAAGGTGTTCACCAGAAGGATGGTATTGAAAAAGAAAAGTATGCTGAGCTTCTTGCTCTTCCTCCCCATGGTTCTGAAGTATATGTTGGGGGCATCTCCACTGATGCATCTTCTGAAGATCTGAAGAAACTATGCGAACCAGTTGGAGAAGCTGTGGAAGTAAGTACTGACTACATTATTTATTTTATGTTTCCATGCGGCCTGTTCTGTTCTGCATTACATATGCTCCTATTTTTATGCAGGTGAGAATGATGAGAGGAAAGGACGATAGCAGGGGATATGCTTTTGTTACTTTTAGAACTAAAGATTTGGCATTAGAGGCTGTTCAAGAATTGAACAATGCAAAACTGAAGATTAGTTTTTTTATCGAGCTCGAAAGTTGATTATCATGTCGTCTCATGTCCTATTTCTATAGCGTCACATGGTCAGTGGCATTGAGCTTTTGCCCTAAGATTGGTATACTTGGTAAAGCAAGACCAACCATTTTTGCGGTTTCCAAATGTGATCTGGCAGAGAACAAAATAATGATTTCACGCAAATATTATCATGCAATAAGCTTTTCCTTTTATTTTTTTATTCAGTTTTATTCCATTGATTTCTGCAGTTAACTTCCGTGGATTTTGACATATAGCGCATTAGAAACTTACACAATCTGACACATTTTTTTTTGAGCAAAAACACAATCTGACACATCAGTTGTGCTCCCTGTTTCTCTGGATATGTAGCAATTGGTAATAGCCTTGTTCAAAATAAAGAAGAGAAGCATATCTACTATTCTCAATTTTACAGGAATACAGGATCTCTAGTTATATTATGGTTTTCTAACTTCAAATATTTGGCTAAAATTTCTGGACTATGCCACTAACAGGAAACACTTGTTCATGATTGGAGGTGGTGGTAGCTTATGTTTCTACTAATAGTTTTGGAAAAACATAGCTTTTCTGCCTTGAGTCCATACATGTGCAGAATATTTCCTGCTTCCCTGTTATAGCTGACAACTGTTCTATCTTGATTTTTTATACCAACTGAATTCTTCATTACGCTTCTCATTACAGGGAAAGCGGATAAGGGTTGCTTCCTCCCAGCCTAAGAACAAGCTGTTCATTGGAAATATACCCCCACAGTTGTCTGTAGTTAGACAGACCACTGGCCTGGACTGTATTTATATAGACCCGACCCTTTTGTATACACGGAGGGATTTATAGTCACTGTACATTTTCTACATGGTATCAGAGCGAGTCTATACATCTCGGTGCGCTAGCTTCTTCCTCCGACGAGCCGACTCTTTCCTCCTCGTCGTCGACGTCTTCTTCCCGTCGCCGACTCTCTTCCCGGTACTCCCCTCACTCTCTCGTCTCCATTTCTTCTTCTCCCCGTCTCTCTCGCAGTCACCTTTTCTCCGCCCCATCTCCGCGCGACCAGGCGACGGTCTCGCTCCGCCTCCTCGTCCCTCCTCGCACCCGTCTCCGCTCTTCCTCTTGTTTCGTGCATCTCTCCTTCTCTGATGCCGGCGCACCTCCGCGCTCGTTGTCTCTATCGGCTGGACTTGTCCAGCCCTCCATCGGCTGAAAACCTCCCTTGGCTCTTACCCTTTCCGACACGCTCAACGGCTCTCGGACGCGAACCTTCTCCCCTCACGTCCGAGCCAGTCCAACGTGTCCACGTGTCCATGGACACGAATCCCTGCCTCCCGGACGCGAACATATTCTCTTCGCGTCCGGTCACTCCCTGCCTTTTTCGCGTCCGCCCTACTCCTTGGCCTCCACGAGTCCACGGACGTGAATCTTCTCTTCACGGACGTGAATCCTCGCACGTCCGTGACCCAACCACTCTCTGACCCACCCACTCTGTCCTCACCTACTCCGCTGCCTACTCCCCATCGGCCAACCACTCCTCATCGGCTGGCCACTCCTCACCTACTCCGCTACCTACTCCCCATCAGCCACCCACTCCTTACCTACTCTGCTGCCCACTTCTCATCGGCTTCTCACGTCCTTGATCGGCCGATCCATCCTCTCATCGGCTTCCCCCTCCCATCGGCTTCTCTCTCCCATCGGCTCTTTGCTCCCGTTCTCCCGTCATGGCCTCTGAGTCCGCCCTTAGCTCCGGTACTCTCCCAGTCGCCGAATCTGCTCCGGCCCTCGGTGCCACAGACCACACCTCGGGCACCACCTCGCTGATCTTCTCCCCTCCCTACGCTGCTGTGAACGTGAAATCTCACGTTCCTATCTCACTTGACCTTAACGCCAATTATTCCAAGTGGATTTTCTTCTTCAAATCCCTCTGTGGAAAATTCGGCCTCCGGTCCCATATTGATGGGTCCGCTCCACCTCGCCCCGATGATCCTCAGTGGGACATCGCCGAGTGCTGCGTGCGCAGCTGGCTGCTCGGCTCGGTCGACGACTCTGTCCTCGACCTCGCCATGGACGATACCGACCCCACCGCCCGGGACCTCTAGGTGGCCATCGAGCGGATCTTCCTAGCCAACAAGCAGCCTCGCGCCATCTTCCTCCTCAACGAGTTCCACTCCATGATACAAGGCGACTCCTCTGTCTCCTCATACTGTCAGCGCCTCAAAGTCAAGACTGCTGCTCTCCGGGACGTCGGCCACCCTATGGCCGACTCTCAACTCGTCCTCGCCCTTCTGCGAGGCCTCAATCCCCGCTTCTCTAACACCGTCGATGATATCGCCAACGCCACACCTCTTCCATCGTTCGCTCGAGCTCATGACATGCTAGTTCTTAAAGAACTCCGTCTGGCCAATGATGAGAAGACAGTGGCCCACACCGCTCTTCTTGCCGCAGTCGATAATGGCTGCCAAGCTTCTTGCGCTGCCCCTTCCTCCCGCGGTCCTGGTGGCCATGGCTCCGGCCACAGCAATACAGCCCGCACCGGGAAAGGCAAGGACAAAGGCAAAGGCAGGACCTAGCAGGGTCTGACGCCACCACGACCTACCTCGGTCCCTACCCACCCTGTCAGTCCCACGGGTCCGTGGCTCTGCTACAACCCCTAGGCGCCCCAGCCCCAGCCACACAGCCCCATCGGCTGGCAGCCCAGAGTTCTCGGCGCCCATCCCCAGACTCACCTGGCATCAGCTCCCGTTCTGCCGCCTCAGCCGATGCTACCGACCCCAACCACCCAGTCGATTCCCTCCTGGAACTAGGCTGGCCTCGTCGCTGCCCTCAACCAGATGATGCTCCAACCACAGCACCCTTGGGTGCTGGACTCTGGGGCGTCTTCACATATGGCGTCATCGGCCGGTATACTTCGCTCCTATCACCCCTCTTCCTCCCCTTTTGTCACTATCGGCAATGGTCACTCTCTTCCTGTCCAATGCCGCGGTGACTCCTCTCTGTCTACATCCACCACTAACCTCCCCCTACGCAATATTCTTATTGTCCCTTCTCTCATTCACAATTTTATATCTGTCCGTCAATTCACACGAGATAACCACTGCTCCATTGAATTTGACGCGTCTGGTTTCTCTGTGAAGGATATCCCAACCCGGTGACAGATCCTTCGCTGCAATAGTGGCGACGACCTCTACACCATTTCCGTTGCGTCGTCCACCCCACACGCCAGCGTCGCCCTCTCCACCAACCTTTGGCACCTTCGCCTCGGCCACCCCGGCCCCGACGCTGTCGCCACCCTCCGTCGCAGCGCCTCCATCCGATGTACTCACAGCAGATCCACAGTTTGCCACTCATGTCAACTTGGCAAATATGTGCGTCTGCCCTTTTCTAGTTCTCTCTCCTGTACCTCACGTCCATTTAAACTTATACATTGTGATGTATGGACGTCCCCAGTTAAAAGTGTCTCCGGTAATCAGTATTATCTTGTTATACTTGACGATTACACACACTATTGCTGGACCTTCCCGCTTATCCACAAATCCGAGGTCGCCTCTCACCTCACTCACTTCGTCACGTACGTATCCACCCAGTTTAACCTCGCCATCAAGGCTTTACAAGTCGATAACGGTATGGAATTTGTCAACCATACCATTACAAACCTCCTCACCTCGCAGGGCATCCATATCCGGCTCTCCTACCCCTACACCTCTCCTCAGAACGGCAAAGCCGAGCGCCTCCTTCGCACCCTCAACAACATCAGTCGCACCATGCTACTTCACGCCCACCTATCCGCCACTTATTGGCCTGAAGCTCTGGCTACTGCGACGTACCTTCTCAATCGGCGCCCATGCTCCTCCATTTATAACAACATTCCCTATGCCCTTCTCTACCGCACGGCGCCCGACTACTCCCACCTTTGCGTTTTCGGGTGCCTCTGCTACCCAAATCTCACCGCCACAGCTTCCCACAAACTCGCTCCCCGCTCCACCGCCTGTATTCTCCTTGGCTATTCCACCTCTCACAAGGGATACCGATGCCTCGACCTTTCCACCCGACGGGTCCTCGTCTCTCGTCACGTCATTTTTGACGATACATGTTTTCCCTTCGGTCTCCTTCATCCGAGATCCTCCTCTAGTGATCTCGACTTCCTCCTCACCAACACCGTGTCGACCAGGTCTTCCCCACTGCCCTCTCCATCGGCCCCCTCATCGGCCGCTGCTGAGGATTTACCCATCACATCTCCCACCACTACTCGGTCCGATGTCCTCACCATCGGACCCCCATCGGACCCACCTTTATCGACCGATACTGATCCTATTTATCCTTTAGCCGATACCGTTCCCTCTCCATCGGACACCCCACTTCCATCGGCTCCTTACTTTCCATCGGCTCCCCCCACCCTATCGACTGATCCACCTCTATCGGACCGATCGGAATACTCGGCCCACCTGACCTCATCGGCTCAGGCCGATCTAATCTCTCCTTTTCCTCTTGTCTACAGTCGCCGACTTGGAGCCGATGACGCCCCCACCCGACCAGTTCTTTCCATTACTCCCGCACCCTCATCGGCTCCAGTTCCCTCCACCTCTCACATTGTCACCCGCTCCTAGACCGGGTCTCTCTGACCCAATCCGCGCTACGGTCTCTCCACCGTCTACAGCTCTATCTCGCCCATCTCGGCGACTTCTCGCTCAGCCTTGGTCGACCCTCAGTGGCGCGCGGCCATGACCGACGAGTACAAGGCCCTAATGGACAACGAGACCTGACGCCTTGTTCCCCGACCTCCCGACGCCAACATTGTGACCGACAAGTGGATTTTCAAACACAAATTCCACGCCGATGGCTTCCTTGCCCGTCACAAGGCTCGCTGGATAGTCCGGGGTTTCTCCCAACGACCCGGTGTCGACTACGACGAGACCTTCAGTCCCTTTGTTAAACCCGCCACCATCCGAGTCGTCCTCACCTTGGCTGCCTCTCGCTCCTGGCCGATCCATCAACTAGACGTGAAGAACACCTTTCTTCACGGCCATCTGACAGAAACAGTCTACTGCCAACAGCCCCCAGGCTTCGTCGACCCTTCTCGGCCCGACGACGTCTGTCTCCTTCAACGCTCTCTCTACGGCCTCAAACAAGCCCCTCGTGCCTGGTACCAGCGCTTTGCTGCCTATCTTCGGCACATCGGCTTCGTGGCCTCTGCGTCTGATAGTTCCCTGTTCACTTTCCATATCGGCTCCGCCACTGCTTATCTACTTCTCTATGTCGATGACATTGTCCTCATAGCGTCTTCGACATCTCTCCTCGACTAGATCATGGCCCGACTCTACTCTGAGTTCGCCATGACCGATCTTGGTCCTCTCGACCATTTCCTTGGCATCTCCGTCACCCGTTCCATCCACGGGCTCTTCCTTTCCCAACGCCAGTACGCCATCGACCTCCTCCAGCGTGCGGGCATGACCGACTGTCACCCCACGGCCACCCCAGTCGACACTCGAGCCAAACTCTTCGCCGCCGATGGCGCTCTTGTTGCCGATCCCTCTCACTATCGGAGTCTTACCGGGGCTCTCCAATACCTCACACCCACCCGATCCGACCTCACGTACGCTGTCCAGCAAGTGTGCCTCTTCATGCACGCTCCGCGCGAACCTCATCTCGCGCTGCTCAAGCGCATCCTACGCTACATGAAGGGCACCCTCTCCAGCGGGCTGCATCTCAGCTCCAACCCCATCGACTCCCTCACCGCGTACTCCGACGCGGACTGGGCAGGCTGCCCCGACTCTCGACGCTCTACGTCCGGCTACTGCGTCTACCTCGGTGACACTCTCGTATCCTGGTCCTCAAAACGCCAGACTACAGTGTCCCGCTCCAGCATTGAAGCTGAGTACCGCGCCATCGTCCACACCGTCGCCGAGTGCTGCTGGCTTCGCCAGCTTCTCCAGGAGCTCCGTGCACCCCTCTTCACCGCGACCGTCGTCTACTGTGACAATGTTAGTGCCGTCTATATGACCGCCAACCCGGTCCATCACCGACGCACCAAGCACATCGAGATTGATATTTATTTTGTCCGTAACAAGGTTGCATTAGGACAAGTTCGGGTGCTCCATGTACCATCGGCACATCAGTTTGCCGACATAATGACCAAAGGCCTGCCCACGCCTTTGTTCACTAGTTTTCGGTTCAGTCTCTGCGTCCGTTCCCCTCCCGCTGCGACTGTGGGGGGTGTTAGACAGATCACTGGCCTGGGCTGTATATATATAGACCCGACCCCCTTGTATACACGGGGGAATTTATAGTCACTGTATATTTTCTACACACGGCATGATTTCAAAAAGGCTGTGGAGGAAGTTGGTGCAGGAATATTGAAAGCTGATCTCATGAAGGTGTGCATCAGAGTAGTTGAACAACTTTATTATGCACTCTCGATCTTCCTTTGTCCTCAAAGATTCTTTGCACTTGTAGGTCTCAAGTACAAATCTCAATCGGGGTTATGGTTTTGTTGAATACTACAACCATGCATATGAAGAGTATGCGAGACAGAAGATGTCTTCCCCAACATTCAAACTTGATTCAAATGCTCCTACCGTCAGCTGGGCAGATCCTAAGAATAATGACTCGGCCTCTACTACTCAGGTTCTTTCAAGCATCAGATGAGCAGTGTTACTTTATTCATGTAGAATTCTTAAACTATGATATTTTATATGAACTTGATTTTTTTTGGGGGTGTGTTCTCACTAATCAGGTTAAATCTGTATATGTGAAAAACCTGCCCAAGAATGTTACTCAAGCACAGCTGAAAAAACTGTTTGAGCACCATGGAGAAATTACAAAAATTGTTCTTCCTCCTTCAAGTGGTGGTCATGATAATAGGTATGGTTTTGTTCACTTCTTCAAGGACCGGTCCATGGCCATGAGGGCTCTGCAGAGCACAGAGAGATATGAGCTTGATGGTGAGCTGTCCTCTTTCCCTGTAATGTCCCACTGCGGCTTTGTTTTGTTTGGTGCATTCAAGGTCACACATATTTCGGTGACAGGTCAGGTCCTGGATTGCTCACTTGCCAAACCTCCTGCTGCTGACAAGAAGGATGATAGGGTATCACTACCTAGTTCAAAAGGAGCTCCATTCCTCCCAAGTTATCCTCCACTTGGATATGGTATCATGTCAGTACCAGGAGCCTATGGTGCTGTTCCTGCTAGTACTGTGGAGGTACATCACATATCATGCAGAAATACATGTAGAAAGGATGACTGATGCCCTTGTAACCATTGTATGCCTTTGCACTTTTGCAGCCTATGCTGTATGCTCCAGGAGCTCCTCCAGGTGCAGCAATGGTTCCAATGATGTTACCAGATGACCGTCTCGTATATGTTGTGTAAGTGCTACCATACCATCTGTTCTTCAGAAAAGCTAATAACATGTTAATCAACACAAGATGAGATGAGATGAAATGGCTCCTGTTCAGTTGACCTCATTTCGGAGTTTCTATTTCTGATGATGTCTTCCTTGCTTCTTGGCAGACAACAGCCTGGTGGGCAGCTGCCGCTGTCTTAGCAAGTTGGACGTCATAGCGGCAGTGGAGGACGTCATGGCGGTGGCGGTGGCGGTGGCAGCAGCAGCAGGCCAGGTGCAAAGCGGCAGAGAGGAGATGACAACAGCAGCAGCCGCCCCAAGGGCCGGCGCCGCCCGTACTGATCTATACAGTTAGCATTATTTTAGAAGGTGTAGTGTCGTTGGCTCGTTGCAGAAATTACCAGCAAATGTGGTAGAATAATAATTTGTACTGCTTGTACTCATCTATGTATGACCAGAGGAGTGCGTTTCTGTAACGGGATTGTACATTGCAGATTGTCGAAGCTGGTAGTGCACTGGTACAGTAAGCCAGTATCAGGTCTCTTGTTTTACATTTAGAACATTATCTTCTACTTCTACGTTGTCGTCAATTCGCTATAGTAAACTGGAGTGCCGACGACAGCGAGATTTTCTGGGCCTCAACCTGAAGTAGACGGTGAGCTCTGGCTGGGTGGCGCGACGCGTTTGCTGGAGACTGGAGACTGGAGACACGGTTGGTCGGTTGCAGCTTTTGCGAAGCTGTGACTCTCTCTCTCTCTCTCCCTCGATGGACGGGTACGTGCCGCGACGCCGTCCATTCTAGTCTTCTGATCTGTACAAGCCTCCGCCGACTCCGGGGAACCTCGTACAGGGCGGCGCCGCGCCACCGCTCCAGATACCGGCCGACCGCGGGTCCACGAAGCATCGGACGCCGGCGACGCCACAGTCCGGCGTTCCCTTCAGCAGGCGAAAGGTGCGTGCTTTCTCCGCCTGAGAATGGATGGTTAATTCCCTTTGCAATCAAATCGCCGTTGCTGGACGAGCCTCCGTACTGGGCGGTGGCAGCCTCAAAAGTGCTGACGACGAGCAGCACGAGCGCAATGGTCAACTTGGGAGAAGAGCGCTCCACCTTTGTCCTGCTTTCGCTTGCTGTTCAGAGTTCAGAGTTCACAGCTGAGATGATACACTGAGCATTTCGCTCAAAATGGATGGGTTTATATAGAATTGCCTCTTGGAATTATATATCCATACAACAAATACAAGATTTTCGTAAAATCATGGATGGTTGCTGCAAGGGTGGAATCGTCTACGCTCACTCGGCGTGGACGGTGGCAGAGGATGGTGCGCGCTAGGCACTAGACATATCGGCAGGCGATGTTGTGTTCGCGCGTGTTCTTCTGTGGAATGCATGCTGTCATGTATGTATCGGCTTCCCTAAGAAACTGGAATACTAGCTTTTGGAGTCCTGGAGCGCTGGCAAGAGTTACAAGTTCACACACAACACCAGGATGCATAGAGCCGTAGAGGAAAGCTCAGAAGACAGAACCACAGACCTGGAGCTAAGTAGCCGACTGCTGACAAACCAAAAGAACTAGCTTAATTCAGATGCAGCTCATGTACATCAAGTCATGAGCTTTCGCCAATTGTTACATCAGGTTTTTGCCTCTCTTCTGTGCTCGGACAACGAAGACACCTGGCACCGGCCTTGCTTCTGCTCCTCAGCTAAAGGCAGCATTCCCTGGCAGGAAGATCGAGCCGTGCAAAATTTGCTAGCGATCAGGTAACACTGCACAAGATACTAGCAGTTCTCACGGAAAACACCCCGACACACACCGGCACAACTCATAGAACTCAAAAGATTGGTGCCCCCTCCACTTTTATCCGGGCTTGGGACCGGCACTGGCAGTGTTAAGCACTCCCAACCCCAAAACAGAACACCCCCACGCACGCTACAAATTTGAGCATGTAAAAAGTTGAAGAATAATAAAATAATCCAGTCATGCACCACACACATACCACATCTTAAGCAAAGCAATTATCGTTACAAATCGATCACTAATTCATTACAGTCTACAAACAACCCTACAGCAGAGGGCTCCATAAACCAACAACGAAAATGCAACCGTCACAACAAAATAAACTGGTAATGCAAATGCACTTTATGAAATAAACTAACCATCACTAAGTCCAGGTAATTTAACTACTAGTTTCTAGTTTGCCAAACAGGTAAAAGTACAAACTCCTCAGGATAATTGGAAGAGCACATTACGTTTTTTTACAGAAAGGGCAACCAGTAACAATCAATATTAGATTCATCACGCCAATAAATTTTAGCAAACACCACTTTTGGAGAATGGAATCATCTTATCATTGAACGTATGTAAATGACCATAATGCTAAATTCTAAACATCCGACAATTGGAACTCTACCATAATATGAAAAAGACGATTGGCAGACAGCTCATGTAAAATATGAACTGAAATACATCTTAAATATTGTGTTCACAGGATATGCATGAAATACAAAGTCAGCACAAGCTCATACCAGAATTTAGGTCATTCAACATGGTTAACATATAAGAACCAAGAATTAGCTGCAGATTTTATCGTTAGACTTGGCCAATAGAACTCAAAACTGAGGATAGCCAAGTTATTAACACAGTCACAATGTTAGGATTAGATTCCCGCTAATAATTGTTAACTCATGTACACAAACTGACAAAAGGTGGCCAACACATACACCAAAAAGGGAAAGACATCATAAGAAAAAAGTTATCCTTACAATAGTATCTAATTTAATTGGATATTCAACTCTGTCAAAGATACATTAAAACTACGATGGAAAGGATACGTTAAAAAACTAGATAAGCATTCAAGACTTCGTGCACAAAGTGTAAAGGCATTTACTATCAAGTATAGCACAAACTAAATCAGAATTGTAGCGCATCTCAAGTCAAGCCAATTAATTCCCTGACTAAAGCTCAAGGCATCAGAGCTTTTAATAGCAATACAAACGTCAATTACTAGCTCAACAATGTCAAAAATAGCACACAAACACTCTATTCATTTGAACTCATATCTCAGGCATAACTAGACAAACATCAGAAAAATAACCATGGAACATTGATATATATTAGTTATCACTGCATGTATTGACATCACAGGGACAAACATCAGAAAAATAACCATGGAACATTGATATGAAATTTTTAGCCTTTGGAACAAAATGCAGAAGGAAAACAAGCAAGCTGGGAATTAATAATCACAGAGAATAAATAAAATGTAAAGCATAGGGTAGTTGGATATAGGATATAATTAGTACACAGAACAAGTTTAGACAATAAAATAGAACTATTCAACTTAATTAAGCAATAAAAACATATACAACACCTAACATTTAAACAAAAAAAGAGATTACTTAAAACCACCACACAATGTATGAAGAGATCAAGGCTGGTTCAAAATAATAATAAAAAGAGACACCATGCACACAAAGTTTCACACACAAATAGAATAACCATACTGCTGTTTAGTTAAACTATTAAGGGCCACTATTCATCAAGTTGTAAAAATCTGCCTTGGAAAGCAGAATAAGCCGGTGGACAATATTTTGCAAATGCATTTCAGAAAACAGAATCAAGGTTTGAAAAACTGAAATTCTAAACAGATATAAAACAAAATAAACCATTATTAGTATACTAGATAAATAAAAAGGAGACATTGCATGATACTTCAATGAAACACATGGACAAGAGAAATAAACGGTTAATGATTGCCCTAGCTTAAATATGATGCCACAAAATAAACCTAATGAAAAAAAATGAAGCTAACAAAGAATGACAGCTGTCTAACAAGAATATGTAAGGGCCACATTAAAATGAAATGAAGTTCCACACATCTAGATATGTTGAACAATGGAAGGAAAAATTTACAAGGTCTTAGTTGAGCTAAACTTTTATCTTTAAAAAAACATAAAATTGATATAACTATATAAAGCATTACACTGAACGAAACAAATAAGCATGCATACCGCATACATATTCACCTTAATTAAAATCAATGAAACCATGTAACTGTGACACATTTTCAATAATATATCTTTTTCTGCTTTATATTATACGAGGGGAAGGGCATTTGCCCATTTGAGTGCATCAATACAGGCAAAAAGATATATATTAGTTGCTCTGTTAGTATAGCACCACCAGCACCAACAGCCAATCCCTTCGGCATTTGGGTGATTAGCAACATTAAATGGGGATACTATGCTCTTATATAAGGTCCTATCTTGCAACTCTTAAAGTGGGAACACTATGCGGAATAAGGAACACAAAAAAAATAAATGCCATGTACCAGACAAATTGTATGAAGAAATAACAAGATTATAATGTCCGGGGAGACGAATAAACAGAAAGTCAGCAGAAAAAAAATTAATGTATGCAGTGATAATGCATGATATACTTCGAAACATATTGCATCATAGTGAGTAGGAACAGAGAGTTTTAAGAGATTCACCTCAATTCAAAAGCCCTGGACATAAGATATAATTTATGACAATTCTCATCTAGCATAATATTTTAAAAAACATCCACATTTCCAGCTTTTATGAACCTAGGCAAACAATATCACTGTAAACTCTCTACCAAGTTAGATGCAATAAATGAGCAACGTACAAAACCATGGACCTTGCAAGACGATCTTAAATTTACTGGAAACATCTTAATACCTGAATGAGGTGGTACATTCAGCAGGCACAAAATTAAAGCAAGAGAACAGCCATAAGAGGTAACCGAAGTTAATTAAATGCTAGAGTATGAAAAGAAATCAGGATATAGGCATAGACGTTGATAATTACAATTTCCAATATCAGAAGGATGCTTAACAAACACAAATTATAAGACGACAAATGACTATACTGGAATGAGCTCACAATCCAGCTAGCTATGGAACAGTAGAAGCCCTAATGTAGAAGATATACTACTAGAGAAACAAACAGCACCAGCAAATTAGGAAATCAGATAGTGCCACAGTTCAGAAAGCAATGATTTGTACTCTGAAGAACCTTGAAAGATAGGGGGCTTTAATGGCACACTTTACACTCAAGCATCGAATTTACTTCTCAGAGCAGGAAAGCAAATTCAGGTCCATAAATTTTCTTGAAACAAATCTTCAAATTAATTTGGCAAAAAATAGTCAAAAGATCCCAGAATCACCTTCACAACCTTATATACTGTTATAAATGGAAACCTGTTCCAACTGCCAAAGGAAGCATCTACCACAGAAACTTTACGATGGACCTTAAGCTACCACATAACCACCTTCATAATAGATTGCCGGAAGTACCCAAACTAACATTGAACTTCTCTGAGAACTATTAACCATGTCTAAATGTTCTGAAAAGCCTGATTTAACCATAAATGAGTAGCAGGGTGGGAAGTAACAACCAGGAGTTCCAAGCAGACAAATTGCCTCCAAATAACATCAATCACTTGCTAGCTATGCTCTGAAAAAAGTAGTACCAATCTTGAATGAAATGGAGAAACCATATTATAGACCAATGACTAATCCTAACCATGACCAGTTCATACCAAAGGCTTCAATTTCTCCGATTTTAATATGTACATATTACGGAAGATAAAGTGGTCGGACAGTCATTTGTAATGAAGAAAACCAACTGCACAATATTAACATATAAAAAAACAAATTGCAATTAGTTACCCCTAAACCAAAGAACAAAGGTTCCAAAAACTAACACCACAAAAAGGAAAATCACACGAAATGTACCTCAAACTGTCAAGCATCCAAGGAAAAGCAAATAATCTGTAGTTCTTGTACTAACATCAAATTAATTCACAGGGGAGGTAGTACAAAAAGTGCTCCTTGAAATTTTCTTGAAAGAAATACTGAAGGCTGAATTCAAACTTCAACTAAGAATTGACAGAGAAGAACACTGATCAACGCCTTCTTACGTCATAAACTTTAGCACAAAGTTTAGATAACACCCAATCATCTTCAAATAATCTGATCAGTATGTCTTGCCGCAATTGAACAAATTAACATCGTGGTGATCTGAAAGCTCTGAACAGACCAAAGGAAAACCATCTCGGTGATTTGAAATAAACAGACCAAAGGAAAACATCTCCGATCATGTTTAAATGTTCTAATACGACTTGACCTTATCATTAAAATTAACAAATCTGAAGGAAAAACGGCAGGATTTCAAGCAGCCGAACTGTCTCTAACTAACAGGCATCACAACCTTGAAAGGAACAGAACAATAATCTTAGGCCAGTGACCAATCCTAACCATGACCATTTCAGAGCACAAACTTCAGTTTATCTAGCCCTGATCATGCCCAAAATATCCACGCTACAGCTTAACCAACCGTCCTGACAAATCCATCTCACCGAACAGAATTGAAGCAAACTAGACCCCAAACCGAACGGATCAATCAGTAGCCAAAACTAGGCCCCAAATCGAACGGATCAAATCGAACGGAGCAAGCAGGCGATCTATCCGGCTAGTTTATGCACCTCATCAATCAAAAACCGGCAACGAACGAGGTGAGATCGAAACTGATTGCTCCTTACCTACCGACTTACCAGCCACCCGCGGTGGAGGGAAGGGGAAGAATAGCCGCGGGGGAAGACGAGAAGGAAGCCACGAACCAATCCACAGCGAAGAGAGGCAAGGGGATTGGGATGCATTTATAGAGCGGAGCGGAGGAGTCGGTGGGCGTCGCCGCCTTATTCTAGTCGCACTCGGAGACCGACAGAGACGGTGTTGGTGGTGGGCCCGGGGAAGTCGAGTCGGTGTGCGGTCTTGAGTTATTCATCTCTTTCTTCTCTTTGGCGCCTTTTCCGTTGCATGGTGGGTAAGAGCACGACGTTCTTATCGCTCTCTTTTTTTTCTTTTTTAAGGACGTTCTTATCGCTTGGCAGATGCAGACACACTTCATCGTCCTAATCGTCAGTTGCGTAATCGTGATTCACTGCGCGTCATGATCCATACTTCCTGCTCCATGGAGCACAGTAAAAATAAATTGTTGGCAAATTTTTCCCAATTGCAATTTTGTTTTCCAACCAAGATAAACCTGTTCGCTCGTGATCAACCCATCAACATTCGGATGGTTGTTGGGTTCATACGAGGTTCCAACCATAGCTAGAAGTGATTTCGTGGTTCATTCCACGAAAATAAATTAAGCACCACAATTACATTCCACGAAGCTAGGCATTACCAAAGTGTAAGCATTTGACGCGAAACATTTCAATGGTCTTCAGAGCTAGAAATACTAGGTCAATGTTCAATGATCTTTGCTGAACATTTCTTCCAAAGTTTTCAACCAGATCACGTACTGCGAGCGCTCCTTCTCAATCAAGTGATGACGAAGTAAACTTGCCAGTTTTGAGCTAACGCCTCTTGCCAGCAGATATCCTTTCAATGCAGCCTGTAACTGTGGATCCAACTCTCTGCAATAAGAAAAGAGAAGCACTGTCATTGATTGCAAATAGTAGAAGGAAACCCTCTACCTTCTTACGTAAAAAAAAAGAGAGAAGAACCAAAGGCTGAAATAGGACCCATGAGCAGAGCAATGTGAAACAGTCTAGAATTTCATGGATAAGCTGTAAAAAAGAACAATATAAACATTATAACTCAGCAAATACAAAACATGCTCACCATTGAGCCAAATACATGTAAGTTTAACTACTGGTGACAATAAAATCCTACCCACAATCCTCATTGCAACAGCAACAACAACATAAACTTTCAATATTAACTAGGCTAGAGTTAAAATTTAATAAGAGTTTCTAATCACGGTTCAGACATATTAATAGCCTTTCAGTTATATACCACTTTTTTAAATTTTTTTTATTATCTCTACGTTAATTTTGATCTAACTATCTTTTCATATTATTATTTTACCGTACATGACCAAACCAGCTCAAGTTATATTAGATAAGCTTTTCTTTAATTCGTGCTACTCATAGTTAATCACATATATTTTCGTTTTAGACTCGATCCATTCTTATATGACCACAAATTTAAAAGTAGCATACGTAATTCTACAACACTCAGCTGTTGAACATGACGTTTTTTTAGCCAATATTCTGTCACATATAACATAGCAGATCTAATTGTATTACAGAGTATGCTAGATGCTTGGCACTACTTCAACCAGTACGCTTTAATTCTATAGCTAATATCTACATCAATATTTTCATCAATCTGTAATAACAATTCTAGATATCGAAAGATGTCTTTCTTAGACATTACTTAGTCTTCTAAACTCACATTTTCTTTCTCATATACGATGGTGTTAAAATCATATATTAAGTATTTAGTCTTAGTTCTATTTACTTTAAAATCTTTAGACTCAAGAGTCTACCGCTATAATTCTAGCTTCCTATTTATTCCTACCTAGCTCTCATTAACTCATCTGTAAAGGGTATACACCAAGAGATATCTCTTTATATATTCTTGTAACCTCATCCGTTACTAAGACAAAGAGGTATGGGCTTAAGTTTGATTTCAATGTAATCATATTTTAATCGAGAAGTAATCTATGTTACCATCATTTATTCAGATACTATTCATATCATTGTTGTATATATTCTTGATAAGAGAGATATAGTTTATTAAAACTACATAACATTTCTTAGTATCTTGTTATAGGACCTCTCAAAGTCAATAAAATCATATGTAGATATTTCTTATGCTTTTTAAACTACTTTATAACTTGTCTTATTAAAAAAATTATTTTTATAGTTGATCTTCCGAGCATGAAACTAAATTGGTTTATACAAATTTGCATCGTTCTTCTTAAACAGTGTTCGATAAATCTCTCTCATAGCTTTATAGTGTGGCTTATCAATTTAATTTCTCGGTAATTACTACAACGTTGGATATCTCCCTTATTCTTATATATTGGTACCAATATACTTCTCCTCCACTTCTCAGGCATTGTGTTTGATTGAAAAATATTGTTGAACAACTTGATTAGTTATACTATAGTTATACCCCAAGACATCTCCACGACTTGATTGGAATACTATTTGGGTCTATCTCCTTACCACATTTCATCCTTTTTAAAACTTTTCTAATATCAGATTCTTGAATCCTCCGTACAAAACTCTTATTGGTGTTATCCGAAAAGTCGTCCAACTGAACAATAGTATCCTCGTTACCACCATTGAACAACTTATCAAAATACCCTTGCCATCTATATCTAATCCCATTCTCTTTCACCAAGAGTTGCTCTTTCTCATACTTAATACAATTAACTTAGTTGAAGTCACTTGTCTTGCTATCACGAGTTCTAGCCATTCTATAAATATCCTTATCTCCTTCTTTTATACTCAGATGCTGATACAGATTCTTAAAAGCCCGCCCCTTTGCCTCACTCACATATCATTTTGTGGTCTTTTTGGCACTTTGTACTTCTCCATGTTATACTCACTTTTATTATGGTACAAGTATTTATAGCATTCTTTTTTCTCCTTAATAGCTCTTTACACATGTTCGTTCCACCACCGTCTTTAATTTCACATCCACTCCCAGTAGTCATTCTAAACACTTTTAAAACAATCTTCCGAATATATGTTGCCATCTTCTCACACATGTTATTTGCATCGTTTTTTTCTTCTAAGAGCTCTCTTCAATAACCCCTTCCTTGAAGACATTTAATATCTCATTTTCCAACTTTTACCGCTTGGTTCTTACAATTTTGATTTGTTTATCCCTACGAGCATGCACCAAAAAAACAAAAGTCGACCACCACCAGTTTAGATTGAGAAACCACACATTTTTTAGCTATCACCTTACACTTTACACATGCTTATTAATCCTCTCTTCTCATAAGAACAAAGTTAATCTGGTTAGAGTGTTAGTCACTACTAAAAGTCACTAAATGAGATTGTCTCTTTCTAAAAAAAGTATTGGCTATCATCAGATCAAGAACTATAGCAAAGTCTAAGATTATCTCTCTTCTGATTCCTACCATCATACCCAAAAACTTTAGATCATTAAGATCCCCTCTTATTAAAAAACTTATTAGTACTTGATAAAATTCTAACCAAGCTATCCAAATCTTCTTAGAAATGTTTCTTAGCACTCTTATCCTGTCCTATTTGAGCGATGTACATATTAATTACGTTTAAGATTATATCAATAATGATAAGTTTGACTAAGATGATCCTATCCCCTTATCTTCTCACTTCCACCACACTATACTTGAGCCTTTTATCAATCATAATTCCTACTCTATTTTTTTTAAAGTTGTCCCTATGTATCAGAGTTTGAAGCTGGTACTGCCTAGCTTCTTCGTTTTCTGACCTTTCCATTTAGCCTCCTGAACGCACAAGATATTTATAATATTTACAAATCTTCTAACCAACCAGCCTCATTGCCTAGAAAAATATAGAACGCAAAGTCCATAACCAATCATATTGCCACGTTATCTATCTGAGATGGCAGGCTCAGTCATTTTGCTAACAACAGAACACCACCTGTAGTGATGAGCCATCAAAACAGTCTCCAAGGTTACATGTAGTGATGTAAGTGGTTGATGATATGCTTACAGCCCACTGATGCTATAAATCTGTGCTACCTCACTTCAAACCAGTCAACACCATGAAATCCGGGAAATAAAAACAAGTTGAAATAAGAATTAATTAAATAGAATAAAAATGTAGAACATTCCTCCTCATCTATGCTTGTACCTCCAAAAAGAGCAACATTGCCCTTATGCTATAAAGCATTTTCAAGTTTCAACTAACAACAAGGCTCTCTTGTTCATTTTGAACTTTGAATAAATGGAGACAAACAGGTGAAGGTTCCAAATTCTAGCATGAGCATACTCATAATATGGCCAAGTATATATGTTTTAACAAATTCAAGTGCATCCAGCCAGCTACATTCATGTTGAACATATGTGGATGTGCTGTTGCAAGTCAACATAACAAATTTCTCTAATAGAAGACACTACATAAATTTTAACTGAGAATTGCAAGCGCTAGCAGCAGGTTTATGAATAATGGAGAACAGGAATACCTCCCCACCTAATTTACCAAAGTTCTTTTTAAAAATCCTCCATCAAGAGGGTAGATAAATAACAAGGGTAGATAACTAGATATTCTAGAAAATGAAGACCCTGTGCCTTAACATGGATCTAATAACAAGGGCATATACTTGGTTCACTGTCAAAACATTACAAGATAACTAACTATTCAACCCTACAGTCTAGATCATAATTAGAGGTACAATTCTTAAAATTCTGACTAGTGATCATACTGTCCCAATTATAAATTTTCTTAACATGTCAAAGGGGGGTTGACAACCATCTAGTAGAAAATTTCCATACAATCAATAGATTATGGGCAAATAAAACATAATAAAGTTTTAGTCTAAGGACACCCAATTACCAGGATACTCAATTGTACGACAATGTGGTTAACAATCAGCACGCTACTACCACAAGAAAAATATAGGTGTTTCTTTTCTTTTGTAGGAATAAAACATAGGTCTATTGAATTTTCCTGTGAGTGGCATAGGCTCTCCTGAAATTGATCATGTTCTAGCTTAAAATAATTGTGCCAAATCAGTAGAACAACATTAGTAAAACGTCACCAAAATGCTTGTTGTTACCAGTTTATGAGCCCACTGACAGAGATTGAAATATCAGGAACGAAGAAACATCACCTGAACTCCGGCCCTTCATACTTGTCTTCTCCAGCGTCGCCAGCAAACGGATGGTAAAAAACAGCATTAACATCATAGTCAGCATCATCATCATCACCTTCATCTGCAAACGCGCGGCAGTCGAACCGCAGCACCGGCTTCACACCAGGCTTGCTGACGAACACCTTCATGAGCGCGACCCTGGGCAGCGGCTCCTCCCCTTGGAACCGCAGCGGCGCGAGCAGCGCCGATACGAGGACCTCCTCGGAAGCATCCCGGCGGCGCAGGAGCACTTCCTGCCCGCGCGGCGCGTCCGACACGGTGGAGAAGTCGGGAATGTCCTGCGAGAACGAAGGGGGGAGTGAGTGAGTCGGTGGCTCTGGATTGGGGATGGGGGCGAGAGCTGTGGGAGGATGCGGTGGTGGGTACCTGCGATTGGATGGACGGGGGAGAGGAGGAAGGGGAGGAAGAGAGCTCATGGGCGATCTCGGCGCCGACGGCCGCCAGGACACCGCCGTCGTTGGCGCCGCGGCGGAGGGCGGACGTGGCCAGGCGGCGCAGCAACATCACGCCGGAATGGAATCGGTAGCGAGAGAACATGGTGAACTCCTCCCGCGGCCCTACAGGCCTGGAAAAGCCGAACCTTGAGGCTTCGTTTTGATGGGCCTCGATCCCTTCCTGTCTACATAGGAAAAAGTCTATTTAGCGTCCCTCTATTATCTCATTTTACTCCCAAAACCGTAAAACTTAATGCTCTCGTTAAAACCGGGGCAATTTGATCTACGTGACATGTTGACTTAATATTTGATCTACCTGGTATATACATGGCGCTTATGATAATTGTAATCAGGAAAAAAAAAGTGGAGCCTACACGTCAGCAGCCCTAGTTCTTCCTCCTCTCGTTCCTCTCTCTACAACCAGCACGCCTCACACTATAACCAACTCGAGGAACAGAGGAGGAGATCGCCGGGCGTTAGGCCTGAGGCGACCGCGGCAGCCGGAAGATGGCGAGGAGCTCGCTGATGCTGAGCGCCGAGCCTGAGGCAGAGGAGGAGCTAGTCGAGGCGAGGGGCGCTGCTCCACAAGACCGTGGAGACAATGGAGGTGGCGATGTGGCGCTGCCTGGGCGGCGGCGGCGGACATTCGGCAAGGGGATCCTAGCGCCAACAATCCGGTGGCCCTGTAGAGCTCAAGCCCGGTTATGGCCTCCGCTTCCTCGCCCCTTGGCCGTCGTTGCCGGTCTTGCTGGGCGGTGGCGAAGCGAGGAGAGGCGGCGGCACCTGATTCGAGCAAACCAAAATCCAGGCTCAAATCCACCCGCCGTCCTCATCGGAGTCATCGAGGGCGTCGCTACCTCCTCTCTTTGAGTATTCGTCAGACTGGCGGCGTTGGGAGTGTTAGATATTATGTGTGCGCGTGTTTATCTTATCATGTAATCCATGGAACGTATGAGATAAGAGGTAGTGATAGAATTGTTTTTCGATCAAGTATGTTATATCCCCTCCTTATCTGTATGCATTTGCAATATAGATGTAATCTCTAGTTGGTTGATAGCCTATATAATACATACACGTAGCCCTATGGGTTATATACCGAAGTTTGAATTTTTTATATGGTGTCAGAGTTTTTTTTATGTATAATATCTAAAAACCTAACATGGAGAGTTCACCCTCTAGTTCATTGCTAGCCATCAACCTTTCGTCTACCAATCTTAGAGAAGCTAGGAAAACATAATTACACGCAATGGTAGGCACAAGTGCTTGCTACCCTACAAGGCACACGTCTAAAAAAATATCATCATCGGTGCCAAGGTCGTATTAGCAACTGACATCGTTGTCAAGAAAGGCGGGAAGGACATTAAGAAATCCAATCCCACCTACGATGAATGGATCGCAACAGATCAATAAGTTCTATGCTATCTGTTTAGGTCATTATCTAAGGAGGTGACAACTCAAGTTGCTTTGGTAAGGATCGTAGCTCAAGCATGGAGAGAGATCGACGATATGTTCTTATCGCAGACATGGGCTCACGTCATCAACATGCTCGCGCTGACAACTACCAAGAAGGGTGCCTCAACGGTAGTTGAATTCATCAGGAAGATGCACACCTTAGGAGATGACATGGCTGCCGCCGGCAAGCCTCTCAGTAATAAATGACATGATCGCCTACATTATCAATGACCTATATGAGGATTTTAATCCCTTTTGTTTCTGCTCTTGTTTCTAGGGTAGAACCCATTATTGTTTCTAAACTATATGCATAGCTTCTAAGCTTTGAAAGCAGGCAAGAGTTACAGAAGAACACCTACTCTACCTCCTCGGCCAACATGGCAAACTGAGGTGGAAACAACAATTGTGAGTACGGCTATGGCCGTGGCAATGGATCTAGACCATGCCTAATGTGTCAAGTCTACTACAAAGTTGGACATGTTGCATCCGACTGCTAACATCGCTTCAAGGAAGATTTTGTCCATGACAAGTAGCTTGTTGCTACCGCCTCTAGCTCCTACGAGATTAATACTAACTAGTACATAGATACCGATACAACAGATCATGTTATAGGAGAGCTCGAGAAGCTACAATCCGTGACAAATAAGGGATTGAGTAAGTTCACACTGCAAGTGGTGCAAGTATGAAGATCAATCATATTAGTCAATCTATTGTTTGAACCCCTAATAAGACACTATATCTGAAAAATGTTTTACATGTTCCAACGGCTAAGAAAAATCTTGTTTCCGCATATTGTCTTGTTTGTGATAACTTGGCCTTCTTAGAACTCCATCTTTACTTCTTTTCTATCAAGGATTTGGCCATAAGGAGAATACTTCTTAAAGAAAGTTGTTGCCAAGGCTTGTACCCACTTCCACTGGTGCCACCATAAGTGTCATTCAAGCAAGCCTTCTATGTTGTTAATCCATCTTTTGAAAGATTGAATAATCGCTTAGGGCAACCTGCCATTTCTATTATTACTAGAGTTATCACTAACAATAAACTTCCATGTTTAGCCCATTTAAATATAGAGTTTGTATGTAGTTGCCTTACTCCAAGTCTATTGTGAGTCTAAATTTTCTTTCAAACTTTGTTTTCCGATGTATAGGGAGTTGCTCCCACCTCCATTAGAGATTATAAATAATATGTTAGTTTTATTAATCATTATAGCATATTTACCTGAATTTCCTTACTTAAATTTAAATATGAGGTTTTCCAAATTTTTTTATGAGTTCCAATCCCTTGCTGAAAAACTCTTTGATAGGAAAATTATCACCATTTAGACTGATTGGGGAGGGTGGGGAGAATATAAAAAACTCCACTCCTTTTTCACAAAAAACCAACATAACCCATTATGTGTCATGTCCTCACACACATTAGCAAAATGGTGCTACCGAATGTAAACACCGTCACATTGTTAAGGTTGGTCTTGCTCTTGTTGCCCATGCAAGCATGCCACTAAAGTTTTGGGATGAGGCCTTCTTAGCAGCTATATATCTTATAAATAAACTTCCTAGCAGGACCATACTTCAATCTACCACCTTGGAACGTTTGTTTCATCAATAGCCTGATTACTCTTTGTTGCATATGTTTGGATGCGCTTATTGGCCTCACCTTCATCCCTATAACAGCCATAAACTCTAACTTCAGTCTAAACAATGTGTGTTTCTTGGCTATAGTAACCTTCACAAGGGGTTTAAGTGTCTTGATGGTGCTTTAGGTTGAGTATATATCTCTAGAGATGTTACCTTTGATGAGACTAATTTTTTGTTTGCTAAACTTTGCCTTAATGCTGACACCACCTTGAGATCATCTCATCATCTTGTGAATCCATTGTCTTTGAATCACAAGGGAGAACATGCAGACAACCATGTGATTGATACTTCTGTGTCTACTAATTTCTCTGATTCAAGTGCTACAGAGAACAATGCAAAAAATGGGGTAGAAATTGAAGAAACAGGCACATATGATAATGTAGCAATGGAGGAAACCATAGGCATGTGCGACGACGTGGATTCATCAGCGGTGTAGATTTCACCAGCCATACAGGAGTAGTAGCAGTAGAGTGAATTACCACCTACCATGCCGACAAGCATGCATGGGAATGCAATAGTGAGCCAATCGCGTACTACTGTATCTGTTCCTTTTCATGCGTTAAAGGCAGAAAATTTACCTTCGGAGGCTAGATTGTCGGTAGATGAGATGATTGAAAAACAAGCTATGGCAACTAGACCAAGAACTCACCTACAGAGCGGGATTCATATATACTTATGGTATAATTAAGTGTAAACATGTAAATTATATAGCTATTGTAGAACCTAGCAACTTATAGGAAGCCTTTAGTAATAAAAATTGGAAAGAAGAAATGGATCTTGAATATGATGCATTAATAAGAAATAAAACTTGGCATCTAGTTCCACCTTCAGCTAGAAGAAATGTCATAGACTATAAATAGGTATACAAAGTTAAAAGAAAATCAAAATCAGATGGAAGTTTGGATAGGTATAAGGCTCGCCTAGTTGTAAAATGGTTCAAACAGAGATATGCCATAGACTATGAAGATACTTTTAGTCTTATAGTAAGAGTAGATACTATTAGAATTATTTTGTCTATAGCTATTTCCAGGGGATGGAGTCTTCGTCAATTAGATGTGCAAAATGCATTTCTTTATGGTGTTTTAAAAGAAGCGGTCTATATAAGACAACCACCTAGATATGAAACTAAATCTCAACCAAACTATATATTTAAGCTAAATAAAGCTCTCTATGGTCTAAAATAGGCTCTAAGGGCATGGTACTCTAGACTTAGCATAAAGTTATGTGAGCTTGGGTTTCAAGCATCAAAAGCTGACAAGTCCTTGTTCTTCTATAATAGGGGATCTATCACAGTTTTTGTGCTAATCCATGTAGATGATATTATTGTTGTGAGTTCGACACAGGAATCAACTTCAACTTTGTTTTAGGATCTTAAGAAGGAGTTTGCACTAAAGGATTTGAAAGATCTATACTACTTCCTTGGAATAGAGGTAAATAATGTACATGATGATATTTAATTGTCACAACAAAAATATGCTTATGAGATAGACCAATTAGTACACCTTTTCTACTAGTGTAAAACTATCAGCTCATAAAGGGTCAGTGTTAGGAGAAAAGAGAAATATTCTTGGTGCTTTAAAGTGTCTAACTCTAACTCGACTAGATATTGCTTTCTCAGTTAATAAGTAATAAGGTATGCAAGTTTTTATATTTAACCAATCCAGTTCATTAAACAAAAGTTAACCAAATATTAAGGTATTTAAAGTATACTCTTGATCTTGGATTAAAGATTGGTAGATCACCGTCCATTTTAGTTAGTGCGTATTTGGATGCAAATTGTGCAGACAATATAGATGACAGAATATCAATCGGAGGATTTGTTGTCTTCTTGTGATCAAATTTGGTGTCATGGAGTGCTCATAAACAATCATTATTATCTCTCTCAATCACATAGTCAGAATATAAAGTAGTGGCTAATACTATTGCTAAAGTTATGTGGTTACATACTTTACTTCGAGAACTTAGCATTGCAAGTCCAAAGACAGTGTGATTATGGTGTGATAATTTACAACTAAATATTTTTTTCTCAAATCTTGTATTTCATGTGAGAACTGAAGTTGGCTTTTATTTTGTTAGAGAACAATTACTACAGAAGCTTTTGGAAATATAATTTATTTCTTTCTAGGATTAAATTGCAGATGGTCTTACAAAACCTACGACAGAGAAGCAGTTGAAGAATCTCATGCACAATTTAACCCTTGAATGGTTCATAGTGATGGAGGTTGTTAGATAATATGCGTGTAGAGTGTTTATCTTTTCATGTAATCTAATCTTTGTAAAGCATGGCATGAGATAAGGAGGAGTAGTCATAGAGTTGTTTCTCTTACAAGGATTATATATGTTATCTCTCCTCCTTATCTGTATATGTATACAGTTGCAACACCGATGTTGGCTAGTTGATAGTAATACATAACACATACATGTGGCCCTACGTCGGAAGCGTCCTCCCTTCGCCGCCTGGATAGGGCCATTTTTCTCATCCGCGCCGATGTATCGGGTAGTGAAGCGCTCACAGGAGCTATGGTTCCCTACTGCCGTAGGGCTCAAGGCGTCGGGAGGAAGAAGCCACCGTCGCTTACTGTCGTCATTGCTTGGGTTAGAGCTTCGTGCCTATGCTTTTTGTCTCTATCCGGGGGTAGAGGCTGGTGACGATCTTGTCGATGTGCCGATGTCCCAGCAGATCTAGATGATCTATGACGTAGACCTCTTATCAACAGTGGCGCAGCGCGTAGGGATGGGAATTGTTGGCACCGACACTACCATGGTGTCAAAGCTCGAGCTCACCTATCTAATTCTGTCTTTTTTTATTTTTTAAGTAAATTTTGTAAAATTAGGTGTATTATCGTTCAAACCGTATAAAATCATAAGGGTTTTAATACGTGGCGTTTAAAAATTTATAATTTTACATGTAATTTTATAAGACAAACAAACCATATCCAACATTAGACTTGTCTGGTTTTACGGCCGAGAGAGAGAAATTAAACTCGGATGATAGCTGAGTGTGGTTAATTAAACTTTTTTTTGTCTATGTACCAGAAATTTATTTCAAATTTACAGGCTTCCAAATAACTAGGCCTTAAGGTCATCCTGAGCCCAAGAATTGATATTGAAAAAAAAGTTTGTTTGGCTTTCTTTAGCTGAATTTAATTTACCTCTCTTAATAAAAAACTAAATATATCGTCTATTAACTATTAAAATTAATTAGCTTTCAAGATATCTATCTGAAACGTTCACCTATTTTTTATCTTATGGCACTACGATCAATAAAAACAAAAAAATAGGTTAGATCCTCGCGTTAGTCAGATGAAAAAAAAAGAAGGAAAAAGCAGAGACACGTGAGCTCGAGGAGCACACGCTTCTCCGCAAGCAGAGGCAGAATGGTGGGCTGAGCTTGAGCGATGGTGGCAGCAGGCGGCGGTGGCTTCTTCATCCCGGCAGGTCGCCCGGGAGAGCGCCCCGTGACCAGCGGCGGTGGGGAACCGCAGCTCCGGCTAGCGCAGCGCCATCCCGATACAAAGGGGCACCGGTGGCGGCAGAAGAAGAGGAAGACGAGGCCGCCGAGGGTCGCCGTCGCCGGGAGGACGGACGCTCCCCAAGAGGCAACGGGCGAATCCGGCGGGCGCGGCTATTGCAGCGTCTTGGCCGGCCTCGGCGCTCGCGAATCCGGCGTTGCAGTGGCTCGAGAGGAAGGAGGAGAACGGAGTCGACGCCCCCATCTCCGCTGCGCTGACCAGCTCTCCCCGGGCTGCCGTCGCCGTGCTCGATGACCAGCAGCATAGGAGGCGGCGGCGGCCGGTCCACCTTCGCCACCTCTTCTGCGTCGCCACCAGCGTCGTGCGCTCCTCGTCTAGGCTCGGCAGGGCGGCAGCGACAGGTCCACCTCCGCCATGCCCCACGTCACCGCCTCCTCCGGCAGCAACTCGCGCATCCGGGCTCGACGGCGCTCGGCGTTGGGTCAGCTCAAGCCGGCGACTAGATCTTGAGCAGAAGAGGAGCTCGGGGTCCGGCGAGCTCCCATCCTTTTCCCTTTCTTCGGCAGGGCGACGGGAGTCCGGCGAGCCGCGTAGGGTCGCGAGCCCGGTGGACGGAAGAGCAGGACGGTGGCGCCCTCGAAGCCCCGCCAAGCCGCCCGACTGCTCCGTCCCCGCCAGCCGTCTTCACCGAGCTCTCACCGCCTTCGGGATCCCAGGGGGCCAACGCCTGGCGCAGACCGCCGCCGGTTACCGACCCCGTTGTCTCCGTCGCAGGTGCACCGCTGTGCACAGGAGAGAGGAAAAAGAGAGGATAGAGAGGGAGAGGTGGAGGCGCCACGTCGGATGTGGGTCTCACTGTTATTTTTTTAAATTTTTTTTTCTGGCTATAATACTGTGTAGACGCCAATAAAATTCGGATCAGCATGCCATCCATGTGAGGCAGGATGAAACGGTAGAGAAGAGAAAACAAACGATTTTAATATTTGAGGAAGTTTCTATATTTAATTTTGTGATTAAGGGAGTAAAATTAGTTGAAAGAGATCAAATATACTCTTTTTTTCACTTTTTATCCGAGTTCACTCTAAAATGTAGGTCCGGTGGGCTTCCTATCTGGGCTCCTTCTAACTACTAACAGAGTAATTAACGCCGGTCATTAACAAAGCAATTAACGGTAGTGCTTTGGGATCTGTGTTTCTTTGTTTCCGGAAAACATAGAAGCACTTTTCGTGTGGACTTTATTTTCTCTGTAAAATCAAATTTCGCATTCCAAACAGGACCTTGACGACGAGAACCTTTTTGACGGAGCTGATTGTGGCTTGCCTCGTCTTGTGTTCAACGCACCCATATCTGGACTGGTTCTGGGCTCTGGTTTGCGGATTTGGACGGTAACAGCAACAGCTTTTTGCCGCTTTGCCCAACCGTCGATGTCCCTCCACCAATCACCAATCCCACCGTTCGGTTTTCCGTGGTGTCCGCTGCCTGAAGGAGTTGGTTGCTGTCGTATTCTCCTTGGTCATCCTCCATTAAAGAGGACGGAGATAGCAAGGCTGCGTACCCTACAGAGTAGAGCAGACGCCGACGAGAGGGAGACATCATCTGACATAGCCTGGCCCTCCCTGTACTGTTTATTCCTGAATCCTGATCCCCGCTAGGCAGTTGCAGGTGGAGGACTGGAGTGGAGGTGGTGCGCAATCGAGGCCGAGTTAAAAATTGCAACCGTCTCCCCTTTCGATCTCCCATTCCCTCCACTTTGATCGCGTAGAGTAGCAGTAGTGGAGTTCTAGTCTAGAGACTGCATCGGCGTGGTCGGCCGTCCGCCGGCGAGATGGACAAACTGCTGGACAAGTACCTGGAGGAGCACTTCTACCTGCCGCCCAAGAACCCCTCCGAGGAGGCGCAGCGCCGATGGCGGAAAGCCGTCGGCAAGATCGTCAAGAACCCCTCCCGCCGCTTCCGCTGGGTGCCCGACCTCGACCGCCGCAGCGAAGCCAGAGCCAAGGTCCTCTCCATCCAGGTATCCCCTCTCCGCCCTCACTCTCACCCCGCTGTTCATTTCAAGGCCTCACGCTTGCTCTATCTGACGATCTCTCCCTCTGTTGCATCTCATCGTGAGTCGATTTGCCTGGCAAGAACAACATTTAATTAAAAAAAAACTGCTTTGTGTGTTCATTGTTAAGTGCATGTTCAGTAACCGTTGTTGGTCTTGTCTTGCCATCAGATCGCGAGTTCATCACACATACACTTTCATGTTTCTACACGTTTGGTTCCGTTCATTGGTTCACCACTGCCAAACAATTGACACACAAAATCAGGGTATTTATGCTATTGCTGCATAGTACTGGGTCAGTACGTCCACACCTAAGTGGAGATCATTTGCTCTTTTTCCATATACATGTTTATAACATGTGTCTGGGCCTGGTTGTCATTCACTGGAGGTGTGGCAAATGAGCAAACGCCACTCAACTATGGGACAAAGGATCAATTTTTTCTGTTTATTGTGGACGAAAAGACCGACTATCCGAGCAATGCTGACTTCGACCCTCAAGGAAGCTTCCGCGAAGCAACCTTGCAAGAGTCCAAAAATGATGTTAAAGGACAAATATGTCACCTATCACATCGATTCTGTTAGTAATTATCTCCAT
This sequence comes from Oryza coarctata, assembly GCA_030770085.1. Lineage (NCBI taxonomy): Eukaryota > Viridiplantae > Streptophyta > Magnoliopsida > Poales > Poaceae > Oryza > Oryza coarctata. The sequence goes on from CM061483.1 coordinate 1,086,967, forward strand.
CTGTCAGTCTTTGCAAATCTAAGATCATTGTTTAACAAAGTCTCTCACATGGAGTAGTCCTATTGATTTCAACTTTTCTTGTCTCCATGTGAAAATAATAATAAAAAATCTTGTTTGTTGGAAAGGAGAATCCAAGATTGTCTTGAGACTCGATTCAGGGATTTGTTCTACATTACTATGCGCTATATATATTTTTTAGTTATATACGCTAAGTGCTCTAGGTTTAGTGGGTAGAGTGGGCCGATGCCTATTTCTGACTTCTGACTTCTGAGCTACCCTTTCTCATGTTATTGCCATCACAGAAAAGTCCCCCTATTTTTCTGTTCAGTCATTTGAGTCCTCTATCTTAAGTTTCATTGGGGACCTTCTTGTTTTAGGATAATGCTAGTCAACGATGCATACTCACTTGCTAAGTAGAATAATAGTTGTTAATGAGGATCAGTTGCTGCTAATCCTTATCAGTTGCTGCATTACATAGTATGTGATTTTATCTTATGACTACAAGAAAATAGCTGTAACATTATATATAAACAGTAAAAATGTTTCCATTTTTTTCTGTTTGCTTTCCCAGGAAAAGATTTGGGTTGCCATCTATGTGCAGAAGGCTGCAATCCTTTTTACCGATGGTATGGAATAACTTTTTGTGTCACGTTCATTTTGTTGCATCGTCCACTTTGTGTGACTTGATTTACTCTCAATGTTTTAAAAAGGTGTCAACAAGAAAGAGTACAAACTAACAGAGGATATTATTAAAGCTGGATTTTCCATTAATCCAGATGAACTAGCATTGATCACAAGCAAGCATGATTCAAATGCTTTAAAGATGCATGGTAGGGTAGATGGGATATCTAAAAAAGTTCGTTCAACATTTGATCGTGGCATATATTCTGGTGACTTAGATACAAGACAAAACATATATGGCATCAACCGTTATGCAGAAAAGCCTTCAAGAAGTTTCTGGATGTTTGTTTGGGATGCATTGCAGGACATGACCCTTATCATTCTTATGGTATGTGCGTTGCTATCTGCTATATTTGGTCTGGCATCAGAGGGTTGGCCAAAGGGCATGTATGATGGCTTGGGAATAATACTCAGCATTTTCTTGGTTGTGATAGTTACTGCTGTTAGTGACTATAAGCAGTCACTCCAGTTTAAGGAGCTAGACAATGAAAAGAAAAGGATATTTATCAATGTGACCAGAGATGGCCGTCGACAGAAGATCTCTATATATGACCTGGTAGTTGGTGATATTGTTCATCTGTCGATTGGAGATCAAGTGCCTGCTGATGGACTGTATGTACATGGATACTCCCTTTTGATTGATGAGTCCAGTTTATCTGGTGAGAGTGAACCAGTGTATGTTTCTGAAGATAAGCCATTCATCATGGCGGGAACTAAAGTGCAAGATGGATCTGCTAAGATGATAGTAACTGCTGTTGGTATGCGCACTGAATGGGGAAAGTTGATGAGCACATTGAGTGAGGGAGGAGAGGATGAGACACCACTGCAGGTTAAGCTAAATGGAGTTGCGACCATTATAGGAAAGATTGGTCTGGTATTTGCTGTATTAACATTTTTAGTTCTGCTTGTTAGATTCCTTATTGAAAAAGGCATGACTGTTGGTCTGCTGAAATGGTATTCTACTGATGCATTGACGGTAGTAAACTACTTTGCAACAGCGGTCACTATTATAGTTGTTGCTGTACCTGAAGGTTTGCCCTTGGCTGTTACTTTGAGTCTTGCATTTGCAATGAAAAAGTTAATGAATGATAAAGCACTTGTTAGACATCTTTCAGCATGTGAAACAATGGGATCTGCTGGTACCATCTGCACAGATAAAACTGGAACTCTGACAACTAACCATATGGTCGTTGACAAAATATGGATAGCTGAGGTTTCAAAGTCAGTTACGGGTAACAATAATTTGGAAGATCTTAGTTCTATGGTTTCTTCAAGCACATTGAGTCTGCTTTTACAGGGCATATTTGAGAATACTAGTGCTGAGGTGGTCAAGGAAAAGGATGGTAAACAAACTCTCTTAGGAACTCCAACAGAAAGAGCAATATTAGAATACGGCTTGAGTTTGGAAGGGGATCGTGATGCTGACTATAGGACCTGCACCAAGGTTAAGGTTGAGCCTTTCAATTCAGTCAAGAAGAAAATGGCAGTGCTGGTTTCATTACCTAGTGGCACATCCATATGGTTCTGCAAAGGTGCATCAGAAATTATTTTGCAGATGTGTGACATGGTGATTGATGGTGATGGAAATGGTACTCCCTTATCAGAGGCTCGGAGAAAAGAAATCTTAGATACTATCAACTCTTTTGCTTCAGACGCTTTAAGGACTTTGTGCCTGGCATATAAGGAAATGGATGAGATTGACAACGATGCAGATAGTCCAACAGGTGGTTTTACTCTATTAGCCATTTTTGGTATCAAGGATCCTGTGCGCCCTGGAGTTAAGGATGCTGTTAAGACCTGCATGTCTGCTGGTATCACTGTGAGAATGGTAACTGGTGATAATATCAATACAGCTAAAGCTATAGCCAAAGAGTGTGGAATATTGACTGATGGTGGTGTAGCAATAGAAGGACCAGATTTCCATAGAAGGAGTCCAGAAGAGATGAGGGAACTAATACCTAACATTCAGGTTCATAATGCTTTCCTCAGTCTATGGATTTATGAAAGTCTTGAACGAACTTTATATCTGTAAAAAAATTGCAGGTCATGGCCCGTTCTTTACCATTGGATAAACATACACTCGTGACAAACTTGCGAGGTATGTTTCATGAGGTGGTTTCTGTGACAGGTGATGGTACAAATGATGCTCCTGCATTACACGAAGCAGATATTGGGCTTGCTATGGGCATTGCGGGAACAGAGGTACTGTTTCCCTATGCAATTCAAATCTTATGGATGTAACATCAGTATAAAATTTTAAGAAATCATACATTTAAGATGAATGTGTAGATACTCAATTCCATTATCTAAAAAAATGTAGATATTCATTCTGACTGAAATAAGTTGACATAAGCCATCTGGTTATTTTGTATTTTCTCTTTCATCTGCTGAAATGGGCAATTCATCTTGCATTTGTCCAGGTTGCCAAGGAGAGTGCAGATGTCATAGTACTTGATGACAATTTCACAACTATAATAAATGTCGCGAGATGGGGTCGTGCGGTTTACATTAACATCCAAAAGTTTGTGCAGTTTCAGTTGACTGTCAATATTGTTGCTTTAGTAATCAATTTCGTTTCAGCATGCATCACAGGTGGGAGCAATATTATAAGTGGCTTATGTATTTCATCTGACGCTATGTATTTCCTAAGTGGCTCTCCATGATCTCGACATAGTACTATCCTTTTTGTGTATGGCACTCTCACCACCTTTGGCAGCATCTACTAATTCAGAAGTTAATTTGATGTTCTATTCTTCCAATGCAGGGAATGCCCCTCTCACTGCTGTGCAGCTGTTGTGGGTCAATATGATTATGGATACATTGGGAGCTTTAGCACTAGCAACTGAGCCCCCGAACGATGAGATGATGAAGAGGCCACCTGTCGGGAGAGGGGAAAGTTTCATTACCAAGGTCATGTGGAGAAATATCATGGGCCAAAGTTTATATCAGTTAGTCGTCCTTGGAACTCTCATGTTTGGTGGGGAAAGGCTTCTGAACATCAAGGGTGCAGATTCCAAATCCATCATAAATACACTAATTTTCAACACCTTCGTGTTTTGTCAGGTTAGTGCATTATGGAACATTGTAACCATGCAACTTACACAAAACCCTCGCATCAACTGGATTTTTTGGCCTTAAGGCCTGCTCTGATGCTGAGGTCATTCCAAAGTCTGCCATGACATGTTCTTGGTCCCAGCTTATATTTCCATTATCAGGCTTCAGACTCCTGAACTATAGAGTTATCTCTTTAAAAAAAAAATCAATGAACTAATAGAGTTATAAGCACATTATATAGGTGTACTGCTTGCCTATTTGTGCTAGCAAAGTGTATTTCTTCTTCTAATGATGATATTCTGGCAATGATGTTGCACCAGGTATTCAATGAAATAAACAGCAGAGAAATGCAGAAGATCAATGTTTTCCGTGGCATCATTAGCAATGGGATATTCATCGCAGTCATAGCTTGTACTTTAGCATTTCAAGTGGTGATCATAGAATTTCTTGGCACTTTTGCCAGCACTGTTCCACTCAATCGGCAGCATTGGCTGGTAAGCGTCGGCATTGGGTCCGTCACTCTGATTGTTGGTGTCATCTTGAAGTGCATACCAGTTGGGTCAGGCGAAAATTCTGCAAACCCAAATGGTTACATGCCACTTGCCAATGGTCCTGATGACATATAGCTGAAGAGTAAATCCCTAATAAACAGCATTATAATCCAGGGTGCACAATGGTAGCCAGCTGACCAGATCATTTCACTTGTTTTGTAATACACAAACCAACCACTGGCTTTGTTCAATTCTGCCAGACTGCACTATATTGTCATGTAATTGTTACATCACACGTTACTGACGTGCATCCTTTTACCACCTGGCTTTCAATTTTTTTTTAAAAAAACTTTTTTTTGTCAGTGGCTTCATATAATTATTATGACGGTTGATGACTATTAAAGGTTGTGCAACAAGTTATTGTGATTTGAATTTAGATAATCTTGTGCTGCCGTATGTACCAATTGAAACCGATTGAGAAGTAAGATCAAGGTCCAGCCGGAAGGCCCAGAACTTAAATTTTATAAAAGAGGGTGCGTAAAGAACTCAAGTATCTGAACAGAACAATCTACAATGTCAGCCTGTACATAACTACGTCAACAACGAATCATCAGATTCTGATAATGCATGCTCTTCCATCATCTGAAAAAAAAAAGAGAATCATCAAATGGCAAACCTAACATCAATGATCACTAGTCAATGCTATGCTTGCTACTATTGTGCTGAACTCGACTAAGGCAGCTTTCGTTTTGGACAGGTTATAAACTTCTCCCACGCTTTTTAAATTGTTAAATAGTATGTTTTTAAAAAATAAAAAATCGTTTTAAAAAATCATATTATTTTTAAATAGTATTTAATTAATCATATATTAATTGGGTGCACAATTTTACAAGTCGGAATTAGATTCCCAACCCCTAACCTAACTCCATTGGGATTGGGATCATCGGCGCCGTCGTCGTCGAACAAACTGCTCCAGAAATTCATCATCCATCGCCACGTCATCTTCTTTGTGTGATTCTTGTCTCACCTCCTCGTTAGAGTCAACACCATGGGCGTTCATTGGGGCAAACCGGGTCATCTCCCCGTTACTACTCTGCATTGCCAATGGCATCTCTCCCTCTTGTCTCACCTCCTCATTAGAGCAAACACCGTGGCCGTACATAGGATTTGGAGCGAACCAAGTCATGTCCCCGTTGCTATGGCATCTGTGCCTTTGTCCCGATGCCACCGTCGCCGTAGCAGACGTAAACCAGCTCCCCCTCTGCATTGATGGCGAAGTCGCCGAAGCCGTCGTCGTAAGCCTCTGGCTTGATGGCAACGTGGCCGTAGCCGCCGTCGCAGTGGAGGGCATTGCGCGAGCCATCCGACGTGTGCGTCGTCGGTCAGTAGTACGTCGTGGCGGTGGTCGCTTGGGACGTCTCGCCGCCAGCGCCGGCGTTCGAGCATCCGGCCTCGGGCTGTAGCGGCTCCGGCGCCGGCGCGTCGTAGACTGTGGCTTCTTGCGGGAACCCATGCTGCTCACGGCGGGGTCTCTTGGACCCGAGGACCACGTCGGTTTCTTGGCGTTCCTCCTCGTCGGACTCCGGCGCCGGCGCCTCCTTCGCCCTCGGCGAGAGGTACACCTTGCAGATGACCATGATGCCCTCGTCGGTGGTGGCCGCCGGCAGGTTGCTCGCTATCTCCTCCATGAGCCAATCCGTCTTCTTGTTGCCGGGGGCACGGTACTCGGACGCCTGCCGGTCGCCGCAGCCGTCGATGACCCGCCGCCTCTGCGAGTTGTGCCAGGTGCCGCCGCCCTCGACGCAGCGGTTGATACGGCCGGCAGCGCCGGCGCCGCCCCTGCCCCCCTTCCACTTAGCGACGGTGAGGAAGTACCATTTGTCATCGTGGCCGTACGGCTTGTGCTCCTCCGTGAGCTTCGCAGGGTCGGAGCCGTAGACGTCGGCTCGCAGGACGATGTTGCTGAGCTCCTCGATCGACCGGCCGACGATCCAGTGATTGAGGTAGTCGCGGATGAGCTCCTCCGGGGTCGGCAAGAAGCGGTATCCCGAGCGCACCTTCACGTACGGGCCCTCCGGCGTCTTATCATCTTGCGCCATTGATCCTCGTCCGTCCTTGGTGCGTTTCAAACTAGGTTTCGCGCGCTCACGATCGAATTGTGTCGCAGTAAAAGCCTGAAAGGCAAGCACGCTAGGTGTCAAATTTATTCGGCTTAAGTTGTTCCGAGTTCGAATCGGAGATTACGCGCCGTTTGGCTCCAGGCGTGTGCGAGGAAGCACGACTCGGCTCAGTCGATTTGCTCGATCCCCTCCCTGGTCTGCATCTATCGCCTGCGGCCGCCGCCCCTCTTGTCCCACAAATCTTCAGCGCGCCGGCGAAGCGGTTGTTGGATATCAGCAGCTGCGACAAGTTCCGTACAGCGCCGGAGAACCAATGATAGGAGAACGTACTTGCCGTCGACCAAGGATAAAGCGGTGAAGATTCAATGGCCGTACTCCGTAGGAGAATAGATAGGGGGAAAAAAAATCTTGTATGTTATCATTAATGATATAGCTGTCTAATTTGAGCTGTTTTTGAGCGTTTCATTTACTTCCTTGAACAGAAACAGTACTGTTAACTTGGAATCAGTACGAAAATCCTCAGGTCCAGATCGAAAAAGCGTCCGGCATTGCCCGAGCTCTGCCGGTATCAGGGCAGTGAGCTCGTTGTTCAGCACGAGAAGCTGCTCGAGCTTCCTCGTGCTTCACAGTGTTGCCAGAATTGCGCTGGAGATTCGGTTTTTTTTTTTGGATGGGTTACCGGGGCGAAATGTCCACCTGAATATATTACGCCAAACATACAGGACAAGCTTTAGCTGTGCAAGCACATGTGTCCTCGTGGAGGATAGCATAGAATACACTAGGAGATACAAGGAAGAGAGAACATATAGCGCCACAACCTCCCCAAAGGGCACAAAAGACAAAAAGATAAAAAAAAAGATGCTTGACGTTTTCCACTGTAAGATCATGGAGACAAACACCAAAACAGAAATAATGGTAGAACCGAACTTGATGACATTCACTTCACATGCAGTTTGAGGTTGACTAAGGCCACCGTATCAAGCCATAAGAGTTTGGCTTCATTATATTGTTATTTGAATCAATGTCTACTAGTGCCCTTTGGTGGATGGAATGTTCTCGAGGGAGAGAAGCCACCGAAGGTTGCAACCATAGGCCACCTGCACCAGGTCATCTTCAATTAGGCTAAACCAAAATGCTAGCCCATTCAACACCTATTGACACCCTTAGAGGGATAGAAAGCACCAAAGGAGGGAGGGTCACTGAATGTTGCGACTAGAGATACCCAAGCAAAGAGAATGAAAGGCAAGGCAAGGAACATGACAAAAGCTAAGAAGGCAGGAGGACGCAATCTCACTGATGAAAGAAAAAATCAATAGTGGTGGAAGAGAAGAGCATGGATTAGAGGTCATAACTACCAAATAAAAAGCCTAGGATACCGACCGACCTACAAACCCACAATATCGATCAATGAGCATGCTAAAAAAGTAGATGCTGAGGAGGGGACAAGGGGCATGAAACTAATGGCGAATGACGGAGGACCAACATTCTCGTGGTATATGACAGGATCAAGACAAGGTTGATAAGGCCAGACTAAGAACTATGGTTGTATTGACTCTAAACATAGAAGCATGTCAACAACTGTGGTTGTATTGACTCTAAACATTGAAGCATGTCAGCATTGGCACTAATTTGAAAAACAACAAAATAAAGGAAGGGATGGAGTGGATGATACCTTAAGGCGGAGGAGAAGTAGGACAGGAAGGAGAGGAAGACACAGCGAGACAACATCGTGGGACAACCAAGATGGAGGACTAAAAGCGATGAAGAAAGAACTGCATGTGATGCCTTCAGGAAGGGGGTGATGTCAAAACCAACACTGCCATCGCATATTGAAATGAGATTTTCACCTAAATCCCCAAAGCATTAAGGAAACAGGAGGTGCAAATGATGCACCTCTAGGGAGGGAGATTATGCCTGAGGGACATTCATCACCGCTGGCCCGGCTTTGAGCGGGGTGAAGCTTTCACCTAGCACACACCTTACCCACTTTGAAGAGGGCTTCTGCTAGACATATCACTAGACATGGAGCTGCTAGGAGAGCAGCACAAAACACCATCCCTGTTGACTCTGCTAGCCGATGCTAAGGATGCTGACACTCAAGGAGTGCCTGATGCAACTGTCGTCGCTATCGAGCACCTTCATGAACAGATCCATTCATAGCTTTTCAACAACACCAGATCCATTCTCGGGCTCTAAACCTACTCGCCCGAGTGGTTGCATCCTCGCCACTCACCACCTACCACGGCATTAGAAGCAGCTGCAAACATTTCCGACACCATTAGCAGCGTCTGACATCACCCCTGACATCCACAACCCTGTCATGCCTAGTTGACCAACTGTCCAAGCTTCTAGATTTGACCAAAGCAGAGAGAGGTAAGGCTAAGAGAAAAAAAAAGAAGAGGTGGTTGGGGAAGGTGGGGGATGGATGGTGGAGGAAGGCGCTGGCAACGACAGAAGGGGAGTGTTGCTGTCGATGGTGAGGTGGTCGACAGAGAGGGCTTGGGGGTTTTGGGTGTGTTGCCTCCCGGGTTGCCCGTGGAGAGCGACACGGGAGTCCTCTCGTTGGAGATACGCTTGTCCAGCAAGTCCAATAACTCAATCGAGCAGATTATTCCTCCCGAACTCTAGTAGCAACTCCTCGACCAGCCAATTGATGAATGCCTTAGGTCATTTAGCATTACTGCATCACCTAGCATCGCTTCCATGTGTTTGGTTAGCCCGTTCTGGTAGAGGTGTAGGCTCTCTAGTCTCGACGTGAGGAACACTGTAGAAGGCGGCTGATATGGTAGGGGACCAGAGAGGGTTCCTTAATGGGCATGTGTTCGTGTGGCCCATCTAACTATGAATGCAAAACGACAAATAAAGCCCATGTGTGGCCCACCCACCTTATGTCACTAGCCCATAGCCCACTGTCAACCTTATCTCATCCTACTACCTTACTATGCCATGCCCTTCCACACACGAGAATGTAGGCACTAGCTAGCTGTGTTTTCACTCCAGTTTAGTACTCCACTATTTAATGATGACGAGAATGATGAGCATAAAATATGCCTGCTTCCATATCTGCTTGTCAGGCTAGGAAGTGCTAGCACCATAAAACCCAGCTTTAGGGGGCAAGGTGGTGCTGTGGGTTGAAGTAGGAATGCATCGTGAGTTCTCGGGAGTGACGGCCTTGCAGCGGCATGCGCAACAGTTGTTGGAGTAGTCAAAGGCACCCGATGATAAGCTTCCCTTGAGGGGCCATTGGTAGGCCTTGTCTGAAACACCAGACATTCAATTACATATCATATACAACGTTGCTTGGAGGTTTACTTCACTCGTAGACCGAGCGACTGCTCTAGCTCACCACCACCTTTTTCTACTAGTAGTTTATGCAGTTTATTTTGGTCACGTCTTTAGATATCTATCGGACAAAAATACAGTTTTTTTACCACATCTTCAGACATCTATTTGAACAAAAATGAACCCAACACCATGTCGGGAGTAGTATTTCACCCCTCAAGGAGACTAAGAGGAGGGTGATGCCCCAATGTTAACGGCAAGGGAAGCTCGTTGTTGGAGTTGTTATAAGGTGGTGATAAATCCGGTAACAGATGGAGGACAATAATGACATGGGTTGCAAGGGGAGGTCAAGGGTGTGAAGTGGTTAAGAGGCGATGGGAGGTGGTGGTGGATTGGATAGTGGGAGCCACCAGAGATAGAGGATGGTGGTGCGAGGGCACCGATGAGGCAGACAACGGTGAAGTGGATTTGCGTGATGGGAGAGGAAGAAATCACTTGGGTGATGTTTTTTTAAAAAAATCAGATATTGACTTTTTATGTGATTTATTTGGCCACATAGTTGAAAATGTAGTTTATTGGGCAAAAATGAGCTCAATACTAACATTTCCTAATTAGCAGTTTATTTGTCAGAACTCTGCACCACCAAAAGTGTAATTTTTCATGTGGCAACCATATGTTTACTTACAAGTGGGGCTGGATTATCGTGACAAACCATAAAAAACCAAACAAATTTATTTAAAAAATAAATTATTTTTAAATTTATTTAAATTTGATGTGTTACCATGACCTTATCATTATCATACCCCAACGGCCCTAGCGCCGGTATTAGAAACCCTAGTGGCTACACGCAAAACAAAAGATAGGCTACCCACAAAGCACAATCTGTTCAAAAGGAACACTGTCAATTCATCAATCTGTGAGATACGCAATCTAGACCTGGAAGACGCTACTCATTTTTTTGTTTCCGTTGCCCTTTTGCAATGGAATTCTGCGCTGCAATTCAAGTTCACCCAAAAATCACCCCGACTGAAGAACTACACCAGCTACAAGCCTACAACCGACTACTCGAGCGCCATCAAAGCAATTCGAAGCCTTCATTTCGCGGCCTCGCTCCCTGTAAGACGGCTATTACAACGATGCATCGAAGGCGCAACTTTGTGGGCGGAACGACTCGAGCCCAGAGATCAATATGTAGTGTCAATTCGAAGGAGTCATTACATCATTTTCAGAGCAATCCTTAGATGCATGAGCATCGTGCATTGTAACATGCCTGTTCGGCGAAGCACTTGTATCATTTAAGTCCACACAATAAACCCAGTTTAAAACAAGTCGATGGACAGAAGTTACCGAACCGTTTCAATAAAATGGGCATGTCGTCCTGAAAGGTCGACTCTGTGGTGCACTACCATTCTATGCAATGAGAAATGGGAGTACGGTCAACAAGAAAGCCTCGTAAGTAAAAATCGCGGAGCCAGAGTAGGCTGTCTTTTTCCTTGAACTTCTCAGTCAGACCCTGTAAAATTGTTGAAACAAACGAATGTTAACACACTCAAAACAGAACATTGTGCTAGGACTTAACAGCGTTTGTGATTGCATTACCTTAACTGTGAGGCAGCATCTGCAAAGGTACAGAGTTAGGATTTTAATATAGGCCGAATTGGAATTATAGAAGACATCAGCATTTTAAACTATCCAATATTGACTATCAGGTTAGTTTTGCATCAGAAAACGAGGGGAAGTGGAAAGCCCAGTTGGTGCATACAATATTTATTAGTTATTGCCTCAAAATATGGAAGAAGCATTTTTAACAACAATATTTAACAGGAAATGTTGTCTTTAACCAGGCCCTACATCTTCAAGACTAATTTTCTGTCAATAAATGTTGAGTAGTTTTTTTTTGTTAACAAATAAGGCTGAAACTAATTTGAACTAGACCCTGCAAAAATTAGCTTATAAACTATATAAACATAAACTAACCAAGTTTTAGAAGTTTCAATACGTTAATAGCTTGAATAGTTACTACGGAAGAAATCAGCGAAACATAATTGAAGGAATCGTCTTACTCAATGAAGTTGTCATATTCAATGGCTTTGTTCTTGCCCCCAGTCTTGTCAAATTTAGACACAAGCAAGTCTAGCACAGTTGGAGAAACTGAATATCCCAGACTGAGAAGAGCATCACGCAATTCTGTTGCATCAATTTTACCACTTCGGTCGCGATCAAACCTCTCAAAAATTCCCTGCACAATAGAAGCAGAAAATGCACATATTCAGTTTCAACAATTAACTTCATTAGTTGCACCACATAGATAATAGGACAATTGAAGCTGTAGTATCTCACCCTCCAATTCTGAAGGCTGTAAAACACAGAGGTAAATTCCTTGGGCCCTGAAAGGATCAAAGACACAAACTCAATGTGGCTTACGGGGAAAAACAATAATGTAGGAAATACTTAAGTTCAATAAATAGCAACGAACAATCCACTATTTTGTTAGATTTGGTGCATTTTACAGAGCCAAAATTCCAGATACCAGTTCAGTAGCTGAAAGCCTGAAATATAGTAGCGCTGATTTCAGAGCATACACTGCTCAAACAATTCAAATCTCATAACTCAATCTCTACACAGAAAACAGATGCCAAAGGAATAGGACAGCTGGCATGCATTGAAGTTTCAAACATCTAGTTTTCAGTTTAGCAGTAATTTGAAATTTTTGAATCAAACTGAATAACAAAACTAAGTATACCGGCAAACATGTATAAACCATGTGCGACGTTCCATGTCCTTTTACTGGAGTAAACCCAGTTTTTTTTTCTAGACAACAAACCAGAAGAACTTACAAGTTACAATTCATTGTGCAAATAAACTAGTAGTATATGTGTCTATGCTGTACCGAAGTAGACCACAACATGATAACCACACAAGATGAGCTGGGATTGTCCACAACTCTATTGAAAGGATTAGGAATGGATGCAATTTGATAAACTTAATTAAAAATGCATTCCAACACTAAAAGTAAACTCCAGCTTAAACAAGTAACCACTATATGGTGATATGGTCGTCCCACCACGTTCCCCCGTCTTCTTACCAAGCGACAATGACTACACCCGTGGCAGTTCCGTTTGTACGTCCCTGACTGCTTGACCCATGTACGCATCGCGGAAAGTAGCATACCCGCACGGCAATACCGTGGGCAGCTCGATAATCCCGCGAAGCCGCACGTGCTAATCGCGTGCCATTGGTCAACGACGCATCGCCCGAAACACAAGCACCATTACGCATGCCACTGAGCTTGACCAGAACAACGCGCACGATAGCCTCCATGGCACATCACAGATCACACTAACGCCGGCCATCCCCACCATAGAGGCTAGAACGATTCGCGGAGAAGACGAGGAAGGATGGCTTACCAATCTTGCGGACGTTGGTGTTGGTGAAGTGGTACATGAGGAGGTGGACGGTGCGGAGGCTGAAGCCCTGGTTGTACCCGGACAGCACGGACTGCAGATCCTTGTCGTCGATCATCCCGCTGCCGTCGCGGTCCGCCGCCTGGAAGCACGCCACCACGTTCGGGTCCGTCCCCGGCGGGAAAGCCGACGGCACCAGCGACGCGAACGGGCTGCCGTACCCGCCGGGCGCCCCGTAGGGAGCGCCGTACGGCAGAGTGGTGGGCGGGGGGCCGTAGTAAGGGGCGGAAGCGGAGGCCTTGCCTTCCTTGGGGGGTTTGTCGCCGTAGGGAGGGGCGGAGGGGGCGGGGGAGGAGCCGTAGGGCGGTGGCGGGGCCGTAGGGGTAGCCGGAGCCGGGGTTTGGCGGGTAGCCGGCCATGGGAGAAGGCGGGGGTACAGAGGAGCGGAGGTGGCGATGCGGAGAATTGGGGAATCGTCTAGTCAGCCAGTACGGGGTTTACATTCATGAGGGTGACGTGGGAGGTAGGTATGGTTGTTGCTAGTTGAAGATGTGGACACGTCTCGTCACGCGTGAGTTGTGAAACACCGGAACGTGTCACGTCTCTTCGGATCGAAGGAGGAAGAAAGTGCCCTAGCACCGCCGGCGATTGACGTGCTTGCGAGCACCGAGCAGTCTCCCGAGGAGTAGCAGGAATGGCGACCGTGGTGAGGGCATGCATGCCGCTCCCCACCCCTCCTGCCCCCCGCCGCTCCCTCCACGGACGCGCATGGGCAGAGGAGGTCCTCCAGCGCCCGCGTGCTCGTGCTTGCGTCGGCGGCTCCACCGCCACCGCCACCGCGCTCTCCAAGCTGCGCCCCGACCTCAACTTCTACATGCCTCCTTGGCTCATGTTTATATACCTGCTCCGCATCAGTTCTGTTTCCCGCCACCAAATTTAATTGGCTCGGTTTAATTATGTTCGACTGTAGCAATTTCTTCCAAATGACCAATGGACAAGGCACTGCACATTTGTAGTTTACTAATTTCTTCTGAAAAAATGTGGACTTGTCCATTCGATGTTTGATCGTGCTCAATCATGCAAGTGTATCTTCTGTATTTCAAGAGTCTGTAACCTTGACTGCCTAGTTCCCATATGTACAATAGAACGATTGTGCCTATTTTCTTAGTAGAACGTTCATTTATCAGTGTTTGATTTTACCAGGGAGAAAGGTCATTCTTTGGCATCTAAACTTGGGGGCCAATCTGAGCTTGTGCATGCTGCTAGAAGTGAAGATGCTGGTGAACCTGAAAGATTAAGGTTAGGAGTTATTTATTTTCTGGAAAATAGAGATCAAACAAGTCAAAAAGTATGGATTGTGTTGTTGTGTTCGATTTTCCACACGTCTAGCCATGTACCCAGGGGCGGAGCTTCATTAGGGCCAACATGGGTCATGGCCTCTTCAATATTTGCTCATTTGCTATATAAAATACTTGATTTACTCTTATGTTTTGTTAGATTTTGTATGAAATGGCCCCTCTTACTTGTATAATTCATCTTTGCATGCTAATGGCCCTCCCTATAAGGTGGTTCAAGCTCCACCACTGCATGTACCCAATCTCACGATGTTTCTCATCATAAGTTTTTTTTCCCTCCTAATATAGGTTTTTCTAATCATCTCGAACGTATATGCAATTTATGAAGTTTGTTATTATTATTTGTATTCATCAGAATCTATGTTCTGTTGCTAAACCCCTTATAGATTCTTTTACTATACCTCAGGTTCTGGTGGTGCTCGGCCAACAATATTGACAACAAGTTTTCTGCATCTCGCAGAGGATGTAATTGCATATAACAGAGGTACTTTTGACTTGTTTATTAGTGCACTTATATGATGAAAATCTGAATTTCGCTCTTATTACAAATTCAGGAGAAGAAATAAAATTGAAGCCCTACAGTGGAGCTCTCAGCATTGATTTTGGAAAGGGGGTCAGGAAGAAAGATGTTTACTTGCTGTAAGAACTTCCAAGAATTAGTTACATTTTCAGATCTTATAAAATTTACGATAAGGAAAACCAATTTATTTAGATCTGAGAACGGAAGCTAACAAATTTCATATTATGCAAATAATTCCAGGAATTTGCCCAAAGTGAAGAGTGCTTACAAGATTTTAGGTGTGCCAATTGTCAGTGCTCGCTTTGGTACTGCTCCTTTCTTCTGGAATTGGGGAATGCAGGCTTTTGCAAACTTTTTGCCTGTCGTATGTCTTGCTCCTCAAATTATGCATTATCAAGTTACTTCTTTCAAACCCAACCAGCGCTATTAGTATTCTAGTACTAGTAATCAAAGAAAATATAAGTTTTAAGCAACCAATAACTTCGATTATTATTATTTTTTGCAGCTTGAGATATCAACTAATTCTTTCTGTATTACTGTTAAATCAACATAGTTTGCTTGTAATGTGATAAAATCTTGAAAAGGTGATAATATTAAACTGATGATTTGATTCTAACTTGGAGTATACCTAACTTCAACTTGATCCTTTTCAGGAGTTCTTAAGGGATAAAAGTAATGTTCTAAAATTGGTTGAAACTATTGACCCTTTTGTTCGAGCCATTGATGGCACCGCAGGAGAGCGTGTCTCCATGAGAGTAAGTATTTAATTCGTAACTGTTGTTTTCAAAAGTACTAGTTCCATTCAAGCTATTTCCGCAGTTAACCGACGGCTACTTTTTGATCAAAATTATTTTGTTGGTGCAGGTAGACTTAGATTGCTCAAATGGACAGAATACTATTGGATTATTTTCTCATAGAAAGCTATCTGTGTAAGTACAAACTTCTGCACAAGCAATTGACCGTTCTCGAGATCCATTACCTATTTGACACACTATTTACCATGTTAGTCATCAACTATCAAATTTTTTTAAAAGCAAATATCAACATCGACTGTAGGTCTGTAGGAAGATTCGCATTATTTTTGTCCAGATCAGACATCAGTTTCAAAAACTTACATGTTGTGCTTGAGATTTTCCTTTATTCAAAAACAGATTTATGTGAAAACCGCCTAGTATGTGCTTATTTAAAGCTGAGAGTATGTACTTAGATTTATTAATTTTTCCTTGACACTTGAAATGATGCAGTTTTTGTAGAAAAAGTTATGCCCGCAACTCAGAACTCACAACCCTAAATCCATGAATTATACTCACAATTTGGGCAATCTTACAGTGTTTGGTTTTAGAAGTTCTAGCATACTTCACAGTTTTAACTTTTAAGAAGCAGCAAAATTATTTAGTGCGGAGAAAGCACTTATGGTGTGATGTGTAATAGAGTTATAGGTATATGACTCTTGAAATCATGGTGCATACGAATATTACGCGTAAGTGAATTTTTAATAAGAATTTAATAAGATCAGTGATGTGCCATTAGTTTCTATCTCTTTGAGTGTGTGTTAGAACGTAAGTAATGTGCTGCTGATTCCTATCTCTTTAAACGTGTGTTAAGAGGCGTATTTGTACGTGTGTGAGTGTGGTAAGTGTGTAGTAATGTGCGTGCGTGTGCGTCTGTTGTGTGATCGTAAAAATGAATATTTTGTGTGATACTATGTGCATTGCATCTTAGCATTTATTTGATTGGATTTTCTGATCCGTGGGCTATGCAATAGCAGCATTTGTTTTAGCAGTTCTTGAGGGCAGCACACAACCAGGCGTTTGGTTTCCAGAAGAGGTTAGTGGTGCTCAAATGGGAGTACAAGACAATACAATAATTGGCATAATATATTCTTTTACTTTCTAAAATCGTCTGTTTTATTCATAATGCAGCCAGAGGGAGTAGCAATTGAATCAAGGAAGCTGCTCCTTGAGCGAGCATCTCAAGGAACAACGAACTTCGTGATGAACAAGTGATGCCCTCTCTGCTCAATTTCAGCAATCATATAGTAAGCTAATAATCAATATTTTGTATGCTAGCTAACACAATAATGCAAATTTGGATTGACAGGCCTTCCTGGATGATAGAGACTGATCCGAAGGAAGTCGGCCTGGGAATATATGTGTGAGGAAAACAGTTTGCTTGACTCCCTATATAGAAGTTCACAGCTCTACCCTAATTTTGCCAGTCAAATGTTAGACCAATTACAAAGTTCTAGGGTTCTAGGGTATGAGTAACAAAGCAATTAGCAACAAATAGGACAAGGCGATGAGCAAGCAGCATATCCATGTTCAACAAGACACCTCTGTCTCTTTATTA
This sequence comes from Oryza coarctata, assembly GCA_030770085.1. Lineage (NCBI taxonomy): Eukaryota > Viridiplantae > Streptophyta > Magnoliopsida > Poales > Poaceae > Oryza > Oryza coarctata. Next base: position 1,104,223 of record CM061483.1, read on the forward strand.
GTCACCCTGTTTTGGACATGGCTGCAAATAATAGAACTAGTTTTTAACGCTGTAAGAGAACGGAGTGGATGAATGAACGAATTGAAGCACATCGTACAACCAAAATCAGGGTCAGAGCTGTGGAAGAAGCATCCTTAATGCCTGTAAAAACTAATTTGAAATTCGGAAAATTCTCCTGTCTTAACAGAAATGAACTGTGGAATGTCGTTAAAAAAAAGAAGACATCTCTAAAAATTCCTTACATTCCTATCCAGCATTACCGAATCATTCGAAATGCCTTGTCCGTGGCATTTGAGGCGTTGGTTCTCTCAACGTAGCAGCGGTACAACCGCATGCTTCTCCTTGCCCCTTTGGGCATCGACTTGTACAGCTTGTGGCTGGATCACAGCGCTGCCGCAAAAGGAGGGCGCCTTCCAAGTTTAGACTTGAAAGTAGAGTGCATATGCGTATTTCAATGCTCTGGTATGTGCCTGTCTACAAATTTCCATGTACTATTTAAAAGCAATGATCAATGAAAGCTAAATAATATTTGTGGGGTAAACCATTAACTTTTGTGTTGCACAGATTGCTGAGATTAAGATAGCGCATGCTTATGTAAGCTAGATAGGGCTGATGATCCCTCTCAAAAAAAAAAAGGGCTGATGATAACTCGTTAGCATTTTAATTGGCGTTACCAACTTTACATTGCAACTCTGACAAACATTCACTAGTCCGACAATGGTGGTCATCGTACTGCAGCTCTTGTTCAACAATGATCTGAATTCTACATCACCATTGATGTTGCAGGAAACAGCCTGTCCAGTAGGGTATAAATCCCTCCACCCAGTAGAAATGCGCCACTACCAAGCAAATGTTAGTGCAAGGCATTAATCCAAAAAGGAAAGAAAGCAGTTTTTTTTTTAAAAAAAGGGATGGACGATTACTATTTCATACTAATATTAATTGCGACATGTCAGTTTTTTAAAGCAATTTACAGACCAAGAAACTCTCAAGATCCAGGCAGAACAAAGAAGAGGATACCTGATTGGGTTTATCCATGCAGAGTATCTTCTGAACGAAAGCAAACTCTACCGAAAACAAATAACTTATCAGGCATTAAAAAAAGAATGAACAGGTGTGGTTATTCTATTCTAGGATTCGTCCTTTAAATTGTTAGTCAAGTCCACGGGCCATTCAAAGTTCCAATTTTGTTAGTATTATCTAGTCTATAATTTATATTTAACAAATGTGTACATCAGACAACTTTTATACCTGCAGTGCGCCCGCAAAAGAAGCTGCAATGAGAAGCGGTGCAACATAACCAGTCGTATATGTCAATAACAAACTTCCCCCAACAATTGGATCCTGGCAGAAAAAGAAAACACTGGAGTTGTAATGCTGAGTGAAAGGACTTCATCACAATTTCAGAAAATAAATAAGCACAGCTAAGCATATATATAGTCCATGCCAACAATTATGAGGACAGATTAACAAAGCTTGATAAGGCAAGTGCAACATAGATTAGACATATCAATATTACTGCATCACATATATGTGATTTACTAGTGATTAACAACACCATGGTAAAAGTTCAAAACATTTTTACTATTTTGAGATTGGAGCAGCAGTAATAAAATATTAATGCAACATAGGTATCCTCCTGTAGTTATGTCTTGTTATACGTACTCTTGAAGTGGCAACATATCCCAGAAGGGTAGCAAGAACAGGTGTACTGCAAGGTGATGCTGCTAATGCAAATGTAAGTCCAGCAAGGTATGCTTGTACACCTATCAGGAAAAACCCAGGGATTATTTACTATAATTCAAAATAAGAAACATAATGAACCATGAAGTACTTTGGTATGAAATAGAAAATGATATCAGAAAGCATTACTGGAAGGAAAGTTAGCTGCAGCGGCTCGAGGGTCATAATTGCTAAAAAATGAGGGAAGCTGTAGGTCAACTACCTGTAAAATACAAGATAACCAGAGTAGAACAGTTTATGCCAGTGTGCTAATATCTAATATTGCAGGAGCAATAGCAGTAGAAACATTTCACTGAATGGGTTCATTCTAAAAAAAACATTTCACTGAAATGAATTACCACTGTGACCAGATTTTAGAATTATTTATAGAAGGAACAAGCATTAATTCATCTCATTATTGATTTGGTGTGGCAACAAATTTGGGGGAAAGAAATTAATTAACATTCTCCAGTGTATTAGTTTTCACATTGAATTGTGATTTACCTCAAGAAGGTTCAATCCCATGATGATTGCTAACCCCGAAGCAGCCACTGGGAGTCCTTGTCCTACCTGTCCATAGGCCTTTCCAGCAAAAGAGGCAGCGACACCAAGGATGGCTAAGGTTGTTGCCAGTCCTAATGAAAAAGCAATTGAATTTCCAACAACCTACTAGACAGCACACAAATACCTCAAATTACATCAGGAGCACACATATATGGAGGTATATGTTGTAAATGGATGTTACTACATATCGGTTTTTGGGTATATATATTCCATTTAATTTCTTTAAGTTTTGCTATGTAATACATAATAAAATATACCTCAGATTTATCTTTTCCAGAGCCAAAAGCGCCTGAAAGATTTTTTAAAGAATGTATCACATCAGTGTCATCGTGATAACCAATCCTGGGGAATAAAACAAACCATTATAAAAGGTATCCACTATACCTATATATCCTAGAGTCAATGGTAGAACACTGAGTGTACAAGGAGACAAACTAGTTACAAGTCCAGCACCAAAAATTACGGCCAAGCTGGACAACAGAAAAAAAATGTCAGAGAAAAGATGGACATGAGCATAAACACTGAAAGAAACAAAGTAAGCGGATTCTTTCTAAAGGCAATTGACTGAGGGAGGAAAAAAAGCTGACCTAGTGAAACTGAGAGCAGACAGCTGATCCTGAACAGCCTCATTGGCTTGCTGCCCTGCTGAATATAGCAAATTTCCAAACCAATCTCCAATGCTAATGTCAGCCAAAGCAAGCCCCGATGATCCTAACTGTTCAGAATAAGATGTTATGCAGGAATTAGCTATATGCCATCACAATGGAACCCAAAGGAATATATCCATGTTCATGTTTGCAAGGGCAAGCAAAAAGCAACAATCCGAATTATGCACAGATAGTACCCGAGGACTTGGTGAAAGTGCATACATGGTGGTTGCTCTTTCCTACTAGAGATAACTACACTGTTGACTACAATTCATGAATTATTTCTACACAGTACAGTTTGACATGCTAATCATAGTGTAATCACAACTTGACACAAGCATCGGTGCATCACTAACTCATTGATCAGCAAGAAGGGAACAACAAATTTGAAGGGAAGTAGTGCTCCCTCACCAGAGAATCCCCAAGCTCGGTAGCATTTGCAGCGCCAGCAGCAACCAAACTCCCCACTGTGACCCAGAAACACCATTTACGTCAGAGCCATTTCGTCAAACAGATAGAGAGCGATAAACACACGCAGGAAACAGTGAACACTCTACCAGCTACGGTTGCCAGCAGCATGGGGCGCCGTCTGAGGAGCGAGCACCTCGCCGCCGCCTCCAATTTAGCTCCACGAATCGCTGCCTTGGAAACCGAGCTCGCGCGCACGCAGAGCTCACCCAAATACACCCCCGTACCAGGGGACGAGGAGGTGGAGGGTTTGGAAGCAGCAGCTTGTACCGGGAGGCAGCGGCAGCAGGTGCTCGCGCTACTAACGGGACGCGCGGCCATGGCGACGCAGAGCATGGAGGAGCGGATGGAGCGGAGGATACCGGCGAAGAGGGATAAGACGCCGCTGGGTTAAGGGGACACGAAGACCGCACGCCCGAGCAGCACGAGGACTCGAGGAGACAAACCCTCGATGGGCCGGGTCCACGTGTCAGTGTGAAGCCTAGCGAACGCATGCAGGCAAGCAGCTGTTCGTTCCTTTCTTTTGGCTTCTTCTAGGCTAGTCGCTCTTTCCGGCAAGCCGTCGGCTCGGCTCGTGCTCATCTCGCTGTATGCGAAGCGGCGGTGCCCAATCTCACAGTGCGGGTGTGGCGTGACAACTAGTCCCATAGCGAGCTAATATTCTCGTTGCCAGAAGATTCTGCCGTCGAGAGCAATAGAGCCATCGGTGAATTATTTTGAGCTGGATGCTCTCTTCTCTTCCTGCTTTCGGCGATGAGGAATTGAAACTGCCATCGACCATGACATAAAAGGGCCCACCATGACCACCCTCTGCCTCCCCCTCCTCCTTATTACGGTATGGATGATTGATTAGTTGCTCGTATCCCATTGTCTCCTATGGATTGGATTGCGTCTTTTCATATGATTTGATTAAGTTCAGATGATGATTTGTTAGGGAAGATTTAAGTTGGAAATTTTTCAGGTCTAGACATATGGTACTTTTTTGTTGGCTAATGATTTTTCTATGATTAAATTTTACAATGGACTATCTCTTTTGACTTAAGTTTTACATTGGATCGAATCTAACTCAAATTTTTCACTTAACACCATGTATTTTTACTTGCACTTTGGACTAGGGTGGTGTTTTGGGCCACTCTACTAGCTTTGGTCCATCCATGGAAGCAAGCAACAGCTTTCCTTCTTCATCAGCGCCGGAAGTTCTTGACCCCATTGGAGTTGCTGCAAAGTTAAGGATGAAGAGGATAGGGTCGCAAAAGGCTAGGGAGAAGGGGGACATGGAGGCTAGAGCATGTGTGTCTGTCAGAGATGGGTATGTAGTGAGCTCCATGCATCACGACCAAGTGTGAGTCTGTGTGGGGAGAAAATAACAGCTCTAGGGCAATTCATCAAGGTGGTGAGAGAAAGTTAATCTCCCATTGACTAGAATTTGATAAGAGATTGAGAAGAGGTCAGCGATGGTGATGGTTGGACTGTAGTCGTGGAGATATCAATGACAGCGATGGCGACTGTTGAGTCGCATACATGGAGATGTCATCGATAGCGGCTGGATCATGGATACGGAGATGTTAGGATGGTGGCATTGATGGTGAGAGGAGTGACCGAGAGGACGATGGTTAGGCTAGCTCTTGCTTGCTTGCTCGTGGATGGACCGGCCAAAATAGCATACCTTGTCCAAAGCACAATCAAATGGAAAAACATGTGGTGTTAAGTGAAAAAATTGAGTTAGACTTAGTCCAATGTGAAACTTAGGTAAAAAGAGATAGCCCAAAGTAAAATTTACTCTTTTCCTATGGATTGGAATTCAAGGAATGCACATTGATACCATTTTATTTCTAACCATGCTAATAATGCCACAACTGTTATAGATGGTGGGTTGTCCTATGTAATACAGTTAGTTCAAGTTTATAATCAGAGTTACTATTGCAACTTACCTCTAGCATTAGGCTTATTGTTGGTCTAGTTTATCTTATCATTTGAAAATGTGGTGACTTAGAAAATGCTAATTTTATTTGACTACCAAGTACCAATTTTATAGTTTGTGCTAGTGCTAGAATGGTATTGCAATTAGCCAACTACTTATGTGCAAACTTTGTGAATAAAAGCATGTTATTTGATCCAATCGCAGTCAGTGTTGTCTGTTCTGATAAGAATATGTAACAAAAGCAATGATGATGTACTTCTTGATTAGGATATTCTTCGCTTCCCGCCAAAATAATATGTAATGGTCTAATGGAAATAGTGATAATTTAGGATGGTCTTTGCTTCCTACCAAAATTGAAAACACCACCTCTCCTTATCCACTAGAATAAATATAAATGTTGAAACATAATCAAGGTGCACTACAGCTATATTTAAATCTCACTAGGTGCCAACCTACCATCTAGCACGTATCTACCATTCAGGCTAATTATTGCTAAATAGGTACTAGACACCATCATGTTACCCCATCACCCACCTAATATCTTTTTGAAAACTGCTAAATTTGGTAATTGTCCTATCTTATCTCATAATTACATGGGGTTCCAAATCACCTGGATCTTAATATGGTATGGCTAGGGGCCTATGAAATGAAAGGTGGGGCTATGTTAATATGATCATACAAGTTATTTTTCTAAAATTACGATAATCATAGGAGCTTTAAATTAGTAAAAACCACAGTAACACTGATGCAAAAAAGGGGCAATGATGCTTATGCTAAAGAAGGTTTGTCTTTTAAGGATGGCAAGGATAAGAGGTTAAGGAAATCATCCTTCATAATGAGCATTGCTTTTAATTAGATATATTATAGTCATACTTAATAGAGAAAGAAAACAAAGTACTCTACTTACTGCACATGTCTTAAAAAAATGAGGGGTTGTTGGCTATCCATGACTTATTATATGACCATAACTATAGTTTTTTCTCAAGTAATCTATAATATGCTTAAGGGAACATTATTAATTGCTATTAAAAATAGACATAGATAACTGATGTGGTCATAAAAGGTGCAGTCGTGTGGCAATAAAAGAGCATCCTTAGAAATTAGAAGGAATGCTAGTGCTTTAGGATTAAACCCTTTTATCTAGTATACTTTGAATGATTCTTCTGTTTAGTATGTTACGAAATTATTTCCCATACTTTTAGAAGGATGCTGACATTTTAGGATTTGACCCTTCCAAAATTAGTAGACGATGTCTAAATTTGTATGGTAGCATTAAGCAATCTAGTGAAAAATTATCTTGTATATGTTATTTGTTTGTATAAACATTTTATCTCCCTACATTATTATACTACTACAATGAATCCGATATTGCTTTATTTGCGGGACACAACTGCCACCCAATTCCATTATGGAAAGGGAATTTTGCATTTATGTTGGTGGTATTTCTTAGCAAAGGTTCTACAAAGACAAGAAATATGTCTCAATGTATAAGAACATAGAGCAATAGGATGACTCAGAAGCCTTTGATAATTTTAAGATTACAAAGACTAGATTTTAGGTTAATTAGTATGGTCAACCTTAAAACATACCTTTGCTAGACTTTGATATGTATATTAACAAGGTTGATCACAATTTTAAGATGGACCCTAAGTTGGTCATTGCCCTGAATACGGTATAGCTACCATTTGAGAGGATAATGAGTTACTCCCAACTGATGGATGGGCAACACTGATCTAAATAATTTGTCATCAGAAATAGTCTTGAAACTATAACATCTATGTAGAAAAGCTAGCTGAAGTTAACAAGTGGGAGGAAAATTCAACATCCAACTTGAGCTGATGATAAAATCATAGATCTTGGAATTGAGTCGAGTAAAAATCGCTCTGGTTGGGATAGTGCCTTGGCGGATTCTAGTTGGGGCAATTGGAGTAGTAATAATAATCATTATTCATAAAATAGTAGGGATAGCTTCAATGGAGTATACAGTAACAGTAATAGATACTGGGACCCAAGCAGCATATCTAGAAGGAAAAGGAGTATTGATGGATACATCCAGCAAATAAACAACAAATAGAAAAACCAGACTAAGGGCTATGAAAGAAATAGATGGTGAGACCATTAAGGAAAGAGTAGTGAATGGTTTCTATTGATAATAGTGTAAATGACTACACAATTGAATTTGACCTCAGAGTTAGTTGTGTGCAAGATTGGACTAGAAATGAATCCTTGTGATCTTTTATCAGTAGTTAGCGATAGTTGGCTGTTCAAACAATGATACATGTAAATGAGATGTTTTGAGTTTTTCCTTGTTAGTCTGGAAAGTTAGTTTCATGTTCTTTGTTGACACATGATGTTTTTGGGTAATGAAAGCAAGAGTGATGTCATTTTGTTGTAAAGGTGCTACTTCTTTTTTTCATTCAAGCTCCATAAATATAATGATAAATTGATTATTCTTGCCCAGTGCTAATAAAAGATAGATGACAAGTGTTCCACACATTCTCACACATAAACATAAACTCACACACACTTTCACATAGGCTTTCTAACTAGCTGAAAGAGTCTCGAATAGATTGATGATCAATTTCGCAAGCTAAAAGCAGAAACTATAGAGTACAAACCGCAAGTTGCAAAGACTCTAAACCAAAACCAAACTGATAAAATGAACAGGATACATGCATCCTGCCTCACAGTCTCACAACCATGCCTGCTCGAGGCTTTGGCCGCTAACACTCATGACGAAGTCGATCCGGTTAATTGGTGTCTTCATCCTTACCATTACAAAGAGTGTGAGTTTTCCATCACTGATGAGCGACAAGCTTTGAAATAATGTCCTTGAGCGTCACCACCTCCGTCTCTGCTTTATTGGCGACATTAGCTTCGTCACGTACTTAACTTCGTCTGAAACTACAATACATGACGCACTGATGAGCGTCAACCTTAAATAGTGCAACGAAGAAGCATCCACTTTTTAGAAAGGAGAACTAGTTTCCTGTCGTGATCTCAGTAGGAGATCCAAAACTCAAGTTGAGGCAGCGCTGCACGTCGATCGACGAGGATATTACCGGTGCTAGCGAGTGTCTTAGAACACATCATTGCCCACTGGCTGCCAGGTTGTGCCAGTGGCGGTGGGATCTTTCCCTGCAGAGGCTACTTTGCAAAATCAAAATCTCCAAGAATTTTTATGAGAAATTAACGGTCCGAAAAGGGGTCTTTTGCAAAGAAACAGCGATCGTACATAAGAGCTTTTGTGAAAACAATACTCTCTTCATCCGGAGTCCATTTACTCGCAGCGAGACCAAGAAGGAGAAAAACGAGCCACGGTCCATTTACTCTACGGCGCAGATACGATTCTTTTCCTTGGCTTTGCGCGCGATTCTTTGCCCAGCGTATTTTATTGCATGCGAACCGATTGGTCTAGCCTTGCGTGCAAAATAATAAGCCAACATGTAAAAGCAATAACTGCATGCAAACTAACAAGCTAGAAGGCTTATACGCTGATCAAATCTAAATATTTATTTTTCTTAAATGCGATGATCAAACGTGAACGAAGAGGGAGTACTTAGTTCTTCTACCAATCTAGATAAAAATAGTCGGAGATGATATCATTTCTACACAAACGGTTTTAGTAAGGTTTAAAATTTTCTATATTAATAAATTTAACTACTTAGTGATGAATTGAATACAACGCTGACAAAAATTAGAAACAGTTGAAAACAAAAGGAAGCAGTCTATCGAAAATTCCCGTCACCGTTTTCACTCAACATATGTGCTTAGTCATAGCGATCCAAACCGGGGTGGTTTGCAAAAGGTAAGATCGATCGTTCGATACCATTGGTGGCTTATCAGAAAATAGTAGGGGCTTTGTGAAAATAATATCCCGAATCAAGGACTCATCTGTAAACCTTGTGTGACCAATGAGATATTGGCCATTGGATCTATGATCGACGGCCCATCGGATGACCCTCTGGCCGGGGCCCCGCCGCCTCGTCAACAAATCCGGCCGGCTCTCTTCCAGACGTTTCCAGTCTCCGTCCTCCCCGTCTCTTCTCACCCTCCCTCGCCTTTGCGCGGCTCTGCTCCGGTAGGGTTTTATCCGACGATCTCTCCCCTCTCTCTCGCTCGGTGAGTATGGTCGAGGTGGAGGAGGTCGGGAGAAAGATGCAGGCGCAGATGCGCCTCAACCAGGCGGCGGCGGATGAGGAGGACGCCGACCTCCCGCTCCCCGCCCTCTTCGACAAGGCGTCCCACCTCCACTCCCTCGCCTCCAGCTCCTCCCTCGACCAGGTTTTCCTTCGATTACCCCTTCTCATCGTGCCCATCAACCCTCCCGTGCGATTTTGGTGCGAGCGCTTACTGCGTCTGCGTGCTTGGTTTGGTCTGGGAGCAGGAAGGGATCCGCAAAGGGGTCGACCTGCTGCGGCGCTGCGACGAGATGGTCAGCAAGCTCGGACTCTTCTCCTCCAACGAGACCAAGGACGACGTCTCCACCGCCAACCTCAAATACTTACTCGTATGCCCTTTCCCCACCAAGCAGCGTTTACCTCCATTTCTCTATTGCATCTGCAAGTGTGGCTAAATCTGTGATTGCGGTTGATTTTCGTCAGGTACCGTACTACCTTGGGGAGATGACAGAAAAGTTAGCTCAGGAGGACCGGATCCCAGTTCTTAAGGCGTCACAGGACCATTTGAAGGTTAGCAGTTTGTCCTATCACATTTAGTTGATTTGGTGCATATTTATAATGTTCTTCATAGGGCTCTTAATTTAGCACTTTGTCATCACTATACATGTTTTTCATGTTTTAATCACTCCTTGGTTATTCAGGAATTCATTTCTATCTGTGAAGCATTGGAGCTTATTCCAGAGGATGAGCTTGAATTATCTAGGCTAAAGCAACCTGATACTATGGCAAATCGAAGAGCACAGAAGGTGAGCTTTGGCAAATTTTTTTTTCTCTAATATGTTAAAGGGGTCTCCGAACATTTCACAATTTACAAACACAATAAGCTAGGACTCAAATCTCTTGTTGAGCGTGAAGAATCCGGTACTTGCAATCCACTTGACCTGTTTGAAAGTTGGTTGATTTACACCCAGCTGTCTTGTTTTCCAAACCTAGGTTGCCCGGTTCAAGTGTCAAAAGGCTGCAGAAACAAAGCTCCTTGAAATCAAGGAGAGGAAAGAAAGGCGTGGGCGGTCATTAAGAGCAGCTGCTTTATCAGCTCCTATTGAAGCCGGGGAGGAAGATTCCTTTGAGGATGATGGAGAAGAGGAAAGAGAGGTTAGCACCAGATATTTAGAAAAACATTTATGTAGCATTGTGCATGACTTACAGTATCTTTGAATCTGATCCTGTTTACCAAATGGAAACATCATCATATATTCTGGAATTGCAACATGGCATATTTCAAAATACCCCAAACTAAAATTAGCTATAATGTACTAGAAGTAGAAGATAAATCTTTATTTTTTCCAAAAAAAAGAAGAAAAAGAAAGGCTTTGTTCTGTTCAATAGAAGATGGAGTTCAACAAATTGATAATTCAAGATAGGTTCTAAAAAACTCATAGGGAGCTGATCACATTTTTGTGCACACCAAACAAACAAGGGATTTGTTCTGCAGTGTCAGACTTCCACCACCGATCTTTATCCTGTGATAATGAGTTGCTCATTTCAGTGCTCATTGCCTTTCCTACTTATATATGATCTCCTATTTTTGTGGCCAATCAATATTTTTGGATCTTGTTGATGTGTGCTTCCAAAGATTGGGTGACATGCATCATTGGCTTATTGCTTATGTTGGTGTACAAATGACCAACAGTTATGCTGTGGTTTTTATTTTTTTTGTTCTATATTGCAGGCATGGCTAGCTACTATCTCATTGGCTCTATGCAAGGTTAGTTTGCTTTGGCAAGAATAATTCTCTTGTACTGCTTGGGATGTTTACTACTGTGCTTGCTTGGGTTATCCCTTATCATCAGATGTACTGATTTATACTTCATTTTATAGTCCTTTGATCTTCTTGACATGTTAAAGAAGGAAGAAGAAATGCTTCTGGCAGTAAAAGAAAGGCAAGCAAAGGTAAAACAAATGAATACAATTTGCCAATTTCTCATCAATAGCATCTTTGGTTGATCCTTTCCAGTGTCATGTTGACCTTATAACTTTTATTCTGATAACCATTCCATACATTTTGGATTGGTTCTGTTTTTACCGATACAATTGGTGAACTTTAATTTGGAGCGGCCTTTAGCTTATGTTATATGCTTACCTTTGCACACAAGTAGATCGTGATTACTTGTGTGAAGTTTAATATTTGTTATGTCCTATAAAGTAGATAGTGAGAATGGTGTGCAGTTCACAGTTGTTGAGTCCTATAAAGTAGGTAGCTGGATAGTTGCATACAATAATTCTGTTTGACAAATTTATACACAGCATGAATTAGGACAGAATTAATTGTATAGTAACTTACAACTCGTACAGTGTTCCATTGGAAGCATTTCATCTCACTTGTTTCTTTTATTTGGGTGTCTGCAGAGTGTTGAGTGTTTTGTTGCTACATGCAAGTAACCACGGTTATTAGATTTTGTTGTCATGATCCTTTTAAAGCACATAATGGTAGATTTTCTACCAGAATAAACAACAATTATTTTTTCTTTACTTCCTTTGTGTTGCATGTCTTTTCAATAACTCTGTACATGGAGGCTTCCTTTGGTAATAAAATAATTGCCTGCTTATGATGTTTTAGGATGGTAATGCATTTGCTCGTGAAATTCTTGATGAACGTACAAAAAAGGCTGAAGCATGGCACCATAATGCTGCCAACCGTGCACCATATTCCAAACCAGCTGATCCAATCACTTGTGCAACATTTGCTCAAGATGTCATTGAAGGTAGAGCAAGTGTTTCACAAGCTCATGAGCATAAACACCAGCCGCTGATATTTGGACCTGCAAGTCTTGTTGGTGGAGGACTAACCAGTGAAAGAGAGAGAATGGCAGCACAAGTTTTTCAGCCAGGTTACAGGTACATTTTAAAGTATTGCTACATACCTAGCTGACACTGCATTGCCTCTTTTTTGTGTGTGTGATGGTGAACTTTAGTCATGGCAGAATGTGGAGGGAGCATCATTTGCCGCAACTTTTAATGCATTGTACTAGCCATACTTTGATATACTTGTAGGAACTTTGGTCTCCTGTTTCATTGAGCATTGCTCAACAAGCAGATTATTTGTTGATAAGTTTGTAAAGTGGTTCTTTTTCTTTACATCATGTTTGCTTCTAGTATGTGACCTTGTTTATTCAATCGTAGGTGTTGCCTTGTTCTGTTATATGTTTTGCCATAAGTCCATAACAAATTGGTGGTTTACACTGTTTGATATCATTAATTGTTTACATACTGGAAAAGGCTACCCATGAAACCATGTTAAAAATTGCTGCACAGTGGCAGTGCAATACTAGTTTCACTGATGTCAATATAACAGTTGTTTTGTAGCTCTAGTTTTATGATTAATCTGTTATGATTGCAATTATTTGGAGATTGTGTAGATGCTGAGATAGTGATTTGATTTCTAGGTGTGAGTGTGTGACCTTACATTTAGCCATAATCTATGAAAAAAATCCAAGAAATGATATTATTCTGCATTTGTGGGTAGAAACCATTAGATTTCCCCTGCAGTGCTTGAGTGTTAAGTTTTAGATCATCTCTGTTAAAGTGGTCTTGGTTGTTCAGGTCCAAAAGTTAGTGAAGGTATGCATATGAGACTGTCCTTTGATCCACTCTCTGTTTTTTGTTTTGCCTGTATTTGGACTATTAGGTTGCCAACGATGAGCATAGAAGAAGCTGGCTTACGTGAGATGAAAATGATGGAGAGATGGCAAGAAAGAACTGCTAAGATGATTCAAGAATCAAACTCCGCATGGCACAAGGATGGCAGTCGGTCAGCACAAGAGGATGAGGATACCGAAGAGGAGAAAGCAAGAGCATGGGATGATTGGAAGGATGATAACCCTCGTGGTGCAGGCAACAAGAAGCTCACTCCCTGTGGCTAGATTATCTATTATGGTAATTCTATTTAATTTCGATATATGAAACTGAAGTTCGTGTAAAAATAAGCTATTCTACTTACTTGCCTTACTGCAGAATGTTGTTGAGTAATACTAGGGTTTATATATTGTTGAATCGCACTTTGCAAAGCTAAATGCCTAAACCTGACTATAGATTGATTGCCCTTTTGGCGTTTCTTCTGCTGATAGTTTGCTGCCAATATAGACCGATGAATGCTAAAAGTTTTTTTTTTTCGTGAATGTGCCAAAAAGTTGATTTGAGAAGCAAACTTATCTGCTCGGTATAAGGATGAGACTTCAGTTGTCAGTACCACCAAATTGCCGAAGATGAGAAAGCAAGAGCACGTGAGATAACCTCCGTAGAGGATATTCTCTTAGCTTGACGGGGAGGTGTCTCCTTTCCTAGACTTTGGTACTATTAATATTTATGGTTGATTCGGACATAATTCCTTACGACACTTCAGTAGTCTACACTTTGATAAGACTAATATATATGTAGGTTCTACGAAGAAAGTTCCGTGGCACGAAACTAATCCACAAAGCCAAAACCCAACAACCCAACTTACTCTTAATAATCGTCACTCTCTTACGGTAATTATTCGAGGCAGCTTGCAATGGCAATAATTTCATTTACAGAAAGACGATACACATGATGTTCCTTCACTTCTATTTTCCTATAAATACGCTAGAGATTTTCATATTTGTGCACTAAGCAGAGAAATTAGTGAAATTAAGCTGCTCTTTCACTTCAGCATGAATACATCATGGTTACTTTTATTCTCTTTTTGCTTGTAAAAGCTGTGGATGCTCTTTTTGCTTGTAAAAACTGTGATGCAACACCAAGCCAGATCCTTCCTCGCCATATTTAGTGTTAGGTGGTTCCTCCGATCTCCGACCATACTGCGCCAGAAGAATACATCGTTCGCTATATTAGAAAACCAATCCTGAAATCGAGATTGGTAACATAAAAGCACATAAAGATCTAAGCCTAGCATATTACAGTATATCTATATATTCATAACGCTTGATCGGTACATTATCGATTAGTCCATCCATACTCATGCTAAGTCATTATTTGATTGTAATAGATCTTAGAGACAAACTTCAACTCTAAATTCATCCTAATATCTATTATAACTCCAAATTCTAAATTATAATCGACTACATATATATATTTGATACAAACACTAATAAACTTTATCTTCGTGAATATGCCCACTTCAACTTAAATTTGTTTTTTCACAAACTTCCATATATCTATATTTGAGTTGTTTCTGTAAGCCACCGAGCTACCCAACAACAAAAGATTTCATCTAGTTTTTTCTTAAATTTGATTTCATCAACTTTATAGTCAGATAACCGATGTTATTATTAAATAGATAAATTCAAATCCACTACACTAACGAAGAGAACACTTTCTTCCTTTGCGTGTTATGAATCGAGTTAATAAATTCAACATCTATGCTTTCCGCATTCTTAGCATATGATATTTTAAGAAAATTTACAGTCAGCTTAAATCATTCGAAGAAATTATCACGACAGTACTCAATCTGACACAGTTTTTATATATCTCCATCGTACTAATCCACAAATTTTAAATATATACCATACCGCTAAACAGCCCTATTTACTCCATCAACAAAATGGACCGGCTCTTACCCCGGTTCTCACCCGCTCAACCCATTGTCTTTGCCGAGTCACACCTTGACTGAACCTATTACCGTTGCCTTGCTGCATGCATAGCACCACCATGTGCATATACTATGGCCCACGAGGCTATACAAACAAGTGTATGAACAAGCATGCATGTCCTTCCATGAATACATGGCCAACTCCCTGCAGAGGCATCGTGTGCATAAATATACATGCATTAATTCACCCAACACATATTTACGAGTCCCTTTTCCTATCCAATTTTCAAAGCAACACACCATCAAGCTTTGCATGCAGACTACTCGGGCCACCTGGTCCATTGACCAAAGCCACTTTGACTTAGATGACAACTGCCCGATCGAGCCAACCCACACGCGGTCGTAGCGGCCTGATTTCAACGCTGAGTGACCCCATGACTCGTCGCGCACATCAAGAGCCCCTCGAGCGGCCGGTGCAGAGCCCCTCGAGTGGCCAGTGCACAAAGCCGCTTAGGCCATATCTACACCCTCGCGATGAGATGCCGCCTCTACGCTCGATCTCCACTCACCGTCGATTTCTCACTGCCTCCTCTCCCAAAATTGAACTGCATTGAGCCCCGCCGGCACTTGCATGCAACCACACCAGATCATGCTCTTGCTGGCTAGAGTTTATCGTTACTGCTCCACCTTAAACCCTAAAGCCGCTCTAACTTTTGATTGATCATCCGTCAGTCCAATCATAAGCCTAAAGATGACAAATCGTTATTATCTTTCCAATCGCTAAATGATTTGAGCACTACGTTAGTCATCTCTTCGTCAAATACAACTCATCGAAAGGCCTAGACCATTTTGTCCGAAGTGTTCGACTCCATCGATCGTTGATCGCCTTTAGTTTTAATCAATCCTAGGCGTTAAGTCTAACCATCTCCTAGAAAGTTCAAGCCACCCACCTGAAGTGTCCAATACCGCCGATCGAATTATCAATTGCTTTTGCCACTATCAACCCAAGCACCACGTCTAGTCGTCTCCTTGTTAATTGTAGCATATCGAATAGTTCGGACCGTCGTGCCCAAAATATCTAACTCCACCGATCAATCCATCCGTTGATCACCGTCGTACTCCACCTTGTGTCTATGTCCTTTCCCGGACATCCCATATGGTCGTCACGGTGTGGAGCACCTTCCTTACATCTCTATCCATATATCTTTCTCTATCACCAAGCTCTGATATCATTTGTTAGAAAACCGGATATCGATAGTCAAACATGGAAGCATACAATAAGATGTCCAAACTTGATGATGACACTAAGGTATGATATTTATTAACGAGATTTAGTAGAAGTCTAATCCCTAAAGCACTGATTACGAGTGTTCTTCCCTGATTTAACATATTATAGTGTATTCAAATACCCATAACTCTCGATCGGTACGTTTCCAGCTAGTCGACCTATACATATCCTAAGTCATCATACGATTATAACATATCTGAATCTCTATTTAAGAGAGAGTTTAGACTCTAAAACTACACTCTAACATCTATTATAGCTCGAAGTCCTAAATTATAATAAACTAAATACACATATTCAACATGAAATCTAACACACCACATCTTTCTCGACGAAGTCAGTTGTCCCCGACCGATTAACCTCCAACCCTAACACCTTCTCCATGGTGCACTCGTTCACGATTGTCCTGTCCACCGTGGCCTTCTGGCCGAGTGTGTCGGCAGCGAGGTCCTAGTAGATCAAGAAGAATACCTGGCTTGACCTCTCGAAGTGCCAATTCCAGTAGTCCAGGACGTGATCCTAGAACAACCCAAACAGCGAGAATTGCTGAACAGTTACGTTGATGTCCCACGACACAAACCTGTTCTAGAAGTGCCACAGAGAGATGAAGCAGTCCTTGGGATCCTGACAGAGGTACACCGCCTTGTTGCCAGAGCTAGGCAGCGATGGAATCTGGCATCAACTAGGCTAGGATGTGTGTCGTCAATAGTCTCGATGCTAAGAGGGAGCTCAGGTCGGGAATCCGGTCATTGACGAACAGCTAAGACTCAAGAAAATGGACTAGATTGTGTGCCGCAAGCACATCTGCCCATGGTGGGCAGCTGAGTACAGAAGCTCCTTGAGCTAGGTGGTGCTAGACTTACAGAAGATGACGATAAAGACGTTAGTGGCACGTGCCGTCAGGTGCTTCTTGATGGACATGGCGCTCACCACCGTTGGCCTGGACATGTACCAACCGTTGGGGTGATGGCAGTACGGTTGGCCGTCGCCGCTGACTGCCGCTAGAAAGGTCTCCACAACTTACCGGAGTTAATCGTAGATTTCCTTGTGAGTAGTTGCTCCATCGGCCGCTTCAGCTCTTGAGGAGGACGCCATGAAGAGTAGTAGTAAGTCTACGCAGGACAGCAATGATTTTTAGTCCTGGGAACCTGACAATATATGGGAGCGTAAGTTGCAAACATCTAAGAGAAGAGACAAATCCATGAGGGTTTTAAAACTAGGTGACACTGACAGTCCACCACCATTAATTGATCTTGATTGCGTCTGTACATCCGTACGTATGTGACTATTTTTCATTCATTAATAAGTACGCACGTAAGAGAAGAGACAAATCCATACGTTTGTGAACGAGCTGAAACTGACGGGCTCGGCTCATTGACGGGCTTCAGCTGGCTCACGAGTCTAGCAACAAATAAACCTCAAGAAAGCAGCAGTTTAACATACAGAAATGAGCAATGAAATTATAATTTTCTTCAATAATTCATCAAAACACGTAAAGAAACAATATAGCTTTCATAGTTACCCTTTTCAACAAATAAACAACCAACAAAGGTGCAAAAGTACTCAGCATGCTAATATGGGGCCAAGTATGGAAGCTAAACAAGTCAAACGCTTGTTTAGGAAAAGAGCTTGGAAGGAGGCTTGGGTTCGATTCATTTGGCTTTTGAGCCGAGCCGAGCCTTGCGAGACCGAGCTTTTTGTCCACACCTAGTTACAAAGCGTAACATTAGTTCACCCAACTATAGATGTCATAATCTCGAAAAAAGAACTTGGAGATAAAACATGGAGGGCCATGTAAGCGGCCGGTACCACATCATTCTTACAGTGCTGGAAAATTTGGACTAGAATCATAGTCTCTTTGCTCGTGCCCCCTACAAATTGAGGTAGCCTGCTTTACTGCTCTGAAACAATTTGTTGTGGTCATTGAATGTAAATTATTATTGCATCCTAATGTTTAGTAAAACCGAATAGGACATAAGGTGAGCCTTGGTGACCTAGATTTTGTCTCTAATATGTTAAAGGGGTCATCAATCATTCTGCAATTTACATGTGTTGACGTACAACGATGGCACTAGAAAAGCCCAAGAGGACGACGACGCCAAAGAGGAGAAAGCAAGTGCATGATGATTGAAAGGTTGATAAACCTCGTGGTGCAGGCAAGTTCACTCCCTGTGGATATATTGTCTACTAAGTCAATTTTATTGAATTTCGATCAAGCTCGTGAAAATATGTGATGTGGAGTTTTATTGACTGTTGAGTAATTCTTTTCTCAATTTGTATATGATTTATCTATATTGTAGAGTCAACTTTGCAAGGCTAAACCTGACTATGGATTGATTTGTCTTTTGGTGTTCCTTCTGCTTATAGCTGGCTGCTAATATATGACTAAGAAAGAAATGCCAAAAGCTGATCCCAGAAGCAAACTTTCTCGGTACAAGCATGACATTCAGTCGTCAGCCACGAGCCCAATAGGATACGAATCACCTATTTTGCCAAAGAGGAGAGCGCAAGAGAACGTGAAAACACTTCCATAGAGGACATTTTCTTAAGATGCTAGGTAATATTTATGGACGATTTAGACGTTATAAAATGCTTACTACACTTCTTCAATAGTCTTACACTTTGGTAAATTTTGCTGGACAGATCTGCTAGTTGCACGAATTAAAGAAGACAATTATTTGACACAACTAATCCACAAAGCCAAACAACCAAAAAAACCCAACTTACTGCTGATAATTTGGTAATCTCTTACAGTATTTATTAGAGGCAGCTTGTAATAATTCCATTTATAGAATACAGTACACACGATGTTCCTTCACTTTTTATTTTTCATAAATATCGCAAGAGGTGCTCGCCTCAACTAGCCGAGCGTGTCGACGGTGATCACCTCATAGGTCAAGAAGAGCACATGGCTCGACCTCTCGACGTGCCACCTCCAGTAGCCGAGGATGTGCTTCCAGTAAGGCCCAAACAGCGAGGTGCCGTTGCATAATTGCTGAACAGCTACGTTGATGACCCATAACACGAACCTATTCCAGAAGTGCCACAGAAAGACGAAGCAGTCCTTGGGATCCCGACAGAGGTACACCACCTTGCTACCGGATCTAGGTGGCGATTGAATATGACAACAATTGGGTAGGGATGTGCGTCGTCAACAGCCTTGGAGCCGGGAGAGAGCTCAGGTCAGGGATCTGGTCATTGACAAACAGCTGGGACTCGAGGAAAGGGGCTGTGCGCTGCGAGCTCATCAACCCCACGATGGAAAGCTGAGTAGAGGAGAGCCTTGAGCCATGTGTGCTAGGAAACACAAGCGCACTCATGGGTTGCAATCCTTGCTTAACGTTTATGGAGACTCGACTAAAGCTTAGCAAGGAAAGCTCAACAACACCAATCGATGCCACCAAATACAGAAACTTGGTGGGTAGCCTGTGCCACCTGGTAAACACTAGAACCGATCTCGCATTCGCAGTGGGATATGTGAGTCGTTTTATAGAGAAGCCCACAAACGAACACATGGCAGCGGTAAAACACATCATTCGGTATGTAGTGGGCATAATTCATCATGGATGCCGCTACATCAAGGAAGGAGAAAAGAAATTGCAAGGTTATAGTGACAATGATATGGCCAGGGACATTGATACTCGGAAGAGCATCACATATGTGTTATTCTTTCTCGGCAAGAACTTAGTCAGCTGACAATCTCAAAAGCAAAGAGTGGTAGTACTCTCCTCTTGTGAATCGGAGTACATTGTAGCTGCAACGGTTGCCTGCCAGGGCATTTAGCTTGCCCGACTCCTCGACGATCTCAAGAACACTACACCTAAAGTGATTGATCTCAGAGTGGATAACCAATCCACTCTAGCCCTTATGAAGAACCCTGTTTTTCACAACAGTAGCAAGCACATTCAGATGAAATTCCATTTCATCAACTCTGAAGGATAACTCACTAACATTTCTGACGAAGGCACTACCACGAGTAAAATTTTAGAAACTGCGAGATAAAACTGGTATGATTTCAGTGAGTTAGGCACATCAATTTTAGGGGGAGATTTGTTAGGATAAATCTTGAATGCCTAATTGTGTGTTAGCTGATTCAAAAGTTGAGACAATCCGAGAATAGATCGTGATTTCCGCGTCGCTCGCCACGAACGGAAGGAAGCCGCGCACTGTGGAGATGGATGCAGAAGATTGCGCGGCAAAAGAATCGTTCCTGGCGAATTCTAATTTTAAAATTGTTTCCATTTCAGTTGTAATCGTAAGTTTATATAAACAAAAACCAGGAAATCATAGCCGATTGAGTGCGCTACCCAATTCCCCTCTTCGCACTGAATATCCTCTGTTTTTCGTGTTTTTTGCCGGATCGCTACAGTGTGCGTGTGGAGTGTCCGTCTTAATTCGCTCAATCCGATAGCTGGGATTTCTAAATGTGATGCCAGACTTGGGGAAGGTGACGAGAAAGACGTCGGTGGCGCACACCGTCAGGTGGTTCTTGATGATCATGGCGCTCACCACCCCCACCATGATTGGGTACCAGCCGTCGAGGTGGTGGGTGTACGAGATGCCGATGCCGCTGGGTGCCGTGTCTCCGTTACTTGCCGGAGTTAGTCGTAGATTTCCCTGTGGATTGCTGTTTCGTCGGTAGCTTCTGGTGCAGACGAGAGCGGGAAAGAGGACGCCATGAAGGGCCCACGCAAATTAACAGCAATGGCCTTTGTCTTATGATATGTGACTCTGTGAAGAGTGTAATGTCAAAATATATAGGAGAGCTGAGACAAATCCGGAAATCATGAACAGTATTCAATCTGACGGTGAAGTTCTGACATTAATTGATTTGTTAGCATATCTAAGCCAGCGTCTACATTATGGCCTATTTTTTTAATGCACGTGATGCTCAACTTTAGCTTGCAAAAATTTATTAATGCTTATGGGGTCAAATCAGTGGATTTAGCTTTTAGCATGGGGACATTATCTTGCCCATTTTATAGTGAGGAACATATACTGATCAGAAGATATAATTATAATCTTATCTTGAAAAATATGGATCAAACGTGATAAGATATACTCTCTCCCCGTCCTAAACAAAAATAACTTCCAGAGTTTAAACTTTATTAAGAGTAAACCAATTTATACCTTCTTACCTATCTTCGCTTCACAAATCAATTTTTTTTCTTTCAATACTCTTTAACTACCATCCACCAATACTAATTTTATATTCTATTCACTAAAGTTACATTGCATTATAGGAGTCTATTTTATTTCTGGGACGGAAGGAAGGAGAATGCACTTCATTGTCAACATAAACACCAAACTAGAATGATTATTAGTTTAGTAGTTTTCTTAGAAGGGTCAATGGGCAGAGTTTCCCAACCTGGATTTTATTAACTGCTCATATTGCAACGGGCATTACAATTAGAATCTACAATCGAACTCTTGTAAAAAGATTGCAGGGGTGGAAAGAATGTTTTTCCCAGCCGAAACGACTATTCTATCTTTCCAGAAAATGATTTTAAACTCTCGAGATATCATTTGAGCAATATGTTATTTAAATAATTATAAAAATAAGATATATTACTATCACTACACAAATATACAAGTTTAATTGAACGTTCCGCTTAAAGCGCAGTCTTCTGTACTGGTGTGTTGGGCACTGAAGCAGGCATGTTCTTGGGCACAACGTCACGACGATGATTCCATAGTGCCCAGATGCAGAGTAGGCAGAACACCTGGTAGTGCATTGCTGGGAAGGCAGCCATGTCTTTCATGTTCTGAATGTTTGGCCTGATTCCCACTAGCACAACCGCCCAAACTGTTGAGCTAATGGGCAGTGAAGACACAAGTGCGACGCCGTTTCCTCCTCCATCTCAAAGAGGTCACATGTGGCAGAGGGGACGATGTGTTTCTTGTGTTATTAGTTTAGTAGTAACATCAGCTTCTGATTCGATTACATATACCCGCAATACATTGATTTGACAGTGATGCAATAATTGCAAATTGCATAGTATTGCATTTTCAGAGATGCATCATGCAAACTACTGGTCGATAAGATATGCGAAAGTGGTTGCTTAGAATAACTTGGTATATTGCACAGAAAGAGATCTCCTCTAGTATATACTGTAACCCCAAACTGGAGAATAATTGAGTCACTTATCATCCGAAGGAGCTCGTGGAGGCATGTTATCCTGCTCCCTCAGATTTCATTTAGCAGTCAAGCACAACATGTCAGGACATCAGATATCTTGAAGGCATACCATCGAACATATTCCGTGCATCCTCCAGCAAGCGCAAGTCTGCAGTCGCAACGCCGCGAGTCACACGAAACCAGTCCCAACACAAGCATCCGCAAGCAACCCTGCACTCGTGGCCAGCGCATGAGCTGCCCTGCCGTGCCCATGGCGCAGCACGGAGAGACAATGGAGTCACGTGAACCTGTTCAGCACAAAGGAGCAACGCGACAATCAGAGACAAACGCAGGCGGAGTTCTAGCCTTCCAGGACTACGGCTTCCTCGTTGTAGATTGCCGCTGCAAGCATGCGATCCATCCCTTTTGGGATGGCAACAAACATGCAGCTTGGGTCGGTCCCGGTCCATACCGGTTAGTCCACGACGGAACTGCGGGCCTACGTTTGTCCATATAACCTGTGAAGGAACAGGGATTCCAGCCCATGTCCCCTCATTAACATGTATCGTGTGCCCCCGTGGTAATGCTGATGTTGATTTCTGCCGACATGATGAACTGAACACTGACACAAATCCAAGCAGAGATAAAATTCTCAAGTTGCATGCAGACTAATGTTTTCACTTACCTACGTACCGTCGCCATCCCCTCCATAGCTGCATATATATCAGATTCACCGTGAGTTCAGTTCACCTTTAATCTAGCATGATATCAACATCGTTCTATTATACTACATATATAAATATCAAATTAAGATGCAAGCCAGCAACGATACAACTTCATTTTCATACACAGTACGTGATGCTACACCTAGGCATAATGCATGCACATATGCACTTGTGTTGTGTTGTTTCGACTGAAAAGTGAAAACTCGAAGTAAAATTTTGAAGTTGACCTCACGAGTGGACTGCACACCACCATGGATGGGTAGCCGTTGTCTGATGTGTAATTGTGTATGTGAAATTAGTACAAAATCTATCTCATGTCGTATCTATCGTTCTGAAAGGATCACTGAAACCTTCAAAGCCCAGCCGAATAGCCAGCACAAACGTAGTCCCGCGCACGAAGCTTCGTGGAAGCTCACTTTGCCCTCTTCCCCTATAATTCTTCGTCGTCCACCCCTCACCTTCTTCACCCCTTCCTCAATTCTTGATTTCTAGAAGACATGGCCATGATGAAGCTTGCCCATCTGTTCAGCTCTTCTTCCTCCACCTCCAAAAGGGACAAGGTGAGGAAGAGGGGTAGCGGCGCCAAGAGCTGCTCCTTCGGCTCCACCACGTCGTCATCATCGTCCGATGAGTCAGTCACCACGCCGAGGTCCGTCCTGCTGCCGTCCGTGGCGTCCTCCTCCGGGACCAAGAAGCCAGCGGCCGTGACGCGGGAGGAGCTGGACGTGGCCCTGCGAAGGGTCGTGTCGAGCGACGAGGAGCTGGCCGAGATGCCCCGCGCTCGCCGTCGGCCCCGTGCTGGAGGAGATCGCGTCCGCGGCGGCCGACGAGGGCGAGCTGAAGGAGACTTTCGCGGTGTTCGACGCCGACGGAGACGGGAGGATCTCGGCCGAGGAGCTCCGCGCCGTGCTCGCCTCGCTCGGCGACGAGCTCTGCTCCGTCGACGATTGCCGCCGCATGATCGGCGACGTGGACACCGACAGCGACGGATTCGTCTGCTTCGACGAGTTCGCGCGCATGATGATGCATGGGCGCGAGTGATTTATATATAGGTTTTGACCGACGTGATGCTTGTTAATCGTCTCTTGTATCTACGTGTCGCCCACTGTTCATCGTCTGCGCCGATTTCTTTTGTTTTCTTTGTACGTAGTCACACAAGAAATGAACAGAACAGTCAGTTAGGTTCTCTACTTGCGACATTCGTTATCGTTTGTTTTCAATTAGATGCATGACTACATATTGATAACTAAGTATGGGTATATTTATAGTTAAATTTGTTTTTTTATAACTGGTAGAAGTTAGATTTGTATTTGTATGTCTGAGTAGATATATTACATATTAATCTCTCTTATTAAATTTTTTATATTGTTTAAAACATTTAGATAGCTTGCAAGAATTGAAAAGGCATTGCGTTGAAGAATTGAAAGAGTTTCCCTATATTGACAGCGTTTGTATTTGCACGTGTCAAAAAAAGAAGATTTTTTAGCAATTTGATCATGTATTTATCTATACGTTTCAATCTTCTCATGGAACTAGGGGCAAATTTGGTTTACTACTCTACCAAATATCTACACTCCATCAAAATTAATTGTGACCTTATCAAAATTATCTGTATATTAACATGATACGTAAAACGAGGTGACCAATCAACGCATGATTAATTAAGTACTTATGACGCTGCTCTCCGTTAACCAATATATATAGTCAACAAAAGTGACTTGTTTAGTTCTGTATACATAGCTAAATCATTATTAAACCTTCATTTATTTAATTTATAAAGTATATTACTAGCCACGAATAGAACTCAGACATGTAACGTAACATAAAGCAAAAGACGATATCAGAAATAAAGCTAAAGCTAAACCCCATAAGCATAGCTTGTTCTAGATTGAAAGCCTAAAAGTCTTTATATACAGCTTGCTCTTGAAGAAAATTTTTCATGGTTAGATCTTCGTCTTTATGTTCTCGGTAAATGATAATAATAGTAACGGTGAGTATAAGTCATGAGAATTAATGTGGCATACAAGGGTTAATAAGAGGGGTTTGGTTTTATTTTGCAATTCAAAGTGTTTTAAGTCATCTTCGCAAATTCTAAGTGTGTTATTTAAGTTATCAAAAAGATATTCATACCTCAATTCATTCCGTGAGTTGCCTTACAGCAACTTACCACAATTACTAGGAAAGGATTTGCGTTTTAACCCATTTCATAAGTCGTTTTATAACAATTTATCTCGATTTCGATTTGGAGCGTACGGTCCAAAACAGTACCTTCATTTTGATACTTTCGCTTTCTTTTTCTTTCTTAATCACATCTCAACTTCATCTTAACATACTCTAGTTCCAGTGTCATACGACACCCAGGGTCATATAGCCCTATTTTAGACCAATCAGATCTTCCATCGGCTACATAGCCTAATTCTAGTAATGATTCTCAAATCATAACAAATTTTTCATAAAACTTTTTCAAATACAAGATTACGCTAGAGTAATCATTTCTTATCCACCCATGACCGTGGACATGACAGTTTGAATAGATTATAACCTTGCAAATGGTATACGCTTTATCCACATAATCGAGTTTACTTCAAACACCTAATACGTATTAATCAGATACACATAGTAAAGGAAGGTTTACGATAAGATCTTTTTGAAATATTCTCAGGACAACCGATTGTCAACTAAACGGGTCCTAGAGCAATCATCGAACAAGTCTTAGACTTTTCATACTCAGGGTCTTACGGGTGCATCCTAGATGTCACCTCGATAACTCCATGTCCATTACTTTTGCACATATTTAAGCTCCGCTAATTACTTGGCTAAGGGTATTCCATTCCACCTATATGGTTGCACTTTAGTATGATTAGTGAAACTTCTTGAGAAATTGTTTCTTATATGCCATGCGAAAGTTAGGCCACACAAACGGTGACTATCTATGACCAATTATTATAAATCCATTTTATTTCGCAAAACTTCTAACTACAAGTGTCAGCTTTTCAAACCATTTTTAAAACATATTTTATCCCCCATCGACAAGTTTTAAGTGATAGGAGTATTGTCAATACTCGCACTTAACGAGCATAAGTACCAAGATGGCAATAGGACAACAAGGGTATAGTGTCATCAACAAATAAAGAGGATAAGTACAACAAGTAGGTTCATGGCCTACCGGATCGACTAACGAACCGCGGTCGATATCGTGTACCTAAACATGCATGGTTCACAAGTAAAATAATTTTTAATTTAAAATATGAGATCAATATGATCAAGGAGATCGTGGACTTTCAGCTAAGTAGGCCAACCCAAAGCCTAACCTAGGCAAGATGGGATCCAAGGGAAGGTGCGTCATTTGGTCACTATCGGTAACTAAACGGGAGGTGGAGTGGCTAGGTTTGGGCTTGGTTGGAGGCAGTGTTAAGATAGGAAGAGAGTGAGAAAAGAAAATGGAGGCACTACCTTGGAGGGCAATGGGGAGTAAGGCAATGGCAATGACGCCCGGTGGAGGAAGAGGGAAAGGGAGAGACGATTGTGGTTAGGGTTTTGGGTGAGCTCAAGAAGTGTGGAGGAGCAGAAGGGAACCCCAACCTATTTATAGGCAGGGCCAGCTCTAAACGACGACTCTAAGAGACGGTGGCACGTTGTTCGAGCTCTCTTGGACTAGGCAGCTAGGTCTCACGATGCTAGGGCAACATCATAATGATTGTGCTGACTAAGGCGGAAGAAGAAGACGAGGGTGACACGACAACAGAGATAGGGTGGGATGGAAGGAGCTCACGAGCTTGTCGGAGCCTGGACAGAAAGGATGGCGTTGTGACAGAGCATGGCACAACACCATAATGGTGTTGACTAGAGAAGAGAAAAAAGAGGGGACATAGCTGGTAGTGACGTGACACGATGAACGGCAGTGGGAACTGGCGTGAGGCAACGAGGTGACAATACGGTGTGGTCGGTGGGGCAATAACCACACCTATCAGGCCAGCGTGACCGGATTAGGGCGACATGAGGCGGGCGATGCTGGCATGGTATG
Organism: Oryza coarctata; assembly: GCA_030770085.1. NCBI lineage: Eukaryota > Viridiplantae > Streptophyta > Magnoliopsida > Poales > Poaceae > Oryza > Oryza coarctata. Next base: position 1,131,387 of record CM061483.1, read on the forward strand.
GAGGCATAGTCGTGCAAGGTGGCAGCCGTCGGATTCTGTGGCGCAGTTGACTGAACGTGTGGCGAGCATGAAAATGGCATTAGAGGTAGGGGATGGCCACGCCTTGGCATGTCGGGCGCTTGTCTGTGGCACGGGTAATAGGTAGGCTCGACCTATCGGTTTGCACGCTAAGTCACGGGTGCACGCGGCGGTTGCAAGCAAGCGGTTAGCATGTGGGAGAAAGTAAAGTAGGCCATGGGTCGTGTTGATCTGGGCCATGTGAAGCCATGTGAAGGAGAAGGTAGGTCATGCAAGCTGAAAGAGCGAAACGATGATCCAAATTAATAGAGTTTTTTAAATTTCTATGAATATTTTGAAAAGGAAAAAAATGAAGGTATGAATTTGAATTCAAATTTAATATATAAACTTATGAAATTTTGAGAAATTTTTGAAGGGGATTATAGAGTGGGTTTGAAGAGGATTTTAGATCCATAATTTGGCATGGTCTTTTAAGAAATAAAAAAATCTAATTTTTATAAATATGTTTTTTATTTAAATAGTTTTTTCTTGGAAAAAAACATGGGCATTACGATATTAATTATTTTAAATTTAAAAAATAAATTAATATGGGTTTAAAAAACGTATTATTTAACTGATATACGTGTGAAAAATAAGAGACTTCGGAAGCTAGTCTCAGACTAAGGAGGGCACCAAACCAAACTGGCCAAGAGTTATCCTTCTACATGTTCATCGGGGGACCGGAAACATCAATGCGTCGCAATTGTGCGGGAGCCTTTCCCGGTGCGAGCAATTGCGGTAGCTAGCTGCAGGGAAATTCCCGGTCAAAAGTAAACTAGCCTTCACTTTTTCAATGACAAAGACAAGAGGCCGAGCTGCAGGATAAAGTGATAAGCACACCGAATTTTCACTTTTCACAAAATTTCTTTATGATCCAACAGGATAAAGTGACACATCGATCATACAGTACTGTCACATTAATAGTGTACTAATCCACAAGATCGCAACCGTGCAGGCATCTTGCATGATGACGATGCTTGCAACAACACAAGTTGATCAATTCAATTCACTCCACGTCTCCCAATGATCCAATCAAACTTTCAATTTCTCACAGACACCATGCGCATCCACCTCGATCGATCGAGCAGCTGGTTGTCTTTCCTATGACCGAGTGTGGTGGTGGCACGACGTCGCCGGCCGCCAGGCGGAGACGGCGTAGAGAGGCTTCTTGTGCCAGCAGAAGAAGAGGCCGTGGCTGCCGGCGTCGTGACTCACCTCGTACGGCCCCGCCAACCCGCAGCTCTGCAGCAGCTTCCTCGCCTCCATGGCACCGCTGTAGCTCAGCCCCACCCTCTCCATCCCGGCCGCCTCCATCCGCGCCGCCCACTGCCGCGCCCGCTCGTGCCGCTCGACCCGCTCCGCACCCTCGCACGCCACCACGCCGCGGATCTCCTCCCCGAGCAGCACCCGCTCGACTCGCGCGCGCTCCGCCGGTGGCGCGGAGCTCCGCTGCAGGCAGTCGAACAGCGACGCGTAGTAGTTGAGCTCCTCGTCGAACCGCTCCTGGAACGCGCCGCCGTTGTGGTTCGCCTCCTGCTCCATCATCACCATGATCTTCGGCGACAGCGACCTCACCGCCGACAGGAAGCTCCCCAGCTTCGGCGTCGAGTGCGCCGCTGTTACTGTTTCTGGGGAGTGGGGCGACAGCGACGACACCACGGACGCGTCGGGGCTCAACTGCAGCCGCGTGTTCAGTCCCCGCTCGAGCAGCTCGCCGAAGCTTGTCGGGCTGGAGCGCGCGATGATCTGGAGAGGGGTGAGGTAACCGGCAGGGCCATGCCTCCTCCCGTCGTCGACGGTGAGGAGGCGGTGCAGCTGGAGCACGACGCTGACGGCGAGCGCCTCGCCGGACCTGACGCCGAGATCGTGGCGGAGGGCGTCGAAGTCCATCTCGTCGAGCTTCGCCTCCACGGCGTTAAACTGAAACGCTATGTCGAACGCCTCCGCCTCCTTGGACAGCACGGCGGCCATGTTCGCGAGGAAGTCCTTGCTGTCGTGGACGGCAGTGATGCGGAGGTGCGGCGGGCCCTCGCGACGGCCGCGGAACGCGTGGAACAGCGCGATCCACTGCACCGTGTTGGCGGCCGGGCCGGAGAAGTCGACAACGTGCACGAACCTCTCGCCTTCCATGGCTTCAAGAATGGCATGGTTCGTGGTCAGGTACGCAAGCTTCAGGAACGGGAGCACGTCGAACATGTGGCGGCGCGCGACGGGTATGAGGTGGGCGTCGGCGGAGTTTGCCAACGACAGCAGCGCGCTCGAGATACCCGGGACGAGATTGAGCAGCTTGCGCGATAGCGCGTCGGCGAAGACGGCGGCGAGGCGCTGCAGCGCGTGCGGCGCGTCCAGGGACGCGAGCTGCGTGATGTGTTCGAGGCAGAGGTTGGCGCGGTCGAACGAGTCGACGGCCACCTCGGCGGAGCACTGGTATAGAAGCCCGATCAGCCGCACGCTCTGCTGGTCATGGCTCAGCTCCTGCACCCACGCGCAGTTCGACGGCGACGGCGAGTGCACCGACGACGCCGGCGAAGATGTCGCCGACGACAGCATGTCGTCCTGGAACGTGCCCCTGTTCGTGCAAACCAAACTCAATTACCACCAATTCGGAGTGAGGCTTATCAAGCATTGCGATGTCACCATTGTCTGGTCGTCTTCTTGTATGAGTAGAGACAAATGTTGCAAGGTCAAGTGTTCCTATGCAATGAAGTTGTCATGGGACGACGAAGAGACAAAGAAGAAGTGGGTGCATCTTCGGATAGAACCAAGAGGTGTCGTCTCTATCTTGGTGGAATAACTAAGGAGATTGGAATTATTCTCTTGGAACTTATCTTCAGCATTTGGATCAGATGCTATCTGACAATTTTGATACCAATTTCTTCCGCTCCCAGTCTATTGCAGAATGCTTATATGAAATAAAAGAAAAACTCACGATTTAGTTGTTTTTGTTGCTATTTGTTCTCCATGAGACCATGACTAGGCAGAGGATCAAATGAAGCTAATAGCTCCAAAATCTGCATTCTTAGTCCATACAAAACCTGGTTTGACAAGAAGCAAAGCTTCAGGTTTGTCTGAAGTTGCAAAAATCAAGCTGTAGGTGATTACAAGAGGGCTTTCTTGATGCAAACGTTTGCATTTGGACCCAAGCTATTGTTGTTTTTAACCTCAAGATTATATTCCTCGTCTATTTTACAGGAAAAGCTACAAACATGAAAGAAGACCGGCTTTGGACATCACAGTTCACGGTCAATCTGTAGGGAATCAATATGGTTCTGTTTGCAAGGGGTTCTAGTCCATCGTGAGAATGTCATCTTAGTATATATCGCATACATAGGAGTTTCTCAGACTCTAAATCAGGCGCATAAACTTTGGATGTGCGATTACAATGCCAAAACAAAGTATTTTCTTGGAAACATATCGTTTATAAAGAGAGAACTACGAAATGGAGGAAACTTCAAGGATTGCATAATGAAATATTGAATTAGGCATCTCTGCCAATCTTGTTCAGTCGGTTCCAATTTTCAGAGGGATAAAAGAGACAAGCCTTTCAATTCATCTTTACATACTTCTGTCAACATCAAAATTTAAAAAACCCAAAAAAAGATTGAAAAAAAGAATCGGCTGAAATAAAAGAAGAATCCGGTTGTTACAGAAAATAAGCCGATTGTAGGAAGCAAGAAAGGATTCAATTCAAAAATAGAAGATTATCTAAATGAATCCGAGTTTGAGGGAGAGCCATGATATTCACGGTAAGATATTTTATCTATGTAAATCATATTTTATATAGAAATATTTAGTTAGTTTAGTTAACTTTCTTAAAAATATTTTTCTTTTATATTTTTAGAAGATAACGTCTGATGGTTATTGTAACCGCGTCGAACTCTATAATACTATGGTATAAATATAGACCCATAGATACTTGTAAAAGGATCAACACATCTTTCAATCAAAACTATTTCGGCGTATCGTCACTCTAATTCATCTAGATTTCTATCGACGGGGTCTAGCTCTCGACACGGAGCTGCACCGGTTAACTTCGATCTTCGACGAAGAGATAAGTCCCGTCACTATCCCGATATATCTCGCTCTATCTAAACTTGCATCAATTAGGTTCGATTTCTTAGGCCGATCAGATGTATCGCATCACATTCGTGCAGGGTCTATCGGCTTATCAAGCTTTCTCCGTCGTCATCGGTCTCGTGCTGCATCGGTTAGATTCGATCTATAAGGGTGCCGACGGTAGATTGAGCTTTAGGCCTATAGGTCTCTATACGGTGTTTTCATCGAAGTTTTAGCCGATGAGTTATCTATACATTAAGCGCAACGCCCAGCTTATCAGCTCCCCAGCCGTTACACACCAGTCTTCAGAGACTCTCCTCGAACGCCACTCCAAACGCATCAGCCTTCTAGCCGATGCGTACCTATCTCCAGAGGGACGTTCTCTTATCGGCTTACCTAGCCGATAGGTTCACTTCGCCCTTGCCATATTCGGAGCAGCATCGGCTTTACAGCCGGTGTGTCTTTTATACGATTTCTTGCCACTTCACATATACCTTCATCGGCTTTCCGCTCGATGAACGACCGCTATAGCTTTCGTCGACTATCAAGAGGGATACTGCGTGCTTTGCTTTTAATACCCTTCGGTGTCTCCATCTGCTCTACAGTCGATGGATTAGAATCCCGCTTTCACTACACCCGGAGCCATCTCCTTCGTCGACATCCGTCCACGTCTTCATTGGCTCCCCAGCCGATGGAAGAGCGTCCCGATAGCTATCAGCGACCAGCCGATAGCAGGAGCCATCCGGACGCGGCCGATGACCACCTCAATCCTATCGACGGCCAGCCAATAGCGAGCGCTCGTATTGGCCCATCGTCCAACTGACCCATTTGCTCACCTCCTTGTCAATTGCAGGATCAAATTGACTGACACGCCCGTACCCGCACCGTCGCGTCGAAGCCGAGTAAACCTCACGGGCCCCAACGCACGTACCTCGAGCCACGGAGAGAAGCCGACCGGGCTGCACTGGAGCTAAACAGAACTTCTAGGTGTCGATGTGTTCACACCGGGCGCACGAGATCTGGCGCGAACAACTTCAAAAGTTGTTTCTAGTGTCCTATATCACCTTATTTTTATGCCAAGTGAACTTATACTAGCTTCATGTAGAAATCCAATCTTACTGTAAACACACTACATCACCTTGTACCTTAAGCTGCCAGACATATCCTGGACAGAGAACCACAGTTGGGAATTTGGATGTCGTCTTCTGCTCTAGAATTGCCATGGACAGAGAGGCTTAATAGGCTGGCCATATTATTTGGCGTTGAACAAACATATGCTCTCTGCTCCCAGAGGATGAGCCTTTATTTTGCCTCCATGCTGAGATAGAGTAGAGATTCGTAGAACCCCAGCACAGTAGAAGGCAATGCATGTCTTCTTTGTTCTGGCAATTCTTCAATCCAAAGCTCATCAGCTTCTCTTTACCCTGCCTAATGGCACTGAAGCTAAGTTGCACATTGTGAAACCTGGGATTCCTCCAAAAGCATTGCCCACTGGTCCGGCTTCTCATGTCGTTGGTGCCAATGGTGTCAAAGAGGGCAGAATAGTAGTTGAGTACGTCATTGAACTGATCATGGAACAACAGGGCATTGTGGTTGGCATCTTGCTCCATGATCAACACAAAGTTCAGTTTAAGCGTTCAGATGGCAGAGAGTAATTTTGCCAGGTGTCTTTAGAAAGTTCAGCGTGGATGCTGGGCTGCACACAGAGCTGACCATTTGCTTAAGTTGAGTGAAGTTGGCCATTTGCTGGAGCTGAGCAATGCTGGTGGAGCTCAAATTGTCGTCGACCAAGAGGAGGCGATGCATTTGTAGAGTGCAGCTGATTGCAACCGCCCCACGAAATTTTATCTGGAAGGTGCTACGGAGATTGCTGAAATCCAACGTCTCAAGTCTGCCTATCACAGAAATGAAATGGAAGGACACTTCGAGAGATTCAGCTTTCTAAGATAGCAATGCCTGCATGCTGGCCAAGAACTCACCGTCGTCATGGAGAACAGTAAGGTATAATTCAGGTGGGCCACCAGGCCGTCCATGGAAGTCGTGAAGGAGTTTAAGCCACTGCCATGGATGGGCAACTGAGCAGGACAAGTCAACAATGTGGACAACCTGCAACTCTACTGGAGTCAAGCTTACAGGCATGGCACACATAATCTCAAATTGTCAGTAACGATCGGTAATTGCTAGCCAATAATTCTGCAGGTCCTAAGTTTATTCTTAAAGAAAGTTGTGTTAAAATGTGTATCAATGTTACCCACCTTGTTAAACATTTTGTTTTTTAGGGAAAAAAAGAAAAGGGACAATCTTAGAGACTCTATGAGATAAAAGTAACACATACCAGAATGATTGTAAAATACATTAAGGTACTGGAACATGAATAGCATCCATGTAATAATATAGGACTGTTGTAGCATTTTATACAGAGTAATTACACATGTGATGACATTTCAACAAAAATAGTATCTTATAAAGTTTAAATTTATGATTTGAAAATTTTAAAATTGCATTTATAACTACTATATATCTAATTGGTTTTTCCTTTGACACTTGTCTCCAAAAAAATTTAAAAAATTCTGTATGTTTTCAGGAGGAAATATTAACAAACCTATACCATTTCTCAGAATCTATTATATTTTAAAGACAGCTCGAAAAGAAGTCACCACATTCGTTCTGTGAACTAGAAATTCTCGCATTAATCGGAGAAAAAATAAAGATTTTGACCATTAGATTGTAGCGGGTCCACATTTTAACAGTGTAGATTGATCTATGTAGTTGTATATAAAATTCAATTGTATCTATAAAAAAGAAGATATGAATTATATATCAATTATAAATCTATATTTAAAATATGTTATATGCACATAACAACTATATAAATGAAAATAGAAAAGAAGGATAAGAGTTGTATATGAAATCCACTTCTATTTTCAGTTTTCACATAGGAATTACAATTGCATTACACAAAGAGTTGTATGTCAAATCCAATTTTAATTTTATCTAGCTCCACGCAAAATTGTGTGGGGAATCCACTAGTTATTAGAAAAATAGAACGCAACAATACTGATTCTAGTTCTTGCATCAGTAATGACAAACAATCAAACATTGATGTTCTGGGAACAAGTCAGCATGTTATAAAGTTTCTAGGGCCTAGAAAAAAAGAACTTCTATTGCTTGTTTGTTCTAGTACCATGAATTAAAAAAATAGTCAAAAAAAAGACCTGACATCTAAATTAAGCATTTGACAAAAATACATGCTTCAACCACAAAGCAATTACTGATCCCAATACATTGGAACAACTGCATATATATTGCTTTTTTTTTTGTTTTTTCTAAAAATACATTCAAATCATACTATGACCTTTTCATCTTCCATTGCCTCCATGATGGCCTGGTTAATAGTGACAAAACCAGTGCTTAGGTAGGGGTTGAGGTTGAAGAAGTTGTAGCGGGCAGTCAGGAGGCTTGACTGCTCAAAGTACTCGGATTGATCGATAAGGGCACCGGAAAGGCCCTCGATGGAGCAGAGAAGGCGGCGGGCTAGGCTGTCAACAATGATCACAGATAGACGCTGCAACAGCCCGTCAGCTATGAAGGTGAGCATTCTGATCTTCCTAAAGCAAAAGTCAGCTTTGTCAAAAGATCCTTCAGTTACATGGGAAGCACACTCACGCAAGAGAGGGCAAGCTGTGCCAAGTGATCCACCATACCCTGATCTTGTGCCCATAGCCCATGCATCATTATTTTCTGCTCTCTAGGGAAGGACTGGTGTGCTAAGTAGGAAGGAACTATCGTTTGGCTGAGTTTGGAGTAACTCTGATTTTGTGCACTGATACATATGTTATATGTAGGGACTGCATTTCTAACTCATGCCGTAACTGATAGAAAAAAATAAATATTTTTTATTTATTTTATACAGAATTACATTAGGCAATTTTGAAGGGTTCTCGGTATAGGAAAAGTTTAAATGTTGGCATGTCCGCAAGGAAAGGAGTACTATAGGAATGTTTAGTTTGTTCTGTTTGGATTTGTCCCTTTGATTTCTTCATATCCACCAGGTAGCAACTGACAAACTTTGGGGTCAATCTCGTTAGACTAAGGAATACTATGCATTAAACTTCTGGCAAGCTTCTACCATTAATAACTTATTAAGAAAATCTTATAAGATTAAGAGTTTTAAGAAAATTGCAATATACACAGAAGAGATGTGGTACCTACTTAGAATGGGAAAAATATATGCATGGAATATTATTAAGTGATAATATCTTTGCAATTTTTATGCAGTTAGCATTATTATTTGCGAAGTAGACTGTTATGGTAGAACACAAGTTTCACAGAACTGGCAAACCCAAGCGCCCTGTTGGCCAGGTCCTAAATATTTGTTGTGAAAGATGCTGGCTATTCTATTTTTCAGGCAGATGCGCATTTCATTGGTCCGTTTTCTTGATTAGTATAACTTCATTGTGTTTCTTCATTAGGGTTTAGCCGATTAGCCCAATGGCATCATAACTAGCATTTGATCAGAATCAACTATTGTTAATTCGATAAAATTTGGGAGCCTTAGTACCAACAGCTTGCTTTCTTACTTGTATGTGATGACTGAGACTGATGATCCAGAGGCACTAAGCAAAGTAGCGACATCTACTAGTAAAGAATGATTTTTTCCCTCTCAATTAACAAAACATCCACAACATTTCACATTGCAGACTAAAATTGCAACCAAAGGAAAGAACAATTCTTACCACAACAACCGTGATCCGGAGTCCGGGAAGGGCCGGCGTCGCCGGTCGGTGACGCGGCACCCCGGAGTGCTAGTCATGTTCGGGTGGTGGGCGCGCGAAGGGAACCGGGGTCCCGGCGCAAAAACACCAAGGAGGCAAGGACTCCGCAGCCTGCCGCCTCGGTCTGGAGAAGAGAATCGAGGGTGCTGGCTGGTGTAGTGGAGACTGGCGGACGCCGCCGCCGGACGGCCGATGCGACACGGCGGAGCAGGGTGTTGGTGAAGGCGAATCTGCCCCCTGGGCTCAAGCCTTTGCGATCAGCTAATTGGGCCTTATGTATTTTGGGCTGAGAGCCCGCAATGAGTGGCCCCGTCTTGACACGGCTGGACTTGGCCCAATACTAACTGAAATTTTAAAACAAATCATAGCCATAACTCTCCATCCATCTAAAAAATGAGAGAGTTTGGTCACATTTCCGTGGCTAATCATTCTCTCGTCTAAACATAAATTTCAAGTCAAGAACTCTCTGCCTCTTATACAGATTAAATAGTTAATTAATCTCTCAAAAAAATTGCGAAAACGCATTCGTCTGGTTCGTTTATATGTCCGGTATTATGTAGCTAAGTCCGGAGTGATGGACCATTGGCTGGGCACTGACATGTACTCGCTTCTCTCCGAACCTGACACCGACACTCTGCTCGCCGCCGGCCGCCATGCTGAGACCGAGTAGAGAGGCCTCGAGCTCCAGCACAGGAGGGGGCAGCCGCTGCATTCCTTGTTCTCGCCGCGTCCCAGTCCACTCCGCCGCAGCATGTCGTTCCCCTGCCTGATGGCGTCGAATCTCAGCGGCACGCCGGTGAACCCGCCCATCTCCATGCGCGCCGCCCACTGCCGCAGCCGGTCGTGCCACTCCCGCAGGTGCGCGCCCTCCCGCAGCAGCACGCCCTTTATCTTCTCGCCCACGACGACACGCTCCACCTGCGCGCGTTCGTCGGGCGGCCAATGGTGAGAGGCTGAAGTGGCGGTGGCCGCGGCGTCGAGGCAGTCGAACACGGCGGCGTAGTGGTGGAGCGCCTCGGAGAAGCGCTTCGCCGTTATGATCCGCGTCCTGCTCCTCCACAACGACGATCTTCGGGGACAGTGCGCGCGCCGCGGACAGGAAGCTCGCCAGCGCCGCCGGCATCTTGAAGTGTGGGGTGGACGCTGGTGGCGAGATGAATGCCAGCGGCTTGCCTGGGCTTTGGAAAGAGTCGTTGTCGTCTTTGTACTGCACGCTTCCGCCGCTGCTCGGTGGGCATGAACTCGCCGCCATGTTCTGGAGTTGCGCAATGCTCGCCATTTGGTTGAGATGGGCAGAGTGAGAGCTATACATTGCGTCATCAGCGGCAAGGAGGCGATGCGGTTGCAGAGTGCAGCTGACGGCGAGCGCCTCGCCGGATTTTATTTCAAGGAGACTCTGAAGGTTACTGAAGTCCAGCTCCTCGAGCTGGCCGACGACTCCATGGAGCTGGAACTCCATGTCGAGCTCTTCGGCTTCGTCATGAAGCAACTCTGCCATCTTGGTTAGGAGATCCCCGTCGTTGTGGACGACGGTGAGCCGAACGACATCCGGCGGACCTTCCGGACGACGGCAAAGCTCGTGCAGGAGCTGGATCCACTGGCATGGCTGGGCAACTGGACCGGGCATGCCAACGACGTGCACAGAGCTCTCGTTCTCCACCGCCTCGAGGATGGCACGGTTGCCGGCGACCAACGCCACCTTGGGAAGGGGCTGAGTTCAAAGAACCCGCGCCGGGCCGCCCTGACGGATCGCCGGTCGAGGTAGCCGGACGGGTCGATGAGCGCGTCGGTGACGTCTGGGACGGAGCGGAGGAGGCGCCGCGCCAGGCAGTCCACCATGGTCAGGGCAAGCCGCTTCCGCGGCCCGTCGCCGGCGGCGGCGGCGAGGCCCGTGGCGCGTTCGAGGCAGCGTGTGGTCTTCTCCATGGGCCCAGCCTAGACATGGGCCGCGCACTCCAACATAGCCAAGGCCAGCTTCTCGGCTGGGACACGGCCATGTGCTCACGGCCCATACGGCGAGCACAGCGAGAGCTCCGGCGACGACGCGTCCGTGCCAGAGACAATTTTCTTCTCTCTCGGTTTCAAAAGGATTCATGGCTTCTTGCTTGCGTTATCGACTCAAGCTTACTTACCAGCTACTAGTATGGTTCGATCAGGTGGTCTCACTAGGAGCAGGGCTTCAATGCTGTTGCAGATACTGAATTTATAGAAGCCTAGATGCATGCGTGCATGCTTGCTTCATTGCTTGTCATTGGATGATTTGAGAGAACAAGAAAAGGTATTAATTTGTTGCATATAAATTACGACCTGGATTGAAGGATTTGGATGTACATTAGCCAAGTTGTAGCCTTGAAGGTTCATCATTTGTTTGTACTGAAACATATCTTGTTGGAATATACTTGTTTGTTACTCTGTTTCCAACGGATTTGGGTATCTCTTTGTTTTTTTCTTGGTATATATCTTAGCTCATCTACTATGAAGAAACAACAGGACAGATTACTTTGTGGCCAATCTCCTTGGACAATGGATCGAGTGCTATGTTTTGGAGTTTTATGTAACTACTATATATGTAAGCTTCTAAGAAATATCCATACTGATGGCACTATGGCAGCCGTACAGTCCAATGTTGGACTCTGATGTTATTGGCTGAGATCGGCTGGCCTGGCCCAAGAATTCTTTGTGTTTCGGCCCATCACGAGTACACCCCTGTCTTCTCTTCAGGCTTCAGCTTCTAAACTTGCACCATTGCATGATTGTATCTTTCTGCTGAGTGATTATTGCTTGATTAGGCCTTGGCCCTTCAAAACATGTTTAATTTTTGTCAGCTTTCCGAAACATTACTACAGAGACCTCTACTGTTCTTACTGGTGACATTTGATATGTAGGGTGTTGCAAATAATATGAATGCATGGACCGAGCTACCAACAGCTTTATTCAGATGAACAGCAGCAGTACAGCACTAGTACTTTCACTAGCTAACTTTGTATGTCAAATAAATGAGATGATGCATCAAAACTAAGTAATAATCGATGGCTGCTAGCTACACTAACAAGGAGTATTAATACATGAAACAGCGGCTAACAACATAATTAAATGTTCAGCATGGCTTGCATCTACTTACTACATCCATATATAGTTTCTCTACTTCTTTTTCCTAGCATTATATATATTGTACATATTTGTTGTCTACATATGTGACACTGTACTGTTGATATCACCCACTGTTGCTGGTCTCTCTGGCAAATAAGATGCTGAAGTAATTGAACTGAACAACCACTAATAAAAGTGTGTTGGTCTTCTGTACACTTGAACTGTGGTCAAAGCATATATACCAGCATATATGCCGTTAGCTTTCTTCAGGTTTCAGATCGATAAAAAATAAAATAATTTGTAGCTGCAGATTGCAGAGAGATAGAGATAAGCAAAACATTCAGGCATGGAGCAGCTGCCGACATGCAGGCATAGACGATATACTTTTGCACTGACGACCGGAAAATGTAGCTTGTAGCAGCAGCTAGAAATTAAGCAGAATACGAAACCTAACGACGCGAAAGATCTTCAGAAAACGTTGGCAATCAGACAATAACGTGTGTACGGATCGAGTTCTTCGACCTTTTTCAGGCATGCATGTGCTAAGCTAGCCGTGTGTACGTGTAAAATGTCCTGTCAGCGTTCACCAAATTAAGATCAACTGAATCAGCCATTATATATCAGAGCATCCACTGTTTGCTCGGTAAAAAAAAACATGCCATGTTTAGATGTTGTGATAAAAAATTAGCAAAAGAAAATAGAACTATAAGTTGTCTTTTTTTAATTTTGGTTTGAAAAGTTGGTGATTTGTGTATAAGTAATATGAGTCAAGTTACGATATTTGCATTTAAAAATGATTATTTGTCTATACGTAGGTGATAGAAGTCAAGATTGGTCAATGGCAAAGATCAAAACTATGCTTAGAGAGAAATAGAAGTTTGGCATAATCAAGATGTTATGTGATAAGGTGGGATTAAAGTTAGAATCTATCAAAGTTAATCTTGATCAACGGTGGATTGGAACTAAACTCACGAAAAAGGTAAAGTCTAGAGCGATTAGAGATACTGGATAACAGGATTGAATACAATGTGTTACATGGTGGACGGATATCGCGTTGAGATATCTTTGCAATGAGTTTCACAAGGTTAAGTGTGCAAGTGTTGAAAATTCATAAAGAAAATAGAAGAGAAAAAGGAAAGAGAAGATGGGAGAAAAGAGGCGGCACAAGGCAATAAGGCATAACTGGCTTCTTCCTCTCCTTTCTCCTCAGCAGCTCGCAAGTGGAGCTTGCATAGGCAAGGTGCCCTAGCAGTGGTCGGTGACACGCACGGCCCATCGCTAGCAAGTGCATGTGAGACAACCCAGTAGATGATAGTGGCCTAGGTGCTAGGAGAGTGGGCGCAGCGCGCTCATGACAACAGCCCATGGTGTCTAAGGGGCCATAGTGCTCCAGTAAGGACGTGGATGCCTATGGACATAGGGGGTGGGAAAGTGCGTTTATAGCACTGGTCGATATGTGGGCCCATGATAGGGGATGGGGGCACGAGCGTGAGTGCTTGTGCACAGCCGCACTGATCTCTCCCTGTGACACGCGTTGGCAGGTAGCTAACACAGGAAAGGGAAGCAATCGAGGGCAACGGATCCTTCATAGCTAGATGTCAGTTGTGCGGCCATCTGTGTGGCTATCAACATGGTAGCTATCTAAGGCAATTCCTTAGCTTCTAAGCATCAAATCAATCGATGAGATTTTATCTAAGTTAGGGTTTTGCTCTCGGGACCTTTTAGGCTTTATCTTAGATGTTTTCTAGCAATTCTTGTACTATATAAGGAGAGGTAGAGGCAAGGGATAACATGGACCTTTGAGCATATTTAGAGAGAGTTTTAGAGGGAGAACTGAGAGATGTTTTGAGAGTGAGATGAGTGAAAATTCCCTGCTTTTTGAAAGCTTTATAAACATATTTTGATCAATGAAATAGTGTTTATTTTGGAATCAATTCTAATTTAAATTTTATAATTTAAATTCTCTATTTAAATTTCACAATTTAATTTTTGTATCGTAATTTAAATTCTAGGTATTGCTCCTCCCCTTCTATATGTTTATGGAGTAAGTTTTTCTTTTCCTTTAAACTCTTTTGGTTCTTAATTTGTTTTGTGATGAAAAGAGAGTTAACCTATATATTGTCTTAGAGAAAAACTCAAGAGGTTGAAGCCTTTCAAAGAGCAAGATCTTTTGTACTATTTGTTTTTTTGGTATTTAAAGCTTGTGATAGAAATTTGGATCTTATTATAGGCATCAATGACTTGTGATAGAATTTAAAAACTTTAGTGATACTCATAATTCATGGAAGCACACATAAAGATTTAGTTTTTTATAGGTACATCATTTAGATTGACCATCGAATATTATTTTATCTAGCTTTTAATAGTTAAGATTTTAATAAACTAATCGGATCAAGCCTTTACAAGTATTTTAGGGATACAATAAATCTTTCTATATTTATCCCTCTCTATAGCTTATGCTGGTCTTCTATGCTCATACTCAAAGAGATAGGCTGCCATGGCAGGATAAAAAGGCACAAAAGAGGAAAAGGAACGAGGAAAGATACTAGATGATTGTTTCAATGTTGTCCTGTTTTCCTATAGGCTATAAATAAATACGCTGGTGAAACCATATATGGTCAATTAATCTTCCAAACACCATTGTTCCCATATATAATTATAGTTTTTTTTTTCACACGCACATATAATTATAGGTGAAGCTACACCATCTGCACCACGAATAATATTGTTCTTGAAAGAAATTAGTAATGTCTAAAATGGAACTCTCTCTCCGTTTCCAAACGTACTTTGAATTAATTAACACGGTTTTAGTTAAACTTTTAAACGTTGATTGGCAATATATTTTTAAATATTAAGTTAGATGCATGAAAATACTTCATAATACAATAATTTTGGGGGTTTTATCAAACATACTCATATTACAATATTAGAATTAGTGGCCAAAGTTATGTTTTAAATACTTTGCCAGAGTCTAAAATGACAAGTATATATTTGTGATACGTGGGAGTAATAGTCTAGTAAGGTGATAAGTACGAGTAGCTACTAAAAAATATTTAGTTTTCAATAAAATTTGTGCATCATATTTATTCGTGCAATAAATTGATGATAGTAACATTTTGATGGAATAAAGAAAAAACATGGCACACTATATTGTCCATAGACGAAAAAAACGATGTTAACCATTTATGCTTTCTTTTGGTATTTTTTAAACCTTTTCTTTTGGTGTGGATAATTTCACTATATAAGGGTGCAGTGATCATCTGCCCACCACTGCCATTGCATTTGAAAGCATTGTGTTTAGTTGGCATATTTTCACCTTTAAACTAAAAATAATTAAATTTCAAAGAGACTTAAATAATAACTGAAATTTGGAGAAATTTCAATTGGAAGTGCTTAAAACTTGCAACTAAGAGTTTGAAACTCGTGGTTCAAATTGCAATATTTTTTTACATAGAATGTATGTGAACCAAAATTTTACTTTAAATCAAAGCATGCTGTACTTGAGACAGCGCTACGGGACGAATATTGGCACATGGCAAATTACGCATGATGCAAAAAAGAGTCCTTGGGGTAGGATGCTCTGAATTCATGGTGGATACTTTGAAAATTTAGAATTGATTTAGGTTTCTTTATGGTGCTCTATTTTTTAGGCTAAGATTTTAAACCTATATTTTAGATATAGAAGACTTATCTTTTTTTTCTTTATTTATAAGCCGTAGCCTAAGAATAATACTTTCTCAATAAGTCGGCAATGATATTGGTACATTGTCTTGATGCATGGAACAATTAATATGAGGTTAATGTCATTTATGTGGAATAGTAAAGGAAAATTGGTTATTTGGGCGGTCTTCTGCGGTTCATGAATTGACCGAGAAATGCAACAACACCCAGTAATCAGCTAGCCATGGGGTTCCAAGCCACTGTGACCTGCATCGGCCACACAGATATACATGCATGCATCTGCAGGATGTCACCGATTATATTGCACATGTGCACATCAGAATCATTTAAGGACTGAATGTTAACGAAACTAAAACTAACCAATCACAAATTAAACCCTAACTTTCCACTTCCTCGCTTTATTACCATGAGGAAGAAATCTAATATATATAAGCCACATATCTCAGTTTTTAAATATATAAAGTTGTTGTTTTTTGAAGATGACGTTTTTATTAAAAAAACGTTGTAAGTATTATTACTTTGCTTTATTTTTTAATCTTTATTAAAAGTATACCTTAAGTATGATTTATATCTTTTATATTAGCACTGAATTTTTAAATAAAAAGATGGGTCAAAACATCATGTCTAAAATTTAAGAGCTGATTGATATATATATATATATATATATATATATATATATATATATATAAACTGAGATACACAGACGTTATACTCCTACAACTTACAAGTGCCTATAGTGTCATTGGCAGATGGGGTCTACTTGCAGCAGTGCCCTTCCTGTCAGTGGTGAAAATGCATGCACAGTTACCAGAACAATTCATGGACCATTAATATTGTAGATACAACGGCGACACCATCAGCTGTAGGCGTCCCCACACACAAGCAGCTCGCCACAAAAGAGACGACGGATACGGTACCATTGCTGCTGTAGCTGTAGCACAAAGGGCATTGATAGCAGCCGCATGCTCCCCTCCTCCTCCATTCTCTCCTCACACACACTACTCTTCTCCTTCGCCCTAACCTTTTTCCTCTTCCTCTTGCAACAGTCGCTTCTACCTTGTGCTGCTCCCCTTTCCCCTTCTCCTCTCTTCCTCTCCTCCAAATCCTCACCTTATCTTCGACCTTCCTGCGCCCGAAAAGTTGGGGCCAATTCGGCACCCCCTTTTATCTGCTGTGAAGCTGCATGCACATGAGATCATGAGCTCCGAGGACTCGCTCAAATCCTTGTCGCTTGACTACCTCAACCTGCTCATCAATGGCCAGGCTTTCAGCGACGTCGCCTTCAGCGTCGAGGGCCGGCTTGTTCACGCCCACCGCTGCGTGCTGGCGGCACGGAGCTTGTTCTTCCGGAAGCTGTTCTGCGGACCGGATCCCAACCATCAGCCGCCGCCGCCGCCTTTAAACTGGCCGACAACAGGGGGTGACTCTGGTGGTGGGTGGCGTGGAGGAGCCGGTGGTGAAGGTGGACCTCCCGCCACGCCGGAGCTGGTCATCCCCGTCAGCTCTATCCGGTACGAGGTGCTGGTGCTGGTGCTGCAGTTCCTGTACAGCGGGCAGGCGTCGGTGGCGGCGCCCAAGAGCGGGCCGCTGCCTGGGTGCGGCGCCCGGGGTTGCTGGCACACGCGGTGCGGCGCCGCCGTCGACCTCGCCCTCGACACGCTGGCCGCCGCGCGCTCCTTCGGCGTCGAGCAGCTCGCCCTGCTGGTTCAGGTAGTGGAAAAATTCAGGAACACAACGTACGCATCATGCTGCAGCTGCAAATAAAATTTCTTCCTCTTCCATGGTTCCAATTCTTGGGACCTGCTGCTAACGCTTGCTGCGATTAAGAGTACATGATGGTAGTTAAGCCTGGCATGATTGGAGCATCTCTTTTGGTGAAATTAAGATGGAGTCAGTAGAAGCAATGTTCAAGTCTGAGCTGACCCTGCTGCATGCTTGCCTAGATCCCTAGGTTGTCCCTCTGCCTTTTTTCCGGACGATTACTGAGCTGAGCTGCATGATTCATGCACCACTGACATCAACTGTGCTCTCTGATCGATGCCCAGTAGCTGCAGCAGAATCTAGTGCAGTCATCGCAATTTTTTAAAGATTTTTTCCTCTGGCGTTTGTGGGTGAGATGGGGTAGTGTTCTGATAGGACTGAATCGTCTCTAGTCTCTCACAGTCTCGCTTGCTTTTCTGCTGCTTCGCCCTTGCTGCTTCTGTCATCACTTGTCATGGAGCCTTCTGACTCATCTTTACTAGGAAGGGTCTTTTCAAGCCCTTGGTTGTGTCTGTCCCTTCCTTACATCACATCCATCCATGCTTTCCCGATCTTCACATCATTTCTCATTTGCATCGCTAGGGTTTCTTGGAGATTCAACCCCGGCTGGCCACTTCGATCATAGTATCATTTCCAAAAAATAATTCTTAAAAGTGCACAGCATGAATGCTGTTCTAAGCAAAGTACAGTTAAGCATCACGATGTATGCTGCATATCTCTGGCTAGCAGTGAAGAAAGTACACACTTAGAGCAACATTTCATGCTGCTAATTAGCTGCAGTGCATTTTGGTGTGATTAATTAAGCATCTCAATTGAACTAATGGCGACCATATGTATTGATTGGCACAATGCAATGTGTTAATGGCTGCAGAAGCAACTGGAGAGCATGGTGAAGGAGGCATCGGTGGACGACGTGATGAAGGTGCTGATGGCGTCGCGCAAGTTCGAGATGCAGGAGCTCTGGGCAACTTGCTCCCACCTCATCGCGCGCTCTGGCCTCTCCGCCGATCTCCTCGCCAAGCACCTCCCCATCGATGTGGTCGCCAAGATCGAGGAGATCCGCACCAAGTCGCCGCTCACCACGGCTACCACGCCGCGCTCGCCATTCCTGACGCACCACTACCTCCCCATCAACGCGGCGTCCTCCGCGGTCGACCGCGACAACAAGATCCGCCGCATGAGGCGCGCCCTCGACGCGGCCGACATCGAGCTCGTCAAGCTGATGGTCATGGGCGAGGGCCTCGACCTCGACGACGCGCTAGCCGTCCACTATGTTGTCCAGCATTGCAACCGCGACGTCGTCAAGGCTCTGCTCGAGCTCGGCGCCGCCGACGTCAACTCTCGCGCCGGCCCGACAGGGAAGACCGCCCTGCATTTGGCGGCGGAGATGGTCTCCCCCGACATGGTGTCCGTGCTCCTCGACCACCACGCCGACCCGAACGCCAGGACGCTCGACGGCGTCACCCCTCTCGACGTGCTCCGCAGCCTCACCTCCGAGTTCCTCTTCAAGGGCGCCGTGCCGGGGCTCATCCACATTGAGCCCAACAAGCTCAGGCTCTGCCTCGAGCTCGTGCAGTCGGCGGTGATGGTGACCACGCGCGACGACGGCGCACCCGGCGCCGGTGGCGAGGCCGGTGGAAGCGACGGTGGAAATTTCCCGAGGAGCGACGCCGACGACAGCTTGGTGAACCTGACGATGAACTCGACGCTCATGTACCAGGGCCAGGAGATGGCGGCGGCGGCGTCGGTGGCGGACGAGGCGAGGAAAGGCAACAACGGCCGAGGGAGCCCGTCGTCCGCCATGTACTTCCCCAATGGTTTCGCATAAGTAATATTGTTCCCTATCTCTCTCTTCTGGCTGTATTGAGATTTTGTGGGGTTTATGGTTGACAAGATCACAGAGCAATGGTGTAGCTAGCTACTATATAGCTAGGAGGATATATGGCCAAGAATTTTGTGGTATTTGATGTGGATTGTTCTATCTTCGCACGATTGATCGCTTGCGCAGCAACTGTTGCATGCTAATTTGTTTGAAAAGTTTCAAACCCAGCAATGTTCATCTTGTAATGGAGCTGTCTCAAATATAATCTTGCTCCGGATGATGGACTGAAGAGGATTTCAGCTGTTGGTATTTTTACAATGTCTTTATGCAGTGCAGCTTTTGGTGACTGTAGTAGGCTTTGGACGATAGGAAAGCGGGGTGCAAGATCATGTGAAGGAATGGGGATCTAGTGGCATTCGACAAGGCGAATCTAAGTGTGCACGCAATTGAATGGCACAGGGTTTGCACATGCATTTCTCCCGTTAGCTGTTACTACATTTTTCTCTGGAATATAAAAATTCACCAGTATTGTATATGTATCTATCCTGGAGGATTGGACGGCCCAGATCCATTTGGATCAAGTAATATATATCTACTGGTAAGGCCGTTTTCTCTCTGTTCTGGAGTGCTCTTTAAGAATGGCTTTTTGATGGCATGCATGCTCGATCCTGTACTCTTGTACAATTAGCACCAGCAGTACGTGGTTTTTGTCTAACATGAGGCGACAAGTTCCCAACCTCCTGTTAGAAGAACATGAACATATTTTTGCATGACATTTGAGTCGTATGCTATCTAAAGGAGCAATAGTGTCATATGATAGATCGACTGTGTGGTACTCAAACATGCATATACATGCTTCCTTCTATCTGTGTCACTTCTAATTTTAATTGCTTAATTAAACCTGTACACTAGTCTTCCAAGAAAAATTTCTAATGACAGCCATGGCCTAGCTAAAAGTATCTTCATATACGAATATACCACACGTACATAAATATAATTCTATACTAATATTAGAACTAGTACCATTTTACTTTTTTATCACTAGGCCTAGCAAAAATTAAGTTTTTATTGTATATTTTTCAGGATATTTTTTGCGCTGCTTTGCCCATTAATTAATTCTCCTTATATACCTACCATATGTGTAATAAGCGTATTCATACAAAAATCTTATTGATACTCTTATTGTCTCACGCATGCATAGTGTTATCTAGTCCTGGTGCAAGGTTTTCCAATTTGACCTAGTGAATGCATACGTAAAGGATCAAATAAAAATGGTATATTAGAGTGAACTTCACTCATTTTCCTTAATAATATTTAATTTGCGGGTATGAATGATCATATGTTCAGCATATCAAAATATTGTTCTATATAATTATAGTAGTAAAAATTACAAATGTGACATGATTTTTCCTAAATATTCATATATATTGACTGCCCCCCACCAAAGTGTGTGTATATATGTTTCACATATAAATTAAATGTAACCCTGTATAGTCACTCGTTCCACATTTTCACTACTATACCAAGGATTCTAGCACGTATAGTGAATTGCCTCTGTACTGTATATCAAGCTAAGTTAATTAGCCTCCACTTAATTAAAGGGGACACATTTTGAATTGGGTTTTGTTAATTCAATCTATAATGCAACACGTGCTTTGTCAAGTCTGGCAATTTCTTGGAGAAAGACAAAATCTGAAAAGAAAAGGTGTGTATTCCAGAGATATAGTTACGTACATATTGCAGTAACTCAAACTGAGTAAAAGATACATATATAACACAGAAGGTTGTTCCTAGCTACTGTTTAATATAGTGTTATATGTCTGGATTTCATGCAGTACCACATGTGTTTTCTCCAAGGAATAATATTATGCAGCACACTGCAGGAGTGCATTGTGATATATATATATATATATATATATATATATATATATAAATATATATAAATATAAGGATGTTCATACTAAAGGTAGAAATGTATGAAATTAAAATGCGAGAAAGGATAGATTCCTGTTACTAACACATATACAGGAGTACAATGTTCCTTTCGCTGTATACGTCCATATATACAAGTATTTAAACTAAGATGAAACTGCAAGAACTCAATTAAAACGAGGATCAAATTAAATAATAAAACGATATACAGAAGTAGTAGTCTCATCCCTTTTCTTTCTTTCTTTTTTTTTTTTTGAGAGGAGCCTCAAATTTTAGCTATACAGCTTTGGTCGTCTAAAATGAAAACACACATTTTTATTTGAATTTTCATTTTAGCTACATAGCTTTGGTCGTCTAAAAGGAATATTCCCCTTTTATTTTGTGGTTGCAACATCTCTATCTTAATTATGTAGATTATTATATGAATGCAGTGCCCAGTTAATTCCGCAGATGACATGTATGCTGTACACAAGTATTCATACAATTATGCCACCGAACTGAGGACCTATACCAATCACATGCACCCAGAACATAGCTTTCAGATCTCTAATTTTTGCAAACTTAACGTTATTAATTAAGTCAACTTGTGTAGCCTTCTCTTCATTTATGCATTGACAATTTTAAACAGTTCTTGTGAAAGCACCTAGAGATAATGTTACTTTCTGGACACTTTCATGGGACCTTTTACTATCAACAGTAGTATGATAGTAGAATTTAAAATTTAACTATATATTTTCATGGTTATTTAAAATATTTTATTAAAAAATTTTCTAAAAAGGATTTACACATTCATCTATTTTAATATGATATGTCATCATGCCATTATATATTTCAATTCCAACTTTACCCTTTAAATTTTCTAAACCATACTACTGGGTGTATGTAGTATAATAGAATCAGATCCACTGGATCCAACACAATGGACGGATCATAATCATTTTACGGATCAAAAAATTAGAATTTTCTGGCATAATACCTTGTTATAATAACTGGACTATAGAAAGAACCTTAATTATGATGAATTTTGCAAGATTTATTATACTGTGACCATATGTTAAATTTTCAGTTATTAACTCAACTATAGGATAAACTACAAATATATACTGCCACTCAATTCTCTGTGTATATTGCTCATGTCAGTGCTATATAGACGTGTCGATCGAGCATATGGGATGAATATATCTAGCTAGCTCTTTCAATATTTACTGCAGAAATGTGTGTGTATGCAGACATTCACTGCAGTAGATTCCTTGGCGAGCTAGCTCGGTATGCATGCATGATGTCTTGGATTTAATTTTTAGCTGTGACACGGCACCAGTAAAACAGCTATGTTAATTACCAGCTAGGAGACATGGAACGCAGGCATGCAGCTACAGCTATAGGTAGAGGCAGTAACAATTAACTGTGGCTGTGACTACGTAAACGTGCCGGTACCTCTCCCTCGTCGTTGCTGTGCAGAATACTGTAGAAGGCGAGGCTCATGGTACCATGTTCTCACCAGTCACCGCAACTGTTAAAAACACCTCGCAATAAAAGCGTGGTCTCCATGGTGGTGGGTTCCTCCGCTTGGATTTCCACTGTTTGCCTGCTGTGTCCTCTTGCTCACCATCATATTGCCCGCTATATATTAATCTCCCTAGACGCCGTAGGACCTCGGGGAGGGAAGGACGCCACGTCATGGAATTTTTTTTCAGTAAACCCGCTCAGCTTTTAGTTAAAGACGTGTAGCTCCTCATCTATAACCATAGTTCGAGAATGAGCTCAATCCAGCCCTCCACCCAGCTCAAAGATGTTGGCCTTCCATTCAGATCAGTGGAAGGATAATGGACGGCATAGAGAGACGAGCATAGGAGTGCCACAAAACCCAAGCCTACCATCGTGCTTCTTGCTCGCCTCGTTGCTGTCTCCTTCCACCATAAGACAACAAGCCAACGCCGTCCCCTTTGCCTTCTCCCCTCTCCTCTAGTCCCTGCCCCTTCTCTTCTCCACGATGCACGCATCGTGGGACTCATTCTCAGTCCTAGCATGGCGAAGATTGTGTCGTCATTGTTCGTCTTCATATGCCATCAATCAGGCCACCAACTATGATCTCTTCTTTCCTCCCTACCTAACAGTGCTTTCACTGGTAAGCCATGCCTCGATTCAGACTGAGACCATGGAGTGACGACGATTATGTCACCCTCGCCTCCTCCATCACTAGTCTTAGGTATTACCTCCTTGATCGATCCCCACTAGCTCGCTCACCATCATGCCCTTATCCACCCACAGCCATGGCTAGATAACAAAGATGTCATGGGAGGCAGTAGCCATAGCTTTGTTATAATAAAGTGTCTTCTGTTGTTTTTCACACGGGACTTCTTCTCTCCTGTACAACAACAATGCACAACAATTCAAAGTTTGATAAAGTAGCTGTTAATTAGTCTTATATTTTCATTAGCAATGCACAAAAATACAACTGATTTCTCATATATTTTCATCTTCATCTCATAATTCCTACTATGTGGGGTGTTTTTAATTAAGATTAACTGGATATTCAAAGTAATTTCAAACCTCCAGCTTGTATTATCCATATTTTTGTTAGTTCCTATTTGGAATAACCATCAATTCTATCAAGCAGGATGTGAAGGCTATTCTTGTTAGAAAATTGGTCCTAGAATCAATATCGATAGCTAAACATGAAAGCACTTGATAAAAGATTTAAACTTGATGACGACACTGAGACACTATATTTGTTAACGAGATTTAGTCGTAACCTAATTCTCGGGACACTGATTATGGGCACTCTTCTCCGATCCAGTATAATTATAACGTATTATGATTACACGACACTCGACTGGCTAGACCGCTGGCCAGTCGATCTCTCGATTATACTAAGTCGTCATGTGGTTACACTAGGTTCGCCTCTGTATATAAGAGAGAGTCTAGAATAGAGTTCGACTCTAACTCTAACCTAACACCTAATACAACTC
Organism: Oryza coarctata; assembly: GCA_030770085.1. NCBI lineage: Eukaryota > Viridiplantae > Streptophyta > Magnoliopsida > Poales > Poaceae > Oryza > Oryza coarctata. The sequence goes on from CM061483.1 coordinate 1,155,530, forward strand.
CATAGCCTAAACTGTAGCCGACTATGTACATATATTCAACACAAACTCTAACAAATTTCACCTTAGCAAATATGCCACGTCAACCTGAATTTGTTACTTGTGTAACCTTTATATAACCAGACTTAAGTTGGTTCCATCTTCTCAACTCACACCGAGCCACCCAATGAGCCAAGTCTACCATCTTCAGGAATGTGCACTGCAACACTAGCATACCCGAGTTTCATGACTCCACATACAACAATACTCTCTTGTAACTTGCACAAATATGAGCCCATTGTTTCATCGGTCCCCGTACTTCATGATATTCATGGTCTTCTCATCAGGATCACTCTGATACAACCATCCTTACTCATGTAGGCTTCCAAACAAAATTAGACTCATCCTTAGTCCTGGCACGTGTTTCACATCTTAAAGTAGGATTTCGTTGTCATCATACATCTTAAACTTTACAATACCCACTCTAATAACACTATAACATGTGTCATCGTCCAAGTAAATAACACCAAACTCACCATATTTATATGAAAAGAACCACTTCTGCTTTAATGTCACATGATAGGTACTACCAGAGTTCAATATCTATGATTCATTAGACTTGTTGTTAAACACTATGAGTAGCTTATGACTACTACTATCTGAGTCTTCACCAGCTGTTGCTAAACTTGCACTTGCACTTATCCTCTTTTTTAATAAGAGACAATCTCACCTCATATGCCCAACATCATGACACTTATAGCAATATACCTCCTTCTTCCCTTTGCTCTTCATGTCCCTATATCCTTGTCATGCTTTGCCCTAACTAGCAAACCTTCATCTTGAGAAGTCTATATTGCATTGCTACCATTTTGTATTCTTAAATCCCGTGCGAGCAACGCCAAAATTATATCATCAGTCTTGATGATATTCTTGCCATATGTTAGAGTAGTCACCACATGCTCATAAAATGGTGAAAGTTAGCATAGAAGAATTATATATTTGTCTTTATCCTCTAGTTTCACTTTTAACTTGCTTAGATCTGTGACCAACTGATTGAAGGCGTCCATGTGCTTCATAACATATTATTCCTCTTGCATATGCAAATTATATAGCTGTTGTTTGAGATACAACTTACTCATAGTGACTTAGACATATACTAAATTGTCAATGTGTCCTAAATTTTGTTAGGTGAATCTTCCTCCATGACATGGTACATGATCAAATGTGAGAGACAGACAAATTGTCGTAGCTGCATGCGCCTTCATCTCATCCAATTTTTCATCTTCCACCTTCATCATTTTCGTCTCAGTAAGAGATATGGATATCTCTTGTTGCGCCAACAGATCCTTCACTCTCGATTGCCAAAAAACAAAATTTTCGATGCCATTGAAGTTCACCACATTAAATTTGGAAGTCATCGCCGTCGCAATCGACAATATCAATTCAACTAGTTATCGTCCTAATTAAATTGATTTGCCTCAATTAATTGACCACACCAACTAAACTAGCTGAACCTACCATTTTTTTCTCTTTCCAAAAAACCTAATTGGCTTCTTTTTCTAGTCAACAAAATGGTCAATGCGATCTAGGGAGTCTTTGTCCTTTTTTTTTTCTTTTCAATGACTAAGCCACCCCTTTCCTTTTCTTCCTCTTGCTCGCACATGACCAACCACTAATCCCCACCGCTTGCTAACACGTTGCCAACCACCAAAATTAGATTCAAAGCCCTTCATCAATTGCTAAATACCAGAGAAACCACATTGCCTTATCGTACCTTCGTGCCACTTAGATGACACCTCTAGCCTCTTCGGCTGCCTCCTCCTAGCCTTCTCGATGGTAACGCTCGCCTGGAAACCTTCGCCTCCCTAGGCCCTACACATTGAAGGCATTGCTACCGCTATCGTGGGCTCTTGCCAGCTAAGGATGCCAACGCCCACGGAGGCTACCAGACACAAGAGCCACCACTACCCTTCTGCCAAGGCTGACCTCTGTCGGTTCTCCTCCACCAGTACCATCGCCTTCTCTCACCAAGAAGCAACGCCCATGCCGACTCCACCGCCTGCATACCTCCTACACATAGATGTGCACCACTGCCCTATGCTCGCCGCCCAAATCACAGTTGCCTCTAACGAAATTAGGTACAAATTTTGCTAAAATTTGCTGCAGTGATTTGTTTCAACTGAGTGTTGCAATCCTGTGGATTCCTTGCTGGTTTTATTGGGATGTTTAGAGTCCTATACGTTACCATACTAGTGTATTACTAGGTGTTTTCTCCTCGATCTATCATGTGCCAAGAAATCAAGTCAGAGATATCACCTTCTCCAATTCATTGTCTGCACAAACCGAGATGTTCTCCTATGTGATCCACTCCATACAACTCACTACATCCTGGCCACTCTAGTTTCTATCATCGGCTCAGCCTCGACACAAGTACATACACACCATTGTGGTTCTGACCTTCTAAGTCTCTCATATATGCCCCTTCTCCATCACTACCCACAAGAACTTCAGGCCAACTCCATCAACGATGTTGATTTATTAAAACTATTACTTGCATCTGCATGCTCCGTTGCTTGTACACTACCATTGTAGCAATCCATCACTCACCACCTCATCAACACCTCCTAAAACAGCCTTAGGATTCACCCGCTCAAGCTTCCAATCAACAACCCATCAATCTTGCTGTGAGTCGAACCCAACAAATCTCCATGTCATCTTCCCAACCACCGAACAACTCGAGTGCTACATCTAGCCGTCTCTATGTCGAATCGTGGCTCATTGAAAGGCCTAGACCACCTCGTTAAGAGTGTTTGAATCCACTGATCAGGAACGTTGATCACCTCCGGCTTCAATCAACTCTAAGTGTCACGTCTAACCATCTCCTAGTTGAAAAAGCTCATCAAATGGTTTGGGCTATCCACCCAAAGTGTCCGATTCCACTGATCAAGTCATTGATCGCCGCCATACTCCACCTTATGCTAATGCCTCTCCCTGAACATTACATATAGGATGCGCGGTGTGAGGCACATGCATCATGCCTCTATCCATGAATTTTCCTCTATCGCTAAGCTCTGATACCACTTATTAGTAAAACCTGCCCTAAAATCGACATCGGTAGCCAAATACAGAAACACTCGATAGAAGATCTAAGCTTAATGATGACATCGAAACATGATATTTATTAATGAGGTTTAGCTATAGCCTAATCCCCGAGGCACTGATTGCAAATGCTTCTCTTCAATCTAGTATAATTACAGCGTATCGAGGTTATACAACCCTCAACCGGCTAGTCGATCCCTCGTATATGCTAAGTCATCATTCCATTACATCAAATCCGTCTCTCTATATAAAAAAAGATTATGATATAGTTTGATTTTAACTCCACCTTAACACCTAATACAGTTACAAGCTCTAAGCTATATATATATATATATTCGTTATAAATTCTAACAATTCTCAACCTCTATGTCATCTTTTAGCTAGGATGAGAAGGGTATTCTCAACCTGTATATCATCTTTCTCGGATAGTCGAGGTGGATGGCTCCTAATTAATCTTCATATATTTCTTATACTGTACAGAGTTTAGGCATCACATTTGACTACTTGCTGCAGCTTGGTCTCCAACATGGTTCCGATCGACATCATGAATTCCATGCATTCAATTTGAGAGAAACAATTCTTCAGGAGTACTCCACATAACACACGTATTTCTCTCATAGTCTCATTGCAATCAATTACTACTTTGTTGTTTACAAATTGTTTTTTTTCCCTGGATCTCAGTTAGTGGTGCTGAATTTTAGGTTTACAGCAGTATTTTTTTCCTCAAAACTTATTATTGATGTACTAAACAGGTATGAATCACTCAAGCAAGCTCTGATATGCTGGATCACTGACATAATGGAGGAAGTACTCTAAATTGAACTTATGCTTGAAATACTCTAACAGAGAAGAATATAACAACCTCGTATTCACCTCAGGTATTTATATGTACCATTTAGATCCACTTTCTCTTTCTCTCATATTGATCTGTCGCATTTTTAGGTTCTCTTTCTGGTTATACTTATTCATCAATCATGCAAACACCGCAACAATCATTCCAAGTTTCTTCCCTAGTGGGATGAGAAAACGTGGTACTGTAACAAATGCTGAACTTAATGGCCTTATCATCAGCACATTTTTTCAATATTTGTGGACCAGCTGGTGTGTTTCATTTGGCCTAAATAAAGAAAATTTAGGCATTGATTCAGTAGGACACGGATAATGGGAAATAAAGCTTACATACATATTGTTAGCTTAACAATGTGTTTGAGGTTAAGTATTTTATCACATAAATTTCTGGACACAAAAGTTACGCAATCTCATATAATATATAGTTGATTTTGAGACTGCACAAGCCACACTGTACCATATCCTCTAGATGTGTCTGCTCTTCTCCATAGAAAGTGGCCTTGATATAAATGTACAGGTGTTCAGAAGTCTGAATCACCATACGGTGTTTCCATGTGGTCACTACTAATTGAAGCAGCTACTATGGACATCTCAAAGCTCACACCATCCTAATGCTAATGTTCAGACAAATAAAATCACTCTAGATCATTGTTGAATGCAACTTAGCTCTACATCAATTGGAATTAATGTGAAGGCAATGTGTCATGTTTGCTTTGCAAAAGGTTAGCTCCTTGCCATTGCCTTTCATAATGTATACATACACTGAAACACCTTCAGCCAACCATTTATAATCTTAGGCATCTTTATGGCAGGTTATTATTAAAATTAGTTGAGTTCACTTTGTTAACAAAGATTTTAACCACTATAGTTAAGAAAGAGCTGTTGGTCAAAGCTCTCAGCCTTCAAAATAGTCGGTGCAATCAGGTTCTTTTATTTCCCCTTCATCCTCTGACATGGTAACTTCATGCATATTACATATGGCAAACGTTCATCACATCTATCTGCCTGTTGTGTGGATTAGCTAATTAACAATCTGAGGAGTGCTTTCATCGGAGTTTATCTATGCATTTAATGGGCTTATCCATAGGTTTTTTGCTGCATGTTAACTTATACAAAATAATTACTATATTTATTGCTCTGGTGAGTTTTTCTCCTTTTCTCTTGATTGGAAATGATAACTGTTGCTTTCTTCAGAAGTTCTGTCTCTCCTTTGCTTATGTATCTTCGTTGGAGGAAAGATATAATTGCAATAAATCTTAAGTATCTTCAAGGATATTACAGTCAATGGCCTTATATCTGTCCTTTGTTCCATAGTCAATATTCTGAATCTTAAATGAGATAAATAATACTGTTTGTTGTTCTTGTAGTAGACAAGGCCTTCAAAAAGGATATTGGCAGAATGGAACAAAGGATAATGGGACACAGCTATCATTTGTTTTGGTGCTTTTGTCGGCCAAATAGGGGAGTTCGAGACACATTAGTTAATCCTGCCTGCTTCTAATGCCATGTAATTATTATTTCACTTCAGTCAGTTTTATGCACCGATTTGTACAAAAGATATTATGTATAAGTTATTTATTTTGCTTTATAAAGATTTTTTTCTCAAACCAAATATAAATACAATCTCTGTGATATAGTTCACATCAGCAAAATTCGTTAGTCTCAAGTTCATTGCTATAGCCTGTGTTAAAAATTCCATGACATCTTCAGCCGGCACTGCATAGCGCGCCAATCTTCCTAGTATCTCTGAATAATCTATATATCTCTGATCGATGTGATCTCTCTTCTTCTCTCACACACAAACGCCAATAACACCATGTATGAGCTAGCTGGCTAGGTTCGTGTGGGTTCCCATCGGTTCTTCTCGACTTATTAGCATATAATTACTTAAATATTAACTTTAAAAAACTTTAAAATAGAATAATATGATTTTTCAAAACAATTTTCTTAGAATTTTTTTATAAAAAATGCACCGTTTAGTAATTAAAAAACGTGCTTATAAAAAATCAGGAAGTAGAAGATGGAAAAGAGAAGTGCTGAACACATTTTTAGGCTGAATTCGTTTGGAACAGTTGGTAACTTCTCTACCGCACGCACGTAAAATAGACCTACTCATTAGCGCATAATTAATACTTAAAAATAAATTAATATAATTTCGAGCAACTTTTCTATAGGATTTTTTAAAAATATATATATAAGAAATATACATTTAGAAAACAAGAGATTAAAGCTGGAAACATGCTATGCTGGCTGTGTTCACTCTCATGGATCATATGGCCCTACAGCATCTTCATTTCATGCTGTATATACAGTTCGTGATTTGTCAAATTGATTAGTATATACAGTGGCATGATCCATATGCATCTTATGTCGTGACAAATCCAATTAATCTATCCATCCATTCTTTGTCGTACTCACTCTCCCTTTACCTGTTTTTTGCTAGCTAGTTGATACCACTCTGGGCTGGATCTATCGACTGATGCATGCAATACGGCGAGTTGATCTGGTTCTGTTCATCGATTTAGCACGAGCTGAGGTTTAATTAGCGTCAGATCAAGCTGCGCGCGATAATTCCTTTTGTTTTCGGTTTGCAAGCGTACGTGCACACAAACATGAGGCACTGTTCTTCTTTCTCTCTTTTGGTTGTCTGTTTGCATGTAGTAGTACGTCATATTTCCATGCTGAGAATCTTTACAGTGATCCAACGTCCCATCAATTGAATGTTGTTACCTAAGCTAGCTCCATCCGGCCTGTCTGACGATGAGTTCCATATTTTATCTTGGAGAACGAAGGAGATAGGATGACGATGAACAGTTTGTCTAAGGTTCCATCTCTTTTATTGCTCGTGTTCAGAGAGTTTGTGAAACAGGGAGGCATGTCATTCATGAATCGATGCCTTTTTTGTTGAATCAGGAAAAGGAATAGCGCAACACTTTGTGCCATGCTGGAATAGTGCATGCTAGCTCTATCTCCAGCTGATCATTTGGTAGTCGTGTTTTAAAGCTTTTGACCTGACCTGACTGTGCCTGATGAATGGCACCTAGCTAAAGAAGATCGAGAAAAAGAACAGGAAAGGGAAAAGAACAACAAAAACATGCATTCGTGCACATCGTCAAGTTGTATGTATAACTCCATGCCAATGGGAGAACACAAACAAGGAACCACGTACACACACGCTGCAGTGCGTCATATCATATCACTAAGATCTATCGAATTCTTCGTTTGGCATCATGCACATTCTCCGCTAGAATATAAAGTAGTACTTATGCCTGCTAGCTGGATCTAGCGCCAATTTTATTTCTGAGCAGGAATTTGTGGGTTGGGTGGAGGCAAATGAGTTATTGTTTAGGCGAGCAGTAAACTATACTTAGTGTGTTAAGTCCAATTTACCCTCCTCAACGAATTACCTCTTAGCTTCTTGGACTAAATGAATTACCGTACCACCTAATCTAGTTAAGAGAGATTTTTTATCCATTATGGTACACATGACAATCCACAAAAAAATAATAAAATAGCTAGGCCCACATGACAAGGCTCACCTCATCTTCCACTTCATCTCTTTGCGTTGTCTTACTTCTCTCCCATCGGCTAGCCATTGGCACGTTGTTGCCTCATTGGGATCAAATCCGCCTTCTCATCCACAAGCTCGGTGGAGACAAACTCGAGCTCTAACACCACATCTACCCTCATTACTAAGATCTGTCTCTATCATGTGCATCCTCTAGGAGCTCTAGCATCACCACACCTCACAGTCTCTCTCTCACATGTGCACCTAAACGCCAAATCAAAGTGCAGATCAATTGGAGGCAGCGATGAACCCAAACCCCAATACCCATCCTCCTCACTCCCTAATTGAGAATTTGGCAACATTGCCCCTATCTCTCCTACCCTCTACCGCTGCCAATGATAACGGTCACCAAATTTGGCATGGATTCATAGTCGTGATGGATAAGTGTCGAGATCTAGATGACATGACCAGGCAATGAGCAAAAGTGTAGCTTGAGGTAGAGTGGGTGCACACGGAGCTCTAGGTGGTGTCTCTCTCTCTCCCCCATCCTTCTTCCTTCCTAGCATCATCAATGAGCTCTCCACGTACGATGCATGCTAGCTGTTACAGCCTACTCCTAATTAAGTGAGCTCCACTTCCACCTTGAGCTTGGGCAAGAGCTATGTTGGTCTAATGAGCTGGAGGATGGCGGTGACCTCAACTTCTTTCTCCTCTTTTTTATTTCTCTTCCTCTCTCATCCTGGGCTCAAATGCCACTGCCATCCTAACATGGATATTAGGAAGAAGTGCGACTGGCTCACTCAACAAGGGTGGAGATGGCCAATGGGTGATTAGTCATGGAGGTGGTTGGTGAGCTTAGAGAGAGAGGGGGAGGAGGAGGAGGAAGTGAATGGTCAACCGATAAGTTGGCCAATTATTTTATTTGGTTGATTGGACCACCACCTCAACACCAAAACTACCTGAAAATTGGTTATATGTCTGGATAAAATAGTTGAGGAGTGTAAAATATCAGGAGTTAAGGAGGGTAAATCGGACTTAACCCATGCATGCACTTATTATTCACATTTAGACTTAAAAATTGGAGAGTTAGACCATTATATTATTTTAATTACTACATTTGTTCTAAAATATAATTATTTTTAGAATTCTTATGGTTATCATCATTTCAATGATTTATAAACCAATCAAGTGCTTAGAAAGGGATAAAAAATAAAAATTGAAAATTAACCACCAAATAAAGTGACTAAAATAAAATATTTTAACCAAATCTTAGTATTTAGTAAGCAATCTGAAATGCTTATAAGCAAACAGAGAAATAAGTAGCTTGCAAACTCAATATTTTTGAACTATGCGCTAAACCAACCTTTTTCATGTCTCATCTAAAATATTGTACATTTCACTTGCCAAATATGTACTTTATGCCATTTGACATGAACGATACCCCCCCCCCTGCTAGCTAGTGTAGTTTTTGTTCCATCGAGCAGCATTGCCCGTTTACTTTCAAGAGTAGCAGTAGCGTTTATGCAGGTTAAAGGAATTGAATAAAGCATCAGCATATTGTTTTACTAGGATGCAGCACTAGGGTAGGGTGAAACTGGAAACCCACTTTTTGTTCGGTTCAGACTTCAGAATACTCACGCGTTGATGCCCCCTGCTGAAAAGCTGCTAAACTCGCAATTCTGCAAGATTAACGAACCAATAATATGCTGCAGCGGTTGCAGCTGCAGCCTGCAGGCCCTGCTGATGCATATGGCACGCACAGGCAGTGCCCGGCCAGGATATATTCAGGACTCGGGAGGAGGAAGTGTCACGTCAAGACAGGAAGGCCCATGACTGTTTCCTGCCCTTGATTGCTTTGGTGCCTCCTTTTCTTTTTGTGTCACCTCTCATTGCGCCGGTGCGTGGTCAGACACAGTCTCGTGGCTGCACTTCCGCAGCAAGCACCCGGGGACGCTGCACTCATGTACTCCTATGCCTTTTTCTTCTAGCCTTTCTTTCTACTCTAGGCATCAGGCATCAGCAGCCAAGCTACAAACAAGGCCTTGAGATGTTGAGCCAGCTAAGCAGCTGAGTAGCCGCGGCATGCATGACACAAATAGCCTGAAACTCCGAGTCTCCATGCGTGGTGCCAACGAGACGTGTTGCTTTCTTTCTTCTCACTGGAAAGAAGCGCCGATCGAGCCCACTCCTCTGAGTCTCTGAGCAGCTAGCATTGGGCTTGCAGGAAGACAAATCGAACGAACGGCCTAGTTAAGCCCACATCTCCGCCTCGCGCAGCCCATCTCGTTACAACCTGCGAAGCGCACGCCATCCAGCCTGTGTGGCCCAGCAGCTTCAGCCGCGATATCGAAGACCAGCCCACGCGGAGAGACACGCAGCCCGGCCCCCGGCGTTGTTGCATCAGGCCGCCCACCTCGGGCGAACACCAGCCACCAGGGGGCCTTCGTGCGGTTTTAGCCCGCGTTTCTGGGGCAAAATAGCGTGCGCGCCGCGACTAGAGATTTGCCTCGTATCGGCTCTGGTGATTTGGTCACCGGCCGTTTCAAATCCCAACCGCGAAGCTGACTCATACGCGTGCCAAACACTGACCTTGAACGGTGACTGTGTACGAAAAAACACAGTTTTTTTGCAAATCTCATAAGGCGATCGACCATATATCTCTCTGTGTGTGTATATATATCTATCGATATAAAAAACGCGGAGCCCTCATCACCACGTTGCAATTCATTAATCGCATAGGCCTTCCTGCTTCCGATGAACGCCAGGCTCGTGGTGCTCGCGGCCGCCATGGCGGCGGCGGCGTTCTACCTGTCCCAGGGCTCGCGGGAGGACGTGCGGGTGCTGGAGATAGGGGAGCGCGACGTGGAGCTGGTCACCGTGGACGGCGGTGCGGTCGGGCCGGAGAGCGTGGCGTTCGACGCCGACGGCGAGGGCCCATACACGGGCGTGTCGGACGGGAGGGTCCTCAAGTGGCTTCCCCTGGAGCACCGATGGGTTGAACACTCCTCCGCCGCCATCGAGCCACAACTGTAAGCTTTATTAATCTCCACTACTATCTATCTGCCTGTCTCTGTTGAACGCTGATTGATCCTGTGATTCATCCGGTAGCACTGTTCCCTCCTCCCTGTCCTGCGTTTACTTTGCGTGATGCCATTCAGATCTAAGTACAGTTGCATCTCCTCCCACAAATGAAAAGTCTTGGCATGTGTACTTAACTCTATTGTTCCCCTGTCCGACAGAAAGTTTTAAAAAATTATGTAGCAGAGCTACCACACCATTGATTCCATCGATTGGCAATGGGCTCTGCACATGATCCATTACATGATTCTAGATAAGATTGCACGATGCTGGTAGCTAAAATCTCATTATAGTCATTTCACTGAAACTGAAAACGATATTTGCGATGGCTCAGCTCGCATACGCCCAAATACTGCGTTGTTTATCTTCTCTGTCCTGTCTTCATGCACGGTCGCCGTCGCGTGTAGCTTTCTTTCCTTTTCCAACACACCTATGGCAGCTTGATTAGCTCACCCACCAAGCGCAAAAGTATCTTGATGCATCATACATGTACTGTAACCTTCATATGCACACGGTAGTCTTGCTTTTGTTTTGCCAGTCGACTGAAAAACTTACTTATGACCTCATCTGCCTTGTGCTGTTTACACTAGTAAATTAATGAATAGTAGTAGTATAATTTAGATCCCCTAGTGGACCGTGCCAGCATATTGGGTGGCATTCCGTAACGTTCGGAAATCTTAACTAGGTAGGGCAAGTTCAAATGATGTTGCGATGGATTAAACTTCTATGCGTTTTTATTTTCTTTTGAAAAAATGTTATTCTAATTTGAGAGAAATGGTTGTCGTTTGCGCACGATAGGATGGTTATGGGACACCGAACTTAAAAGACACTTTACAAGATCGGTCTCACAGCTTATCCCTTCAAAGAACGTCTTGTTCAATCGACGTTCACTACAAACTACTAGTAATAGTAGTAATCACTCTTTTAACGCTGAAATAGTGAAACATCTTTTAGGAGTAGTTGATGTACCTAAGATTAACCTGCTGCTCTGCATGTAAAACTGTAAAGAACTAGCCATTAGAAATTTAAAATGCGAGACATATTTCAGGTAGTTGCGAGTTGCAGCTGTGAGACAGGAACATGTCATCACCGTTAGGACGAAGCAACTATTGGACTGGACACTGGTCTTTCTCCCAGTTAAATGGTTGTAGGAGTAGTAGATAGAAGACGGTTCGGCCAGGCATTTACTACCCTAGCATGATCAATCAATCAACACTTGGTAATTAAGATAGGTGTGAAGAGCTAGCATAAAACCAACCCACACTCTGCGTACTTGGGGACACGTCCATTTGTGGGCAGCTCGCCAGAGCCTAGCTGCACCGGTGGAGAGCACCGTTTTACTCTTTCTGCCTCCAAGTTAGCTTAGCTCCGATGAACACCGCCACCAAGCCCTTGGCGCTCGCCGTCTTCGCGGCGACGGTGATCCTCTCGCTGGACTCGCGGAGCGACGTGAGGCTGCTGGAGATAAGGACCGTCGACGTCGAGCTGATACCTCTGCTCGACGGCGCCGCGGGGCCGGAGAGCATAGCATTCAACGACGGCGGCGAGGGGCCGTACACGAGCGTGTCGGACGGGAGGATCCTGAAGTGGCTGCCGCCGCCGGAGCGCCGGTGGGTGGAGCACTCCTGCTCCGTGCCGGAGCTGTAAGTGTTCTTCACTTTGGGACTATTCACCCGTGTTGCTAGCTGCCTCTGCCTGCTTCTTACTCGTGTTGTGTTGCTAGCTGCCTGGCTCTCTGTTGTTCTCAGGTTTGGTTAGTTGGTCAGTTTGCGATCCAGGTCCAAATACAGTTGCACTGTCCAAACCACCAATTAATTTGTGATTAATTGTGAGCTTAATATTGCTAACGACATCCGCACCAATAGAAAACGACTGAAAAGTGCTTCGTATAACTCGGCTTCAGATCATCAAATCACATGTTATTGCTCAGTTCATCTCTCTTTTTTTCCACTACTCCTTTGTTTGTAGTAACATTTATGCTATAGTCTTGCTAACATTTATAGTACGACGGGCTGGCAGAGCGCAACAAATATGATTCTGCCCTGAATTGTGGGAACGGCATTTATCGATTGACTGGTCATTGCCGTGAACTTGCTGCAGGTTGGACAGCTGCAGAGGATCTAAGGACACGAGACGAGAGCAGGAGTGTGGGCGTCCGCTGGGCCTCAAGTTCAACAGCAAGACCGGGGAACTGTATGTTGCAGACGCATACCTTGGGCTGAGAGTGGTGAGCCGGAGTAAGAACGTGTCTAGACCGCTTGTGCCTGAGTGGCAAGGGAGCACATTCAGCTTCTCCAATGGCGTTGAGATCGACCATGAAACTGGAGCTATCTACTTCACCGAGACCAGCACAAGGTTTCAGAGAAGGTATGGACGAATCAAACTTATAGTTTTTGTTTTTTACTGTCACTCATCGGTTTGGTGAACTTGTTCACATGAACAATCTTATTTTTTAAATAATATTTAACTAAAAATTATCGCAGGGAGTTTCTGAACATAGTTATAACGGGTGACAACACTGGAAGATTGTTGAAATATGACCCAATGGAAAAGAAGGTTGAAGCCTTAGTCGACGGCCTATGTTTCCCTAATGGTCTGACTATGGGCAACAATGGTTCTTATCTACTACTTGCAGAAACCACAACCGGCAAGATCTTAAGATACTGGCTTAAAACACCAAAAGCATCAACTATCGAAGAAGTCGTGCAGCTTCCTGCGTTCCCAGACAACATCAAGATGAGCCCTAGAGGAGGATTCTGGGTTGGCCTCCATGCCAAGAGAGGGAAGATCGCGGAGTGGTCAATTTCTTACCCTTGGCTAAGGAGACTGATTTTGAAGCTACCAGCTCAACACATTCAACGCATCTCATCATTCTTGACAGGATTTGGTCGTCAAGTGATAGCTCTAAGGTTGAGTGAGGATGGGAAGACTATAGAAGCGATGAGTGTTCATGGTGCTGCTCGGAAGGTGTTTAAGTCCATTAGCGAAGTTGAAGAGCGGGATGGGATTCTATGGATAGGGTCTGTTTTGTCGCCTTTTCTTGGTATTTACCGTCTATAGTCCAACACACAAAAGATGCATAAGCTATAAAGGTGGTGAGGATATTAGTGTACCATCATGGTTTTGTGATTTAGAGTATATATCAAATTATTATGTCACAGTTTTGGTTGAACTACTCTTTATCAATTTTATTGAAAGGAGCAATAGTCATCATCTCTACCAACTATAATACCAAGATTAGAGTAGTAGCGAAATGAAAGAAAAATCACCAATACATATTAGATATGTGCTAGATGTTCCTGGCATTATCAAAGAAATGACATCCGGCAGTGACTGCGCAATATGGAGAGAATAAAGCTGTATGGAAATAGTATGGCAAAGATAGATAAAGTGCTACAGAAGAAAAACATTAAATATGAAGTTTAATTAATGGTGAACTGATGGTTGCTGTTAATACCTTCAATGTTAGCCGTGAGGCATGAGATCGCGACGTGCGGAAAATTTCATCGGACATGTTAGATAGCATAGACCAAGTTTTGAGGTGAAAAAAGTCGTCTAAAGAAAAACTGAAGTTAGATAGAAAATACCAGGTTTTAGGTGGGAAAAGGTCTTAAAGTATATAACTAAAGTTAAATCTTGTCGACATTTTTTTCTTTATCGTCAAGAGATCAGCAAAATGGTATTTGTGCGTTGTTGTATACTTGTATATAGCAACACAACGCAGCGATTTATAAAAGGAACAGAGCATAAAGCCTCACACCGTTGTACTGTCGGCGACATCATTTTCCTCCAAATTCGGGATTGCCATATGTATGTAACCTTTGATACGCAGCATGATGTTCTAGCAAAGATCCTTTTCCAAGCTATGCTAATCCATCTTCAGATCCTCAGGAGGAGTTAGTTGATGGTCTGTCTGCACAAGCTGGCCAATTGCTCACCAGCATCACCACTATCGCATGGTCTTCCCCTTCCCATGTGTGCGAGTCCAACTCGTCTTCTTCGTAACAAAAAATGCGCCGCCGTGGCGCGGTGACCGCATTCGTGGATCCCACGAAACCATTGTCCATGTAAGGGCCCTGCCTCTGACTCACACGCACATCATCAGCGAGATTTCCATTTGATTGGAATCCCCTAAACCCCGAGAGGCCGCAAACCCCGGCGACCATGGCCTCCTCCCTCCTCTCCTCCCCCAAACCCTGCTCCTCCTCCTCCTCCGCAAACCACACCTCCACTCCGCTCCGCCCGCGCGCCTGCGCCCCAGCTCTCCCCTCCTTCCGCGTCGCCGCCGCCCCTCGCTTCTCCCATGGCCTCCTCTCCGCAAACCCTATTGCTTCCCGCCGCCACCGCGCGGTCGCCTTCGCCCGCCCCGTCCGGGCCTCCATGGTGGCGCCGCGCCGGCCGGAGTACGTCCCCAACCGTATCGACGACCCCAACTACGTCCGCATCTTCGACACCACCCTCCGCGACGGGGAGCAGTCCCCGGGGGCCACCATGACCAGCGCCGAGAAGCTCGTCATCGCGCGCCAGCTCGCCCGCCTCGGCGTCGACATCATCGAGGCGGGCTTCCCGGCCTCATCCCCCGACGACCTCGACGCCGTGCGCTCCATCGCCATCGAGGTGGGGAACACGCCCGTCGGGGAGGACGGCCACGTGCCGGTCATCTGCGGCCTCTCGCGGTGCAACAAGCGAGATATTGACGCCGCTTGGGAGGCCGTGCGGCACGCGCGGCGGCCGCGCATCCACACCTTCATCGCCACCAGCGAGATCCATATGCAGCACAAGCTAAGGAAGACGCCCGAGCAGGTGGTGGCCATTGCCAGGGAAATGGTGGCCTACGCCCGCAGCCTAGGCTGCCCTGATGTCGAGTTCAGTCCTGAGGATGCTGGCAGGTATCACCTCTAAATTCTAATTGCAAATTCAGTAGACCTTTAGGCCCAATTTCTAAAATCTTAAGTGACCAAGCGTTACAACGCCCAACAATTTCATAACTTGTATAATTATAATGTGGGTTTCAACTTGCATCTTACTTATACTAGTAGTCTAGATGTTTTAGTATTGTGCATGAGAGAAGTCAATCCAACTTTAGTGAAGCCGGTTGATTTTGAGGCAAAGCGGTGTATGCTTACTTTCAAGTACTCAATTTACTTTGTCCTGGAAATGAAGTACTATGTATACCCTATCTTGAATGCATTCATCATTGACTCATTGTACTGCTGAGAGAAAAGATGGCTGCCAATGTCTACATTCTATGAAGAGTTTTATTACTACCTCCTTCCAAAAATATAAGGACATGGGGGTATGAATTTGGACAAGTGTATGTCTAGATTCATACCCCCGCGTTCTTATATTTTTAGATGGAGGGAGTACTTTATTAGTAAATCAAAGAGAGTGCTAGTTAGCAGCTACTGAAATTTTGTGGTTGTATTGAACTTTAGATATGCACATGTAAGCTTATTGGCACATTTTGTTACATTCTTTGCTTTGCCAACTTGTTCATGCAAAAGGAATAACTAAATATTAGCACATGACAAGGTATTATCTGTGCTTTATTAGTCACAACAAAGGAGCTTTCTTTCTGGCGCGCACTAGTTTATAGCATGAATGCATGATATGATTGACTATCATGCAGGTCAAATAGAGAGTTTCTGTATCATATACTAGAAGAAGTCATAAAAGCTGGAGCAACAACACTCAATATCCCAGACACTGTTGGATACACTCTTCCTTATGAATTTGGGAAGTTAATTGCTGACATAAAAGCAAGCATTCCAGGAATTGAAAATGCCATTATTTCTACTCATTGCCAGAATGACCTTGGTCTTGCAACTGCCAATACATTAGCGGTACTGCCTTTTCGTTATATCTAAGATCCATTATCATTGGTTTAATCATATCACTAATGTGACTTAACCTTTAGGGCGCTCATTCAGGAGCACGGCAGTTAGAGGTGACTATTAATGGTATTGGTGAAAGAGCTGGAAATGCTTCTTTGGAGGAGGTGAGCTCGTATTCTATATTTATGTTGTTTGTGGGTATGCTACACATGTTCTGGTTAGCCAAAGAAATATGAATGCGACTAATATTAAACTGGATATGCAATATTTTGTTTGACCCATTTTAAAGGTTGTGATGGCAATTAAATGTCGCCGAGAACTCTTAGGTGGTCTGTACACTGGAATCAATACCCAACACATCACCATGTCAAGCAAAATGGTACAATCCTTTCTTCCATTGTTTTTTATCTCTCATTTTTTCATGTGACTGAAAGTTATATTCACAATTACAAATGATCTACTTATCTAGGTACAAGAGCACAGTGGGCTTCATGTACAACCACATAAAGCTATTGTTGGTGCCAATGCCTTTGCACATGAAAGTGGAATTCATCAGGTAACTAAATTTGCATTCTTTTATTAATGCTGCCATCAGATTTTCTGACTGGGTTCGCCGTAGTGATGCATTGGTAGTACCTCCATTTCACATCCTTTGTTTTTGTTTATGTTTACTATTTGTATATTTATAAATTCTAGAACTGTTGCATGTCATCAATTTACATTTTAGGACCAGGAAGTTGATTATCGTTACTGTGATTACCTATCTATACTTTGGAAGTTCAGGAAATGTTTCCAGTTGTCAGTTTGCATGTGGGGACTAGGAAACCTTTTTGCTCACCTTTCTAGGTTTTTTAAAGTATCGTATACTGAGGGAACTTAAATGATTTTTATGGATGATTTTTTACCTCAGGAAATCATTTTCTCATATATGATAGATTAATCATGGTTTTATATGAACCTTGCCTTGCAGATTTCATATTAACTTTGTTTTTTTCTAGAGTGAAGTGCTCTTTATGTTCATTTTTGCCATTTTGTTTTACAGGATGGGATGCTTAAATACAAAGGAACTTATGAAATAATTTCGCCCAATGATATTGGTTTAACACGTGCTAATGAGTTTGGTATTGTTCTTGGGAAGCTCAGGTATTATGCAAACATATCTTTGCCTATAATTTGATTTCCTGCAACATTCTCTTGAGTTGTTTCTCCAGGAGATTTGTTTTCTATTTCATGCCTTTTCTGCTAATTTGATGTGAATACATTTTCCAACTAATGAGTACTAAATGCTTGAATTTTGAATGACCTTATCATATATGGATACTACCATCTAGGTATAAATTCCTAGGGATATGTATGCAAATTGTTTTGCAGTACAATTTGTAATTAAAAGAAATTGTGTGATGCCAACCATTTAACCAACTTGTCATATTCAGGCTCATGTAACAGCAATGTGCTAGGGTGTGTGCTGAAGCTGCACTGCAGCCGCTTGGCCAGTATGCTTATCCTTGCCAAGAGATTAACCTCCAGTCTGTTGTATTAGTTGAGTAGCTTGAAATTCTTTTGCTACAAGTTAGTGGATTTGCTAGCCGCCGGCCTAGTCTATTTAAGGGTCAGCTGTATGTTGGATAAGGGCTAGCAGAAGTTATGCTAATATAGTCCATACACCCTTCTCTGTTCCTCCCCCTGTGTGCCTGGAGGACTAGGCTGAGGGCCAAAGCCTCAAATTCTAGTTGTCTACCCAATCTGGTTTCTGGACCATGACAACTCTCCTCTTTAATCATAGTTGAAATCGTTCTCTTTTAATTTTTATAGTATGATTT
Organism: Oryza coarctata; assembly: GCA_030770085.1. Lineage (NCBI taxonomy): Eukaryota > Viridiplantae > Streptophyta > Magnoliopsida > Poales > Poaceae > Oryza > Oryza coarctata. The sequence goes on from CM061483.1 coordinate 1,173,694, forward strand.
ACTATATTTTGAGGTGAAACCTTGTTTGTTTACGATTGAGGAAACATTTATTTCTCCTGGCCATTTTATTTTTTATTTGTCATATTTAGTTCTGTACTTCTCTAGAACGGTGATATATTTTTCATCATTACTTTTCTAGATTAGGCGAGGTTGATGCAGCAACCCTGCTCAAATACTTGAGATAGACTTGCAATAATGACTTAAATCTGATTTGAAACTGTCAACCGTAAGTCCATAATTATGCTTTCTGGTCTTAATTTCAGTGGAAGACATGCTGTCAGATCTAAACTGGTGGAGGTACTGTAATTTTGTCTTTATTTTTCTAGTTGGAACTAGATGCCTTCTTTTCAGTTATCGTTACTGAACAATATCCTGTAATCAAATATTCAAATGTGTAGCTTGGGTATGAAATCACTGACAAGGAATTTGAGGATTTCTTTAAACGCTACAAAGAGGTTGCAGAGAAGAAAAAGGTGACAGTTCTGCCGAGTACTTGCTATGTTGCTCGAGTAGCATTTTCAACAATATTATCCTTCTCCTTCAGTCTTTCTGAAACTGCATGCATTAATTAATAACTTCTAGCTTCCTTGCTTTAATTTATTGTAGCGTGTAACTGATGAAGACATTGAGGCATTGTTATCTGATGAGATATTTCAGCCTAAGGTTTTTTGGTCCCTTGCTGATGTACAGGTATAATTCTCCTGCACTTAACTTTTTGGCTAATGGAAAAGTTTACCCATTAAAATTTGGAATATGAATATCTTTTGCAGGCAACTTGTGGAACACTTGGTCTGTCTACAGCAACTGTCAAACTGATAGCTCCAGATGGAGAGGAGAAGATAGCATGTGCAGTTGGAACAGGTCCAGTTGATGCAGCTTACATGGCTGTTGATGAAATAATACAGGTGGGCGTTGCAATATTCTTGATGCCTCTTGCACTAGTATACCACTTTAATAGGATGAAATATGGATATAGTTTTTTTAATATGTTAACAATGAAAAAAAATCTTGTGTCTGGTACCATGCAGTGTGTTGCCTCCATGATAAATATACAAAGAGTCACAAGAATAGAATATTCCCTACTTAATAAGGATTATCATTTGATGTATTATAATCAGTCTGCTTTTGATAAAATGGATGCTCTATTTTGATGTTAACAATGAAATTACCTACATCTACTGGCATAATTATAAACAATCATTTTAACAAAACCAGAGATTTTGATAATCTAAGAATGATTTTCAATTCTCAGATTTCAACTGTTCTTCGGGAATATAGCATGACATCGGTCACAGAAGGCATTGATGCAATTGCAACTACTAGAGTGGTCGTCACTGGAGATGTCAGTGACTCTAAACATGCTTTGACTGGTCACTCCTTCAACCGTGCTTTCAGGTAATAATCCTTCAAATTCTTTTTTTTTGTGAGACAACTTCCTTCTCTGTTGTTCCAACATCTGTTATTGTTTTTAATTTAGTTTTTCTTGTTAAGTAATTTGTATGCCCGTTGATTTCAGTGGGAGTGGTGCTGCAATGGACATTGTTGTGTCCAGTGTCCGAGCTTACCTTAGTGCCCTGAACAAGATGTCAAGTTTTGTTGGCGCTATCAAGGTCAGTAGTCAAGTACCTGAAGAACAAAGTGTTGAAACCACAGAATGAGTCTTGATGTTCCTTTTGAGTTTTCATATCCGGAGAGCAGCTGAAATGTTTGGCCAAACGTTGAGTTTGGCAATCCCAGCCAGTAAGGAGTTTGTGCTTGTTGAAACGTGGTTTTCAGTTTAGTACATCTGAAAGTTGCTGCTTTCTTGGTGGATTGTGACTTAAGATTCAACATCTAGGAAGTTTTGGGGATATCCATTATAATTCGTATTAGAAAACTGTATTTCAATAAGGCAATAAGAATCAATTTGGTTAACGGATGATTTTAAGCAAAATTATAATAAACATTCGTCAGATCAACTTTATTGAGGTTCCAACTCTGTGCAAACTAAGCCGCTGTTCATTTTGGGGTTCTTACCTCTGTCCAAAAAGAGATCATTTTTAGTTATTTCTCACATACCAATACTTTAATGTATTTGTCTGTTATTTTTTCAAACTCCGATATCTCGATGCATTAATTATTTTAAAAATAAAGGCTTTGTGAGACAAACCAATATGACAAAGATGAATTATTTATGGGATGAAATGAGTGGAAAATTCTATGAATGTAAGGTTAATTTCAGCGTTGACCATTGAATTGAAGGCCAATATTTGGAGTTGAAACTTGAATTGTTTTGAGTTGGTGGGAAAAGGTTGTAGCAGGCACGCAGCACCAGAACGTTAGAATCGAATCCGAGGTGTAATCGCAATCAGACCGTGGAAAAGAGCGATGTCCCAGTCCAATCGAGCAGGATCCGGAATCCGATTTGCCTCCTACAAGTAATAACGAATCAAGCAGCTAGGCAGGACTCGGCAGTTGGTTTTGCTCTTTGATTAGCTCATCGTCCCCGCCTGGCGTCACGTTCATGGCCAATCCGACCTCCGCTTCGAGCCCTCGCAAGGCAACGATGGCTGATGAACAGCTGCACTCTACCTTGCGGTTCGTCAACCTTTATTCGAGACTAGTAGCCGGAGACGAGGCGACCTTCGTTCCACATTGTGTTCGTGCACGATATTCCGGCATCAATCGTGCCATCAGAGAGAATGTACATCGGGCCATCTTTGTTCCAGATAACGTCCATGCACGCATCAATCGTGTCATCGGAGAGGACGATGATGCATACAGAAATGGCGGGTTCGGCGCCGTCCCGGCTTCCAGCGAGGCCATCGCCACCCTACCAGAGACGACGGTGGGAGAGACGAGGGAGGAGGCGTGCGCAGTGACAGACTGAGGAAGATGCCTTGTTCCTATTGCTTCCACGAGAGCTGCATCTCCGACTGGCTTAGGTTCAGTTGCCTCTGCCCACACTGCCGCTTTGTTCTGCCTGCCGAGTATGCTTAGAATAGAACGATTCCAAACGGAAAAACGCAGACGAAGCGTGAGATAGAGATGCATGTAGATTGTAGAGTAAAGGTTCAAGAGTTTGGCTGCTGGCTGCATACTGTAATGATAAACGCAATTGGTATTAGTAGAAGTTTAAAACGTATAAAAATTTGAAGTAATATTTTGCCAGGCGAGATTATTAGTCCCTTTTCACTTGTTGAAGTTTTGTGTATTGGTACGGTATATTTTAATTACGATTTTTCGCCTATTTGGGCATGCGGCAATGAAGGGGGCTCAACTAGGAGACTTCTGTGTAAATCGCTATTGCGTCAGCTCCGAATTACTCCGAATCCGAGAAGCATCTCACAATCTCGTATGAACCCGTTTGTTTTGCTCGTGTGTGTCAATTGTTTGCTCCACTCCTTAATTTTTCTGAATTTTATCGCTGTTACTGCTTTTTGTGATGCTTTGATTTGAGTAAGGTACGGCTCCTATGGGGAGATGTAGTACTACAGGTAGGCCAGCATTGGCATTGCCATGGTGCTCGTGATCGGAGGGCAGAGACGGCGGCGGTGAGCCACCAAGCGCCGCCGCAGCCGCAGCTCACGATAATAACGATATAGCAGCAGTTGACGATCTCTGCCCAGCGGCGCGGCTCACCGATCGCCACGTGTGACACGTCCGTACGATGAGACAATCGCACACGGCACACGGCACACGAATCACGATGCGTGGATGAGTCGGAGGAGCCATTTGGGAGGCCCAATTACGTCCGGTAAACCGGCCCAATTGCCAGGCGACTTCCAAATGGGCCTTGGCTTTGTTTGAGTCGCACGAAAATGTCCAGCGGAAAGCTGCTGGTTGATTAATCCTTTCTTTTTGGACACATGAAATTCGATCTGCCACGGAGCTGGTGCTCCTGCCTTGTACGACTGTACTCTTATGCAAGTGAACCATAGGAGTAAGTACTTCGTATGCTCAAAAGGTGGGGTTGCCACTATACTGGAATAGTTGATTGCGATGAATATGCTACAACATACAGCACATGTCGGCAAAGTTGCATGCAGCATGCTAATATTTGTACAAAAAAAAGTCGTCAATAGCTATTGCAATTTGCAACAGTCGCAACTTGCAAACGATGAACGTGCACGCATGCAACGGGATCAGTTCGTTTTGTCGAGGCCAATGTCCATGAGCAGTAGTACCCATGCACAGTACACACTGCCACTCTCTCGTGTACTAGTGGCCTACACCTACACGGCAATGCGCACGGCTAGTTGCTTTTCACGGTGCTGCAGTTCTAATTAAGTTCATTTTGGTTAGAAGCACGAATGATGGTATCAAAGATACCGTGCTGTCATGCATGCATGGTCGGCTTCGACAAATTTGAGTGACTTATAGCATTCAAACACAATAACATTATCAAAAACTTAATTTTTTTTATTAAATAAAAAAATATTTAACAGTTGTGATGTATTGTTCATATACCATCGGTCTAATTACTACCACCGTCGTTCTGGTCGCTGTGCTCTAAACGTCCTAAACATGTCGTTGATCCGTCCACCGCTTACCATCAATCCAACCGTTTATAAATAAATAAAGAATACAACTTGTTATTAAAAGTAGATTAATTTTATTACATCAATATCTATTTACAAAGTGTATATATAAAGCGCATATCTCTTTTAAAAATAAACTTTTTCTTTTTTCTAAAAGTTATTCTCAACTTCTTATCTATTTATATTTATATATAAGATGTATAATATTTCTAATAGGCCTATCCCATACGCACTCGATCTCATCAGCTAGCGTTCTAAGATCTGGGATCCCTATCAATCTCGATGACATTACTGCTCTACTCTACTGTCAGCTACGTACTACGTACTTACGTCGGCATGGATGGAGGCAAGCGAGCGTGCGCAATCGCTCGCAACAGCAGGTATGGACAGGTTAGCCCTTGATGTGATCCGTCGAGAGAGAAAAGGCAAGCAGCAGCACAGAGCACTAGAGACGCGTCGGTTCTGCAGTTACTGTGTGTTCTGAGAAGGTTGAATACTGGTTGTGATCCTTCAGGCTAGTGTGCAAGATGGAAGCGGAAGTGTGTTACTGCATCTGAAAATCCTTTCAGAAATGAGAAAATATGTACTGCACTGTATTGTGTTTGACTGCATATTATAGGCTAATAATACACATGAAGATGTAAACCTAATATATGTGTACCTTTTCTTTTCTTTTTCTTCTTTTGGAGACAGTCGATAGTTGCATTCTGTGAAGTCTGAAACCATCCATTCACTGCTTTCACTGTAACCTGCTGGTCAATCTTTCCCGCAGGTCCCATATCTGAACATCACCGTGTGCTATGCTATGTACTGTAGTACTGAACTTGTCGCAGAATCTTTACAGTGCTTCTAGCAGGAAATTTTGACAGTTGAACATAGTGATACACTATACTACGGAATACGTATACCGTGTGATTTCGGGCTAACAGTTCATAACAGTGATATGCATGACAAAGATTGCCACCTACACACAGCGAAACGAGGAAACGGCATGTGAACTTTCCCCGTTGCTGATAGAATAGAACAGCATCATACTGATGATATTGTAGGGGATTGTCATATAAACGATAAGATATTAGCACTAACTAAGTAGTACACGACAAAATGTTTCTTCTAACCGGTATACATTGCATTTTAGGTCATTTTACAAGCAGCACAACTATGCTGCCTACTGTTTACATGCCAGGTTACAGATAAACAAAAAAAGGGGGCAATTACACTACCTATGGCGAACTATTTTTCTATTAATTTATCTATGTTTAGTTTTGCCTCCAAGATAAGAGCAGCTGCAGTATAATGTAAGGTCAGCAAATTGATTCTGAAAGCTGCCGAAGATTGATGGGGTATCCTTTCAGAGTTCGTGTGGTGGGGAAGAAGACAAGTCTATCTTCCTCGGTTGCTTCCCAGCTGCAATTTCATTGATCAAGTTGTTACGGAATCAGAACGGAGTCCAATTTGGATCACAAAGTGGAAAAAAATCCATTTGTAGATTATCTAAACCTTCTGGATAGCAAAATAGTCATCAAGTTTGAGAGATTAAGGTGGCTTACCTAAAGCATGTTACGAGATGATGAAGGAAAATAGAAACAATAACCCAGGCAAGCTCATAGCCAGGGCACAACCGAGGTCCACCACCAAATGGAGTAAATATATTGGCCCCTACTGCATTCTGAAGTTTAGTGTTGATCTGCAAAGTAACAAATTTGTTACAGATAGCTTCAGCATGCATTTTAATTTTGTAACACAAAACATAATAGAATAAGTAGACCCAATAGCAACAACACAGAGCCCATAGGAATACCTGCCATCTCCAAGGATTAAATGTCCGAGCATTCTCGTAATGTTCATTATTAAGGTGCACAGCTCGGAATGAGGTAAAAATTTTGCAGCCCTTTGGAATGGTGTAATCTAATAGACAATGAGCACTCCTGATAAAAAAAGTATGCAGACTTGAGCATGGTTTCTATTGAAATACCTTTATAATGGATATCAGTGTTTGCTCGCCTGAATACTCCACTAATAATGTTAACCCACACGAAGTGTCTCATTTATTAACTGCAGAACTTTTAACCCTTCATTTAATCATGATGTGAGCAAACCAACGGCACTCAAAGGTTCTGTTTAAGAGGTACATTTTACATTAAATCTAGGTGGATTCGTGCTTTTGGCATGATGTCTAGCTAATTTTAGGAAAAATAAAGGCTTTCGAATCCTTACACATAGGGTAAATGGCATTGACTTGTAATCGCTCCACTCTAGTGGTTGGTTTTTGCCTTTCATGCCCCTGATATTGGCATGCTCTTTCTGTAAAATAAGCAAGATATCTGGAATCAATTGCACACCTAGTGAAGTAAAAAGAACAACCACTAGGAGCAATCTTGAGTACTCTTATAGACATACTGAAAAACAAAACTTGTACCAGGGGAAAATCATAAAGTTAAGATTTCTAAGATTCGGACCTATTATGGTACTATTGCCATGATTCTCTCACTTGGTTGTTAGGCTCAAGAATTATAGCACTCTCAATGTAAGTAAAGAAAATGAGAAAAATAAGGACATTTTTATGCATACACCAATAAAAATATGTTCTTAAGAGGAAACCAGTGTATTCACTGAAGATTCATTCTTAAACTACAAGAACATAAATAGCACCCAGGATCAAGTCAATAATAAACTAGGATGACTAGCTGACAAGCTGTTATCTAAATTAATGCTTAGGATCAAGTATTCAAGTCATTAACAAACCAGGATGAACAAGCTGATAAACTGTTATGTAATCAACGAAGCCATAGTTGAACTTGACTGAAAACAACAAGCCGGAATTAGAAAGTAGTAACTTTTCTTTTGGACAAGAATTGGTGTGAAAGATAGCTAATCTAACACCATCTTTTCAGTGATTAAAACCCAACTATAATAAAGCATTACCAAATTCCTCCCTATTTCAGGCCTTATTTGACAGCACCTAGTACCTGCCTCACGTGTACAAGAATTGACAATTACAAACAAATTCTCATAATATATACCTGGAGCTCTGCCAGTGCAGCAGGTGTCTCGGTGAGGAACTTCACCGCGAGCGTCATGAGCACGGACGTAGTCTCGTACCCAGCCACGAGCAGAGAAAGGCAGAAATCCACCATCTCCTCCTCCGAGAAGCTGCCACCCTCCGCCTCAAGAAGCTCCCCGACCATGTCTTTCTTCTCCTTCTTCACCTCATCCTCCCCAGCAGCGCCACCATTCTCCGCTTTCTCCTCCATCCTCTTCTTTATCACCTCCCGCAGCGCACCGGCCACCTTCTTCATCGCCTAAAGCAATCAAATCATGAAATGACACACTTTTATGAACAATATACATCAATAGCTGACACCAATTCGTAGCAAGGCAATTCAAGGAAAACAGAACGGTAAGGGAGGCAAAAGGACGAGCACCTTGAGGGCCTGGAGTAGGTGGTAAAAGGGAGGAGGTAGGCGTAAGGGAAGGGGATGGAGAAGAAGCCATCGATGTGCTTGACGGTACTCCCGCCGAAGCCTCTCGGTCCATGGTCCCGGTTCGATGCTGACGAGCTGCTTGACGGTGAGGTTGAAGGTGATCTTCTTGGCCTCGTCTAGGAGGCGGACGGTGGTCGCGAGCACGAGGCGGTCGATGTGCGCGAGGAGGGGCGTCGAGGCGGGTCGCGGGTGAGGAGGAGGGAGCGCGCGCCGAGGAGCGTGGCGATGGAGGACGGGTAGCTGCTGTGGACGGCACGGCCCTCGGCGGAGAGGAGGAGGCGGTTGAAGGCCTGGCCGGCGGAGAAGACGGTGCGCTCGCCGAAGACGTGGGAGGTGAAGACGCCGCCGTGGCGCGCCACGCGCTCGTCGATGAAGGGCTCCGGGTTGGGCGTCTTGTACGCGGAGATGAGCCGCAGCGTCTCCCCAATCAGAGGCAGGCCCGTGCTCCCCGGCGGCATCCGCGCCCTCTTCTTCGCACTCCCCGCGGCATGGCCAGCAAAGAGCCACCCGAGCGTCACGGCGGCCACGGCTGCGGCCAGGAGGAGCAGCGCAGCCGCGGCCATGGCAGTGACCGTGCGCATCTCGGCTTAGGAGTGAGAGAATGTGAGATGTATGAGCTTCCGACAGCCAGAGGAACTGCTCCAAAGGGGAGGGTGTTTGTGGGGGTATTTGTAGCGATCCGGATCCTCTGCCTTCAGAGGCTAAAGGCCGAGGCACACAGTATCATAATTTTCAGCCGTTCAATTTACAGCGAACGAACAAGATCTCTCGATACAGTAAACTATAGCACAGAATGAACAGTACTGTGATATAGTACGTTTTCCTGATTTATACTGTTTCTGTTGAGGAAAGAGTTTAATAAAAGGGATTAGTTTAGATTTTTTTAGAGTAGATGGTTAGTTTAGAGTTAGATGCATTAAACAATGTGGTTTAGTCCAAAAGGGGAATGTATAGGGCAGCATGCACATGGGGAAAATATGATGGAATGTCTTTTGAGAAAATGAAAATCAGAACATAGGAATTTTTTGTGCACCATTTTAATACTACTGCAAGGAATCATATCTACATGCACCCCCACCATCAAAAAATATTTTTAGCACCCAAAATACTACTTAGTGTCATTGAAGAGTTGTGATTTTAACATCTAAAATAAACCTAAATTGACTATGAAGAAGTATTGACTATTGAGGAGTGTGATAGTGATGTTTGTGCGGTTAGAACTTTTTGTTTTAAACCGGCACTTAGAGTATGCCAATTTCATTAAATAAAGTAGGAGTAAAAATAGTTTTACAAGTATAAAAAACTATACAAAGAGAAAATAGAAAATAAAGGTAAGGGATAAGATTTGAGAGTTGTTTTGCTTCTACTAGAGCTAAGTTTTGAACTTCTCCTTAATTTTTGAATTTTTTCCACCGGAGCTATCACAGAGAGTTCCTTGTGTTGGAACGCTCTCTAGTGTCCCTCCTTTCAAATTCTCCATGCCATTGGTAGGATGAGAGTGCGAACTCCTTTTTCAGATAGCCCCTTAGTGGTGGCTAGCATCATCCACTACTCATGGATCGTCATAGTTATGTTCCACATTGTTGATTTGATCTACTCGAGCGAGGTCCATATTGATATCATGTCATATATTATCTTCATGTATTTGCATTCGGCTAGGAGATGGAAGGACATCTTCGGGGTGTGCCGACAGAGCGAGCAGTAGGTATTGTATGGCCTCACGTAGGTTACTAGTCTGTTATATGTCCACACTCTTTTGCACGATTAGCCAAGTGAAGATGTTGCATTTCTTTTGACACCTAGAGCTTCCAAATGACTATCTAATAGTTCATGTTGATAGAGTAAAAGAACTGTGAAAGCATCTTAGCCCTATGTGTTATGATTTTGGTGGTTAATGATAATATAATCATCGGACTAATTAATTTCTCTAAGTAGGATTGAAAAAGGATTAGGATTCCGATGATGATTCCTCAAATATACTATGGTCAAAAATCGGTCGCAGTGGAATGATGAATTCATAAGGAGCTCAGTATGTCGAAATATATTTAAGATGTTGGGTGAATGCGATAGAAGTTTCCTTTATGTTATAAAGACCTTACTATAAGAGGGGGTTCCTTTTTAGTATCTTGATGTTCTAAGTGCTAGAGTCGAGGTGTGGTATACACTTGATCTCTGGTCTCTTTAAAACAAGTGCTAAAACGCTAAAAGTTTTGAGCAAAAGTACATGTTTTTTATCCTTGTTTGCTCTAAAATAAGGATGGGTCAAACAATTCGGGTGGTACCAAACAATCTAATCTAGCATGTTGTCTAGCTAATGATCACAGCTAGACTAGATAGTTTGGGTCGATGTCGGACTGTCCAGCTTAATAGTGATCACGTGATCATGTATTGATCGTGTGGAATTAAGTGTTGAGTTAGACAATTCGGAGTTGATTGGAATGCTCGGCTAGTTCAATGTCCAAAGTGGATATTTGTTGATTGGACAAAAGAATTGAACTAACTGGACAATCCTACAATGATTGGACAATTTGATCTTGTTGTGATCGGCTTGAGCCAAATAGTCCGGAATAGTGCCGGATAGTCTAACTCATGCTTTGTCCGGTGGACACTGGACAAAGTGTGGTGGTTGGTTTGTTCGGTAGCGGATAATGTGACGGCTTATGTCGTATTGCACGACTCTTTATAGGATAATGACTAATTGGTCAGTGACTGTTAGAAAAGTGTTAAGAGTCGGACATTACGACACGGTACTAGACTGTCTGACTCTATATAGTTCTAGCTGGTTTTACACAACGATCTCCGTTTTGCCTACAAATACCTACTATCTTAAACCCTATGGTGTCTTTTGAAACCCATTCTAGCTGGTGCAATCTTGTGCAAGTCCAAGAGTCCATTTATGCTAATTTGCTTCATCATTTCTCAAGTTTAGTGCTTGTTCTTGAGTCTCCAGTAGCCAAATATATATCCACCAAGAGTCTTGTGCTTAGTACTTTAAGTGAAGGAGCATCATTTGTTACTCTTGGTATCTTTGTGTACCTAGACTAATTCGGAGGCATTTCTGGTGATCTCTCGAAATGCAAGTTCAAGAGTCTATTTGTGCTAATTTGCTTCATCATTTCTCAAGTTTAGTGCTTGTTTTTGAGTCTCTAGTAGCCAAGTATATACATTTCAAGAGTATTGTGCTTAGTGCTTCAAGTGAAGTAGCATCCCTTATTACTCTTGGTACCTTAGCGTAACTAGATGGCTTCGGAGGCATTTTTGATGATCTCTCGGAAGATTATGTGAGACCTAGTGGTCTTGTGAAAGGTCTTGGGATTTACCTTCCAGAGTAAAAAAGAATCACCCATATGTGAGCGCCTTTAGACTTTGTAACCAAAGGAGTGAGCAACACTCTTGTGTAGAGTACTCCAATGAGGATTAGTGGATATATCCAATCTTCGATACCTTGGAAAAAAACTCGATTGTGTTTTATCTCTATGCTTTACTTTTCTTGCAATTTACTTTGAATTCTTTTTTGTGTTTCCTTCATAGATATAATAGAATTGCTAGGAAAGGCTATAGAATTGCAATTGATGCACAAACTAGACACTTAGACTAGTTTATGTTTTATAAGCTTTTTAATTTGGCTTTTGTTAATTAGGATTCATATTCACCCCCTTTAGGACATCTTTGATCCTACAAACTGCTCTTTGTAAGCAGATCCTGCCATGTACTTTTCGTGGCTTGTGATATTCCAAGTGAGTTCATCTTGTTTGTCGGTGACAAGGTGTACTCCTTGTATTGTGTTCCATAGGATAACTAGTTGATCCAGGAGTTCGATAGCCATGCCCACGTTAGGTGAGAGGTTGAGGTCTTGTATTCACATGTCCTGTTCGATGGCCATCTTCAAGGTTTTATTTTTCCTTCTGGAGATTGCATAGACTTTGGGCGCAACATCCTTTTGGTGCCTACCATGCATCTAGGCTAAGTCCTAGAAGCTGGCAATGGCCCCATCTCCAATTGCTATTGTGGTGACTATTGTGAAAAAGAGTATATCAAGATCTTCACATGGTATGTCCAACCCCACCCATGCTTTATCAGGTGCTTTCCATTCGTGCCATAGCCATCTCATCTATAGCGCCCTTATAATTTTTTTTAGGTTCAGCACCCCCTGCCCACCTTATGTAGTTGGTAGGCATGCTCTTATCTAGTTAACCTTATATTTTTCTTGTTATGTTTTCTTATCCCACCCATAGAAAGTGTTTTTTTTCTAATTATCGAGTACTTCCAAGTATTCCTTGGCAACCTTTAATGTCGTTAGGAGGTATACTAGTTGCGACAAGAGTACTAATTTGATTACTATCGTACAACCCGTAATTCCCATATTCCTTCCCCACCAGCCAGCAAGGTGATTTGCTGATTTATCGAAGAGAGGCTGGAGGTCTGCTTTGTGTAGCCTGCCAACGACCAGTGGAAGGCCAAGATATTTTCTGGGGAATGATGCCTTTGTTGCTGGCATGTCTTCGAGCACGTCATTTAGATCAATGCCACAGCATCTGATAGGTGCCACTTGAGACTTTTGTATGTTTGTGCATAATCCGATTGTTTAGCCAAAATGCTCGAGCAGATCAGTGAAGACTTGCATGTTGTCCTTTTTTGAATTGATGAAAATGGCGGCATCATCGGCATACATCGAGATTTAGAGGCATGCTAACCTTTCCGATAGCTTGCTAATCAACTTGAGCTCTCTGGATTTAGAGAGTAGCCACTCCAGTGGGTCAATTGCTAAGATAATTAGCAAGGGAGAGAGGGTCTCCTTATAGAAGGCCATGTCCATGACATATTTTGCTCCTAGGGACACCTTTGATGAGTATCTTGGAGCAGGGATGTTACAAGTAGCGCCGAGATCCAATCGCACCATTGTTATGGGAAGCCTCACTATTGTAGGAGCATGAGTAGGTAATCCCATTGCACTAAGTCGAATGCCTTGGAGATATTCGGCTTGAACAAAAGCATTGGGCATTTGCTTCAATGATATCTTCTTACCATGATTAGCACATAGAGAAAGTTTTCGTGGATACTCCTCCCATGAATGAAGGCTCTTTGGTTCATTATGATTGGGGTCTACATGACATGCCGAAGCTGAAGGGCTAGGAGCTTGGAGAAGATCTTCACGATGTTGTGTATGAGGCTTATCGACATATAGTTAGTAATTTTGTTAGCGCCTTATTTTTGGGGATTAGGACAATGTTGGCCAAGTTGAGGAGATTTAGATGGTTGTATCTCAGATCGTAGATGGAATTGAAAGCTGTGACAATATCTTGCTTGATTATATCCTAGCAAGCTTTGGACGAAGTTCCTGGCGAAACCATTGGGTCCGAGGGCTTTGTCCACAAGAATTTGTGGAATTGCATTCCTGATGTCTTCCTCAGTGAAAGGCTTGGAGAGTGTGACAAGGTCAATAGGCTTCACTCCCAGCATTTGCCAATTGAGCTCCTGTTGCCTTTGGTTGGTCCTTCCCATGATCGATGAGAACTGGTTAAAGATGACCGTGTTCTTTTCCTCGTGAGTCACAACCTAGTCATTTTGTTTGCGGATATGGTGAATGTGATTCTTTCGTCGTCGCTCATTGACTTTTAGATGAAAGAACATGGTATTCACATCCCCTTCCCTTATATTTGTTATTCTTGATGACTGTCTCTTTCTACCTCTTTCAATTACCTTTAGTCCTAGTACTCTCCGCTTGAGGGTTGTTGTTAGGTTGTATTTAGTTGAATATATCATCCACTACTCTTGTGCCACATCTAGGTGATAGATAACGTCTAGTGCAATATAATATTTTAGTTTTGTGTCTAAGCATGTGGTTTTGGCCCAAGTCTTAAGATGTTTAGTTATGTGGCATAACTTGTGCACCAACCGGTGCAATGGCTCTACGTGCGTGGATGGTTTGGACCATGCATGTAGGACTTTCTCCTTGAATCATGGTAGTTTTATCTAGAAGTTTTCAAATATGAAGGGGCGTGGCCTTTGCAGGCAAGTAGGGTTTGTATGCAAAAGTGGGTAGTGATTTGATGGGCCTATGGCCAGGGTGTACAGGATGTGCTAACTGAAGGAAAAATCCCATGCTTCATTACAGAAGAACCTGTCAAGACTTACTAAGGTCAACCGACATCTTTCTTACTCCATATGCATTTTCTGTTTTGCATGTGGATCTCTTTTAGTTCACAATGATTGAGCGTGGTGTGAAAATGACTCGTGCGGCCTAGGTTAAGGTTGCCGTTGTTTTTGTCTCTTGCCTGATAGATTATGTTGAAATCTCTAACAATGAGCAGCCATCTCTTACCCGTGTGTGGCTTTAATCTTCTTATGTGATGGAGAAACACATCTTTATCCATATGTCTAGTGGGGTTATAGACTACTATTAGTAGCGGCCAAAGTGGGTCTCCTAGATGGAGATCAAGCTACTGTTCCATGGCAGTAGGATATGCCTCTTGTGTGCTTAGCTAGTTTGAAGACGTAGCTATCTAGGTTGTAGCCCTCGAGGTAACGAGCCAATTAGTCATCAATTGCATTTAGCTTAGTCTCTTGAAAGCATGTGATATTGCATGTATTTTTTGCCATCATTTTGTCAACCATTGTGCAAGAGTTGAGCCCCTGACATTCTAGCTACATAGATCAAGATTTTGCGATGACATAAGGCTAGTGTTCTTGCTTATTTAGTACACAACTAAGCAGTCTCATATTAGTTGGTTGGCTCATCGGCTTCCTCGATGAGGTCGGCAATGCCTTCTCATATAACATCTAGCGAAGCTATGTCAATGTCAATGTATGATAGTAAGCATCGCTATGATGTGTAGTGGTGTCGGTCCGTTGAACATGGCGATATAGTTCGCTAGGACCTCATAAAAAGCACCGGTTGGCAGTGCTCTATCATTGACATAGCCGGCTTCATAACAAGCCACGCGCTACGTTGACGTCAACTCTGCGTGCCATGTCTCGATGTGGCGCAGGTGATGCTACCGTACGATGAAGTCATCATGCAATATGTAAGATAATAATGTTATCAGTAGGGATACGGAACTGAACCGTGATGCAACCATGAATTTGTCTGTTGCGGTTGGTGTCATATATTTTGGTGGTGATACCATTTCGTGCGCCTGTCCTTGACAATGTAGGTGCAGACGGCTCCGCCTATCTATCAACTGTATCTCAACAGTCATCTCGTGTGCCGCACGTCGCACACCGCACGAGCGGCCGGTTGGGCCCACTGATTCACTAGCAGAGGCAGAGGCAGGACAAGCAGGCCTCATTGCGCAGGCCAGCCGCACCGAAGAGGCTTGCGCGTGCATCAGCCCATTAACTGGAAACAGCATTGTGTTCTACGTGTGGCCCATAGAACGGCTTAACTAACTTGGGCCTGGACTGGAGTGTGGCGTGCATAAGGCCTACAAGTTGGGCGAAATGGGACTGCGATTTAGAGGCTCATTCATGTTGGGCCTGGACTGGAGTGTGGCGTGCATGAGGCCTACAAGTTGGGCCGAAATGGGACTGCGATTTAGAGGCTCATTCATGTTGGGCCTGGACTGGAGTGTGGCGTGCATGCGGCCTACAAGTTGGTGTCCGCACTCGGCACTCCGCAGCGTATTGTTCATCCGTGATCCGTCGACAAAGCCTCGCCTCGGATGGAAGATTTTCGTGTGGACGGAAACTGCTCTGATCGAGTAAGTGAGTATCGGATGAATGAATCACTCTTTGTTACTGTCCATTAGCAGCGGTGTGATAGCACTGGATGCTCTCTGCTCTTACGTCGGTCGCTTGTACAGTTGTACTGATGAGACGACGTTCGTATCCGATGGTACATGGAAATCTGACAAGATACCGAAGCCAAATCCGCGTTCGGTGTTATGGAATCATCCACGCCATGTTCTAAGCCCACCACACGTACATGCAATGCAAGCGTGTGCGTACACATTGAACAGGTCAGGAAACGCGCGCCAATGTTGCGAGGAAAGCGAAGGCGCAAGTGGGAGGAATCGGGAGCGTATCCGCGGCGCAGGAAAACGCCACTTTCGTTGGTGATCGGCAGCGGATACCCGAGCTGATCTCCTCGTTCGACTGGACACCTAAGCTCATCTGCCCATGTCAAAACCATCGCTGCCCTGGAAAGCGACGCGGCGATCGAACGCGATATCATATCAAATCGTCCCCACTTGTTCAGTTTCGCCAGCACAGGGCCTCACCGAATCCGCGGCCCCGGATTTGGGTGACTCCGCGAACCACCTGCCTCTATGCGTGCGTTTTTCTCATTCCTACTCTCTCAGATGATACGGTAGAGTCGCTTCGTCGCCAAGATTTGTTGGCAGGAGAAAGTTGGTGGTAACAACCGAGAAATCTTCTGATCAGGAGGGATTTCTTGGTTGCTGTGGCAGCCCCATCCAATCCGACGATTTGAAGCCTGGTTATTTTTAACCTTGTACAGGAGATGCTTATCAGTTTGTGTGTGTGACTAGCTCAGATTCATTCAGAAACGAGCCAGTCTGGCATTACAGCTATCTTTGATTTGTTCTCTAAGCCATGCATGCATGCAATATTTATTACCAGGCAAATCTGAGACTTCACATGAGTTTCATGAATGATGTGAGTGACAGTGTAACTGTGTAAGTGCCAAGATATGACTGTGATTGTAGCAATATGTTGATGTACTGTGACAAATCTGATGCAGCAAACTGGAAAGTCATCCCTGGAGAAGAATTGTTTGCTTTACCAAATCGCCAAAAACGATCCGTATCTTTCAGTCTTTCAGGTCATCCCAACAAGAGGACAACTCAATTAACGAAAAACTAAAGAGAAAATATTAGAAAAGGTGATAGGGAACAAAAAAAAAATGGTGGACCATCTTTCTTGCTCTAGAATACAAAGAGGACTACTGATGTTGCCGCGGGGGCCTATTCTTTGTGGAGTAAATTCCTGGCAAGATTTGCAGCAAATCTGCCCGGGATCTTGCTTTTCATGATGGAGGATTTTCTTTAGTCATTACACCTGTTTTCTCCATCAGCTTTTTCTTCTTTCCTCATATCTCCTAGAATCCTTTCACATGTTTATGTATATATATAAGCTCAACCACACCCACAAACCCTTCATGCCAAGCACACACCATCTGCATCTCCTCTACCATTCTTGCTTTCTCCTTGTAGTCTTCTGTTCTTTCATCATACAGAAGCTCAATAAGAGAAGAGAGAAACATATATCTCTGCTAGCTTTGGCTTCTTCCATGGCAGTCGCTATAGAGGGAGCGTTCCATGTCCTGGCTGTGGATGACAGCCTCCCTGACAGGAAGCTCATTGAGAGGCTACTCAAGACCTCTTTTTTCCAAGGTATTACAAGATTTTTCTTTTGTACTTGTAGACTCTTTTCTTCTCAGTTGGTATGGGAATTGGCATCTCATATTTCGGAGGTTAATTTGGCTTTGTTTGTGTAGTTACAACTGTTGATTCAGGGAGCAAGGCTCTCGAGTTCTTGGGGCTCCATGATCAAGAGGACAGCCCTATTTCTGTTCAACCAGATCAGCAGGTAAGAAGATGACTGGTAACATGGGTGCTAATCATGAAAAAGTTGTGTTCTTCTTCTAAGAGTTTCTGAATTTCTGCTTTATGGATAAACAGGAGGTTGCGGTGAACCTGATCATCACAGACTACTGCATGCCTGGTATGACAGGATATGATCTTCTCAAGAAGATCAAGGTAATTTACCATTTCTGCTCTATTTGATTTTAGCATCCATTGATTCGATCTACTGAATATGACAATGAAGTTAGTGCCTAAATATAGTTTTGGTTTGGTCAATCAGGAATCATCATATTTAAGGGATATCCCAGTTGTGATCATGTCATCGGAGAACATTCCTTCAAGGATCAATAGGTGAGCACTCGTATGGATCTACAATATTACTATTTAGACTATCTGTTACAAGCACCTCAAGATATTTGCATGAACGGACCAAAGAAGACGTGTAAAACTTAGAACACAATAAAAAAAAAAAGAGAACATCTTTGTATGAATAGAGAAAAAATTTAGTGGAATATCACCTTGTTATTTGTGAAAAATAATCAAATATAGGAACAATCTGGTTTAAGGCTAAACTTGATATGGAGATCTCCCATCATCGTTAATTGATTTGGCGTCACATGTAGTATAATTAAGGAAAAGCCCAACCCAGCTCACGTCATATTAATATTCTATCTCGACAGTTTTGGTGTAAAATTAATAATGAAGATATGGAGTGATACGCAAATCAATCTTGTCGATCTTCCATGATGTGGTGTCTAATAAAATGGTCTTTAGTTGCAGACAACTTACTAACACCACATGTCTTTGTCCCAGTATTCTATTTCTATATGTACAAATGGAGCAACAAGAGGGCATTCTAAAAGTAAAGTAAAAAAAATCCTCCAGATATCATAAGATATGGATAAAAGGAAATTTACAAAGGATATAGTATATGGAGAATAATTGTGATTAATTTCTGAATGGCATATCATGATATGTGATCTTAGAAAATAAACTCTGATACAATTTTGGTTTGTTATTCTGAATCAGATGCCTGGAGGAAGGAGCAGATGAATTTTTCCTTAAACCAGTTCAGCTCTCGGACATGAGCAAGCTGAAGCCCCACATACTGAAAAGCAGATGCAAGGAGCAATACCAGCAGGAACAACACCTGCAAAGCAACTGCGAAAGCAACACCAGCAATAACCCCACAAACGAGAACAGCAGCATCACTAGCAGCAACAGCAACAAGAGAAAGGCAGTTGATGACGAAATTTTGCCCCACGCAATAAGACCAAAACACAGTTAATCTAACAGCTGATTTGTCATTTGACACTGATTTTTTGGGGGGGGCTCTTTGTCCTCATCGGTTTTTGACCTACTGATTTGTAAAGCAGATGCTAGCATCTAATTTACAAAATAGAATGGAATCCGTAAATGGATACTTCTTGAATTCAATTGGGTGGTTCTCTATTCATCACATTGTGATTTTAAGCCAATTCAACTTTGAAATTCTTGTGGTGATCACGGGCCATTGAAAACATCTTGTGCCACAGTTTTTCAAGGAACATCTTAAATACCACTACTGAACACTTTTAAGGGGCAAATTTCCCAACTACATTCAGGTAAGTCACGCAAAGAGGTGTCACATAGATCAACATAGAGTACTGTAGTAGCCGTGAGGCTATGTTTGCTAATAGTTTACTACAACTTTCCTCCATGGAAACAGATGGATTACTCAATCTGTTTCCTCAGAAAACACATCGGTATGCCACATGATTCCCAGTAAGCTCACTATCATATATAACTTTAACCACGGTTCCCTTGTCAAGGCCATAGTAGCGAGCAACAGCATCAGTCTCTAGCATGCGAGGCAACTGAAAGATACAAGCACCAATTCAGTAAAGTGGTGTAAAGGTATTTCATAACAGTAGGCATAGCTTTACTAGAATGAAATTGAAGGGCAGAAAAGATAATAACAAATGTGATTTAGCATTTTAGCCATGCCAAGATTCCATCTACCAAAACAAAGAAAAATTGCAATCTTCCCCAATAACTATAAGGTGGATCTCAGGTATGTTTACCACATAGTAAGGATACTGCAAGAACAAATACCGTGCAGACCAACATGTGACAGGCCAGAGAGAGGATGTGTTCTGGGGGCAAATAATTATATTTCGTAGGATGTAGCAAAATAAAGGTCACACAGTTCACATAGCACAATGATTTTCAATACCACTCCTTGAGAGAGGATACTTCCAGCCTGGAAAATTTGACTCCCACAAAATTATTAGTTGATTAGCTTTCTTTATTAAGCTGTTGATCTTTCCGATCTAGTTGACTGGCAAAATAAGAAATTAGACTATAAGTTGGAGGAAAATTATTTCAAATAAAACAAAAGCATACTTCCACACATATTTTTTTATATGGTAATTTAATAAACTCAAGGGTCTTTCTGGTATTGTATTTGAATCTATTTGCCCTTAATACAACTTACTGTTCACTTATGTACCCCTCTCACATGAGCAACCATATTTTACAATAAATGTATTTTCACAAAAGCATCACATTATTAATTACTGACATAATAAACTGGTAACAGATTCTAAACAACTGTTAGCAAATTATATACAAGCATACCTGTGAGTCCTCCACATTGTACTGCTTGAGGAGCTTGGCCTTTTGATCAGCACTCAACACTTCATGCTTGGGCTTCAGGACATGCTTAGTAATGTTTACCAGTAACTCTGTGACCTACCATTGGAAAAACACCTCAATTTATATGTGTAAACCAGAGTATATATTAACATAATATAACACAGTAATAAAAAAATATGCATGATTAAAGTCATGAAATATCAGTTTTAGTTAGAGCATAACCTGCAGGAGCATGCATATGGATTTAGATCTATAACAATATAGCATTATTGCCAGAATTTCCATTTGAAAAAGGATGACATAAAAACAAAACAAAATAAAACAGACCTGGAATATGTCTACTTTAAATTTGAAGATCTCCTTGATAGCCTCTCTAGCTCTAGATAATATTCTGCTCTGCAGTATCAGAATCAGTCTGGACAAGTTCTCTACTTCTGTTTGGCGATATATCTCTCGGATAGTTGCGATTTTGACAGGCTCTGGTGGGCAGAATACAATTTGTACCTGAGTAATGACAGAGCTAGAGTTTATTTTAACTCCCTTACCAAAAGGTTAAAAAAATAGACACACCAAGAAATAGCATTATGCATGAAAAAAACATAGATATAAGTGTTCTAACAGCATGTAAGCATTGAGCTACATAATAAATTGAACATCCATTTACAGATCCCACTATGCATGCACAATGGCAACCACAAGAATCCAAATTTGCTAAACCATAATAAAAACCCATAACCCACGCAGGGTCCTTCTTGTTGCCTATTTGCAACAAGAAGCAAAAAAGCAAATGTACCATCACAAAAATACTCTTTATGATAGGCATCAGCAATCTTTTAGTCAATATTTTCCTGAAAAATACATTTTGCATTCCACAAAATTAATTTAAACAATCACTAGATAGTTGCCCTGATTGACAGAAATGAAAATAACAACTTCGTTATTATGTTACTCTCAAACATGTTCTAAAGCACCAGCATCCCTTCAGCAACGTGCGGGATGTGTACCTAGTTGCCCTGATTTTCCAATCCAACATTTATCCTGTCATGTGTATCATACACACCTGGACTATAGCACGCTGATGAGTAATGATGAAATCATGACCATAACTCCATAAGTCACGCACAAGCCCGGACAAGGATCTAACTTAAACACATAAGCACAAGGAAGGGCATAGGCATAGAGAATATCACAAGAAATGATTGGAAAAGTTACCTTCTTGGAGGGGTCGGAGACGAGGGTGGTGGTGAAGGCGAGGCGTTCGATTTCAGACTTCTCACCCCACCAGGCGCGGAACTCAGGGAGGGTGCGGGCGATCTCTTCCTCCCGCACGTTGTACCCGCGGTCGCGCAGCATCTCCAGCGCCGTGCGGCGCGCCAGGAACAGGCGTTTGCTCTCCGCGCTGCCGCTGCGGTCGATCATCGACGCTATGAAGTCGGGGACCTCGGACACGTCGTCGTCGATTTCCATCTCCGCTTCCTCCACCACGGCGACAGCGGGAGGGGAAACCTGGCGGGCGGCGGGGGCGACGGCGGGAGGAGAAACCTCGCGTGCGACGGGGACAACGGCGGAAGGGGAGACCGCGCGTGCAAAGGAGCCGACGGCGGAAGGGGAGACCTCGCGTGCGGCGGGGGCGGGGGTGGCGGCGGTCGTGCTCTCCGCCGATTCTATTGTGGCGGACGATTGCTGGGAGAGGGCGGAATGACTCATCCTCTCTCTTTTTTCCCCTTATACTGTTCTTATGTCTTGCTAAGGTTTTAGGAATGTTTTGAGAAGTGGACAATAGGGTTTAGAACGTGTTTATACTGTAGAAAAAGCTTAATTTAATAAAAAGTCTGATTTACCCGTTTAATTTTGGTTTGTCTGATTTGCCCTATACTATATCGTACAACAAAATACGTCTCAAACCCTTCAACCTGAATAAAATAGGGTTTAAAGCATGTTTACGATAGAGGAAAAATCCAAATTACCCCTTTAGCTTGGATTTGTCCGATTTGCCCTTAAACTCTAATGACGGACAAAATATGTTTCAAACTATTCAAATCAAACAAAAGTAGGTTTATATTTACACTATTCCATGTTTTACTATTAATCTTTATCTATCAAAACTTTAGGTGAGAAAAAATGTCACTTTGATCTATAAAAAGCCAATTAGATATATATAATGAAGGTAGAGATTGGGAAAAGGATTTACTAGACAACACTTAACTGCATTTGTTTGTAAAAATAATTAAACTTATAACATTTAGATCCGTACAAAGATTCGTGCTTTGGCCTTTCTCCATTAAGCTTGTTGACTCTAACAACAACGCTTTAGTGGTAGGGGCAAATGACTAAATTCAAGGTGGGTTAGGGGTTGGGATAGGAGCTCATGACATGGGGGAAGGAGAAAAGTGGTGAATTTATGAGTCTAGAGAGGTTGAGCCAGCAATTGATTAAATAGCGGTTAGGGGTGGACATTGGTTTAGTTGGTTTGTTTCTAGTTCGGTTTTCTCTAGATAGACGGCTGAAATAATTTCTAAAGAAATACAAACCACAAAAAAACCGAGAAAGATCGGTTCGATGTTCGATTTTTACCCAAAAACCGATGACCAGCTACATAGTTGCACTTACACTCATTTGGCCATTCCGTCACAGACTTAGGCTGCTCCTACTTGTCAGCCACCTGTGCAAGGCTGCCCTACACCATGATCCTCATGATGTGCTTATGTGTGGGAAGTGAGTCTAATTATAAGGCCTAAATAAGATAAGGGAAAGAGATTGGCCTTAGAGCAAGTACTATAAGTCTAATTATTTATCCAAGATGCCATGTAAGATCATATGATAAGATGAAGAGGAGAGAGGAGAAGTCACCTAGACAACATTTATGCAAACCCTAAGAGAGATAAAAAAGAGACGAAAATATAAATAAAGTAAAATTATTATGGTGTATTAAAAGAGGTGTGATAGAGGTAAGGTGTTGCACATATTACCTTCTAATTAATGAGTAGATGATGTAAATAAAATTAAAGGTAACTATCACATTTCCTATAAAACTTGCTCTTAGGCTAAAGAAGGCAAAGCTACGAGTAAGTCCCAAAAGTGCATACAGTCTATCCGTTTGTTCGGTTTTTGTCAATAGAAAACCACATAAAACACTAAAAAACCAACATGCAACAAAATTAAAAACCAAATGACCAACCGAAGACCAAGAGAACCGCTTCTTCAATTCAGTTTTATTGATGTTTCATTAAAAATTGCCCACCCCTAATGGCGGTAAGGGTGGTATGACAAGGAGGTGGTGGCACCATCTAGGTGATGGGCAGGGAGCAGACATGAAGTAGGCATGTGGAGCAAAAAAAAATTAAGTAGTCTAGTTAGGTCTAGTGGTACTAACCACTGAAGAAAGAGGAGGCTTTGTGATGTGGAAGTATCTCATTAGGCTAAAAGAAGATAACAACTTACTTTTAAGAAGAGAGTAGTGAGAAAGATGAGAGGTAGGGAGAAGGTAGTCAGCGTGGACTCGCCGACACTGATGGTAGCACCGTCGATTTACGGTTATCAAATGAACAAAGAGCCAAGGCCATATGGCTTAAGAAATAAGATGGTATAATAAGAATATAAGAGTATCTCTTGCAATGAAGCTAAAAGAGATTTGGGCCATCAAAAATTGATTTTTTTTATTTAACAAACCAGTTGATTTGCATATAGATAACCCCCTCTAATTTGGATTTGTCTGATTTGTTCCTAAACTCTAATGAAAGACTAAATACATTCCAAACTCTTCGAACCGAAAGAAACTAAACTCTAACGAAGGACAAAGTACATCCCAAACTCTTCAAACCAAAAAAATAAAGGTTTTAGCATAATTTTGCTCTATTCCAGGTTACTCTTTTTTCCGTCGTTAATCTCCAGCCATCACAATTCTATATGAGCTAAATGCAAGTACTAGTAGATCTTTATCGAATAAAAACTAGCACTTTAGTTTATAAAGTCTAATTAGGTTTGGAGCAGAAATGTAGAGATCGGACAATAGACAGACCAAATCTTTAGTTTCTTGAAGCTCATCAAACTGTTTTTTATCGTAATTTATTACTGCTGGTTACATGCCATTTCTCATGATACAAAACAGACCATTTAGTTTCATAATAGGCATGGAGTTTTCCAAGTATGAAGCTAGGCCTCCAGGGATAAGCCTCCAGCGACAAACGCGTCAGTGCAGTACTGAGTACTGGACTATACTAAGCACTGACCCAAGAGGGGAGCAAACCCTTCACTAATAGACCACGTTCTACAAAGAACTTAACTCTGCATATCCAGTCATGTAACGTAGGCCACCAGGTGCCAACAAAATTGTAGTCTTTGCTATTGATTTAAGTATCCATGCCATGTCTTCAAACATGTCAACAATCAGCACAACCTTACTTTGCAAGTTGAACAGCCTCCGTTACTGGGAAGAGTTCTCTATTTTGCATTGGAAAGAACCTTGTTGGGGTCAAACTCCATGCGTGCTTTGTTATATGCATCTACAGGGAAACGTTTCCTCAACCTACCTGGAGTTCAGCAAGTTCATCCTTGTCCTTTGGAATCTAAAGAGATAAAGAAACGTTGATCAGTACATACGTCGCATTGCAAACAAAGTGGACCGGGAAGAGAGGTCATTCTCTCAAATTAACATACCTGCTGTTAATTTCAACCATCTCTTAAGCGATAAATAAACTATACTAACAAACACTAAATAATAGCTGCCTAGATCTTGCCGCAAGCAGTGAAAGTTGGTACCTCAATTTTGGCCCAGTGTTTATATGCAGAAAAACCATCCCATAAATTTGTTTGCGTCATACTTCTGTAATTAAAAAATTCCTCTGTGATTTCCTTCCTTTGGCAAGCATCCGACGTTGGGAGGTACATTATTATACCAACCTGCACATTAGTCACAATAAATTCGGTCACTAACACTAATGTTACAGACTACAAAGTGAAACTGCATAATACTTTGTGACATTTCTCAAAGAACTACATCAGTGTTACAGGAACATTATCAACAAGAAAGCCTCGACAAAAGAATAACAGAAATTGCAGTTCTCCCGGAAGCAGTTAAATATGAGTTGCCTGCCATGTATTCATTAAATATTGCTCGATTGTGGCTTACACCTTAGTGTAGAATGTGTACAGTGACTATGACCCACAAGCGTATACAAGGGGGGTCGGGTCTATATATATACAGCACAGACCAGTAGTCTGTCTGACACCCCGCAGTCGCAGCGGAAGGGGAACGGACGCAGAGACTGGACCAAAAACTGGTGAACAAAGACGTGGGTAAGTCTTTGGTCATTATATCGGCAACTGATATGCCGATGGTACATGGAGGACCCGAACCTGTCCTAATGCGATCTTATCACGGACAAAATGGATATCGATCTCGATGTGCTTGGTGCGTCAGTGATGGATCGGGTTGGCGGTCATGTAGACGGCACTGATATTGTCGCAGTAGACGACGGTCACGGTGGAGAAGGGTGCACGGAGCTCCTGGAGAAGCTGGCGAAGCCAGCAGTACTCAGCGACGGCGCGGTACTCGGCTTCGGCGTTGGACCGGGACACTGTAGTCTGGCGTTTTGAGGACCAGAATACGAGAGTGTCACCGAGGTAAACGCACTAGCCGGACATAGAGCGTCGAGAGTCGGGATAGCCTGCCTAGTCCATGTCGAAGTATGCGGTAAGGGAGTCGATGGGGCTGGAGCTGAGATGCAGCCCGCTAGAGAGGGTGCCCTTCACGTAGCGTAGGATGCGCTTGAGCAGCACGAGGTGAGGTTCGCGCGGAGCGTGCATGAAGAGGCACACTTGCTGGACAGCGTACGTGAGGTCGGGTGGCCGTGAGGTCGGGGGCTGCTGGCAGTAGACTGTTTCCGTCAGGTGGCCGTGAAAAAGGCGTTCTTCACGTCTAGTTGATGGATCGGCCAGGAGCGAGAGGCAGCCAAGGTGAGGACGACTTGAATGGTGGCGGGTTTGACAACGGGACTGAAGGTCTTGTCGTAGTCGACAGCGGGTCGTTAGGAGAAACCCCGGACTACCCAGCGAGCCTTGTGACGGGCAAGGGAGCCATCGGCGTGGAATTTATGTTGGAAAATCCACTTACCGGTCACAATGTTGGCGCCGGGAGGTCGGGGAACGAGGTGTCAGGTCTCGTTGTCTATTAGGGCCTTGTACTCGTCGGCCATAGCCGCGCGCCACTAAGGGTCGGCCAGGGCTAAGCGAGAAGTCATCGGGATGGATGAGATAGAGCTGTGGACGGCGGAGAGACCATAGCGCTGAGTGGGGGCGGAGAGACCCGGTTTGAGAGCGGGTGACCATGTGAGAGGTGGAGGGAAGTAGAGCCGATGGGGGTACAGGAGTAATGGAAAGAACTGGTCGGGTGGGGGCGTCATTAGCTCCGAGTCGGCGACTGTAGTAGACAAGAGGAAATGGAGGAATTAGATCAGTCTGAGCCGATGAGGTCGGGTGGGCCGAGTATTCCGATCGGTCCGATAGAGATGGATCAGTCGACAGGGTGGGGGAGTCGATGGAAACTGAGGAGCCGATGGAAGTGGAGTGTCCGATGGAGAGGGAACGGTATTGGCTGAAGGATAAATAGGATCGGTATCGGCTGATGGAGGTGGGTCCGATGGTAGGGACATTGGACCGAGTAGTGGTAGGATATGTGATGGGTAAATACTCAGCAGCGGTCGATAAGGGGGCCGATGAAGAGGACAGTGGAGGAGACCTGGTCGACACGGTGTTGGTGAGGAGGAAGTCGAGATCACTAGAGGAGAATATCGGATAAAGTAGACCGCAGGGAAAATAAGTCTCATCAAAAATGACGTGACGAGAGACGAGGACCCATCGGGTGGAAAGGTCGAGGCATCGATATCCCTTGTGAGAGGTGGATAGCCGAGGAGAATACAGGCGGTGGAGCGGGGAGCGAGTTTGTGGGAAGCTGTGGCGGTGAGATTTGGGTAGCAGAGGCACCCGAAAAGGCGAAGGTGGGAGTAGTCAGTCGCCGTGCGGTAGAGAAGGGCATAGGGAACGTTGTTTTGAACGGAGGAGCATGGGCGCCGATTGAGAAGGTACGTCGTAGTAGCTAGAGCTTCGGCCTAATAAGTGGTAGGTAAGTGGGCATGAAGTAGCATGGTGCGACTGATGTTGTTGAGGGTGCGAAGGAGGCGCTCGGCTTTGCCGTTCTGAGGAGAGGTGTAGGGGTAGGAGAGTCGGAGATGGATGCCCTGCGAGGTGAGAAGGTTTGTAACGGTATGGTTGACGAATTCCGTACCGTTATCGGCTTGTAAAGCCTTGATAGGGAGGTTGAACTGAGTGGATACGTACGTGACGAAGTGAGTGAGGTGAGAGGCGACCTCGGATTTATGGATGAGCGGGAAGGTCCAGCAATAGTGTGTGTAATCGTCAAGTATAGCGAGATAATACTGATTACCGGAGATACTTTTAACTGGAGATGTCCATACATCACAATGTATAAGTTCAAATGGACGCGAGGTACAGGAGAGAGAACTAGAAAAGGACAGACACACATGTTTACCAAGTTGACATGAGTGGCAAACTGTGGAGCTGCTGTGAGTACATCGGATGAAGGTTGCACGAAGGGTGGCGACAGCGTCGGGGCCAGGGTGGCCGAGGCAAAGGTGCCAAAGGTTGGTGGAGAGGGCGACACTAGCGTGTGGAGTGGATGGCGCAGCGGGAATGGTGTAGAGGTCTCCGCCACTATTGCAGCGAAGGATCTATCGCCGGGTTGGGATATCCTTCACAAAGAAACCAGACGCGTCAAATTCAATGGAGCAGTTGTTGTCTCGTGTGAATTGTTGAACAGATATAAGATTGTGAATAAGAGAAGGGACGATAAGAACATTGCGTAGGGGGAGGTTAGTGGTGGATGTAGACAGAGAGGAGTCACCTCGGCATTGGATAGGAAGAGAGTGACCATTGCTGATGGTGACAAAAGGGGAGGAAGAGGGGTGACAGGAGCGAAGTATACTGGCCGATGACACCATGTGTGAAGACGCCCCAGAGTCCAGCACCCAAGGGTGATATGGTTAGAGCATCATCTGGTTGAGGGCACCGACGAGGCCAGCATGGTTCCAGGAGGGAACCGACTGGGTGGTTGGGGTCGGTAGCATCGGCTAAGGCGGTAGAACTGGAGCCGATGCCAGGTGAGCCTGGGGATAGGTGCCGAGAACACCGGGTTGCCAGCCGATGGGGCTGCGTGGCTGGGGCTGGGACGCCTAGGGGTTGTAGCAGAGCCACGAACCCGTGGGACCAACAGGGTGGATAGGGACCGAGGTAGGTCGTGATGGCGTCGGACCCTGCTAGGTACTGCCTTTGCCTTTGCCCTTGCCTTTCCCGGTGCGGGCTATGTTGCTGTGGCCAGAGCCATGGCCACCAGGACCGCGGGAGAAAGGGGCAGCGCAAGAAGCTCGGCAGCCATTATCGGCTGCGGCAAGAAGAGCGGTGTGAGCCACTGTCTTCTCATCGTTTGGCCAGATGGAGTTCTTTAAGAACTAGCATGTCATGAGCCCGGGTAAATGATGGAAGAGGTGTGGCGTTGGCGATGTCATCGGCGGTGTTGGAGAAGCGGAGATTAAGGCCTCGCAGAAGGACGAGGACGAGTTGAGAGTCGGCCACAGGGTGGCCGACGTCCCGGAGAGCAGCAGCCTTGACTTTGAGACGCTGATAGTACGAGGAGACAGAGGAGTTGCCTTGTACCATGGAGTAGAACTCGTTGAGGAGGAAGATGGCGCGAGGCTGCTTGTTGGTCAGGAAGATCCGCTCGATCGCCACCCAGAAATCCCGGTCGGTGGGGTCGGTATCGTCCTTGGCGAGGTCAAGGACAGAGTTGTCGACCGACCCGAGCAGCTAGCTGCGCACGCAGCACTCGGCGATGTCCCACTGAGGATCATCGGGGCGAGGTGGAGCGGAGCCATCAATATGGGACCGGAGGCCGAATTTTGCACATAGGGATTTGAAGAAGAAACCCACTTGAAATAATTGGCATTAAGATCAAGAGAGATAGGAACGTGAGATTTCACGTTCACAGCAGCGTAGGGAGGGGAGAAGATCGGCGAGATGGTGCTCGAGGTGTGGTCTGAGACACCGAGGGCCGGAGTAGACTCGGCGACTGGGAGAGTGCCGGAGCTGAGAGCGGACTCGGTGGCCATGACGGGAGAACGGGAGCAAAGAGCCGATGGGAGAAAGAAGCCGATGGGAGGGGGAAGCCGATGAGAGGACGGATCGGCCAATCAAGGATGTAAGAAGCCGATGGGAAGTGGGCCGGCTAGCCAATGAGAAGCCGATGAAATCTCACGTTCCAATCTCACTTGACCTTAACGCCAATTATTCCAAGTGGGTTTTCTTCTTCAAATCACTCTGTGGAAAATTCGGCCTCCGGTTCCATATTGATGGCTCCGCTCCACCTCGCTCCGATGATCCTCAGTGGGACATCGCCGAGTGCTGCGTGCGCAGCTGGCTGCTCGGCTCGGTCGATGACGTTGTCCTCGACCTCGCCATAGACGATACCGACCCCACCGCCCGGGATCTCTGGGTGGCGATCAAGCGGATCTTCCTGATCAACAAGCAGCCTCGCGCCATCTTCCTTCTCAACGAGTTCCACTATATGGTACAAGGCGACTCCTCTGTCTCCTCGTACTGTCAGCGCCTCAAAGTCAAGGCTGCTGGTCTCCAGTACGTCGGTCACCCTGTGGTCGACTCTCAACTCATCCTCACCCTTCTGCGAGGCCTCAATCCCCGCTTCTCTAACACCGCCGATGACATCGCCAACGCCACACCTCTTTCATCGTTCACCTGGGCTCATGACATGCTAGTTCTTAAAGAATTCCATCTGGCCAACGATGAGAAGACAGTGGCCTCCTCAGTGGCACGCGGCCATAGCCAACGAGTACAAGGCCCTAATGGATAACAAGACCTGGCACCTTGTTCCCCGACCTCCCGATGCCAACATTGTGACCGGTAAGTGGATTTTCAAACACAAATTCCACGCCGATGGCTCTCTTGCCCGTCACAAGGCTCGCTGGGTAGTCCGGGGTTTCTCCTAACGACCCGGTGTCAACTACTAAGAGACCTTCAGTCCCGTTGTCAAACCCGCCACCATCTGAGTCGTCCTCACCTTGGTTGCCTCTCGCTCCTGGCCGATCCATCAACTAGACGTGAAGAACGCCTTTTCACGGCCACCTGACGGAAATAGTCTACTACCAGCAGCCCCCAGGCTTCGTTGACCCTTCTCGTCCCCACAACGTCCGTCTCCTTCAACGCTCTCTCTATGGCCTCAAACAAGCCCTTGTGCCTGGTACCAGCGCTTTGCTGCCTATCTTCGGCACATCGGCTTCGTGGCATCTGCGTCTGATAGTTCCCTGTTCGCTTTCCATATCGGCTCCACCACTGCCTATCTACTTCTCTATATCGATGACATTGTCCTCACAACGTCTTCGACATCGCTCCTCAACCAGATCATGGCCCGACTCCACTCTGAGTTCGCCATGACCGATCTTGGTCCTCTTCACCATTTTCTTGGTATCTCCGTAACCCGTTCCACCCACGGGCTCTTTCTTTCCCAACGCCGGTACGCCATCGACCTTATCCAGCATGCGGGCATGGCCAACTGTCACCCCACGGTCACCCCTATCGACACTCGAGCCAAACTCTCCGCTACCGATGACGCCCTCGTTGCCGATCCCTCTCACTATCGGAGTCTTGCCGGAGCTCTCCAATACCTCACACTCACCCGACCTGACCTCACGTACGTTGTTCAGCAAGTGTGCCTCTTCATGCACGCTCCGCGCGAACCTCACCTCGCGTTGCTCAAGCGCATCCTACGCTACGTAAAGGGCAGCCTCTCCAGCGGGCTACATCTCAACTCCAGCCCCATCGACTTCCTCACCGCGTACTCCAACGCGGACTGGGCAGGCTGCCCCGACTCTCGACGCTCTACGCCCGGTTACTGCGTTTATCTCGGTGACACTCTCGTATCCTGATTCTCAAAATGCCAGACTACAGTGTCCCGGTCCAGCGCCGAAGCCGAGTACCGCGCCGTCGCCCACGTCATCGCCTAGTGCTACTGGCTTCGCCAGCTTCTCCAGGAGCTCCGTGCACCCCTCTCCACCGCGACCGTCGTCTACTGCGACAATATCAGTGCCGTCTACATGACCGCCAACTCGGTCCATCATCGACACACCAAGCACATCGAGATCGATATCCATTTTATCCGTGACAAGGTCGCATTAAGACAGGTTCGGGTGCTCCATGTACCATTAGCACATCAGTTTACCAATATAATGACCAAAGTCCTGCCCACGTCTTTGTTCACCAGTTTTCAGTCCAGTCTCTGCGTCCGTTCCCCTCCCGCTGTGACTGCGGGGGTGTTAAACAGACCATTGACCTAGATTGTATATATATAGACCCGACTCCCTTTATACGCTTGAGGGTAATAGTCACTGTACACATTATACACAACCATTTTCTTAGGTCTCGACCTCTTAGCCCACTACCCATGACACTATATCCTCTTGAGCAGCTCGTCTTTAAGCTGCAGTATAATTTGGACTTAAGACAACTCCCTAAATAAAACCTAAGTATAACTTAAGCTTTTTACATCTAAGCTAAACCTACAATTATAATGAATTGTTGTGCCATGATACTGTCTTGAGGTGTTAGTGGGCCCCACCCTAAGGCCTTAAGGGAAAGTGTAACTCTAGCCACCACCAGAACTCAAAGGCCCACTAACTGGCCCACTAGTCCTGGAGAGGGGGAACCCTATCCTCTTCATCTGCGTACACTGCTCCATGAAGTCGTAGCGTCACCGCTGCTGCGCGAAAAGACCAACCATGCCGTGGAAAGGCAGCGGGAAGCACCGCATTTGGAGCGCAAGGAAATCGTGGTGCCCGGAAACGGAGTTGCGCACCTGCAACACGCGAGAACCACGCATGCGCTCATATCGCCGGTCGGCCGTGCAGCTGCTACTCTTCTTGCGCCGACACCCATGCAGCCAAACAAAGCACCGTGCCTGCTGTGCTTGTTTTCCCGAAATACGCGCGAGAGTCGAGGGGCCACGCCGTAACTCGCACTCTAGGACACCGAGGAAGCTATGCAGCCTTGCACGCAACAGGAAGCCGAGCCGTCCCCAACAACCCATGTATCATCCATCGACCGTGAGAAGGGGAACACGCTGCACTTCCCCAACAGTAGGGCACACGAATTGCACTTCTATTCGCGCTGCACGCGGCATTGCCAGGAGACCACACCAACGCTGCAACCGTCCCGCCTTCCGCCCTTCTGTTCGTTGCGTTGGTTTGTCCCGAAAACCACGCCCGAAAATCGGAGGCCGGCATTAGCCCGCATCGTCGTGGTAGCTGGAATCGCTGCCTTCGCCTCTAATTATGACAGCCACAGCCGTGTCACCATCACCAGAGTAAGCCGCGTGGACGAGGGCTACACCGAAGTGGTCCCTGCCGGCAAGGATCATCCCATTGTCTTCCTTCATGGAATGGCATCCTAGAGGAATTAGGCACCACTGCCTCCGGCTGCGCGCCACGGCTAGCTTGGCACCTCGATGACCTGCTTGAACTACGTTCCTTGAAGTCATACCATCGTGACACATGGATGATGGCCCAACACAATAGCCTCCGTTGAGGAGTGAAGAGATGATGGTGCCATGGCCAGCGACGACATTAAAATTACATCTAGGCTCTCCATAAGAAATTTAGAGAAAAGTGAAGAAAATACAAAAGTTAGTTTCTATAAAAAATAAATTGATAAAAAAAACCTCTATCACAAAAGAGAAGCATCGAAGAGGACTCGACATTATGATTTAAATTATTTTATTTTTTTAAGTCCAAGGATTATCAAACTATCAAGAGATGTGTAAATATTAGCTCAAATTATAAAATAAGTGCTCAATTAGATCTCTTTGTTTTTCTAAATGAACGTTTGCACCACATGTACTTCTGGTTCTATTTTTTTTCTCTAGAGAGCTTTAGATATTTTGTCTAAGTTACTAGATATTTTTAGACAAATTTCTCTATCTAACAATAAAAATGGATCAAAGTTTTCGATCTTAAGTGATGGAGTCTCTGAAAAGTTTTCTTTATCTAGTAGTGAAGGTTGTCTGAAGTCTTTAGAGATTTAGACCAGACATTCTGAACTGGCTGTGCTACTTCGGAATCACCCCCACTGTAAGATTCAACGTCCTTTTAGACATCACCGTGCCCACCACCGCCTTCTGTAGAGTACACCCCTCCTTGGTCATGACCAGCGGCCCGAGTTGGATGTCAAGGCAGCAACAGTCGTTGTAGTTTGCCTAGCCATGAAGGATGTTCTAAGCTTGCTCTGCAGCTTCCCAAGATAGGAACATGATGTAGGCCTTCACATGTGATTGGAATTGAACCACAATGATCTTCCCACTGACACCATAAGGATCAAACACCTGATGGAGTACCTCTTCGGTCACCAGATAGAGCACCCAAGTCACAATGACACAAAAAACTCCCACATCAAGAGCCATGGCTCTGATACCAAGTTGTTATGAGCTAAGGTTCATATGGGTAAACACCATTGAGGAGATAGCCAGGCAGCAGCGGCTGCTGCTAGGGATGAGAGATGGGACTTAGGTTGGGAGAGACTAATTTCGATTCATTCTTTCCCCTAAATAATGATACAATCCATCCTTATATAGATGGAGGGAAGGACCCAGTCTAATCCTATCCAATAGGCTCTAACCAATTGAGCTATCATAAGACTGAGTCAACCGTCCCCTTAGACCTCGACCTCTTGGCTCATTGACAGAATGAGATAGCATTACTTGTGATTTTTCTTTACTTCATCTGTATTGGAAACGAAAGTATGTTCAATAAGTTGGTGTCTTTCCACACATTGAAGAGTAACTTCTGCAACAATTCCAAGGCCACCAAGTCCACAGCGAGCAAGATAAAATAAATCAAGATCTTTTTCCCTTGACAACTCTATTGTACCCTTGGCAGGGGTAACCAATTTCATGCTAATAACTTGTTCGTCAATTGGTGGCAATCTTGCACCAGTGCCATGGGCACAAACCTGCAATCAATCATGAAATGAATACTAAAAGTTAGCTGTGCAGAAATGCACATGGCCTGAACTGCATGTTAAGTCCCATCTATTTATTCTGGTTTCAGTAATACTTCTCTATCCCTCCCTACCTAACCCTCAAACACATCTTCCCTAAAAAGCTTAAGCCAACTTTCATCAAAGGAAACAACATAAAGTAGATCTTATTTCCATCATTTCAACAGCATACTCAGTGAATGCTTATAAGGTAGCCACTGTCATTCCATACAAGAGAAGGAACAGATATGAGATGACAGAGTGAAAAAAATAAAAAGTTATACTTCCTATCCAAATACAAGGAAGGATAATAACTACCGAAGCTTTCAGTATATAGGAAAAAAATGCCATGTTAATAATGGACAGTGAAGGCATTTCTAACCTCCACCAATTTCAATTTAATGCAGAACAAAATTATAACAAGATTCTAGAGTAGAGATAACTGTGAGTCTTTTGATTTGTTACCTTTTGTTTGATGACTATCTTCTAATCAGAAATCCTTTCTATGCCACCAATTTATTTGTGAAAGCTCTATTGCTGTTAATTGAAACTTACTACACTACTTCTGAAAGGATTGTCAATGTCAGTTCCAGGATAATGTGGTACATTTGATTGAGCATCTCCAGCGAAGGCCAATTAAATATTTGTACTGACTGGTAAACACATTAATTTCCATATCCAGAGAACTTGCGGATTAAATTTTTGTACTGACTGCTAAACACATTAATTTCTTACTATCGACCCTCCAATACGCCACTCTAGTAGATAGCAACAAATTCAAGATTGATGTTTTTTTTACCTTCTTCTTTTCCAGCAGGAGTTACAGACCTGACCTGAATGATGCCGCTGAGCTGCTGCTCCCGAATGGACGCGAAGTTCTGCAGCGTGAGGCCACGCTCCAGGAGCGCATCGACGAGCTCAGCAACGCGTATGCCGGCCTGCAAGGCGACAGTCTTCTTCTTGGCGTCGACGTCGAGCACCTTGACCATGAGGGCAAGGTTGACCATGCTGGCGCGGGAGAGCGCGAGGCCATTGGGGAACAGGCCCGAGCCGAGGGGCCTGAGCTTGCGACGCTCCTTGTGGGCGGTGGCGAGCGCGTCCTGGAGGGCGGGGAGGGAGTCGGGCTGGAGGAGGACGCGGGTGTGGACCTCGTGGGTGGCGCTCCAGTTGCAGACGGCGTGGAGGTCTTCCGGGAGGGGCGCGTACTTGAAGGGGACGGCCTTCTTGTGGAGCGCGTCGGGGGGCAGCGGGAAGGAGTAGTAGGTGACGGCGCGGCAGCCGAGGAGGAGCAGCGCGTAGCCGGCGTACTTGCGGAGGGCGGCGTCGGAGGCCGGGAGCGGGGACGAGGCGGAGAGCGCCCTGGCGAGGTGGAGGTGGTGGTGGTGGGATTGGGAGGAGCTCCGGCGGAGCAGGCGGGCGGAGCAGAGCAGGGACGAAACGCAGCAACCGCACCAGATCGAAATGGTTTTTTTTCCCTCCAGGTTTTTGTATCGCAGAAAGCCCACATTGGTTAAAGGCCCAAGCCTAATGGCCGCACGTTAGTGGACCAGGGCTACTACGTCATGGCCGAGGAGAGGGTAGGCCCACCAGTCAGCGAACCGATGCCTCCTGTTTCTTCATATGGGCCCACACGTGTCATTCAATGGAAACAGTCTGTTTACAGCACTCACTCAACTATCAGCCGAATTTCATTATATCACTTAACTATAAAATTATATAGAGTGTTCTCTAACTCTTAAAATCAGTATAAATCGAGTCACTGGACGATATTAAGAGGAATTTTGGAATTAGCTAACGTAAAATGGAAGCGAATTAAACTCAACCCGCAATCTCGTTGCAAGCAGAAACCACAAACCGAAAAAAGGCCCAAACAAACAAAAGGCTATGATTATCTGTTAATTCTGAATTAGCTTATTTCTGTTTCTCAGCCCATCCCACAATGTGAGTTCGTAATTTTTTTCTTCTTTTCATATTAACACAGAATACACAGTAGATATACACGGAACTTTTCTTTATGCTTCAGTCTGTAATCACGGTCGGAGTGGCGGCAATATGAATGAATATAGCTCCTGATATGTAATGAAACTTCTTCAGTGTACATATTTTTACACACTGAATAATTAACAAACTGGTATAATAGTTTTGACTCGATGTTTTCTGCAGAAAGTTGCGGTAGTAATGTTCTGAAGAAAGTACGTACTCACTTTTTCGAATACGCGCATGAACACTTCGTATTCACTTCTCTTGTATGTTGAAACGTTGACTTGGGGTAGTCAAGCCACTGCTCTTTCTTGCCAATTCGCTGAACTTTCAGAGTTACACCTGCCTCATTTTCGTCTCTTTAAAACGTAAATAGAGACGACAAGGCAGTTGACGCGTGCACTATAATTTCAAGAACCATGCAGAAACCACTCTGTCATGCAGTGCTAGTAGGCAGTAGCTACTACCTAAGCATTTGATTGCATTATCCTTCTTTCTTCTTATTTTGTTGTTCTCATTCTTGTCACGGTTTCTGTGCAACCATGTTCACTAGACTGCTCCTCCATATAACGAAGGTGTTCCTCCCTCTGTTCCGGCTTCTGAAGTTTCTTATCAGTGACAAACATCATGCACAGCCAATGCCGATCTGAACATTCTGGAACAAAAGCAAAGTCAGATCGTAAAATTATTATCTTAATTTAAAATTTTATGATAAATAATTGTTTAAAATTTAATTAAATTAATTGTGAATAAAAAGGACCAAGGCTAATCAGACTAGGGGTACACTAGTCCAGAACAATTATGTATAAATATGGTCGGATCAAGCCATGAATACCAATCGAACCATAGACATAGATGCGATTGGACCAACTAGCATGGTCTAATCGACAGAGGAGTTGGTTTCAGGTTTTTTTATATTTTTTGATGAATAATTGATAGATAAGACTTTTATATGTTTCATATACGAATGATATATTGGTTATGTGCTAATAATGAGTCAAGTTGAAAAGAAATCATACTCAAATATTATTTTTTTCATGTATATGTGAGTCTTGAGGTATTAATAGTATTGCCAATAATAAATCAGAAGTTAACTTGAAAAAAGCTAATTTTTGACCGATTGAGAGATCACCTGTGATACTAAAGGCTATATATCAATATATATGGAGGTGAAAATACCATATGACATATAAAAGAGATTATGTGTGTATAAAAATTAGAGTCAAATTTAGAAACAGTCTAAGTTTGAAAAAAATAAAGTTTAAATTTATAAAGTATATGTTATACATCTATACAAGGTTTATAAGAGATTATGAGTGCTTTTCCCTCTACGATTCGTGACTTTCGTGTCCCTGCCTATAAATAGAGAGAAAGTTTGGGCCTCAATATATCGCTTTTAGAATAGAGAAAAAAGTTAGGGTTTAAATTTGAGTTACGAGTTTAATCAAAAATTAAAAGAAAAGTGCTTTGTATGTTCTTTATAGACATGTCTTAATATAATAAATGTTATATACTTTTAAAAGTTTTGTCAACTTTTAAGATTTTTGTCGAGATTGTTTTTCTCTAGTTACAGATGATCAAACCAATATCTAAGTGATGATCAGACTGAATGAAGCAAGGCGGTCAGACTGGTAAGTCAACGATTGGAATGACAAGTATGTATTGGTCGGACCGATAGGTGGAGAGCGGTTGAACCAACGACATCTAGAAATGTCTAGAATTTTGAATTGACTTTATTAATTAGAGATAACTTTTAATTTTGTAAAAAGTTTTTAATAATCCTAACATTCGCCCTTCTAGGCTTTCTTTTTTTGTTTGATCTACAGAGCTCATACATGATGATGTCAATGTGGTAATGGTAACGCTCGACTCTATGGTTAGAGCACCAATGAGGAGTGCAACGAATATCCTACTCTTGGGCTTTTTCTTGTTTTTATATGCTACAATGATGTTTTTTTTTCTAACTTGCTTCTTCTCCTCTCCGCTGAAGAGACTCTCCTTTCTGTTTTATCTTCTCTTTTCTATGTCCAATTCACCTTTTATATATTATCGACAGTATTATAATAGATATAGACTGCTAATGACTCAAATCTTATAGGTCCTACATACAAAATTTAGTTATAATTAATCTAATCCTATCATCCCATTCCACTGTGTGGCGGTGTGCGCCACACTCGTCCAATGGGGCCCTATGCAGTGGGTCAGCAGGACGTGGAGAGCAGAGTGCATGACGTTTCTTTCTGAGAACATGACACCATTCCTCAATCCTTTCAGCTCCACTCTTGATGATAGAGGAATCAGCTCTGAAATATCTCACGGGACCAGGATGAGAGTTGAGAATGGATCCTATTCTTGCTGACAGATCAATTCTATTATCGGACATGTCACCTTGGGATTAGATTGCACGAACCAGTTCCAGATCATGAAAAATCAGAGGTCCTTGGAGCCAAATTTCATTCCAAGGATGAGAGACGACGGATCCAAACAGAGCTAGTTCGTTTCCAACCTCAAACTCAAGCATGTCGTCGCTGCCAGGAAGTAGTTGAACTGAGCTTGAACTGGCTCCTCCCTGATCCTCCGCCCATGCGTTGCCGTGGCCGTGGGCTTCAACCGAAGCGGCGACATGGCCATGGCTGTCACCGGCGCGGCTTCCTTTTCTTTTCGCCGGGCCACCAGCGCGGTTTCCCTCCTCGATTCCGTGGCCGCGGCGGACGCTACCTCCCTGATCACGCCCGGCGCCGACGCATGGTTGGGTTAGTACGGCGTCCTTGCCCTGGCCAACGCAGCTTGCGTTCTGAAATCCATAGCCGCGGGCATCCTCATGCGCGCCGCTGCTTCCTTGATCACGTCCACCGCGGCATGCTTGGGCTGGCGTGGCGTCGGCGTGCTTCCGCTGATCGCTGCCTCCGTACTCGAATCCATATCCATGGCCATCCTCACGCGCGCCGATGTGTACGCTTACCCGCTGCTCACGCCCACGGGTCCATGCTTCGGATGGTGCGGCGGCTGTGCCCTGAGCACCGCCGCTGCTTCCGACCTCGAACGCATGGCCGCGGTTGTCCGCGGGACCTCCGCGGTGGCGTGGAACTCGTGTGAATGCGACGGTAGTGTTTCGTCGGCCACGAATCACGAACTCCTGCACGCTACCGATGCCTTGCTGCGCCTGCAGTTGGCCTCCTCCACCGATGGGCTCGCGATTTTCTCCTGATCCTTTTTTCAAACCCCGGCAGGGTGTGCTTATATTAATTAGTGTGTGAAACACTTTACAAGATCCAAAGAGGATCAGAAGGGAAAGCAGGAAAAAAGATTACAAGGTAGGGGGGAGAGGACGAGCTAGTTGGCATGCGTTGCGTGGCCAAGCAAGTTTGGTTGTGGTTACACAGGCTCGGTTGGGCTACTCCGTTCAGCCATTGCAAGGGCCGAAAGTCCCTTTGCTCCTCCGGCGCGCCAGAACCAAATCTCGTCGGTGACTCGAGTAATGATCCCTTGCACTGTTGTTTCTTCATGCTTGAAAATTCTGTTATTCCTTTGTGTCCAGATCCTTGGAGTCCATGGCTGCCGTAGCGGTACAGAAGCTCTATCAAAGGGGTCGTTGATGGCAAAGGCGGCCAAGGAGTCGAGCAGGTCGGGCTCTCTTGGAGCTTCCATGGATTCGGCCATGTAGGGTTTGCCGTTTGCAGGAGGAAGAATATGAGGAGGGAGGAGAGAGGCAGAGAGCGGGAGGGAAAGAGAGTTCAAAGGATGTCTCTGTTGGCGTGAGGAGGACGGAAGCGGAAAGGGAAAATGTAACAGAATTGCCGCTGACACCGCTTTCCATTTTGATCCCGAGTTCATTAGCTTAATTTGCTTACGCGGATCGGGTGAATGATTATGAAAGTCGAAAATCAAATTTAACACTTTAACAACACGTGAAAAACTATAGAATATAGATAAAATATTGTTTAATCACTAAACAGCCATAGATTCGTAATTCTGCCTAAAACTTTATCGAAATAAACTAGATAAAATTTATAAATAAACTTAACAAAATATTAACACAAAATTTTAAAAGTAAATTAATTAAATCATAATTAATTAATTATGTGAGATCCGAAAATAATTAACCAACCAAATTTTTTCAAAACATTAGAAAAACATAATAGATTTTAGATAAAAGAAACCAATCTAAATTATAAAAAATAAATCAATGTAAAATCAATCGCTGCATATGCACAAAAGTGCACAAGAAAAAATATATTAATTCACGCACTAATATTTCATAAACTACATATTTATTTTCAAGATTGTGCTTGTAATATACGTCTCCAAATCATCTAATATTTATTCACAAAATCCCTAAAACACTAAATTAAAACTCTAATCTATTCACCTCTCAAAATCTCTGGAAAAACAAAAATCTATTTTCTTTTATAGTAAACAGTAACTCTGCCAACCCACATCGACTTGGGCCACTCACGCACCATGCAACCAGGCCACATTCGCGTCACCAGGCCAACTCGCTTCCACTTTCGGCCTGCTACTTCGTTCGCGCCAGCCCGCTACACTCCGACTTGCATACTACGCGCCCTGGCCCAACTCGCTCCACGTGTTCCGGCCTGCTTGTGCCATTGGCCTGCCCACGCTGTTGGCCTGCTTGCGCTATTCTGTTTCGGCTCAAATCCATGATCTATATTTAAAAAATATATTTTTCAGTCATATATTCTCATAAATTGTCCATGTCAATATATACAGCGTTCGTCATGATAATTTTAATATAAATTAATTATATAATATCAATTTTAATATTGATCAATTTTATTAATTTTAATATACATTTTTTTCATTTTAGTTACTGCAAGATTCAGAAAATTTGTGCTCTTCCTTTCCCAACTGTAATTACATTGATGAGGTGAAAACTGAAAAGCACACTCTGAAGTCTGTATCTTTAATTTGAAACTCCCAGCAGTTGGCATTTTTTTTCTTTCCGATAGTATTTCTAATTACTTTATGCAACCGGGAATACCAGGCTACTCCCTATAATGCTGGAAGGCGGTCACTGCATTTGTTTTTCAAGTAGGTGGTCGCTGCAATTTGATCAGGCACAAACAGGAGAGCCTTGCCGTAGAAATCAGCTTGACAAATGACAACATGAAGTGAAGAACAGTGTGCTGACATACCTCTGATTTATTCAGTAACTGTATGATCACACATGTACATGACATTGAGCATTTCAAATTAATCGTGCAACTAATGTGGATCAATGAATCCTACCTTCATCTCAAAAGAGGAAAGACAAAAGACCAAGCTGAACGACTACTATTGGATTGGTAATGAAGTCCTAAACCCTAGGAAGCGAGCATTGCAGGAGAGCTGGAGACAAAAATTCAGATACTAAAATCTTCAGAGAGATGCATACTTGCAGTCGCAGGAGCATATCATCAGTTGAACAACGCATTGATCCTCGCATCACTCCAGCCCATGCAATAACCCTCTGACTTCTTCCAAGGGCAATTCTGCATTGGTAATTCTGATCACACGATCTTTTTCTAGAGGACCAAGGGCAAGCCACCGATCCCTCAATTCCGTGAATGAAAGTTGATGTACTTCTAGGTCATTATTTTCTGCTTCAGTTCTGAAAAGTATCTAGAAGATGGCATTAGCTAGAAACCTATGAAATGCTATTGGTGAGTAAACCTAAAATGTTTAGTTCAAACAAAATCAAGGTTAGTTCCGTTGAGTAGATCTGCATAGTGCATAAACCCGCAGTTTGAATCAGTGCATATTGTTTTGAGGCAATACCTATATTTCTTCAATGACTCACAATAAATGTCATGAACATCATAGCCTCATCCTCTCCATATTTTCAGGTAAACTCTGGAGTTTTCCACCTTGAAGGAGGGTTGCATTGGACAAGAACAAACAGTTACAGTACATGGAACCCAACTCGAAATGGGGTTTTTGTTTTTTTTTTCTTCAATTTTTTTCGCCGTGATCCCGTTCCTAGAAGAAGTGACATATTTAGCTAAAGGGCTAAGCCCAATGACCGAGCGTTAGCAGGCCGGTACTAACTTACCCATGGCCTAGGAAAGGGTAGGCCCATTAGTCAGCGAACCGAGGCCTTGTTTGATCAGATGGACCGCACGTGCCCCGCACTGGTCAGTGAACTTGGGCCAGCACGTGCGCCGCAATCCCATTCCGCCTCAACTATAAGGTTAAGACGTCCATCCTCACCAAATGCCCAACTATTGAGCGTGTTTAAGGCGCATAATAAGCTCATCTGTCAGACCTATTCTTCCGGCTTCTCCATACCGGTTGGCTCATGGGCTATATTGTGAGTTGAGTTCATAGTTTCTTCTTCTTTTCGTCTTAACGGCCACACGACAGATTTTCGGGGGGAAATGTACATTAAATTATGTACGGATCTTTTGTGCACGTTACCATCTTTTTTTTTAATGTAATCACAGATGAGTTGGGGACAATATGAATGAACAAAGTTCTAAAATCATAGCCTAGCTTTGGACTTCTTCAGTATTCACATAATTTCACACTGAAGAATGAACACTTTGCAGACTGGTACGACAGTTTTGACTCGATGTTTCTCACGTCGTCCTGCAGAAAGTTTGTGATATCCTGACTTCCCGTTGCCCCTGTTGGGCTTTAGTACTAACGTTTTTCGAAGACGCGTATAGATCCCCGACTCATTACATTCCAGTAACTCAAAAGCTCTCTCTGTTACGACAACTG
This sequence comes from Oryza coarctata, assembly GCA_030770085.1. Lineage (NCBI taxonomy): Eukaryota > Viridiplantae > Streptophyta > Magnoliopsida > Poales > Poaceae > Oryza > Oryza coarctata. Next base: position 1,216,693 of record CM061483.1, read on the forward strand.
CTCAAGCTCAATTTGCAGAGCGATGAACACTAGTCCCTAATCACCTTTTGTGTAAGTTGAATAGTTAATTTTGCAGTCAAGCGTTCAGCCCACTGTTGTCCTTTTGGCCAATTTTCGCAGAACTTTCGGTGTTACTCCTGCCTCATTATCATCTCTTTAAAACTTAAATGGAAAGGACCAAGCAGTTGACGCGTGCACTATAAATTTGAGAGCCATGCAGAAACCACTCTGTTCATGCAGTATTAGTAGCTCAAACTATTTGTGAATTTCGTAACATTATCCTTCTATCTTTTTTTTTTGTGTGTGTGTGTGTGTAAGCATGTTCACTAGAAGTCTGCTCCTCCAAATAACGAAGTTGTTCCTGCCTCTGCTACGACCTCTGAATTTTCTTCTCAGCGACAACCATCATGTACAGAGGCGCCAATGCCGATCTGAATATCCTGAAACGAAAGCAAGACCAGAGCTCACACATGGCGATGTCGCTGTGGTAATGGCAGAGCTTGGGCTCCGCGTCAATGAGGAGGACAAGAAGTGTTGTTACTTGGTAGACGATGCTCTCGCGTTGCTGGAAGAGAAGCACGCCAGCTGGGAAGAGCTTGAGGAAGCTTTCCGGGTGTTCGACAGCGATGGTGATGGATTCATAAGCCCCGTGGAGCTGCACAATGTGATGAGAAGGTTAGGTTTGCAGCAGGGCACTAGCCATGAGGAGTGTGAGAGAATGCTCAAGGTTTTCGACGAAGACGACGATGGAATGATCGATTTCGACGAGTTTAAAGTCATGATGCAAGGAACTGTCTGACTGTCTGAGTGACTATTCGATCTGAAAAGTGAAAACATATACCCTGTATCACCTGAGGCGGATAGTTCAGTTTGTTGCTTTGCCACGTAATGGTAGCTGAGCTGATGCCTACATTGGTTTCTGTTCTGTTACTGATACAGCTTTGCGCATGTGTCGCATCTATATATCAATTTGCCGAGTTCCTCTCTATCACTGTTTTGATACACACGATGGTAACGCATCGCCATATCAGCGTAAATTTTCTCGATTAGTATAACTAGTGGCCAACCCGTGCAACGCACGGGTTATTTTCAGACACCAGAAATATTGTTTTTTTAATTATGTATTATATCGATTTGATTAAAGGAGAAGTCTATGTCCATTGCTACTTGCTAATCATTAACTCCTAATTTCCAAATTAAACTGAGAGTATAAGATAGTGACATATTAAATTTTGGTAAAACTAAAGATTCCATGGTATATATTATAGGGTACTTTTGTACAGCTTTTCCTTACAAAATAGTCCATTGAATACAACAACATGTTTTATTTAACACAAACTATAAGTACAATTATGATTATATTATCCACCTAATTAACAATTAGACTAGTTAGATTTAATTAATATAAGATCGATTCACTCTTAGACAATCAGAATATAAAAAATGATAAGGGAAGTTAAAAATAAAATTTAACACTTTCTCACGTTTAGATTGGCAATCAGTGAGGATAAATGATTATGGAAGACAAGAATAAAATTTAACACTTCCTCCTGATCATAAAACCTAAAAAAACCACATTTTTAGAATCTAGATGAAATATTATTTATCACTAAATAGATTATAACTATATATTTATGACTTTAATCGACATAGAAATTGACAACATTTATAAATAAAGAATGAACTCAATCAAAAGAAGATTGATTGAAATTAATTAAACCCTAATTAATTAATAATGTGAAAATAATTAACCAATCAAACTTCAGACCACTAAAAACACCCTAACTAAATTTTAGATTAAAAAAATCAATTCAAATCATAGAGGAAAATAAAATAATCTAGAATTGATCACTATACATGTATAAAGATAAACAAGAACAAGGGATTTATCACACTAATCTACTACAAATTTTACCTTATTATCAAAATTATGCTTATAAAAATTCTCAAAAATCTCTCTCAATTTACTTTGTTAAATAATAACACCTTACCCTCTTTTTATAACAAAAATAATCAGAAAATCTCAAAAGAAAAGAACTAAGATTTCGTAATGACTATTCTGCTTATTCTCCATCGTCAAATTTGAAATCGACGTTTCAAATTACACCACGTCACCCGACATACGATAAACTATAGAATCCAACATATTTCCGCATTGAATCTCACTCTACACTGTCCGTGTTCCATATCGCCATGCTAATCCAATGACGACACACGTCCCTAGGATCTCCTACGCCCATGCTTACTTTGACCTATATATCAACCACATATCTCTCGCATGCACCCACGCCACAACTGCTAGACCATTTTCATGCCATCAACTAATATACTGACCTGCTAACTCTTAGTTTGCCTACTAAGTCAGCCTATTGGTCAGTCTACTAGCTTCTAGCCTTCTTCAACCTACGCTAACTCGCTCATACGTTGTTGCCAGCCCACTTCTAGTTAGGTCGTTCCCTTGCTGTGCGTCCATGCTACTCGTATTTTTGTCCGTTACTATAGCAAATTATAAAAATTAATAATCAAAATTTCTCTAAATTTTTTTAGCAATTTTTCATCTATTTTTAGCATTTAATACTTGCACATATATAAAAAATATTCTCCAGACACAAATTTTTACAACCTAACATATGTCACTACACACAATTACTACACTTTATCATAAATAATTTTAATATAAACCAATTATATAATTTCAATTTTAATATAAACTAATTTTATCAAATTTGATGTTATCTAATTTTTACCACTTTTGATTTAACAACTTAACTACATTGTAAACTTTGTTTATACGTATTTAAGAACTAAACAATATTGGTTGGATTAGCGGATCTAAATTCGAACTTAGTAATTGCAAAATGTGGTTTAATTTATAGTATTGTCATGTTTTAAGAATTCCGAAGTTAAAAATTAGAATTAATAAGTATACTGAGCTGTATTTTTTTCATGTCCAAATTTATTAATTTTTATTAATAATTATAAATTTTCAAATTAGTAATTGTTGAGTTGTACCTATATATCATATCATGTATACAACTGCTGCAAAACTTGAGTTATTGCTTCGTCACCACACGGGCCAAACACAATCCATAGGGCACGAAGCAGCAGCTCTCAACTATAATCAGAGTCTCACACACAAAGCATGTAACCAAGCAAAAGCCTTCAACCTTCCCCGTGAGTTGAAAAGCAAATGACCGTCGATGAGAGCACCCGACACAGGGGCAAGCACATGGCCACCTGAAGGAGAAGCCGACGCATGGATGAAGCGCTCGGCGTAGGCGTGGTCACCTTCAACACTAGCCAACACCGGCGGGCCGCGGCAAGCGTGATGCTGGGGCCGGGCACAAAGCAGACACAGCCTGCCTAACGGAGCAACGGGCGCATGGACTGAGCGCAGCCGCCAACGAGCCAAATCGGAGAGTGAGAAGGTGGAAACTTTTTTTTTTTTGCCTAATCCAGATCTACACCCAAAAGCTGGAGGTCTTCCTGTAGCCCGCGACGGACGCCAGCGACGGCTAGGCAAGACACGCAAGGACTTACTCGTCGCCGGCGGGAAGGTGACCAAGAAGAACCCATACGGGAGACTACTAACGGGAGAACCTGACGACCCATCTGAATTTTTTACATTTTAGCTTTTTTTAAAAGAAAACTTATTTTACGAATAAAAGAGGTCTACATCTCGATGTTAGAATCATTCACATCAAACCCATACTGATAAATGATATGACATATGAATTAACATTAGACTGGCGTCGAGATTGATGCCAACTTCATTGGCATCAACTATGGACCCGTTTTTCCAACAGCCCCACCACTTGAGCCGAGAGGTGGTCTATCCCTCTCTCTTCTCTTCATATCTGATCGATTTGGAAGCGTTTTTTATTGGTTATTTTTATAGAAATTGTTAAGCAATATATACTTCTTCCTTTCCCTTATTTTTTTCAATTTTATTGGTTTATTTTAGAGATTGAGGTGAAACCTAGAAATTAATTTAGCTTGAATTTTTTGAATTCTAGTGTTGCAATGGTTGATTTGAGGCCTATATTATGCATGTATGGAATTTTTTTATCAGTTTATTTTAGAGTTAGAGGTGAAAACCTAGGCTTCAAATTTAGGTAAAATGTATGAATTTCAGTTGTGCATTGTTGGATTTTAGGCTTACAGTATGTATTGATTGTTATTCTAGTATGTATTGTGGTGACCGAGGGGAAACCATAGATATCATCTTAGTCCTAGTTTATTGGATGTTGGTGGATTTAAGAACTATAATATAATATACATGTTTATATTAATTAGCTGTCTTGGATTTTAGGCTTAGTATGTATATATTGATTGTTATTATAGTATGTATTGTCAAGACCGAGGTGAAACCATACTAGTCCTATTTTATAGGATGTTGGTGGATTTGATGACTATAATATACATATTTAGATTAATTAGCTATTTTGCCCTATGTATTTCATATAAATCGTTAATCCTTATGTATTTAAATTATTCACAACATATTTTTTAAATAGATGCAATGGGTTACATCCTCGTCCATATATTGATATGATGACGATTACAAGTTTGCAATTAGTGACCATATGGTGTACCGCTAATAGTTTTGGATATGCCATAACTACACATACACACTACACATACACTCCAGAGAAGCCAAAGCCAAAAGTGAAGAAAGAAAAATCGTAAAAGCCGGTGGAGGTAAATTAAAATCTTTTTTGTTCTTTCTTCTATGTGTACATTCAATTGTAGTATGCAAACCACAACAAGTTATGTTTTGTGTAGGCACCAAAATCACAGCCTCTGTTACATGGCTTTGTGAAATGGATTGATATGGAGGTCTATCCCGATGACACGGAGGATCTTCATAAGTCAGAGGAATGGCATAGGGAACATCTCAAACGGATCTGGGTGGTGCACGATAGCTAACGGGCAGAACTTATGTGCTTAGAAAAATAACTAGGATATAATGTGCATCAGTTTTTTTTAAGGTAATGGAATTCATTCTGACTTTGCTTAAAAAAAGTTACGAGATAGTAGGTCAAACAATCACATGTTATAAAATCAAAGCTTGATTAAAAAATAAAAAAACTACTTAGAACAAAGATAGAGATAATATCTATTGTCAAACCTCATCTTTAATTAACGAAAAACTATATAACCGTCGTTGTTTTTCCACCATGGCTTGCAAGTTGTAATGTGCAAAAGTACAAAAAGCAATTACAGAGTTACAGCATGTTGGATGAATTGAGTTGACTCCCAATTTCTGCACAGATTCTTTACCCTACTGAAGAAGAAGAAATTTCGGTGAAGACATCAACGCCATGAGAAGAAATACCTCGGTAGTGCCAATGCACTGATGAGTTTTTGTGAGTTGCATCCCCAACTTGTTAAGCACTTAATCTGAGGAATTGAGAAGAAGGTTGAAGACTTCGGTCTCACTTCTGTGTGTCTCTTTCTACACAAACATGACTAACACTCTAACAGTAACAAAAGACTTCATTTCCTGAGGTCATCTACCAACTGAAGATTTGGCTTTAGCCAAGTAGTATATATTTGAGCGTTATGTGTTAACCAACCAATATGGTGTTTGTGTTACTGTTTCTAACATTTGGTTGTGTTTTTTTTCTCCATTCAGAACCAGCCATGTTTGATAGTAGTCTGCTCTCCCATGTAGCTACGACGCTCCTATCTCTTCTTCAGCCTCTGAGTTTCGTTCACCACTACATGCACCACACAAGCTGTCGATACGAGCGTCCTGCCAAGAATGGAGGAGCCGATCTAACATGTGATGATGTTGATGCGGTAATGAGCGCTCTTGGAATCCCTGGTTGGATTGGTAATAACAAGTGTGAGCGCCATTGCTTGCTTGAAGAAGTTCATGTGCTTCGAGAAGAGAAAGAGGCTAGTTTCGGAGAATTCGAGGAAACATTCGGAGTAATCGATTTTGACGGCGATAGGTTCATATGTCCCATGGAGTTACAAAATGTGATGGTAAGGTTAGGATTGGAGGATACTAGGTATCAGGATCGTGCAAAGATGATTCATGTTTTTGACAAAGATGGTGATGGCAGGATCAGCTTTGAAGAGTTTAGAGCCATGATGCAGGGAGCTGTGTGACTAGAGCCTCTCTATCTTGTTCAATTTGTTGGTTCATGCTAATGGAACATGAGTTTATCTGTCTTCACATACTAGCATTGTATCACAAATTCACAATTGAGCTACAAAAGAAAGACAAAATTTTGAAGTATATTAATGGTCTGATTTGAAACACTAATAGAAATATATCATTATTTTTTATGCAATGTAAATCTAGGGATAGCAAACTAAATAGTTATTGAAAATATTTCTTTGCTACAGTGATTACGTGTTAACTCTACCCTCTCTAACCACGTTTGGAAAGAAGCCCAAAAAATTATAGGTCCATGGGGGTCGGAGATTAAAACTCCGAAACCCCTTTGCCCTCTAATTAACGAGCGAAGGCGTATGCTAAATTGCTAACTACAGACCTTCTGAACATTATTCTGGTATATGTTTAACCTGTCCAATCAGTCTTCTTCTGTTGCTAGTCTCGTCAGTATCATACCACGTACATGCTGAAAAAAATATGAAAAATGTGTTTATAATTAATCTTTACAATATTCTGTAAAACAAATGCATAGAGGGGAAACGTGTATTTGCACTTCAATCGAACAATAGATTAGTCTGTCAGATTTACTCATGGTCATGGGTGGGCATGTATGAAGTATGAACCAGAGCTATGGCGCCTAACCAGTGAAGGGTTACAGACTACAGACTGACGGTGAAATCAGAAGAAAACAGACTTTTTTTCACTCTGAACCAAGGAAACGCACAATGTTGCACACCATGAGGTGGGAAAATGTATCTGATGTTGATCAAACATTTTGTTTCCGTTAGCAAGTCATGCACTTGCTTGCGCCACTGCTCAAGGGTGTATGGGTGTGTGAAGTGTGAACAGGTCAGTCAATGCAGTCAACACTAACAGAGCCCCACAAGTGTATGAAGTGTGAACAGGTCAGTCAATGCAGGTCAACACTAACAGAACCCCACAAGTGTACTACTAGTCCTCTGGTTCTCCTAGTCTCGACGAAATCAGCAGATGACGCCTCACAGAACCGGTCTTGCAGTCCAGTACTCTTCTGTGAATTTGGCATGAAATCCACCGCGACGCCGACGCGCGTGGAATGGAGAGAAACAGAACACGCGGGCGCAATTGCTCTGTAGATCACCACGCCGTCCGCTAGTGAAGACACGGTGAGCGACTCGCGCTCGACTGCGAAGACCGCTTGCATTTGTGTGCCTCTACGCGCAAATTTCCTGGGATTTCATTGCGCCACCTACCGGTGTCCATGGAACCAGCAAGCAGTTTACTCTCCACTCTACAGTCGCCGCCGTCCCCAATAGGGACAAAATGGCGCCGCGCCACTCCTGTCAGCCCAGGAAATTTGGCGTGAAATCTTTACGACGTCGCAAGAAATTTCCCAAACGCGGGAACAATCGCTATTAAATCAGTGATTACTGAAGGGCTCGGACCTATCCAAGAAAACACTTCACTAGCAACACTTCAGATTTAGACGCTTAGGAGGGAACTCATGGTTGACGGTGACGCCGAGCGGCGAGCTCCGGCGCCGGCCACCTTACGGGCCGCGGAGGAGGCGGACTTCCTCTGGGAGCTGCGTAAGCACGTGCTGCTGCTGGCCACGCTCGCCGCCACAGTCACCTACACGGCGGGGCTGGACCCGCCGGGCGGGTTCTGGACCGACAACGACCGCGCGCACCAGCGCCTCGCCGGCGACCCGGTGCTTCAGGTGACATAGCCCCGCCGCTACAAGGCCTTCTTCTACTGCAACGCCACCGCGTTCGTCGCCTCCCTCGTCATCGTCAACCTCCTCCTCGTCCGGTACCTGTGCCGACGCCGGTGGTGGCTACGGGCGCTCCAGGCCGCGATGATACTTGACATGTTCGGCCTTATGGGGGCCTACGCCGCCGGCAGCAGCAGGGAGGTCGCCATGTCCGCCTACATCCTCGTGCTCGTCATTTTGGTCTGCTCCTACGTCTCCGCCCATGTCCTGCTCTACGGGCTGACGGCGGAGGTGAGCGCGCCGGAGGCGCAGGAGTGGGTGGAGCGCGCGCGCAAGTACCTGCTCATCTTCGAGACTCTGGCGGCGACCGTGGCGTACCAAGCAGGGCTGAGCACGCCGGGCGGGTTCTGGCTCGGCAGCCAGGTCGGCGACCACCTCGCCGGCGACCCCATGCTCCGTGGCAAACACCTCTACCGCTTCATGGTGTTCTTCTACTTCAACACGACGGCGTTCGTCGCGTCGCTGATCACCATCATTATGCTCATGATCAGGACAGTGTCGCGCCACGTTTTCCAGTCGAGCGCGCTCTGGGTATGCGTGGGCGCGACCATGGTTGGGCTCATGGGCGCCTTCGCCTCCGGCAGCTGCCGCAGCTTCAAGACCTCCATCTACGTCATCGCGTTGGTGGCCGCCGTTCTTCTCTACATTGCCATCCAGGCCATGGTGTTCTTGTGCGAACCCGTGAAGAACTGGCTCCACCATACTGGACAAACTCTGAAAAAATTGCTGAAATTGGATGAACTGGAGCAGCAAAATCAGCAGCAGAACACACTGTCCAACCAAGGCAATGGCGACGCCTACCTTCTTCTCAAGAAGTCTCGGATGTACTTGCTCCTGCTTGGGATTCTTGCTGCGAGTGTCACATACCAAGCAGGACTGAATCCACCGGGTGGCTTCTGGCAAAGCAAAGGCACGGATGGTCACCATGATTACCTCGCCGGTGATCCGGTTTTTCACATCACATATCACCGGCGATACATGGTGTTCTTCTACTTCAATGCCACCGCCTTCATCGCGTCGCTGGTCATACTCATCCTCCTCCTGAGCAACATGATCAGCACACAGGGGATCAAATACTGTGCGCTGCAGGTCGCCATGGCCCTGGACCTGTTTGGCCTCATCGGCGCTTACGCCGCCGGGAGCTGCCGACAAGCGTCCAAATCTGTGTACGTCTCGGTGCTTGTCCTGCCGGTGTTCCTTTATGTCGGCATCCATGTCTTGGTGTTCATGCTTGAAGTATCGCTGACATGGGCGACATGGCGAGGACGGTTTAGAGAGAAGCTGGAGCAATGTGTACCTGAATGGCTCAAGAGGCTGTTTGAGCTAGAGGAGCATGTCGAGGAGGAGGAGGAGTGGAAGCTGGAGAAGAGGCGAAAGCTTCTGCTGCTCGTTGCTATTCTTGCAGCAAGCCTCACCTACGAAGCAGGCATGAACCCACCGGGTGGGTTCTGGCAGGAGGGCATGTCCGGCCATGTTGGTGATCCTGTGCTCAACGACAACTACCGGCACCGCTACCTGGCGTTCTTCTTCTGCAACGCGACTGCGTTCGTCGCGTCCTTGGCCATCATCGTGCTGCTGGTGAACAGGAAGCTCTCGGCGGGAGGAATCCGATCGTACGCCCTGCGGGTGTGCGTGACTGTTGACCTCGTCGGGCTCATGGGCGCCTTCGCCGCCGGTAGCTGCAGGAAGGTAAAGACGTCCATCTACGTCTTGGTCTTGGTCTTCGCCGTTCTTCTCTGTATCGCGTTTCAGGTTGCACTGGTCGTGTCTGAGTCGCTGCGATGTCTAGTGGAGAGCCTCCTCTCCAAGCTGGTGCCGCTCGAGGTGGACGCCGGTGAGCGGCTGCCGCACACGGCCGGTGACAGTGAGCCTTGTGATCTCTGGGACGAGAAGCTCCCCAAATACCTACTGCTCCTCGCAGCGCTCGCGGCGGCCGTCACCTACCAAGCGGCGATGAGCCCACCCGGTGGCCTCTGGGATGACAGCCAAACCGCCCAAATCGCCGGCGACCCTGTCCTCCTGAGCAGCTATCCACGTCGCTATAAGGTCTTCTTCTACTGCAACGCGACCTCCTTCATGGCGTCGCTGGTCATAATTGTGTTGCTACTGATCAAGAGGGTGAGCAACACTCAGCCGGCGCTGCTGGCACTGCACGCCGCCATGATACTGGACTTATTCGGCCTCATGGGTGCCTACGCCGCCGGGAGCTGCAGGAGAGTGACGACGTCTGCTTACATCTTGGCATTGCTCGTCGGGGTTTCTGCGTACATTGTTGTTCTGGTTGTGGTGTCCATTGGTGTGGCGAGATGGATGAAGAGGATCATGGACAAGCTGGGGGAGAAGCTCACACATTGTTTCACCCTGGATGATTTATAGAGCCTGACGCCATGGCCCCTGATATGGGGCATCTCCCAATCCCAGCTGAATGGTGATCCCTTACCGTCAGCCACAACTGTGCCTACTGAGAGAAGGTTTTTCCTGGGATTTGTACATTGTAGTTCCCTTGTAGTTCTCTATGTTCATCATTGTTTCTGAATTTAGTTTCCATAGGTTACATGTCTTTCTGTACATTGTAGTTTCTGAACTGTTGATAGCTTCCAGTAGCAATGTATTGAACTTCTTGTGCTCTCACTGTACTATCAGAGGTTGTAAACTTGATCTTTTTTTGAAATAACATGTTGTAACTTGATTAACAAATTCATATCTTGCGGAGAATTTTGGAAGTCATTTTTCTTTTTTAAAAAGAAAGCAATACAGGTTATTGGACGGTTAAATTGATCAAGCATTGCTCACATGACAACTATTTTGCTGCAAGAGGAAATAAGTAAGAACTCAAAGAATTGTTACATGATCAACAATTTCTGGCCTACATCCTTTTCATGCCAATTGACATGGGTACTTTTACACTACATCTAATTACACATTAAAAGATTGGAAAATGTACAAAACTATAAAACCCCACCAGAGGAAGAAATTGTCGCACTGATTATGCATTGCCATCTACAACAGAATGAATGAATGATCTTACCAACAAAGGAATCCTGGGAATGACCAAAAACATCCTTCAGCATTCGGTTAAGAGTCTTCCCTTTTGTCAACGAAGTATTTACTGTACATCTTCAGTAAAAGCCCTGTAAATGAAGTCCCTGAACCTTTTGCAGTATTGCTTAGGGTCAACAGCCGATATGGAGTTGGGATCATATTGCATGGATTTGTAGGCATGCTCGAGCTTCTTGCTGATATCATAGTCTTGCAGGATGTCAATTATTCCAAAGAACAGGATAACCTTTCGGAATTCCCCTGTAGGCTCACCAATCAGCAGGGATTCACTATCAGGATTCTTCACAACGTTCTCCACTCTTGAGGGCATGCTAATCCCTAGCTTGACTGGTGCTTTTCTGAAAAATTATAATTAGCATGTTACTTCGAAGTCATTATTTTTCAGTATTAACTGCCGAAGTTTTCTCAGTATTATGTCGAAGTGTACATAACACAGAGGCTACTAGTACAGTGCATGTCGAAGTGTACATAATACAGAGGCTACTAGTACAGTGCAAGAAGGCTAAGTAGAACAGATAAACTGCTTTGTGAAAGCTTCTTTAGTGGTGTCCTGAATGATAGAGCTTCTTTAGATGAAAGCAGGCGACACTTCTTCTTTTCAGTTCAATAAATTATTCCAAAATAGAAGCTAACATATCAGATGAAAAAGTTCATCACATTTTAAAATCTTTAGGAAAACAACGTGTTGACCTTTCTGAAGCATATATTATTGTATTTAACTGAAAATAACCTACTAACCATGTTTTAGAGGCAAATGCATACTGAATACACACTATACCTTTTATCCTCATCTTCAGGAGCAGTTTGAGGTGTCTCGTCAGCACTGCTGCTATCTGTCACCATGAAAAAAGTTTTTTCAGGCACATGACTTAAAATACATCTCCTAAAAGTTTTGTCACTCAAGTATTCAAAGCAAACATTATGGTGTGAACATATCTTTGTATCGGTCTTTGAAGTGAATGCCAACCAGAAGACTGTAATCCATGATTCTCTCTTGCTCCAGAAACTCACAATCTTTGTCCACTTGCCTGGTATGAAAGACCAAATGATTCCTTGCATATGTTTAAGAATGTCTGGTGTGACAGATTGGCTGTGGAACCTCAAGTATACTTCCTTGAACTTTTGGACAAACGAATTTCTAGTACAAGTAGGAAATAGAGAAAGGGGAACATCCTATGCATGCAACTTGGGAAGAACTTCTGGACAAGTGCATTTATAGTACAAGTAGTAAATAGAGAAAGGGGAGCATCCTATGCATGCAATTTGGGGAGAGCAAGAGTACCTGCAGAAGTCTTTGAACCATGATCCCTCTAACCGGAAAATGAAATTGAGATCAAGGTCCTTCAGAGTGGTGGTCTCATCGATTTGATCAATGGGTTTGTCCGTCGTGCGACCATGTGATGATCCTTTCAAATCAAAGCGTCTATGGATCGCATGGTTGGAGCAGAAAAGATTCCCCATTATAACAAACCGAACCTGTACTTAATGACAACATAATCTGAGCAATTCTCAGGCTTCAACATTCTTTTTACAGACTGATCAATTGTTCATAGTATGCTAACCTTTTTCTGAATAGTTCCTGTAATTTTAACGCAATGCAGACCGAAAAATTTAGTTACTAGAGTATTTTCAAAAGCACGAACATGTTTATAATAGGCTGGAAGCATTCTCAGAAGTACCTGATCATGACCAAAAAAATCATAAATTCAATAGGAAATGCTGAATCTCTTCTAAACTAGCTCGACAAGGAAGAATGGAGCTTACTTTAACTTCTGATTTCTTCATTGTTTTGATCATGTACTTGTCATCATTGGTGAAATAAAAGAAACTTCCACTTTTACCAGGAGATGAAAGCTCAAGCAGTGCATCATCCCCGCAGATAGAAATCATGTAATCTGCTGGATCGACATCAAATAGCTTACGCAACGTCCTGTGTCAAATTATACATAAGCAAATCACCACTACTTTGGAAACTTCCAGCAAAAGATAATAGAATGAAGTCACTCTCTGTAGAACAAGATAAGAAACATCTACTGATCACATATTACAGAAACTTAATATACTGACCTGAAAACCAATGGGCAGTAGTCCTTCCACCGGAAATCACATGACTGGTGAGGAGGAGTATGCTTTGATCCTTCAGGAGGAAATTTTGTCCACACCTTCTCTTTCGGATCAAATGCTGATGATTTAAGATCCAAAGAAGTAGGTGCTGATTGCCTTCCCACAGCATGTCTGTATCCCCAAATAACATGAACGGCAATGTCAAATGAATCAGATTTAGAAGAGCAATGCATCAGCGTTCAGACAACAACAACTAATCAAATGACAATATCTGTAATAAAATTAACAGACAAGAAACACAGCATTGTACCTGATACCCAGCTGCAAGTTGAGCATCAGTTCGTAGTTCTTGTGCCCCTTGGAGATCGTCTCCCCCTGCTTCTTCCCCGGCCTCGGCGGCACCGGCGCACGCATACAAGAGGGCGTTCGCAACCATGACCTGTCGCTACGACTCTCCTCGCCTTCCTCCCCTTCAGTCAGACCCAGACTATCCAGGTCGGACGACACGCTGCTCCTCCTGTTCACGCTTAACCTCCTCCCTTGGTCAGCGCCGACCTCCGGCGGCCGCCACACCGGCTTCTTCATCACGGTCTCCACCCCCGGCCATGTGATTGTCTTCTGCGACGGCAGCAGCGATGTCGTCTTCCCCTCGCACACCTCCAGCTCCTCAAGCAGCTTCGTGATCACCTCCTTAGGTTCCCGGGGCACAGGCACCGCAGGGCCACCGGACGGCGGGTAGTACACACCCCTGGCCTGCGTCTCGCCGCACTCCTGGCACCACAGGCCAATGTACATTCCACCGTCGGACCACCGGAACGTGCCCTGACCCTTGGGCTTGGAGTCCTCCCACGCGCCGTCGTACCGGTCGCCGTCCGCCCATATCACCGTCCCGCAGCCGTGCATCTCGCCGGCCTTCCACGTTCCGATGTACTCGTGGCCGCCGCGCCAGATGTACCGGCCGTGTCCGTCCTGCAGGCCGTCGCGCCAGTGGCCGTCGTACACGTCGCCGTTGTCGTACGCCTGCGTGCCGCGCCCGTGCCGGAGGTTGTTCGCCCACAGCCCGGCGAACGTGTCTCCGAGCTCGCCGATGTAGGTCCCTTGGCCGTGCATGTACCCGCCAGCGAGGTCGCCCTCGTAGATGGCGCCCGACGGCCAGGAGAACTTGCCGCGCCCGGACGCGCGGCCGCGTCGCCACGAGCCCTCGTACATGCTGCCGTCCGTCCAGAGGTACTTTCCCGCGCCGTGAGGGAGGTCCCCGCGCAGGTCGCCCTGGTAGAAGTCGCCGCTGGGAAGCAGCTGCTCGGAGTGGCTGGGCTCGCCGAGCGGCACCTCCTCCTCGTCATCATCGGTGTCGTTGTCGTCGAGGACAGAATCGGTATCGTCGTCGCCGTCGTCGTTGTACTGGTATATGGTGTTCGAGGTGGTGGAGGAGCTGACGGAGAGGGCGCCTGGGGTGACGGGGTCGCAGGCGGCGGTGGCGGTGGCTGTGGCCCCTCCGTCGAAGGCGCCGGAGGAGGGGACGACGGAGCCGCGAAGGATGGTGGAGTATTTGAGCTTGCGGATGCTCGCCTCCCACAGCCGGCTGGCTGGGGGCGGGAGCTGGTTCATCTTCTTCCCTGTCGCCGTGGTGGCGTCCTCCAAGCCTAACTCAACGTGACAGGGTCAGAACGACGCCGGAGCCGGAGCCGGGGAGAGCCTGTGCATGGCCGGAGATCGGTGGCGTGGTGGAGCAGGGGAAGGAAGTGTTTGGATTGGTTGCATTGCGAGCTCCGGCATCCGGGCGAGGATGGAGATGGGGTTGGGGCGTTGGAGGCTGGGAGAAGTTGTCGGGGTGGATGGCGCTGCGCCGCGCATGCCGAGGAGAGCTCGGCGGCGCAGCGCAACATTTGGAGGGAGGCGGAGAGGCACGAGCGCGAGAGCTCCCGGGTTGAAAAGGCAAAATGGAAGCAGTATCAATGTCTGCTTCGGCCTTGGGGACTTTTCATATGTTTTTCCATGGCAAAAGGCTTCATTTGTCTTCCACTTTAGTTTTGGGGATAGCGCTGTACAAAGCTCAGGTCAAACAGTAGATGCTCCTTGCCAATAGGCTAGGACATGCCTGAGCTATCAGGATTTCAGGTACGGAACTGAAATCTCAGAATATCTATATTAGATCGTTTGAGCTAATAAGTCACTGAAAAATAAACAAAGGATCTATAAATAATTATGGATATAACTTATATATATATATATATATATATATAATCAGCGGTTCAAAAACCAACGTAAAAAATAGACTACAACGATGAAATCCCAAAACCGACAGCAAAATTATGTTTCAAAATTCAATTTTTTCTTTGGTTGATAAGCTAACAACCAGGAAATGAAAACATCTGTTTCAACGACAATCTAGGCCTGCTTTGATTAAGGGAAAACATTCTATATAGTAGATTTCAGTCCTATGAAAAATTCATATAAAAGCCTTTAAAATAAAAGATGGAATAGTATCCTTCTTTTAAAATTTTTATGAATTGAACAACCATATAGAGAGAAAAATAAACATGAAGTCCTCTCATGTTCTTTCTATTGCTAGGTTTTTTCCACTCCTAGACTTTTTCTATTCCTACGTTTTCACAATCTTTTTCAAACAGGCCTTAACAGTTGCTAGGATATTCCTGTACACTGAAACATCATCAGTCCTATGTGAATATTTCAGAAACCAACGGGCAAATAAAGGTAACAAACGACTTGGGGCACCTTGCAAGAAATTTTAGGCTGTGTCTAGTCTTCACTAGGGCAGAGCCCATATAGTGGCTGAAAAGAAAAGCTACATGAAGCAAGCCAACATTACAAAAGAGAGTGCTTTTGGAAATCTAACCCAGTAAATCATAGAGCTCCAAACAATCTAACATCAGTTAACTGCACTCAACCCACATTCTGCTTAGAAATCCAACTTGACCACCTCAAATATTTCTGTCCAAGAAAACGTCTCCAACTTGCATGCAGAATTCAAGAACAGTTTCAATACTGGTGCAAAAGCTGCTCGAGAAACTCTTCATAATCATTGCTGAAGATCTACCCAAGAAACAGAGGTCCATTAGTGAGAGTAATAAAATACTAGGTTTGATTCAAATTTTTTTATGGAACTTCAACTATCTTCAACCAGGTCACCTTGAAAAATGAACAATGAAAAAACTACAAAATATTTTAGAGGGCAATCTCCAAAAAATTATCGAACTATTCGAGTCTATAATTAACTTGTATCTAATTGCAGCTAATGAATTCAGAGACGAAGTGAGGTTAGGATGCAATCATAAGGCTCATCGACACATAGAGGCACCCAAAATGTGTTCCAGGTTTCTCTTTTCACATCCCAGTTATACTCACTTAAACTGCAGACCAAGATCAGCAGCACCTTACAACTTTGAGAAGTCAGTCCACCTTAATGTTTTCATTGCTCTTGGGAGTTGATAAATACCTCTGCATAGTTGATACCTTTTGTGGTGGATTATTAGCATTGCTTAGTAATTACTCGTCTTTCATTTTATCTATCTATTATATTATAAAAACAGCTTTAAAAAGTCACCACATTAGCTCTAAAGGTTAGAAATTATCACATTAATTTAGAAGAAAAAGATCTTAACCATTAGATCACAATGAGTCTAGATTATAACAGTATGAATTGATCGATATAGTTGTATATAAAATACATTTATATCTATAAAAATAGAAGTTAAGAGTTGTATATAAAATCGAAATATATTTTTGATATCTATAGAAATAAATTTTTAGAATTGTATATTAAATCTAACTACATATAAATTATCTAGTGAACTGCACGGGACAATCTGCTAGTTAATTTTAATGAGAATTTTAGCATGCTCGAGAAGGAAGATGTGACCTCCTGAGTTAGATGGCGTATAGTTACTGCCTCCTGAGCTCACTCAAAAGACTTAAAACACAGGAAAGGTATATTAAAGAGGGCTTCCATGCACTCCTATAATGTAACAGATGCATTCATTTATATAGCCCAAGAGCATGTATATTCAGAGTCACTGTGTCAAGAAGGACAGGAGCTCGGCACATCTGCTAAACTCGTGAACAGAGTAGCCGTGGAAGTTCCCATTTGCGGTATGGTCAAGTTTAGCATTGGCCAATTTGATGGTTATCACTTCTTTAATTACCATATACTAGTCGCCATCCCATGCGTCTTTAATCACACGCTAAATAAATTAACTATTTTTCAAATTATAATGGTTTTTCAAAATTCAGAATTAATTAAGTTGATAAAATACTTAACTAAGAGTCCAAAATGCATGAGAACAACATCATATTTATTAATTGTGAATTTTGGAAGGCCATGGTATTTTCCAATGGCATGTTTTATTTAGTTCACAAAGAAGTGAAAGTAAAAACTAAAGAGTACAGCAGGGTATTTTCTAATGGCAAGCTTTATTTAATATGAATTCACAACAGTCATGGTAATAACCATTATATACAACTACATATATGGATGATTGAAACTCGTTGTATATGATGGTTATTTATTTTGCTTAAAAATATATTTAGCATGAACACAACAGGTTCTTTCACAGTAGTAATATTAATGAGAAACTAATTAATGAAACTAAGTATTTATATATTAAATGACATATAATAGATGCAAAATTTAAAATAGTAGTACCCAGGTCACTATATGCAAGCTGTAAATAATCTAAACACTATTCCGTATTGCAATGGAGCGGCATATATATCTGCTTCTATTTGGTAGCTTTCTGCTCTCTTACAGTGCCTTCTCTGGTCCAATTTTTCCTTTCCCTATTTGGTTCGCACTTATGCATTAATCTATATGGCTACTTCAATCTGCTTTGTGAATAATGTTGATGATGAAAATTTTCTGACAGACAGCTCTACGCACATATTTGCACATGCTAATAATAAGATATATATTTGTAAAACTATTATTAATATAATCTTTTTGAATATGCACATATAAAAATCTATTGAATAGATGTCATTTTCACGTGTATTTGTGTACAAATAAAATTATAAAATTAATAATTTAAATTTCAAATGAATTAATTTAAGTTTATTATTACTACATGGTTTATTATGGTTTTAAATTTATAAGTCAGCAATTTGAATTTTTTATGCCACAGTGAACGAAAAGGCAAGATGCAAGGAAACTAAGGACAACAATTAAGACAAATAAATGGATCATGTCGTGAGCATGCAAATTTCACAAAATATTTAATAAATTGCCAAGTTGCAGACTATTTTCTAATTTGAACTGTCATAATTCGAGTCGATCAAGTTTTTTGTTTACATTAATTTATCAAATTGTTTCTTAACAAAATCAAATGATTATTACATATTCAATTAATTATTGACAATGAACTTATATTTTTGGTTAATATCAGAAAACACACGGGACTTTGTTTAATGGGTGACAGGGACATATTTATGTGTACTTAGTAAAGAGACATAAAAATGAGCTTATGCTAATATGTGAATTTATTATTCAAGATCACACTGGCAGAAATCTATTAATATTTTTAAAATGGAGAAAAGCACAAAACCTGATTTGCACACTTGACCATCGATGATCATCTTGGTACTGAGCTCTGCTAATCTACTTAATTTATCTACTTAGAATCAACAATTCCCAAAATTTCATATATACTGAGTCTGACCTGCTGTTGTCATCAGTCCACATGAAATTTAATCTTGTCAGTTGTGAGATTAGATTTCGAGATTTCCAAATCTTCTTGCTGAGAGCAATCCACTGCTTGTGATGTGTAGCGCTGACGTATACTGCACGTTCTATACCAAAACCAGCCACAAACTACTCCAGTTTCGGCTGTCTCTGCCGTCAAAATTTAGTCAGGCTGTAATGAGAGTAAAAGACAAGCTACCTCTAGCGTTCTGCTCCATCTCGATCGTGCAACACTTGAATCGCTGCTCAATCCACACATGCAGCTTGAAAATACTCAAACTAAACGTGTTAAATTATCAACCTAGCTTGTTAACCCAATTATCTCAGCTCTCCTATACCTTTTAGGATAATGTTTTTGACTGGGTGTCCAATGGAGCCCCGCCATCAGACACCTACAAAACACCACATCTATCATGAGTACACCTATTGTTCATATACAACAGCATGGACACGTTTAGAGAGCCGCATACTTTTAGAAACAACTGGTGGGTAGCTAGCTAACAAAAATTAAAAAAAAAGCTAAGTTCTTTTTAGCTTATGGCTCCTAGTTTATTTTTTAGATTCTATAGGTACTTATTCTTAGAATCTAAGTAATAATCTAGACTATTTAAAGGGGTTGAAGATTCTAAGAGAAGTTATGGCTGCCAAAAACGCATTCAAACAATGTCTTAGAAGTGAGATAGAGATAACATAGAGAACGAGCAACGAGAATGGTCGAATCCAACATGGCAATTGATTCCTCCTCCCTCTTAGCCACTCTTGCTGTGCTATCACGTTGCCCCTTCTGTCTTACTCCTAGCCCCTCCTGCCTCCTAGAACTATCATCCTAGAGACATTCCATCATTATCGTACGAGGCTGTCGACAATAGATTGAGCTGTAGGTCTGTAGGTATTTATTCGACGTTTTATCGGAGTGGTTAGCCAATAAGTTATCTATATCTTGAGTAACACGTCTTCAGCTAATATGCACCTGTCTTCAGAGACTTCCATAGAACGTTATGTCTAGTATATCGGCCTTTCGGTTAATGCACGTATATCTTTAGAGATGTCTTCTTATCGGCTCAGCCAGTAGATGGGTTCACTTCGTCCTTTCTTCAGCACGACTGATCTGGCGTCCGTCGTCCTGTTGTCATTGGCCTCGATCTCTTACTGTCTCAGTTAGGTTAGATCCTTTGAGATTGGTGCTAGCGGTATCATCACGGTAGGTGACGGGTCTTGTGCTGTGGAAGGATTGAGCCCCGTTCCTTGTTCATCACCCACCATATCTGGAGCGGCATCGGCTTTGTAGCCGGTGTGTTTTTTATACAATTCCTTGCCAGTTCACATAGGCCTTCATCGGCTTTCTAGCTGATGAATGAGCGCTATACCTTCCATCGACAACTAAGAGAGATCCTGCGTGCTTTGTTATTCCTTGAATACCCTTTGGTGCCTTCATCGGCTCTTACGACCGATGGATCAAGATCTCGCTTTCGCTACACTCGAAGCCATCACATCTTTGTCGACATCGGTCTACGCCTTCATCGACTCTCCAATTGATGGAAAAGCGTCTTAATTCCTATCGACGACCAGCCGATAGCAGGAGCCATCCGGACATGGCCGATGACCAACTCGATCCTATCGACAGTCAGCCGACAGCGAGAGCTCGTATCAGTTCATTGTCCGACTAACCTGTTCGTCTCACCTCCTTGTTAATTGCAGGGTTAAATTGACTAGCACACCTGCACCTACATCGTTGTGACTGAGGGACTAGAAAGCGAGTTGAGAGACCCACGCTAGAGCTAAGTGGACCTCTTATGCCTTGGCGCATGTACCTCTAGATACAGAGAAAAGCCGATAGACCTATACTGAAGCTAAGCAGACTTTCCAGACATCGGCGTGGTCACGTTGCGCACACGAGATCTGGCGCGACCAAGCATAAGATTGAAACTAATAAAACTAGATCGATTAATAGTAGATTAATCGTAGCATGAATATTCATCGGTTAATAAAAGATAACTTATTGGCTAACACTACGATAAAATATTGCATAAACCTATCGATTAAACATGATTTTAACCTATTAGCAGCGATCTAATAAATTGGACCTATTCGAGACAGTATCAGATTATACATAATAAGAAAAAAAACCAATAGATCCTACATAAACGTGATAAATATACTAAATCAATCTAACAAATCGAAATGATGCAACCTTAGAACAAGAGTCATGATAAAACGACAACTATAGTCGGTCGAACTAGAATAATTCAAGATATCGAAACGATGTAGTTTTAAACCAGACTAGATATTGTAAGTTAGTTTGACTTACCTCTTTATCGAAGATCAAACTTAAAATGATGCAGCCCCGTATCAAAAGTTATATCCTATAAAAAAACTTAGAGAAATAGGATGGCGATACATAGAAAAATTATATTATATTGATAAAGAGATAATTTATAAAAACTTTAGAGTGTTTATATTTATATTTTAAGATTACATGATTACTAGAGGTTAGCAATCCGTTCGGATATTACTTCTTAATTAAAAATAATTAAAACTTGTTTATTTATAATATACATTCTAAATATAAAAACTATCTTGTGATGGATTTCACAATTTTTCTTAAATTCAGTCATCATCGGATTTACATGGGGTGATCAGACTTTTTTTTCTAAACCGAATATGTTAGTAGACTTTACCAAATTTTAGCATTAACATATATAATACAATCTATACTCCTTTCTTTTCTTTGCTTTTCATAAAATCGTCATATACTCAATCATTCGTAGGCTACTCAATTTATTTAAACCCTAATCTATTAACCGTTGGCTACAGCCGATACATCACCATCGACATTTGTTAATTACCATCGACTTTCATCAAACCCATCAAATTTATCATTTTGATGCGCTAGTTCGTGTCAAATTTAGGCATTAACACGTTGTGCAATAGTTTTTTTATATTTATTTTCAAATGTTTCAATTACTGAACTTTTTGTTTTATATTTTATAACTTTATCAAAATGAAACGTTTGACCGTTCATTCTTTTCTACTCAGATCGGGTGTACTACGCCTAGTTTTTCCTATCTTTTATTCCTCTATTCAATTTAGTACAGCTCACTTTCAGTTTTTTACTTATTCTTTTACCTATTTTGGTTTTTTAGAACACCGCTCTATATTAAATAACCATAGTATACAAGTTATAAACATCCTCGGATGAAACTAACAACCACATATATTGGCCTAAGCTATCATAAGCCAAGTTAGTAAGTATCATCATTATGGAACAAATTCTACGGTGTGGAAACCTACCGGCAGCCACCCTTGCCTTAAGTTCACTTTAGGTCTCGATTGAGTTTGAATCGTGTATCTCAATCGTAAACTAGGTATAACGTATTTCTCATCTCATAAAACTAGTGCAAACGAGGTCGGTTTTGGCTGATGTAGAGACTACGTGGCTGGTTTGACTTCCCTTCGTTGACGTGACAATGGAAACAAATTTTCAACGTTAAATATTAGAAGATGAGAGATATGTATGTTATATCGGTTTTATGATTAAGGGACGTAATTTAAACTCAGCCCTTATCAAAATTGAACGTATTCCCTGCCTTGGTGATCTGTTTTCCAGTTTTTGTGATCTGTTGGGGGAAAAACAAACGGGCTGAAGGAAGCGAGAACTGTCTTACTGTACTACAGCCCATAAAAGGCAATCAGGCCCATAAAGGCCCATAAAGGCAGTCAGCCACCACAATCCACTAGTACCTCCCCATCTCGTCCTCGATTCTTCTGCTCTCTGACGCACGCGATTCTGTGGAAAAAGGAGAGATCGGAGGGGGTGGCCCACCCGTCTTCCGTTCTTCGTTGGAGCTTCCCAACTCCCAAGTCTCTCCTGTGGCCTCGGACGAGGGGCGCACCAGGAGGTAGGGTTCGTGTGAACTTCGAGAGGAGGGGGAGGAGAGAGAGTCTAGCGAGGAGAAGATGATCGAGGTGGTGCTGAACGACCGGCTGGGGAAGAAGGTGCGGGTGAAGTGCAACGAGGACGACACCATCGGCGACCTCAAGAAGCTGGTGGCGGCGCAGACGGGGACGAGGCCCGAGAAGATCCGCATCCAGAAGTGGTACAACATCTACAAGGACCACATCACCCTCAAGGACTACGAGATTCACGACGGCATGGGCCTCGAGCTCTACTACAACTAGACGTCCCCCTACTGCCCTACATATCCCCTATTGCTGGTAATTTCCTTCCGTTCTTGATACCCGTTCTTTAGGCTATTTGTTGATTAAATTGGGTCGTGAACGAGGCGGCTTCATTTGGACTTGGAATTGAGAACTAGGGATGCTAAATTTTGACTAGGAGCCTGAATTGTGTGGGCTTACTTTGGGTATCAATTGTTACTATACTCGGCTAGCAACTTCTAGTTTAAGCCGTGCTTGCGTATGCTGTAGCCTTTGGCTGATTGATTACGAGGCTTCTGTCTGGGCTGCCATGTCGTAATCATTCGTATCCTCATCCTTTGCTGAGTAATGGAATATGATGAATTCTTGAATGTTTACTGATAATTGGTAAGGCACTTAGGAGGATTAACTGTGGGCTCTTGTAGTTCTACATTCGTCAATCAACTAGAGGCTGATGATTGTGTTCTAATATTTGGTTGTCACTGAATTTTTGCTTTCTTGATTGCCAATAGTTTGCTGGTACTGTTAGCTACAAGATGATTTCATGTTTGTAATGACCTCTGGCAAATTGTGTTGTGTTCATCAGTACCCTCAATTTCTCTTGTTATCTTTTTCAAATATTGGTCGAATTTTTACTTGGTGGCTTTATAAATTTGTGAGGATATGCTTGAAATTGACCTCCAAGCCTCCACTTAGAGCTTTACTTACTCAGTCATTCAGTGCATTATCCAATGCATAACATTTTTTTTTGTTTGGATGCATTAGTATATTGAGATTGGCAGGTTAATTAGGGTGTAATTTGAGAAACTCTCAGGACTTGAATTAGTATATTTCAGGATAGTCTTGGTTTGTGCGCTAGATATGATTAGTATGAATAAACATGTAAGTATGTAGCTATGTGCCATAAATCTAATGCCCAGAAAAGGAAAGTCCTGGCAACTGGTACGAAAAAAAAAAATCTGATCTGCAAATTCTGCTGTTCTGTTGTTGTACTTACATGTAAGCCTGTTATGTTGCATAAGACATAGGTGAAAGCTGAAAACTCTCAAAGCAACCGTCATTTGTGATTCTGTTATATACTAATAATTTCAAACAGTTTCATCTGTTTTGGGTTGTGAGTTGTGGCCAGTCACTCATACATCACATATTCATCATACATATATTCAGTTGTTCATTCATTGCGCGTTGCCTACTTATTAGTAACTAAATGCACTGTGGATTAAGTAATTGATTAGTGGTGTCATCTTTGGTGTTGATCTTATTGCCTTAGTTCCAATTCCTGTAATGCTAGTTGAACCATTCATTTGTCATGTAATGGGTTAGCATATATATGCCCAAGTAACTTATTGAACTTGTTTGAACGTGGACTGAAGAAGAAATCTGACATCAAATTATTAAGATATTGTATTGTCCCTTCCTGTGAGCAGCATGCTAGTATTGACTGGATATAGCTGAATGATTATATCTAATAAAGAAGTTAGCATTTGATCACATGTATATTGATCACACCTGACAAATCTGGTTTTCCACTAGCTGCATCATAGCATGTGTTGGTTATTGGAGAAACATCTGGAAAATTGAATCATACTTGTCACTGATTTTGTTCAACAAAAGGGTTCTCTGTGGCCATGGAGCTGAACAGTTTAGAGAACTGGGCTATTTGATGAATGCTTGATTTGAAATATGCTGCATTGAACAATAAATTGGAGATTTACTCCTACTTGATATTGATATGTATAAGGAAAAGTTCAAAGGTATAGATAGCAGCTGTCTATAATTGATTGCCTTGTCACTTGCAGATAGCAGTATAGATAGATGTGTGCTATTAAGTTGCATGTTTACTATTTAATGCTTGCCAAAATCAATCAAGCGCATTGAACCCGGGAGGCTTCAGGACTCGGCGAGGAAGCATCCATGGGCTTCATTGCTGTTGCTAGTGCATCGGTCGGTGAGATGGGATTGCTGTCTCATCAGACGATGGCAGTGCATGCTCTCCCTTTTCTCTCTACTCCACGTTACCCTAATATCTACATGGCCATGCATATAAACAACAAATTCAATGCTGTTGTACATGACCGAAGTATACTTGACTATTTGTTTTGTTCCTTTAACTAGAATTGTTCACTTTTATTCTTTTGCTCTGGTGAAAAGAGCGGAATCAACTTTGAGGTGCATGTAGGATACCAGGAAATCATAATCTATTTCACCTGCTAGAATGTCTGTTTTGCCAAGATGTCTGATTATATGCCTTTGTATTTTTGTTTTCACACTTATTTCATCTCCACTAACATCTGTTGAACTGCAATGCAGGTTGGTCTGAATTCTTGGTCATGGGTGGCGATCTGTTGGGTTACACACCCATTCCAGCGTCCAACGTGCTTTAGCTCAGATGTAAAACTGCAGTGAGCTCTATAATTCGTTGTACCAATGACTATTGGCAACTCTGAATATATAGCCATATGATCAGCAAGCAGATGTGTTGTAAGCTTGTGTTGCTGCTACTCTTAGAACATAAATAAATGCTGTGAAACATTGGTCGGTCTCATTATCCTGCGCATAATCTGCTTAGTCCATCTGACATACATTGGAACTTGGGCTGTGCTTGTGCGATACTTTTTACTACACTTCAAAATTGCAAGTAACTACTGCAGCTGAGGATACGAGATGATTTTTATGATTAACCTTGATCCTTTGAGCTCCTCCAACGGCAGCAGTAGAGTAGAGGCCGCCTTGCTTGGTGCCCTTGCAGCCAAGGGGACAAAGAAAACACAGTGGGAAAGCTCAGATGCAGTCTAATTCTGGTTCAATTTGCACAATTCTGTTTCAATTTGCAGCCCAAGTTTCGTCAATTTTGATCCGTTGTGCTGATGGCAGCATGAGAAATTCGACGGTGCAGCTGCAGGCAGGAACGGTAGATGGCGCCACCGTCGTCCTACCAATTCGTGGAGTACTCGACCGTTTCCACCCTCGTTCTCCTTACGATTCGGCGTTGGCGCCTCCGCTCGCTCGCGATTTCGCGAAACCAATCCAAAACCGTTTCCAGGAGGATACAAGATTTCTCGCAGAGAGAGCAGCAAAAACCCCTCAATTCCCGGGGCATTTTGATAATATATATCATCTTAACATATAAATGACATATTATTTATTGTAATAATAATTAAATGGTGAGAATTTCTCGCTCCGCAAGATGGTTAATTATAACCCCCCCCCCCCCCCCCCCCGCGATTCCCCAAATCACACTGAAACCCTCCAAATTTCGGAACCCAGATCCCCTCCTCCCATTCCTATGGCTGACGCCGCCGCCGACGCCGACGCGCTGGCCGCGCCTCCCTCTCCAGGCTCTCCCGCGCTGCAGCCTCCGTTCCAGGACTTCCAGCCCCCGCCGCCCGATACCCCGATGTCCGACGCCACTCCATCCGCCGCCGAAACCCCCAATCTCCCCGACACTCCCGCCTCCGCCGACCCCGAGACCCCCTTCTCGGACACCCCTCTCGCCGATGCCTCCGATGCTGATGCCTCGGCCGTCGCCACGCTAGCCGATGCCCTCGCCTCCTCCGACGCGGTCGTTGAGGCGCCTGATGCCGACGACGACGGGACCAACCCGTTGGGCGCCATTAAGCACATGACCCTCGCGCCTCCTGCGCCGCCGAGCAAGAAGTCCAAGAAGAAGAACAGCAACAGCGTCTGGACCAGGCCGGCCTCCCGCAAGGGCAAGAAGAAGGCCAAGCAGCCGGCCAACGCCCTCGCCGGCGGCAGCGGCGGGGTCGGGGGCGGCCGCCTCCCGAGGCCCTCCACCGGCGAGGACGAGCTCGTCCTCACCCCGGCGCCCCGATTCGCGGCCGAGCGCAACGACGACGCGCCCGATTTGCCCGTGCTCCTCTCGCGCGTCTTCAAGTCGGACAAGGTCGAGGTCTCCGATGACCGCCTCAACGCCGGCAGCACCAAGGGCTATCGGATGGTGCGCGCCACACGTGGTGTCGCTTCCGGTGCTTGGTACTTCGAGGTCAAGGTCCTTCACCTCGGCAGCAGTGGCCACACCCGCCTTGGCTGGGCCACCAACAATGCAGACCTCCACGCACCCGTTGGCTACGATGTGTTTGGTTTTGGATACCGCGACATGGATGGTAGCAAGGTACACAAGGCCTGGAGGGCCAAGTATGCTGACCAAGGCTATGGCGAGGGATATGTCCTCGGCTTCTACATTCATCTGCCTGATGGAGAGCTGTATGAGCCCAAGCAGCCTTTCCTGGTTCACTACAAGGGATTGCCGTTCCGTGCAGAAACTCCCAAGGCGGCTGAGCAGAAGACGCCGGATCCAGTTCCTGGTGAGTACAACTTGTGTTACTCCATGTTTTTTAGCGGACTAGTGGTAGATTGCCGTTCAAGGTAGATGTCATCATCATCAAAGACTTTCAGTTGCAAGTAAATTGAAGTAGGCTAGAAATGAAACCCAACAGAAGCCACATATAACGCAAGCCGTGCAAGGTAGATAACACACGCTATTTTTCACAAAACAAATGGACATGTAATTAGGAACTAGCTATTTCACAAATAAGATGTATATAATAGTCAAGGGTGCACGTCTGATGATGTTATATGCAATACTTGCATAATGTCGAACTCTGTACCAATTACCAATAGCAGAATTGCATAAATTAAGTGATTTATGTTTCAGGCCAACAGAAAGTGTTTTTACATTTATGGTTATACAACAAAAGGTTAGAACTTTCAATAGTTGAAATGCAACAGTAGTGCACTTGTCCTGAGTACTGACAAAACTGAAAAGCACGGTTGATTAAGTTTCATCAGTTGTATTGTTCATATTTCATGAGTGTGTTATACTGTTATTAAATATCTGAATCGTGTTGTAAATTTGAGGGTTATTGTTTTGATGTTTACAACCCTTTGAACACATCCCTGATCCCTATTTGAATGCAATGATACCTAATTACCTACATGTTTTCCAAGTCACTATATGTCCATTGCACAAACCACTCACTGCTCTTGAAATCATTTCAAGAGCACAAATTTTCTTGTACCAAGAAATAAAGCCATTGCATATCTTTTTATCTGTATTATTGGAGGTGCTTAGTGCAGAAGCAACGGTGAATTCATCATACTGTTCATAAGTCATAGCGTAAGGAGAGAAAAAAAATGCAGCAAACGCTTCTTGAGTGAAGCTCTCTTGAGAGGCACAACATGAAAATGTAGCAATTTGCTTCTACAGTTGTATGCATGCTAGCCTTACTGTATACATAACTTATTATTTTGCCACTCAATCAAAGATAATAAACATCACTAAATTTACCTCATTGTTCTGTTCAAGAGTATCTATATCATCATCTGACCTGAAAATATATCCTACTGTTTGACAGTGCATAGCCTTTGTTGTATCCCGCTCTAGTAAAACAAATACCTTCAAGTTCACTTATTTCAAAAGACAATGTGTTCTTGAATATTTTATCCTAAAGTATAATTAGTTTTATTTGGTTCTGAGATTTATCTACATCACAATAAGTTCCGCATAATATACTGTACCATCCTAATCTCATGGTGCAATCTTCCTACTACACCAAAAAGTTACTTTTGTGAGTTTTTACTTATGTAGCCATCATAGCAATTTGCTTTAGATTCCATTATGTTATGCTTACATGAATAAAAAGGACACTTCTTTCTTATTTGTTTTCTTATGATAAAGTCAGAAATCGATGACTGTAAAGTTTTGCTGCAAAGTAGGTAACTGTAAATTTTCAATATTAGATGTTCAATGCATATCCTGTAATAAGTGCACATTAGTATCTTCCATTTGATCACTTTGTATTGCTTACATGGATTAAATAAAGCGGTTTCATGTTTGTTTTTCGCATAGGATAAATCAGGATCCTACAAGTGGTTGTTTTGCACAATTGTGCTTATATGACACTTCCTACTTTCTAGCATCCATTGTGTTATTTGTGCAACCTCTTCACTGGCCTTTTGTCAAATAATCCATTTCAATACTTTATGGTTTTTGCACATGCAGGTAGTGAGATATGCTACTTCAAGAATGGGGTATGCCAGGGCACTGCTTTTGTGGACATTCCTGGAGGGCGGTACTACCCAGCTGCGTCCATGTATACACTGCCTGACCAACCAAACTGCGAAGTCAGATTCAACTTTGGTCCCAATTTTGAGTTCTTTCCAGAAGATTTTGGAGGTCGTTCAGTTCCTCAACCAATGACCAATGTGCCTTATCGACCATTTGATTTGACGACTGTAGGGCCTGTGGAGAACTGTACTGCTGAAAAAACCATTTAACTGTAGTGGAAATGCTGCATTTGTTATGCAGAACATACTCCTGGAATCCGGTTAACAGCACGCAGGCTGATGGCTGTAGTTGATTTAGTAATTATTAATATGGCCCTAATTGCAGTTGTGAACATATTCTGTCTAGTTAGATGCATGCTGTAATTATTGAATAGTATTTATCACTTGAGATGCTTCTGGTTTGGCCATTTGACCTTCGTGCAGCAACAAATGGCTTCAATCTTTCCAATCCATGGCGGGGCGAAGTTACTCAAGGTGTTGGGGGTGGTAAGGGCAATTAGCCAGCCTGTCACCACGCATCGTAGTCTAGCGGTGGGATGAGGATTAAGATCAAAGTTATGCATATAATTGATACATCTAATTTTATTCACATAATCTATTTTTTAGTTAGAAGATAGCATATATAATACATTAACTCTGGTACACTGGTCCCAACGTTTTAAATTAATTTTATTTTATTCATTAGCTCTAAATCTACTCTCTCCCGAATAATCTAAATTAATTTAAAATATTTATTCATTATTCGATTTGCCCAACTATTTAAGCATGCTTGCCCCTAAGTTATTTATGAATGTTGTTGTACAACTGTCCCCTTGATTGTATTGCCTGCCCTGCTATCTGTCATTTTCTGTTGAATACTAGGATAACGACATCTATGCCAGATGATACTCAATCTGGGCCTCTGGGGTAGCCATGTAGTAGTATGAAGTCATATAAATAACAATGGAGGGAGTAACATTTTGGACACCAGTGCAGTCGCCAAGTAAAGAAACACAAAGTTTGCAAGCACTAGGCCCCTTAATTTCCTATGTTTTCATATCTTAAATAAACAAATACAACAACCAGCTTCATCATTCTGCCAGAAACAGATGTGTTGAAGAGATGAAAGAAAAGTGATTTTTCTAACATAAATATGGAATTTGAAAAGCCTATGGTAAAGCACCCTCACAAATTTCAAAGTAACAGGTGAAATTTTGTGTAATTTTAAATGCATGTACCTACCACCATGAGAGAATAACTTCAACTTGAGTGCCATTTGATTTCCAGATGTCTACAATCCAAATCAGTTTTCACTCTGCTTAATGCCATATCTCGATGCTGCAACAATGAGGTCATACTAGGTTCACTCCTTTTGCGTGCCATTTTTGGGAAATGTTCTTCCATTTTGATTCGAATTCACAGGCTGCACAAAAATAATTCAGTAAATAGGAATTCTAACGTAGTTGCAAACTTGAAAAGGGAAACATTCATTTTCATTTTTATGCAAAGATGCAGATATAGAAAGCACATATTCTTTATTTTAAAAGAGTGATAGGCTGGAGAATTTGAATTTGTTACCATGTTAATAAGCTGAGTTGAAGCCCAACAAAAATATACCAATTAGCGTCAATAACTGTTTATTTTAAAACATTTCTATTATATCTTATTTAATTTTAGTTTTTTTCTAATTTTTTTATATTATTATCTTGATCTTAATTTCACATTGTACTGATATATATATCACCAAATCATATCAAGACAAACTTTTCGGTACTATCTCTTATAAATTTAACGTAGTATATATATTTTATAATACTTGCTGTTTTATAAAATTTGTTGCCGGCGTGCAATGCGGATCGGCTGGCAGTGGACGGAGCTCCAGGGCGCTCGCGACTGGGGCGGTCTGCTCAACCCGCTCTACGGCGCGCTCCGCGGCGAGCTCGTCCGCTACGGCGAATTCGTCCTCGCCGCCTACACCAGCTTCGACTTCGACGGCGGCGCGCCGTCGTATGGGTCCTGCGTTTCCCGAGCAGCCCCCTTCTGCGCCGCTCCGGTCTCCCTGAGACCGGGTACCGGGTCACCCGGCTCCTCCACGTCGCGTCGACGTCGGCGCCGAGCTGGCTATCTTGCAGCTCCAGCTACATTGGCTACGTCGCGGTGTGCGACGACGAGGACGAGATCGGGCGCCGCGGCGTCGTCATTGCGTTGCGTGGCACGGCGACGTGCAGCGAGTGGGTGGACAACTTCAAGTCCATTCTCACCCACCTGCCGCCGACCACCTCCCCACGATCAGGCGACGGCGAGGAGCCGATGGTGGAGAGAGGATTCTGGAGGCTCTTCACCACCCCGGGCAAAGTACACAGCAGCCTGCAACACCAGGTCCGCGGCGAGGTGCAACGAATCATCAGCGAGAACGGCGGCAATGTCATGCCGCCATTGAGCATCACGATCACCGGACACAGCCTCGGCGCCGCGCTCGCGGTGCACACCGCGTACGAGATCACGACGTTCGGCCATGCAACGCCACGGCGAGGACATAGCGCCGATGGTGACGGCCGTCTCGTTCGGTGGGCTGCGCGTGGGCAACGCGCCGTCCCGGGGAAGGCTGGAGGAGAGCGGCGGCAAGGTGCTCCGTGTCGTGAACTCGAACGACATCGTGACCAAGGTGCCGGGATTTCCCGTCGTCGACGATTGCGGTGGCACTAGAGAGGACGCGCCGGCGAAGAGGAAGCCGAGGTTGCTGAGGTGGCTGGTGTCGAAGGTGGGTTGGGAGTACAGCGACGTCGCCCGCGAGCTGCGCCTTTTCAGCCAGGACACGTCGCGCAACATGGTTGCATCTCATGACCTTGATTTGTATCTCAAGCTCGCGGTAGCCTGCACAGAGTAAAACACAGTAGTTAGCACATCTCACTCAGTTTGCTGTAAAACGGTGATTCTTTTGTACTGACATAGAAAAGGAATAAGAGATAGTTAAACTTAAACTTTCACTGACCAAAGGAAGAGCACTTGCAAATTGCAAGACAGGAGCGAAGCTACAGAAGCAAGCAACGAAACAGGCAAAGCCTTACAAGGCTGCATTCTCTTGTGAGTTGTCTAAGCTCGTCTCCGCTTTCATAAATTAGGGCCTGTCGCCTATGGACTGACAAAGTATCAATAATACAGTTCGTGTAAAATGGTGATTCTTTGTCATGACAGAAATTAACGGAGTATCTTTTTATATGACATCTGATTTTAAATGACTTTCTGAACGCATATATTGTCATAGAAAATTGGGCATTTGGTGATGTTTTCTTACATCATAGAACAAAGCGAACGACCTACTGTTCTGTTATAAAAATGGAGAAACTACATATTCTCACTATTCCAGCTCGAAGGCATGACCACGCTCTTAATTTACGCCTTCTATGTATACTGGCCAAAAACGTTGGAGATTGCAACTGCCAGATGTTCATGGCACTGTAATTCCTAGTACATACAACTTTACACCTCTCGCCGGATAAACTACATGTGACTAATAGCATCACGCACGCGGCTTCTTCCCACTTGGTAGATCATCATCGTAATGCCCACCATCATCACCTCCATCTTTCTCACCCTTCTTTCTCGCAAGTATCTTGTTGATTTTGTGGAGGTCATTGGTGAGCTTCTGGTCCTTGTTCTGCTTCCTCGTCTTCCTGCCATCCTGCATCTTCACCCCAAACTGGAATGCGGCCTTCGGCATGGCTTCCTTCTCGTCATTATATTTGGCCCACTCCTCTTCCGTCTCAAAGTCCCACCTATGAAGACGACCCTTAGCCTGCTCAGAACCATAGTACCTTACATTAGAATCAATATCAAATCCTTTCAGTCCCAACTAAATGTGGATCACCATAGTAACTTACATTAGAATGACGTATGGAAATGCAATGTGAAAGATAAATAAGGTACAGTAAACACGAGTTAAGAAATCCGCACCAGCAAGTTATGTCTGCTACAGCAAAGGGAAACAGGCAAAAAGTAACCATACTAATTACAGAATACAGTACTCTCACTTACCCGGCCACCCATGTCCATCTTCGACAAATCATCTTCATCATCACTCCCTGCAATCTCATGATTATACTCCTGATAACCAGGATAACACTCAGAGTAACTATCTGAAATGAAATTAGGATCTTTCTCCCGTGCATCTTTTTCTCTCAGCTGCTTAAGCCTTTCATCGTCACGTTTGAAAACAGAACCAAG
Organism: Oryza coarctata; assembly: GCA_030770085.1. Taxonomy (NCBI): domain Eukaryota; kingdom Viridiplantae; phylum Streptophyta; class Magnoliopsida; order Poales; family Poaceae; genus Oryza; species Oryza coarctata. The sequence continues at coordinate 1,249,843 of CM061483.1, forward strand.
ACCTCTATCCTTATCTGCCTGAGTCATCAACCTTGGATCCTGGGATATATTTGGGTCAGCTAATACATCATAGTCCTGAGTGCCTTGTTGCATGTACTGTTCCGGATAAGCCATCTGTTGTTCACCATACTGATAACCTGACCACTCTCCTTGATATCCAGCAGCTGCCATTTGAGCTTGAATAGCATCGTATCCATTCTGACGTCAGAAGAGACATTAACTTTTAGGACATACATGTCAAGAAAAGAACATACTAATGACTAGTGGTTAGTATTTCAGTAGAAGGTCAAGATTATGGGCCAAAAAAATATTTAGTTTTGTCTCAAACATTCAATGTGCATAACTCAAATTTTACTTGTAACACAGTGGAACCGAAGTTACTGAACATTAGCTAGCTTACCGGTTGTGGCCAAGCTTGAGCAGGGTCAGATGGTGGTACAGGCCCATAGACAGGTTCAGTGAAATATGATTGCTGATGATGATTTCGTAGGGACTCCTCCATATCTTCAGAGACAGGACTCTGGCTCATTTCTTTGTTAGGAACAGAATAGTCAACTCCATCTCCAACAAAAATATCATCTTCATCTGTTCTAGCAACAGGAACAGACTGTTTCTCATTCCCACTGAAATTATTATTTCGAGGGGGTGGCAATGGCGGCATATCCTTTTGTAATTGATGTTTCAGAGCAGAACCATTAGTTTGGCCAGGTCTAGCTACCTCATCGTAGTCACCACTAGCCAAACTGTTCTTCCCTGCAATATAGCAAGCATAACAAGAATCAAGATATCTAACTTCATCGAGCAAAGCAAGTGCAAACATGGATGAGAAAGTACATACATTGAAATACATTAAGCCAACTAATTAATTCGTTCAGAATCTAAAGCAAACGAGTAGAATATGAAAATAACTTAAAATACCCAAAGTTTAATTCTTGACAGAAGACTATAAAGCAATTGAAACAAGATAACCATTGTGGCAAAAAGTACCAAATCATACTTTTCTATATTGTTCACAATGTAAATACTCAGCTTCCAAAGAACTCAAACAAATCATTTCAGCATATTTTCACATCTTATCTTAACCAATAATATTTTCCTATTGTCACCTAGTTTTTCAGTCAACTACCACCGCTCAAAATCCATTTTAATTTTCAAGTAACACACCTTTTGTGTCCCTGTCCTTTTTCTTTTTCTTCAGGACTTTCCCAGATGATCCAAGTCTAAGGTATGACATGATTTTAGCAATCCTGTCAAGTACAGAACCATCCACACTGACAGTAACCATCTCCTGCATAAGCAAAAAGAATACTGAGGAAAACGATACATTTCAGGAAACTTCAATGTGGTATATGATGTACTGCCATAATACCTCTGGAACAGGGCAATCAGCTTTGCTCCTGTGAAGAGTGGTCGGAATATCATTGGTAAGTCCATCCTCCTGGTTTCATTTATGAAGTTAATTACTCTGCCCCTAAAACCCACAGTTCAAACCAAAACTGGAAATAATGAAAAACTTTATCTACAAATAGCATAAATCAGTATTACTGGACATGCCACAAGAATAGGCGACGCAAAAACCCTACCCTTACTCTCTGAAAATCTTTTGGAAGGTTTAAATCCAGCAAATGAAAACATTATGTGTCAAAATATGATCTAGCGATGATTTCTAACCTGTAAGTTGGATCATGGTCATAGTGCAGGTACTGTACATAGCAATAATTGAAGCCATGATGTAAATAATCACAATCACAACTTAAATTTGCATGACATAGAAATCACTGCACCAGATATGTAATAGTACTACTATACTAAATATAATATTTGAAGAGTTATTTCATCCTTCCTCTCTTTATTCTCTTGCTTGTTTTCATATTATGATGTAAAGTGAAAGCTTGAGCATGTTGATTGTACTGCACTCCAGGTGATGAGCAGAGAAACAAACAATAAAACACATCATAGAATGCAACATAGTCATGCATTACAGGTACTGTAAAAGCCAACAAAACATAAGCACGTTATCATTTACATGCTAGTATAGAATATATATATTAGAAACTGAAGTAGTAATAATGTTTTTACAATATAGCAGCACCATTAGTACAGATGAATACTGATGAGTGATGAAAATAAAATGATTAAGAATGGGCGAAGAACCAACTCCTATGATTTGCAGTTCACTCTACATGACTATTCTATTAGCATTGGCATGTTATAATCACCCCCCGTCCCCACCATTATGTAACAAAAGTACAGGGAAGCACTAAAAATGGGAAACTTTGAAAGAGGTACCATATTGTAAATAAATGCCATCCGACCAGGAAGAAACATTTCATTTGACTTTACGATGCTTTGTGGCTTTATGATCCATTGATAGACAGACTGCAATGAACCAAGAATGGATTTTAGTGTCCATGTTACATTACATGATCCATAACATAAGAGGCAAACATCAATTCTCTTATAAACTAAAAGTAAATCTACCTTTGCAGTCGCAGTGCGGAATGAGACTGCATGATCTTCTTTTGTTGCCCTGTACAACACAAGTTCATAAGCTAAAGATATGTAACATGCTACTTAAATACTAACTAAGTGTGTCCAGACAAGGATGAAGGACATGAGAATATACTTTCATATTGCTACATCTCAGATCAAGAGATGCAAATAAGCAATTATTGTATTATTCTACAAGGTGGTAATGACAATCCTGAGAAGTGTACATGAAATAATGTTTCACCGAGAATGTCTATAACCGTGATTTGAAGATTTTTGTTGGGTTTCAACTCTAGCCTAATCTAACTTACTTGGAATTGAAAGGCTATGTTATGTGTTGTGTTGTTGTTGAGAATGTCCAGAAGCCACTATAAAGCAAATGTCCCATTTTTATCACTCAGAATCAACATAAAAATCGCCATACATATCTAGTAAGTTGTACATAATGCTACCAAGAAATAGGTTGGGCAAAATTATGAATAATAGCAAAGCACAGAATAGTTTTGTTTGACAGTATTCATCATTAACAAAACCAGGAAATCATCCCCCATAAAACCACCTATTGAAATTCCAACAAGAGAAAAATGGATCTCTATCTTAAAATCACCTCCAATTAAAAAGAAAGAGGACTAAGGCCTAAAAGAGGTTGGCAATTTGTGGTGTCATAAAATAAATAATGGAATCAACTCCGCACTTTCCTACAGGTGAAAATTGTGCAAGTGATAACCACTGTTATCAATATATTACAGCAGTTGAAATGAACAATGCATTTGACAGCTTGTTTACAATACTACTGATTCTTACAAAACTACCAGGAAAAAATATGATTAAATGGTATGAGACTAAAACTATAGTGTGATGGGAAGTACCTTGACTGTGTACCCTTCCCATCCTCTGTGTCAGGCTTCTTTTCTATTTCACTTCGTACTTTGTGAAGTAGAGCATAGTCCAAACCTTTGACCAAATGGGTATGTTCCAAATCACCTTTAAACATAAAGTGAAAATTGAATGTCAATCAACATGGTAGCTCAGAATAAAGACAAAAAAGATAGAATGTGCCAGCCATCTGACTATCCGAGTCTTCATTTTCACAACAATATATCAAAATATGTCCAACTAAAGTATCCACCTTTACCTTTGAGCTATAGAAACAAATTCCCAGACAGCATACAAGTATACAACTAATTGACTAGGTCAAAATACCAAGTACACACTAGCTCTTGATATTTCAAATTAAAAGGAAGTTGAAAATCAAGCAGGTGTTTGCTCTTCCTATTTCGAATAAAAGATCTGAAACTACCACAATTTTGTGGACATAAAACAGTTCCAAAGAAAGGTGCAATTTCTCATTTCCACAGATGTCAGAAGCAAACTATGTCTATACACTCATGCACATGCATGAACATTTGTCTATACACAAATAAAGCATGACAAAAGAAAACAAGTAACAACATACAAGCCAAAGTAACTCTTTGTTCCCAAAAGGATGAAAAGCATTTTCTTAAAACAAAAGGATACAATGCTGCTCCACAACCAACCTCCAAGATATTTGCTTTTCTCAATAGATATCTTGTGTGCATCTGCTAGCCTGTAATACCAACAATTGCAGAACTTAGAGTTCCAGAAGGGCATATGATAAACCAAGAAAAAAAAAGTCAGAGAAATGAAACATGTGGTCTGTTACCTTAAATCTGTTCCAGGAGGTGCCACAGCATGAAATGAACCAAGTTCTGTAGGTTCATAGTCAGGGTTTTGATCTTCACGGCGCTCCTTAGCACGATCTCGATACCTGGGTGTCTCTGGTTCTTCTTTCTTCTCCTCTCTGCATGGAAAACCAGGGAGAGTTAGGTTAACCGTTAACCCCCACTGACTTAATATCAAACAAGAGTGGAATGTCAGAAGTAGATGTAGTTTCATCTAATTTTTATCAGCAATGGGATGCCATCATAGTAGGGTAGTGCAAGTGAGAAAAAATCATCATAGCAGTTGGTGACCACAGAAAAGAAATTATGGTGCTTTGGTGGCCAAGTCATATCTGGTTTAGCCAGGGGTGTGAAAAATCACTCTAGGTCAAAGAAAAAGATTCTCATAATCACTTCCTAATTTAACATGACTACAGATTCTGCAAAATTGATTTTCAAATGCTGCAAAAAAGGCATGAATTATCCTCCTCATTACTACAATGGATCTGAATACCGACAGCCACACTCACCTAAGTGTAGGGAAAGAATGGATCCTAGATATTTTCAAAACTCCCTTGGTTTAACACTTTAGCATTTAAATGGCAGTCTGCTGCATCAACAGCTTGTGATGTGCAGATACAACAGAATACGATAAATAAGACAGTACACAACAGATACACACATAAGGGCAGCCATGTGGTTTTTTTCTTCAGATAAGGAATCACTACTGAGCCTAATTCCTTTCTTTTCCTACTATGCAACGCAGTGTGCTGAAAGTGGATCAACCATCTATTTAAGTGGGATAGTTCAGTGAGTCAGGAAACCATGTGTCTATAGGATTAAGCCGCAAGGAAATGGCTCCAGTCAATATTTTAATTTCCAAAAATTAATGAAATTATATTACATAGAATCTGGATCTCAAAAATTATGTTACAAGCAACTGTACCAATCAAGGTTGCAACTTTTAATATTATTTTCCCACAGTTCCAAAACACAAAGCTTTTGTTCCTCCCTCAAATCTCAAAGAATCCAAAATAAATGCATATGCATCTTTCAAGTGAAATGATAGATACTTACTTCCGTCGCATCATCTTCTCCTTGTAGTAGTTCTTCTTCGACGACATCTTATCCAATTAGACCTACAAACCAAGCTAACAGATTATAGGGGGGAGAGGGGCAACAAGATGTGGACTGGTTTATGGCTGCCTAAAGCTATTACCACTCAATTTAACTTAACCATACTATGCTAATGGTACACAAAATATAAAAACACAACGCTAATACAAACTCTAATGCAATCGACAGCTGAAGTACAAAAAAATGCAGTTCAGAAACTTTGAAGGGTTTTGCAAAAACGAGCCATATTCGAACCTTGTACGCAGGGTTTCGTGCTCAGTCCTTCTCCACCGACGACGTCTCCTTCTCCAGCGGCGGCGCGGTGTGGCGCCGACTTAGGTTTCGGGGTGGCAGTGGGGGTGGGAAGGAGGAAGGGGGCTTCCCCGGGTTTAAAGGTAAGCCAGAGGCGGCGGAAAACCGTCGGAGGGAGTCGTATAAGGGGCAAGATTGCGCGGAGGCTTCTCGCCGGCGCTGAAGAAGACGGCAACGGGGAAGGCGGTGTGCCGGTGTGGCAGAGGGAGAGACGGAGCGCAGTGCAGGCGGAGGGGGAAGCGCCGCGGCGGCTGAGAAGAGGAGCGGAGCGGGGAAAGGCGCGAGGCGGGCAGGCGGCCGCGCCGGAGTAGCACAAGGAGAGCCGGAGACGATGTGGAAGCCTCGGCGAGACGGCGAGTGTCACTTTTACAATTTGACCCCTTCTTTAAACGTTTTATTTTCAAATAAACCCGTGGCGATTGGCGAGAACTTGAGCCTGAGGCTGGCAGAGCAGCATGGGCTTCGTTTGTTCGCGCGGCCCATGCTGCTGGAATGAAATCGGCCCGTGATCTCGCGCGGCCGAATGGGAGGAGGATTGATTCATTTGTTCGCGCCTTGCTTGGTTTAGTTCGATTGCTTCTTCTTCTGTCGACTCGTTCCATCTCCCTTCCCTTTGTCGATCGCGCCGCCACCGTCATGTCATGCCCATCTATCGTGTTCCCGGCCCCCTTCTAGACCGGCAGGGGAACCTTCTCCACCGCTAACTGATGATGGCCGTGGTCCAGCCAAATCAGCCGTCGCCGCCGCCACGGGACGATGACGTATCATCCTCCGACGAGGCGGCTGACTCTACGGGCGCGCCGGACTCCCAGACTCGAGCGAGGCCGTCAGGGCATGCGGGAGGTGACGGCGGCCAGCGCGAGAGAGGATGGGTGCGCCGTGTGCGTCTTCGACTGGCTCCGCGCCTCCGCCTAAGCAGCATTTGCCCTCTCTGCTCACACAGAACGAGGATGACAAGCTTGGGTTCTTGGAGCTAGGAGGAGCAACCGGCTGATGAACTCCATGATGTAGAAAAGGCTCTACTATATTTTTGTTTCCGTTCACCTACTAGAAATCCTTAGCAGTAAGCAGATCGGTGATTTCTCTGCCCCATTAGTTGTGTTGTACGTTTGTAGCCTGGGACAAAATATTTATCTTAACCCCATGATGTATAGCTAGAAGCATGCTGCTTTACCGATCTATTCCAAAATCGTTATCTTCTGTACTGAATGTCGAACTGCAAGCAAAATGCCATGTTTATTTCAGCTGTCTTTGTTGTTAGTTGTGCTAATAATGCTTGTTCTGTTTTACTGAAGAAGTTTATGCTTAAACATAGCTGAAGTGTCTTCTAACAAGAAAAATGCCTGTAAAAGATGCTGGGCTGATCAATGAGCTGGTTCTTCTAGCTAATTTTATTCAATAAGTTACGCTTATCACAAACCAAAAGGACGACATAATTTGGAGATGGACGAAACATGGAGAATACACAGCCGGAAAGTACTTAGATGGCTCAGTTTCACGTTCAGGTCTCCTTTGCGTATAACAATTTTACTGTTCTTTGGCAAGCCAATGCCGATCGAACCTAAGCAGAAATTTTTTGCTTGGGTGGTACTTAATCAAAAGGCTCTAACTGCTGAGAACTTGCTCAGGCGACACTGGTCGTGCGACTGAATTTGCTCCCTCTGTAGAGAGGCTTTTGAAACAACATGTCACCGTGCAAAAAGATTGTTCTTTCACTACCAAAGTTTGGGATCTGGTTTGCACGTGGAATGCCATGGGCAAACATAACACAACGCGTATATCTGACTGGTGGCAATCCTTCGCTATAGCAAAACCAATGAAACAAAGAAGAGAATTCATTGGTGTTCTCATAGCCACATGGTGGAATGTGTGGCTTGAAATAAATAGAAAGGTTTTTTAGGACACTCGTCAGGATGAAAAACGAGTGGCATTCTTGGTGATTCAAAACGTAAATCAAGTAGAACTAGCCCGCAGTTTCATAGATTAGAGCTGTGGTTGTTTCCCAGGGCAGTGTTCAGTTGTTTCTATAAGCTCTCGCTGTAAAACAGTGTCTTGTAAAAACTGATTTTCTCACCCTTCTTAATATATAAAATGGCAGGTCTCGTGCCATTAATTTCAAAAGGTAAAAGATGCTGGGCTTCTTTTGTGGTTTAATTGGAGATTAGAGGCTGGGAGACTGAAGCACTGGAGTACAGAGAGGTTAGATCACGTTCTTAAAGAAAAATTCCAGGATAACCAGCACCATAAAAAATGTTTTGGGTTTGGTGACAATAATTATGAACCTTTTTAACTGATACAGTAGTTTAAGATCGATTGGAGTATAAATTGTGCACGAGCAGGTATAAAAAACTTAGTTTCTGGGAAAACCAACATGTTAACCTCCTATATTTTCACTTAATACTGTATTTGTTTCAGTACAGTTGTTGATCTCATAAGCATAGAAAAAAAACCCCAATATGAGGTATAACCGTCTGGACAAATAAGGTTGCTTATTTCCTCAATTCCTCAACAGTGGCAAAAACATAGTAACAGTAGTTCACAGCGGCAAAAACACAGCACGAGGATGATAGGCTTGGGCGCTCTGCTCATACAACAGCAGGATGACAAGCTTGGGTACCCGGAGCTAGGAGCAACCGGCTGATGAATTGGTCAAAAAATCTCTATTTATGTTTCAGTTCACCTAGAAATCCTTAGCAGTTAGAAGATTGGTGATTTCTTTGTTCCAAGAGTTGTGTTGTACTCTGGGACAATATTTATCTTCCCATCAATGCAAAGCTAGAAGCATGTCGATGTACTCCAGACCAAGCAGTACTCTAGGGCATGTTATTTATCTTCTCTACTGAATGTCAAACTATTAACTATAATGCCATGTTTAGTTTAGCTCTCTTTGTTGCTAGCTGTTACCCATGTCAGTTATGCTAATAATGTTTTTTTGCTGACGAATTGAAGAAGTATATGCTAAAAGATAGCTGAAGTGTGTTCTAACAAGCAAATGCTTGCAACAGATGCTGGGATTATTTGTGGTTTAACTGAAGATTACAGACTGGGGGACTGAAGAACTGGGAGACGGCGTCCTTAAAGAAAAAAACCCAGGATAAGCAACACAAAATTTTTTGAGGGGTTTGATATACAGCAGCTTAAGACCGATTGTACAAATTGTGCACGAGCAGGTATAAAAAAAACCCCAATATGAGTTGGTATAACCACTGGCAAAACCAACATGTTAACCTCTTCTATTTTCACGCAAGACAATACTGTATTTGTGTCAGTGCAACTATTGGTCTTATGTCATGGGCAATAGGCAGAGAGACCGAGACCCACGAGCTCAGTCCACGGAGGATGAACAGTACTATCGTGGTACTGTAGCATAGGGTTAGAGATAAGCGTAAGGTTAAGTCTCAGCTGAGTTAAGCAGTTAATCTAGTTCTCTTTTTCTAATATTCTTTCTCCTAGTTTAATTTTCTCTTACCCCTAATATCCTCCCGGTGGTAGTTATCTTGTCAATCTAAATTCATCCCTAGTAGCCGATTTCGCTCGGCTATTCTTTCAGCGGTGTTTATTTCATCATAATCTCTGATCATGATATCTAATATCCATAGAAAAATAGTATAAGTTTATAACAATTTAGATAAATGAGGTGGTCTATTTCCTCAACAGTGGCAAAAACATAGTAGCACTGTATGTCTATCAACGTACCTATATGGCCTATGCAGGGCTTTACTAGGGGAAACTTGAACAATTTGAAGATAGGAGGAACTCTTGAACATTCAGTCTTTCGCATCCATTATTCCACTTGAAACCCAAAAAACGTGTTATTGGTCAAGGGCATAGTTACAAGAAACGGCGTCGATGACAGCGTTTCCTGATCCAAAAATGTTGTCCCCGTTCTGAGAACGTAGATATATTTTTATCTCCACCTTATAAAAATCTCTCACAATGTTCCCATCAACCCAGAAACTTTGACTATGGTCAAGGGAAACAACCTTTGTAATTGCTAATCTATGTCATGTGAAGCTTTCAGAGTTTGAGTTACAGAAAACAACAGCTACAGTCAACTAAATCACAAGAGTTTGAGGAGCAAGTCTGAACAAGAAACCAATCAATCAATATTTTTGCAACTTAACTGATTGCACAAGTAGTTTCAGCAACCGGCTGATGAACCAGTCGAAAAGGCTCTGTTTTTGTTTCAGTTCACCTAGAAATCCTTAGCAGTAAGCAGATTGGTGGTTTCATTTTCTCGGTTCCAACAGTTGTTGTACTCTGTGACAATATTTATCTTCCCATCAATGTAACGCTAGAAGCATGTTGTTGTATCGAAACCATTCCAAGATTAATACTCTGAAGTCATGTTATTTATCTTCTATACTGAATGTCAATACTAGTACAATGCCATGTTTATTTCAACTCTCTTTGTTGTTAGCTGTTACCATGTCAATTATGCTAATAATCCTTATTCTGTCCAATTGAAGAAGTTTATGCTAAAAGATAGCTGAAGTGTCTTCTAACAAGAAAATGCTTGTAACAGATGCAGGGCTTGTTTTGTGTTTTCTGAAGATTAGAGATGGGGGGACTGAAGAACTGGATTATAAATAGATTAGACCACGTCCTTCAGAAGGAGAGAAGAAAAATCCCAGGATAAGCAGTAAATGTTTGGAGTTTGATGAAAACAATATAAATTGTGCACGAGCAGGTAAAAAAAATAGTTTCTGGGGAAACCAACATGTTAACCTCTTATATTTTTCACTTAATACTGTATTTGTTAAGCATAGAAAAAAAAACAATATGAGGTATAACCGTCTGGACAAATGAGGTTGCCTATTTTCTCAATAGTGGCAAAAACATAGTAGCAATAGTAGTTCTGTCAATAGACCTATTTGCCCTATGCAAGAATTTATTAGGAGAAACCTGAATAATTTGAAGACAGGAAGCACCTTGAATGAACATTCAATCTCTCGTATCCATCACTCCACCTGATGTTACCTGGAAAACGTGTTATTGGTCAAGGGAAACAACTTCTTTACACCACGTTATTGCTAATGTGTCACGTGAAGTTTTCAGAGTTTCAGTTGCAGAAAACAGCAGCTATAGTAACTAAATCACAAGAGTTTGAGGAGCAAGTTTGAACAAAGGTAAAAAATCAATCAATAGTTTGGCAACCTACTGAACTAAAGTAACCAATTACACAAGTACTTTCAGTATACATGTATATATAGTAATGGAAAAGGATATAGTTTCTCCCTCAAGCAGGTTAGGGGCGTCAAAGATCTTGCAGGCACGCTGCTCTCCTTTTCATTTCTTCACCTCAGTCCTCAGCATCAACCGGAGGATGATCCAGTCTTTTACCCTTAACACGACAGCTTGAACAAGCTTTCAGGGAACTCTTGATCTTATTAAATACTTCAAAATAAGAAAAAATAAATAAACCGAGCAGCCTAGAGAAAGTACACAGCTGGAGTAACTAAAAACACTGGAGCATCCATGAAGCAAGGAATAGTTTCCACATAGTTTGCCATAACACCATATTCTTAAATTGTACAATAGGATATTAACATGCAGATCAGCTCCTATTTCCTTACCTTATTAAGGAGATCACTTCCTGTCATGAAGCCGTGGCTCTGAGAAAAACAAACATAGCAATTTCAGAAGAACATATCATACAGAAATAGAACAAATGAAAGAAGATGGGTGCCATAAACCAGAAATAGAACAAGCAGGAGATGGCATGAAGATTTGGGCCCAAGTTCGCAACCTTCTTTGTATGCATCATGAGGCCTTTGCAAGTGTAGATACCAGCATCCTGCAGCTTCTTCACATCTCCAGAGTTTATCCCTTGCGAGATTACTGTGACAAGTGCACGAGAGATGAATAATAAATTAATAATGTAGGAATTATGCTCAGAGTTTGAATTCATGACAACGAATAATTTGCAGGAAGCATGAAACCCAGGGAGAAGTCAGGATCACACCAAAACAGCTAATTAAAATTAAACTCGCAAGAATTAGGGAGCCACCAGAAATCATGAAGTACAAGAGGAACTCAAGCTTAACCCCTACACCTCCAAGTGCGCCGAAACACAGCTTGTTCCACTATTATGCAGAAAAGCACATTTGAACTAGCCGGTGGCGAATTCCAACGAGTTCCGCCGATCACTTTGACGGGCTTAAATGCTAAACGCGGGTAAAATTGACTGAAAATGGGGATATATTCGAATCAATCCTCTCATAGCAAGCGATGGCACACAAAGATAAGCAGCCCCAAAACAGAGATCAAACGTGGGGAGGTGGAGATTTCCGAAAAAATTGACCGCGATACTGGGCTAATTTATTAAGGCTACTGAAGATGGGCTGAATTGTAGATTGCTAAAAAAACAAAATCTTTTTTACGAAATAAAAAAATATCTCTGATCTAGAGGTTACAACGCACTTTCTAGATGCCACCAATTTAAGTTCTTTCTAATTACAGGTTTAACCGTGAATTTGTGAAACTATTAAAAAATTTATTACATTAAGATGTACATATAAAACAATGATATCTTTTTAAACTAAAACCTTGATTTTCTCTTAAAGTTATATGCTAAGAGTTTCAACTTCTTATTTATTTATATCTAAAATATCAAGTTCTCTGTACCACTATTTTTCAAAACTTTTACAATTTCCCAAAATTAAATCCTTCTGTCCAAAAACAGTAGCCACAGAAAATCCCAAACAGACTCGTACTGTGTGCACGAATCAACAGCCGACACGTGTCCTTCGTCCATACTGATATCCTACTCGGTCTCTTCGCACGCTCCTACGCACTGCCTGTTCTCTTGCCGCGTGGGTCCTCCACCGAACCGGATGTTTCCCAGCCAACCTTGTCGGCAGCAAGGTTGGGCTTCTTTACCGATCCAACCAGCTACTACAGTAGCCCAGAGTAATGTAGTGACCACGCACTAATCGATCCTTCGTCTATGTACTTAGAACTTAGTACATCTACATGACTACATACTTCTTTCGTCTCTTTCCTTTCTTCTTCCAACTCTTCTTTTTCATGTACACCAGCACTTATACATACGATTTTGTGAAATCAACTTCTCCCATCCATTATATACCATCTTATACTAGCTTCGTCATCTGTACCTTTTTTTTTACCATTCCAAAACTTAGCTCCCCTGAACCTAATCATACTTCTGTTGTTGATTGATATTAACGTGCTAGACGTTCACTCAATGTGCGTAGTACTGATCCTCATCATTAACCAAAAATTAATCTCAATATTTTTTAGGTACAAATATTATAATCTAATTCACATATAAACTCACACAAACACCATAAAAATTTTTAAACCAATTTTTATTAATTAAATTATTTGAAAAGTCAATTATTTATTATAAAATATTAATAATAACAATGTTTCAACAATCTCTCCCTTAATGAATACATTGGCAACATATCTAAAATACAAATTGGTATTTGTGAAAAATAAAAACCAAAGAGATGTCTACAGAACACAAATGGCTCAAAAATCATAAAAGTGAAAAAAAACTCTCCACTTTTTATAATAAAAAATTTATTTCCTATATTTTCAATTAAAGCATAAAATTGACTATATTTAAGAATTGATGCATTTTGATCCTTTCGTAATGATTAAAACTTTGTTTACTTAGAGCAATACTATATGTATTGCAAAATAAGAAAAATAGATTGCTCAACTATGTGGCAACATGTCCTAGAGTATAAATATAAAATAAATATATTACAATTAAGATCAAATAAACACTAATATTTATGATTTTAACGATTTATAATATAATAGATTCACTAGTATATAGATTGAACAAAATACCCCTATACATAGATAAGTTGAATAAAATATTCTTTCTCAAATATTTTAGCTCAAGTAAATAAACAATTTATAGCATTTATTGAGAAATTTTATAATTTCAGAGCTTTGTGCTCAATTTATTTGTTAATTTTTTCTATGTACGTCTTTATCGTGAGGACTATTTCTAGCACCTATTATTTTCCTCTCTTCGGATGAGTCATTATGGTGAATACTCTTGTCAAGTATTTGGTATCTATTTTTCTCTCTCATAGAGTAAAGACATTTATTGAGCATTTGAGGAATGAAAATTCAACAAGGTTAAATATAAGCATAAATCATCCAAACTTAGCACTAGTTTCAATATTACATATTTATTTAATTCAAATAGAAAAATTTAAGCGTCAAGCATCATATTCATCAAAAGTAATATCAAATACTCATAAATTCTAAAGTCCATACAAACTATACTAGTGACCAATAAAATTCACTTATATTGCTAGCAAGAAAAAAGATATACTCATACTAAAAATAAAGCTCTAATTTTTCATCTTTTAACATTTTCTTTATAAAAATTTAATCTTTAGTCCCCTTAAAACATGCCAAATGAATAAACAACTCCAACTCCCCTCGGAGATAAGGAAAAAGACAAGAATCCAAAAATTTTATGAAAATATCCGCCAATTATAATTTTGTATCAACAAATTGAAACACAATATCCCATTTTCAACATGATCCCTTAGAAAATAAAAACAAATATTAATGTACTTAGTGCGTGAATGTTGCACTGGATTTTTAGCAATATTTATAGCACTTGTATTGTCACAAAAGATTAAAAGTTTATCAAAACTCAAACTACAATATTTTAAAGTTGAAATCAACCAAAGAGTTTATGAACAATATATTCAGATTCAGCAGTTGAGTAAGCAACATTCGATTATTTTCTAGAAGACTATGCAATAAGAGAAGTACTAAGAAAATGACATGTAACACTTTTTTATCTATTATACAACCTCCAACATTTGCATTCAAAAAGCATGAAATAGAATACCATATATCAAATTCAAGAGTTTATTTTAAATTACTTAGAATGTGCTTAATGGCTTGATGATGTGAAACACAAGAAGAAGCTTAAAATTGAGCATACAAACATACGGCAAATTATATGTCTTGTCTTGACACATTGAGATATAATAGTGATCCAATCATATTTCGACATTCCTTTTATCAACCTCTTCTTCTTTATCTAAATCTAGAATAGCACTAGATTTCATTGGTGTTGAAATCGGCTTGTAATTTTCTATCTCGAAACATCATAAATGATCTTTTATGTACTTTGTTTGATGTTCAAACATTCTTTGTGATGTTTGCTTGATTTGTGATCCTAAAAAGTAACTCAACTCTCCCATCATACTCATCTCAAATTCCCTACTTGTTATCTCAGAAAATTCTACAAACCAAAGCATGGGAAGAGAGATAAATTCAATGTCATCGTCTAGGGCAATGATATAAATATAATGTCATTATGTACAACTAGGAGAGAATATTACATAGGAATTCTGCTGATGTGGGATAAAAGACAGGATGTCCCCTATTAATTAATAGACAATCTTACAGAATCGTTAATTATATTATAGATAACATACTATTAACTCAAGCTTGAAGAAAAACTAGTGTCATGTGATGAGTGTGCAAAGTGTGGGAAGAACAACCAAAGCTAATATCATCTACATAAATTTGAATCAAAAGTTAATCATCACCATGCTTTAGAACAAATATAGTTTTATCCAGTTTTCCCATTTGAAAACTTTTTTAAAGCAAGAAAATTTTTAATCCATCATACCATGCTTTATGTGCTGGTTTCAAATCATATAAAGCTTTAGACAATTTAAAAACATGATTTGAAAATTTTTGAAGTTCTCCTCGTATATAAAACTATTTAGAAAAGCACTTTTAACATTCATTTATATAATTTAAAACCTTTTAAAGCAGCAAAATTTAACAAAGGTCTAATTGCTTCAATTTGAGCAACTGGAGCACAAGTTTTTTATCGAAATCTAAACCTTTAATTTGAGTAAAACCTTATGCAACAAATTTAGCTTTATTTCTTACTATTAAACCAAACCATCTTTGTTTTTGAAAACCCATTTAGTTCCAATAATATTATGATCAAGAGGTGCTTCAACTAATATCTAAATTTTGTTTCTTTCAAAATTCTCAATTTCTTCATGTATTGCGTTAATCCAAGATTCATCAGTTAATGCATGTGATACATTTTTAAGTTCAAAAGAAGCAATAGAAACAGAATATGCAAAGAAGTCAGTAGCTGTCACCTTAGACCATGTAGTATGTTCATTTAGATTACCGATGATTTGTTCTGGAGGATATCGACGTTAAATGTGCAAAGGAGCAGCACAATCTAAAGTTGTTTCGTCTTTTGAACCATGGGTCATTGAAGTTGTAGCCTCTAAAAATCCATAAGACTATCTCACACAATCCCGAGCTTTTTGATCCATCCCAGTCTAACTAGCTCTTCTCTACTGATTGGACCTGCTGATTGCCATCGGTCAGATCGACCTGAGGCCTAGTTGGACCAGCTATGACAAAGTACCTATAAGTTCTAATCTAGTACCCGGACTAGCCTCATCAAAAGTAACCTTGTAAGTTTCAACAATTTTGTTAGTTTCCAAAACAAATACGTGGTAACCCCAATAGTGGGCGAGATATCCAAAAATAGTTCCATCAGTTGAAGTGCCTCAAATTTATCTAAATTTCCATATTTTAACATAAAACACTTACACCTAAAAACATGTAAATGCAAAATTTTAGGTTGATATCCAAAACAAAACTCAAAAGAAGTTTTTCCAAGTTTAGATCTCAAGAAAACACAATTGAAAATATAACAAGCAATATTAATAGTTCTAACCCAAAATTTTCTCAGAGTATGATATTCATTAAGTATAGTCGTAGCCATCACAACCAAATAATGAATTTTCCTTTCAATAACACTATTTTGTTGAGGAACATATGGAGAAGAAAATTAATGCTGAAGACATTTTTCAGCACAAAATTGTTTAAAAGAAGCATTTTTAAATTATCCACCATTATCATCTCTAATCGTTCTCAAGGATCCAAGAAGTTCAAGAGCCAAATGAAGATATAAGTTTTGAAAGTGATCAAAAGCTTCATCTTTCGTTTTCATAAAATAAAACTAAGAATATCGAGAGTAATCATCCATAATAACCAAAGCATACCACTTTCCTCCAACCGATTACACTCGAGCTAGACTAGTGGTTTACATACAAGCAAATGTTGATGCCTTAGTAATGAGGTTAGATAAAAAAATTTAGAAATTCGGTACTGAGACACACGACAAGAAGTACCAATAGATATATATGCATGAGTAATACCGGTACCACTTTTATTTCTCATAAAAACATATCGAGACTGGTTTAATCACTCTTGGGATATAGGTCTAACCAGGCCTAGCTGATATGTTTGGTAGTCATACTACGATCGGACTGTTGACCACTCTGATTAGCGCCTATATGTCGGTTGGATCAAGACACTCGAAACAATACCCTTTTTTCTTCCATTTTAATTTTTCAAAAGGAATTTCTCTTTCTTTTTTTAGAGCAAATCTAAAGCAATAAATAACCAAATGTTCATCTTTTATAAAAAAAAGTACAAGTATAAGATGATTTTAAAATGAAAGGTTTTATGGTAGAAAAAGTTTAACTTAAAGAAATAAGAGAAGCCATCATACTAGCATTTCTGAAAATAGTTTTCTTAGGTTTAGGTTTTGTTAAAATTTTATATTTTTCTGTCACATTTAAAATATCAAGTTGGTGATTAGCAAAGTAAGCATGTACATCAAAATCTAATCCTCTATTATATGTGCTTACTTTTGATCCAAAATTATGTTAAGTTATTTTTACCATCGGAAAACCTTTCAAAAAAACTTTTAAAATAAGAAAATTTTTTGACAAGTAAACACAATTTTCACAATCTTTTTTAAAAGATTTTTGTTTGTGACAATTAGGACAAGAAAGAACCTCATTAGTTTTAAAATTATTTTCCAAATGTTCAACACGAGCAATTACATCTTTTAATTTTAAATCATGCAAAAAACACATTGAGCACTTATAGTAACTAAAACATCCTTATGTTGTTTTAATCTTTTAGCATTAAAAAGATTAAACATCGAACATGCATAAAAAGCAACTTGATATTTTTTTTAAATCTTTTTGGTTAAAAACAACTCATTACAACACGAGAATGCAAAATAACACCAAGAGCAAAAGAAGATTCAAGATTTGTAGTTATATCACTTTCAGACTCTATTAACATCTCGTAAAGAAGAAATTTTAGGAAACAAAATATCACAAGATGTGCAATTATTATAATTAGGAATTAGATATTTTAATGTAGAAATTTTAGCATTAAAAATTCAATAATAAAGTCATATTGTTTTATCTTCTTTTTGTATTTTTAAATCTTAAAGCCAAGAAAATTAATAATATCTTAAAAAGAAATTACCTCAATGTATTTATTGTCAGAATCAGACTCTCCAGTTGTTGATCTTCCATGAGTTATGAGTCATACTCAAGAGATGTTCTTGCCTTTGTTATCATCTTTATCCTCGCTCTCGAAGTTTATGTCGCTAGCTTGATCAAAGGCTTAATATACTTTGTTCAACATCTTCTTGTAGCTCTCTTCATTTCTCTTGCATTTGAACATTTTCTTCTTCTTCTTGTCTTTGTTCTTACCCTCTTCATCTTCCTTCATTCCTCACCTGAGCTTAGGGCAATTGAATCGAATGTGGTTAGGTTCCCCACACTTATAACATCACTTTTGACCTTCTCATTTTCTGTTTCTCACATTATTTAAGGCTTGAGAAAATCTATTATTTAACAAAATCAAGTTCTCCTCAGATATTTGCTCAAGTTGATCATCGTACATAGTATTAAAAGTGGTCAGAGAAAGCAATAAAGAAGCATTAATTGAAGAACTAGAAGAAGACACTAAAGCAGGAGATTTATAACCAATTTTTTGCGTGAAAGAATGTTTATCTTATGTGTCTTAAGTTTGGTATACAAAGATTCTAAATTTAAATTACTCATATTGACATATTCTTATATAGATATAACTTTTATCTCTCAAATAGACATATCAATACTATTCAAAAGATATCGAGCAACTTCAAATCAGTATTGTAAGAATCATCAACACAACGAAAATCACTCAAAACTTTATTAAAACGAGCATAATAATCATTAAAAGCTTCTCCATATTTCATCTCAAATTTCATATACTTCTTTTGAAAAATAGCTTAGCGCATTTTCTTAATGTTAGAAGACCCTAGATGAAAATCATATACAGACTTTCACATCGCATGCCTAGTTTCAATATGAGAAATTCGATTGAAATCAAGATGAGAAACTCCATTAAGAATAAAATTGCGAGCTTTACAATTATTTTCAAATTTGGTTTTATTGTCTGCAGTAATCTCATTAGATATATCATAAGGTTTATAAACTTTTTACCAAATATCAAAACTTTAGAACATAATGTAAGATTGCATCCTTTTGTACCAATAAGAAAAAACAACTCTATTAAAAGATTGTATATTTATTCGCCATTATAACTCAAGATTAATTAAAATCAAAAGAGAAGAAAAAAACAAAACTTTAATACCACGATCGAAAGATAAAAATCAAGAGGGTGAATGATTGGATTATCATAAACCAAATCTTTTTACGAAATAAAAAAGATATATATGATATGGATAAAGTTACAATGTACTTTCTAGATGCCACCAATCCAACATCTTTCTAGCCGTCGGTTTGACCGTCTACATATAAAGAACACAATTTGAAAAAAATTAAAATTAGATCAATTTTATTATATTAAAATATATGTATAAAATACATAACAAGCACTCCTCTCTGTCAACTAAAACCTAATTTTCTCTCTTCTCTCGTAGTTATACTCTATAGTCTCAATTACTCGTTTATTTATGTATATTTTATATACTGGAGTAGAACTCCAATTACTCAGTCCCACAACTTTGTACATTTCCCGAAATTAAATCCTTGTGTCAAAAACCAGTAGCCACGTAAAATCCCAAACAGACTCGTACTGCGTGCACAAACCAACAGCCGACACGTGTCCTTCGTCCGTACCGACATCCTCTGTGCACGCTCCTACGCACCGCCTGCCGCTTGTTCTCTTGCTGCGTGGGTCGTCGTCTACCGACCGGGCGAACCTAGGCCGATGAATCCTGTCTTTTCCCAGCCAACTTGTCGCTAGCTAGCTTGGGCATCTTCACCGATTTAACCAGCTGCTACAGTAGACCGAAGTACTGTAGCATTATTGCACTAATCAATCCTTTGTCTATGCATTTCAACTCTAAGTACATATACATAGTTCCTTCGTCTCTTTTCCTTCTTCTAATTCTTTTTCACGTATAGCAATGCTTACGTATATAAATTATGAAGTAATATATACCATTTTATATCTCATTTTTAATCATTCTAAATATCCCTTAGATCATAACTCTCATGTCACCTTGTGATATGATAGACGTCTGCTTATTAGTCATCTATATATAAGTATTAGATAGAACAATCAATAGAAATTATAGTCACACACAAACTCATACTAATATTATAAATATTTTTAAACTAATTTGTATTAATTAAATTATTTATAAAACTAATTATTTATTATAAATATTAATTGGAGGGTACTTGGCTAGAATCGCATCTACTTCACCGCGAATCAAAATCAAATCGGAGGCGGAAGCGTAAAAAATCGAGAGGCAAGTCAAAATGAGAACTCGCACGCGCGAACACACAGGCACGAACGCACACGAGCAGGTGGAGGTGCCAAGCAAATGCAGTGCGGGATACGAGACGGGAGGAAGGGGATGGAGATGAGGCGGAGGGCGTACACTCGTCGATGGACCCCAAGCACTCCTCCTCCTCCTGGACCCTGTCGGCGTCCATGAGCTGGAGCTGCCCGCCTTCGTCGTACTGCTTGAACGGCGCCATCTGCTCACACGTACGGACCCGCGCACCTGCGTCGAAATACGATCAGGGGACAACCCAACCGGAATCACCCAAAAACCCAAGCGAGAACGGCGAGCGGAAGCAGCCGCGGCGGAGAAAAACCTCCTCACCTGTCGGCGGAGCCGCGGAGGCGGCGAGGTCGGGGCGGAGCTTGGAGAAGGAAGCACTGGAAGACGACGACGTGGTTGTGCTTGTGCCGTTGCGTTGCGTATGCGAACGAGACGGCGAGGTGGGCCACTTGAGGGGAAGGCCGACTGCCTCTCTGGCCTTCTGGAAACATCTTGGGCTCGTCTTACTATTGGGCCTTTTTCCTGGAGGAATAATGATTGGGCCTTTTCACAGAGCGTCACAGACCAGTAGAGCTGCAGGCTTGCGGGCTTCAGCCTACGCGGTTCAGAGTTAAGACCAAACCGGCCCAGAGAGGCCCATCCGATTCAAAATTTACTCGTAGAAACAGAATGGAAATACAATTACTCCAGTATTACTACAAGTTTATTACAACTCTCCTTTTTCTTCTAGAGGAAGTTTACAACTGTCTTAATTAACTGGAATTAGTTACCAGCCTATACTAGCATATAAATAGTCTGCAGCGATACCCACTGCCCTTCTTTGTTTTTTCGTCCAATTCGATCTACATTAGGAGCCATAGAAACACATTGTCTGATCGATGATGGAAAACGGCAACGGTGGCGGCGATTGGCCGGCGGCACCGCCACCGGCGGGCAGCAGTAGCCGGAAGCATCAGATGGTGCCGCAGTTGCAGTTGCCTCCGGGCTTCCACCTCGTGCTGACAGACGAACAGCTCGTGGACGTCTACCTCCGTTGCAAAATTGAGAGACGCACGCCGCCTCTCGACTTCATCAACGAGGTGGATATCATGCGTAGGGATCCCCAAAAACTGATTGGTACTTAATCTTTTTCATTAAATTATCTTCATAAATAATTTATCAGCCAGTTGTAATCATGTATCTATGGATTAATTAACATGCATGGGTTGCATGTACATAGAGTACAAGGCCTATGGTGAGAACAGGTGGTTCTTCTTCACGAGGAGGGAGCCATCGAAGACAAAGAAGAAGGATGAGCCGAACAGGAAGGTGGTGGTGAATGGGTTGGAGGAGGGCAGCTGGAGCGTGACGAAAATCCGGAGGGCTGCAGGACTGGATCAGGGGAGTGTTATTGGTACCAAGAGGGTTCTTACTTACAAATCCGTTCGTTCAGCTGAAAAGGATAAGTGGAGCATGCATGAGTACGTCACGTAAGGCCAATCTCAGGTAAAAGGAACGCATATGTAAAAAAAAATATTGTTACCACGTGTTGACTTGCTAAAAGATTAGGACATGATATGTGGATCCAATGTATTGATTGATGGACTAACCTGCATGATACTAGTTTTACAATCTCTTATACTAGCATGTCGTAATCAATCAATTACGCTTGCAGATGGGTCAGTACGTACTGTGTGCAATACAGTTGAAGCAGACCTATGAGGCTGAAAAGAAGGCTGGAAAAGAGAGGAAGAGCGGCAAAAAATGCAACAGAAGGGCACCGAAGGAGAAAAGAGACAAGGAGGCTACTTCCTCCCAAGGGCAGGAAGAGCCACCACATAAAGAAATCAATGGAGACACTTAACAACTTGATGCCCATTCGATGCAGATGATGTTTGTGGAAGAACATGCTGCACACGCGTTAAACTTTTCTCACCTCAATGACAGCCCAGTGCAAGCAGTCCAGACAGCAGAAGAACCTCTAGTGTGGTGCAACCAGGAGCAGCAGCCATTATACTCTTCTGATCAATTTATGATCACACCAGCATACGGTGGGAATGTCCATTACCGACAACCCGAGAATAATAGCGTCGCATTTGGAGATGCACTACACCAATGTCATAACACTATACGGGAAAATGGTGATGTCTGTTCTGACGATATGTTCCTAGATGGTCAGTTATACAATCAAGATAACGATGGTGTATTGATCGGAGGATTGGATGACGGAATAGATTATGAATTTTATGACAACTTCGTGTTGGCAGATGAAGAGATAGGTTGTGGTGATGCAGTTGATCAACCCATGGTTATCCAACATATTGCTAAAGATTGCATAGGAGATGATGATGGAGATGGGACTTATATTAATGATGCATTGCCATTGCCATTCTTTAATAATGTTGATAATGATTGCTTCCTAGGTGATTGGGCCAATGTAAGAGAACCAATGGACATGTAGCAAGATGGGCTCCAACAGACATACGGAGAAGAAAGCACAATGCCAACGGATGTGCAGCGTCCTAAAGACAGCTGATGAGGGTTTTAAAGCGACCAGTACTACTGCTATGTTATATCTTTTTTGCTAGTGAACTTTGTGGTTATTTGTGAAATGGTTGTCCCGTTTATTTTTCAATTTTAAAATTTTGTTAACTTTGTTGTTATTTGTGAAAAAGTCGCCCCGTTTATCTTTTACTTTTAATTTTTTGTCTGTGAACATCTATCTAAATCTAGTAAATCTAGTAGTGTCTGACCCTAACCAAATTGTTAGCAGTGATATTTGTTTACACTACACTAAATCCATTAGCAGTTATGTTCTTAGTGAGCTTGTTACTATAATTTATTTTAGTATTGTTTCGTCCATGAGAGGGTACTAAAGGTATTGCATTTTAAACTGACAATAATTTAAGTGACATGCAAAATTGGAAAGTGAATAATTAAAAAATATGGCAGAAAGAATAGCAGATCAAACTACAGCGAGTCAATGACATCCTATCAGTTTAAACTTAGAAGTTTTGGTATACCAGTCGATGAAAGACCACCATCTGTGCAGGAGGATGCGTTATGATTAGCTCCACGCTAACCAGTAAGTAGCTGTCGTTTTTTGCATTCATGCGAGATGTGCATACATCCTGAGAAACCTACTCCTATATAACAGCTATCCAAGTATATTTCCTTGGCAAGTGGTTCACATAATGCCTCAGAGTGGGAATTTTTTTCCATAGTTTCTATTTCTACGATAGTCAAGTGAAATTCAATGGATTGACATGTCTACATCTTTCCCTTTCATATTGCAGATGTACATAAAATAGGCTATTATTATACTGACCATCCTATTAGATGATTATCAGGCAATTCGTGGATCATATCCAACAGAGTTTATTCACAATTATCTTTCCTATACCAAGCCAGTCATGCATTTGTAGTCTGTTGCTAGAATTTTTATTCTGATCGTTACTCAGATAGCTACAACTTAGGCTTTATTGATTCTGCTTCGCGCAGTTGAGCATACATATCTGCAATTTCTTTTGCAAAGTATGCCTTAGCTTGCTGTCTTTTGACCTGCAAAATAATTGAAATAGAGAATTAGCACCTAAGGATAGAAATCTCCTCCAATAGAATTGACGGGCCCTACCTTGAATGTTGGGGTGAGGAGACCATTTTCTACTGTGAATGGTTCAGCAACAAGGGTAACAGCTTTGGCAAATTCAAAACCTCTTAGCTGGTACAGTAAGCAAAGAGAGATTGATAAGGAATCATACACATGATACAGAACTTCTACTTATTAAGAGAGCATGTGATGTAAGATGTGAGAAGTAAACCTGTGCTTCCTTTCCAATAGAGTCCATATCAGCCAGGACAGCAGCTCTTGCTCTCAGATCAGCACAAAGCTGTCTTAAATCCTCGCACTACAGGTTAGAAAGGACATATCATGAAATAAGTAGCCAATTCTGATGTAAGGAGTTCTATTTGTGGATTCTGTTTTTCTTTATATATAGTTTTTTTTTTAGAAAGAGAGGCAAGCCTCTCCCATTTCTATTATCAGAAACGGAACCTTTTTATATAAATAAAGTCATTGTTTATGTAGTGAACTGGCAAAAGAGAGATGCAAGAAGGAAGAAGGTATTGCCCTCTGCTGGTTTGGAGAAACCAGGCTGTACAGCTGTAGAATATCTACTCTGGTCAGCATATGTACCTGGATTCCTTCTGATGCAGCCCAAGCCTTCAATATCTCTGGCTCAACTGCTACTACGGCAACCAAAGAAGAGTTTAAACTATCACCTGCATCCAAATCAACAACTTAGAACATATATGGAAAATTATTGGTAGTTATAACCAATATAAGAACATGAATATTACCATATATAAAGCACTGTGCAATAAACTTGCACTTAGCATAGACATTCTCAACCTTCTCGGGAGCTATGTATTCTCCTTGAGCTAACTTGAAAATGTTCTTTTTCCTTGAGACCAGAAAAACGCAATCAATTAATAATTTAATAAGAAAACTAATCAGGTCAAACACAGTTCCAGGGGAATAAATTACCAAAGAAAATGTGAGGAAAGAGGAAAAGTAATTACAGACAAAAGGATTTCAGAATAGAGTTGTGGTCATTTCTCAAAAACATCCATACAGGCTACCATGTTATGCTGTCTGCTTCAATAATAGTGGGTAAGATAGTTCTGGTTTGCTCTTCGATCAGTAGCTATGAAGGTTAAAATCTTGTTTTCACTTCAGTCTTTTCACATATTAGAGTTTTATCACCAACCATGCAAATCTCAGGTAACAAACAATATACTAATAGCAGAAAATAGAAGCTAACTTAAGATTTCAAGTATGCATTACCATTTAACAACTTAATTTAGCAACCAACTAATTTAGGCATCATTAAGAAACTGCAGTGAAGCTAAAAGTGCAGATTGATCAGATACAATTTTCTCTCAATATAATGTAGTATTATACAACGAAGGCACAAGGTTTTCTCAATTCTAAAGAAAATTTCTGAAACATAAAACAGTAGATCATTCAGTTTTACCTATCTATAATTTTTAGACGCCCTCCAGGCAGCCACAAACCTATGTCTCCAGTGTGCAACCAACTGTCCTCGTCAATGGCCTCTCTACTGCAGGTTTTGAAATGTAATTGCTGAAACTCAATAAATATATATGAATTTAAATAGGAGATAGGAATATATAGCAATTACGTTTGGGTTTCATCTTTATGGTAACCACAGAATATCGTAGGTCCCCTAACACAAATTTCTCCACGAGGATATGGATGATCCTCAGAGGTGTAATTCATTTCTGGGACATCCACTAGTTTAATCTCTGAAATATAGAAACAGAATTTGCATTATGAAAGAATGTGATAAGTGATAATGTACAAAAAAACAATATTATATTTGAAGATGAAACCTCATTTAATTTGTGGCGATTGGGAAAACAGAAGGAATACTGAGATCTTTCTTATGGGACCTTGCTAAATGGACAACCTCAAATAAGTTCTTTCAAAGAAACAATTTGAGGTTAAAAAAAAGTAATACGAGATCTCAAACAGTAAAATCACCTACAGAAGCATGTTTTATTTTGGGGATGGATTAATATGCTCTATAAGTATATGAAGCAGACCTATAGACTTGATGAGTGTTATAAACCTTGATTCATGGATATGACAAGGAACACAGGGAAAAAGACAAGATCACTCTTGTTGGCACTGGGCTTATCCCAAATGCCAAGAGAGTAAGAGACTACAATCAAGTTAAACCTAATTTTGTGTTTTGTTTATTGTTTGTTGATAATAGGGGAGCAAGGGTCACTTAGGCTGCGATAGGCAGGAGGGGTTGGTAACCCTCCTCACCTGGCACACAAAACGAGGAGCGTGATTAATTAATAATTAGCTAAAAAACCTTAAAAAATAGATTAATATGATTTTTTAAAACAACTTTTCTATAATTTTTTTATAAAAATACACCATTTAGCAGTTCGAGAAACATGCGCGTGGAAACCAAGGAGAAAATGCTTGGAACGTGGGCAGCCGAACGATCCCTGACTCCGTCTGCTACAGTACAATATGCTACAGTACCATGAGCCCGTATTCACTGGTATTCACTCTACAGTACCCTGACCGTCAAGAATTGGATCCTTACCATTCCAACGAGGCATATCTCCAATCTCCTAGTTAAACCTATATCCTTCCTAACTAACATTAACATATAGGATATTGAACAACTGATCCCTATCCTGTTAATCTAATTAACTATGTTGGGAAATATTATAATTTTAGTGCTACAATACCGTGCCATAACAGTGAGGGGTTACTGTGAACACAAGGACTAGTTTTTTATCCAAGCAAATCTAGTTACATCCTTGAAAACCCAAACACAGATCTTACCACAGGATGGATTTGGAGATCCAACATGACCAATTAACCTATCACCAATATTCATTGCAGTGATGATACAGGATGTCTCTGTCATTCCATATCCTTCGAGTACTTCACCACCAAAGCATCTGTTAAAAACATTAAAACAGTATATATTAGTTAGTCCAAGTTCTAAATAATAATCATGCTGCCCCAAGGGAGTATATATGAAGTCAGCTTACATTCTTAAGAATTCCATGACATCTGCTGACAATGGAGAAGCGCCTGAAGTCATAAGCCTCACACGTCCACCAAGCCTAGCTTTTATTTTGTTAAATACCAACTTGTCCCACATTGGGGACGGATTTTTCCCTAATAACCCAAAATGTAGAATTAACATTTCATACACGTAGTGGATAAAAAATGGGATAAGACAGAAAGCATGTAGGAACTTCTTTTAAAAGCAAAGTCACTGCAAAACTAAGACATGTAATATCAATGAGCTGTCCTTACCATTAATAATCGCTTGCCTCTTAGCATTGTATGCAGCATGAAACAATCTTTCTTTCAACCCTCCAGACTCCTTGACAGCATTTGTAATTCTACAGAAATAGAAGTATTGAAAAGGGGAAAAAATGATAACCTCGCAAAATGTATGACTAGAAATAGTCTTGCCCAACATGAAAGTATCTAAGTTATGGAAGTAGTTGTATTACGCAGCATAAATTCTATTATATAGCCGGGGCACACTAGGAAATACTGTTGGTCTCAATGCAGCCAGATCATCCATCAGCTTCAAATTATCCTGGAAACAACAACAATATACCCACAAGATATATGATAAAGAATTCAACATTGAAGGCAAAAGATTATTATGCATGTAGTAAGTAATATGAATATTTGATCTAAAAGAAGGTACATGAATATTTGTCAAGTGTTGCACAAAGTGATTGCTAATGGCAAACACGCCAGATATAGCCCTAGCTGATTACTGTGTGTAAGGAAATCCACCAATAGGTTAACAATATGATGGTGCGATGGTAAGGAAAGGATTATAATGTATCCATTTAAGATGATGAGACCATAACAAATACTACAATGGGATTATCAAAATATCAATTAATCTCTGAATTATTCTCAAATAATAGTTTGAAATATTGCACTAGGTGATCCAATTCTGCTCCTATGTCTAAGGGTAACTTATGGAAGAACTGATTTTAGAAATTATTTTTCCAAGTGGTTTAATTCATTTGCCCCTGCTCCTTGGTTATTGATATCCGCCTTTGCTAAGTCAGAAACCCCATTGTTCTACTGGTTTTATTATTTACACAAACTACAAATGCAAAGAAATACCAAATTAACATCCTAAATGGTTTTGGATCTGCATACCCCTTGGTAGAATCCAATGGCAACACCATAGTGAAGCACTGTAATCTGGTTAACTCTCTCGTAGATGTGAGCTAAAGGTAGATATGAGATATACCTGCAGAGACATATCAACATGACTATTATCCAATACATTAATAGATGAAATAAATTATTAAGCTATGGCAGAAAGAGACAGATCTAGGTTTAATGTAAACTCCTCACACATCAGATGGGTAAAACTTAATGACTAGGCTTGATCCTGCTACATTTGCGATTAAATTCCTATGAGAAAGAACAACTCCCTGAAAAAATATGACATCACGTGTCACACATTGGAAGGTTGAGTTAGAAGAGCTCTTTGAATGAAACTAAAAATATCAGAAATATGGATTATTTACCTTCGGTGTGCCGGTAGTGCCACTAGTGTAACAAATAGTGGCAACATCTTCAGGTTTTGGAGGGCGAAAAGATTGAGAGCTCATCTTTCCCTGAGTTGAAGATTGAAAAGAATATCAGAAGAATAGTGAGCAAAATGTGCTAGCATCTTAATCTAACACCTAAGATAATGTATATGGCCAGAAATAGATATGCAGGCAGTTAATGCAAAACTAAAATAAAGGCAATATATATCCACCATGCACATACTATGTGCATCCATAAGAAAAGAATTGAGCAAGTGTGCACATTGCTGTAGCACACAAACAAAACTATACTCAACTCAACTCAACACAGCCTTTCAGTTCCAAATAAGTGAGAATAAGCTAGAGTTGAAACCCAATAAAAACCTTTAAATTACGGTTCAGACACTTCAATAACTGATTTACAAGTATTTCTATTCAACTACAAATCTTCAGCTATATCCCACTTTTTCAAGTCACTTTTTATCGTCTCTATCAATATTAATTTTGGTCTTTTTCTATCTCTCTTCACATTATTATCTTAACTTAGAATTTTACAGTGTATTGGTGTTTCTGAGGTCTCCTTTAAATATGGCCAAACCATCTCAATCAATATTGGGTAAGTTTTTTTTCAATTGGTGTTACCCCTAGTCGATTACGTATATCCTCGTTCCGGACTCGATCCATTCTTATATGACCACATATCCAATATAGTATACGTATTTCTATAACTATCAGCTGTTGAACATTACGACTTTTTATAGATTAACATTTCGCTCTATATATCATAGCAGGTCTAATCGTCGTTCTATAAAACTTGCCTTTTAACTTCTGCGGTACCCTCTTATCACAGAGGATGCCAGAAGCTTGGCGCCACTTTAACAAGCCCGCTTTGATTCTATAGCTAACGTTCGCATCAATATCCCCATCTATCTATAGCATCGATCTCAGATATCGAAAAATATTCTTAGATGCTACTTGGCCTCCTAAACTCACATATCCCTCCTTGTGTGCGATAGTGCCAAAGTCACATCTCAAATATTCAGTCTTAGTTATATTTATTCTAAAATATTTGGACTCAAGAGTCTACCGTCATAACTCTCGTTTCCTATTTACACCTGCACAGCTCTTATTAATTAACACTACATCATTTGCAAAGAGTATATACCAAAAGATATCTCCTTGTATGTTTCTCATAACCTCATCCATTATCAATGTAAAGAGGTAAGGGTTCAAAGCTAATCTCTGATATAGTCTTGTTTTAATCGAGAAGTAACCTATGTTGCTATCATTTGTTCGAACATTAGTTATAACATTGTTATATATATTCTTGATAAAAGAGACATATTTTGTTAAGACTTTATATTTGTTCAAACCCCACCATATAATATTTCTTAATATTTTATCATAAACCTTTTTCAAGTCAATAAAAACCATATATAGGTTCTTCTTTTGCTTTCTAAACTGTTTCATAAACTGTCTTATTAAGAAAATTGCTTATATAGTTGATTTTTCGGGCATAAAACCAAATTAGTTCATAGAGATCCATATCGTTCCTCTCAAATAGTGTTCGATAACTCTCTCTCATAACTTCATAGTATGGCTTATCAACTTATTTTCTCGATAATTAGTACAACTTTAGATATCTCTCTTATTCTTATATATTGGTATCAATATGCTTCTCCTCTACTTCTCAGACATTATGTTCAATAAAAAAATATTATTAAACAACTTGGTTAACCATACTATAGCTAAACTATGATTTGAAAAAAAAAAAGAAAAGATGCTTAATCCATGTGGTAGCCCTACCATTTGTTATTATGTAAGATTGTCTATTAGCTCTCATTTGTATTACACATGAAATGTGAAATGGAATTAGAGAGCTAATGTGCATTACATCAATATAATCAACTCGATATCCAATTTTGCATTCCCAATTTTCACCAAATAATCAATACATCTCAGATATACATCATTAAAATTGCATAACAAATGTGATCAATCTAAAATAAATTAGTGTGACAGAAATGATGGAGTGCAGCCAAGTATTTCCTATTCCAAGAAATTTCATATAAATATTGAATCATATACCCATAGAACTATAGAACTAGGTATGCAGTCATTAAGGACTATAGGATGCATGAAATTGTTTATTAACTAGGATAAATGCCAGTCGGTTGATTGACATTAGATAATAGATACATTTGTTATGAAGAAGAGAACAAATACTATAAAGAAGATATAGTGTTAGTAAACTCTCCTGGTGCAGAGATCTCTAAACTATATGTAGTGTTAAGAACATTATCCCAATACAAGATATTTTTGAAAGACTGAAGGACCATGTAACAAACTCACCTGGCTGAGTAGTCTGGAGTAAGTTATAATCTCCACTCCAGTAGTTGTTGAGGAAGATGGCATATTTGCATTGTCTCCACCAATTATCTATATAAAACAAGTTAAAAGAACAGAAGAGATATTCTTAAACAATCATGACTGTTCCATTGAATATACTAAACATAAAAGGTTCAAACTTACCACTATAAGGCGAACACATGGCATTTGAGTTATAAAGCTTAATAGCTGCAATAAATAGACATATGTGAGAAAAAACATAAGTACACTTCATTCCAAAGAATATACCATGATGAAATTCTAGGTTAACTGGTAGGCAGTGTGTACAAACTGATAATGTTTGAAACAAGAAAAGAAAAATAGGATCAAAGTCCACATAAAACGTATTTCATGATCAGGCCCCAGCACTCCACCCATTGATCATGTGCATATGTGGATATGGTCCAGAACAAACAGTATTTGATGTGCATGCAGTTTTTGCAGTGTGCGGTCTTTTGACATTTGTGTATAGCAGGATGAGATCAGCACCAGAAAGCACATATCTGTTTGCTGGAAATAAACAGTTACTCATAGTTGCCAGTTTCACTAGGTTAAAGGACCAGTATGACCAGTGACATGAAAACTGCAATTTTTAATGATTGCATAAGCTGGTAATCATACAAAGTTGAGATAAGGGGTTAAAGCTCACAGTGCTTAGTGTTTGAGGCACACAGAAAATAGCCTCTACTTTCGCATGGTTAACAATGAACTGAACTGCGTCTGGACCTGTAGAAACAATATGTAAAAATTGTTGCTAGATGAATGAAAAGGAGATAGATGATCATTCTGTGATGAGCACATACCTAGAGTATCATAAAGTGGCACAGATACATATGAATATGCTGCACAGGCATGATCAACTATGGTCCACTCAGGTCTGTTTATAAAATACAAACCAATGCGTGCACCCTGGTTCAAATTTTAAAAAATATTTAATGTGAGTTAAAAAAGAAAAGGAATCTGTAAGTGTAACTACAAATGCTATTTCATTATGGCAATGTGTGACAAGATCTGCCTGCTACTAGTTAAAAACAGAAGGATGGTGCTTGTTGAGATCATAATGACTCACTTCAGGTATTCCATGATAAATAAGACCAGAACCTATTGCAGTCCTGTTTGTACTAGCTTCTCCATATGTCATCCATTTGTAGCTGCAACGTTTCATACATATATCATTTAGAAGATTTGAACAAAGCTACAAAAGGCAATAATAACGCATGTAACCAGGAACTAATCCTTACTCCCCAACTGTTCCATCAGCGCTGACTCTTGTGCCCAGGTATCTAGAGTCCCTAAAGATCTCAACTGCACACCTGCGCAATTTGGGATATATTGCCTGAGAAATTATCACAGCATTTAAATTTGACCACTAATAATTTTATTGTAAAGCATGTAGCCTGCAACAGACATTTCAGTTTACCAGTTTTCAAAAGACCATCGGATGAAAACCTCTGCATTCAAGTTGTTGCATCCAAATAGATAAATTGTCAACTCACTTTATCAGGCTAATCCCCTCCTTTGACTTATAGGTACAAACATTTTCCAGCTCCAAGCTTTCAACAAAATAATATATAGAACAGCCTCCCTTGCAAATAATTCTTTTTTTCTAATTAGATTTTTCCTACAAATCTTCCTGATACAATTCAGAAAGCAAAATTACGGGAGCTTCCTAAGGAAAACAGAACTAGCATTCATTTTGCTTAACTCTGTGCTTGTTCACTCATAGGTTCCATTCAAAACAAGAATTTGAAAAAACATAGCATAACATTGGTAGAGATTTGGCCAAGGTGAGATTAATATTAAGAAACAAAAGTTCAATGCTCAAGAGAGATTGTGAGGAATCTTACACGAAATTATCATGAAGCGTTGCAATGTCTGGGCTACCAGGGAATCTATCTATTAACCTTAGAGGTGCCTTCGCAGACCTGCAAGATGGAAACAGCAATTTTGAGCCACAACATAAGCAAATGCAGCTAAACATATAAATAACCTACCGGTATACATTCCACTTTCCAGTTTGTAACTTCTCAGGGAGTACAGCACTGTAGCCCTGCACTGGAGAAGCTGCGCAAATTGAGTTGTAAACGAAAAAAGCATTGCTTTGTCAAGAAACATGAGTCAAACATGCAGAGTGCAGTTGAATAATCACGATTGGTATGTGTCGGCATACTAAAAGAAAAAAAGAAAAGCAGCATCCCCTTAGTCAGTGCAGAAGCGATTACTCTAATACAGTGAAAAGGCTACCGAGTTAAGCAATTTTTTTAGAAAATTACCGAGCTAAGCAATGGGATTATGGAATAGATGCGCGGTCTCAGAACAAATTCAGAAAGAGAAACCACTCTCTATACAGCTTAAGAACAGGGAAATTTGGGAATGGCTATTCTCCACTTTATGCCCCCGTAGGACCCATGTAATCCAACCCCCGGATCCAAATCGCAGCATCACGCACGCACGGGATAGATCAGCAAGTAAGTAGTCAAACAAGGCAGACGATCGTACCGTGCGCGTACTCGCCGGCGGTGGGGTTGGCGGCGAGGTCAACGCCGCCGGCGGTGGACTCCGGCGAAAGGAGGTGGGCCGAGACGGCGCGCAGCCGGCGCTGGGCCGCGCCCTTTGTGGACTGCTCCTCCTCCTTCCGCCCCATCGCACTATTCTCCGGCGTTTGCTTTGCGTGGGAACGAGGAAGGCGAGGTGGGGAGGGAGACGAACAACCGAAGCCGAAAAGCGAAGAAATTGGTTGGGAAGAGAGCGCAGAGAACAAGCAGAGCGCGAGGATGCGTCGGGGACTCCTCGTCGTCGTGACGTTTAAAAAATTGATGCTTTGAATTTGGAGAGAATTCGCCGGATTAGGCTGCGTTCTTTGGGGTTCCGATCCGTTTCCGGCACGTAAAAAGAAACGAATTATTAGTGTATAATTGATTAAATATTAATTAAAAATTTAAAAATAAATTAATATAATAACTTTCGTTCGGAAGATGTGCTTAAAAAAACGAGTGATAGTACCGAACACACCCTTAACCATTAACGGTAGATTCCTACTGGACGAATCGCATGGATATCTCCGGTGCTTTTTGGAGAGCATGGATATAATTTTCTATTTTATTTTCTAATTTGTCTACTAGTAGCATATCTCTTTTATTTTCTATCTTATCCGTTGGTATGCTTGCGTCGTGCCGTACGGTGCCAATGCGGCCGGCGACGTTGCGTGTTGGGATGGCAACGTCGTCCTCCGTCCGTGCATGGTGAGCCGAATGGTACTGAATATTCCCCCTTATATCCTAAAATATAATATTTTTAGATGTTTTTATATATGAATTAAAGAGACAAATAAAATTAAATAACAGAATATTGTAATTTATTAAGAGAAAAAATAAATAGAATATGGTAATAATTGATTAGAATAAGGAGATGGATAAATAATTAATTAAAATTTAAAATAAATTTAAATTTAAATTTAAGTATATTTTAAAATGAATGAAATAATATCGCACGGAACGGATGAGGGGCACCACGACGATGACAGCTTAATTGGATTTAGGATATTTTGATGTGCCAAACGTAACAGCGACGGCTTCAGAATATTGTTTTAGTGTGATTAACATATTTTTGTAGTTTTGTTATGCACGATAAGCGATGATTCATTTTTTTATATCTCAAACAAAGCTTCATGTTGTCTGACTCTATAAATGATAATCATCATGCAGCCAAGAAAGGATGTGATGTGATAGAAGTGTACGTTGTAATAATATCTCGAAAGAATCTAAAAAGAGCACATACTGTCGGATTGCGCCTAGAAGCCATGAAAAAATTATTGGCTGCTTCTGCTAAGGTTCCTTCTGCTAAAGGCCTATATTGTTGGCCCAATTGCTCTCCGTAGGTCATAAACAAAGGCCTTCGAAGCCCATACTACCTCGGCCCATGGCGGTGATCCGGTACATCTAGCAAAGTCGCATCTGCAATTTCGCCGCATATTCCTCGTGCCTCATTTATCACCCAATTCCAAGTATAACGATCACCGACGCATTCGCTATTCCCTAATTGATTTGCCCTAAAACACACAAGACCTCTTGGAATTGAAGAGGCATTGCCAGAAGCCAGCACGGGGAGGAGAGGGGGGATTCAAGCATGGAGAGCACGAATATATTGCAGAGAGAGGAGTTCTATGCCTACTTATTCAACTAAGCTAAAGATGACTTATTTTATCTTAAAACTGCCCTCAAGATATCCTAATGCAGTGATTTTTCACCATGGGCGTTTGGTTTGTGCACTTAGGCGATGATGCCGTCAGGTCACGTGGACAGATGATTGAGAGGAAGATCGAAGTTATTGAGGTCATGGCCAGTGAGGTGCATAACGTACTACAAAAATATTCTCTCGTGCCCTTGCAGCTAATTTTATGATTAGTTTAGCCTTTTTTAACCTAAAATTTGGTACGATAGTCTGAAAAGATTTAAATAAATTATCCTCATCATTTCACACTTGGCCAATTGTTATCTTTGACATTAAAAATTTACAGTTTATCATTTTTTAACACTAATTTGTTCAATATAGTACACTAGATTTAAGGAAGACAAAAGAAAGATAAGTATGCCGCCTCCCCTATCGTTGGCACTAGCACTCTCAGCCAGTGCTGACCACGCTCTCTCGTCGACCTGCACCTCGCACAAGCTTCTTGACAGCCTCATGGCCACAGTCTTTAGCGTCCCTAAGCATATCGTGCTCTGTCCCAGCAGGATCCCTAAATCTTGATGGATATTGGTTCGACTCCCGACTGTCTCCACTGTCTAGATTTGGTCGGCCACTGTTCCCCTGAGATATTTCACATGTTCCCTAGTCTCCAAATCTGCCACCCGGCCATACCGTCCACTCCTTCCTCGATGTGGTGAAAGGGCCAACACCTTTAAATTTTGAATCGCCACAGCGCCAGCCACCGCCTCGAGCACAATTGAAGTCTATCTTTATTGTGCATCCCAGGAGCAGCTACCACTCGAACCACCGTGAGTCAACTCAACCATGGAGATCCCCCTATGGAGCTATGGTCGTAGGCACACTATCGCGACATCACTCTACCACACTAGTTAAACAGAAGCATTGGTGGCACAGAATGAAGCATTCATCCAAATCCCACCGGCCAACTTCACTCCAACACGATGGCTCTTCACTCCGTCCTACTACACCTAGTGACTTTCCATCCTTCCGCAAGTTCCTCAACAAACAAGTGGGGCGGTGTTTTAGATGCCTCACGCGTGACCACTAGCCATTGGGGTGCCGAGACCCAATTTGCTACCTCTCTTGTCACCACTCAGTCCACCGTTCTCAAGACTGTCAAAAGGGGCACACAATGTGCCAAACACCAACCCGCCGTGCACTACCTTAAGCTCAACACCCTTCTTCGCCATAGTGTCGCTAGCCAAACTTGCACCCTACCTTGACACCACACTACCAGCGCCTACTGCACTCTCTGGTGCACTATCTGTGCCAATGTATGAGGGCCTCTGAAGTTGTGTTGTCGCCTTCTCCTCAGACATGGCCTACCATGACCATGGCCTAACTCAGCAACCTAGCAACGCACCCCGGTGACAATGTCTGCTTCATATCAACATCCCATGCCATTGACGAAGAGCTCAGTGATTAGGGAAGCACGACGGTAGTGACCTAGGCCATGCGCACCCTCATAGACATGAGCTCCCACGACATCGAGCGCACCATCAAGGAGGAGTTCTATCTCAGGATGAGCAAGGTTGTCGTGTCGCGCTACAATTCAAAGACATTCCTCATCAAGTTCAACATCGTAGGCACTACAAAGAGGTGCTCAAGAAAGGAAATGCCTAGCATCAGGGAATAGAGGTGCACTTCATCCAGTGGAGGAACTTGAAGGGTACCATCAGAATTGCTCTCATGTTTCATATTAAGCTTTGCCTGGATGATGTCTCATCTTGCAACTTGCATCAAGAATAATCTTTGATGTTGTGTTCCTCTTACTTTTTTTCCATTCTGTTGAATGGGTAATTGTATAATTGTATGATCGTGGATTCTAAATCACTAGGATAAACCTAGTTTAGGTTGTTTTTTTTTTGAACTTTATATATATATTTTTAATATTAATCCTTTGTTCCACTAAATTTCAAAAATATATCCTTCAATATCCTTTTTTATATTAAAAAAATCTTTTGTCTAATGTATGTGCTCAACACTATGAAGGTGTCACACCATGGTTTTTAATCGACACGGCAGTTTTCTTCTTAAAAAAGATAGTTTTAGTTATGTTAATGGGGGATGGTGTGGCTAAAACTTTAGCTCCAACAATAAGTTAGCTCCCAATTCCCTTTCTTTTATTTTTGTTGTCGAAGACTTGGCCGAGCATAGCCTACATCCTATACTTCTTAATTAGCATATATACTGGCAAAGAGCAATGTATAAATCCTCCTGTTTAGTCTTTTTTTTCTAATTTGCTAGCTGATAAGAAGCTAGTAGTAGCAATTATTAATTAAGGAAATAATGAGAGGGATGAGAGACTTGCATAGAGCCCACATGCATGATACATCACACCTGCTTTATGCTTGCCAATCAGTGTACCTGATGGGATTCTTTTTTAGTGTAGCATATATTATCCTAGTTCTCATTGTTTGCTGAATCTCTTATTTAATTTCTGTTTCTATAAATAATATTTATATTTTACATGTAACTTTATCATCAATCTACATAATTATAATTTAAAATTTAGTTATGGAGGAGACCCATGACCCCTGTGTCGCCCATGCGCCGATGACTCAGGGGTGACCTCAACACTCATCATCGCCTCCCCCTCCCCCATCCACCACCTTGCCACCGTCGGAGCAAGCCACCAGAAATAGCGTGGCTTTCTAGGATGGTGGTGGCAAGCTCAATTGGTCTCCTATCTTGCTAGAGAAAGGGTGGCAGAGGGTAAGGTCACAGTGGCACGACAACAATGGTGCAATAGGACGAGAGGTGGTGATGGCGCGATTGGGGTGTGCGACGGTGATGGGCCAATCACGGCACAAAGTGGAGATGGTATGATGGGGTCGCACGGTGAAGGAGCTTCCACCTCGAGCTCGATGGCCTTTTCGCTTAGATCTAGGGCCCCTGGGCTTGGCTTGACCTTGCGGTAAGCAAGTGAGTGGCTAGGGTGACGACAATGGGAGTGGCCGACGTAGGGTGAAGGCTAGCCTTTCTTGTGCCATCACTTCTGGGCCATGTGTGGCACAGATGGTGGCGACGTAGGGGCTCCTGCTTGGCTTGTGAACCAGTGGCGTTGGGAGGCCCTGCTCAGATGGGAACTATGACCATGGGGGCTCCTGCGTAGTTTGTCGAGAGGCAATGACCGAAGCCTCCCTAGCCTGCCAGGAGGCTGGGGTTGACACTCTTGGTGTGCAGGAGGAGGAGTGGTAGCAACGAGGTGGTAGCACGAGGATGCAACGGTGATGGTAGACCTCGAGGGCTGATGGCAGTGAGCAGGGAAATGGTTGGGAAGGCAATGGCTCGTCTTCTATGTTGTTGGCCGAACATTCTCCTCTCCATGGAGCTCCTCCTCTTTTATGGCCATATTGCTCCAGTTTCGGTTGTACGGAGCTCTGAGGAAAGTGTGGTGGCAGCGGCTGGCATAATAAGGGAGTGATGACATGGCGTAATCCGGAGCAGCCTTGTGAGCTTGCCTAAGCTATGAAATGGTGGTTTGAATGTTGGAGGGATGATGTGGTGGTTCAATGACGGTTTTTGTGTAGGGTGGTTGTGTGGGACTAAATGGTGAATCACTGGCGAAAGCCCTAGCAGGCCATTGGCCAGCTTTACAATGGTGACGCCCTTGAGTGACGTTTCTTTTGGAGGCATTATTATGGTTTTCCCCCCTCCCCACTAATCTCTAGGTAAAAACCTTAGTCTGGCTTTTGGATGAGTGGTTGCACTGTTTCATGTCACGTCCTCCATGGGGGCGCCTCTTTGGAGAACATTTCCTCATGCAGTAGTGGGCGTTGGTGGACTATTGTGTCGTTTCTAAAGGTCTTCAGGCCTAGGATGTTCGATGAGCCCTTCGTCTTCTTGGTTTTGATTCCTATTTTGTGGCAGACTACTAGCTTTCTTCATTTGTTTTTGCTTGGTGGAGTCAAAGTTATTTCATTGTTGAGGTGCAACAAAGCTTGATAATGATAACATGTCATAGTCTCTTTTTAGTGGTGTTAGTGCTAGGCATGTACAGTAGGTGATGCTTTGGTGGCTTGGGCTGATGTTCATCGTGACCTTCGGTGCTGTTGTTCGTTTGACGATGTTTTGGCAACGATGACGCGTTCGCGGTGAAGTCGAAGCTATCGTATCATTAGGACAACAAGCTCAACAACGATGACGCGTGTTTTGCAAAATCAAAGATGTTATATCGCTTTTATGGCGAGCTTGGCGGTGATGTCTTTGTTAGGCTATGTCGTTGTTTAGCTTTAGAGAGCTGGTGTTAAGGCTTTTTCTTAAGGCTTTCTCATTGAGAGGTTTTTTCTTTTTATGTTTTTAACTCATATTTATTGAAATATAATCGACACCTCTATTGTCGGTTTAGCTTAAAAAACATTGTTAAAATTTATAATAACCATGATCTAAGGTTACAAATAATTCTATTTTTTTCGATTAATATGGTAATTTTTAGGCCTCCTAAGGACATAATAGCTACTTTTAAAGTTGTCTTTATAATATATAATACTTCCTCCACTTTGAAGTTTGACGTTGGTTGGTTTAAATTTAAACTAACCAACGTTAAATATTTGGGAACGGAGGTAGTAGATAGATAGATAAGATATGTTCTCTCCTATTTGTTTTCAGTTAATCTAGACCCAAAAAAAGTTAGTCTAGTGTTTAATGAGATTTATTGCATTTTTTATGAATTATTAAAAATGCGCGTGTGCAGAAACACCGATTCTAACACTGATCTTGAAGCAAAGGAACAAATGCACATCTCTTGTGTATTTCCAAGTAACTCACACGCGCATAAATTCCGTGATAATTAAACGTGACAATTAGTAGTTAATTCCAGGTGATTACCGGCAGCATGCACACACACATCGAAACTGGCATTTTTTTAAAAAAAAAGGGGGTATACATTGGTGTATATTTCCATGTTTCAAGTGAAATAAAATGGAAGAGATTATTGGGGTAGCTATCTTCTTCTGAATGGAAAGATCATGAAAAAGAACATAGTTTGTGAATGGGAAGCAACCAAAGCTTGTCTCTCGAACTCTCATGCAGGAAGCTGATTTAAAATGAAATAGAAAAAAAAAGAATCGGTGCATGTGTACACTTGGATGAAATGCTTCGTACGGATGGAAATGCATATTTCATATGTATGGTGGGAATTTATTTCTCCGTGTCACAACAAAAGGGAAGGTGATATGCAGAGTAGCCATAATCTTGGTAAAAAGAAATGTGAGCACGTGGATGGAAAGAGAGCCTGATCAAATCACGTAATTAATTGGATTGATTGGCTAAGCTATATGCTAGGCCGTCCACGGGCAGCGCCGGCTGGTCTCTGCTACAAAAGGCTGAGCACGTTCATTTGATGGGAGACACACAGACCATGGGCGATAGCACCGCACACACTACTGTTATTCACACAAGCAACAACACATGTATACACAGACTGAAGCAGTTAATTACTCCAATCTGCTGCCATGTTACGTTTACTCTCCCTTTCTTCAGGTTGATGGTGTCCATTCATGGAGCCAGGATGTTGCCGCCGGAGTCGCGCGCCATCCTTTTCAACAATGCACGAGACGAGATGACAAGCAATGCCAAGTCGGTCTTCAACACACAATGTCCCTGTTGTGCTGGAGCGTGGAGCGCCCTCAACCAGCGCCACTGCCAACTCGCCGCCGGCAACGCTCTCACTCGCTGTCAATAAAGTCCAATTAAATGCGAGCCACTCGTCACCATCTAGCAAGCAAGGCGTCAAGATCCTTATGATCGCCACCACCGGCGACGTCCTCATGTCGGCCACAACGCTCATCGCCACCGCCGGCATCGCTCTCACGCTCGTCCCCACGCCGGTGATCTCCCCACATTCGTGCCATGCTGCCAGCGTTCTACGGACTGCCTCTGGTGATGACATCAACCTTGCTATCACCCACGACGGCGCCGTATTCACACTCGCTGGCGGTGTCATCAAGCTCGTCACCGCCACCGGCGTCATCCACACTCGCCACCCCGTGGCGCCATTCCACAGTCGTGCACCGCCGCCGCTGTTGTCAACTTTACAACCGCCATGATGTCGTGATGCTCGTCACCTTGCCGGAGACATCCTACGCTCCCCCTGCCGATGGCTCCATATGATATGACCGCTGGTGAGTATCTCCAGCTTGGCGCCGCCGACAGGAATCGTCTTCACAACAGTGATGGCATCCTTCCACTGGCCAAGTCCGTCGGCGCCATCCTCGAACTTGTCACGGCTGCCAGTGCCGTCTTCGTGTCCATGACTGCCGCCCGGTGACGCCCTCATGCTCGACACTGCAGCCGGCGTCGTCCTCACATGATCCATCTGCCCGACACAGATGACCACAAGTCCATCGTTCCTGCCGGTGTCGCTCTCATGCTCCTGAAAGCACCTTCGCACGTGCCACCTCATGGTGCCATCCAAACACTCGTTCTGTTGCCGGCGTCCTCAAGGCTGCCACAAGTGACTCCATTCCGCTTGTCACTAATGATGGTGTCGTTGTGCTGACCCATGACCGCCGCCGGTGATGCCTTCGAGCTCGTCACCACTGCCAGCACTGTTCTGATCTTGCTCACACCCCTGCTGGCGCCCTCACGTCTGCCACCATCAATGGTGACCGCTACTACATCATCACTACCAGAGCTATCGCCGGTGCTACCACTCCGCACGGCCAAATGCACAAAATGCTGCTTGCGTGTCTGGTATTTCGCTCCATGCCAATGAACTACACATGCGGGCATGTATTTGTTGTTCAAAGTTGGATACAAATCTTATTAACAAGGTCATCGCCAAGACTAATCAATTCTCCGTCCATGACACCACCAGATTGTTAGTGCACTTTGTTAGCTAGCTAACAGAACGCTATGGCCATGGAGTCTATCATCTCCACAACAAAAATGCCAATGTTTTGATCTGGCAATCCCTACTTCCTTCACTATCTATTGTTGCAGCCATGGTGTCGAGGTGGTCAAGCCAAGCGCAAGTCCCTGCATGCCTACAACCAACAAATCTACGCCCACTACATGCTGTTCAAGACCGACAAGGCTGAACGGCGAGACGGGCGGAGTCAATATCAAGACTACGTCACCAACATCGGTGTACGGACCGATGAGGCCGTGGACGCTACCGAGGCCAATGTACACTCACTTCACCAAATCTACATCATGAATGGAAGGACATGAAGCGAAGACCGATGATGACAACCAACACAGCTTAATCGGAGGAGTCACGAGTTAACTTGTGAGAGTAATTAGTCGAGTGTTTCTGAGACCTCGAAAACTAGGAGAACGGATTCACCAAAATGAGATCATCCTATCTAGCAAGATGTGGAGCGTAATTCACAAGTGAATTGGTATCTTTTGTAATTCTTAGAGAACTATAATAAAGATGTATTTTCCTCCATTTTGTTTTTTATTTGTTATTTGTGTACTTGGTACACTGACATGCCTGTGCTTATTTCCTTTTATATTCCATGGGCAGAGAGATCGGAGTTAAAATTTCTCTCCAAATAGCTAGACCGCGCGAAGTAGAACTGCTCACCGGATCTACTCTTTTTTTTCAATAAATCAACGTGTAACTTCATTTGCCACAAAGTTTTGAGGCATGAAGCAGTGGGAGTAATTTCGTTCCGCTTCACCATAAAAATCTAAAAATTATTGGGCAGATTAGGGTTTCAGATAAGAGTAGGGAGGAGCTAGAAGGGCGGCGTACGTACGTACGTCCGGAGAAGAATTTGGCTGATGGCGACGCGGGAGGGAACCGCAGTGGTATCGCCGGCCGTCGCTCTACTTGTAAGGGCGGGCGAGACGTCGGTTCAGCGAACGGTCAGGTGAATGCTCTCTCCGAGAAACGCAGCGGTAGCAATCTATCAGCGCGGCCACTCGCCCTCGCCGCCGCGGCCGTGCGCCGTAGTGCCGTGCCACTGCCTTCCGCCCGGACGCTCACCTGGGCTGGGCGGAGGAGAGTACTAGATACACAATGCTTGGGCCACGTACTGCTGTTTGCAAGGCCACATGGTCGCGGCCTGGCGGCCTCCTCGTTTGGACCCAGCCCGGCCCTTGCACTGGCTGAGCCCATGTACATCTGCATGTGCTAAGCTTTCTCTTACGCCAGGCAGGCAGCCGGTGGCTAGGGGGACGACGACGTGCGGTGGAGCCTGTCGTCAGCGAGCAAGCCGCCGGCTTTGGTCTCGGTATTTTCCTGTCGAGGCGCCGGGCCGGGAGCTCACGCGACCGTTGGTGGAGCAGACTCCCGTTGATGCCACATGCTTGATCTAGGCGAGCAGCTGGCCTATGTGCTAGGTAAGCCAGCTGTTGAGCTGTATTGGCGCAGGTGGTAGCCTGCGTCTACGTGAAAGACGAACGTATAGTATGGGTCGGTTTTCCGAGGGTACGCAGCGTGCGACGTCCGTGCTACCAGCCGCCTGCTGCCTGCAATCGCAAGCTGCATGTGCGGTCACGGT
This sequence comes from Oryza coarctata, assembly GCA_030770085.1. Lineage (NCBI taxonomy): Eukaryota > Viridiplantae > Streptophyta > Magnoliopsida > Poales > Poaceae > Oryza > Oryza coarctata. The sequence continues at coordinate 1,293,267 of CM061483.1, forward strand.
AGATCGATCGTTAACTACTGACACGCTCGCTCGATCGCGAGTCACGGGATCTTGCCGCCGTTGCACGACGTCTACGTACGTGCGTGCCGCTCCACCCATTGACTGACTGACAGGAACAAAGCCAAAGCATGCACATCCATCGCGTTCGCGCGCATGCAGCATGATGCATCCACACTGATCGATCGGCCGCTCTCACCAGGTACACCACCCTGCATTTGTCCAGTACTAACACTACACTAGCTAGTACTGTCCAGCCAGCGCGTGGTCTGGATGATTTGGACGTTATTGTCATGTGCAAGTTTCGTTATCCCTCCCTAAATCTGACTGCTGCCTCCGTTCTTTTTATTTTTATACACAAATCTAGACATGTACTCGTCTAAATTTATGTAGAAAATTTTTTTTTTTGAGACGTAGAGAGTACTCAAGCACAGGCACGTAGCTTGTATCTCTACAGGGTTAGCGATGAGAATTTCCCATTTTTAGCTTCAAATCAAACGCGCAAACTGCGGTTTTCCCTGCTAGCTACTGGTGGCACTCGATCCATACGCAGCTGTACTGTACCTACCATACGATATTAAACACGATCATCATCGTCATACTGCATCAATTGGTTGGTTGGTTAGTGCCCATAGTATATATAACAGATGCACACTGTTTACAGTTTGCTCACACTGCAAATCTGCAATACGTCCAGGGTGTGCTCCTGTACACATGCGATGGGCGTACTTGTGCTGTAAATCTTAAACATATGAGGCCCACACGCGCGCGTATACACATACATTCGAAATCAGAAAACATAGTTTGATGTGCCGCGTATATATGTAAGTATCGTATACGTACGTTCATAGGCGTGGTCCTGGAGGCCCATGACGACGACTAGACTAGACGCACATCAGTTCGGAGCTGTACTGCACTGTGTCTGTGGCCCAAATGGGGTGGTGACTCGATCCAGATCAACAGCAACGCGCGTCCAAACCGGCCTCCTGGCAGGCTAAGCAGCTCTGGTCCAGCCCCTTCTAGATGCCCATCAGTTCAATCTGCTTCCATTATTATTCCGCATCAAATCAAATCACTCGAAACCGCAAGAGGAAAATCGTTCGAAGGTCTACTCCCACGGTATCAAAATAAACTAACCTCTAACTCCTAAATTTCAAACTTTATCTTAAAATAAAATAAATAAGTATATTCTTACCTTTACCATATGTTCGTCGATCGAGAAATTTTCTCTTTAATATTATTACCAATCTACCAACTAATACTATTTTTTATATTAATAAGGTTATTTTGGTATTTTCTCTTCTCTTATAATATTGCTTTGGAATTTTAGGAATCTATTTTTTTTCTAGAATGGAGGAAGTAATGAACAGCAACAAGCCAAGTAACTACTTGTTCTGTTTCAAAATTTAACCGCTTTTAAAACTTTTCATAGAAATTACTAAAAGTGGTGAAATTAAATGAAAATATCTATGTTCGGTTGAGATGAAGAAGTAAATAGATATATTAAATGTGATATGGTTATAAATATTGGCTGAGATAAGAAAATAGATGAATAAGTTGCTATATTAATTTTTGGATGGAGGAGGTAAATTTTCTAGGTTTCTGGATAAACGTCATGATCTTTGATTTTGTTTTGGCAATGCTTACAAGGTACTACTACCGGTCCTCCTTAATCCTGATTGATGGTTAATTAATCTACCTCTTTTCTAGTATATATGTGTTGGCAACTTGTTGTGTATTTGTATGCTAGAAGCTAGCTCTTGGTTTGCGTCCAGCATCGAAGAAGTTACGTTTCAAAGATTATAACTAGTGCAAAAATTTATCACCATCTTTTACAAAAGGGGTATGCGTAATATGATTAGTCACATTGAGTGGTAGTACCTAGGTAATCGATGTCCTTGGGATGTCAAGTCTGCTTCCAATGCATGTTGAATAGTTATATCGCAGGTTAATTTACATCAGATCGGAACACATATAAGTAGCCAAAAGACCGATGGCTTGGAAGAATTAATGTTCTCAAACACTATCAATCGCTACAAAATGAAGAACTAGCAAGCTAGGCAGCAGCTATCGAATCTTTCCAACGTTTCATAATCAACACGCATTTTGATTATGAGCCCATATGGGCTCATGAACCTGACGTGCCGACGTGCATGTATGTCGCGTCTTCTAGGAATACGTCGGTATCCAATGTACTAGTATATATAGCCATTTGCCATTTGCCAAGCGTATATAGGACAACTGGCCTCTTTTGCTTCAATTCCGTAGCGTACGTCAGAGTCCAAAGTAGCTCCTGTTGACGACCTTTGGATGTACGTGTGGACTATTGTCTTGTGAGTTCAGTTGCTGTCATTAGGATTCTACAAGTGCAAGGCCGGCCTCCACACCATATATACCTTGCTTTCCCTACCTGTCCGAATCCAAGCCATGATCGACTTGACCTTATATTCAGTCCGGCTAGTTCGTTCACCGAGATCAGAACGTATATATGCCGGCGCTTGCAAAACTGCAGGGATCTAAAGTTTGCCGTGCAGTATGGCAACCCCCCATTCTGACAACCATGTTCCATCAAAATCATGTCGTTGATTGATTCCTGCATGTTGGTGGCACTGCAGGCTGCAGCTAGCGAACGCCATCGAAATGCATGTAACGTTCCTCAAGTCTCAACAAAAATCAGTCACATTCGGTGGCCTCTTCACCTCTACTAACACTGGGACGAAAAACGCTGGTGCAAATTTTCGACCGACAGTGCATCGTTTTCTTAAAACTAGTCATGTTTCCGTTTCCAGGCATATAGTACTTTTATCCTAGAAAATTTTCATTTTTAGCCATCTTACATATATCAATAAAAAAGATAAAAAAAACTAAAATACCTCTTACTTTCTCAAAATCTAATGCATTTGTCCGCTGCTTTTTCAAAGTCCACCACGTATATTTCTCACTTCTTCAAAATCTAATACCTTAATTGTTTCAAAGATGAACTGTTTGTGGGACAAACAAAGTAGTCAAAAATAAAGTCTTTATTGACAAGGAGAGTATAAATTTTGATTTTTCTAATTTATATCATCATCGTATTGCTAGGTACAACCAGTTAAGAATAGACCTTGTGATTTAATTCTAGAGTTGAGTAAAGAGTACTCTCTCCAGTTTCGTCGTTTTGGATAAGGACACATCTCAAAAAGATAACTTTGACCATTATTTTTTATAATATATATAGAAATATCAACAATTATATGATTTTATCAAAATAACTTTGAAGATTAATCTATACATATATTCTCCTTCTAAAGTAAATACAACTTAGCCGATTCATGATGGAGAACGACGAGATGCCACAAGAGATATATAATTATATGATGGTCATCGTTAACAAGATCTATGGCCTCGGGAGTGAAGACAGGATCGACCACGTTGACATCAAGAAACTTTTTCGAGCTTTCGTGTTAAAAAAACTCAACCTTAGTGACGCTTATTCAGGACAACAAGAACTTCAAGAGGCTCATTCTAAGCGCCATCCTCTTAAGAATCATCTTCCACGAGCTCTTGAAAGAAGACACCAAAAATGTTAAGACCCTTGCAAAAAAACATCACCATCACTAAGAACAAGGAGATAGTTTTGAAGTCAAAAGCAAGAAGTAAGATGGACTAAAGTAAAGAGAAGAACAAAGATAAGGACTTTGCTCTCATCGTTAAAAAGTTTAAAAAGCTCTTGAGAAGCGGTGGCTAGGGCAAGAAAGACGACGATAAGTCCAAGACTCGTCAATCTAAGAGAGCTTACTACGAATGTGATGAGTATGGACACTTCATCACCAATTGCCCTAAGAAGAAGTAAGATCAAGACAACGAGTCCAAGTATCACAAAAAGAAGAGCTCGGGTCATACTCAAATTAGAGAGGAGTGGAAATCCTGAAGTGAGTCTTGCTCCAAGGATAAAAAGGGGGTGGCGACAATCATCATTAAGTCATCATCGCCAATGGGGTCATTATTCAATAACTTGAGCGACAATGATAACTATTATACTCCCACATGTCCTATAGTATCATGACGCAAGATACTATCTTCTTCTAAACCCTTAGATAGTGATGATGATGATAAATTTAATTACAAGAGTATCAACAAAATCATATTGTCTAAAATGGCTAAGTTTGTGAAGGCATAAAAGAGAAAGGAGGAGACTCTCGAGAGGCAAGAAAACTTGTTCATTCTTGAGAATAGAGAAATCTTGCCCTCGAGAAGTATTTGGCTAAAAAAAGAAGAAGGTTGAGAATTGACCAACTAAGTGTGGTCGATGAATTAATGACTACTCTAAAGAGCTCTAATGAGCCACTTGTTTAGAGGTTTGAGAGTTTATAAAAAACTCATAAATCTCTCAAAGTGTAATTTGAAGCTCTTTCATGTAACACTTCTTTCTCAACTCAAGCCACCAATCTCTCAAATGCCTCCACAAGCAATGGATGTGTTAGATATTTTAATGTTGATATAAATATCTATTCCACTAACATGTAAATACTAGATGAGCTTAAGAAGAAGAATATGATGCTCGACACCTTGGTCGAATATAGGTACATGAAGGCATATCAATCAAGGATGCGCTCTACCAAACTATTTCCACCCACAACAACAAGCATTGCTTTAGGCTCAACTTTCACCCATGTGAGAACAAGCTATCAAAGCAAAAGGATGTAAAGTACGATAAGCCAATCAAGTTTGTGAGGAGTGGAGAGATAGCACAAGCTCAAGAGAAGAAGCATATGTCTCCGGTGGTTCAAGTTGGGTCGTGAATAGTGGATGCACAAATCATACAACCGAAGAGAAAAGTATGTTCATCACCATTGTAGACAATGAAGGGCAACATGACAACATTGTGTTTAGTGATAACAATAAAGACAAAGTGATGGAACTAGGTAAATTAACATATCAGATAACCTCTCAATCTTAAATGTGTTTTATGTTAAATCCTTTAGTTATAACTTGTTTTTCGTTTCTCAATTATGCAAAATTAGGTACAATTGTCTTTTTATAAACAAGGGTGTGACTAATTTTAGACGTAATGACGAGTCCATGGCTTTCGTTGATAAGTTGAAGAGTGATCTCTATCTCGTTGACTTCTCATGGGATAGAGTAAGTCTCGAAACTTGCTTGATTACTAAATTTAACAAGGGTTGGTTTTGGCATCACCATCTAACATATGTTAGAATGCGGAATTTGTCAAAACTTATAATAGTGGATCACATCATCGGCATATCTAATGTGATATTTGAGAAGGATCATGTGTGTAGGGCTTACTAAGCGGGAAAACAAGTCGGAGATCACCATTTGGCTAAAAACGTCATGACAACATCTCATCCTTTGGAGTTTCTTCATATGGACCTCTTTGAACCCATGGCTTATCTAAGTATTGGAGGTAACAAGTGTGGCTTTATCATTATTAATAATTATTCATGCTACTCTTGAGTATTCTTTCATTATTACAAAAGCAAAGCACAAGCTACCTTCTTTACACGATGGGCCCAAAAAGAGTTCGGTCTAAAGATCAAGAGAGTAAGAAGTGACAATAGTGGTGAGTTCAAAAACACTAAGTGGAGGAATTTATCATGAAGAAGGGATTAAGCACAAATTCTCTACTCAGTACGATACTCCCCAAAATGGGATTGTGAAGACAAGGAACCGCATACTCATTGAGGCGACGAGGACTATGCTTAATGAATACAAGACATTCGACATCTTTTGAGCCGAGGCCGTCAATATCACGTGCCACGCCATGAATTGTATCTACCTCCATAAGCTCTTGAACAAGACTGCTTACGAGCTTCTCACAGGTAAAAAGCCAAATGTTTCGTACTTTTCAGTTTTTAAGAGCAAGTGTTACATCTTGAGCAACATGCCTTGTTCATTAAAATTATTCCCAAGAATTGATGAAGATTTCTTGCTTGGCTATGAGTCAAATGCTCACGCCTATCAGGTTTTTGACAATACTTTTGGTATTTTTGATGTCACAAGAGACGTGACATTTGACAAATTTAATCACTTCCAAGAGGAGTAAATTAGTGATTGTGTTATAGACAAAGAAACCCCAAGTTAAGCAATTGTGAATAAACCAATTGGTGATGTGAGACCTTGTGACATGCCATGTGAACAAGATGGAGAACTTGATCAATCCCCATCTACAAGTACACGAGTTTCAGAGACATTCTATGGTGATGTTGTGCAAAAAGGTCAATCATATATAGATAGGATCGATGCCGAGGGCACTGTGGAGCAAGAAGACACCGAGCAAGCTCAATTCCTCCTAGTGCACCATCCACAGGTCCATAAAAGCATACAATGAGATCATCTCATCGATAACATTCTTGGTGACATAAGGAAGAGGGTAAAAACTCGTTCTTGTGTTACTAATTTTTGTAGATGTTACTTGTTTGTCTCTTCTTTGGAACCTTTGAAGGTTGAGGAGGCACTTGCAGACGCGGATTGGGTAATGGCTATATAAGAAGAACTTAATAATTTCACCCGCAACGGTGTTTGTACTTTAATTGAAAGACCAGATATCAACATCATCGGAATAAAATGGGCGTTTCACAACAAACAAGATGAACTTGGGGTCATCACTCGAAATAAAGCACGGTTAGTGGCAAAGTGATTTACACAAGTTGAAGGTCTTGACTTTAATAAAACCATTGCGCCGGTGGCACACCTTGAGTCCATTCGTATTTTATTAGTTTTTGTTACTAACCATAATTTCAAGCTATATTAAATGAATGTCAAGAGTGTATTTCTCAATAGGTCAATTGAGGAGTTCATGTACATGGAGCAACCGCCGGGCTTTTAAGACGCAAAGCACCCTCAACATGTGTACAAGCTCTACAAGGCGCTCTACGGGGTGCTCTATGAGCTCAAGCAAGCCCCTAGAGCCTAGTATGAATGTCCTTATGATTTCTTTCTTAAAAACAACTTTAAGATAGAAAAGACGTACATTACTCTCTTCTCTTCACTAAGAAATTCAAGAATAATTTATTTGTGTGCCAAATATATATCAATGATATAATATTTGGTTCTACTAACAAAGAGTTTAGTGATGAGTTTAATAGGATGATGATTAAAAGATTCGAGATGTCAATGATGGGTGAGCTCAATTCTTCCTTAGATTTCAAATCAAGCAACTAAAGGAAGGATTATTTATCTCTCAAACGAAGTACCTTAACAATGTCTTAAAGAAGTTTGAGATGCAGGGAGCTAAACCCATCAAGACCCCAATACCATCCAATAGATATTTTGACCTATATGTGAAAGGTAAACTTATTGACCAAAAGCTTTATAGTTCAATGATAGATTCATTGTTTTATCTTTGTGCATCTAGGTTGATATCATGCTTAGTGTGTGCATGTGTACTCACTTTCAAGCCTCCCCAACAAAATGTCATTTAATAGCCGTAAAAAGAATCATGAGATATCTGGTTTATACTCTAAACCTATGATTATGGTACCCAAATGACTCAAACTTTGATTTAATTACCTATTTCAATTCGAACTATGCCAGTTGCAAAGTGGATAGAAAAGACACCTCTGACACTAGTCAATTTTTTAGGAGATCTCTTATCTCTTGGTCATCCAAGAAACAAAACTCTATAGCCCTATTTATGGCCGAAGCCGAATACATAATTGCCAGAAGTTGTTGTGCCCAACTCTTTTGGATGAAATAAACCCTCAATGATTATGAGTACAACATGACACATATTTCATTCTCATGTGATAGTGAGAGTGCCATCAAAATAGCCAATAATCCCGTCCAACAATTAAGAACCAAGCACATTAACATCCACCATAATTTCTTGCGAGACCATGAAGTCAAAAGAGATATTTGCTTAAGCCATGTCTCAATCGACAAACAACTCGCCGATATCTTTACCAAGGCTTTAAATAAGCGATGGTTTGTGGAGTTGAGAAATGAGCTAAACATTCTCGATTCTTGAAACATCTCTTGAGGGGGAGCACATATAGGAGTTAAATGCCTCTTTTATCAATAAATAAGTGTGAATCCTAAAAATGTTCAAAAATTATGAGTTCTTGTGTCTAGAAATATAACTTTACTAAGTGCTAGTTTTGACTCAAATAAAGAGCTCAAACATTCCAAAATTTTCTTAAAAATAAAAAGGTTTGCGAAAATCTTGTGTCTATTTTTATTTTCAAAAATTTAAGTCTTTCCCTAGGCAATCATGGTGTAATCATTGTTATGAATTGTTGTTTGCTTCCTGATTACACTAGTGTTTCTATATATTGCTTGCCCAAGCCTCTTTTAATCTAGAAGGCTAGAGTCTCTAGATCCTTATTTCAGAGTCTCCGTTCAACCTTCTCTGTCTTAAGGTTAAAATTGTCTAGAGTATCCAGACCTCTTGTCTAGAGTCTCTGGTCCAAAATCTCTTTCTCAGAATCAAATTCCTCTAGAGTCTTTGTCTACAATCTTTGAAATCTTTGGAGTCCGTAAACTCTGTTGAAAATCACTAGAGTCTTCGAACCTAAGGGTATAAATACCCTATAATTGCCGGTTTTCACCCTCTCCTTCACTTTTTGATATCCTCTTCTCTCTCCATGGTGGCACCTCCACTCCGGCAATCTCCTCTATCCACCAGAGTTTCCCGAAGGTTCTTCACTCCTCTCGCTCTCCGATGAGCGGAGTCTCTGGATCCATCCTCTGTTCCTCAGTCTTCACTCAAGGTAATCTCAATCCTAGGATCTTCTCTCTCCTTTTGGTTGATCTATCAATTCTTGAACCTAGGGTTAGAGACCTTATGCTAGGATGGTTCATTTTCTCTTTTAGAAACCAGATCTAGCACCCCCATTCCAAATCCATAGCTAGAATCTTGTGCAACCCGTGGTCCTCTTCATAGGACCAGAGTCTTCGGATTGGCCCCTCTTCCTAGCAAAGAGGGCTGACCAAAGACTCTGAACATTATGTCCAAATACTCTAGCCCTCTGTCTACTCTAGCCATCTGACCTTGCCTCAGCTTTAATCCCTGTTTTGTTCGTTAATCTTAGGTCTCATTCTATGGGTCATGAGAAGAAGCGCATTCGCACCCCAAGCAGCTCCTCAAGTGACTGTTATGGAGGTACTCAGGGTGGTGTCTCTCAAGGGCCACCTATCATGTGAACCCTCCTTGGGCTTCTCGGGGAGGACAAAGGCAAGGCCAAGCCACGCCTACTCGAGCTAGATCCAAGAAGACATTCAAGAGGGGTGGTATACCATCTTCACCTTTGTCTACCACCAATGTTAGGTGGCTCCACATCTTAGAGACTTCATTGGAATACCTGATGAATATTCAGATCTGCATCTCATTCACGGCTTCGGGAGAACAATCCATGCCATCAGCCTCTTCCTTCAAAAGTCCCCTCTTGATCTCTCTTCTAGTGGACTAGGCCACCTAGTGCATGATTACAAAAGGAAGCCACATCATTGTATGAAAGACAGGAAGAATGATTCAAACTCAATCAGTTGCCCTGGCATCACTAATCCCTATTTTTAGACTTAATTTCAACAGGACTACTATAACAGTGTCATCATGGAAGAGAGAAGCCTTTTGTTAATATACCATGGACTAACTTGAAGAGGTAAGGAAATTTGGAAAACTCTTCAATTGGCACATAAGGGTATCTCAAGGTGTGAGAGACACGGATCGAGTTGTTGGTGAAAGGAACTTGAGTCGCATAGAGGGAGGATAATGTGCACACTTTTAATTTTGAAATAAACTAGTAGCGAAAATTAAAATTCTCTCCGAAGTATCTGGATCAGCCTCTTTGTTAGATAGAAAGACTTGTCCGGAGTCTCCGGGTATAGGGTTCGGAGATTCCGAACCTCCTTCAAAATGTCCAAAGGACATTCAAAGAGAGTCAACCCTGAGGGTTGGGAAGATGAAAGATAACAAAATAATAGAGAATAAGATATGTAACGAGACCCTAGTAGATAAGTATTTTTTTCACCGAAGTTCGAATCAATTAATCCTACATCTCCGTTGATGAGTTCCAAAGAGCCGGATCTCATTCAATCCATTACCCCAACAAGTTTAACCCTAGAGATTAGTTTGGCCTCCAAGCTCTCATCAAATTATAGCATCTAGTCCAAGACAACCACTAAGATCTCTACTAGGACACCATGCTTCCGCTTTCTATAAAGCTTGCTCCATCAAACTAAGCTTTAAAGAAGAACTCAAATATCCACTAATATATATCTTTCCTTACAAAGATAAGGAAGACCTTTACAAACGTCCCGGTCAATTCACATGTCAAAACCTCATAGACAACGCCTAGCCGTCTAGGAGGTGATTATCCAAGAGTAACAAGCTTGAGTCTTCACCGGCGTTGATTCACAAGTGCTTACCCAAATCTCAAAGTCCACTCTCTCACAAATCACGCAAAAATCACACTTAACATCCAAGAGAGTGGAGTGAGAAATCTCTAGAAAGCTTTGGGAGCAATGTAGAAATAAATAAACAGCCCCTTTCTCAAAGAAAGGGTTGGTGGGGTTAAATACCCACGACTCTCAAAACTAGCCGTTACTTACATAATTCAAACTCTAAAGTATCCACATAAAATGTCCGAAGACTCCGGATAGACCTTTAAGTCTAAATAGAGAACTTGGTCTAGAGATTCCGGTCAAACAAGCTGAAGACTTCGGACAACACTTAGCTTCAAGAGAGAGGAGATTCAAAGTATCCGATCTAAATCTCCTAAAACTTTGGATAAGTCTCTTTACCATACAAAGAGCTTAGTCTAAGGATTCCGACTAAAGAATCCGAAGATTCCAAGGTGATTTCTCTATTTGATAGAAAAAATTATCTACAAGTTTCTACAAAATTTAGACACAAACATCCGAAACACTTAAAGAGAAAAACAAAACCCTAAGTTATACATGTTACGGGTGTTCACTCATCTAAAGTTAGAAATTTAATTAATCACTTATTTTTCAAACTAGTTAAAATTAAGCATTTGGTTTATCCTAATAACTTAAAATATAATAATAAAATTATATTTTTATTGTTTCAAGTAATTTCTTTTTTTTTCAAACTTCATTAGGTTATTCTTTTAACTAAAACAATTTTTTACCGAACAAATTATTATGAGATTTTAAATCATAACATATGAGTTCTCTAATTTTTATTATTATTTATTACTTAAAAATTACTAAGGTACTGGATGCAATTTTTATCAGTCGTCGGTGATCAGGACCTTCAGGTAGAATAACTACCGCTGCACCATCGAAATTTCTCTCCCGCATTCCCTTTTCCTACACCAACTAATCCATCCGGCCCATGCATAAAAAGTCGTCGGTGATCAGACCTTGAGGTAGAATAAATACCGCTGCACCGTCGAAATTTCTCTCCGGCATTCCCTTTTCCTACACCAACTAATCCATCCGGCCCATGCATAAAAAGTCGTCGGTGATCAGACCTTGAGGTAGAATAAATACCGCTGCACCGTCGAAATTTCTCTCCGGCATTCCCTTTTCCTACACCAACTAATCCATCCGGCCCATGCATCCATCTCCATGAAACTTCTCTGCTGCAAAAGGCACCAGTAACATCTCTACAAGACTACAAGGCCTCTCAAGGTGGACCACGAGTTGGCGCCGGCCAGGCCTCCAACCCATGACAAGCAGCCATCTCTTTCTGCTCTCAAAAAAATAAAGAAAAAGAAAAGGCAGTCATCTCTTTCACAACAACTACTTCGAAGTTATATCTACATCTGCCCAAATCATCGATCTTCACTCACAAGGCACGCCAGAACGAACTGGTTACCTCTCCCTCTATCTTCTTGTTTTTCTGTTTGGCCCTTGGAATTTTATGGAGATGAGTTAACGTGATCACAGCTGCAAAATGCGTCGAGCCAATTTAGTGCGAGCGTCAATGCGACTAGATGATCATAAAGCCTCTTGTTTTCGTATGGTAGAGAACAAAAATACTAGTGGAGAGTCACACGGATGCAGTACTGCGGGTTGTGGTACAGTGTACGCCTGAATGCGAGAGAGCGATTACTACATGTGTACAAATTCAAGTACGTTATATGTGTTGACTACTGCCTTGTCCTCTTGCAGTAGCAATCAAGCAGTAGACATTAAGACATGTTAGCGTCACCATGGATGCATCTGCTACTAACCACTGGACTGCAACAAGCTAGCAAATGCATACAAAAGAAATTAATAGATCAGTTTGCATGCACGTATACAGGTCACTGCATTCCATGGCAGCATATTTCGCAAGAAACTGAAGTTGAAAATTGACTAGCTAGTGCATGCATGGTACAAACCGTCAACTACCTGACATCAGTCTAGCTCCAGCCGCAGCATGCATGACCGGAGCGGCGCCTCTTCGTCAAAGATGAGAGAACGAATCCATAACTTCGATTTGCTCGTGATGATTATGTAATCATATCTTGGTTAATAATGATGGAGTTTATTTCGCTTGAATTGTAATATATCCAAAGATTGAACGAATTTATGAAGCACAGATTTTGCCAAATCTCTCTGAACCTGAACCGATCGAACCGTTTCCCTGCTTGATCGATCATGTACATAGCTCGAGAGGGATGCTCGATCTGATGTTTTACGGTGATGCCGTGTGAGCGAGCACAGTTGAATTGCACTCGCGCAGACGCACAGCGCGTGGCATGCACGAGCAGGAGGAGCGGCGACACCGACACGCAAACTGTCACCCATCCCCTGCTGCAGCCATTCGCACCCGTCAGCAACGTCAAACCACGAGCGATCTCATGCCGCTAGCTCGCGCCGTCGAATCGCTCGATCGATCGGCCTCTACTACCCTGCAATTCTGCGCGTGAGCCCCTGAACCATCCATCCATCCGCCACACCGCGCGCGGTCAGCGTGATGACCAGAGCCTTTCCGTTGTTCTCCTCTTCCCTTTTGGAGCGACGAGTGCGTAGAAACAAAAAGGAGAAAGAAAAGAGCAGAGAGAGAGTAGTAAAAGGGAGTAACGGAAGAGTGGACAAAAAACGAGGGCGGGAACGCATGCAGGCGCAGCGGAGGGAAAGCCCAAATTAAGGGCGTCATCAATAAGCCTGAGAGTTTATTGTGCTCACCACCCTGCTCTGACACACATGGGGATGGAGCGGGCGCGGCTGCCTTGCATCGTCTCGCAGTTTTGCCGTGGACGTACCACGCGGAACGCGCGATGCGCGCCGCCCACGCAAGGCTCCCTCCCTCGCCACGGCGCGTTGGCGTGGCCGCGGCGCGTCCGTAGCGGCACATTGCCGCAGCGCGACGACGGCGAGGCTGCGTTACATGATTGCCCGGGGCCTCAGGAGCACATTGAATCCCTTCTAGTGTTCTCTTTTGCGCATTAGGCATTTGCCTCCAGTAAAAAGGTTACCACGTACTGTGCGTTGCATTTCCATCTTAACCCTTTGTTGGAGTTGAAGTACTAGTAGGATGATGTATTAGAGCAAATGTGGTGCGACTATTTCGTCTGTTTTCATCGAAATGAATTATTCAGTTATGACGTTAGCATGTAATGCTCACACCGATAAACGATGTGGCGTGCTTTTTTATAAGCGTGCAATGACATAGCAAAAACATAACGACCACATATTTACAATTGGAAAGTTTAAAAGTTTTCTATTTGGCAGTTATACATGACGTAATACATGAAATGTGTTATGATTAGATAATAAGCGCTCGTGCACCAATAATATGAATGCATGCATGGCTTTTTTCACGTAAAATCTTAATATTTGCATGAAGCATATTTTTTGTGATGCTGCCCTTTTAGTGCAATTTGCTATATTTTCGCTATTCCCTTGACAATTATTTAGAGAACTTATACGCTAGCTTACCGGAATATTCACCTGATGAACAAGTGGATCCGTTAATGTAAGACTCCTAGGACCGAAATGCTTTCTAAGTTCTAACTGCAAGTCACAGAGGCCCAGAGGGGCTAATATGAAATTTTCAGGAAAAGAAGATTTCCTGGACACTTTTACGAAAAGGCAAAAGAAAAACCGACATTGCTAGCTCAGGGTAACATCTGGGTACCTCACATGTTGAACCTCTCCCTGTACTTACTGACAAACGACAAAGTGGTATTTAATTATCTCGTCTCTCTTTCAAAGTCTTTTGCAATTGCAAGAGCCCAGGCTTCCTTCACAATCTGTGGAGGGTGCAAAGAGACAGGTCTTCTTCTTCTTCTTCCAGGCTGCAGCAGTGCCAAAGGCGAAAGCAAATAAAAGGGTAAGGTGGTGGTGCTTGTGTTTAATATTAAGTTTTGCAGGAGTAGTGTAGAGTATAGAGAAGAGGCTCTCTTCTTCCTCCTTCCTCTCCTCCTCCTTCTCTGGACCACAGGCTTAATAGTAGTAGCCCCATTCCCCCTTGGTTTTCTGCAAACACGCAAACTCTAATAAGCCTATGTCTCTCTCCTCTCTCTCTCTCTCTCTCTCCCCATAGCAGCACTTACTCATTGTGAAGGGGAGATATTATATTGGAGGCCATTAACTTATCTTCAGCAAGAAGGCATTTTTCTTCTTCTTCTGTGTTTTGCTCATACCTCTCCCTCTCTGAGTTTTTCTTGAGAGAGGGCAATGTTTGCTGGTTGCTGCTGCCTTCTTCTTGTTGTTACTCTTCCCCTGATTTGAGGCCTCTATGTACCAGATCTGTGACGAGGCCTCTTGTGCTTCTGCTGGTGGGGGGTGCCGCTCTTGAGGTGGTCAGGGATGAGTAAGGAGGAAGTCCTCAAGATTCAGGTCAGTTCTTGCTTCTTCTCAACTCAAACCAGCACTAGTGGTGGTGCAGACATTCTGTCTTCTTGTTTTTGCTGACATTTTCATCAGAAAGCAGGCAGCTGGTAGCTTTTGTTTTTCACCTGTGTTTCCTTCCATGTCTCCTGCTGTGTTTTCGAAGAAAACATTTTGTTCTTGCTATTTTGGTAAACATGTGTTCTCTGTTCCTCCCAAATTCCCAGACTTGTGTGCTGAAAGTGAACATCCACTGTGATGGGTGCCAGAAGAAGGTCAAGAAGATCCTCCACAAGATTGAAGGTAACGGAAAAGAGTGATTTTTTAAAGAGCAAGTTGCTTCGGTTATATGGTGAAACGCGCGTTGGATTGATCTCTGCAGGTGTGTACCGGACCAGCATCGACGCTGAGCAGGGGAAGGTGACGGTGTCCGGCCTGGTGGATCCGGCCACCATCATCAAGAAGCTCAACAAGGCCGGCAAGCCGGCCGAGCTGTGGGGTTCTAAGGTTGGGGTGACGGCGGTGAACAGCCAGTTTCAAAAGCTCCACCTTGACGGCGGTTGCAAGGGCCAGCCCAAGGATGGCGGTGGCAAGGGACAGACCAAGGGCCAGAAGGCCGGCGGCAGCGGCGGTGGCAACAACGGTGGAGGTGGCAGCAAGGACGTGAAGATGATGCTGCCGCCGCAGATGCCGCAGCCGACGCCGCAGCAACTTCAGCAACTGCAGCAGCAGCTGCAGATGAAGGGGCTGAACCTGCCACAGTTAATGGACGGCAAGATGCCGTTCGCGGCCGCCGCGACGATCAAGGACCCTAAGTCCGTCAAGTTCAACCTTCCTCCCGAGGGTGACTTTGGGGAGGACGGCAGCGAGTTCGACGACGAGTTCGACGAGTTTGATGACGACGAAGATTTCGACGATGACGGCCTCGACGACGACTACTACGACGATCCCAAGTTGATGAAACAGATGGCCATGCCACCACCGAACGCTGGCGGTGGGGGCGACAAGAAGGGTGGCAACAACGGAGGCGGCAATGGCGGCAAGAAGGGCGGCGGTGGCAATGAGATCCCCGTGCAGCTCAAGGGGAACAACAACAACGGCGGCGGCGGCGGCAAGAAAGACGCCAGTGGGAAGCAGAACCAAGGTGGCGGAGGCGGCAACGTCCAGGGCGGCGGCAAGAACGGAGGCGGCGGGCAGCCGAACAACGCCAAGGGCGGCGGCGCCCCGAACGGTGGCAACCACCCCACGCAGGGGAAGAAGGGCGGCGGCGGCGGCCCCGTTGCCGGTGTCGGTGGCCCGATGGGCGGCATGCCGACGCAGCAGCAGGCCATGATGAGGCCTGCCATGATGGGGGGTGGTGCCGGTTTCCCCGGAATGGGCCAGATGGGCGGCGGGCCCATGACCATGCCGATGGGCCACCACCCCCACATGGGGAGCGTGCAGGGCGGTGGTGCCGGTGCCGTGCAGGGCATGCCGCCGCCGGCGTTCTACCAGGGCGGCGGCGGTGGCGGCGGCATGCCGTCCGGGCCGGAGATGCTGCAGGCCGCGGCGGCCGGCAACCCCATGGCTCAGCAGTACATGGCCATGATGCAGCAGCAGCAGATGATGATGAACGGGCACGGCCACCACGGCCACGGTCACCACCATGCCCACGGTGGTGCTGCTCCGGCGGGGTACCCGGCAATGGGCTACGGGTACGGGCGGCCGCCGATGCTATACCCGATGCACTACCCAATGCAGCCGCACCTGCACGCCGATCCCTACAACTACTTTAGTGACGAGAACCCCAACAGTTGCTCGGTGATGTGAGTTCACAGTGGCCGGTTGCTTTCTTCCTCCTGCTGCTGCTGCTGCTCACTTTGTTGAACAAAGTGAACCAACCAGGAGTCCAGGAGGAAGAAGCTCATCAGGTCACAGGTGATCGTCATCGTCATGGTTGAGAGATGCTCTGAATCAGTCAACCAACCAGTATACACCATGGGAAATGAGTCCCATCTAGATCGCTCTTTTTTTTCCTTTTCTTTTTCTTACTTAGCTCGTTTTCACCTTTCTTTTAAAGGAGAACTCAACTTCCTTGAAGGCGAAGGTAGGTATAGTAATTATCTATAGTTTTTATAAGAGATGATGATGGTGCTTTTATAATCCAGGAAGGAAGGTGGTTTCCTTCTTGCTCCGTAAGGTGGTGATGCATGGTAGATGAACAATGTGCAAAACAAATGTGTTGCCAATGTTTGTTTGTGCCTTTGTGTTGTGCTGTGTGGATGCATGACCGTGACAGTAGCTAGGAGTTGCTCATGTTACATGCCAGTAGTAGTGGAATGTTGTAACTCAATGCCATACTCTTCTTTCTTCCTCGGTGTGAAACAAGAAAGATATAATAGTCCATCCCAAGATGAGGATGGTGATAATGATAATTGTGTGGGGAGCATTTTAGTGGGGAGGGGAGGAGAGGAGGGGATGGATGATCATGATGATGGTTGTGGTGGTGGTGGTCCCAAGTGTGAGGAGGGGAGGGGAAGAAGAGAGCGTCAATAGAGCTGCTGCAGTTTTGGCCATGGTTGCCACCTTTTCCCTGCTCCCTGCACTTACATTATTGATGGGGTAAGATAGCGCTGTCCCCTTGCAGCAGCTGCATTCAGGTTGGCTTACACTAGAATTGCACATTTCAATCCTATGACCACAGTAACCCCACTGCTTCCAGGCCTTTCTGCTCATGGCACTGCCTGGTCCCTCGCAACGTTTGATGATTTGATTCCACCCCAACTACCACGGTAAAAAGAGAGGAGAGAAAAAAAAATCTCATGCAGCATTCAGACTCATCAGAGCAACGATATCTGAACTTTTCTGTGCAGTTGTACCGTACTCGTGTGATACTTCTGCTAATTAAGCCTTGGAATACAGTATCATACTACTCACCCTGACGACATTTTTCTACACCTAAAACGGATCTTAGTACTGTCATTATTTTAGAGGGCTGCAGAGATCTTAGTGCAGGTTTTGTAGAATTGGCATGGTATTTGCACACTCGACGCTTGAGATTCGACGTTAGTGGTGGCGGATGGTGGATCCATCCCCACCGCATTTCGCGCAGGAGCCCTCACGCTCTGCTCCGTATCAGGGGCGCTCCACTGTTGGGACCATCATCCAGCAGCAATCATCCCTGCCGCGGATTAGATTAATCCACTGTCCCCTGTTACCATAAACATGCCGTGCTGTGCAGATTACCATCATTAATCACGCCCCCCATTAAACTAGTCCCTCGCATCATGAGCTTGGAATGAGAAGCCTGCTGCTTAATTCCTCTTCTTTTCTATTGTAACTTCACTTCAGTTTGCACAAGTAGGCAACAACTGCCTTTTGCAAAGTGATCTCAGGTGGGCCGAATGGAATGGAATGCTACTCACTACGTGGCAGCGTTCGAGAAAGCTCCAAGATGAGGATGATTTTATTTTAAAAAATTTATATTCTCATCTTGTTTTTTAATAATTTTTTAAATTTGTGTTGATTAATTTTATCATTTATTACATTAAATATTTATAAAAAAATTAAATAATCTTTCATCCTCTATCCACAGACTATGCATAGTCGCAATGGTCTGTATGTCACTCACACGTAGGAGTGAAAACGGTGAAGGAAATTTCCAGCCGAACTGAGACGTTATAGTACTGTTTCTGTTTCTATATATACATGAAATTTAATTTTTGTAATTCATATTAGTGTTACATTGAATTCATTTTTAAATAGTTAAATTTATAAATATGTAAAATTTTTGGCCGTACCACACCGTTTTCTAATAAACGATATGGTTTCCGACGTCCCTGCTCACAGGCCCACACAGCTGAGGAAAAGGCAGGTGTATAGGTCAAAAAATAAGCTGCGAGTTCCTTCCGGGCCATGTTTTGTGGGGTGGAACTGCACTGAATCATTGCAGAGGCTGGGTTGCTGTTGCTGTTTGCTTCAAAGTGATCGTAGTAGACTTAGGGTAGCTGTCTACATAGCTGGTTTGAAGTGGCAGCTTTATTGTGACAAAGGGAGGGTACCACAATAATGTCGGCTTGCATAAGTAAGTGATGGAGTAGGAAGGATTTTTTTTCTCGACCCTTACCTCCACGCTTTTTAAACGATTAAATATTATATTTTTTAAAAAATCATATTTTTATTTTTAAATAGATTTTTAACTTTAGAACGGTTAATGTTATCGTTTATATCATTAAATAACTATAATAAAATTTTGATAATGTTTCATCTTTTATCAATAATCACTTTTAAACATAATCCTATATTTTCTCTTATTGTGCAGTAAAGTAATAATCCTGCTGTGCCTTAACAATGTGTTGCCGGTTTTCTCAGACAGAGGACATCAGAGTAGCAGAATAGTCTTACCTTACGTGCAGTTCTTTCTTTTTCTTCCTTTTGAAACAGACTTATGAACAGTGATAGAAACGCACAATGTGAGGCCATGAGCACTAGTAGGCAAGAAATGTTTAGTTTGTGCTGTCAAAATTGGAGGTTTGTCTGTGCTGTTACCTATTCAGACCCGTTTATTTAATATTTCCAAGATTGCCTACCTCCATCCATGGTGCCTTGGTGCAAGAACTTGGACACGTGATTATTCTGGGCGACTGAGGATATGAGTTTAACAAGCGGAGGAAATCATGAATAGCCATGCCAATCAATTAAACCAATGAGAGAGTAAAATACCCTAAGAATCTTTAAATTTATGCTTAGTTGTCATCTACTTAGAATTATAAACTTTAAATTTACATATTTACATATCTAAACTTACTAAATGGATAACTCCGTCCAAAATCCGATGGAACATATTACACTAATGTTACACCCTTATAAATTAATATATTTTATATTTTTTTCTCCTCATTTTCTTCTTCTTCCTTATATTCTTCCTACAGGTCCAGAACACGATGGAAGTGAGGTAATTGAAGTCCACAACGTGCAGATGCATGAGCTATGAGATCCATGCCTCTATGGTAGCGGCACAAAGAAGCTCTAGCCAGCTGTTAGCACTAAAATTTTGTAAGTCTATAAATAAATTCGGTTAAGGATCGGAGAAACGGTTTAATTATAGAAAGAGAATGATTGAACATATGAAAATATTGATGATCTTAAATAAAAAAAGAACTAATCGGGGAGATGAAAATGGATTCGATTGAGTCGATAGTTAAAAGATTATAAAGATTAGACCAAATCTAGGAAATAATAGTGAAAAATACAGCACAGTAGTTTTATATCTATAAAATATCTCTTGTAATTAGATATGAGTAGTTAATTTTGTTATTTTTTAGAGAGAATTTTCCTTTCTGTTTAAGAAATAATATCTGGATATTATTTGTAATAATCTCGGACTTGTGTAATCTCAGGGTATAAATACAAACCCGTAGAGACCTTATAAATCATCTACATAAATCAGTAAAACTTTGGTGTATCGTCATCCTAATTCTTCTAGGTTTTTACCAACGGTTTCTATCTCTCGACATGAGGCTGCATCTGTTAAGTCTGATCTTCGACGAATGGGTAAGTTCCGCCATTATCTTGGTATATCGGTTTTGTCTAAGGCCGCATCGGTTGAGTCCGACCTCTTAGTCTGATTTCTTATATCACATCACGTTTGTGTAAGTTTTCTTGACTTATCGAGTTTCTTTTATCATCATCAGTTTCGTGCTGTATCGATTAGATCCAATCTTCTAAACTGTTGATAACAAATTTAGACTACGTCAGTGGGTTTTTATGTGACATTTCATCAGAATAGCCAGCGATGAGTTATCTTTACATTGAACTAAGCTTAACGTATCAGCTTATCAACCAATATATATAGATTGTCTACCCTCAGTATGTTAGTGATTGATCTGATTTTATTAAATCCAATCTTATAATGTCTTGGTTTGGTTTGGTTCGATTTATCAAAATTGTTTTTAATAGGCCTAATATCATGATCTAGTAGATTTTGTTACTTCCATCGGCTCAGCTAACCGATGAGTTTACTTGTTTATATTATGTTTCTTTGATCATATTGGACCATTAGCTGATATATAAATAAGTTATCTTCGTATCATATTTATATGCCTACATCGAACTTATAGTTGATGACTATCTCAACTCTATCAGCACATCCAATCGATAGCAGCAGTCCGTATCGGCATACTGATTGATTAGCTTGATAATCTAATTCTATCTTTCTTCTTTGTAAATTAGATGTCAAATTGACTAGCACGCTTTGAACCCCAATAACCCAAAGACACAAAAGAGTTTAAGGATCTGCACTGGAGCTAAGCAGATCTTCTAAGCCTTCTCATGTTTAAGCACATCGGACCGAATTTCTATTGGCTAACTTGCTGGACTGATTTGGCTTGAACAATAGTTGATCCCCAACAAGTGCACGAATGTGGCCGAAGTTGCCCACATAGATGGAGCGGTGTGCCATGGCCAATAGCGATGAGGCTAGCACATCGCCATCATCCTCGCTTTCCCTGTCGCACTCCAATCTGCGCTACTTGTTGTCAACCCGATCACTGTCGCTGCACTGCCCTCAAGCCACCTTGTTGTAAGCACTCCTATCTTGAAGCCCAATAGTGATAGCGGTGAAGGGGTCCAATAGGACTCATGGAGAACGACACCACCTCCATGCTGATCGATGCTTGTGGGGAGTGATTATGGTAGGTCAAAGATTTGGGGGTGAACTCGAGCTCAAGGTCGGCATCAGGGGGTGAGCTTCGCTTGTGGAGATAAAGATGACGAAGCATGGGTTGCCATCATCCTTGATCTTGGGCAGCGACGACATAGGTCACATCCCCTTTCTCGAGTCTCCTCGTGCCACTTGTGTCAACCCTCATTGTTGCCATCCATCTCACCCCTAGCCATAGGCCCTCAATTTCTCACCCCAAATCATCACCATTGGGCTCTCACCCTAATCGTCATCATTCTTGAGCAGTCCAAAGGATGAAAGAAAAGAAATTGAAGAGAAAAGAAAAAGGAGAAGGGCCCCATCTATTAATTGATGTAGGGTTAGCGATGATGCCACATCAACCACCATGTGGCATGATGACGTTGGATTTTGGGTTGATACATTTAACAAGTTAAAATGTGTAAATATGTACTTTTAAAGTTTATGGATCTAGAAGATACTCATATACAAATTTAAGAACTAAGACCATAATATGTTATAGATAGGGTGTATATAGAGCGATTTAGTTTGCCCCTAAAATACCTAAAAAATATGACTCTGTTAATTATTAAAATCTTAGCTATTGAAAAGTTAAATTAAGATAATAACCAATGGTCGATCTAAAAGATATATATATAGCTATAAGAAAACTAGATCTCTGAATTGATTCTCGTAAATAATAGGCATCACTTGGTTAATCATAAAATCTAAATGCTTCTCACAAAATCTAAATAACAAATAATAAATAGTGCAAAAGATTTTGCTTCTTAGGAACTGTAATCTCTCATGTTTTTTTATTTAAGACAATATAGAAGTTGATTCTATTTTCATCATAAGATAAATCAAGAACTAAAAGAATTAGAGAAAGAAAAAACTCACATCATAAATATGTAGAAGGATGGAAGCAATACCCATAATTTAAGTACAAAATTTAAATTAAAATGATAAAATTAATTTCAAAATAAACACTATTTCATTGATTAAAATAGCTTTCACAAAACTTACAAAAATTCCCTGAGGATTCTCTCATCTCACTCCCAAAACATCTCTCGAAGCTCCATTTAAAACTCTCTCCAAACGTGCTTAAAAATGCAAAGCCTTTCATGCTTATGCATCTTCTTTTATATAATAAGGGTGGTTGGAAAACCACTAAGACAAAAGTCAAAATGTCTTAAGGGCAAAACTCTAGCATATATGTAATCTCAGCCATTAATATGAACCTTAGAACTAAAGAAAACACCCTAGATTACGCCACATAGGTTGCCACATGAAACATTGTAAAGTCCAACGGTTGGCCTCGGATGATTTGCCGCTACAGCCCCTTCCTCTGCTTGTACCAATCAGTTGTTGACCTACCATCCTGGGAATCCCGTGGGCACCCGTATGTGCCTACATTTGTGCCCATGTGCGCACCACGCTACCAGGCCCACTTGCTAGTCATTGTGCGCGTGTGCTTGCTTGTCATGGGTCGTCTCCACATGCTATGAATTGGTTTGTTGCCCTCGAGAGCACCACTGCTGGGCCAACGCTGTCATTAGGCCGTCTCACATGTCCACACCACCGTCTAGGTCGCCTCCGCGCTCTAGGCTGTGCACAAACACCTTGCGCTCAGCCTACTGTTGCTGTCACTGTCGTCACCCAACTCGCTCGCGTGTATTGCTTGCGTGCCTGGGCCGATGGGGAAGAAGGGGTGGATGGCTGTGACTTCGTTGTCTTGAACTGCTTCCTTTTTTTGTTTTTTTTAATATTCTTCTCTAATTTTCTTATGAATTTTTAAAACCAATTTTTTTCACCTAGCATCTTTATCACTCCGTGCCTCAACTTCTTTCTGAGTTTAATTTCGATCTATCGTTTATTAAGAGTTAACCTTTAAGATCACCTTATTATATAATATTACGACCGTATAGACTTTTGTTTTTCTATGAACGTTATCGTTATTAAATCTCAATCATAAGAAATAGATATCGTAATTCAACGCATACCATCCATAACCATATAAATTTTACATAGCCCTAATAAATTTTACTTAAAAATAAATAACAATATACCTTCGACAGATTTGAGAGGAAATTAAGCTCGTCTGAATGACATCATTTCAAAAAACAGTTGAGACAGACATCGTGTCTCGAGTTGACGGGCCGAAATTGAAGTGAGTGAAGTAGGAATATCAGTTAAGACAGGCACCTTTCGAAGAACGGTAATAGTAACACAGACTCGCAGAGTAATCAGGGTCGTCACAGGGTGATGCGTGACTACGATACATCAGCGTACGTTTCTCATGTCGAAATTAACCTCGTTTGTGTGCAAAATATCCAAGCAGAAAGCTGGATCACTCAGCAGAGACCAGCGGAGCCCAGCAGCAACCTGTCCATCCATCCATTCCTTTGGATTACTGCATGGAGGTGACGCGGATAACGACGTGATTTGGACCTCACCATGGTCAGCGACGGCCAATCGGCGATCCTTCTCTCACGCTTCCGCCCGGGCTTAGCATTCATCACAGGTCGTTCGTTGGAACGTGGCCTCGTGGAGCCATGGAGCAATAAATACTCAACCGCGTGCAGGCTTCCATCCATGTTCCGTCGTGCCACCGTGCAACGCCCAGTGGGAGCATCCGGCCGCCGGCACGGGAAGCCGTAGATCACATTCTCGTCGGCCCGGCGCGGCGCCGCGATCTGGTCGTGCGAATCCCGGAATCTTCGCATGCCCCGGCCGATCGATATCGATCACCGGGCGCACACGCGAAGCCGAACCGACACCTGGCCACTATCCAATTATTATCCATATGCACCAATTATAACATGAAGCCAGCAAAGGCTGGGAAGGCCAGCGCTGCGCAAAGGCGCAGAGAAAGGCTGGAAATGCACGCGACGGAATGATCTGAAATGAGTATCATCACGGGTTATGATTCACTGTCACGGATGTCCTTTTTGACTTGAATATGGATAGTTTATGTTTTAAGTACCTGGGTAATTTTGGTCTGTCCAATGCATGGGATGAGCGGGCCAAGCCCAACGCTAGAGTAGACTGGTCCACCGTGACGCGATGGAAAAGCGAAGGGATGCAAATGTGCCAAGAAGATAAAAGAGCATAAACGGATACGAGTACAAGCTAGGAGTGGTCTGCCACGTAGGTTAAGCCCATAGATCTGAAATGAGCTGTTCTCTGTTAACCAGCTTCAGGGGCGATTTCAAAATTTTTATGTTAGCCTCTTATATTTTCTAAAACAGTTCATATTTTCGTTAATTTATATAAAAGCCTAAAATTTTAAACAAAGACTCTAAAAACTATATATAATACAATATTAATTTCGATGGCCATTTTCTTTTGCTACCATTTCCTCATACTCACGTATTTTTCACTCTACCTATATGCATATAGCCTCTTTCTTTTTACCCTTTTTACCCTATTGTTGTTAACGTCGCCACTAACTCTCCCCTCTCAGGCGATGAGAATGGATGACGATAATAGCATTGGTCAAAGAGGATGAGCTTTCCCCAAGCTTCTTCCCTGTTTACTGTTCAACTGATACCACTTGTTTCTCTAGCCATTATCTCGTCCTTCTATAGCGTCTCGGATCTACAAGCTCTCCACCGTCTAAATGTGTCAGCCCGACAAGCACCTCCACTGGTGCAAATCAACATCGTGCAGCCATGACAGTCATCGATCTACGTTGTGCCCTTCCAAATTCGACGTGGAAGGGAGGAGCAACGCGTGTGGATGGGGTGACCATGTAAACGGTAGGGTTGCACGAAGGGGAAGGGGACCACACGCGTCGTGGCCTCGCGGGGACATAAGTTCTCTCAACGCGACTCATAGAGGTGGCCTCAGCTGTATTGGAACACACACACGCGCACCCTATAAGGCACGAGGAGCCCGACAGCCCGGTAAGGGAATAAGCTGAACCGAGCAGGAGCCGTGGCACCGAACGTATCGAGCCGGAGGCAGTCGCCAAAATGGGGTACGGAAGTGCAAGTCCTGGGTTCCCCAATCCTTCTGGCTGGAATTGATTTGAAAAATACTCGTATAGGTAGGGGGCAATACCTTGGTACGATATGCTCGGCGTTGCGCAGCTGAGCAGTAAAGAGGCGTACAGGAGGCGGCCAGTTTTGGTCGAGGCGCATCGGAATGCTGGCCCTCTCCTCTGAGTCTCAGCCAGGACAAGCCTGCCTGCCTCGCTCGATATGCGTGGACAGAATCCATGCACAGCAGCAGCAGGCGGCCCAGGCATGTGACCCGCTCGAGAACGCGCCACCCCACCCACGCGTACCGCGTACCTTCGCCATCCCCGCCCGGCGCGACGAGCCAACGAACGCGAGGAGGGATGGGTTGGCCTGCGTACGGGCGGGAGGAGGATCGGTGTGGCTGTCGCGGGCGATCTGTGACGCGAGATCCTTCCGCTACGCGCCGGCCACCGGCGGAGGGAGGGGTGGCTGCTTTTCTCGCGGTTATTTGACGCGACACATGCGCGCAGGCGGCGGCAGCAGCATGTTTACAGAAAGAGGCGAACGCAGATGCAGCCATCCCGCAGCAGCATGCATTGTGCGTTGCTGCTGCAAGACACTACTAGTACTGGTATAATAACTACAGCGATAGATGCTCGTATTTCACGGTATGGTCTCGAGGCTGTAAAAATGTGCCACTACTACGGACGCACTGCTAGCTACCAACAGTAGTATATGTTGTAAATGACCTGCTAGGTCAATCTTTAATGTGTCTGTCGTTTTTTTTTTGTGGTACTACACAACAGTCGCAACTGAGCAACCATCTCAACAAATAGAACTAGTAGTAGTCAACTTTCTCGGTGCAGGTAACACTATATGCCCATAATTCGTTCCAGCGGCTAGTTTTTTTTTTTTATGCCTGTAGCCGATCCCAGATGCCAACAGACGGTACATTTACAAACAGTTATTCCGTGCATTATTATATTACCGAGTAGCATCGTTGTATATCTTCATAGCCTGACAGCCGTGGTTTGACGATAACTACAGTAACACTATTCAAGATTCTCTACGGGCTTGACCCACCACGTGAAATCATCCATGCGTGTGCATGCCATGTACTAGCACGTATGAATGTCGTAGTCCTCCCTACTCGAGACCTTGACAAAGGCATCTCATCTACTACCACCAGGGTACCATCACTCGGCAATTGAGTAGTAGGTCTTTTTTTTTGTGAAGCTCTGAGACTCTGAAAACCGACCGGCAAAAAATTAGTTGGTGAGAATTTGATAATGTTAGTTTTATTAGCTTTTAACTTTCAGCTTGTTTTCTTAATTCTATAGTTATTGTTATAATCTAGACCATTGGAAATTATGGAAGAGGCAGTCGCCGACAAAAGATGCTCCAAACAGGGGCGCGGTAGTATTGGACTAAGAAAAAGAAGCGGAGAACAGGTGAGGGGGACACAAAATAGGGCAGATGCCGAAGAATATGGTTTTGGTGACCTTTTGATCGCTGGATTTGTGATAAGAATAGAGTTTTGGTGGCCTTTTTGCTCTTTGACCCTTTTTTGACCTTTGGGGTACTCCTCCTCGATTTCCGTGCAGTTGGTGGGCCACTCTTCCTACATCTCATCATCCAGACTGCCCGCCAAAAATTATAAAGTGCGTGCTTACATCACCATGGTCCATGCATGCTTCCATTGAGCAGTCTTCTTCCTCACTTCCTAATTGAGAGAGAATCTTGAGCAAAAGCTTGGCATGCTGTCATCACGCATGCCAATTTTCTCACTGTTCTACTAGCTCCCGTTGTCCGGTGCAACTGATAATCTCGCAACCTTCCCTCTGTGCATTTGCAGGTTCTTTAGTCCTATTTGTACATGAGCCTTTTTGAAACACAAGATTTTACATAATTTTTATATTAAACAATTATATTTCTTTATTTTTCTTTTATAATCCTCAAATCGAAGATGTCTTAAAAAAATGGGTGTGGAGTTATGGGTAGATTCACCCTTCCAACATATTTTTTTGAAGCATCTGGTTCGGCCTCCAACTTCATTGAACAAGGTCACAAGGATATATCCAGGCCTGCCAATCAAACCTTTATCTATTCATTCCTAAGGACGAGTTTGAAGTTAGATGAAAAAGACGAAGATCATAGGCTCGATAGTAAATAATTAATTAAATATGAGCTATTGTAAACTTTAAAAATAAATTAATATATTTTAAAAGCAATTTTAGATATTTTTTTAAAATATATTATTTAGTAGTTTAAAAATTATGATAAAAATGAGAGAATTTTTCACCCTTCCTACATTACCAAACGCACCCCAAGTAATATGAAGAAAAAAAAGTGTCTCCTCTTTCTCACTTGTTGCTTCCTCCTCTCCAACTGAAGTCTGAATTGTGCTCCTCTATGCATCTTGCCTATGTCCTAAAACTCTGTTAGCCATAGAGAAGAGCTTGGTTGGTGGTTGCAGGCTTGAAAAATAGAGAGCAATTTACAATCGATGCCTGCTGCCTCTCCACAAGCAGCAAAAAGTTGCTGGAATATATTCGGATCACTGCATTATTGTACTCATGTAATTGTAGAGTACATCACAGAGAGGTACGTATACACTTGCCTAAGTGCCTATACATTCCTGACATCAAATGTATGCGGATGCATGATCCAAAGGATGAAAAAAACACCCGTAATGATTAAGATGGGTAGCGTTGTGACCGGACAGGTCACATCTATGCAAGCTGCTCCATACTAGTACACCACAAGAACCTCCCTGCTGATCAACAAGTAGTAGTACTCCGATTGGGACGGAGGTACTAGTACACGAAATACCATGGTCATAAATCAGGATACTGGGGCGTACTGTACACTGGGTTAGTTACAACAAACTATGAATCTCATGATCTTTAATTTCTTTTCCCTTTGACTAACTTTAAACTTGGAACAATATATATGTTGACACAAAACATCCAGTTAGGTTATCATCAGTAACCTGTATATATATATATATATATATATATTAGGCTCTGATAGCAGCCAAGCTAAAGATATACACATCTAAGAAAAGCATCTCCGATCAGAGCACCCTCTAACGGTAGTTGCATATTAAGAAGTCCCTTTGCTAATATGGGTAAGATGAGCAAATCTGTATCTTTTTTTGAGGTTCCCGAAAGATAAAACTATATATAAGCTTGTTTGTTTATTATGATGTAATTTTCTTTAAGAACATTGTTTGTTTTGGACAAGTACTTATGCTAAGGACTCTCTTCGGTAGTTATCATTCATAGCATGTATCTCATATAGCCATTAGAAGAAACTACTTCGAGTAAAACTGACTAGAGAGATAAACTCTCAACTAAAGTAAATTATGACTAGGGATAATTAAAAAATATTCATTTAAAAATAAAATAAGTGAGAAATATAGTGAGAAATATTCATTTAAGATAAAGAAATAGTTTTGGTTTCATCCAGCACGGTTGCATCCTCACAAGCCATAAACTCAAAAAAAAAAAAGAATCAATCTAGAAATCTGTTTAGAAGAATGATAAGCAAAGATAATATATCTTCAAGTTATATTGATGTAAAAAAATAAATATAAAGAAATAGATGAGCTTCGAGATATTGCAGAAGTGGATAAGCAGCTCGAAAGATATAATAGAGACATTTTAAGAGTAAGACCTCAAAAAATATATTGTATATTATTTTTCTAAATAATAATGGGTTATACAAAACATCTAGAAAAGTAGAATTGAGTGTTCTGATAAAACCAATTGAGTTAAAAATAGTAGCTAACTAATTTTAAAATAAATTAAAATACGTAGATATAAGTATATTCACTAATGTATGTACAAAATAGGTATTAAAGGTATACAAAGAAAGAAATTAGGAGTGAAAGTTTTAATAATAAAATATAGGACACAACAAATAAAGCGTCATTAGGCTTTTTAGAAAGAGATACGAATGAAAATAGATTGATAATCTATATATCACCATATTTCATAATGATGGTTAGAAAAATGAGTTTTGGATTAAAAAAGTGTTATGAAGAATTTAAAGAGACAAATTTGTTAGTAAGTATATAATTTATAGGAAGATTAACTAACAGAAGTGCTTCTTCATACAAAATAAATATAAATGATATGATTGAAAATATATTTTTAAAAGAATAACATTCATGAGTGCTTTAAAAATAACTTCTGAAGAAAGACCAGCAGAAGAATGGAAAATTAGTGAAGTAATAGAAAATAAAACTTTAAGTAAACCTTAAAATTACATAAGTTACGAAAATATTTAAGGAAATACCAACATTAAATTTATAAATTATAAATCTAGAACCATAGATGATTTGAAAGCAGAAATATTTGATAAAGATATCATAGAAAATTGAAGATATAGTGTTTTTGAATTTATAAATAAAATTAAATCAGGAAGGTGAAATAAAATATTACAAGGACAAATTAAAATAGCCATAGAATACAATAACTCAATAAAAGTGAGTGAACTAAAATAAGAGATAAATGAATTCTCTAGGACAAAGAAACTTTAAAAAAAGAATAAGTAAAATAGAACAAATAAAACTTAAAGAAAAGGTTAAAAATGGCAAAGGAAAGCAGAAATATCAGTAAAGAATTAACCAAAGATGAATAATAGGAAGAAAATAAGAAATTATTCTTCAAAAGTGATGAAGAAGAAATAAGACCGATGAAAGTAATGGGAATATTAAAGATAAAGAAGATAACTTGGAATAATACACTGAATTTATAAACTCTTTAAATGATATAGGTCTCCATAATAAGTCATAAAAGTAGACTTAGGAACACGAAAATGATACGGTGAAGATTCATTAAAAAAATGAAGGAGAAAGGGAAAGAACAGCTACGGCAGTAGAAAAATGGCCCTAGAGAAAAAATATTCATATAATTATATTCCACGACAATATAGCCACGTGAACACTAAGAAAAGAGATTTTGAGATACTCGTAAAATTTTAAAATAAAAAAATGATGGTGCTATATTAAACTTAGCCACATATTATCCTATTGAATGGCTAAATGTTATTAGCATTTAGAAATGATTAATAGTTCAAAAATATATACAAAACTAATACAATATAGAAAGAAAAATAAAATATATATGATAACTTATTTAGAAACATTTTTGGTTTAATAAGCTAAAGTTATATAGAAACAATATGTTGAAAAGAATCCTAATAATTATGATAAACTAAAAAAGCTGATATCAATTCATATAATTTTGTAAATGTAATATTCAATGAGGCTATACAAATTTACAAAATAAAAGATTAAAATAAATAGAAAAATGAACATTGACGAGCTGAAAGGACGTAAAAGAATTTTCAACTCTATGTATATAATGATACAATTGCTTTGCTAAACAAGGATATAATAAGGCAATAGTTGAGCATTATTTCAATAAATTTTGTGACCCATTAAGAAGAAAAATATAGAAAACAAGGGAAGGATCTAAAATTAATATCGATCAAGCAACTTTATGTTTGACTAAAAAAAATATGTACGGGTATATAAGATTAAAGGTATATGAAACATTTGATTATAATTTTTATAATAAAATAATATACATAACTTTATCATGTAAAGAAGATAGGCATAGAAGTAAAAGAGGCTATAGACTTTAAAACAAAAATAACGATAATATTAGAATAAAGAGAAGGTATTTTCTAAGATAACAGATAATATATCCACTTTCATATATAAAAAAATATGTCTGTACAATCAAAACTTATAATACAACATGCAGACACATTATATGCAATTTATCTGACCATTTGAGTAGAACATGCACAAATAAATATTTAAAAAGTTATTCTAGTAAATGTGAAGAACAAAAGAGAGTTTTAATTATTGATAGTGTGAAAGAAAATATTTTATTATGCGATAATGAAATAAAGGATGATGAATCAATATACTCCTTATGAGAGAATGAGGCTATACAAAAAAAACATTGAATTAAAGAATAATTGATAATGTTAAAAGATAGTAATACTTCTAAAATAATTCAACTAAAAAAATTTATAACCAATTTTAAATAAATATATAGTAAAATTTTCTTTCAAAGAAATTTTAGGAATATGAATCCCAGTAAAAATAAAATTTTCACCTAAGATATTGTACAAAATATTAGACACATATGTACGACAAATATTTCATAAAATGTCCTAATATAATTTATACAATCGATAATAATAAGGCGAAAGTTTCTAGAAAATTCATAACATGGTAGCCTATATAATATTAAAGTATATATTAATGAGATAAAATATATAATAGATGTGATTATAATAAGAGACATATCAATGATAAATGATAATATTATAATTGGCCAAAGGTTCTTATAATAGATTACAAACCATTCTAATACATGATCAAGGAATTTTCATATTTTAGACATACAAAAGCATGGTGAATCCAAAACAACACCAACCTTAAGACGTTGATAGCCACAAACATGAAGAAAAAAGTGTAGAATATAAGCTTAATATAGACAACTATTGTATATCAAATTCTTCTAATATAAAGTACATATGGTCATTTTTGCACCAAATTGGTATAGAGATATGAAGTCTAAAAATGATATTAAAATCAGAGAAATACTAATAAAATATTAGGAGAAAAATTCTATTATTTATAAAATAAATATAATAAACATATAATTAAACATGCATAAGTAAGAAAAAGTAGAAGAATTTAAAATACATATAGAAGAAATATTAACATTAGAAGAAATAAGAAAAAGTAGGAGTCGATATACTTTATATTAAGAAATTATGCTAAAGAAGTTGGAGGTAAAATGATATTAACATAGAAGAAGCTAATAATATTTCTAATAATATCTCTAATAATAAGTAAGAACAGGTCAATTGAATATAAGGTAGTATGCATTTGTTAAAATTTAACTTATAAGTTGAATTTTGACAAGCAAAGATGGCAGAAGAATTTGTAGAATGAACTGTATTTATCTATGAACACTATGAATAAATTTGTTATGCCACTAGGATTAAAAAATACACTTACCTTATTTCAGAGAAAAAAAATGCAAAATATATTAAATGAAAATCAAGAATATGTATTAGAAGTTATGTAGATATTTATCCAAAATAGAGGAGAAAATATGTAGATATGACTCTAGAAGTTATAAATTAAAAATTATAATAGGCACTAATCACGCTATGAAAATATTAGAAAAAAAATTAATGTGTGGCTCATCTGGCTAAATACTAATTTATTTTAATATTTTTCTGACTTAGTGACTTATTAATATCTTTATATTTTTTATATTTTTTCCATGATAAGCCACCTATGAATTTTGTATTTATTTTTTAGACTATTATATATACTCCTATGAGCTTTTCATTAAACGCCACGTATATGTGCTTCTTCTATATTATTTCATGGTTTTCTGTAGTTATTATTAATTCATTAATTAGATAAAAATATTCGTGAAGACTATTTCATATTTTTCAGTTATAGCTAGTAACTAGTTTAATTATTCTTTGGCTGTCAGTTGAACGTATACTATCAGTCCGTAAAATTTAAAAGCAAGGATAAGGAAAAATTGATGAGCAAGAATTGTACAACCAATAAACCATAAAAATAATGATTGAAGTTTTGGATAATTTTTTATATTTATATTATTAGAGGTTTAAAACCAGTGCCAGAAAATAAATTACAATAAAACAAACTATAAATTAACTTCAAAATAAAGTTTCAAAATTTAAAATTTAACCGTAGACATATATGTTGCCGTGCTAGGAGAGGAGGCGGTGGTGCAACTGGACTGGATGATTTGGTCAGTTCAGCTCTGGGCTCGTGGGAAAGCTTGGAATTTTTGGCTGCTGTAATGGCTAGTACTACGCCATAGCTAGGAGTCTGAGCCCTTGATGAGGAAGGATGAGAGGAGGGGAAGGGACAGGGGTAACATGGCATCTGCCTTGGGTGGCCCCCGCACATGCCATTTTGCTGCCGCCCCATGCTGTCCGTACGTCCATTCCTCTCTCTCTGCCCGCTTACGAGTCAAATTTTACGGTGCTGTAGTGTTTGCAGCTCGTCACCCCATGAAACAAAACAATTTCTCGCAGCTGGAACAAAAGAAAGTGTCGGGATTACGAGGGAGGCCACTATGAAAAATTGTGTCCGAGTTCCGAAACATATTCTTTCTGAAGGTGGTTTAGAATACGCTACTACTAGTAGTAGTACGCCAGAAAGGGAGAAAGCTGAGATGAAGTTAGAAATTCAGAGATCAGAATACCAAAAGGCAGGAATGCAGGGTCTACTTCTCGACCAATTAAAGCCCGGTCTACTTCTCGGCCACCTGAAAGCCCACATAATGGACAGAGAAAACATGGGCCTCCACGTGTTCGGCCCGTCCAGAAGCCATTATTTTTAGGGGGAAGTTTGGGCTCTTCTACCACTACCACATCGCGTGGGTGGACGGCGCCGAAGACGCCTCCTACAGGGACGGCGGTTTCCCGGCGACGAGCGAGGCCATCGCGGGTTTGGAGTTGGACGCCGCCGCCGCCGCCGACGCGTACAGGGGCGGGTCGCGTTCGGCGCCGTCCCGGCGACGAGCGAGGCCATCGCGGCATTGCGGGAGAGGCGGTCAGGGAGCGGTAGCGCACCGTGTGCATGGAGGGTTTCGTGGCGGGAGACAAGCTCAGAGCGATGCCTTGCTCGCATTGCTTCCACGAGCGTTGCATCTTCGATTGGCTCCGTGTCAGCGGCATCTGCCCGCTCTGCCGCCACAGGTTGCCCAGAGAACAGCCCTAGTGGCTATCTGGTGTTGATGAAATTCACTGTCAATGTAAAAATGTAGTACTAGCTAGTTGAATACTTGAATCAATCTGGTTTGTGGTTGCCTGCTGATTGGTACTGATATTCAGAGCAGGGTGTTTCTGCTCTGTAAATTAGAGTTTATGTGTTAATCCTGTCATTATGCTATGCAAAAGTTTAATTATTTGTCCCGTGACGTCTCATCATTGCCACTTTCCCGAATGCACATTCTTCTGTCTTGATGCTTGATCAGAGTATCAGTCCAGCCCTAGCCGTACGATCTAGCACATTGCGATTCATCTATACATGTTTTGGGCCGAATTCGACCAAATCCTGGGCCGAATTACATCACTACCAAAGTACCGAGGAAAATGTCCAACTAATGTCCCTCAACCATGTCTCTTAACTGCAAAACCAGTAATAGCATTCTTCATCTTCTAAAACCAGCCTAAATATAGCCCCGAGGAATTATTGTGTCCAGTTTTGGTGCACATGATACCTACATGATTGATTGATCTAGTTCATCTAATGTAGGTCGCCGAATCTCGTAGTGTGTCCAATCGGGCCTAACAGAGGGCCGATCAGGGAAGACAACGCTCTGGTTATGCGAAGGGCTAGAAAATATACTTAGTTATAGTACAGTTCTTTAATCTCTGAGTTTTGAGGGTGTGCCGATCAATTTAATCCTATAATTTACAAGGAGACAAATGATGAGATTCACGAGTTAATCGACCGATGGGTTGATGCGACTCATCCTATCGGCTAGGTGCCGATTGGAAAGGTAGCGCTCAAGCATAGACTGAAAAACCGATAAAGTTGTAAGCAAAAACACGTGGAATAAAATAGAGTACTTATCGGTCAAAGAAACCGCTGGTAAAAATATAGATGAAATAGGGTGGCGATGTGTCAAAGATGTATTGATCTGAGAAATATCTAATAAGCTTCCAAAGAGTGTATATTTATACCCTTGGATTATAAGAGTTCGACCTGATTACAATAACCATCAGATGCTATTTTCTAAACATATAAGAAAACTAATCTTGATTATCTTACATAATATATTCTATATAGATAAACACCCTACTGTGGTTCTCACGACTCCTCAGAATCGGTCATATCTGGATAACCCTTCATCTTCAAACAGACCAAATCTGTTATCAACTCGTCCGATTGGTTCTTTTATTGTGTCAATCGGCTTCTCCCTATGAGCTGATCAGTCTTTCCTCTATCGGCCGATTCCGTTTGCAGGTTGACTAAACTCTGGCGTTAACAAATGTGTGGCACTTACTTACATAGTAATTACTCAAAAAAATAAAGATCATCCAATGTACATTGCACTTATTGATCTAGTTTATCTAATTTTCCTCCCCTTTCCTCCTCTCATCTGACCGATGACGACGAGGAATCCTTTCCCTCCTCTCATCCGACATAACGACGATGAGGAATAGGAGCGAGACAGATGCTATTGGCCACTATGGCATCCTCTCTGCCCTCTCCCAGACCTCCACAACTGTTACCACCACCGCTCCTCGCTAATCGCCAGCCAGCCATTGGGAGGCTAAGGTTGGGAGGAGACAAGCCCACAGCAAATGCTGGGTAGGAGAGGTTGACTTTGCACCCACCGTTAGCCACCCTGAGGTCTCCTGTCCAACAAGGGCGCTATGCACCTTGAGCTCCCCCGCTAGCTTACCTAGGTTACCAGTCTCAGGGAGAAACTCAAGGCAGCGGATGAGGCCCATGCGGTGGAGCTTGCAAGGAGGAAGAAGTAGGCTACCTCCTGTGCACTTTGTTGTCGCCTGCTCTTGGTGGCTTCCTCCTACCTCTCCTCTTTCCAACCTTCAAGTCTAGGATGAGGTGGCGCAGATTGAGAGACAACGTAGCGGTGATGTGGATGGAGAGAAGAGGCACGACAACGTGAGGAATGGAGGTGGTGGTGGTAGAGATGGAGAAGAAGAGGCATGAAGGCGAGGGAGGACACACGGCCACATGAGGGTGGTTTGAGTAGGAAGATCCGCTACTGTCGTGAGCCGTCCCTGCTGCCACTAGGGACTAAGTGAACAGGCCCTCCTCACACGGCCGCTGGCCCAGTCCTGACCTCGGCATCCAACTACTCCAGCGGTTGTTGCTACTATATTGCTACATATTGTCTAGATTGAGGGTGTTATCAGGAGGAAAAATGGTTACCGATGTGGGTTCCAATACTAATTTTTAGCGAACACCCACCAACATGTGGGCACGTATATTTGTTTTAATTTTTAAGCTAGGCCTATGCCATATGGGACGAAAAGAAGTCATAAAACACTCTGCTCGCCGCCAAAAATCCCGCGACCGGGGAGGGACGGTGGCTCGGTCACGCGAAGGCCAGGGAGGTCTGCTTTTCTCCAGTGCAGTTCCTTAAGCGTCGAGGTTTACGGGCGTGCCAGTTAATTTGACCCTGCAATTGACAAGGAAGTGAGACGAGCGGATCCGATACAGACGCTTGCTATCGGCTGGCTGCCGATAGATCCAGGAGGTTATTCGATCGGCTGAGGAGCCGATGTGGACAGGTGTCGACAAGCGGTCGACCGTAGAGCCGATGGAGGAAACAGGGTGTATTCAGAGGATGGCGAAGCACACGGGATCCCTCCGGACATTCGAACAGTGATTCATCGGCTGGAAAAACTAATGAGTGCGCATGTGGCCTAGGCAATGATTAACGCAAGAAGGCACGGGCTGCAAAGCCAATGCAGCTCCGGATATGACAGCATGAGACCCGTCGCCCGCCGTGGCAGCGCCATCAACACCGAGCCTCAAAGATCGAAACTAACAGAGACAGTATGAGGCCGAGGCCAGCGACGATGATACGGAGGACGCCGGATCGGCTATGCCGTAGCAAGGATAGAAACGAACCCATCGGCTAGCTGAGCCGATGAGGAGACGCCTCTCTGAAGGCGGGTGCGTATCGGCTGGGGGGCCGATACGTTTGGCGTTTCGCGTCGTGGGACGCGTCTAAAGGCTGATGCGTATAGACCGAGGGACCGATGCGATGGGCGTGAAGCACAAAGCATGGATAACTCATCGGCTAGTACTCCGATGATACGCCGTGCAGGAGGCTATAGGCCTGAAGCTCGATCTACCGTCGGCAGCCCCGTAAGTTGGAGCTAACCGATGCAGTACGAGATTGACGACGGCAGAGAGAGCTTAACAGGTCGATAGGTTCAGCATGGACGTGATGCGATACATCCGATCGACCTAAGAGGTCGAACCTAACCGATGCAGTCTGAGACAGAGCAGGACATATCGGGATGGTGGCGGGACTTACCCCTTCACCGGAGATCGGACTTAACCAATGCAGCCCCACATCGAGAGCCAGAACCCACCGGTAAAACCTAGATGAACTGGGGTGGCGATGCGCCGAATTTATATATGATCGAGATATATCTTACATGTTTCCAGGGGGTCTATATTTATACCCTGGATTTACAGACAGAGTCCGATGCGTCTACGACCATCGGATATTATTTCCTAGTAAGAACAAAGGAAAATATTTCTAAAGAAGTTAACTAACCAGCTAAAACTCTCTAATTGAGTAAGGTTATAATTTACAAAAATAAGCACCCTGCCGTAAAGTCCACGGCTCTTCCGCAAACCCGGTTTCATCTGAATAATCTTTTAATTTATAACTGAGTCTTTCTTTGCTGCAACCTGATCGGCTTTTCTACTGTGGCTATCGGACCTTATTTTAGTTAAGCCGATCCTTCTCTTTTCTTTGCTCGGGCTTCTCGGAACTGATCCTGATTGGACAATTCTCTGTCTTTAAACCGATCCAATCTTCTACTAATCTGATCGGCTTTTTTACAGTTCTCCATCGATTTTGTCTTAGTATCTCCATCGACCGATGACTACATTAAACCCTTCATCAGACCTCTCAACCAATCGGCTTTAACCCCATCGGATCCCTTAGCTGATCGGTTTGAGCGTCATTGGATTATCCATATTTTAACGTTAAACCACTCTTAATATTATTTTTGGATTGTATCGGTTTTAAAAGTGAGATGACTCTCTATAATAGATTTTATAGATAAGAGAATTTTTTTTCATGTTCCGATGGCAGCTTTGGACAGGTTGGACGATGGATGCCGGCCGCGACGGCCGTGGCGCTGTTCAACTCCAGGCACAATTGACAGGAGACCGCCAAGTAAGATTTTTTTTAGATAATGCATGATCCGAGTCGGAGTCGGATTAGATGTAATTTGCCAATATATGCTTGCAACTAGCTAGCTGCCATCTAGCTAGTCCGGCAATATTATTTCGTTTGTTCGTTTGTTTCTTGATGATCCATCCCTGTCCTTTTTTACGTTGAGACGAGTCGTTTGTTTCTTTGATCTCCGGCCCGAGAGATCAGCAGCCGGCAGCTCGGCAGATGGAGGTCTCCAGGGTCGCTGACGTACTACCAAAAGATTTCCCTCCCATCGGAAGATTCATCGATGACCTAGGTTTCATCCACTATACTTGGAAGATTGGCAACCGGACGTATTCCCACTTGTTGATGCACCCAAGAAATCCGACACCATTAGAACACGAAGAAGTTCATGAGATCATTCACGAAGACGTGAGGACGGCCATCCGTGAGGGGTACTTGCAACTGGACATCGATTTTTTTCGGCAGCTTTACTATCATATGCAACGCAACTCCGATGAAATGGAGGACGAGGCGTACAGCAACGGTGGGTTCGGCGCTGTCCCCGCGTCGAGCACGGCCATGGCCGACCTGCAGGAGGCGCCGGCGAGCGAGTCCAGAGAGCGTGAGTGTGCTGTGTGCCTTGAGGATTTCGAGGCGGGAGAGAAGCTACCGAGGTTGCCCTGCTCGCATTGCTTCCATGGGAGCTGCATCTTGGATTGGCTCCGTGCCAGCCATCTTTGCCCGCTCTGCCGGTTACCTCTGCCAACCGAACAGCAGTATCCACAAGGCCACAGACGAAACCAACTATTGGTTCAAAGATTTCGAGTGTTGTGCTCCGTCTGATACCATTCATGTATCATCAGTTACTTATGATCAGGCTACTATTATGAGCATTGCTAGCGCCACATGTTTAGTCACTTATGATTAACCATGTATGTTTCAATTTACCAATATTAGCATGTTAATCACTTATGGTTGTGGTGCCGAATTGGTCAACGCCATCCTACAGTTGCATATATATATATATATATTATAGTATAGTATACTAAGGTGCGTTCATTTAGCTGAGTTGGCAACTCATTCTCCAAATGGAATAGCGCATAAATAATTTAGTATTAGTTAAAAATATTTAAAAATAGATTAATATAATTTTTAAAGTAACTTTCCTATTTTACTATAATTTTCTTATAAAAAATATATCATTTAATAATTTAAGAAACGTGCATACGAAAAACTTGACAAACTTAGCTGCCAAACGATCTCTAAAAGTCTATTAAATATCCTCTAGAGCTCTTATAGGGCTATCACGTGTTGCTGAAAAATCTTATAAATTTTGAAAAAGAATATTTAACTATCTTTTTCATTTAAATCAATAAGTCTACTAGTTAGATTATAACTATTTTAAAGAAAAAAAGACTCCCCGTCCCTTCCCAGCGTGCTTAAGTATGCACGTACTTATGGGGAGGTTGGCTTCCAAACTCCTTCCCTCCTCACTTCTCTATTTTACATCCCAATATATAATCGTTAAATTAAATAATTATAACAATAATTTTTAAAAATATATTTATAATCAAACAAATAATTTATTATCCATATTACCCATATTTCATATTTCACCGTATAAGAAAACCATTTGGATATAAAAGCCTATCATGTGCATATCATATATCATGATATTATAAATAATTCTATAAACATATCTACCAATCATGTGTCACATCGTCACGTGTCAAGTCTCTCGTAAATTATAAAATTAATTTTTTTTAAAAATATCTGCCCCATTAGAATTGATTTATAGATATAACAAACTCCGCTAATTCTTCTCTCCAACTTGCATACTTACGGCAGGACTAGCAGCCTCCTCCCATTTTCCTTTTCCGTCTATTTCATATGGTGGTTAACTACTTAAAAACAATAATATATGTATGTTTCAGTTAACAAAGATTAAGATATATATGTATGTTCAATTATCAGAAGAGTTCCCTTTGCTATAAGAATCTTTGTCCAAACCATCAACATGTTTTTTTTTTATGGATGGTTAACATATTGACCTTCTATTATTCATGTCTGCAATGTGCTATAGTTGGTACAGAGATTCATGTGAAAAATACAATCTTGTGTAGCACTAATTAAAGGGAAATCATTTTTTTAATTCGTTGCACCAAGTGTAACCTCGGCCAAGCCAAGATACCTGGGCCAAATGGGGAACCAATCCGCCCAGCTGCACTAGCCAAGATGGACTTCGACCCACTCCTCTCCGCCGCAGGCGACGACACCGCCGACCAGACTCCTCCCGGTCGTGCTGTCTGCCACGCCGGCTGCGGCCGCCCGTCCAGCGTCTGCCTCTGCCCGTACCTGCCCCCCTCCCCGCTCCCCACCTCCACCGCCGTCGTCATCCTCCACCACCCGCACGCCCTCCGCCGCAATCCCCCTCCACCCTCCCCCTGTTTGGAATCAGAGCAGTTTAAGAGGCTCGTTAGTCCTAGTTTTCTCCATATGTCTGTGACCGGTTTACATATGAGTATAATGTGATTTGCTATTTTCAAAGCCGGACATAGATCACAGTGAGGGTTATCCTTCCATGCTTTCCTAGTCATATTTGCGTTAATGTTTAATTGGTCTCTGAAAGCTAACCATAGAAAAACTTTGCATATATTGGGGATGGTGTTGATCCAAATGTAGTGTGCGGCTTTCCAAAGTGTATCATGGAAAGTTAACAATTGGTATGCGTTCGATGTTGAGCATCTCGTGGCAGGGAACAGGAGTTCACGTCGATTGGGTGGGAACAGGAGTTCACGTCGATTGGGTGAATCAGGGGTAGGGGTGTACTCGTTCAATAGTATCTGAATATCCTGTAATTCCTGCTACGCTTGGAGAGAGAGGCTCGGGTGTAGATGTAAGTTCCAAGTTTGATTATCAAACTGTGAAGATACTAAACGGTTCTCATCCAATGCAAAGGAATATTGCATAGAAAATTATGTGTATAGCCTCCTAGTAGCCCATAATTTTTTCCAAAATAGTGTTGTGCACCCATTCCCTAGGATCACTGTTGACACTGTTACCAACAGTAGTTTTGGTTTTATTGTTAATTGCTTCAAAACCGGTGTGTACAGTGTTCTTAGTGAGAAATGTAAGCTAGTGCTGAGATAAGTTTCTCTAAACCAATTGTAAACCGGACATGTTGCCCCTTGAGAGTATATCGTTCCCTTGTTTTAGTTGTAGGGTAGCGTTATAGGCTCTGAGATCTTTCACTCCTAATCCTTCTTGTTGGTTCTGCAATAACACCGTGTTCCAAGCTACGAAGCGTTGTCCTCCTTGATGTTTTTTTACCCTTCCAAAGGAAAGCTCGGC
This sequence comes from Oryza coarctata, assembly GCA_030770085.1. Classification (NCBI taxonomy): domain Eukaryota; kingdom Viridiplantae; phylum Streptophyta; class Magnoliopsida; order Poales; family Poaceae; genus Oryza; species Oryza coarctata. The sequence continues at coordinate 1,334,933 of CM061483.1, forward strand.
GCAATTTATCCATTGCTTCAATGAACTTTTTGGGCCATTTGCAGCAGGACATATAGAAGGTTGGTATTGTTGAAAATACTATATTTACCATGATTAGTCTGCCTCCTAATGACAGCGGCCTCCAGCCGGCCACTCGCTTATCAATTAGACATATCACTGACATCAACATTGTGTGAAATATTTTGGTGGTGAATAAAGGAAGACCAAGGTAGCCACACGGCAAGGAGCTTATTGGGCATTGTAGGATTTGACACATGTTCCGAGACTGCCTGCTCTATATGAAATGAAACAAAAGTGTTTTTATGATAGTTGATTTTCAGACCTAAGAATTATGCAAAGAAGTCCTGGGTGTTTTTTAACAGGAGGACCTGTTCTACATTTCCTTTCAAAAGAATTAAAGTGTCATCAGTGTATTGGAGGACTGGTGGAGTTCCTTGTATTTTCAGGGGGTGGATAAGCGATCCAGTTTGGTAGGCTCTTTATATCATCTTCTGCAAGACATCAGCGACCAGGATAAAGAGATATGGTGATAAAGTGTCCCCCTACCGAACTTCACGTTTATATTGTATCGTTGTTCCTGTTTCACCATTTACCACTTCCTGAGCCTTGCCTTTGTAAGGTAGGGTTTGTATCCAACTTATTTATTTTCATAGGAATCCTCTTTTCTATGAGACTAAGAGCAAAGCATCCCAACTGACAGTACCAAATGCTTTGTGAGAGTCTAGTTCTAGTACAATCATGGGCTGCTTCTTTTTGATGGCACTAGTCCGGCACTATTATCTCGTCTGTTAGTTTGCATATTCTCCGGCGAGGTCAACTAGTGACTCCCGCCCTTCTTCTCGGGCGAGGGAGTACGTACGTGCCGGTGCCGCCGCATCTGCATGAAATGGAAGGCCGCGAGAGGACCACCAAGTGATTTCATGGACGAGGAATGATACCTGCACAACTACAGTTTTGCGATGGGCAACCGCACGTTCACGATCACCTCAAACCGCACAAGAAACCAGCTTCCATTAACAGAGGAGGAAGTGCACGCGATCATACGAAATAACGTGACGAGGAACATCACCGAGGGGAGCGTACGGTTCGACGGCGACTTCTTCCGGCGGGTCTACGACGATATCCAGCACCGTCGTATCACTGATGACGGAGTGGAGGCGGCGTCGCACAGGAACGGTGGTTTCGGCTCTGTGCTGGCGTCGGGCGCGGCCATGGCCGAGCTGCAGGAGGCGCCGGCGAGCGAGGCGAGGGAGCGCGAGTGCGCCGTCTGCCTGCGTGATTTCGTGGCGGGAGAGAAGCTCACGAGGTTGCCCTGCTCCCATTGCTTCCATGGGAGCTGCATCTTGGATTGGCTCCGTGTCAGCCATCTCTGCCCGCTCTGCCGGTTCCCACTGCCCATCGAACAGCAGCAGTAACAGCATCATTAGCAGGCTGGTCATGACACTTCTTGGATTCTTTTCTTTGTTACTGAACTTACAAACATGCAAATTATATTCTTGTTGCTCATACACGGTTCTGAATTCGGTATAAAGATGCACATAGTCTGACAAAGATTACATTTCATATATGCATATTTGTACTGTTCACTGAAGATGGTATGAAACTAAAGATGTAATATTTCTTACATCTCTAGCATGGGATTTATTCTGTCAGGAAGAACGTTTACACTTTACAGGTTATTGCTGCAATAGCAGAAAAACTGCGCATGACTGAGGTGCAACCAGAGTACGTACTAGCTCGATGCAAAAACTAATTGTTCTGCATTGTCATTGCCATGGCCACGTCGATGACGGGCCTCTAGCTCGACGACATCCTCCATCCGCTACCCTGCATCTGGTCCCACATGTCAGTTCCTCGGCAGCTCCTTCCCTCGCGCAATGGCAAGTCGACGCCATGCCGAAACTGGCATCGATCACTACGGGTGCGATCCTATTTTGTCGTCGGAACTCTAAATCCAAATTACTCCAAGATAACCATCCGCTAATCCCCTTGTGCAATCATCGTATGAACTCTGAATGATTCAGTGTTCGAACTTCGAACCAAGCCAAACGCCCTCTGCAAAAACAGGAAGAAAATTAGATGGTCCGCGCATTTGACGTTCTAGATTGGCTAAGCCAGCTTGTAAAATGGTAATAACCGTATACCATGTATCTTAAATGATTTTATATAGAACTGCAAGATCTCCCATACAAAAAATAACTATAATATTTCATAAATATTGAGATGATACCAAGATTGGACCAAAATACAACATGGAAATTCACTTGATAGTGCAATAGCAGAGGTGTGTGGTTCAACCTCGAGGTCCCGCGTACAATTTTTAATACGCTCACACTTTCTTCTTAACAATTTGACACCAATTTATCCAGCATTTTTTTAGTACAACATGCATGCATGAGGAATAAAACCAAAGTATGTGTTTTGATAGAAGCATGGAGTACAATAAGATGTTATAACGTCATTGACTTTTAGATATATATTTAATCATTCGTCCTTTTAAATAAATTACATACTTTATCTATTATTAAATGTATTTTAAGTAAAACTTATATTTTTATATTTACAATAAGATCAATAATAAAACTTGTGTTAAAAAATTAATGGTGCCATGTAATTTAGAAGTCCTGATTCTCCTTCACGCACTCCCTTCTTCGATCTTTGAGGGAAAAAAAGGCCAGAATGCTCCTTAGGACCTTTGGATTAATGCAGAAAGAGCACATTTATGTGTATGCGTGCATGAATTATACCCATGTATCATTTTTAGTATGGTTTAATAACATCTGAAAGACTACAAACTGAATTTGTATGGAAAATTTTCATCGATCCATTATCTTGGGTTTATTAGTTTCAACAGAAGCGCAACAATGAAATAGAAAAAAAAATTCTTGCTCGTAGGCAAAAAAACAGTTGTAGACATTGCTCTTTATAAATTGAAAAACATAAAACTTTTATGCTATCCGAATAAATCGATAAGTACATACCTGATTGACTGAAATTGAAATCATCACTAAAGAAATAAGGGGTTGTAGAAATGATGGCATGCAAAAATAATAGTCAAGGTTTTAGCGCTCACATACCGGCTGGCGCTCCAAGCTTGTCTCTCACCTTCCATGTATGTTGCATAGACACTGCTTAATTAATTTTTGAATATTCATCTCGTTAATTAATTAACCATAAAACTACCTGGTAATTAATTTTACACGTATGCGGTCCATTGCCGACCGCTTGAGCCCGCGCTTGCAGCGAGGAAAGCTAGGACACCATGGCTGCTTTTCTTTGTTACGACAACTTCCTAACATAGCACCAGCTACAGTGTATCCAAATTCATGGCGGTACAATGAAATGGCCGTGCCAGTCGCATTGGTCTCTTTTTACGTTTGGTTTTCTAGCTATAGGAGTCTACTACGATGACAGATTGGTGAAGGATGGATAAACCTATTTAATTTTATAATTTTATTGTAAGAAAAAAAATGTCATTAAAGGTGCACCTCAAAGACTGATAAAAAATTTTAAAGGTCATATATTTTAAACTGGCAAAAGTAATGTTCTGGCCCAAGTGAACTTGACGTCTTCTTTTTGACTCCTCTTATTTGAGCATAATTTCCTACACAATTTTATGGGGATCTAGAATTTTAAATTAAAATTAGTTTAAATATACAACTCGCTTATGTCTCCATAAATACAATCGTATTTTATATGTAACATTACACCATTATAATTTAAATAATCCGTAATCAAATTTTATGAATAAAAAAGTCTTTTGTCTATCTAATTATGGCGGTAATTTTCAGGCCTTGCAGCAAGCTAGTTGGCTAGTTTAATAATCTGAGACATGATAATCTAACACTTATAATAAATAATAAACTGCTAAAAAGTTACAAAGTTAAAGATAAATATAAAGACTCTCCGTTCTAAAATATAACAACTTTTAATATTAAAAATTTATCTAAAAATATAACAACTTCTCCACCTATATTCTCTTTTCAGTCTATCACAACATTCTCCTATTTAATTTTTTCACCCATTTTCTTTCTTTAACCACTTATAACATTTTCACATTTAATTCCAACTAGTAATCTTTGATAAGATATCATCTATATTTAGAGCAATATCTTCTAATCGTCATTGGTTACGCTTGTAACCTATATATGTAATTTTTCATGTATGTAATCCTTTATATATATGAGTGGTCATGAACTATAGAGATCATCTAGCGTTTTATATTAATATAATATCAGAGCTAATATTTTTTTCTCTAAATCAATGTCGACATCATCTTCTACCTCCTCCTCCACTTTCAGCCTCTTTTCTGCTACTTCCTTTATCCCTATACCAATTCATCATACCATCACCATTTGACTCAACAAAATAAACTATACATTATGATGCGTCCAGCTTCTCCCGTATCTGCGAAGTGCAAAGCTTATGGGCTTCATCGATGGATCCACAACCGTGCCTCTCCAACAAATTCCTTCTTCGACTGCTGATGATACCGAGCTCGTGTCTAACCTAGAATATTGCCTGTGGTATAATAAAGATAAACAACTACTAAGTGTTCTTCTCTCGTTAATGACTAAAGACATCCTTCAGGACGTGGTGTCTGCCGCCACATCCAAAGAAGCCTAGGATACTCTTCGGCGCATGTTCTCCTCCGCCACGCGTGCGCGCGCTGGCCAAGTGCGTGTTGACCTTGCTACAACCAAGAAGCACGACCTCTCTGCTACCGATTAATTTCGCAAGATCAAGAGTTTGACCTCCGAGCTGGCTGCAGCTGATGCTCCTCTTTGTGATGACGAGATCATTGTCTATCTCCTAGTGGGTTTTTCCCTAGATTACGATTCGTTCGTCACATCTATGATGACAAAGAGTGAGCCCCTCACGCTCGACGACATCTACTCACATCTGCTAGCATTTGAGGCACACCAAATGCAATACCAGGCGGAGACTCGCCTCAACATCAGCGCATCAGCCAACTTCACCGGCTCTGCCCCCATGTCTGTTGGTTGATACAGATACTACATAAGCTTTATCGATGATTTTAGTAAATTTATGAGGATATATTTGATGCATGACCACACTGAGTCTCAATGTATTTTCTTGCAATTTTAAGCACATGTAGAGCATCTTCTTGATACTAAAATTAAATACATCCAATCCGATTGGGACGGGGAGTACCAAAAACTTCATACTCAATTTTTCTGATCCCTTGGCATAGCCCATCGTATTTCCTACCCACATACTCACCAACAAAATAGATCGGCTGAACGTAAGTATCGTCATATAGTTGAAACTGGTATTGCTCTACTAGCTCATGCCACCATACCGATTAAATTTTAGGACGAGGACTTCCTCACAGCTACTTATCTCATCAATAGATTACCCACTCGAGTCATCGATAATTTGTGCCCTCTAGAACGCCTCCTCCAAACTTCACCAAATTATTCCCTGCTCCATATATTTGGTTGCGCATGTTGGTCAAATTTACGACCCTATAACCAGCACAAACTTTTCTTTCGATCCAAAGTCTGCGTGTTTTTAGGATATAATGGTCTTCACAAGGGATACAAATATCTCAATATGGATTTCAGACGTGTTTATGTGTCCCGTGACATTATATTTGATGAAATAATTTTTCCTTTCTCCACTTATCCTTCATCCAACGTTACACCTAATCAGGATAGTGGTAGTTTTAATTTGAACAATTACGATATACATATGTTTCCTGCTAACCCTATGAATGCAGTCCCTCAGCATGCAGAAGATCTCGAGATGCCTAAAACCTCATAAGGATTGGCGCCGACATTCCTTACACCCGCTTCTTCACCTAAGGCAGGCGCTCCGCATACAGCGCCTGACACTGACCTGCCTGCAACAGAGTCGCTGCCTGCCTCTCCCGTGTCCCCTATGGCAAGCATAGAGGCTGCGGCTGGGCTGTCATCTGCCAGCCCATCATCACCAGCATCGTGACAAACTTCGTCACCGAGCATCTGGCCTAAGGTCGTGTACCACTTAGAGGTTCCTGCACCGGATCCTCCTGCTCACAAGTACGGGACGTGCTTAAGCCACAACATCAAGAAGCCCAAGGTTCATATCGACGGCACGGTTACTTATTCTGCCGTACGAACTTCAGATGTAGAGACTACATTGCATGTTACTGCTATGGCACAGCCTTTTTGGAGGTCAGCAATGAATGATGAATTTCAAGCCCTTGTCAAGAATAAGACTTGACATCTGGTTCCTCTACGTGCTGGCCTTAATGTCATTGATTGCAAGTGGATTTTTAAACTGAAGCACAAAGCTGATGGATCTGTTGATCGCTATAAAGCACGATTGGTCATCAAGGGTTTTAAGCAGCAATATGGAGTTGATTATAATGATACATTCAGCCCGGTAGTGAAACCTACCACTATTCAAGTCTTATTGCCTTTTATAGTCTCTCGTGGTTGGTTTCTTCGACAGATTGATATTTAAAATGCATTCTTATATGGTCATCTTCAAGAGGACGTCTGTATAAAACAACCACATGATTTTGTTGACTCGGCTCATCCTACTTATCTTTGCAAGTTGGATAAGTTATTATATGGCCTTAAACAGGTCCCATGTACCTAGTTTTCTCGTCTTAGTAACAAACTATTATAACTGGGGTTTCAGACTTCTAAGACTGATGTTTCTCTTTTCATGTTCAATAAAGGTGGTATTCAGATGTATATTCTCATCTATGTGAATGATATTATTATTATAAGCTCTTCGTCATTAGCTACGGATCGTCTACTCATTCAACTTAAAGCTGAGTTTGCGGTGAAATATCTTAGCACTCTTGGATATTTTCTTGATATTGAAGTACATCATATTTCTACTAGCCTTATCTTGACATAACACAAATATATCCAAGACCTACTGCAGCGCACAAATATGGCATCCTCTAATAGTGTTTCGATATCTATGCTTCTCAACAACAAGTTACTCTTAAAGAGTGGTGACCTTCTCTCAGTTAAAGATACTACACGCTATCACAATGTTGTTGGGGCTCTCCAATATTTATCTTTCACTAGTCACGATATCTCCTTCTCTGTCAACCGGGTATGCTAATTTCTGTCAACACCAACGATGACTCATTGGGCGACAGTAAAACGCATACTGCGTTATCTTCATTTCATGTCTGATATGGGGCTATATATCACTAAATCTGGGTCTTTATTGCTAAGTGTGTTCTCTGATGCCGATTGGGCCAGGAACCCAGATGATCGGCGCAGTATAGGTGGCTATGCCATTTTCTTTGGTGGCAATCTTGTTTCTTAGAGATCTCATGAACAACCAATTGTTTCTCGCTCGAGTACAAAGGCTGAATACAAGGTCGTTGCCAATGCTACCGTTAAAGTAATATGGATACAAGTATTGCTAAGAAAACTTAATATCTTTTAGTTTTAGCCACCGTCCCTATTGTGTGATAACATTGGTGTCACTTGTCTCTATGTCAATCCTATATTTTATCGTCATACGAAACATGTCGAGATTGATTATCATTTTATTCATGAACGTACTGACTCTCGCCAACTCGACGTTCATTTTACTCATCAAGGACCAAGTGGTCGATATTATGACTAAGCCGCTTTCGGTTATTTCTTACTGTAATTTACGGTACAATCTAAACCTAGTCTATCTCTACATTGAGGAGTGTGTTAAATATAGAAGTTAGAAAATTGTGTATTTTTATTGTCTTGTTTTGCTAGTTGCTGATTATGTACCATGATGCCTGAAACGGATACCTGGAAGGAACGCGTGCACAACGCTCCCGTAGATAAAATCCATAGCGCTCGATCAGGTATGCCTCAACGCACTCCGGCGAATCTGGCGTCCTGCATCCGCTGCCAGTAACGATCCCATATTTCCATATGCATGCAAGGCAAACGAAATTGGTGCATGCATAGTTGCAAGGATCGTTAGAGCAAGTCTTTAATAGGAAAAGAAGAGGACAGAAAGAATCCTAGACTGACGGCTGTCTGAGTTTGATACGGTTTTTAACTTTCAATCGGACAACATGTACATCAAGTAATTGATTGATGACCACTGTTTTTTCCTTTCCTTATTTGACTTACCTCTTATTACCTCCAAATGTATTTCTAATACAACTCCTTTCTTTTCTAAAAAAAATTCTATATGTATAATTGTTATTAATCTATACCGTTATAATTTAGACCTATTATGATGTGATGATAAGTATTTTTCTCTTTTTTTATTAATATGTTAATTTCTAGCCTCTGGGAGCCATTTGATCGAGAACGTGCGATCAAAGATTCAAGCGGACAGAGTCCAGCACACAAGCTGCGGATGCTAGCGACGAACAAGCAACAGAAATTTGAGAAAGAGCAGGTGATCGATCGATGACATCCATAGCAATTTTCTAGATCTATAGGGCTCTCACGTCCAAGGCATAAATCTAGCTCCAGCTTGCTAGGCTCTCAATTCCTTAATTACAGTGTCTCAAAACTGAATCAAACACTTGCTTATGTCTGCACTTCTGTTCTTGCTACTAGCTGACCAAGGTTCATGAAATGCAGTGATCCACATCATCAAGACATCAAACACACATTCATGATGACAAGTTATTTGCAACCGAACTACATTCAACTGATCACAGCCGGTTTGGAGTTCATTTCTGATTGAACAACAAAGGTACAGATCATACTACACACCCAAACACTGAAGTGCTTGCCATGAAGGCAATACTTCTCTTTTATGAAAGATGATACAGATCAGTTGCGACTATGTTACACCACCATTTACAAAGGTTTTCTTGCCCAACAACAACGACTGGTGACCGAAATCTCCTCCTAGTACAGAGCCGTGAGGATTGTAGTGCCTTCAACCTAGAATAAAGAAAAATCGTAGGTCTTAACAAAGCATCCAGAAAGGTCGAAAGAGTTCACATCAAATGTAAATGATGAAAAGAGAACTCAATCGTATTGATCGACTGATTACGAACAGGCTTATTGCCTTCAAATAGTGTTTTCCTACTAACTGAGGTTAGTTTATATGTTGCATTTAAATGACGCTTTATCCCAACAATATTCTGCTTAATCTGACATAACAAGTTATGTAAAAATGAACATTTCATTTCTCGGCAAGAAATTCTTTTTTACCTGGAAGGTTGCACCACAGATTTCTTCTTCGTTTGCAGGAACGGCAGTCACCTTGTGCTTTGGGTTCTCATAGCACTTCAAACCTCCAAGGGCATTGGAGTAGAAGCAACCTGCAGCCAGAATGAAATCAGTGAACAGAACCAAGAATTGTGCAGTGAAAATTCAACATGACTAGTAATTTTGCTCTGAATGCCTCAATTTTCATTGCAGTGGTGGGCAAAATAAAAAGACTAGGCTTGCATGGTTCTTACTGAATTAGTGATACAGACATTACCTTGTGGGAAAGGTGCAAGTGACTTGCCACACGATCCTTTAAGCAGGTCAATGTTGTTAGAGAAGGCAACTGATCCATCAGCAGTAATCCCCCAGAACAGAGGCACCTTGCCCTCCGGATCCTGAGACAACAAATGCCAGCCCAAGATCACATCATAATCAGTAAGCAAGACGGACCAAATCACCAAGCATTTGCTATAGAAGTGATGAAGCAATTGTCTACTGTCAAGTGCCTCAAAATGAAGGACTTACAGAGGCCACAAGGAGTGAGGAGGTGGACTTGTCGTAAAGCACAAAGGCGTAGCTGCCAGTGAGCTGCGACAGCATGAAGGTAGCAGGGTAGGGTGCTCTGTCCCTCAGGGTCTTGTACGCCTCGATCACAAGGAGCTCCTCATTGGTGCCCTTGGACAGCCCGTACTGCTGGCTCAGCCTGCCCAGATTGTCCAGTATTCCCTCGAACAGGCAGAAAATGTCATCTTTTGCCGCGAAGGATCTGCACAAAAATTCTATGATCAAATTCTAAATAAAGAGAGGTAGAGAAAGATCAAAACTAATATGAAGAGAGATAAGAAGTAATTTATATACTTGAAGATATATAATTGAATAATAATAATTAAAAAACAGCTATTAACGTGTCTAAACCGTGATTTAAAGATTTTTATTAGGTTTCAATTCTAATATACTTTAACTTGCTTGAAATAAAAGACTATGTTGAGTTAAGTTGATTAAATTATAAAAATTAGTATGTTTGGCGCTAGCAGTTTAGTCATTCTTAAATGCCTGGAGGACATAGTACTTCAGTTCAGAATGCAAAATTAGGTGGAGCATCTATGACTTAATGCAAGATCCACCTAACATCAAGAATCAGATACCTAAACTTTGTGAAAAGGAAACGGGTATTTTTGTACAGGTATAATGAATGGAGTAAAGGAATGGAATTCCTTGGATGCTACTTCAGTGAATCTGCCTGCTACTAGATAAGATATGAACAAAGGGTAATCAGGCCCCACGAATCATAGTGGTGAATTGACAATATGGGCCCCTTGTTCAGCTTTCCTTTCTTTCAGATCTGTGGGTATCAAAACCGGATTTCTGGTAATAGCCACCAATTGCCAAGTGCCCTACGATGAACTGAACCATGTGAAGAGCACAACAACAGCTAAAGGAAAGGCATAAACAAAGAGGTTTTTTAAAAGCAACCTATTAGCTTGCCAAATACTGTCATGTGCCATCTTTTTTATAATTAAAAAGTAGACTTGAAAAAACAGATTTTTCCATTTTCTTAGAACTATAATCAGTCCATTAAACTATCATTAGCCGCCTGATGAAGAATACGTGACACATTTTTTGTGAAGTCAATTGAAACATTGTCCTTGGAAGGTGGCTTGATGTGGACATGAAAATTGCAAAAGATGAGGCGGCCTTCTTTCATTGAAATATATGTGACAATGTTCATGTAAACATTAATTTAATATCTTTCTTGTCTTCTTCTCCTCTTGTTTTCCTATGGAGGCACCAATCATTTGACCGTAGTGCCAGGGCATTAAAGATATGGGTACCGTAGCAGCATGGCAAACTACACCTCTTTGATAGTTCCTTTCGTCCATTTTCAGGTTCGATTAGCTTTCTACCTTCTGAAATAAATAAACGTATACCATAGTTAATCACGCAATTATCAGTGAAATTTCGACGATCTCAATCGTGCAGCCTAGAATTTAAATGAGAAACTAGACGGAGGAGGAGGGTTGGTAGCCTGCTTCCTCACCTACAGGAATGGATTAGAGATCTGTATCTATTACTTCTGAAAGCAACAAATCCCTTCTACGAGGAGAAAAACTGTACAATTATTGACTCAAGATGTGTGCCACAACTAAAAACCCAGTCTTAAGTTTTTTTAATGGAAAAACCAATCAAGTTATTGTAATGATTAAAACTTGTTTATTCCAGATGAAAACCCAGTAGATAAAGTCTAGTATACTGCAGATGATTTTTTTTCAGATCAATAATACGTCCTAAACACTGACTCATTTTAAGCATCTGTTTTACCAAACCTATGGTTTTTTTTTTTGTGCCAGATCTTGTGAGTTGTGGCAGGATCACATGACCTATGGCAATAGGAGAGCCCGCCTTATCACTCAACCATTTCAAGTGGGAACAAAAAACTTCCTCTCCTGTCCTCCATTTTCCCCTTCGCTGAAAGCTGCCCCCACCATGTAGTGACTAGTGTTGCCAACAACAGTGAGCCTGTCCCAACTTGCAAGCTTATCTCAACCACCAACTCCTCCTTCCTTAGATTGTCTTTTTTGCATAGGCTTACACGCCAGCTGAGACCAACTAGATCTCAATCACCAAAAAACTAACTAAAGAACAAATTCAGAGTAAATGACTCTTGTCTCAGGAAGAACTGTCAACTGATCCAGGCACAGAGAGCAAGCAATTCTTGGCTCTGTCCTTACTCCTTAGCTAGATCTCGTGAAATCCAGGCCTTCAGGTAATTAGGAGTTCAGGGTAAAGAACAGCAGATTTTTCAGCGATTTCAGAGTAACAGCAGCACAGCAAGTATGTATACCTTGGGCGGAGGAGGGACTGGTTGGCGTGCGAGTAGGCGAGGTGGCCGAGATCGCCGAGCTGCACGGACACGGCCGGCTCGGCGGAGCCCAGGAAGCGGTTCACCAGCTCCGAAGCCTTCGTCTTGGGCGACGGCGTCCGGCTGCCGGCCGCCACCAGCTCCGCCGGCACCTCCACCACCGCGCCGCTGAACACAGCCAACATCCTGATTCCTGCCTAATCAAACTAGATGGCTACACAAACTATTCAATCCAATTCTACCGCTAATACTCTCCTCAGCTAATGATCAAATTAGCATAGATAGATACACACTACGGTATGTGGCCTTCCACACTCCTTGGATGGATGGAGAAATGGAGGGGAAGAAGCTGAGCTTATATAGCCACAAAGCCCAGCAAAGAGCCTCTGTTACGTGGGGACCACACTGATGTGTGTTAACTTCTAACTTCCAATTAATCTTTTTAATTTACTTCTTTATGCTTAACACAAGGCAGTTCATGCACATGGACGTGTCAAAAACACCAGCTTTTGTATGTACTAATCGTGTATTACCACCATCTAATTCTAACAACCCATGAAGAGTCCGAGTGCAAATGTTGGACACGGGAGGTTACAGCCTTAGTACCTTTTCTTCCTCGCAAGAAATATATAAAAATGAAAAATCTATAGATTTTTCTGAAACAAGGTTTGAACTCTGTTGGCTGTTGCTAGTATGGACAATAAACAATCGGGCAGCCAGGGAAATGGATGTGAGATTGGAAGAAACGGAACCGAGAGATTCTTGAGAAGCGTCACATTGTCTGCACGCACGGTGACTGAAAGAAACTCTGAAACCAGCTAATTTGGTCAGGAGGAGATCTGGAGATGGAAACAGATGCATGGGGAAGAAGGTGACAGGTGAAGAGCAAGGATGATGATGGAATATATGGATTCATCTGGAGCAATTTCTTGTGAGTGACACGTGTGATGTGTGCCTATTCCCATGCGGAAATCTAATGCGACCACGGAAACGGCCACCGGCATTTTGGCCATTTGCAACAGATTTTACCGGGATTCATGATGGAGTATTTTACCGGTATGTTTGTGTGAAAATTACTAAAAACATGTAAATCACAGTGCAAAATATGTTACAGATTAATCTACTCAGCATCTCATCACCAGCTCTGCTGATTGAGCAAATAAGTTGACGTGAATCCACCTCCACATGTTGATACTTTTGTAGTGTTGTACAGAAAACGACTGACGTAGCACACCAAGTTCGTCCAGACCATTAAACAACCCTTTATTTTTGTAATGCTCTGTCATAAAAATGATTTGCACTTATGCACAAAAAACTGCAAGAAACGAAAGATTTTTTGTTTATCACGCAAGAAATCAAGAATCCAGCACCATACATGTCAGGGCGTCGAGAAGTCGCTTTTGTACATTCGAGAACTCACTCAGATGATTCATTAGATAACAAAGGGCTGAGTCATCGTTAATTACGTCTGCAGAGAATAATTTTTCCATACAGCGTCATAATTATTGCTTCAGGTGAATTTAAGCAAGCTTTATTCTACAAAAGCACAAAATGCTATTATCACACAATCAAAGGTCTATTTTTAATCATGAAAAATGGACACATGTTTTCTCAACGGCCGAGAAAAATAAGGGTGCTTATTTGAGCTGAGCCAATTTTGAATTTTAGAAATAATTTAGGGGTTTCTTCGTCCCTCTTTGTTTCCCCGTCTTAGCCCAGTGATTTTATATTGATTGGTACGAGAGCTTAACCATGCATAATTCTCTGGAAAATAACATTAAAAAAATCTAGATATAAAGGGAGGAACTTTTTATATCGATGGTATTAGTAAACACATGCGTGGGCCCCGATGGTGTTCGAATACGGTTGGGCGCGCATGCAACCCAGCATCCGAGCCATCTGCGCTATGCGCAGCTTCTAGAATTGATCTAGAAAATAACGTATGCATAGTTCTTTCTGCTAACCAACTGATCTGCATTGTATAGTATTCGTGATATGGTGTCATTCTTTGTAATGATTGATAAACACTAGACATGAAAATGATCTGTAAATTCAACGAAAGGTACTAGTGAAATAGTCAACTCCAAAGTAGCTCAGAAAAAACAATAGTAACACCGAATATCAATTAGCTATGTGTAATTTGGAGGAAGCTGTATTTTCATTTTATATACATTATTGATGAACTTACAAACTTTGTTGCACCTCCCATTAAGCCATTTTGAATATTCAATCAAAATATTAAAAACATAATGATATTTAAACTGTTAAAACTTTCCACCGGGCGTACTATGTTTGTATTTTATTCAGTTTGTTTGTCATTATTTGTCTGTATGCACAAAAGCAACATTATTATTTTGGATTCAACTAAATAATCTAATTCGAATTATGTGCATTAAAGTAACGAACTTACGCAAGCCATGACATCTGTTGATAGTCCCATGTATAAACAAAGGAGTAAAAAAATAAAAGAAAACAGTTTGCTATATCCTGTGACATCCTACGTACATCAGACACCATATGTTCATTGCTAAAAAAAAGAGGAATATCCCAGTGTCCAAGGAGCAAGGAATCATTGACAAGTGACTCTCCTTGCAAAACCATAAGGAATTTTTTAAAAAGAAAAACCGAAGGCAAGTGGCTCAACTTTTTCACAAAGAAATTGACATGATGACACAGTAGGAAAAGAACGATGAAGCATATGACAAATTGTTTTGCTAGAACCATTTGGCCATTTCAGTTTGTTTTACACAAATCCAAGAAAATAAAGTGAATCTAACAATTGTACTAGATATCATTTTTTCAAAAAAAATCTTTCTATGGACATAAATCAAACCCTCATCTCCAAAATTGAGCCCTGTGGCACGGCTAAAACTCTGAAATTGATTACTCAGTAAGGCAAAACCTTATTGTGCAAGTAATTGGCAATGTTGTCTTTCCCGTGCTAGGTAAGCTGGTATGGCCAAAAAAAGGAAGCAATAAGTTGTTGGAAATTATTGCCAAAACGATACCATTATGGAAATAAGACTCAGTGGTAGTCCATGCAAAATGCAGATTAGTTGTGACGTCAACTTCTGCAGTAGCCAGCTGGGTGGCTGCAACTTCAACCTCATCTTGAATTGAATGGAACGGCGGCCTAATTATCATGGTCCCGGATGAGGTTCCTTTGTAAAATATCAAGAAAACATGTCATCTTTTGTATTCTATTTATCACTTCGGTCTTGTCGCAGAACTTTTTTTTATTTTGAGAATTTTTTTTAGACTTGTGTGTGGTTAGTTGAATCCGTTCCGAGTAGTGAAGTACTGACCAAAATATCTTTGTTTAATTGTTGCAAAACCAATGGGCGCCCACAGGATTAGATAAGACTAAGACCCAAGGATTTGCTGATTTTTCTGTACGACCTGTGTACTGCAGGGAGAATCTTAGCCATGTGATTCAGTGCTAATGGGATTCTTCTTTACCGCTTCCAAATTGTGTTCCAAGAGTTCAATTAATGTGGTATGGATTCACTGCAAAGGGAGCAAATAGGGACTTGTCAACTTTAGTCAAAATTGGATTAAAAGTGGGTTGACTTTGCATCTCCAATGTGAAGTTAGCACAAGTTTGCTGTTCTTATATTTACTCCAAGCATTTTTAGATTGTTTAGCAAATACTAATATTAGGTTAAAAGATTCTATTTAGGTATTTTAGTGGTCAATTTTTAAATTTTAAATTACTTATATTCTCATTTCAAGTATTTGATTGGCTTTAAAATCATTGAAATGATAAAAATTATAGAAATCAACATTTATATTATGGTACAAAATTTAAAAGTTAGAAATGCATATATTTTAAAACAAATGTAGTAAGATATTTTGATCAGACCATGTGTTTATCACATCCTTTTCTCTATTTTTTTCTTCAAAGTAGTAATTTGTCAATTGGAATCAGCACTATTGTTTTCACCCTTTCATTGTCATGAAAACGACAGGCACTGAAATTATCCTCGAATTAATCAATACTTCATCAGTTTATGTAAGTTAAAATTATGCAAACATAGCAGCTGCAAGTTGGAAGAGGCAGACCTAGAGTTACTGCACTGAATTATTTCAATTGCTATGGCCTGGAAAGCGATTGCCAGGATCAGGGGAAGCACAAAGAATTACTAGAAAAGCAAGCAACCAAAGGATCTTGGCTTTGTAATTTGCCAACCCACACGAAGCCAATGAATCTGTTAGACAGACCACTGGCCTGGGCTGTATATATATAGATCCGACCCTCTCGTATACGTTCGGGGGATTTATAGTCACTGTATACTTTCTACATAGTATCAGAGCAAGTCTAGACATCCCGGCGCGCTAGCTTCTCTTTCTGGCGAGCCGACCCTTTCCTCCTCATCGTCAACGTCTTCTTCCCGTCACCGACTCTCTTCCCGGTACTCCCCTCGCTCTCTCGTCTCCATTTCTTCTTCTCCCCGTCTCTCCCGCAGTCACCTTTTCTCCGCCCCACCTCCGCGCGACCAGGCGACGGTCTCGATCCGCCTCCTCGTCCCTCCTCGCACCCATCTCCGCTCTTCCTCTCGTTTCGTACATCTCTCCTTTTCTGACGCCGGCGCACCTCCGCGCTCGTCGTCTCCATCGGTTGGACTTATCCAGCCCTCCATCAGCTGGAAACCTACCTCGGTTCTTGCCCTTTCCAACACGCTCAATGGCTCTCGGACGCGAACATTCTCCCCTCACGTCCGAGCCAGTCCAACGTGTCCACATGTCCACGGACACGAATCCCTGCCTTCCGGACACGAACATATTCTCTTCGTGTCTAGGCACTCCCTGCCTTTTTCGCGTCCGCCCCACTCCTTGGCCTCCACGAGTCCACGGACGTGAATCTTCTCTTCACGGATATGAATCCTCGCACGTCCGTGACCCAACCACTCTCTGGCCCACCCACGCTGTCCTCACCTACTCCGCTGCCTACTCCCCATCGGCCAACCACTCCTCATCGGCTGGCCACTCCTCACCTACTCCGCTGCCTACTCCCCATCGGCCAACCACTCCTCATCGGCTGGCCACTCCTCACCTACTCCGCTGCCCACTTCCCATCGACTTCTCACATCCTTGATCGGCCGATCCGTCCTCTCATTAGCTTTCCCCTCCCATCGACCTCTCTCTCCCATCGGTTCTTTGCTCCCGTTCTCCTGTCATGGCCACCGAGTCCGCTCTTAGCTCTGGCACTCTCCCAGTCGCCGAATCTGCTCTGGCCATCGGTGCCACAGACCACACCTCGGGCACCACCTCGCCGATCTTCTCCTCTCACTACGCTGCCGTGAACGTGAAATCTCATGTTCCTATCTCCCTTGACCTTAACGTCAATTATTTCAAGTGGGTTTTCTTCTACAAATCCCTCTGTAGAAAATTCGGCCTCCGGTCCCATATTGATGGCTCCGCTCCACCTCGCCCCGATGATTCTCAGTGGGACATCGCCGAGTGCTGCGTGCGCAGCTGGCTGCTC
Source organism: Oryza coarctata (assembly GCA_030770085.1). Classification (NCBI taxonomy): domain Eukaryota; kingdom Viridiplantae; phylum Streptophyta; class Magnoliopsida; order Poales; family Poaceae; genus Oryza; species Oryza coarctata. Next base: position 1,352,418 of record CM061483.1, read on the forward strand.
GGCTCGGTCGACGACTCTGTCCTCGACCTCGCCATGGACGATACCGACCCCACCGCCCGGGACCTCTGGGTGGCCATCGAGCGGATCTTCCTGGCCAACAAGCAGCCTCGCACCATCTTCCTCCTCAACGAGTTCCACTCCATGGTACAAGGCGATTCCTCTGTCTCCTCGTACTGTCAGCGTCTCAAAGTCAAGGCTGCTGCTCTCCGGGACGTCGGCAACCCTGTGGCCGACTCTCAACTCGTCCTCGCCCTTCTGCGAGGCCTCAATCCCCGCTTCTCCAACACCGACGATGACATCGTCAACGCCACACCTCTTCCATCGTTCGCCCGGGCTCATGACATGCTAGTTCTTAAATAACTCCGTCTGGCCAATGATGAGAAGATAGTGGCCCACACCGCTCTTCTTGCCGCAACCGATAATGGCTGTCGAGCTTCTTGCGCTGCCCTTTCCTCCTGCGGTCCTGGTGGCCATGGCTCCGGCCACAGCAACACAGCCCGCACCAGGAAAGGCAAGGGCAAAGGCAAAGGCAGGACCTAGCAGTGTCCGACGCCACCATGACCTACCTCGGTCCCTACCCACCCTACCGGTCCCACGGGTCCATGGCTCTGCTACAACCCCTGGGCGCCCCAGCCCTAGCCACGCAGCCCCATTGGCTGGCAACCCGGAGTTCTCGGCGTCCATCCCCAGGCTCACCTGGCATTGGCTCCTGTTCTGCCACCTCAGCCGATGCTACCGACCCCAACCACCCAGTCAGTTCCCTCCTGGAACCAGGCTGGCCTCGTCGCTGCCCTCAACCAGATGACGCTCCAACCACAGCACCCTTGGGTGCTGGACTCTGGGGCGTCTTCACACATGGCGTCATCGGCCGGTATACTTCGCTCTTGTCACCCCTCTTCCTCCCCTTTTGTCACCATCGGCAATGGTCACTCTCTTCCTGTCCAATGCCGCGGTGACTCCTTTCTGTCTACATCCACCACTAACCTTTCCCCTACGCAATGTTCTTATTGTCCCTTCTCTCATTCACAATCTTATATCTGTTCGTCAATTCACACGAGACAACCACTGCTCCATTGAATTTGACACGTCTGGTTTCTCTATGAAGGATATCCCAACCCGGCGACAGATCCTTCGCTGCAATAGTGGCGGCGACCTCTACACCATTCCCGCTGCGCCGTCCACCCCACACGCCAGCGTCGCCCTCTCCACCAACCTTTGGCACCTTCGCCTCGGCCACCCCGGCCCCGACGCTGTCGCCACCCTCCGTCGCAGCGCCTCCATCCGATGTACTCACAGCAGCTCCACAGTTTGCCACTCATGTCAACTTGGCAAACATGTGCGTCTGCCCTTTTCTAGTTCTCTCTCTTGTACCTCGCGTCCATTTGAACTTATACATTGTGATATATGGACATCCCCAGTTAAAAGTGTCTCCGATAATCAGTATTATCTCGCTATACTTGACGATTACACACACTATTGCTGGACCTTCCCGCTCATCCACAAATCCGAGGTCGCCTCTCACCTCACTCACTTCGTCACGTACGTATCCACTCAGTTCAACCTCCCCATCAAGGTTTTACAAGCCGATAACGGTACGGAATTCGTCAACCATACCGTTACAAACCTCCTCACCTCGCAGGTCATCCATCTTCGGCTCTCCTGCCCCTGCACCTCTCCTCAGAACGGCAAAGCCGAGCGCCTTCTTCGCACCCTCAACAACATCAGTCGCACCATGCTACTTCACGCCCACCTACCCGCCACTTATTGGGCCGAAGCTCTGCCTACTGCGACGTACCTTCTCAATCGGCGCCCATGCTCCTCCGTTCATAACAATGTTCCCTATGCCCTTCTCTACCGCACGGCGCCCGACTACTCCCACCTTCGCGTTTTCGGGTGCCTCTGCTACCCAAATCTCACCGCCACAGCTTCCCACAAACTCGCTCCCCGCTCCACCGCCTGTATTCTCCTCGGCTATTCCACCTCTCACAAGGGATACCGATGCCTCGACCTTTTCACCCGACGGGTCCTCGTCTCTCGTCACGTCATTTTTGACGAGACATGTTTTCCCTTCGGTCTCCTTCATCCGAGATCCTCCTCTAGTGATCTCGACTTCCTCCTCACCAACACCGTGCCGACTAGGTCTCCCCCACTGCCCTCTCCATCGGCCTCCTCATCGGCCTCTGGTGAGGATTTACCCGTCACATATCCCACCACTACTCGGTCCGATGTCCCTACCATCGGATCCCCATCGGACCTACCTTTATCGGTCGATACCAATCCTATTTATCCTTTAGCCGATACCGTTCTCTCTCCATCGGACACCCCACTTCCATCGGCTCCTCACTTTCCATCGGCTCCCCCCACCCTATCGGCTGATCCATCTCTATCGGATCGATCGGAATACTCGGCCCACCCGACCTCATCGGCTCAGGCCGATCTAATTCCTCCTTTTCCTCTTATCTACAGTCACCGACTCGGAGCCGACGACGCCCCCACCCGACCAGTTCTTCCCATTAATCCCGCACCCCCATCGGCTCCAGTTTCCTCCACCTCTCACATGGTCACCCGCTCCTAAACCGGGTCTCTCCGACCCAATCCGCGCTACGGTCTCTCTGCCGTCCACAGCTCTATCTCGCCCATCCCGGCGACTTCTCGCTCAGCCTTGGCCGACCCTCAGTGGCGCGCGGCCATGGCCGACGAGTCAAGGCCCTAATGGACAACGAGATTTGACGCCTCGTTCCCTAACCTCCCGACGCCAACATTGTGACCGGTAAGTGGATTTTCAAACACAAATTCCACGCCGATGGCTCCCTTGCTTGTCACAAGGCTCGCTGGGTAGTCCGGGGTTTCTCCCAACGACCCGATATCGACTACGACAAGACCTTCAGTCCCGTTGTTAAACCCGCCACCATCCGAGTCGTCCTCACCTTGGCTGTCTCTCGCTCCTGGCCGATCCATCAACTAGACGTGAAGAACGCCTTTCTTCACGGCCACCTGACGAAAAAGTCTACTGCCAGCAGCCCCTAGGCTTCGTCGACCCTTCTTGGCCCGACGACGTCTGTCTCCTTCAACGCTCTCTCTACGGCCTCAAACAAGCCCCTCGTACCTGGTACTAGCGCTTTGCTACCTATCTTCGGCACATTGGCTTCGTGGCCTTTACGTCCGATAGTTCCCTGTTCACTTTCCATATCGGCTCCGCCACTGCCTATCTACTTCTCTATGTCGATGACATTATCCTCACAACGTCTTCGACATCTCTCCTCGACCAGATCATGGCCCGACTCTACTCTGAGTTCGTCATGACCGATCTTAGTCCTCTCCACCATTTCCTTAGCATCTCCGTAACCCGTTCCATCCACGGGCTCTTCTTTTCCCAACGCCAGTACGCCATCGACCTCCTCCAGCGTGCGGGCATGGTCGACTGTCACCCCACGGCCACCCTAGTCGACACTCAAGCCAAACTCTCCGCCGCCGATGGCACCCTCGTTGCCGATCCCTCTCACTATCGGAGTCTTGCCGGGGCTCTCCAATACCTCACACTCACCCGACCCGACCTCACGTACGCTGTCCAGCAAGTGTGCCTCTTCATGCACGCTCCGCGCAAACCTCACCTCGCACTGCTCAAGCGCATCCTACGCTACGTGAAGGGCACCCTCTCCAGCGGGCTGCATCTCAGCTCCAGCCCCATCGACTCCCTCACCGCGTACTCCGACGCGGACTGGGCAGGCTGCCCCGACTCTCGACGCTCTATGTCCGGCTACTGCGTCTACCTCGGTGACACTCTCGTATCCTGGTTCTCAAAACGCTAGACTACAGTGTCCCGATCCAGCGCTGAAGCCGAGTACCGCGCCGTCGCCCACGCCGTCGCCGAGTGCTGCTGGCTTCGCCAGCTTCTCTAGGAGCTTCGTGCACCCCTCTCTACCGCGACCATCGTCTACTGTGACAATGTCAGTGCCGTCTACACGACCGCCAACCCGGTCCATCACCAACGCACCAAGCACATCGAGATCGATATTCATTTTATCCGTGACAAGGTTGCATTAGGATAGGTTCGGGTGCTCCATGTACCATCGGCATATCAGTTTACCGATATAATGATCAAAGGCCTGTCCACACCTTTGTTCGTCAGTTTTCGGTCTAGTCTTTGCGTCCATTCCTCTCCCACTGTGACTGCGGAGGTGTTAGACAGACCACTGACCTGGGCTGTACATATATAGACCCGACCTCCTCGTATACGCTCGGGGAGGATTCATAGTCACTGTACACTTTCTACTTTCAACATGTCCATTCATCAAATAATACAACTTGCACTATTTCTTTGGCAAATAATTAGACCCCTTCATGTTAATGTGATTCTTTGATTTCGTCCTTAATACAACATGGAAGCATCTCGAAGGAACTATGCATTGTGCAGGAATGGTCTGTGCCCACAGTTTCTAGCCAAGGTGTCAGCTGGTTCATTTTTGGAGACCATTTCTAATTGGATACTACCTTACCAGACCTGTTGTTTAGATTCGTTTTTGCTTTGCAGCAACGCGCACACATTTGGTGGGACAAGACCGGCTTCAACTGGGAGTACAGAAAACTGTACTACTAGAATTCTAGGCAGAAATTACAAGAACGCGTGCATGCAGGTGCAGGATGTTGTCAGTACGAGTGTGTCCCCTCAACCATCCTGCTTGATTGAAGAATTTAAGTAGGTATAAAGGTGAACTTCACGTACCTGGATAGTAGTAATGACAAAGTAAAGCTGCTGGCTTGTAAAGGTTGATTTCATCTTCATAGCTGGAGTCCTGAGAGACACAGGCAATTGCAGTTCAGGATTTGATCAAAGCGTAGTTACAGGGTGAAGCACGCAAGAGCCCTGGTGATTCGAAAAGAAAAAAGAAAAAAGAGAGAGGAGGAATCAGGAGAGTTTAACCTGTGAATCGGAGAAGGAACAGAAGCGTCCCATCTTCGAGCCTAGCCCTTGCGTGTGATCCACCTCCAGGTACACCGCATATCTGAGGGAAACAAAAATGCTCATCCAAGGTCTCGTCAGAAGTTGAGGATAGTGTCAGTGCGGCAAAGCTGTCTCCCCTTCTGGCTGCTGAGCGCTGGCTAGGGCCAGCGGCACCGTGGTGTACGTACCTGCGGCTCGTCGTCGTCGTCGTCGTAGAAGGCTGGCGGCGTCGATCGGCGGCGAGCGGACGGCGGCCGTCAAATCGCTTCGGCGCAGCGTTCGTGGGTGCGTGCGGCGGAAGGCGAAGGCGATGCGCCGACGCGACCGCCGCCTTCTTCTTGGCGACATCAGCGGATGGACGCGATGTGAGTTGGGCCTTCGACTAGTGAGTAGGCCGGCCCACACGTAGATGGGCCAGGTGGGGGTCGGAGTTTAATCCCCCGAACCGCAGGATGTTCGCCGGTTCACCCGGCCACCGCGTGGCAGCACGCTTCCGGTTGAGTCCGTCAAGCATCCTCCACTCCTAGCGGCTGAGCCGGCTGGTGCATCGCTTTGGGTATTGGCCCGTGGCGTTGGTGATTTTTGGTGGCTTCTTTGCCTCGCGCCGATCCTTCGCATGTGGATGTTTTGCCTGTACTTATTATAAATAAAACGGTTTATTAGCCGCTAAAAAAATGATTTAATGATAAAAATTTTATATACAGGTTATTAGCAATTTAACATTTTTTATTTGCTTGGCCTGGTTCCCTTTTCGTGGGCTGTTAGACATGATAATCTAACCATATAGGAAGTTTATGTATATTAAGTTGTGTTATGTTTCAATATAATGTTTTTCGATACAAACTTTTTAAAATTTATATAGGTTTTACTCTTAAGATATATTCTATGTGTACACGCTCAAATTTTAGATATAAAACAATAGCATTCTTATGTTTTTTTCCTTAAATTTTCTAAATAGGTATAAAGTTTATGTGTATAAAGATGTTTTAATGTACAAAGTTTGTGTGTATAAAGATGTTGTTTTTCATGTATAAAGTTTGTGTGCATAAAAACGTTTTTTCATGTATAAAATTTGTGTGTATAAAGACGTTTTTTTCATGTATAAAATTTGTGTGTATAAGGACTTTATTTTTTATGTACAAAGTTTGTGTGTATAAAAGCGTTATTTTTTCATGTAAAAAGTTTGTGTATAAAGATGCTATTTTTCATGTATTAAGTTTTTGTGTATAAAGACGTTATTTTTCATGTTATCTTTTTTTGTGTATAAAGGAGAAATCAACGTACCTGGATAGCAGTAATCGCAAAGTAAAAGTTGCTAGATTCTGAAGGGTGATTCGTCTTCATGGCCGGGGTCCTGAGACACGGGCAGTTGTAGTTCAGAATTGATCGATGCGTACAGGATGATTAAGTAAAAAAGGAGGAATCAGGAGGGTTTCACATGTGCCTGGGAGAAGAAACAGAAGCGTCCCATCCATCTTCGAGCCTAGCCCTTGCGTGTGATCCAGGGAAAATGCGTCGTAGGTCGTCTCATCACAAGTTCAGGAGAAAGCGTCAGTGGCAGCAAAGCTACCTCCGCTTGTGGCTGCTGGGTAGGGCCAGTGGAACCGCCGCACCGTGTGCCTGAGGCTCGTCGTCGTAGAAGGCCGGCGGCGTCGAACGGAGTGCGGCGGCAAACCGCCGCGCCGATGCGGTCGTGACCACAGCTGATGGGTGCGATGGAGAAGTAAGCCCACATGTATAAATGTTGCTCTGCGTGAAGTAGGCCTGGACGTAGATGGGCCGTTCACCCGTTCTTGTCCAGCGACCGCCGGCAACATGGCACTTCCGGTTCGAGTCCGTCAAGCATCCTCCACGATGGTAGCTAGAGGCGACGGGTGCATGAGTGCATCGCTTGTGAGCAGTGTTAGATGTTGGCTTTTGGCCCCTGGGTGATTTTCGGTCACTTCCTCACCTCATGCCGATCCTTCCCGTGTAGATGCTGTCTACCTGTCTTAATTTGCAGTAGCCGTCGCGGCAGCGGTGGCGACGGCGGCCTGAGGTGGAGGTAGCCTGCCCTGGCGGTGGATGGGTGGAGAAGAGAGGGGCGACGGACGCGTGCAGGAGTGCGGAGCGAATTCCAGTTAGGCCGCGAGAGGCGGGGAGTTCTCCGACCCCCATCAACCATCGTGAATTGGAGCCTCCCTTGTAGGCTTTTGTAGCTTGGCCTCAGGACAGGGCTGCAGTGATTCACCCAAAAGAACATGTCGACAGTGCATGCACATCGCCAGCAACATCTCCCCCTCACCTCTGGCCTAAAATGAAGCATACATCATCATAAAAAGGAGGTGTACAAGAATCCACCGGAGCATGCCCAAGGCCAGGTTAATCACGCCTCTCCCGTAAGACAGTACAATGTTTTCTTTAGCGATTTCAATTTGAAGGCTATATGCATCAGCTGCCAAGAGAAAAGGGTTATATTGCAGCCTGCCTTCTGCACGTCGTGAACCATACCCATCAAATGAGCATCATAAGAGTTGGTCATCAATTGCTCTCTAGCAACTGGAAAAATCGCAAACACTAATATATACTGCAAAAAAGACTAGCTGCTATTTATCTATAAAAATATGTATCATCCAGAAGTGCTCACAGTTGCAAAATTCACTAGTGTCAACAAGATGTAAAGCCCCATAAGGCAGTAACCCCAAAACCTGGGAACCTGAAACCTAGTCCAGGTGACCACCAACAGGGTGCCCATCAGGCTCAAAAGAAGGAATACAAATGCAACAACAATTCCAACATGGAATTCGAGTACATAAGCTTTGGGATACACCCTGGCTGTTTGTATTACAAGCGCAGTTCCCAGTCCAACCAGCAAAGCAGCCGGCAATGGCTATCGTTGGCTGGCCAGACTTCGTCAATGCTACATCGGCAACAAGGTCACCCACGGAATTCCCCCATGCCAAGACTGTCATGCCAAGTATAGCTGGTGGGAAATCCATAATAACTCCGATTGCTGCAAGACAGTTCAAGAGCTCTCCAGCCATGGTTGAGATCCAGAAGCCACTCATTACAAAAGAAATGGTGGCACTTGCAATGTTTTCTGTTATCGGGGCTTCTTTCTCAAAAATGAAGTGGGGAACGGCTAAGGAAATGCTCACGAAAAGCACAACAGACCAGAGCGCGAAACGACTTTGAGGGACAAGAAATACTTTCAGTGTCTGTTGGGATGTAGAATTATAAATTTTTAAAATAAAAATATATATTTTAAATATTTTAATAAAAAATATAAATAATAAAATCCCATAACTTTCTACGCCTTAGCCCAAAATCCCAAATAGTGACACACTCGAAGACTGCGTGTAGCGCAGTTAGCTAGGCACGTGGTGTTCGACCAACTGGTCGCCTGTTCCATCCTGGGATTATCACATGAGCCTCACCTAGGGGATTTTTCCCCTTTTCCTTGGAGCTTAATTCGGTTGGTATCAATTAGACAAAGGGTACACACCCATGCGTGTTTAGTGGGACTTCACATTATCCGTGCACTGATAATAAGGATTAAATTATAGTGAAATATAACCGTCCACATTAAATCTAAGAATTGAACTAAATTTAGGCGGACAAATTTCATCGCAAAGGACCTTAGCCAACAAATGCTCAGTACACAAAACGCGATCTTGTTAATAGCAAAGATGGAAACTCAACGGCTGATGTAAGGTGATCAATAAGAGCATATGCTAATACAATCGAGTGTTTTTAGTAACTATATCGTCTCCAATACCAGCATACTCTTGTGGATATTTAAATAGTTGCAACACAAAAAAAATAGTAAATATATGTAGTTTTGTTACTTTTGTACTACTGTCCATAACATGGACGAGCCCATCAATTTCAAATAACCAAATAACCACACTAACAACATAGTGTTTGGCATGTTGCATATAAATCTAATTTAATCTTACATATGATTTTATAACTCATGTTGAATTAAAAAATAATTGGTTGTAAGTGTGGTTTTATAAAACTTGATTATAATATCTATGGTTATATGAAAAAAAAATCTTTATAAAACTTATTATATGATACGTGTGGTTTTATAAAAATTACTTCCTCAACGTTTTGAATTGTTTGAGTTAAACTTCCAATCAAATTTATAGAAAAATATAATAGTACATAAAATAAATATAATATCAAAATATATTTAATATTAAATTTAATTAAACTAATTTAGTGTTATAAATATTGTTATATTTTCTTATAAAATTAGTTAAATATAAAAAATAATTAAAAAAGTTAAAAAAATTATAGTATATACAAGGAGCGAGTACTGTTCTAGACGCCATCGCTTTCCAATCAAAACCGCCGAACTAAACAAAAAGCAAATACTCATCTCCCTCTCAAATCCTCCTCTTCCCCGACTCGTCCGCTTCGCTTCCTCCCCCTCCGCCGCCCAGCCTTTATGTTGGCCACGCGCAAGCTCCCGCCTCGGTGACTAGCCGGCCGCACGCTGCCCTGCTGGCCGGCCTCGGCGAAGGCCAAGTAGCGGAGCGAAGAGAGGTGAGACTGTGAGAGTGAGAGCAGATCTTTTGGGGTGGGGAGATGGTGGTGGGGTCGGCGGCGGCGAAGCGGCTGGCAGGGCGGGTAATGGAGAGGCCGCTGGAGAAGGCCCGGATGGTGGGGCTGGCCGCGCTGGTGGCCACCGCCGCGCTGGTGCTGCTCCTCTGCGCCGCCCCTCTCCGCTGCTCGGCGGCGGTTGGCTTCGCGCTGTCGGCGGCGCCCAGGAAGCTCTGGAGCGGCGGGGTCTCCATCGCGGGCGAGGCTGCGGCGGTGGAGGCGAGTAGGAAAGCGCGCGCCGAGGAGGAGGAGTGCGACTTGTTCGACGGGGAATGGGTGTGGGACGACGGCTACCCGCTCTACGACTCCAGGGACTGCCCGTTCTTGGACGTCGGCTTCCGGTGCTCGGAGAACGGCCGCCCGGATGCATCCTACTCCAAGTGGCGGTGGAGGCCGTCGCGCTGCGATCTCCCCAGGTTGGTTTGGTTTGTTCGATTATGTTCTTGCTTGCACGTTTTGGATTTGGTGGGGTTTTGAGGGTTTAGATAAGAATCTATTCGATTATCTACTACTCTTAGCAGAAGAGAAATTTGGAAGTCTTAAGCGAAATCTCCTCGAAACATTCAGAATGGTGCATTGTTAGTGGATTGACTATAGATTTCGGATGTGCGTTTCCATCTTCCAGTAAAGGAGATGTGAATTGTTGGCTAGTTGGAATGATATAGCACCTGATTTGTTGGTCTTGGAAAAGTTGGTTCAGACTAATACTCATACACGTTGCATTGTTGGTAGAATGATTGTTAATTTACACATGTAGTTCTGACTTTGGGCCCTTTAGCAGGATACCTGGTGAGATTGGATCGGTGGGTGTGCATATTATAATATGAACCCTGGTTAGCATTAGATTATTTGCAAAGCAAACGAGGTTGATGACCACCGCACTTTGGAACTGTGTACCGCGATTGGAAACTCGGTGCCTTGTGCTCCCCACTGGGTTAGAAAACAATGTTATGCGCATAGTTAGGCCTCCAAAAGATAAATTGGTTAAACCAGCATTGTTTAATTAGTCAGTTTGTAGCTATCACGCTGTTGCCATCTTTCCACCTTTGATTTGCCTTGATGGAAGGTGACCTCGTCCCGTTTGTTGTTAGAGTCCTGTGTTGTATATGTTCTGTTAAGCTTTCTTTCTTACAGAAAAGAAAAGTTTTCTCTTCTGATTCAGAGAAGTATAGCTATTATCAGATTGGGTTTATGCCTTTCGCAGAAGAAAAATAAATACTGATTCTTGTCATCATGACTACCGATAGCTTTTACATGTTCACAAATTTTGTTATCATTCATAATTGCTAACTGTACCACGTTATGAATGATTCACACAATTGTCTTAGCAGTGCTGATATCATATTCTGATTTCACCATATTTTTCTTTGATTTCTTAGATTTGATGCAAAAAATATGCTGGAGAAGTTGAGGAACAAAAGAATAGTATTTGTTGGTGATTCAATTGGACGGAACCAGTGGGAATCTCTTCTTTGTATGCTCTCTGCTGCTGTTCCTGACAAGAGCTCCATCTTCGAAGTTAATGGGAATCCCATCACAAAACACATGGGTTTCTTAATTTTCAAGTTTAGAGACTACAATTGCACACTGGAGTATTACAGATCTCCTTTTATAGTCCTTCAAGGTCGTGCACCACCTGGAGCTCCTGAGGTTGTTAAATATGCAATTAGGGTAGATGCCATGGATTGGATGTCTGACCGGGGTCAATGGAAGGATGCTGATGTATTGATCTTTAACACTGGACACTGGTGGAACTATGAGAAAACACTCAGAAGGTAAGCATAAATGCGTAAATCATACTGAATAAGTAATGTTCTCAAGTTCATATATGATGTCTGATAGATGGTGCTGAGCATTTTGTTCTGTTTTTGACCAAAATTTTAAGTTACTATAATTGCATATCTGTAATATACATGAAGCTAGTCTTACACTCTTACATTTATGTCTTGTATCAGTGGTGCCTATTTTCAAGAAGGGGATGCAGTTCAAATGGACATGGCTGTTGGAGATGCTTACAAAAGATCCATACAGACATTGTTTGGCTGGCTTCACAATGAAGTTAACTCAAGCAAGACCCATGTCATTTTCCGTACATATGCTCCTGTGCATTTCAGGTCTGCACAACACGAACTCAACAGTGATTGTTCAACTATTTCCTTGCTTAAGCATTACTTGACAATCTTGGGATATTGTTCTAAGAAGTGTGACTGGATACTTTAACCGACTTACTAAATTTTGTAGTCAAGTTTAACCAAAATATTCCTTTTCATGGTGCAATTCACCTTTGAGTGTCTGCTTTCACAATAATAATAGAATATGTGCATAGTTCTGATTGAAATGCTGGATTGTGCAGACCATATATAATAAGACAATTAACAATAAACCATTGTTGTGACAATTACAAAGGTGCTTTAAAGGCAGATTCTGCAATCTCTTGGCCATTCACTTTAAAGGAATTGCTTTCCGAGTAGGGCTCTTAAGCTATCTATCAGTGCTTTGGCTTCATGTTGATGGTGTTTATTTTTGGATGCACAAACAGCATGTGCATCAAATGATCTGTCAAACCCTTTCTTTAACTTGAGTGATCCATATTTTGTGCAGAGGTGGTGACTGGAAGACTGGAGGAAATTGTCACTTGGAAACTAGTCTAGATGTGACGCCCGTTAAATCATTGGAGCAATGGGCTGGCTTTCTTAACCCTGTAAATGATGTACTAGGGAACAACGTCAGACCCAAGTTGCTTGGGTTGGATATACTGAATGTGACTCAGATGACGGCTCAACGGAAAGATGGCCACGTCTCAGTATACCTGAGTCCTTCAGGCCCTGTCCCTCTCTACAGGCAAGATTGCAGCCACTGGTGCTTGCCTGGAGTGCCTGATACCTGGAATGAGTTTGTCTACAACCTCTTGCTGAAAAAACTAAAGATGATGGATCAAAATGTCCCCCCTGTTGGCACCAAGATACTGAAAGCTGGCTGATAAAAGCTACTAGTAAAAGAGTACAACAATTTGACAGTTTGAAGAGGGAAGTAAATTCAGCTGCTCATCATGATGCTGCTGCCGATCCATTCACTTCCCATCTAGGTTTCTTTAGCGACCGAAGACAATTTTGGAACATTTTAGAGTTGGTTGACAGGAAGCTGCACCACTCTGGTGTCATTTGTAATTGCTGAGGCTAGTAGATTAGCCTGTATTGCCAAGTTGATATGCTATCTTGGTACTACAGAGAGGTTACGAGTGTTAGCTGCGGTGAACATGTCTAGCTAGGAGCTACAGTGATGAATGATGTAAATATACATATTCTAGTATCAGCTGAAATCGGCACTGTTTCAATCGACTGTTACAGATCATATGAAATGTTTTAGCTGCAGCGTCCTGATTGAACGCACGGTCGCAGCTGCATGCATGCCTCTGCACGTTGCGGTGGTGGGGTTTTAACTCCTGCAGAGTAAGGTTATATAGCGGTCTAAATTTTATTTTATTTGTCTAGTTTTTTATTACTTTCACTTTATTCACAACTGTTTAGTTAGACTTCAGTTAACTTCATATCAAATATGCTTTTGCTATTTTACTATCTTCATGTTAAAAAACTAAGTCTTTAATCATAAATCTTATCTTGATAAGGTTTTGTCTAGAATCTAGTTGAAAATGAAGTTTTTTTTGGCCGTGCCTCTCCGTCGAGCACTCGGCCCTGAAGCGGGCCGGACCTGGCGGGTGTAGAGCTCGGCGGGCTTCGGAAAGGGGAGCCCGCATCAGGCGCGAGCCTTCTGATACTCTCTAGTCTCAACCGTTGACTCCTCGTCCTCGAGGCCTCCGCGTCGCGAGCGGCGAGCCCGCAGACAGCCACCGGGTACGCGGCCACCGCTGCGGCGATGGCTGTGGTTGAACAGGAGGACTCGGCGCCGGCAGCCTCCAGCTCCGATCCTGCCTCTGGTGAGCGCTCCCCCCTCCCTTCTCTCGCTGCCCCTGTCCCCCACCCCAGCTCCAGCCCATGGCTGTTGCTTGGAGATTGTGCTTTGTTTCGAATTTCGGTGTAGATTGTAGAATTGCTTTCTGTTGGGATCCAAAAGATAGTCGTATAGATGGGCGTGTAGAATGTGTTTCCTTCTAGCTTAGGCTTGTTTTAACTCCCAAGGACACATAATTCCGATCATAAAATGCTCCAATCAAATGCTAAACTATACCGGTATAGTTTCCGAACGGTGAAGTGAGTTATGGCATGGCATTCCTTGCTCCCCCTGCTACCACTTCATGAATGAATACAGAGAAGCCAAATAAATCAGCACAATTTTCTGAATTTGCTGCAAATATGCCAGAGCAGTATAATTTAATTCTGTGTAGGCTATACGAAGAATCAGTAACCTTATGGATTATATGTATATTGTTGTTTTTTTCTGGCCATCTTTAAACAATTATCTTCCCACGGGAATCAGGAAAATAGAATTCCTGCATTCCAAAGAGGGGCTTACAGGGTTGGGTCATGCTACTTGATAGTCGATACTATACCGTATCAAGTAATAATAGATAGGCAACAAAAAATGTAGCTCACCTTTGTCCCTTTTCTTCTAATCACAACAAAAATGCAATATTGGAAACTGAACATTGAATATAGTACTTTCACCCTACATTACAACACGGCTACCATAGAACTGGAAATTTGAACTAAAATAGGGAGTACTTTATTAAACCATGCTCCTATTTCCCTTTTTTTTTGTCTTAAACCTGTTTTCTGGTTTTTAGGTTCAAGTGATGATGAGATAACAGTAGAGGAAACTTCTTTTGTGCATACTGAACCTCCGCAAGATAGCACTGCCCCACCTGTGGTTACCTCTGATATGGAGGTCCTTCATGATAAGGTTAAAAAGCAAGTCATCAAAGAAGGCCATGGCAAGAAACCCTCAAAGTTTGCAACATGCTTTGGTAAGTATTACATAAATGGTTTGATCATTCCCTATATTTAGGCTGGTGATTTCATACTCTACCTTCGTTGGGATTTACCTTTACCATTATATTCCATGTCATTCTTGTTTCTTCAGAAGTTCTATAATACAAGGAACTAATTCTGTGTATCAGGGGCTCAGAACATACATTTGTAAAGCTACATGTACTACGTGCTCTGAACATATGCTCTCTTGCACTAGTTCTGTGTTGCTTCTTATACACTTCTTTTTAAATAAATGCCCTTGTTACTGGAGCTTTCAGTGAAAATTGCAGAAAATATGAGGTACTCTACAATTTGTACAATTCATGTGCATGAGATTCTTCCAGACTTTTAGGATTGCACGCTTAAATCAAATGATGAAAGGAAAACGTTCTCTAACTAGTATGTCATATATAACAGCACCAAACTCAATAGTCTTAAAATTTAAAACTACTCATACACTTGTGCTTTCATGATATTTGTTCACTTTTTGTCATTTTAATTTTTATGTTAATCATCAGCTTTGAGCATCTCTTATCCAAAGTGGCACATGTCCAAACTTCTTTTCCCTTTATTCTGTTGCAGTCTGATGGTCCTTTCTCAGACCATGTATATACTTATTCAGAAGGAGAGCATCTGCAAATTAATTGACTGTTTCTGGCCTTGGTATTACAGTGCACTATAGAGCATGGGTTCAAGGCTCTCTACATAAATTCGAGGATACTTGGCAATAACAGCATCCAATTGAACTACTAATTGGAAAAGGTAAAACTAATGATACTACCTTCATTTTATTCCAAGTTGTTCTTTACTTCATGCATGCCGTGCCATCCTAAATTCCATTCTGATCTTATAGTTGCCACAAATCTTCAATTATTCTAATAAAGGGTTTTGAAAGTCAGTTGTTCCACCATCAACTTTCAACTTGCCACAGATATTCTAGATATTTTTTTTGAGAGGGCTATTGATATTCTTGTAGTTTCAAGGACTGAAGACTAAGGCCCTATTTAGAAGAGCTTAAGATTATGAGAAACAGCTGGTGAGAATCTAGCTTCTCAAAATCTGGAAAAGATATCATTCACTTCTAGTTAATTTTCTAGATTCTACAACTATAGGTTTTTAAAATTTAAATGAGAATCTAGAATGTTTGGAGGAGCTAGAGATTCTAAGAGAAGCTGTGGCTATCAAAAGCTCTCCCAAATAGGCCATAATAATAATATTTGTGTTAGACAAATCACTGACATGGGCTGTATATATATATAGACCCGACTTCCTTATATACGCTTGGCGGGTTCATAGTCACTGTACATATTCTATATGGTATCAGAGCGAGTCTAGACATTCCGGTGCGCTAGCTTCTCCCTCCGGCGAGCCAACCCTTTCCTCCTCGTCGTCGACGTCTTCTTCCCGTCGCCGACTCTCTTCCCGGTACTCTCCTCGCTCTCTCGTCTCCATTTCTTCTTCTCCCCGTCTCTCCCGCAGTCACCTTCTTTTCTTCGTCCCACCTCTGCGCGACCAGGCGATGGTCTCGATCCGCCTCCTCGTCCCGCCTCTTACCCGTCTCCGCTCTTCCTCTTGTTTCGTGCATCTCTCCTTCTTTGACGCCGGTGCACCTCCGCGCTCGTCGTCTCCATCGGCTGGAAACCTCCCTCGGTTCTCACCCTTTCCGACACGCTCAACGGCTCTCGGACGCGAACCTTCTCCCCTCACGTCCGAGCCAGTCCAACGTGTCCACGGACACGAATCCCTGCCTCCCGGACGCGAACATATTCTCTTCACGTCCGGCCACTCCCTGCCTTTTTCGCGTCCGCCCTACTCCTTGGCCTCCACGAGTCCACGGACGTGAATCTTCTCTTCACGGACGTGAATCCTCGCACGTCCGTGACCCAACCACTCTCTGACCCACCCACTCTGTCCTCACCTACTCCGCTGCCTACTCCCCATCGTCAACCACTTCTCATCGGCTGGCCGGCCCACTTCCCATCGGCTTCTCACATCCTTGATCGGCCGATCCGTCCTCTCATTGGCTTCCCCCTCCCATCGGCTTCTTTCTGCCATCGGCTCTTTTCTCCCGTTCTCCCGTCATGGCCACTGAGTCTGCTCTTAGCTCCGGCACTCTCCTAGTCGTCGAATCTGCTCCGGCCCTCGGTGCCTCAGACAACACCTCGGGCACCACCTCGCCGATCTTCTCCCCTCATTACGTTGCTGTGAACGTGAAATATCACGTTCCTACCTCTCTTGACCTTAACGCCAATTATTCCAAGTGGGTTTTCTTCTTCAAATCTCTCTATGGAAAATTCGGCCTCCGGTCCCATATTGATAGCTCCGCTCCACCTCGTCCCGATGATCCTCAGTGGGACATCGCCGAGTACTGCGTGCGCAGCTGGCTGCTCGGCTCGGTCGACGACTCTGTCCTTGACCTCGCCATGGACGATACCGACCCCACCGCCCGGGACCTCTAGGTGGCCATCGAGCGGATCTTCCTGGCCAACAAGCAGCCTCGCGCCATCTTCCTCCTCAACGAGTTCCACTCCATGGTACAAGGCGACTCCTCTGTCTCCTCGTACTGTCAGCGCCTCAAAGTCGAGGCTGCTGCTCTCCGGGACGTCGGCCACCCTGTGGCCGACTCTCAACTCGTCCTCGCCCTTCTGCGAGGCCTCAATCCCCGCTTCTCCAACACCGCCGATGACATCGCCAACGCCACACCTCTTCTATCGTTCGTCCGAGCTCATGACATGCTAGTTCTTAAAGAACTCCGTCTGGCCAATGATGAGAAGACAGTGGCCCACACCGCTCAACAACATCAGTCGCACCCTCAACAACATCAGTCGCACCATACTACTTCACGCTCACCTACCCGCCACTTATTGGGCCGAAGCTCTGCCTACTGCGACGTACCTTCTCAATCGGCGCCCATGCTCCTCCGTTCATAACAATGTTCCCTATGCCCTTCTCTACCGCACGGCGCCCGACTACTCCCACCTTCGCGTTTTCGGGTGCCTCTGCTACCCAAATCTCACCGCCACAGCTTCCCACAAACTCGCTCCCCGCTCCACCGCCTGTATTCTCCTCGGCTATTCCACCTCTCACAAGGGATACCGATGCCTCGACCTTTTCACCCGACGGGTCCTCGTCTCTCGTTACGTCATTTTTGACGAGACAGTTTTCCCTTCGGTCTCCTTCATCCGAGATCCTACTCTAGTGATCTCGACTTCCTTCTCACCAACACCGTGCGGACTAGGTCTCCTCCACTGCCCTCTCCATCGGCCCCCTCATCGACCGCTGCTGAGGATTTACCCATCACATATCCCACCACTACTCGGTCCGATGTCCCCACCATCGGACCCCCATCGGACCCACCTCCATCGGCCGATACCGATCCTATTTATCCTTCAGCCGATACCGCTCCCTCTCCATTGGACACCCCTCTTCCATCGGCTCCTCACTTTCCATCGGCTCCCCCCACCCTATTGGCTGATCCATCTCTATCGGACCGATCGGAATACTCGGCCCACCCGACCTTATTAACTTAGGCCGATCTAATTTCTCCTTTTCCTCTTGTCTATAGTCGCCGACTCAGAGCCGATGACGCCCCCACCCGAACAGTTCTTCCCATTACTCCCGCACCCCCATCGGCTCCAGTTTCCTCCACCTCTCATATGGTCACCCGCTCCCAGACCGGGTCTCTCCGCCTCACTCAGCGTTACGGTCTCTCCGCCGTCCACAGCTCTATCTCGCCCATCCCGGCGACTTCTCGCTCAGCCCTGGCCGACCCTCAGTGGCGCGTGGCTATGACCGACGAGTACAAGGCCCTAATGTACAACGAGACCTGGCGCCTCGTTCCCCGACCTCCCGGCGCCAACATTGTGACCGGTAAGTGGATTTTGAAACACAAATCTCACGCCGATGGCTCCCTTGCCCGTCACAAGGCTCGCTGGGTAGTCCGGGGTTTCTCCCAACGACCCGGTGTCGACTACGACGAGACCTTCAGTCCCGTTGTCAAACCCGCCACCATCCGAGTCGTCCTCACCTTGGCTGCCTCTCGCTCCTGGCCGATCCATCAACTAGACGTGAAGAACGCCTTTCTTCACGGCCACCTAACGGAAACAGTCTACTGCTAGCAGCTCGCAGGCTTCGTCGACCCTTCTCGTCCCGACGACATCTGTCTCCTTCAACGTTCTCTCTACGGCCTCAAACAAGCCCCTCGTGTCTGGTACCAGCGCTTTGATGCCTATCTTCGGCACATCAGCTTCGTGGCCTCTGCGTCCGATAGTTCCCTGTTCACTTTCCATATCGGCTCCGCCACTGCCTATCTACTTCTCTATATCGATAACATTGTCCTCACAGCGTCTTCGACATCTCTCCTCGACCAGATCATGGCCCGACTCCACTCTGAGTTCGCCATGACTGATCTTGGTCCTCTCCACCATTTCCTTGGTATCTCCGTAACCCGTTCCATCCACGGGATCTTCCTTTCCCAACGCCAGTACGCCATCAACCTCCTCCAGCATGTGGGCATGGCCGACTGTCACCCCACGGCCACCCCAGTCGACACTCGAGCCAAACTCTCCGCTGCCGATGGCGCCCTCGTTGCCGATCCCTCTCACTATCGGAGTCTTGCCGGGGCTCTCCAATACCTCACACTCACCCGACCCGACCTCACGTACGCTATCCAGCAAGTGTGCCTCTTCATGCACGCTCCGCGCGAACCTCACCTCGCGCTGCTCAAGCATATCCTACGCTACGTGAAGGGCACCTCTCCAGCGGGCTGCATCTTAGCTCCAGCCCCATCGACTCCCTCACCACGTACTCCGACGCGGACTGGGCAGGCTGCCTCGACTCTCGACGCTCTACGTTCGGCTACTGCGTTTACCTTGGTAACACTCTCGTATCCTGGTCCTCAAAACGCCAGACTACAGTGTCCCGATCCAGCGCTGAAGCCGAGTACCGCGCCATTGCCCACGCTGTCACCGAGTGCTGTTGGCTTCGCCAGCTTCTCCAGGAGCTTCGTGCACCCCTCTCCATCGCCATCGTCCTCTACTGTGACAATGTCAGTGCCGTCTACATAACCGTCAACCTGGTCCATCACCGACGCACCAAGCACATCGAGATCGATATCCATTTTGTCCGTGACAAGGTTGCATTAGGACATGTTCGAGTGCTCCATGTACCATTGGCACATCAATTTGCCGATATAATGACCAAAGGTCTGCCCACGCCTTTGTTCACCAGTTTTCGGTCCAGTATCTGTGTCCGTTCCCCTCCCGCTGCGACTGCGGGGGTTGTTAGACAGACCACTAGCCTGGGCTGTATATATATAGATCCGACTCTCTTGTATACGCTCGAGTGATTCATAGTCACTGTACATATTCTATAATTTGCATTACTAATTGTTAACATCAAAATTTGATAAGCTTATGGATAGATTGGAAAGACGATCGGTCTAGTAAAGAAGAGTCCAATAACTATAAGAAAGAAGTCGATCGAACAAAGTAAAGAAGGATTCGGTCCAATTATAAAAGACTATCCAAATGAGGCCGAGTCTGAGGAGGAACCGTGGAACTTAAGGCAGGTTAGTTTATCTATGTAAATCATATCTTATTATTAATAGAAATGTTTAGTTAGTTCAATTAATTTTCTTAGAGATATTTTTCTTTTATATTTTTTAGAAAATAACGTCCGATGTTTGTTGTAACCACGTCGGACTCTGTAATGCTAGGATATAAATATAGACCTACTGGAAGGCTGTAAGATATCAATCGATCAATCTAATAAATCTTCTGCGCATCGCCACCCTAGCTCGTCTAGGTTTTTACCAGCGGGTTCTAGCTCTCGATGCTGGGTTGTATCGGTTAAGTTCGATCTCTAGCGAAGAGGTAAGTCTCGTCACTATCCTGGTACGCTATGCTCTTTCTAAGCCTGCATCGGTTAGGTTCGACCTCTTAGTCGGATCGAGTGTACCGCATCACGTCCTCACGAGGCTTGCCGGCGCGTCAGTCTCCCTCCTCCTTACATGGTCTCATACTGCATTGGTTAGATTCGACCTACGAGATCGGCAGCGGGTCTTCGCGCGGCGTATCGTCAGAGTGAGTAGTCGACAAGTTATCCTCACCGTAGGCCTCGCATCCGTCTGATCCTTTAGAGATTGATCCGAACACGTCGGACGTTTTCTGGTACTGTCTCAGTTCGGTCCAATCTATCGGGGCTCACATCTGACGTGGTCGGTGTCGAGATCTAGATGGTCTCGTTCCCCATCGGCTCAAACGGCCGATGAGTTTAGGTGTAGGCCTGCGTCGGACGTTTGGCCGTTAGGTAGTCGATGGCATCGCCTCTTTCCTTCCTCGTCATCACGTTCGATCTAGGCCTCCGTCGTCTCCGCGTCATTAGTTCTAGCCTCATACTGTCTCGATTCGGTCCGATCTATCGAGACTGATAATAACGGCACCGTTACCGCGGTTGCTGGCCCTCTTGGCTTCGCGGGGGATCGAGCCCCGCTCCGCGTTTTGGATGCCATAGAGCATCATCGGCTCTTTGGACGATAGGTCCTGTAATCTATTTCACGTATCTATCTCTCATGTCTTCATCGACTGTTCAGCCGATGATCGAGCGCTACTTTCTCTACCGGCATCTAGCCGATAGGGTGAGCCGGACAGGCCCACCGGCCGACTAGCTCATGGGTTTTATCCTCTTTCCTTATCAATTGCAGGGTCAAATTGACTGTACGCTCTTAGACATCAAAGCTTAAGGACCTGTACTAGAGTTAAACAGATCTTTCAAGCCTTCACGTGACTGAGCCGTCGTCTCTCTATGGTCGGACCTTCCCTCCTGCGAGCTTGGTTCATTAAATACAAGGACGGGTAGCTATGCAACTTTGCTACGAGTATCTTATGGACACTCTTGAAAATTTGGAGTATAGCAAAATTTATCAGTGATTATCACCTATGAAATAACTTTTAAAAGCTAATTTTCTTTTTTATCAACAGTGAAAAAAGAAATGGCTGGTTTAGGCATTGGCGTTGGTAACATGAGAAGTGGGGAGTGTGCATTGTTGCATGTTGGCTGGGAGCTAGGCTATGGGAAAGAAGGGAGCTTTTCATTCCCAAATGTTCCTCCAATGAAAGATCTTTTATATGAAGTTGAACTTATAGGGTTTGATGATGTCAAAGAGGAAGGGCAAACATCCCTCCACTGCTCTACCACCTCCGCCCAGCATAATACTTTTATCCTACCTGAGACCATTGTTGCTTGGTTACATATTATTGATGCTTGCCATTTTGATACGGATGTTTTGAGGAAGCTTATAAATCACACAGGGGAAAGCCTGAAGTGACATGACAGTAGAAGAGAGGATTGAAGCAGCGGACAGGAGGAAGATTGAGGGCAGTGAGTATTTCAAAGAAAGTTTGAGGAGGCCATGCAGCAACACTGAATGGTTAAAGTGGACGCCTTGCACGGTAGTCTGAAAATTGTAGTTGAAGTGTTGAACTTGCACGCAGTCGGTGTCAAATATTTTCGCTGGAAATTCCCAGCATTTTTGTACATTAACTGCGTTTTGGCTTGTGAGCAGCTACAAGGTCATATAGACATTTTCCAATGAAAGCATTGTCTTGGAGCAATATACTGCCATGATGGTGTCAAGGATTTGATGGATATATAATCCATCGGAATACCATTGATAGATGATGTTTGAAAGAGCATCAGCCTCTGAATGTTGGCATTTCAACATTTCAGGTGGGGGCCATAGGCCCATAGGCCATAGCATCACCCAACCTCAAGAGTTATTCACTTCATTGCAAGCAAAAGAAAGAAATACTCTGACTATCTACGAATGCTCATATTTTTTATAGGATTTAATCTCGAGAGTAGAAATAGTACGTGCACACGGGGGTGTATCTAATGGCAAAGCCGATACACACGCTACGTGAGGCGAGACCTATAATCCATTTATACACATGGGCGTCTACTGGAAAAAATTGGAAAAAAAGTATTTTCCTTCAAAAAGGAAAAAAAAAGGCTCATTGCTGGTGGTGAGTGCTGATGAGAGAGTACAACGGCTCCACCATCCAGCGTTGCTTTCCGTCCTGTTTCTGAAACCGCCGACCATCGCACGCGCCATGGCGCTTGCCCCCACCCGCCTCGCGGCCCCCGATGGACGCTGTCGCGTTCCCGCCGCCTCCCGCACCCTTCCTCGACGACGACTTCGCCTCCCCCGCCGCGTTGCCGCCTGTAGCCGATCCCCAGCCCCAGCCCGCCGCTGCCAACTTCGCCGCCTTCGACAACGATTGGGGTGACTTCGTCGACAGCCGCCCCGGATCCAGCCCGGATGGTGGCTCCGCGGCGGCGACCGAGAACGCCCCCGCCCCGGTGGAGAAGTCCTCCTGGGAGAAGCGGCGGGGCCGCCTCCCCCTCTCCTTGTTCGGCGCCGACGAGGATGAGGAGGAAGCGGACGAGGGACCGACCGACCGAGCCGCCGCCGGCAACGGCTCACCAGAGGGCGATACACGCCTCTGCCAATGGATCGAAGCCCACTGATCTGACGGACCTCATCGCCGGCCTCTATGGATCTCACCCGCTCTCCTCTCCCGGCGCCGCTGAGGTGGGTACACAGGAGGGGTCGGCAGCGGAGGATGATGACGGATTCGGGGATTAGAAATCATGTTATTCTGAATTCTAGTTTTTTATAAAAGGAAAATATTCTGAATTCTAGCATTAGAAATCATGTTATTACTTCTTTCTAGTTTTTTTATTTATATTATCTTAATATGTCTATGGCCTTCTCCACTGATTAGTCTGAATCTTTTCATTTTGTCAGGATGTACCAAAGTCAATGGGCAGCAACCAGGAAGACTTGTCATTATTTACTAGTGTTAATGAAAATTTGAACGACATGCAAACCACATATCATGTTGGAACTCGTGAATCCACTGGACAAAGTGTGAAGGCCTTTTGTTATTTTCCACCTAATAATGCATCAATACTTGACCTGTACAAAGAAAGTGAACCGATTGATTCTGTCCACATGACTCAAAGTTCTTCAGAAAGTGTGCAGAGCACTTCTGATATGTTCTCTGATACTGAAATGGTGCGTATTCATGGTACTCTGAGGCCACATTCACGCCCCCTTTTTCTCCATGTGGTGTAGACTAATGATCAGTGATCAGAACTCTTCATTTGAGACAGATGAAAACCATTCAATTAAATCAGCAGGTGATAGGATTTTGATTGATTTCTACCATAAGCTGAGAGAAGAATCGTTGGCAGTAAGAAGGATTTTAAGGTCAGTCACTACTGATTATGTTAAGTTGATAAATCATTGGTATGTTTCCCTTTTATAATTCTGCAATTAATTCGGATTCAGGACGACCAGAAGAGTTCTATGCTTTCTGATGAAAAGAGTGAAGTGACAGAAACTGAAAGGGAGATTCAGGTGTGTTCTGCTTAATGTTTTGCTATAAATTATTTCTTCTTGTCAGTTTATTAAAGCATGCCTTTTTCACAACTTGTTTGTGTATTGTTATGTTGATGTGCATGCTTGCAGATCCCGTCAAAATTATTTAATGTTGTGAGTCATTGAGTTTGTTTTAAGGATCATCAACTCAAGCACTTGATATTATGATTCAGCGCAAAAAATGAATTAAACATAATCCTTCATTTAATCATTTTCCATAATCTCCAAGAAATTTGTAAGGAATTACAAGATTCTTCACTTGCAAAAGGTTTTTGCAAAGAGGAATATCCTTCAAAGGATGTATACATTTCTGAACTTCTTAACAGTGCCAAAGAGGATCATTTGAAGGATTTTCATCAAGAATATCATTTAACAGAAATGATAGCAATTGTAAGTATCCTCATCTGGGAAATGTAATTTTTGTCTCTTTGTCTGTACATCTATTAGTTTTCAGATATTTTATATTTATACATCCTGCTTTTTAGACCAAAAAAAAGAAAATGATTATTTTATTGCACTGTCAAATCTTGCAATTTATTCTCAAATTACTTGAGATCAGTAACACTTGTTTTCTTAAATTCTTTGGTGGATAGTCTTGAGCAGTCACATGACAGTTTTTACAGATGATAAAACATAATTAGATGTGAAAATTATTATATTAGAGCTCAGACAAATTGATCCAAAGATGACATGTCATTTTACTTGATTTCAGTATATAATATGTGCATTTAATGTTTCAGTCTGCTGTTTTACCTTCTGCCTCTTGTTGCCAAGAGTCATGGCATGATCTTGATTGGGTTATTAAAATTTCTTGATCTGATACTCAATTGTAGGCACTGGAAGACATGAGTTCAACTGTTAAACTCTACAAGCATAGCGTGTCAATCCTTCATACCTTGGAACTAGCATCCAAAGAGGAGCAATTTGATCATATCAGTGCATGGTACAGCATGCTCCTGTCCTGTGCTCAAGAATTGTAGCATGGTGCGATGCTTTGGCAAGAATCTTGTGATGCAAATGTCGGCATCACAGTAATTTCTCAAGGTGCAATGACTTTGCATAATGAACAGAGCTGTATATTTCTTTTTTCGGGTAATCATTTATGTTTGCAGAAAGATCAACTATAACATGGCTTTTGTTGGTTGCACAGGTGCTCATTGCTTTGTTGCTCTTGGGGAGATATACAGAGTTGCACAGATCTTACATTTATCCTTGCAATCTTTCAAGCCTTGGGTTCTTGCAGATTCTGGAATGTTGAGTAAAATGTTGGTTTGTTGGAACAGCTGCATTAATTCATGGACTACTGGTTTAGGAACAGCTCTTGCAATGGTTGTTGACAGCAATAACCTGGATGAACCTGTTGCTAAAAATCTTCTCCAGTCTATCAATAATATTAATGAAATTGAGGTGGCCAATCTTCGAAGTTCCTTTCCCAGAAACAAGATGGCATGTAAACTTACCCTCCTGCCAACTAGCCTTGTACCAGGTAACATATCCTGCAGCTATCTATTTACAAAAAAGAGCTTTTCCACTATCAGGTGTTTCTATCAACCAACTAATTACTTTCTTGATCTCATATAGGAATGGAAGTGATCATTTGGGATGGCGATCACTATTTTGTTAAAGTTGCGAATCTATGGGCAAATCGGATATCTTCTGTCCCTCCCCAGTTTTCAGTCACTCCTGTTGCTTAAATTAGCAAACAAATCAACAATTGTCCATCTTGTTAAGTAATCCATCAATGACGTGGGAACGGTTAGACAAAACTTGACTCTGACAGGCCATCAGAAGCTAGAGTAAGACTTTTTCATCAGGTTCTTCTGCACAACTGTTTCTGGAAGGTTAACGGTATTGGTCAATGTCTGGAAAAGTTAGCAGTATTGGTCAATGATCACTATTTTGTGCAAGTAGTACAGTATATTGCACCATTTTCTCCGTAGTGCTTGGCAACGTCACTAGTATAATAAACCAAAATGTTTTTGTAGCTGTCACTAGATTCTGTTTAGACTGGACTAAAGTATGGTATACAAACCGTGGGATACAGTGAGTGTATCAGTGTATGGTATAGACTTGGAGATTGTAAGCTTCAAAAATCGGTATAGAAAAGAGAGATGAGGATGTGTTGAGCAGATTATAAGCTATATATCAGCTTTTTTGCTGTAACTTTTTGGCAACGTCAGGTGTTCTTGTCCTGAGACATCATAGTCCAAACCAGCAACCGCCTGCTGGCAGGAGATCTGCAAATGATGTGGAACGTGTTTGCTTCCGGTTAGACCCCAGTTGCTTGTATGTTAGTAAACCTGGAAGTCGCCGACCACAGGTCGAGGCTCCGTTTGGAACACTGGGAATAACTTCTGTGTTTTTATTGGCACAGTTATTTCCTCTCAAATTCTTAAATCCATACTTGCCCGAATGGCTTCAGGGAGAAATTACACTGCAACTAAAATTAATCTAAATATTGTATCTGCTGAACCATAGAGATGCTCCTATTGGACAATGGGATCTTCAACCGTGGATTTTCTGTGACCTAGCAGTAACATATTCATATTAACACACACCGACAAAGGTAGAACGACGTATATGTCAAAAGACCAAAGGGTACAGTACCGATTTCATTATTTCATTTGACCATCGAAGCCATCGAAGCGATAATGATGCATTGAAATCTGGGAAATTTTCAAAACTAGAACATGGTGGTATGAAATCGTAAGGCAAATCCTATGATTACACCATAGGAAAAACTGCTCATTTGGAAGCTATAGGGTTATACATAACCAAGAAGCAACGTTTTTGGCCCTGGTCAAAATTTGGCAAACCATGCCGTAGTATCATCAAGAAACACAAGCTTGTCTAATCGTCCAGCTCAATGATCTTCACAACCGAGGAATCTCCCACCTTCTGGCAGACAACAACGCGATCATGCGCCTTGATCACACCAGAAGCTTTACCATGGTCAAGAGCAACCTTTAAAACTGACTCATTTGTGGCGCTGGTTGATTCGGCCTGCAGGACAATGTGAAAGATCAATATAAAGTCAGCCACCGAACCGATTCAAGTTACTTCCATTATTGGTTTACACTAGCTCTTAGTAAGCTGACTTATTGTTCTTAGATGGGCTCATAAAACCATCCTATCAACCAACTTCGAAAATATGTTCATACAAGTCCTAGCAAATTGTTTGGATGCTGCCAAACATTTGAGATAGGTAATAGTGGAACATGATGCAAGCAAGAACACTAGCAATGTTGTGTTTCATGCTACACACACACACCCAACACCAACACCAAACTGATATAGGGTTTAATTGAAAAGGAATGCATGAGTATGTTTAGCACAAATGTTTTGCATTTCTTGTAGACAACAAAACAGGAGTTAACTTACTGGGTGGCGAGGATCAGCAAGCATTGGAAATAAACCTCTAACTATAAGTGATTGTCTTGCCTGAAAGAAAAACATACAATAAATATGAGCAACAATAATAAGGCATTAACCAGATAACAGAAAGCATGCATGTTACATGAAAGACCATAAACACAGAAGGAAAGGACTGATCACATACTTCAAATGCGCCTGTGAAACTCCACCTCAGTTGGTTTGTTTTTAGACGAGGAATGACAACAGATAGAACAGGCATGGTGGGCCTGTACTTGGCAATTAGTCTGCAGATAGTAAAGATGCCCGATGAGATACAATATAAGTTTTGATTAAACTACAACATTATACTACTTATATTCATGTCTTTCTACCTTGCAGCACGTCCAGATGATGTGAAGCAAATGATGACAGAAGCTTTAACTTTGATAGCAGCTCGCACCTACAATATTGGTCCGCAACTATTTCAGACTACAAAATCCTTGTTTCACAAAGATTTTGTAAAACAAAATCGATGGAATAGTGAAAAATGTTTTATATGTGAACAGTAAGTGTTAAAGAAAATTTTGGAACGAGAGAAGAAACAGGAACACACCGCAGAGGAAGCAATAGATTCCAAGTGGGTCATGGGCTCCCCAACATATTTTACAGTTCGCTTGAAGTATAAATCTTGGTTGAATACCTTCTCAGCCTGTGAAACAATAGACAAACATATAATCACGTTCCTAACAGACTGATACAGACGAAAAAATAGGAAGAAGTGAACTTTCGTTTTACTTGTTGAAAAGAGTAAAGAAAAAACATTAAAAAATTGAAAGAAAATTCACCTCAGCACAAATTTTGCCCACTATTGAGATAGTCTCAACTGGGTATAGACCACGGAGAGTCTCAGCACCAAGGAGAATGGCATCACTCCCTGAACAAAAAATATGAAAATATGGTTTAGATTTTCCAAAAGGCAATTAACATCATCAACAACTCAAAACAACTCACCGTCAAGTACTGCATTTGCCACATCGGTAGCCTCTGCACGAGTAGGCCTAAGGTTGTCAGTCATACTGTCTACAACACGAGTAACAACAGCAGGCTTTCCAGCCATATTGCACTTGTGCAGAGCAGACTTTTGAAACAAAAACACCTACAGTTTCGACAGTTACAGGATCAATGGACAAATAAAATAGTATTAAATCAAAGACACTTACCACATCTAAAATTGAAAACAGAGCAATTCTTGCTAAAAAAAATTTAAGGGCTTTGCTGCTAAAAAGCTTCATAGCAAAAAATTAGCATATTTATTAAAATGCCATCTGAACTGCTAAAAAAGTTGAGATACCAACCTTCTCAGGTGGAAGATCAATTCCAAGGTTTCCTCTTGACAGAATGATACCATCTGCTACTTGCAAGATTTCATCAAAATGATTCAACCCCTAAAAATACATAAAGAGTTGATAGGTGGTAGAACAAACCAAAGTTGGCTCAGAAATGTTAAATAGTATGTTGTAAATACCTCCACATTCTCAATTTTGGCAAAGATCTGAGTTTGGCTAAGGTCGCCTAACTTTGAGAGGAACTCACGTGCCTGTATTTTAAGGAAAGATGCCAGCACTGTTAGAATTTTATTTACAGATACCAAATGAAAGGTACAGGAGAGCATATATTGCAATATAGCAATGCAATATTTTCAGTGGACGGCAGACTGTATCATTACTTCATGCACAACACACAAACAGTTAAGATGAGAAAAAATGAATGTGCATCAGTGCTGTAATTATTTGCTAACCTGTCGCACATCTTCTGCATGTCTTGTATAAGACAGGGAGAGGAAGTCAATCTTGTTTGGAGCTCCCCATTTTCTGATAACCTGAAATGAAAGCATGCTCATAAGACTTAATACTATAAATGATTTGAGCGAGGGGCCCCAACTTAAGAAAATTAGTAAGTTCTACTAGAAATTTCGTATTGATAGAAAGGGTGAGTTTGAGAAGACGTAAGATCCTTACCCCCTTGTCCTCATCAGACAGTGTAGGTAGGTCAATATGAATTTGGGAGCAATGGAGTGTGAACAGGGAACCAGCCAGGGTAGCTGAATTTTTTATCACACAAACCACATCATCTCCGTTAACTTCAGAAACCTATATCAGGAAGATTGGAGATTAGGTATCAGAAAAATGTTGGCAGCAAGCAAACCCTACTAACAAGGACATAACGTCTCGCAAATGTAGAATGCCAAGTGAAGATTTTTACCTCCAACCAAACTGAAGTAGTCTCACTGCCTGTGAACAAGTATTGCCCAACAAATATTGTGGCACCTGGTTTGACAGTCTGCAAAGGACAAAAAAATCATTTTTCTTATACAGAGAAGATGCTGGAAATTGCAGTGACACAAACTAACATAAAAAATTATCTAGAAGATAGTCAAGCGCCGATCTGCTTGCACTATTCTGTATAAAATTTTAAAAAAAAGCATAAGATGTGACATAAATAACACAATGAAGGTATACCTGAGCAAGTCCAGAGAAGTTGATGGGCAACAATTTGGAGGAGGCATCCTGCCCCTGGTCAGGGGTGAGAACAACAGTGCCATTCTCTTCAAGGGAGATTGCAGCCTCACTCTTGTTCACCACCTGCAACTCTGGTCCGACCGTGTCAAGCATGACCTGCACATGGAGGAGAGAACCCAAATGTCAGTATGCGGCAAGACTAAGAGATCATGAATGAATTGCAGTTTGCCTGATGGTCATGAGGGGACTCACAGCGCAGAGCTTCTTGGTGGACTTGATGGCGAGCTTAAGGTTCTCGAGGGTCTCCTGGTGATACTCGGCGTCCCCCCACGAGAAATCAAACCGGGCCACTGTAATTTCAACAGAACAGCTTGGATTAGAACAGCTCTCAAGAAAGTACTAGGGGTGAGAGGAGATGGCGACAGAGATCCGTTACCCGACATGCCGGCCTTGAGGCAGGAAGAGATGGTGTCGACGGCGCGCGACTTGGGCCCCAGCGTCCCCACGATCTTGGTCATCGCCGGGAAAAAGCTCTGTTTTTTTCGCGGATTAAATAAATTAGGGTTCATCCATTCGACAGAAAACCAACAAATCTGAAGAGAGAAGAATCAAAAGGCGAGGTTCTTACGGGCTTGGATGGCTCGAGGATGGAGGCCATCCTGATGGGCTCCTCCAGCAGCAGATTCGTCGAATGCATCTTGCCCTGCTCTCCCCTTCGCTCCTCGGATCAGATCGGGAGGACGGCGAGTCGGCGGCGGCGAAGCAAGCGCAGGACAGCAGCAACGGCGACAGCGGCGGCTCGCTCCCCTTCTTCTTCTTCTTCCCCAAGGAATCGAAGGCAGGGAGAGTGGCGCTTCTTCTCTTTCCCTTTTCTCGAATCCAATCGCACCGACGCCTTTTATTTGGAGGAAGAAGAAATCTATAATCGCATATGCTTCGTTCCAACAACAGTTAATCCTTGATGGCGACGCGATGCGAAGCGAAACGGTGGATGGTGACACACGCGGGTTTGGACCGCCACCTCCACCACCGGTTTCGGCCGCACCACGGATGATTGGGGCGTTCGGGCCTAACAAAAGAACCTTTTTTTTTCCTTCTCGTATGTTTTTCCTTCCACGCCGCGGTCAATTCGTTCCCACGCTTCGATTTCTATTCATTTGGAAAAAAAATCCAAACTTTGATTTCATGTTCCCTTTTTCTTCGCATTTGCTTTGTTCCAGAACATTGTTTATGAACTCATGAATTCGTCGTCCAGGAGCAGGTTTTTCCAAGATACTGTTATGGTTCTACTTGACCGGAATGAACTAATGGATTCCGTTTCTGGTTCTAGAAACAGAAGTGCTTAGCACACCAAGACGCGCCACTGGTATTTTAACACTTACTGTTCCATCCGCACTACGTCATCGATTGGTCAGTTAACCCATTTGCAGGGTTGCAGCTTTCTTTCAGAGTACAGTTGACAATTCATGGAAGAAAACGAATGCTAATCGTCAACCAGAAAATTTTACAAACGCCAATTGCTGCTTGAGCATGTTTTTTTTAATTATGCACAACCAATTTGTCTACCGAGAAGAAAAAAATGCAATATATTGTGATAGTAGCAAATTCAATGATGCACTTGCATATTCAATTCGGATATAGTATTAAGCAATACAGATTTCTCATTTCTTCGTCTTAAATAATTGTGAAGAGAATGCATTAGATCCCTAACCATTATGATTGAAGATTCATCTGTCAATAGATAACGTTGTTTACTGTTAAACTTACGTTTAATTATTCGCCTTATTTAAAAAATTTATATAAATATATAAAATATAAAATAGGGTTAAAATATATTTAGTGATCAAATAAGCTATAATAAAATAAATAATTATTATTATATTTTTTTAAATAAAACGAATGGTCAAGCTTAAGTGCAAATATAGACAGCTCCGTGCGATTTTGGTTGAAGTAGCATCATTCAGAAACCATCACTGCAACATACACAGCTGGTAATACTGTCAACTATACCGAGACCACAGCACTAGGTATCGCATTTACTGAGAGAGCGTCACATTTCAGAAATAAGGCTCCAAAGCAAGATGAACTAGCAGCTGAGAGACTGAGACAACCGTTCCCATCGTCAGTGGCAATGCCGATCGACGGCGACATGAAGGCATGCCTGTCCTCCAGGAACAGCGACTGATCCATCAGTCAGTGTTGTCCCAGGCTTCTTCCACATGCCAGTATACAAATCCTGGCAAATATTACCGCAATGAAAAAGAAAAAAATGTAAAATGCAGTTTGCAACTAAGAGATTATGTAGGAGGAAATCAATTTTTTTGACAAAGCTAGTGCTGATAATTTTAATCGTGCAACAACTTTTTAACACTATCTCTCAGTAAATGAAATGCCAAAATACAATTTCGACTTAGAAGTTCAAGTCTAACAACATAACATATAATACAACAATAACAAGGTAGTTTTTTATTCAATAAAAACAGTTTAACATCAATAGCTATTTTTTAATCACTACTATTTAAAAATATCTTTAGATATACTCAAATCTTTAGATATATCTAATCTTTTAATTACTTTCTTATTACTTTTTTCTATATTAATTTTAATATTTTCTCTTCTCATATTATTATCTTTATTTATGATTCTACAATATACTGTTGACTCCAAGGCCAAACCGCTTCAACCGATATTAAACAGTTTTTTTTTTCAATTAGTACTATCTCTAACCGATTATATAATAAATCTAATGTAACATACATATATCTACAAAACTCAGTTGTTGAATATTTTATCTTTTTTAAGTCAACATTATATACATACAACAGGTCTAATCGTTATTTTATAAAACTTATCATTTAGCTTCTACAATACTCTTTTATCACAGAGGATACTAGATGATTGGCACAACTTTATCTAGTCTGCTTTGATTTTATGACTAATGTTTACATCAATATCAACATCTATCTATAGTATCGATTTCAGATATCGAAAGATATCCTTCTTAAACAAACTTTATAAAGGCACATCTCTTTTATCATGTGCGATGATGACAAAGCTATACCTTAAATATTCAATCTTAGTTTTGCTTACTATAAAATCTTTGGACTCAAGAGTCTGCTGCCACAACTCTAGTTTCCTATTTACTGCCATCTGACTCTCATCAACTAATACTACATTATCTATAAAGAGTACACACCAAAGGATATCTCTCTATATGTTTCTTAAAACCTCATTCATTATCAAATTAAAGAGATACATGCTCAAAAATGATCTCTGATATAGTTATATTTTAATTAAAAAATAACATGTGTTACCATCATTTATTTGAACACTAATCATACATCGTTGTGTATATTCTTGATAAGATAGACATACTTTATTGAGTCTTTGTTCAAAGCCCATCATATAAGATTTCTTGGTATCTTATCATAAGTTTTCTCCAAGTCAATAAAAACCATATATAGCTCCTTCTGCTTTTTAAATCGCTATATAACTTGTCTTATTAAGAAAATTGCTTCTATAGTTGACTTTATGGGTATGAAAACAAATTGGTTCATAGAGATCCATGTCATTCCTCTCAAACGATACTCTATACCTCTCTCCTATAACTTCATGGTTCATCAACTTAATTTCCTCGTAATTAGTACAACGTTGGATATTTCTTGTAGATTGGTACCAATATACTCCTCTAATCCTCAAGCATCGTGTTCGATTGAAAAAATTATTGAATAACTTGGTTAGCCATACTATAGTTATATCACTAAGACATCTCCACAACTTAATTGAAATACCATCAAGACATATCGTCTTACCCCCTTTCATCGTTTTCAAAGCTTCTGTATCATCAGATTCTTGGATCCTCCACATAAAACTTCTATTTGATGTCATCTGACGAGTCGTTTAACTAGACGGTGGTGTCCTCATTCCCACCATTAAATAAATTATCAAAATACTCTTAATATCTATGTCTAATCTCATCCTCCTCCACCAAAAGTTGCTCCCTCTCTTTCTTAATAAACTTAACTTGGTTAAAGTCACTCATCTTCTTATCACGAGACATAACCATTCTATAAATGTCATTCTATTCTTATTTTTCATACTCCGACGTTGATACAGATTCTCGAAAGCCTACCCCTTTGCCTTATAGCTCATTTTACGATATTCTTTGCCATATTATACTTTTCATGTTGTCCTCACTCATATCATAATACAAACGTTTATAACATTATTTCTTCTGCTTAATAGTTATTTATATGTCTTTATTTCACCATCAAGTGTCTTTAGTTTCACATCCACTCTTTTTGGTCACTTCAAATATCTCTGAAGTAATCTTTCGAATACATATTATTTACATCGTCATCTTCCTTCCAAGAAATCTCTTCGATAACTCTTTCCTTAAAGACATTTGATGTCTTCTCTTTTAACTTCTACCATTTGGTTCTTACAATTTTAACTTATTTACCCCTATGAGCATGTATCAAAAAGCAAAAGTCGACCACCACCAACTTATATTAAGAAACCACACATTCTCTAGATATCACCTTATAATTCACATATGCTCGTTTATCCCCTCTTCTTATAAGAACAAAGTCAATCTAGCTAGAGTGTTGGCCGCTGCTAAAAGTCACTAAATGATATTATCTTTTCCTAAAGAAAGTATTGGCTATTATCAGATCAAAAGCTATAGCAATATCTAAGAATTCTCCTTCCTAATTTGTACCACCATATCCAAAACCTTTATGAGCTACCTCGAAATATGTACCTATTGCAACTATATGGTCATTAAGATCTCCTCTTATAAAAAGTTTCTCGCTACTAGATACAGTTCTAGGCAAGATATCATTCTAGTCTACTTAAGGGATATACACACTAATTATGTTTAATACTATATCATTAGTGATAATTTTAACTAAGATGATCATATATGCTTCTTCTCATCTCCACCATGCCATCCTTAAGTCTCTTATCAGTCAAAATTTTACTTCATTTTTATTTGAAATTGTTCCTATGTAATAGAGCTTAAAACTGTTACTATCCACCTCCTTCATCTTTTGGTCTTTCTATTTAATCTTTTGAATGCACAAAATATTTACACACCTCTTAACTGTTATCTTGACTAACTCTCTTAACTTACCTGTAAGAGACCCTACATTCCAGTTATCTAAACGAATCTTAGTTGTCTCGACTTGCTTTCTTACCTTTCGCACCCGCCGAGTCAGGTATGAAGATTTTTGCTCATTTTTCATTACACTCGAGTGCCGATGTGATGTGGCACTAAGGATATAACGGCTCAATTTTTACTTACTTGACACCATGCCTAGCTCATAACATGGCACGTCACAAGGGTAACGACCCGACCCTTGCCTATTTAACACTATAAATGAGTTCCGATATAGCACGCCATTAAGAGGGTTGTGTACCAACGGAATTTCCTTAGATTTCATCTTAATAAGAATGGCTAAGTTTTTACGTTGGCTCATTAAACCTAATGTTGCAGCAAAATTTTCAAATATGGCTATTATTGCTTATGCAGTTGTGATTAGTTGCTAGGAGGGAATGACAAATAAGCTTCCTTCAGTCCATCCTCCACCATACTTTCAGAATACACCATCTTGTATGCTGCACCAATGAAACTGAAAACGAAGATGCCCATCAGTATCTGAAAGAACTTAGCCACAGTTTAGTTCAAAGAAGAGGCAGGGGAAGTATCTCGGTCAGTCAAGATCATAATAAAAGAATTGCTCTGAGAAGACACCTAGTTGCACCGAACCATGTATG
This sequence comes from Oryza coarctata, assembly GCA_030770085.1. Taxonomy (NCBI): domain Eukaryota; kingdom Viridiplantae; phylum Streptophyta; class Magnoliopsida; order Poales; family Poaceae; genus Oryza; species Oryza coarctata. The sequence goes on from CM061483.1 coordinate 1,387,971, forward strand.
TACTGACTGCAGAAAACATACAGTTGTCCTTTGCACTTTCATCTAACTTAAGTGCACCCTTGAATTCAAAACAAAACCAAACAAAAATCAAATGTCCCTCCGAAGTCCAAGTTGTATTGGAAACATTGATACTACAAATATGCCAGCAATCATGAAGCTTACTGAACTAAAGAACAAAAATATGGTGATAACCATAATAATGGAAGGTACATGCCAGAATGGATGGAAGAACACATATGCTATATGCAGGAACACAATAACATTGTGTACCTATGTAATATCCAGTTGGGCTGTCTTATGTTAGTGTACCCTTCACCAAAATAACTTCGGCTTGGCTCACAAGTTTTGGGGCTATCTAAGCACAGGAACCAGTGCCTTTAAAATTTAAATAATTTCGAGTGTGATCAAGATTGTTTTAAAGCAAGCATCTGCTATACTATTGAGATTTCCTATTGTAATATCATCTTAAAGGTCATAATGCATTTTGCTTTGACCACAGACCAGGAAGTGGAATAATATTGTTGTCTCTAGTCAGTTTTGGTTCTTCCATAGGCAAGGGAAAAATGACTGCATACAGCTTGCACAAAAAAAAAAAAGAAAAGGCTAGTATTCATACGATCAAAAGATCAGTGGAATAATATTGTTGCCTCTAGTCAATTTTGTGAAATTTCCTCTAAAATCAAATATTATGGTTGATAATCAATATAACTAAATTCAATAGCAATTTCTATTGCTAACACCATATTGAGATATAGGCACAGGTAGCGTATTTGGTCTCAAAATTTAGAATGAATTTAAACAGCTACAAGAGCGCAAAAATTCAACAGACCTCAGAGAGCTGTGGTATTTTTGATAGCTTCAAGAAATGTTTTTTCCAGTTTATCCTCAGTAACCCACATAGAGCTTTGCTTGCGCAAGAGCTCCCTGTTCTCTGCCTTCTTCTGCACTCTGAGTTTCTCCTTCTCCCTCCAGCTCTCCAGCTTCTCAGTTTTTCTTTCATCTGTACATGATCTCATCTCAGTTACACATATACATCGCTGGCAGAAAATTTCTAAAACATGTAATACATCCACTTAGTCCTCCAAGAGACTCATACAGCAAGCTAGGCTGGCAATTCAACAAACAGGCAAATGAGCGGGAGAGGGAAGGATACTCACAAGGGCTTGGCGGAAGTCCTACTCGAAGGCACGCCGCTCGGCGGCGCGCGTCTGCGCGGCGGCCTCCTTGGAGACCTTGCGCTCCTCGTTGGCGAGGCGAGCGACCTCGGCTCGGGCCTCCGCCTTGCGCTGCCGCTCGGCATCCAGGAGCTGCATCTCGTACGAGTACTGCCTCGGCAGCTGCCGCACGTCGCGCGCGTAGCCCTTGCGCAGCCGCTCCAGCCGAGCCCACTCCTCCCGGGGGTCCCCCGCGGGTTCCCAGCTCCCGAGGCACTCGCTCGGCTTGGAGAACTGGTGAGGCTCAGGCCTCGCCATGGCCCGCCCGGTGGCGTGGAAGCCACGGAGGAGAGGCCGAAGGAGGTGGTGCGGCCGGGAGGTCGAGAGCGCCATCCCCTTCGAGAGGGGAGCAGATCGCCGTGGCTGTGGCTTGCCGGCGGAGCAGCTGGAGCAACGAGGTGAAAACCCTCTTGCAGCCGCGAAATTTTTATTTTTATATATATTTATTTTAATATTTATAAAATTTTCATTTCATCATGGACAAGTCCGCAAAACAACAGAGCTCCATTACTTTCCTTCCCCTCCCCTCTCAGCCACTTCTTTTTTCTGTTTTTTGCAGAAATTTTAGGTGGATAGGAGGAGGTTTTATACCGTCCAAAAACGCCCTTAAGGAGCACGACAAGAGTACCATCTATATAATACCACCTTTCCCTTATCTCCTCTATGGTCAGGCAACATCGTTTTACAGTTAGCCTAAAGACACCCTTCATGAGGGTGGCAATAGGGCTGTTGCAAAATACACTCTCCCATTCCTCCCTCCAATGCCTAGGGTAGTGTCATTTTATATGCGTCCCTAACAGTCTAAAAACCATACTTCAAGAGAGTGGTATAGGGGTCTCCTATAAAACATTCATTGCATCGTCCTTTGTCTGTCGTACTAACCCAACAACCATTTGTTACGTCATATAAAACACCTTTTGAGATGATGGTTTTTTTATTAAAAAAACTCACATAAGCCATTAGATGTATAGGTATATAAAACTTTAAATATATATAGTTTTGTAAATATTTAAATATAAATATAAAAAAAACTCCTACGACCACTGCACTTACACTCAACCACTCAGGGCCTTAGGATCGATTGGTATGGTGCCTTGCTGGGCCAATTGCTGGGCCAACATAGAATGCATTTAGGGCCCAAGGCCTGATTTGTATGGTGTCTTGCTCAGTCCACGTAGAACGCAAGAGGTCAATTAAGCTCGACTGTTCTGAGTGAGACTAATGAGAGTATTGAGACCAATCTTCCTTGGGGACGAATAGTAATTTTGCAAGGATTAGTTCAATTCCTATAAATTTCTCACAAAATTTCTCCATTTTAGAGGGTAAAGAGTAAGAGCAGGAGACCAGCATGAATTGAGTTGGCTTTCAACCTCTTTTACAAAATTCATTTATATTTCCTATTTATCAAAGGTGGCATCGTAATGTTTTTTTATGGGTCACCGGGGGCGAAATGCCCACCCGAATATATTACATCAAGCCATCATCCATAGGACAAGCTTCTGCTAGGTAAGCGCAGGTCCCTAGTGGATAATGAGAATAAGTAGGGGAACACAAGGAAGAGAGAGTAAGGACGCCACAACCTCTCAAAAAGCACAGACAGAGAAAAAAGGTGCTTGACGTTCTCCATCTGTAGGATCTAAACCAAACACCAAGACAACTAGTGAGAGTCTCGAGCTTGATGGCATCCATTTTATATGATTGGTCCTCTAAGGCCAGACATCAAGAATCTGACTTTATCAAGGTGTTTTGTATCAATGTTCGTCGACGCCCTTAGAGTGACGAAAAAGCCCAGAGGAGGAAAGGAGGGAGGCAGTGAAGGTTACAGCAAAGGCCTCCCGCATCATGTCATCTTCATTCGGTCTTATACCAAATTGTAAACCAGCTCAACGCCCACCAATGTTCTTTGGGGATGGAAAGCCTGAAAGGAGGGAGAGCCGTAGAACTTTGCGACCCATGACACCCAAGCGAAGAGAAGGAAGATTAGGCAAGGGACGGCGCCTCCAGGGAGGGAGATGAATCCCAAGGGACGTTCACCACCGCTGGCCTGGCTTTGAGCCGGGCAGAGCTTTCGCCCAGCGCACCCCTCGTCACTCTGTTGAAAGCTAGGCATGAAGAAACCAGCAATCGCAGCAGAGCGCCTCCCCCTAGAGACGACGGCGATTTGCCTCCCCCAAGAGATGACGGCGAAATGACAGGGAGGCCGTGGGGGGTGGAGGACCGCACCAAACAGGCGCTGGCAACCCCCTGGGCACACGCCCACCGACTCCTCACCGCCCCACCCCGACGCCGCAGGGGGGAGAGATGTGGGGACGGTGGTGGTCCGCCCGGGACACCCAAGCGCCTACCAGAGCTCGCACCACCGGAGCCACACTTGAGTCTCCATGCCACTCCGCACCGGCGCCGCCAGGAAAAGGAACACCATCTCCTTGCTGCCCCACGCCGATGCAGCCGAGAGAGGAGCAGCCGCAGTTAGACGCGGAGGCGCCAGATCTGACTACCATTCCGCCGACGCCTTTGGGCCGGCACACTTAGGAGGGCCCGCTGCATCAACTGCTGATGCCACCGTCCCCGCCGCATGCCACTGCCCACCGAAGCCATCGCGAAGGGGAAAGGAGGAAGGCTCTGTCGCCTGTCGCTGCCGTCCTCACGGAGGCACGGAAACCGGCGCCCTGCTCAGGCGGCGCGAGGTAGGGGATGGAGGGATGTGAACGGCAGCGACGAGGTTTAAATCAAGGAGAACAAGCTTTCCAGATCTGAAGAAAATGGGAAGAGAAAAGTTGGGAAGGAGAAGAAGAGGGGAGGAGGAGGGTGGATGGAGGCGGCGAGGTGGTCGGCGGTGAGGGCTCTGGGGCTTTTGGCTTTTCGCCTCCCGGGTCGCCCGTGAAGAGTGACACAGGAGTCAGGTCCCACGGATAATAAGGAGTTCGTCAACATCATAATGTTATTGTGCTTTAACTTACGAGTACGTTTAGCTCAAAGTGAAGTATGTTGCGGACGGTCCGGTTCAAAAGTAAAAGCAGAAATAATAAAGGCTTGCTGTCTGATCCTAGACGACAGAATTAGGAGGGACCCAGTGCAGTTACAATACTTACTGCACATTAGGCAGTCAGATGCATTCATGACCGTTGGATCGAACAACGGTCAGATCTGAGCCATGGCATGACCGAACAGTAAATGCCACAGTACTGCAGCAGTGCGCTCCCTTCCCTCTGCATGAACAGTAGCTTCACAAGATCTAGACCATCCAACGAAGATCCAACGGTGCCTACAGCAACTGCTACAGTTGCAGTTGCTATAGTCACCGCACTGGATCCGGATTCCGACAGAATTAGGAACGAAATACAGAAACCATATACATATTCTTAAATTTAAATTTAAAGACAGTAAGCATATGTGAACCGCCTTTTCCTACTCTAATTGTCAGTTTGTCACACAGCCATGGCACGCCCAAACAGCAAAAAGAAAATGCCGAGACTATATATATCAAAGATTTCGTAGGAACTCGGAGGGGTACTTTTTTTTGTAAAAAAAATGCAAGACAGTGCAATGTCAGGAACATGGCTTTCAAAGTCCAATGTCCTATATAACACGTAACTAGGATCATCCTAGTTCTATAATCCTCCCCTTAGAAAGAAAAGAAACCGCCTAGATGAATGGAAAACGGCTTTTCGGTCAACCATTCATTCCATTAATATATGTACAGTGTGAACTTCTCAACCTTAGCAGTCAAACCATATGGTAGCTAAAGGTGTGCCCAGTAATCAAAGCCAACTCCCAAACGGTCACTGGCACTGGCAAAAGCCAAATAGCTAGTAGAAGGGAAATTTTCCCTCGTTCCTCCTTGGTGTGCTTCCTGAGATTCCTTCTATAGTTCTACCTAAACACAAATTATGCTCAGAACCATAAACCAAGTTCATGTTAAACTGAAAATTCACAGATAGTATTCAAATAGAAAATGCTGTGCTTACCTTTGATGGCAACAAGACAGCTGCCCTATGCAGCTCTCAGGTAACAAATGAAATGAAGCTTGAATCTCCTTATCGCCACTCCCGGCAAGCACCACAATTCCAATTGGCACCATCTGCTGGCTCTTCACTTTCCTCCCAAGGTGAGCAATAACGGTGCATCTGCAGTCCACATACTGCGCATTTGAGATCAGGTGGTGGCTGAGGATTCTTGCACTTGTCACATGCTACCTTGTCAGAGGCGGAGTCAATAGCTGGTAAATGCATGTTTGAGGCCCCATCTTCCATCATCGAAGTCATTTCGTCAAAACCAAGTCCTTGTTGGTCACCATCATCTTGCACGCTACTAGACATCCCAAATGTATTATCAAATTGTGTATCATCAGCTTCAAGTAGTTCAGTGAATGAGAAATAAGTCTGTGGTTCATATTCATCAGCAGCAACACTGCCACAGCTGGTGTCATTCCACAGGCAATTAGATACGAAATCAGAAGGGGCAGCACAGGCATCTCCTTGAGAAATATCCCACCCCAACAGCTCTGAAGCGTCCACACCATCAGCCTCTGAAAATGAGAACTCATTCGAATTATCGAAATTGATGTTTGCATTCCCTTGAGGTTGATTCTGGGTATAATACTCATCCACAAAAATGCTGGCTTTGTCAACATATTCACAATTTTTATTGTGTCCCCCCCTTCTCACTGATAGTTTCTGATTAATACCTGGGTTAAAGTTCATCATGTTCATTGATAAATCAGCATCCACCGTTTGTTCTCCAAACGGTTCAACTCTGCCATATGAAGCAAGTAGTGGATCTTGATCTGCTACAGCAAAATTCTCCCCACTAGAAAGCATAGTTGACTGTGATGATGTAGCGACTGTTTGTTCACTGAATTCTGGTTCAGGCTTCTTATAATCATCTGAATGAGGACATTTTGGTATGGCTCGCCTTCGGCATCTGCAACACCGATATGCAACCAGTTCAAATATTTTTTCTTCCTCAAGTTGCAAGGCATCACCATGAAACCACTCTGAAAAGAGGAATATCAAGAGATTAAAATCTGATAGATAACACATAGATATACATAAATTGAAGCTACAATAGGGATAGATGGGCTTACTTTTGCACCTCTCACAGCAGACATACAGGAAATCTGGGGAATAAGGTTTATTGCAGAGACAACAACTAGGTTTTATTGATGAGCCTATACCATCCTTGCCTTTTAGGATAACATCATTCGCCCTGAAATTATCTCCAGAATTGTCATTATTGTTTTTGTCATTAGTACTCTTCTTCCACACAAGACCAAAGTATTTGATCTCTTGAGTCTTCCTGGGTTTTTTGGGGTTTTCTGGCTTGGGTTTTTTAGATTTTGCCTTGGGCTGGGCTTGTGCCCCTGCAATATTCTGAGTTGCCAAATTCGAAATTGGCGAGGCTTCCACTTTTGCGATTGGATGTGCTTCTACCTTTGCAGTTGGCTGGGTTTCCATCTTCACAGCTGGACAGGTTTCCTTCTTGATCACTGGCTGGGCTTCTACCTTCGCCATTGGCTGAGCTTCAACCTTTGCAGCTGATTCAGCAGAATGGGAAGAACCAACCTTAAAGATTATTTTGGGAGCTGTCACTGCCTGGTGGACATTACTCTTCTGTTGAGGCAGGATGAAGCTTGGATTTGTATTGTAATTTGTAAGCATAAGACTACGCTTCTGAAGGCACAACTTGCATGTCAAACTGGGAGCAGCATTGCCTTCTTTGCTACCAACAGACCTTAATGTACACTCTTTATGACAATTACCTGAAACATTAGTTAGTTAGAACTATAGTGAGCTCGTATTGGAAAACTCAGTAATTGACCAATTATTTTCTACTACAAGCAAATAGAGAAAAAGAGGGCATGCTAGAAGCTCATACCTTGACAAGAGCTGCACCTTACAACATCCCTACATGAGATTAACCAAATATATATATATATATATATATGAGAAATAAATATAAAGCGTTATCTCGTAAAAAACCAATAGCAGAATGAACACAACAATAAGGTACAGAACAAAAACCTGAAGAGAACATCCTTCTTGCATGAGGTGCAAGGATACACATCACCCTTGTGAAGTAGATAAAAGAAGACATCTCCAATGGATGCTTTTACTCGCCTTTGGTAGAAATTGGCGAAAGAGTTAGACTGTAACATTCCTGGAGTAGGCAAGGAGCTAACCTCAGCTTTCTGCTCAAATTCTCGCAGCAAGTACAGTGGGATATGGTTTTCAGAAAACCAAAATTTGCCATCCCCATCTTGATTATCTTCTGCTTCCAAAATATTCTTTGTTACACGGACAGGAAGATGCTTCTGGTTGGGAAACTTAAGTGCATATCTTTTCTTATTGTCAATTATTTTTTTATCACAAACTACTGCATTTCTGAGAACAGAGAAGTCAGAATCTAAACTTTTTCCATCTGAAGGAATTTGATCTGGAGGGATGAACTCCTTCCATTTTATGTGGGCATCAAGATATCTAACCTGTGAGATATGTATATTAGTAATGCTAATGTATAGCCTGATCTAATACTTCAAATATCATGATAGAAGGTGCTAACCTGCAGAGCAAGTTGAGATGAACTCTGGCTTAATCCAACACATGCTCTCCAAGCAAGTTGCCGAGTCCGTCTTGGAAAATTAAAACCTTCATGGTAAGACAGACCTGCCACCCTTTTTTTCCCACCTAGTGAGCAACAGATCATGTCAACTTGTTCTCACGTTGAGATAGAGAAAGGGATAATAATAGAGACAAACATGTGCAATACCTTGACGAGCAGCTTTTCTAATGGTTGAAATCAGTAGAACGCCCCTCTGTAAGATACGCTTTGAAACATTTCCTCCACTCCACCAATTCACTTCTTTCCAGCTGTTATCATCATCAGTAACAGAAGCTGATTCAGATGCCATCGATCGTTTTCTGCCACGCCTTCCACCAGTTCCACGTTTCTGGTATGCTGCAGGACGGGATACTCCAGCAGATGCACTAGGAGATTCCACAGGCCAATCATCTATTAGCTTCAGCCAGCTTGCAGAAAATGCTACGCCACGAATATTACTTTCCAACTGCACAAAAGATGCATAAATAAATAAATAAAATAGATAATAAGATCTTAACATCTATGTCCTTTGTATTTATTTTCCACTGGCACTTGTTGAAACAACATTTCAGCAAAAATATCTCCAGAAGCACTTAGCACATGATATGAAGCAAAGTATGACATTGTATTCCAATATTCCATGTTATACCTATAAGAATTTTCACATCCAATTCGTTTTATCATCCAAGAGTTGATTTGAGGATTTGTCACTCTCAGCCAGTGGCAGCTGAGAATTTGTCACTCATATTGCCTATAATATTTGGGGCTAGCACCCACATGTCAGTGAGAAAGGGTGGCTGATCCACAAATGGCGCTAATGGATAGTGGCAAATCTTACATGTAAAATATACATCTAGCTCAAGATACATTGCAAGACTGAAAAATATGCTATCAGAGATTCAGAGCTAAGAAAAGCACAGTATAGCAATGCAAGTCTTCAGGCGTTTCCCTTTATTTTCCCATCAGTCATGGCATCATATCCAGGCAAAATAAGATAAATTGAGGTCTGAAAGAAGTAAACCAGAAACTAGTCATGTAGTCCATACCTAGGGAAAATATCCCAGTAATTATCTGCTACTACAGTGGGGTGCAATCAAGTTTCAGGTTTAAAGAATTCATGATAACACATTTGACTAACCTCTATTCTTACAATTACCGAAGGTCATAATTAGAAGCTTTAGGGTGTGTTCGGGAGGAGGGGTTAGGAACCCTTCTCCCTTGGCACACAAAACGAAGCGGTGGATTAGCACATAAGTAATTAAGTATTATTTAAAAAAAACTTTAAAAAATAATTAATATGATTTTTAAAGAAAATTTTCTATAGAATTTTTTTAAAAAAAAAAACATCGTTTAGCAGTTCGAAAAGCATACATGTAGAAAACAAGGAAGGAGAAGTTCCCAACACTGGCTGCCAAATGCAGCCTTAGAATATGTTAAACATGATGGCACACTTTGAGAGTTATAAACCAGACTATATATATCATGAAATAGTTATAAACCATAGACTACATATATCATGAAATAATTGTAAAATATTGAGAGATATCAAAGGACGCTGAAGTGAACATGACTTAAGCCCTAGAACTCACTTCAAGCAAGAGGGGTATTATATTTCTGCAGTTGGAAGCTTCTTTTAGTTGATTATACCACCGTTGTCTCCGCTGCACATCTTGTAGTGAACCAACTAAAAGGCCACGCAAACTTTCCTCCATGTGGGTTAAATAAGTAACAATGCTGGGGAAATGGCTCTCAGAATTCTTGATTAAACGCATGCCACTAAGAATTCGAGCACATCCTTTAGAAGAATTTGCAGTGGCCATGTTAAGAAAACAAGCCTTTTTAGTTCCGCCTGCTGAACTTTGACAGGCAAGACACCAACCACATCTATCTCTTGGGACTTCCATAACCTTCTTTTCAGTACTTGGCCAAACAAATTGTAAGGCTGCTGAGGAAAATGCTTTCACTTGTAGAGCACAGTCAGCAGCCAGCTTTTTCCTTTGGTTTGTGGTCAGATGGGAAGTTGACGCCTTACCTTCATCAGATTTAAGAACAGCTAGATTGGCAGCAGCAGATGCTGCAACATTGCCGTGAATGTATAGATTCATGTAAGCCTGTGGTCTAAAAGATGAGAATTTAGCTGCCTTGCCACCACTCATATTGTCAGTAATTAGCTGAACAGGGATATTGCTTTGATAAGATGGGCAGATCAAGTCTGCCTTTGCAGAAATAGAGCTCTTAATATTTTCTCTAGACATACCATTAACAATTGCTGAACCGCACGACAAGTCTGGACGAATCAATCCGTGTGCTGGATGTGCTTGTGTTGTGTTAGGCACAACTGTCACCATGGACGTACTCTGGTGAGAAATTGAGGATGTCCCACTGGGCCCAAAAGCTCCATTTCTGTATGCATTATCTACATAGTTCTGAGCTAATGGAGTTTGCCTAAAAGCTTCGTTATTGCTCTCAGTGGCAACACCTACACTAGCCACCATGCAATTCTGTTCAACCAAGTGTTCAGCTGAGCAAATCGTAAATTTATTATCCATAAACTCAAGATGTGCATTTGTCTGGGGAAGCACTGCCTTCTTGCTATCCCCACCATCTTTCAAAGCTGACTGAACACTTACATTATTTGCTTTCACTGGAGTAACAGTGGATAGTATATTGGGCTGTGAAGTTAGGCTTCCACCAACCTCTTTACCTATTTTTAATCTCTCATTCTGAAATATACCAAGTAGATGACTCCAGTACTCTGTCATTTTCCTACATATATCTGCATATGAATCTGAAGAGGCAAGTATTTGGAGGACCTTGACAACATCACAGTGATTATAATGTCTTGCACAAAACTCCACATCTGAAGATGTTCCAATCCTGCGTTGTTCGACAGAATTAACATTGAAAAAGCATAGAAGAAAAGCAAGGCTGTCATGGGATAACAGCTGGATTACTGTTAAACACTCTCAAATGAGTACTATGGTTGCAAAGTAATATATGATTATTCCCTTGTTAACTTAATCCATCCAACTTTCTGGTGCTAACATGCTTAACCTTATTCAGCAATGAAAAAAAAGGCCTATGTTGCAAATTAAATGAGTTAGCAGTACTAATCAATAGCATACTGACGGTACAGAATAAATTGTTAGTAAACCCCGAGCACTGAAGAATGAGGATGCAAGAGCTTACACCAGCAAATAGTTGCAGCATCCAAGGAAGCTCCTTCCGCACATATCAATGCCAAATAATTGTGCTCCTCTTGCACCACGCTCTATTCTTGAAGAGGTTGGTCCAAGCTTGTTAACCACACATTCTGGACAGAACCAATCCCCCTGGGGTAGGAAAGCTTTGTTCTGACCAATACATCTTGAGTGGTATGCCCATGGGCAGCCATCACAGCATACCAATGTCCCATCCATTCCACATATCCGGCAATCATCACTGTTGCCATCCTGGGAAGCATGTGCTGAAGCAGCCTCTGGATTATTTCCATTTGGGGCAGTTTCCAGAGTCTGTAAAGCGTCGAGCTTTTGGTAAGCTGAAGCCTTTGAGCCTCTAGTCAAGACTGATCTTGGCCCAACCTCCGCAAAAGTACTAGAATCCATCTCATATTCCATTTCTTCACTGTAGCCTTCCCGATCCTCCAGCTCAGCCTTGAGTTCTTCTGAATCAATGGCGTGATCACATAGTAGTTGCAGGATCCTAAGCTTCAGGGTAACAGGAAGCTTATAGTACTCAATGGCTAGGATGCTTCTACCAAAACTCCGGCCTCCTAAATCCTTAATGATGCCCATGACATAGAGATACTCTAGCAAGAAAGCTGGCCAAGTCAATGAATCTAGCAATGCCCAGTCTAAATACCTGCAAATAATTGAAGAAAAGCGAAAAGGTCAGCATTGAAATAATAAAGATACAGACATTCATGAAACAATAGGGGAAGGTTGAAGACTACATACCTCAAGCAATTTGAAGCCTGTTTTAATCCTTCAGAGGATTTGGTCTCAAGATGCCGCCTAAGCGCCCGCAGTAGCGAGACATGTACAGCATCCAACAGTGTATTCTGAACTGTGCAGTTAATGGATGAAACAAAATCATCCAGCCCAAATGGACTGAGGAACAGCTGCACACTAAACGATCGCAGGAAGTTGTATACACAGAAAAGATTACTTATGGCCTCCTCTGGCACAGCAATGTCCCCTGAAGATGGAGGCAACTCCAGGACCTGAACTGGCGGACAATGCTCTACTGGCAGTTCCTTACTGCAGTCTGATGAATTGCTTGAAGATTCAACATCCTCAGAAATATCCAAGCCAGACCCACTCTGCTGCGACTCATCAGGCTTAGTGGGCATCTCAGGTTCATTGACCCTCTGCCTATTACTTGGTGGCCCTTTCACCTCTATGGCACCCCCAGATGAAACTAGCAAGTCCAGCTTCCTCTTCCGGCAGCTCACCTTCATGCCAAGTGCACCATTCTCCTCACCAACAAGTAGCGACTGGAGCTGAGGAAGCTCTAAATCCTTGCCCTGCCCATCCTCAAACACCACACTGTAGACCCCAGTGCTGCTATCATAGGATGCAACCTTCCCAAGAAGAATTCGGCCATGCCCAGCAACACTCCGGCTGATGTAACGGCCCACAAGGCATTCGCCCTCCTCCTTCATCTTACAGCTGCTGGCGGGTGTGTTTGGCTGCTGATCCACAACTCCGCCCTCACATCCTTCCATCTTTGCCTCACTTGGCACGGCAGCCACCGTATGCAATTGCTCTGGAACGCTGTTCTCATACATCTCCACATTCTCTTTGGTCGGCATACACGTAGCCACATCTTGCTCCTTGTCCAGCATACTGCCCCAATTCACCTCCGCCTTCACTTCCGCTGCAGCAGGAGCCGCAGCCTGCTCTGCATCCACCGTGCCGCCCTCGTCGACGTCCATCTTAGTCTCGCCCACCGGATGCGCCGCAGGATGCTCGTGCCCCACTGCGACGATGCCATCGCCCGCCTCCTCCATCTTCAGCTCACTCGCTGGGGCTGCCGCAGCGGGGGGCTCTTCCGCCACCGCCGCGATGCCCCTTACGATCTCCGTCTCGCGCTCTTCATTCGCCCCATCATCCGCCGCCGGCGCCGTGGCCACGGCGGGGGATGCATCGAGCATCCGATCAGAAACATCCTCCTGGGGCTCCATAGTATCGGATACCCCCGAAAACCCTAGCGACTGCGGCTACAGAACCGTCCGCATCGCGAATCACGAGCCCCGACTCGAGATTCCGGCGGGACTCATCCACCGGAAGCCGAGACACCGCCGACGTTGATGCGGAGTTGCGCACACTCGACTCGGGGGATATGAATCTGAAGGGAGAGAGAGAAAGGGGGCGCGCTATGGAACGCAACCGGCCCCGCGATTCTGCGGTGGTCCGCCAGAGATCCCCGCGCGATGAGGGGAACCCACTGGTGGGGCACAGTCACCGGCAAGCCGCTCGCGAGTTCGCAACCCTACGGGGCGGCGGCGGCGGGAGGCGAGGAGGCGGTGGGAGGGGGAGGAGATGGGGGAAGAGGTGGAGAGATGACACGGGAGAGAAGGGAAGGGAAAAGAAAAGAAGCGAACCGCGCGAGCAGAAAGAGTCGGGCTCGCCGCTCGCACCCGAGCCTGGCTCGCGTCGGTCGGTGGGTTGGAACCGGGGTTCGGGTTCGGTGGTTGCATCCGTTCCGCTTAACCCGACCCGCGTTGGGACTGGGGGGACGTGGGATACTGGGACGCTTCGGGAGAGCGTGGGCGAAGTGGATGTGCGGGGGAGGGTGCGCGGAATGGACCGACCCGGTGCGGGAGGGGGGGGGGGGGGCGCTCGTCGTGTCGTGGGCGTGGGCGCGTGACCTGGCTCGACCGGGCCAGGAGGACGCGGGAGGAGTCGCGTCCACTAGTGGAATAGTAGCGCACGCACGCACGGCGGCGAGAGCAGGGAGAGGCGAGGAAGCAAAATGGAGGGAGAGGTGAAGCGCTTTTTCAAATTCAAACGGTGGAGGGAGTCAGCCAGGTACAGGAGGGTGCTCGGGTTGGCGTTGCCTAGGCGGAAGGGGAATACCGGAGCAGCAGTGTGGCCGTGGCGTCGTTTTCCCCGGGGCTTTTGCTCTTGTTGTGGATGTAGCGTGCGAGGGGGGTGACACTTGTGCGCTGTGTACGGGTGTTTCTCAGCTTGTAGATCTCTGCTTCAGGTTGGTCTTGGGCTTGGCTTGGGCTCTTGTGACCTACCCCGTTGCACCGTTTGCACGTATCTGTTGTTACCACTTGTTACGCGGACTGGCTTACTAGTTACTATAGCATTTTATGTGTTTGAACTGCATGCAATTCGATGTACTCAATTGCTATGATCCGGACATCGAATTCTGTAACCGTTCGCTGGAGTGTACATCATTGCACGTCTGCCAGTGCTAGCTAGCATCGATCATGCATCTTTGGCTGCTCAAACTGAGCAATTGTGCGTATCTCCAGGCATACGGTTTAGCGCTCGTGATCAAGACTGTAATGCAAGAGCCATCGTTAATTGCAGCCTTGCAGACACGGTTCTGTAGATCATGCTAACTTTCAGAAAGACTCCCCTAAAAAAACTGTCAGAAAGACGCACAGAGACCTATAGGATGCACAGTACGATAGACATGACCATGAGTAATGGATGGTAGTATCACATACAGAACATTGACTATACATATATCTGTCCGAAGTTTATTAGACATCAGTAGGCAGTAGTAAAATAAGGATTGGATATATATAGTTTGCTCTAGCATATTGATAACTTGGGTCATGCGGCAACAGCAAAACAAAATAATTCATCAGGTGCAACTGCAAAACAAAATCATTCGTCAGGTGCAGCAGCGCCACAGATCACGAATGCCGCATCAGGTACATCCGGCAAAGCAACCTGCGTCAATGGGAGTTGATAATTTAAGGAGGTTACATACATGGGTAGTTCAAATCTTACAGTAAAAGGTAAATTCTGGGAGAAGCCCAAATTATAAGAACAATGTGGTGGTATGAAATATGGAAGGTGGACAAATGCGAAGACAGCGTATCTAAAATCCAGCTTGAATCCAATCTGCAAAATTAAGGGATGCTGAAATTCCGTGAGCTAAATATTTGATTTGTTGCTATGGATTCTCAGTGAACTTTACTAATTATCAGATGGATTATCGATTAGTATTTTTCATAGACTTCTGCTATGTCTGCAGCATACATGGCTCTTATGTAACTTGAGGCCACAGGTGTCACTGATGCTGCGGGGAGAGCTCTGTGAGACTGTGACTGGTGCTAGGGAAGAGGCATTCTGGCTCACTTGGCTGCGAGAGGAAGATAGAAAGTAACAGAGGGAATGCTTTCGGAAGTGCTGGATGCAATATGACACTTATGGAGTGGTCAGGAACACAGGGAGCATCCAAGGAGGCATCAAGCACCGATGCCCCAAACTCACTCGCCACTAGTATTTCCAGCAGGAATGTACATGAAACCATTGAGACTAAATGGTGAAACAAGAATAAACAGAATAACCTGACAGCCATTTACATGTATGTAGTTCATAATATAAAGAAGACTGTTCATATTATGAATAAAATATCATCCTTTTAGGGGCACACATGACAAACTAGTAAAAGCTGAAATGATTTTATAAGGTGAAACCATGACAGGAAGAACACAAGTAAACAATCTAGTCAAATAATTTCTTTTTTCATAAAATTTCATGTTGAATTTTACGGAGAACTGAAAGTCCGAAATTAACAGGTCAGATATCTCAGGTTGTGGCCAATAGACCTCCAAGGATAGCTGGGTGAAATTGTATGTTCTAGATGAGCTTTTTCTTCTATACATATGTCATCATCATATGATTGGTTTTACTTTAACAGCAGGAAATTAACCAGAAACTATCTCAAGAACATACCAACCAGAAGGCTGAAGTTACTATTTCCTGTAAAACACAACCATTTGTACAGGATTCTTGATTACATCCTTGCCCTCCGTCAATTGCCTGCAGAGAAACAAAATTGATAATTGATATATGCTTGCTTAGTTAGTTTACAGCTCCTAGAAAGAATTGTTTCACTAATATAGTAATTATGAGTGAAAAATGTTGTATCAGCAACAGAGGAAAGGTTTCTCACTTGGTACCACAGTTTACAATGGTGGGGCAGCATCTTCGTCTGGTGCTGGAGCCCTAGAGTTACTCTGATCAGATGGTCGAGTAGCAGACGAGCTTGGGGTGTGCATCGGTTGTGTTGGGGCTTTGGGGTGAACTATGCCATTGGTTTGATGGCAGGCAATATTCTTCATATGATGCAAAGCAAGCTGCTGAAGTTTGTCCAAGGTAATCATGATATCATCACTTGTTAGATGGTCCCTTTGCCTTAGACGCTCATACAACGAGCCAGTCTCTGCCGCTGTTGCCCGGAAACCATTATACTGCAAGAAGTGTAAAAAAGATAGCAAACGTCACCGCACACAAAAATCATAAACTTTGCACAAATCAGGAACGTACTGCCTGGTGAAGTATGACAGAGCAGTCATTGCCAAAGTTGCTCTCCACTGTGGCAGCTGGTAGGGGATTATCATTCCCAGGTTCTGATCTTCGGCAGGTACCAGGTACATACCATGCAACACATGCATCATATGGCCGGACCTCCTGGATTAGTTAAAAGACTCCTAAGACTTTGCAAAAATATGTAAGTGACACAGGAAGCTCTGAACTCGGTATGCAAACCAAATCGTTACGAGGTGCAAACAAATTCAAGATGCAATCATGAAAAACCTTGTTTTGGGAATCTTTTGTAGATCTGGTGCTAAAAAATGGAATGCATAATCCCAAACCATGGTTCGCAATAGATATGACTGCACTGGACTTAATGTCCAGCGTTTGTGTTATAAAACTCCACATCTATGATAGGAATATAGGATGTATTTGAGTTTCAACATGCTCTCACTAGAACTAAAAATGAACATTACAATATCCCTGACTTGATTACATGCTTTTGGAGTTTCACTTTTTTATCATGCATGTTCTAAACAACCTTGTTCTTGTAAACACAGATGATCATATATGCCCATTTGAAGTATGTGAAGGAGAAATGTATGATCTTCTAATGAGTATTAACTTCAATTAATCTTGTACTAGATATTGAAATCATGTTTTCATGGCACAGACATGAAAGACAGAGATTATGCAGCAAAAGAACTGATGATAGGCAAAAGAAGTAGAAATATTTGTTCAATTTATCTAGCCTCTAGGTTCTAGGGTCATACAAGGACAGCATGTTGAAATTTCTGTAAACAACTCTTTTTGGTTCTGGAAAGAATCTACAAAGCTTGGTACAACAAAACAGATTATTTGTGCTAGGTGAACTGCCAGTCCCAATTTCAGACTTAGTGATTGGCACACAAGTTCTACCTTCACAACCTGTGCATGTTCAAACTCACTGTGAGGATGAGTAGAACGGGAGGAGCCATCCATATTGATAGTATCTTGAGTACTTCCTGGGACATAGCTTTTCATGTTCACTGAGAAATCAGCATCAATAGTTTCTTCTACAGTTGATTCAACTCCTCCAAAAGAAGCAAGCGGGGGATCTCCATCTGCTCCAACAGCTTCCTCGCTCGAGAGCATGTCATCCGCATTTTCTCGGCTGATGGGTTTTGGTTCAGGCACTTTGGAAAAGTAAAACTCTGAATGAGGACATTTCGGCAGCGGCCTCCTTCGACATCTGCAGCATCTGTATGAGATCAATTCAGTTATCTTTCGTTCCTCGAGCTCCAAGGCATCTCCATGAAACCAATCTGTGCACAGGAGAAAATCAAAACGTCAAAAACAATAATAATACACAAATAAGGAAAATAGCTTCATGCTGCAAAACTGTCGAGTATTCTTACTTCTGCAGCTCTCGCAACGGATATACATCAAGTCTGAACGATATGGCTTGAAGCAGAGATAGCAGGTTGGTTTCGTTGGCGAGCCTGCACCATCCTGACTTCTGAGGATAACATCATCTGCCTTGAGCTTACTGCAACGTAGGTCATTCTTGCCTCTCTTCCATATCAGCCCAAAGAAAGTGATCTCTTGTTCAGTTCTACGCTTATGGTTTCTCCGTGAGTACAAAGACAGGCGCTTCGCCTCCAGCTGCCTGGCCTCCTCCATGCTCCCCCCACTCATCTTCACCTTCGAGTTGCGGGTTGGTATGTCAATTCCGGCGCACGGTGTCCAGTTAAGGCATAATCTTCATTCTATCATCAGAATGCGGGGCTGGATCTGTGGGAGGACGCGGCTGGCTTTTTGGCCTCGATCGACTGCACCGATTTCTGCCTTTTCTTCTCCTTCCTCTCAGGTTCTGGCTCTGGTCTCGGCCTCAAGGGCGGCGCGGCGGATCAGCAGCGCTCTCAGCCTCTTGGATCCATGTGTCTTCGATTGGTTGCTTTCCCAAAATCTGCTGCTCTCTCACTGCTGGGGTTCTCGGGTTGCTCGCTCGTCTACGGCGGCGGGAGCCTGTTATTGGTGGCGGGAGGACCTGGGGAGGGGGTGTTTGTGGTTGGGTTTATCCTCCTCTCCTCCAACTACTCCGAATCGTCGGATCCTGGGCCGGAGGCGGTATCCTCGGATGAGGCAGCTGTCGGCGGCGGCGGAGCGCAGAGCTTGGGGGCCATCGGCGGCGGGCGGTGGCCGGTGGGAGTGAGGGTGGGGGCGGTGGTGGGTGGAAGATGAGGGGGGCAGGGCTGGAGGCGTCGGGTACTCCGTACTCCCACTCCAGTCCCTCGTTGCGGCGTGGTGATCATTTACTCAACTTTATTTCATCCGCTTCTCAACAATATTTCTCCATCCTTTTACATTATTATCTTCATTTGATTTAGAATTACTGATAGATCTAGTATCTTTTTTTAAAGATATAATCAAACCATCTCAAATAAGATTTTAGTCGATCACGTATATTTTTGTTTGAAACTTGATGTGTATTATACATATTTTTGATTTTAGAAATTAACCCTTTAGTGCTATAAGATTTTGTGGGATGAAAAAACTTTCCTTTGTGCTCTGTATAACTATTTGCATCAAATTTTTGTAACACCCGTAAATAGAATTAGAAAGCCAATCAATTCATAGAAAGATTCCAATTTATACCAGAAAGAACTAATCGGACAAATTTAGAATAGACTTAGTTTATTTAAAAGACCACAAGTTATCCAGATATTACCGACTTTGAGGAGAAACCATGAAAACCACGAGAGTATATTTTATCTCTATAGAATATATTAAGATAGACTAGTTTAATTAGTTTTATCAATTTTTAGAGATATTTTTCTTTTCTTTTTAAAAAATAACATTCAGAGTTTATTTGTAACTATATTAGACTCTTGTAACTATAGATTATAAATATAGGCCCCTTAGAATAATGTAAAGCATCAATCACATATCAATACAATCTTAGTGCATCGTCACCTAGTTCATCTAGGTTTTTACTGATGAGTTCTAGCTCTTGACGTGGGGCTGTATTGGTTGAATCTGATCTTCGATAAAGGGATAAATTTTATGTATTCGTTCTGCCTAAAGTTGCATTGATTAAATCCAATCTCTTAGTTCGATCGGGTGTATCACATCACGTTTGCGTTGTTCTATCGGCTTATCAAGATTCCTCTACTATCATCGGTCTCATGCTATATTTGTTAGGTCCAATTTACTAGACTGCTGATAATAGATTGAGTTGTAGGTCAATAACTCTTTACGCGAATGTTTCATCGGAACGCCCAGCCAATAAGTATATACACATTGAGCATCAAACCTAATATATCAACTTCTCAGCCGATATACATATATCTTCAGATAATTCCTCTCATTCGGCTCAGCTAGTCGATGGATTCGTCCGTTCGTTCTGTCCGTGTGTCCGATCTAACCTCTTATATCTTTAAAAGATTATCTCACTCCTTACTATTTATTGCATATTCTATTTAGGATTTGCAGTCAATGAGTCATTTATGTTTATTCGTATATGTCTTTATTGGCTTTTCAGCTGATGAACGAGTACTACAACCTCTATCAGAAACCAGCCAATAACAAAATTACTCATCGACCACTGTAGCGCCATCGGTTGTATAGTCAATGTGTTTTTTATTTTCTTCGCCGCCATATGCCTACACCTTCATCAGCATTTCAAGCCATACATGAGCGCTCCGGTCCCTATTAGCAAATAGCCAATAGCAGGAGTGCATCAGACACAACCGATGACTATCTCAATCCTATCGGAGCAGGACTTCGTATTGGCCCATCAATCAACTTTCTCATTAGCTTATCACTTTATCAATTGCAGGGTCAAATTGAATAACACACTCGTAACTCCAGCAACCCCAACGAAGAGAGCTCGAAGCCGAAGGAGCTACATTGGATCGAAATAGACCTCTTAGGCCTCGATATATTCACATGCCATCGGATTGAACCTCCATTGGCTAACACCCGTGTACCCTCTTAGCGCCCAATCCACACGCGCGAACAAGAACAAATGAATATGTATTTGACATTGTAAAAAATTCATATGAATCAGCTTAATTCATAGTAATTATAAAGTATTTTTAACATGAGGTTGAACATTATGGAAAACTTTATTTGTGTCTACCTCTCTCCAAATACTATACTTTTCTTATAAATCAACCATTCATGCGTTTTAGAATTACTAAGGATTCAACTTGCATGCTATCTTGATTCCATGTTTTTCCTTTTTATGGTGTTTTTCATTCCTACTTTCCAAAACTTAACGATAAAACTAGACATGTAAGGATTGTTAGCTATAAAAACCAATCATTTTACGATCTTGTGGAGGTGGCGACTATAAATTTTATCTTAACAACAAATAAGTTGTAGAGAGCTACCCAGCACAATTGGTAGTATTAGTCATAGATCACCTTGTTCATTTGCCCGATTTTAACTTGGAGCATGCTCATCGCTATTCATTTAATGACACCAAGTTCTTCCCTGGTTATTTTGTGAGAAAATATTCGATAAAAATTATCAAATAAATAAAAATCCATGAAAACTGGACAAAAAAGTTTTCTAAATTCATAAAAATGTTAATAGAGAGAGTTAATGAACTATATTACTACTACTAAATCTTATGTTCAAACTTAATTTCACATGGGAAGAAAAAAAAGACAATTTTCAAGTGGTAATATAGTTTATGTCTATATCTATCTTTAGTCTTTTTTTATAAATTTAGAAAACTTTTAGTTTTGATTTTTATGATTTTGTACTCATTAGTTGGTTTTCACTTGATATTTCTTCTAGTTGAATAGTTCGGTAACAATTAATGTGATAGACAATAAGACATGCATTTGCTTCAAATGGATGCTTTACTTGGATTCCTGGATCAAAGCTAGCTTTGACGATAGAGAAGTTTCCTTTAGTAAGTGTGCTATGTTTAAAAAAATAGTGCTGACAGATGACAAGGAATGTAATAAATATATCACATGTGTGTTTTGCCTCCAAAAATACTTCATAAGATTTTATCAGGAGAATAATAAAAAGATAAGTACATGTGTTTAAGAAATCTTATAATTAATATCATAGATTATGAATCTTAGTTCCATTGAAATCTTATATTCATAATAAAAACGGGAAAATTGCTCCTATGGCATATAGTTGGGTAGCGAGAAAGCAACTCAGGAGGGAGGATGAGCACCACGCTATTGAGGCTTGATTTGTCAAGGCTGCGGTGGGTGTAGCCTGTCCGGAGTCTGCCATCACCAGCGGTGGTGACGGTGTCACGGCCGATGGCGCGAGGTATTACATGCTCGTGCAGGGCGAGATGAGCGAGCGAACAGAGGGAGATCTAGTGGGTCCCACAAGAGGGTAAAAGAGTAATCTAGGTGGAGAGAAATTCAAGAAAGAATGAAATGCAAAGAAATTTGGGAAAGTGAGAAAAATGGTAAATGTACTGGATACCTATGTGGCAAACCTACAATTGCATTTAACTTTGTAGCAACATAGTGTTAGTAGATGTGGCCTCCCAACTTTGTTGTGGCATTGGGGAAATTTTCCCTTAAAAAATCCACGTGATTTTACCTATAATTAATCCTGACAATGAATATTTGAAATTTAGCATAATATTTTGTCAAAACTTTTTAGACATTAGGCATCAAATATTTCTCGAATGCTTATGGTTTGTTTAAAGGTCAGGGAAGAAGATAAAGATTATTACGTAAAATGATGAGGCTTATTAGTAAATAAATAATTAAGTATTAGCTATTAAAATTTTAAAAATAGATTAATATAATTTTTAAAACAACTTTTTAATATATTTTTTAAAATATCATATTTAGCAATTTGGTAAGCATACTTATGAAAATTGATAAATTTTATAGTCAAAATTTCAAAAAAAAATATCAAATTTATTTTAAATATCATCATGCTAGTGCTTGACAAGTTTCTCCTAGAAAAATGTGCAGACTTTCTTGATGAGATGGCCACATGGCCTACACGGCCTACACGGGCAAATTTTAGAACTATTTTTCGGTGGCCAAGAATTAGAAGCGTATCAAGCCTGAAGAAATTACCCAAATATAATTTTAGATTAGAAAACATCTAACTAGACTCCTTGACTCTTGCCTTAGTCCGATTTTGACCCACAACCACAAAACCAGATACTCTTTCAACTATCAAAACAGCTGCAATGGCCATCTACGTAGTAATACAGTAAAAAAATAAAAAAAATGCAGATGCCATCTATTAATCACCCTCTCTCACGTCTTCTCTCTATCTTTACTTTTTTTTAAGTATTCATTGTCAGCTTGGAAAAGAGAAGATATATAGAGGTGGTGGGATGGTATCATCGACAAGATCAAGCTAAAGCCACCGTCTTAGGCTCATTTTGCACTGCTTCAAACTATCTCTACTTTCATCGTTGAACTCTACTATGGATAAGAGAGATAGAGCTTGGCAACCACCTTGTTAGAGCACGAGCATCACACCCACTACCACCTTACCGAGCTCGAGTTTGTGGGTGAGCTCAATGGGGCTCTCCTGCATCGCTCATCTTCATTGCTACACTTCATTGCATTCGGTTCCACTACACAATGTCGCAGGCGATGAGTATGCTAGATCCGATACTGGTCCTAATCATAAGGATGGTAGTGCCAACTATGCACCCCGTCCAATGATGGCGTCTCTCTAGCTACCGTTGTGCTAGCCGACAAAGCTCCATCCCTATATGACCGTGTGTCACACACCCTGCACCAAGGTAGCATCGACCCTCTTAGAGGCCACATAGAAAATGACACTATCGAGGGACGACAATGGCAACATCATTAGCGAGATTTGCTGCTATTGAGCCCTAAGCCTCGTTACCTTTGTGCATACCCTATCATCATTATCCTAGAGCAATAACTTAATCTCTAGATTGTCTCTTTGTCACCGTCAAGCTATATGACCGAACAATGATGGCGGTGTCCCATCTCCTCCTTTACCTTAGGTGATGACAGTAAAAGAGCAAGATAATGGGCATTTATTCCATGAGAATAGAGTTGAGAATAGAGGAAGGAGGAGAGATAATAATAAGTGGGATGTTTTATTTTTTTAACTTTTTTTACTGTACCATCACATCATATTGCCATAATCTGTTGATTCAGCACGAGTTGACCAGTTAACATGACTCATAGTACGAAACCATGTTGGAGAGAGATAATTTACAGTTTTAATAGTTGAGGGTTATGTTGTTTCTGGTTTTGTGGTTGATCGTACCAAAATCAAAATCGAGGAAGAATCGAGGGAGTAATTGTAGACCTTTTCCTTTCGGATTAGGAATCTAGTCCTAATCGGGCCTAGGCCCACTTCAACCGCAGCGGGATCTCTCCGCCACATCCCAGCACCGGCGAGGAGGGAGGCGACCTCGATTCCTCCCCATCTCCGTCGACCTTGCCCGACGCCGGAGAACCCTTCCCTTCCCTCTGAGTTGGTTCCCTCGCCCTCCCCGTTACCGCGACGGCTTCTCTCAGCTCTTCACCAATCGGTGAGCCGCGTCCTGAACTCTCTCTCTCTCTCTCTCGCTCTCTCTCATTCTCATAACATATTGCCGAAAATTTCTCCCCGACGAGCGTCATATCGAAGTTAATAGGGATAAATGATCTTCTGAAAAACGCTTGTTTTGGGGATACTGATTTATCACAGGGAGGTTTGCCTGCTCATGGATTAAGCTGTTGCTTGTATGTTTAATGTCCAAATTTTATCGTGGTAATGTAGTTACTATTACTCATTACATACTTCCCTCATACTATACAATTTGTTGTACTATTGTTTTAGCTGGACCGATTGGCTACATGAAAACAATGCATTATTTTTTTAAAAAACATGATATTGGAAATTAATGGATCAAATTGTAAGTCACCCCAATTCATGATGGCAACATGTGTTTCCCCTTTCTTCCACCAACCTAATCACCTAGAAATGATATAAACTGTTGGTTGGGGGAAGCATGAATCTTATTGATGGTAGCATGTGTGGAGACAGTGAAGGTTATAGAGTAATCGAACCATTTCTTCTGTATTGGTGAAATCTCGGTTCTCTACACATGCGAATTAAAGTTGTTAATCTTGGACCAATATAGCTCACTAGCTCCGTTTTGTTTATATTTAACCTCACATGTTGCTTGGATTGTGTATTACGGTATTACTTCCCTTTGTTCAGCAGAATCATTTCTACCGCATATTCCCATCCCCAGATCTGAACTATACATATCAGTTTTCAAGATTTTGCTTCAGATCTAAGGGAAGCTTAGTTTCTGTTTAGCTGTTTTATGATTTTTCATGTCCAACCTGCTAGCTCCTAGTTCTAAGAGTTGCTGTAATCTTTCCTACACCACTAGGATGCCAGATGTATGGCTTTCGTTTTTTTCAAAATATCAAAATGGTAGTTTTAGTAGTTTTCGTATATTGCGAACTTCCATACCTTTAAACTTATTGATTGTAAAACTTTAGAAAGTTAAATGACATGGATTATATGATGATAATTGATAGATAAAAATAACGATGGAAATAATTAACAGCTAGGAAAAATGATATGTATCTACATACTCAGAAGACAGTTTAGTACTTCCTCTATTTTAAAATAAAAAGCGTATTTTGTTTTGACCAACAATTACTTCATTAGAATACGATTTTTGGGACATAAAATTTGATGTTATTAAATTTGCATTTAAAAATATTTTCTTATGTTTCTACTTTCGTATCACGTAAGCAATATATTAATAAAATAATCGTTGGTCAAATAGTATCCTAACAGTCTTATATTTTGAAATAGAGGGAGTACGTCCCTTGGATGAGAATATCACAGGTAATTTTCGTACTTCATTTTGCATTAATTACTAGTAAATTGTTTGCGAGTGACATTACTGATCAATTAAAGCTGCATCACAGTCCTCATCCTCATTATGTTAGTTAGGCTAATATTTTATCATGAAGTCAGTCTTAATATAGGAAGTATATGCATCGATGCCACTGAAATATTTAGTTATTGGCTGAGTGCTTCACCATGAACTATGGTGGTATGATAGGAGGTAAACAACTTGTGTTGTGAAACAGATGAAAATTCACAAGTACTTTCTGCACATTGCAGCGAACAATGTATATTCTGCCTTGTGTAGCTACTATGTACATCTGAAAACAATATCATCTTCCTTTAGGCTTATTTTCTAGAGATTATGTTTGAACTGAAGTAGCAAATCACATTTGGTGCCCTAAAGTGTCGTAAGTTCAAATATGATAATGGACACTGATAAGAAGGACAGCATATTCGTGATTAGATATTTAGCATATGCCATACTCTATAAGTTCATTCATCAATTCCCGTGTCCAAACAAATCTTATTCATTTGAATGATAGAAAGGTTCGCAGGTTTGTTCAAGCTCTTTATTACAAGTGTGCATGTGACAAGAGCAAGAGTGCAAGACCTTGGTCATGATGCAAAAGGTGAATAAAAATTGGAATCGTCAAGCTGATAGAGTTCATCACAAATGGCTGCAGGATTTCCTGTACTTAACTTGAATTTGTCGCAAAAGATTGCTTTTACTATCACCATCTGCAGAAAAATTTTGAGTTTGGTTATCGCAACTGCTGTTTGATTTCAGAGCTCTTCAGTAAACACTTTAAATCTGTAACTTGCATTGGAGTAATGGACTGAAGACTGCCAATGCTCAATGCTGTCAATGCAAAATCGATCAACTTTGTCTTCCTTCTTGATTTATTCACACAACTCATTAAATAGGTATGCGACTCCTGATATTTAAGATCAAATATTTCATTTGTAGAGTTAACATCCACCAATTTATGAAAGCTCATAGTTGACACGACATGAAATTCATTTGTTTTTTTTTCTTTTTCCATTGTTCCCCGACCTCAGCCAAGTTGGGCAGCTACTTGCCTTGGAAGTGTGCTCGAAGGCCATGTGCAAGGGTAGATTAAACACCATATTAGTATGCAGCCTACTATAGGAAAAGGTTCTCTAGGTCTGATTTTTCTGTTTGTTTTCACTTTAATTATCATCTGGCAGCTTTCTAATTTTGGTTCCTGTTTTGCTTTCACTTCTTTTGCATATTAAAAGGTGTAAAGAACAGAGGTGTGTGAGCTTCTCCCGCCACTTTGTTGTTTTATATTACATGAAACTTGCAAAAACGTTTCGTAACTGAATCCCCACTTTCTTTGGCTAATTACACAGTACTACCATCACGTCTCTTTAATCAAAGCTTATTGGTAATCGCCTCTATTATATTAAACCTTGGGAGGCGAGTTTTGGCTTCTTGGGAGTACTCTTGAAGCAAGTACAGCTATCCATTAATCCATACTCCATATCTGTCAATACCTCAACAAAACTTTCCTTCTCTTTTCCTTTCTTTTTTCTTTTTTGAGTCTGACAATCAGAAATTTATTTTAACTACTTAGCAGTCTAATATAAAATCAAATAGGAATATGTAATTACATTTAAGTAGTATCACAGTACATGTTTGCCATTAGGAGGAGAATCCTTGCTAATATATGTTTCAGTATCTGAAATGAAATAAATGCAATATCTCTTACTACTAGTGTACTGCATTGCGTATCCAACCATTGATCCGCGATTCACACACCTCCCATCTTTTGCACCCGATACCGCAGAAATTTTGCTCCAGCTAGCTGTTGTACTGCTTCACAGATTTACAGCTATTAGCCCTGTAAGCTTTTGTTTCCAAGGAAAGGGACACTGAAACTCCCTCTCTCCTTCTCAAGTTGTTATTACTCTGTACATTTAACTTCTCTGCAATTTGTTGAGTAGAGTAGAAGTATAGTTATACTATTTTACACCTGATACTCCACTGTTTTGTTTCTGCTTCTCTTGTAGTCTGGTGCTCCGTAAGTTCTTTTACCGGCAGTAGGAGTCTCTTTCTCATCGGGGATTAAATATGGATGGGACAGCACCGGTGGCCTTGTTTATTCATACCCATTTATTAGTTTTATAAAAACGAGGATTTGAAGCTTTTACAGTTACAGCGCATCATGGATTTGACTGGGCTTTTTTTTTATTTTTTCAACTTTGAATTAACTCCAGCTACTGATTTCCCGAAAGCCAGTCGGACAGCTGTTTTACGCTGTTTTTTTAACGAATGGCTGATTAAAAGAAATTCAGAATTGGTTTTGCATGGAAAGGTTTGCAGAGGCTTCCCTCATTTGCTGTTCTTACGTTGGTACCGCTTCTATTGCAAATCCACCAGACTGTAATTTTTGGAAACTGAGCTGTAATACTAATTTGCTAAACAACCATCAAGTTTTCCCCTCATTTGCTGTTGTTATGTTAGTGGTATACTATGGACTAGTGGTATTTGGAGACTGACCTATAATACTAGGAAAATGTGTTATTTGAAATGTAGGTTTTTTAAAGAATTTTTACACGAATTGCACTAACACATCAATATTCTTGCATTCCAATGAAATCATAATTAGTTCTATTGTCTTTTTACATTATTTTATGTTCTATATTGTTCCAGTGTTATATATGAGCATGGATATTCAAAAGACAACGGGGAATTCTTTAGTTTTTAACAACCTTTTTTCCCGGAATAACTGATGCTGCTTATATTTTGTATATAAAATTTAACTAAGGATAAGGAAATTGTAAACACTTTAGTTTTCCGTTACTACGTAATGGCCTTATTTTGGGAATAACCAATGCTATTTATTTTACTAAATAAAATTTGACCAAGGATGTATTTAAAATTATTCACGGAAGGAATTAATGCTGCATTGTACTATTGTTAGACTTGTTATGCAAATTAAATCTTTTAAGTATGTATAATTCTGTTGCTAAAAATAGTGGCTAAACATAATGATTTCAGTTATTTAAAATGGATGGAGGAGATAACTTGCTGTACAATAGCTATTGGCCAAAGGACTGAACTGCAGGGCACATCCTCCAACGTGATTGCTTTTCTCTTGCTGACTTTATCATAGGAGTAGTAAACCACAAAGTGTGAAGGAAAAAACATGGGAAGGAAAGACATAGTAGTACTCCACTGGTAAATAAGAATTGGATAAATATACGGTTGTACAAATTAAAGAACCTAACATGGATATTTTATAGGATTTGCATAGCAAATAATTATATTAAATAATATTAGAAAACTCATATTACAAATAATGTTGACCTTTTTCTCTTACTGGAATTGAACAGAAGGTCTTAAAAAATATGCTTGATGTTACGTAAAAAAATGCTTGATGTAATCATGCTAATGAAAGATTCAGACTATGCTAAATATTTTTGCATTTTGAAATAGTTATTCGGAATTAATTTGAACACTGAAGTTTTAAATTTGTTTCTGCATCAGATATATTTCAGATTCTTATTTTTTCACTCATTTTCTGAAGAAATTGTGTGTCGCATTGCTTATTTTACTGTTCAATAAAATGGAGGTACTCGTATGGTGTCTGTACTACGTACTCCAGTACACTTTTTTGCAGTCCAACCAATCAGCCGGTTGGTCAAAGGAGAGAGCGCGAAAGAGAGCAGGAACCCCGCCATACCTGTGCAGTTTCTGCCCCTAAAAATCTCATTTTTAATCATCCCATTTTTCCTGTCTTAAAAAATCCTTCTCCATAAGACGTTGGTAACAGCTATTGGTGCCTGGTAGTAACCAGACACAAAGAGGGAAAGCGAAACAAGAGTGGTGTCTCCTGTTGCCTGCCTTCCACCTCGTTTGAGTCCTACTATCAAGATTAGCCAAGAAACACAAAGCAAGGTGAGAGGTGAGCTTAGCTTCTCTCACATGCTACATGGATGGAGGGAAGGGCATTGCTGTAGCAGGTGCAGGTGGCCATGGAGCCGGCTTTGGCCTGTTTAGAGCTGCTGATGTGACCATGTCAGAGGCACAAGAAGCAGCCAAGGAGTACCAGTCTTCTCCCTCCTCGCCGTCGACGTCTCCTACTCCCTCCCCGCCACCGGCTGCGGCTGGCCATGGAGGGGAGGCCGCTGCAACGCCGACCATGTGGAGTCTGGGTGGCGAGAAGACGAGCGAGGCTGCGGGGGACAACGGCATGCAGATGTCAGGCCAGAGTGAGCATGCTGGCTTGAGCTCCGGACGGCGTAGGGGCCGGCCAAAAGGGTCTGGGAGGCGCCAGATCCTAGCCACACTAGGTCAGTATCACCCCTCCAAAATCCCAAGTTTGTTACATGTATTGTTTTGGAATTGACCTATTTCCCCATTTTTGCCGCTTATTTTCTTGCTATATTCGCCATCTTTTGTGGATTTCTGTTTCATTGCTTGGATGGGGTCCAGTTAGGGTGATGTGTAAGTTGCCTTTTGTGCTGAAGGAAGGCTAGCCAGTCAATAACCGTTAGTCAGCACAGTTCTGTTCTGCTGTTCTTGTGTCGCATTCGTCCCCTATATTGTTAAGTGGTTACTCTATTTTGTTTCCCCCCTTTCTTCTCAGTTCGTACTAACCTTACTTTTGAGGATGCTGCCTAATTTCTGTAGATTATTAGGTTCAAGGTTTCTCTTCCATACCGTCTTGTAATTTGGTTATTCAGAAAATCTACATTTTGCTTGCCTGATTATGATTGGTATTATTGGATACTTGTAAAGGGGAATGGTATGCGCTATCGGCTGGAGGGAGCTTCACGCCTCATGTCATCATTGTTGGTACAGGGGAGGTAATCCACCTTCACAGGTTCCAGCTAGCTTGACTGCTTGACATTGTGATCTGGTAACGAGAGAATGACCTCTAACTGACTGTTCTTGTGCAATTCGTTGGTACTTGGTAGGATGTGGCGGCGCGCATAATGTCCTTCTCTCAGAAGGGTCCACGCTCGGTTTGTATCCTCTCTGCCAATGGGACCATCTCCAATGTAGCATTGAGCCAGCCTGGCTCGTCCGGTAGCACATTCACCTACGAGGTATGGAATGGAGTTGCTTCTTATGATGATATTGATACTTGGCAATGCTATGAACTTTGACCAGCTAGCTCTTGTGATCTTTTGATGGGCATGTACAAAGTCCTGAATACGCTGAACCATTTTGGTCTATTTAGTTTACGGTCTTTTGTACCAAGCCTTTTAGGTCAGGTAGTATCACCACTGTAATATATAACTAAGTAGATACAACAAATGGTTTTCTTGCCTAAATGTTCTATGAGGGGCATATTTTTGACGTTGGATCTGTTTCATCTCAATAATCTGAATCTTGTCTTAGCTACCTCATGTAAGTTGCTCTTGAAGGTTTCGTCACAAAAAATCATATGGTAAGCCTACTCTGCTTAGATGAATTCCTTTCTCACTTTTTTCTCTCTGTCCATGAACTCACATTGATTTTGGGCGGTTTGAATTATCTGCATGACTGAAAAATTGTACGTGAGGCTCAGGAACATCATCCTGGAAACAGTCAGCGACTGTGGTGTATTACTAGATTAGCTTGGGATGTGTGCTAAGGGCTAAGGTGCCCCATCCATATAGATTATTGCAAGTATAAGAGACAGAAAGATGGCAACAAAATGTTGTTTTTGGGTGGCCGTATTTGTATCGGTGTAGTATAACAATTTAACAAAGTTTTCATATATTCTGCATATGCGTTCATGTTTATGGTGTTCATTTTCAAGCTCTAAGTTTGAATCCTTGTATGTCTGGTTGTCAGGGTCGGTTTGAGATTCTGCAACTGACTGGCTCCTTTACAATGGTGGAGGAAGGTGTTCGGAGGAGAACTGGTGGGCTCAGTGTCTCTCTTGCTGGCCCTGATGGCCGTGTCGTTGGTGGTGTAGTAGCTGGGATGCTGCGTGCTGCAAGCCCGATTCAGGTAAAAAGAGAAGTGAACAGCTTGTACCAACTTAACCAATGCACTCACAATTAATTCAACAAGACATAAAACACTGATCTCTTATTGTTTCATTATCATCGTTAAAATGTTAAATGCAAATATCCTTTTTCTCTGTTTTTCTAACACAAACCGCTTGGACAGGTAATTGTGGGGAGCTTCCTGCCCAACAGCCTAAAGCAGCATCAGAGGAGGATGGGCCTACAACAGCAACCATCTGCTACTCCGGCACTACCGGCACCTATTGCTCAACCTGTGCTCACAGCTGCAATGCCCATTTCTCAGGCAGCTCCTGGAACTAATGGTTGCCATGCGCCGCAGGTCTCATCCATGCTTCCCCAAGCCCATACAGGAGTGGAGCACAGTGCAACAGCCAGTGGCGCCATGAACCTGAACAGATCAAGCTCCACAGGTTTCACCATGGTTGGGTGGCCTGTCAGCTCACAGCCCATGGGGCGCAGGCCTTCACCTGACATCAATGTCTGCTTAACTCCTCAGGAGTAGCATCATCAGCTGTTCAGCTATCATCTTTTGTGCCCCATTCCTGACACGTTTTGTACGGCATGGCTGGTTAATCTGCCATGTGAGATGACAAATTATGGGTTCTATCCTAATCAGTTAGGTCCGCAGCTTATTTATTATTATTATTATTTTGTGGAGGTGGGGAGGGGGGGGGGGGGACTAGGCAAGCCTAAAGCATATTTAGCCAAGAATCTGACAGAATGTGATAGTCTATTAGTTGGAGTTGCCCTCATCTAATGGTTAGGTTGTGTCAATGTGCTGGGACATCTGGTTTGTGATTCAGGTTTCATTCACGCTGTAACTCTCTTGTTTGTACTTTTGTGTTGTGTGCCTTCCCTTGAAGATTTGGAGCTTTTGTAGCCTGTTCTAGTGTTCTACCACCTTTATAGTACTAGCATCATTGTTGATCGGTTTCTCCTCTGTTTTCAGTAGATCTCAACGTCGTCTTCTCTTTTAAGAGAACAGAAATGCATTTATCGTTCAGACCCCATTTGGAACTCGAAAGAACTAATGAAAGTCTGAAAACATTTTTATGACGTTCCATACAGAAAATGGACGTCGGTCGATAGTCCGTTACTCTTTTTTGTTGCTT
Source organism: Oryza coarctata (assembly GCA_030770085.1). Taxonomy (NCBI): domain Eukaryota; kingdom Viridiplantae; phylum Streptophyta; class Magnoliopsida; order Poales; family Poaceae; genus Oryza; species Oryza coarctata. The sequence continues at coordinate 1,420,227 of CM061483.1, forward strand.
GCAATCTTGTATTATTGTGGTCGACATCTGTGTCAGCGCAGGGAAGTTTTGTTCGCATTGCAGGTTTAGTTTAAAGCTGAATTTGCACAACCAAAATATTGACACTTTAATCAGTATTTTTTGGCGATGTTTGCTTTTTTTATTCCACAGAGAAACCTCCGAGAAGGATAGGTAGTTCCTGTTTTTCACTAAGAGAGCTTACCTAGTTTATAAGGGAAACAAAATCTGAAAACTTTATAACTACACGGTTTAATTGTGGGAAACCTAATAAAAATCCACACCTTTAAAATGTAGTATTGACAAATATAGGAGTGATCCTTTAGTTAGACAATAGAAATTTGAAGGGAGATAAAGAATATAAATAAATAAAATTTTCATGAGGTTTGACCTCATATTAAAATTCCTCAAAAACTTGTATAAATTAAGACATTCTATAGAAATTTTATATAATTCAATATAATTCAATCATTTGTTTCAAGTGGTTATATAGGAAAAAAATCCTACAAAAAAAATTTTCTATGTCCTCCTTTGAAGAAAATTTCTGTCCTTCATATCAAAGGGGGCATAAGCAGTATTTTGGCAATTTTTGTTTTACCATCATTTCTTTTACCATCAATCCTTGCATTTGCTAGTAGAATATTGGTGATGCTACTTATTATTGAGTTTTAGCATCACCAATATTGTTTGGTAAGGTAATAGTAGGAGACAACAGTAATAGTTTACAAGTATTCTTAAGTGAGTTATCATTTTGCCATTTTGTGGTTATAGATAGTATAAGCTGTAACGCTTATTAGCAACTAAATTAATAATTTATAGTTAATTTTTATATACGTGTTCTTGACTATTTAAAAGTAAATACTAGAAATTAAACTATGATAAAAAATTCTAAAACCAACTCTATAAGTTCTGAATTTAAAATATCGGTTATGCTCGTAAATTGCAAGGTACTAATCGATATGAGCGTAGAAATAAAGATTGACTGGCTGGTCCAACATACATCCAAGAAAAGGGAATTCTGACGACGGATTTCGTCAAGACGCTTTCGATACCAGAAAGACGCCTCTACACATCTGGCGCTACTCCTGGTCGGCTCCCGTTGCACGAGCACACAGGTGACGTGGCGGTACCTATCTATCCTGGCTTCCTCTAGATGTCGCCTTCCACCTGTGGCACCTTCTCCCCCTTTCTAGACTCCTCTCCACTCCTCCACCGCCCGCTCAGACTCAGGCGACCGCCTATATATACACTGCTCGCCGCCGGCGTCTCCCTCACCACGTCGGCACCAAGAACTCCGTAGTGCAATCCACACCCCTGATCCAGAGCGCACGCCAGCTTAACCAGTTCGCAGGAGAAGTCGTTGTAGCCGACCGGCGGCGAGTGACGGCGAAGACGGCGACGGGCAGCAAGATGGCGTACATGCGCGTGACGCACCGCGACGAGGAGGGCAAGAGGGTGACGGAGAAGATGCCGATCCCAGAGACACGGCGCCCGGACACGGCCAAGCACTTCGAGCGCAAGCTGGAGGAGCAAGGGTTCCACCGCCTGGAGCGCCACCCGGCCGCGGAGGTAAGTTCACTTGGGAGGGCCCCGACGGCCTCGTTGACAGCCAGCTCGAGCCCGTCCCTCCCGCCATCGATCCCAATGACCCCAACTACGAGGAGGACGGCGTCGGCGCCGGCGAGGACGAGGAGGTGGTCAAGGAGGTCGTGGTCGGCGAGGTGGAGGTCGCCAAGGTGGCAGAGGCGAGGGACGGCGTCTCCAGGGTCGACGTCGTCGCGCCGCAGCTCCAGCCAGAACAGCAGGAGCAGCAGCAGTAGTCGCCCGCCATTTGTGACTTCGAGAGCTGATGTTCCTTGTGCGTTTGTGACTGCGTGTTTGTGGCCTACATGTAAAAAAAAAAATCATCTCTTGGATTTAATCAACAATCATAAACTATAATTAACCATCTATTTCCTCCCAGTTGCAATCATAATCAACGGAGCATAAATTTCCTTTCGTCTCCGGCAACAGCGCCGCCGCCGGACGAACGGGATTGTGCCATTGTGGCGAACGTGCCGGAAGAAGGATGCCGGGCCAATCCTATCCTGGGCGGTGGGATGGGTACCACGTGGCGCGTATTGGGCCTTTAGGAAGTATGGGGTTGGGATTTTGGGCTACGGGCGGGCCCAACTTCAAACGAAAGCTCGGCTGTCCGTGTCTGGTGAGGCTACCCAATCCGGGCCCATGGCTTGTTAAACTGGACGTGACTTTTGGGCCTCTGGGCCTTAACGTTGGTAGTAGAGGTGAAACGGGATTATGGCGGCCCAGATAAAAAACTTAAGACTCTCTGACAGGTGGACCAGCAGTCTCATGGGCCATTAGATGAGAGTTGGGCCTTTTGGAAGTATGGGTGTGATGCGTGCACGAGGACTGAGCGGTGCTCAGTTGGCTTGCTCCCGGGGGTGTGAAGCCGCCGAGCGTGGGTGCGCGCATCACCATTGTATTTTTTTCGGCTTTTCTCAGGACTAGAAACACGCGTACGTATTTAATATAACTGTGTGTTTTTCGTACACAGAAGATTTTAGGTTTTGTAAGTCTCTACTTAAAAGCGTGTGTTGGAAGTACACGTGTGCCTATGGTGTGGAGTGAGTTCGTGTCCGTCTGTTTTGTACTCTCTCGAAAAAATACCGTGGGGGGTCTAATTAATATAATAAAAGATTTTACTAAGAATTTTTTTAGAAACCACATTAAGTTTAAAATTCTCACACATAAGATAATTTGTTATAAATATATCTCTTCTAATTTAACTTGTTTAAAATTTGCCGCTTGTGCTTTCACGATGTACTATATATAGCATCTATTTAGTTTACGTGCTTTAGAATTCAATCATATTAGCTGAGTCTGGTCTAATAAAAGAATGAGACATAAGTCACATATGTCCTTTATGTCTGTACCCTTAAACAAATCTTTCTCGGTGACAGCGTCATATCGAGCTCATTTTTGCCACCTTAAATCTATCAAATAAACTAGTTGCTGCTGAACCCAAGAGCCAGACACAACAACCATCTTTTTCTTTTTGGTGATCTCGATTGGCCTAGCTGATTCCTCTCGATTTATTTGTATTCCTAAAAACACGGCAGTGGTCTGCGACCATGAGAATGTGCAAGAAACATTAGAGGAATATAAAACCAAGTTGAATTAAAGGGGTATACTTACAACAAATATATTATAGGTGAAAATCTCAATCTTAAGGTGATATTTAGGATGATTTTTTGTAATTTTCTCTTTTACGGGCCACTGGAACCGAACTTAACTGGTCGAGTAGCAGGCCACATCATTTCCCTTCACTACACATTTATAGTGGAATAAGTTTATTTAGGTCCCTAGAGGTCAAGTTTGAATTGCCACCTTACAATCGTATCCATCATCTCTAAAACTAGTGCAAAACTAGTTCCTAAGATAGTTGGTCGGCGGTTTTGGTAGACATGTCGCCTACGTGGCTGGTTTAAATTGATCATTGTCCCACAAGATGTTGATGTGGCCCTGAAAGTAAATTAAAACAAATAAAAATTAAAACAAAATATGTAGGACTGTATATTACTCAAACAAAAATATAAAAAAATAATATGACCTAAATGTCAGTGGCTGACTTCTTTCTCTTCTCTCCTTATCCTCCCTACATATGGCTAGCCCACTCCCTCGCCAACCAGTCACTATCGCCGACCATTGATCAGATGGTGAATGTTGAGCTTGAGCATCATCACTTAATCCCTTTGGTGCAACCCCCTTTCTCCATTAGCCGCACATGACTGTGGTAGTGGCCAATGATGACGAAAGGGTCTAGAGGTCAGCGATGTGGAGGCTGAGCTCTACAGTGGCGACACATCTCAGCGTTAGTGACATAGAGACATCAACGTTAGCTCTGCTCTCACGATGATGAAGTCCATCCCTGAGTTGCTTATCGACAACTCGAAGCTCGAGTGTGGCGCCTTCTTGAGAGGCATGAAGTAGGCACTAGGATGAGGAATGCAAGCGGAGGCATAAGGAGTCGATGGGGGCAAGCGTGAGGTGTAGTGTGGAGCTCATCAGTGAAAACACCCCTCTCTCGCCTCTTTTGCCATCGCTGATAAGATGAGAATGACGTGGTGGCTTGGGTCAATTTATCTTCTTCCTCCTCCATCAATCCCTCCTTTTCATATCTCGATCGAAGGAAGCTAGGTAGCGGCAGTGGCAAGAGTTGTTGGCTCTAGGAGTTGCTCCGCCTGAGCCACAACATAGGAAGTTGAGCAGTTACCACCGTCTTGACCTACTCTACTTCTAGTTGTTATTGTTGAGCTCGGCCAACTCATCATTTTCAACTTCTCATCTTGTTGATAAGCTCTGTGCAGTGAAGAGTGGGAGGGAGAGGAGGAGAGAGATGATGACATGTATGTCTTATTGACTATTTGTTTTATTTTTTCAACCAGTAACCCACTCACATGTGGATTTATTTATGTTTTTTTAATTTTGGTTGTAATAGCAGCGCTATATCAATGTCTCGCATCAACTAAACTTGCCATCCAAACTGTTTTAAGACCTTATTTATATGATTTTGAAAGATAATATGTTGTACTTAATTTTAGTGATAAAATGAACTTATTCCCATCTCTGGTCTCCTCCAACGCATAGTCGATTTCGTGGGCCCGGTCTGCAAGAGTGGCGGGTTTTGCTAGGTTTTGCCGCCGCCTGCGCGTGCGTTGCAGCGACGGCCGTTGTTCGCATCGCGGTGGCGCTGGAGCGGAGGCTGGTAGTAGCCTATGGCGAAGGGGGACGACGCGTTGGCGGGGAAGCGGAACCGGGTGCGTTGCAGCGAGAATGCCGTCTCGGCCAGCGCGTCGCCGCCGTCATCGCTTCTAAGCGCCGGGCCTGCGAAGACATGTGCTTCTCGCTAGGAAGGAGAAGCACGGGGACTGGGTGGTCGTCTCTTGCCCCTTTCTACGGTACCTCGTCCCATCCCTGGAAAAGGCCCTGCAAGTTAGTGCCGTCATTTCGCTCTTTTGGTTGCTTCCTGTGATTAATTTGTGATGTTTGTGCAGGAGCGTTCGGCATGCAAACCTCTGAATTCCCTTGGGATCCATTCCGTCAGTTTGCATCCTGGCGCTTCCATTGAACACCAAATTTCTGGGTATGTTTTGTCCAATTGTGGGTGTAATCCTATTTTCAATGTCGGTGTGTTAGCTGTAAGCTTATTAGCGTAGGTATGCCACATCTAGTTTAATTCATTTTCTCTGGATGTCTTTCAGACTAAAGAGTTGCGAGCTTCTTGAACTTGTGTTAAAAGCGATTGACATATCGGGTGTTTCGATCCTGGTGAGTAAATTTGGTTATTGGAATATTTGGTGACGAAGCAGCTTCCTATGTCACTTACATTTACCATCTTAACTACCAATGTGGTTCTCACTTCTAAGTTTTCAAGATATTAACTTTGCTGTAGTTTTTCTTGTAGAGAATATTTAATTCATAGCTATTCTATACATCCTACAATCAAGTTGAATATAAAGAGGGCAACCTCATTTGGCAGGCCATTGATGGACTGAAATGTTTCATGGATTTTAATGCTGGTGTCAAGCTTTCTTCCATAAGGGACGTCATCCTAGCCAATCCTCAGATAACTATATTCACTGACCTATGACCCATCTGACCGAAATGTTGCCGCACTGGCAACAAATCAACTACAAGGAAAACGAATTGCAAGGCTTTCTGTGAGTGCTTCAGGTACCTCTCAAAGTGCATTTCTAACGCCAAAGATATACTTCTGTCCATCAGAGGAAGTAAGGAACAGAAAGCATCAAAGGTACCTGCTGTGAGCAGATATGTGTCTACAACATAATAAGAGTGTGCTGTAATTTTGATTCACCATCTTCCTGGCTTCATATTTTCAATTAAAAGCAATCTGCTTCTTCTTTACTGGAGATTAGTTTGTTCAGATCGTCGTGCTGTATACGTACTTAACTGGCTTGTTAATTTGAACAGTCCACATGGCTGGTTGGGTTGCTTGCTCTTATCTAGTTGAGTGGTCAGCTCATTTGTGGTTTCAGAGAAGAAATCCTTACAAAATTGTTATATGATCATTCCACCATACTTTCTTTGATACCCTGATAAACTTTTGAGCGACTCCAATTTTGCAGGTGAAGGAGATTCTTGGGCAAATTTTATATAAGCATGCTGGAAAGACTGCAAAGGTTCTGCTGATAGCTGCAAATGATCATGAAGCAAAGCATCTATCATCTTCCCTAAAACTCGAAAATTGCATGGTTACTGATGAATTGCATGGCAACTATAGCAGGTACAGAAAGCATATTTATGTTTAGTTTTTGCTAGGGTTGCAATCTCTGAACATAAACCAAGAGATAATGCATTGTAATAATTTATATATAACTCCCAACCTCCTAATCTAGAAACGTATAGCCAAGACTTTGGTTTGCTTGTCTAGAATGGTAGTCTTATTATTCTCTGTTTTAACTTTGTCAACTTACATTTCTCTATGTTTCATGTAGTGTGGGGCTGATGAGAGAAAGAGTGGGAGAACATGACAACCACAATTACTGAGGAATTTGAGACTATGTTGATCGTGGAATTGCCTCCTTCAGTTGATGAATATGTTGAATTAATCACAGGGGCAGCTTAGCATGCCGTCATGGAGGAGGTGCATAGATAGTCCTCTTGCCAAATCCTTGGCTGGGGTTCTTTTTGGGGGAATACGCATAAGACTTGCGTATCTTTGTACTAAGATTGGGAGGTTTCAACCAGCATCACAACAGGAGGTATGTACAAAAGAGCGCAACAAGTAGAGAAGAAAAGGAAAAAGGAAGTGCTCCAGGCTGATCTCTCGCAGTTGGGGTGGCGCGACCCTGGCTAGGCGTTCAAGGAGAGCTAGATCGGCGCTCCAGCTTCTCTCCAGAGAGCGGCCTCCTCTGCCGCTGCTCTAGCTACCTCCCCCCAAGAGCGGCGCTGGCTCTCGAAGATTCTATAATTTCGCTCTTTCCAAATGGCCCAAGCCGTCAGTATGACGCTGAACCAGCCCGCTTCCTTGTGTTACACCACCATGAGAGGAAAGGTCGTTGCCTACAGGGGAAGAGATGGGGCAAACCTATGGCTGACAGGATGACCCACCAAAGTTGCAGAGATTCAGGGCAACAAGCCAAGCGAAGGAGCGGCAGCGTGGCGGCGCATAGTTCTGCCATACCGGCTTGGAGGGGCAAGGCTCTGTAGGCTGATCTGGTAGTGTATTGCCCCGATTCCTCCCATCGCCAGATCAACGCTTCATCTTGGGCACCAAGGACAGTTGTGTTCACCTGTGTCCTGAGCCCAAGGTACTCGACCATGGCCTGCACCCCCAGCGCGCCGTGGATGTCTTCGATCCACTTCCTGCCTTGTGGCGCCTCCTTGGCTGGGGTTCTTAAGAGCTGTGGCCAAGTGATTCCTTAATTTCTGGAATTTTTTGAATCCATGTAGCAAGATTGGCTATTAGCTGTTTTGTCATTGCTGTAGTTTTTTGCGTTCTTTTTTCTCTAATTCTCATGTGTCCCCATAGCGATGATCCTCTGCTTTGATGTACTTATTAAGTTCTTATTCTGAAAATGCAATGAAGACTTTTCCTGTAAGAAATTTTCTGCATTTTCAGACTGCTAAAATCACCGGCTTCTATTACTCGTGGACCGCCCTTCGCTCCATTCCTCATTTCAAGCCAAGCAGAAAAGGTACACACTAGTACACTACACAGTGAATCAGGATAGATCTCTGTATCTTTAAAGTGCATGAACATGTCAAAGAAGCAACTTTTTTATGCACTCCTTTTCAGTACAATCAACTTCATCTTGCTCTCTTCTCCCATTGTGTGCATCTCAACTCAATAGATTCTTGTGCTGCTGAGCTGATTGCAACAAGAAAAAGTTATCTGCTTCAGCTTCTTTCTTCTTCAAGTGTTGGCCCTAGACTCCTAGTATTCATGGGCTGGAGCTAGATGGCTAGATGCTGAGCAATCAATTACAAAATGGAAGGTCATGGTGTACTGGGACCATGATCAACAAATGGCATGTTCATACGTCACGAAAGCAAAGCTTGCATGCACAGCTCGGTGTATCCTATGATCACCTCTGCTTGCTGCTTTGAAGTCTCTTTATTTTCATTTGCAGGCAACCTGTGATTTTCGTTCTCTCCTATGATTCCTTTGAAGTTGATCTCAGTGGCAAGCAATTCCATTTCATTTTGCAGTCAATGATCCAAACAAAATTATTCCTTCTTATCTCCAACTTCAGAGACGAACAGACAAGGACACTTGATGTAGAAGCCTGTCTTGGCAAAACATCTCTGATGGATGGACGATGCAATTCAGCAGAGCCCTTCTTTCCAATGACTACCATATCTGGCTCTCTGCACAATTCAGATCCTCTCCACAGGTAACTAAAATAGTTTAGAGCACATGATTAAGCATGCATTAAACTAGTTGAGTACCCTCCTTTTGGCAGTAAGCTCGAACGAGCTTATCGTAATCTCTGTGAAAAGGCAGTTCAGGCCGAAAATAGACACATTGATTAATTGGGTTAGCAAAAGTATTAATTTGCAAGTTGACACTTAAAGAGGGGCGATGATGCCTTCCATCTCTTGCAAGCTTTGCTGTGGCCATCCAAGCCTGTCAGTATCACTGATTAAACTAATTAAGCATGCAGAGTAATCGTGCTTGCATGCTCTATTGTTTTGTTGTTGTGTTGATTGATTGGTGTGTGAGTCATATTTTTTTTCGTGAAAAACTTTGTGCCCGCTCATTTTCCTTCGATTTGGAGATCGACCAGTTCAACTTTTTTGTTGTGAGGCGTGGAGAATGTCATGTTAAAAATACAGTATGCAAGGACAAAGGGCAGAGGCATATCTCCATATAAAATATGGCTCATGAAAATAGAACTAGTACTCAATCAGTCTATAACTACCATCGTGGCTGTGCGTTACAACGGATGACAGTAAATTATATGCTGTAGTATTATCTTAAATCAAAGATGTTAAATGTAATTAACATCAAAATTTTAAGTTGCATTTCTACATTGATCGCATATATATATGCAAAGAATGTGTTTTTATTACAAAACAGCACATACATATCTACATATACATTAGCCATAAATGATATTTAGGGTCTAGGATATGTTTAGAGCGCATGCATGATCACTAGCAAGTCCTTATCAAAGAGTGCAGATTTCTGTTACATTTGTGTTTTAATTAAGCACTCTTCTAGCTAGTGTACTATATGATTTCAACACAAAATCTTTTATGAAAGCTCTGATATCCCCAAAGAAAGGGATCTAGCAGCTAGCCACAACTTATTTAATCTCATATGTGTTTACATATATATGACCATGCATCAGGATAAACGTCAATGTCCCCCTCGGCATGCTAACTTAAGCTTTTGCCCATTCTTATATTTTAAGTACATAAATCAACACGTTGCTGGCTATGCAGTTTCATGGTAACAAACTCATCCATCACCATCACCGTCCACTATGCTGGGATAAGCCACCTATAACGAGACTAGAGGCTTAACACTAACGGCTCTTAAATGATCACTAATGACCTCATGTACTTGTAACGGGTGAAGATCCAAAAGACTGTCATAGGTGAGTTATATTGAGCTTTGGTATTATATAACCACCCCACCCATAACAGATAAGTCACATGTGATAGGTCATAGTAAAATCTGTTAGAGGTGATATTTTTAATTGGTTTTTTTTATATAATTCATTAGTGTTAGTGGTCACCTGTAATGGTTTTATCTTAGTGTGGTATTCTGAAAAAATAATTTATTTATTGGCTAGTCTTAAAAATTACTAGTCATGTCTTTTTAAAAATAGATAGTAGATCTCAAACGTAGACCACCATTTCTCTCTACTCATATTCACATTTATAATTCACATATCTAATTCACATCCAATATTCATATTCACAATTACCTATATATCAACAAACATATATTTCTCATATTTATTCAAAAGCAGGTACATACACATTTTTGTTAGGACCTTTGATACTTTTGAGCCATGAACTTATTAAAAATTATATACCTGCTGCCCATACATGTCCATGTGAAAGATTGCAATAAACAACTTGTTATTTATTAAATTAGAAAGAAGAATTAAATATTACATTATACATGCATAAATGAGCGATTGTATGATATAATTTTGATTAGTATGAATACACCCATTCCACAATACATATATAAAAATAGATATAATTATTAGTTTATAACATAAATTAATTGTATAGTATAGTTCTCAATTAAATAAACAATAATGCTTTGAGACAGACGGATTCTCAAATTATACTTGGGACGAAATATTTCTTTTGAGATAATGATTTCTTGGAGGATGAAGCCGGTGATTTGTCTTCTAATATGCGCATGGTCGATTGGCCGGAAGTTTCAACTCTTCGTTTATAAACGGAGATTATAGTTAGTTTATGGATACAAGTACTATCGATAAGTACAAACGAGATGTGTTTTTGGCATAAACCTTGGGATCTAAGTCAGTCACCTGTTTTATCAAGTAGACATATTGTGGAATATGTAGAAACCATGATATGTTGTGTGCATTTGAAGTCTATTTTATGATGGAGAGCTTTATCGTTGTCTTTGTGTTGGCCTCCGTTTTTGATTTGCAGCACCCACGCGGCATCAATTGCATACAAAGGAGGCGAGAAATCATAATTATTGCCAAGCTTGGAGTTAATGTAGTAAACCCTATTCCATTTCAGTACTATGACTAAAAGAATCCAATGCTTTCTATGTGATAGATGTGTAGCTATAATAAGACCAAGTTGTACGTAAATAATAGTATGAAAATTTAAAAGTGAGAAATTTAAAATCTAAATTTCCTTATTGTTGATTGTGCGCTAGCATTATGTAGTCCTTGTCTTAATGTACCCATATGCAATGGTTGAGATAATCGACGATCTTATCTAAATTTGCATCCATGTTGGTCTTATTGATCACTGTTAGATCAAGGAAAATAACTTGGTTAGTGGATCTCTCGAACTCCTTCTAACATAGCTGACAAATGTTCAAATATTACTTAGGTCATCTAGTAATATAAGTAGTTAGGACATAAGTAGAGCCACATGTACTTACAAGAACCATTTCAAAAGTCTAGTGTCCACCGCTCTCACCCTATACAAATCGAAGAAATATTCGAAGCCGATATTAAAATATGTTAGGCTTAAGAGAAATGGCTCTTTGATTGTGATGTCCAATGATGGAGGACTCCCTATGCTTTCTCTTCAAGTTACTAGCTTGCATGTAGTATCTCTACAGTTCTTGGCAACAATTATCCATTTTGTAAAACATTGTCCTCTACCAATGGCATACCTAGCTCAAAGGATGTTGAGGCCACCGACGCCTTTTCATTGTCCTTCCCCTTTTCCTTAGCCTTAATATTTTAGGCTCTCTTGTGAGAGGAGAAATATCGGACTTGGGTAGGATCTTTATTGGAGTCAAGGCATCAGGTATCTCTTAATCCATAAAAAGCAACCCCAAGGTCTACTGGTTATGTTATGGAGGGACCACAAGGAGCATTGATCACCGAATGACTGTCTTTATGTAGAGGAGAATGATTAGCTGGTTGAGATGGATGAGGAGTTACCTTGACCACTATGTCTGCCTTTAGCCACTCTATGAAGGTTTGTTTTGCAGTCCCAAGAGTCAAAATCTTATTGTTTGATAGTATTGGCAGTAGATATCCCGTTCAATTTTTCTTGACTTGGTCAACATTCACTTTAGCATAGCCAATGACCAAGCCTGCGCCATACACCTTTTGTGTTGATGATGGTTTATGAACTATGCCCTCAGCAGCATCAACATAGAAGTTCTACATGACCCTACCTTGTAGGATGCACCTTGTTGCATTCTACATGTTGATTGAAGTATATTAGCTTATATGACTTTAAAATATTATGAAAAGTAAGTAATATTGTCTGATTATATCTAACATGTATGTCGGTCATATTGTCGATTGCGCACAAAGTTGCAACCGGTGACTGTGCCATAGCTATTGACGCACAACTACTCCATCGCTACAACGGGCTAGTGTTGACATGACCGTGCGAGGGCACGTAGGGTTGTTGAACTACGATCGCTTGACCTATCTACATCTCGACTCTCATGTGTGTCACCTGCTGAATTCTAACCTTAAAATGCTGGGAAAGTTCTTGCTTCACCTCCTCCTTGATGATGGCCTCCTTTTGTGCTTTCAAGAGGCAATGATACTTTTGTCCCTTTGTCTTTACTCCAGCCAGAATGTTCAGGTTTCCTAGTACTTGGGTGAGGACATCATCCTCATGCTAACGTGGGGTTGACTCGGCCTCGCTTTGTGAAGATTATTCAAACAATTTCATCTATAAAGAAAATTTGAATGAATGTGTGAAATATATCTAGGTAAATAAGGTGAAAAGGCCACAGAAGATTAAAGAGTTATAGTACTCATGAATCTTTGATAGATCAATCTATATGTTGGATTGGGCTAGGAGTTGGTGTCATCCTGGTTGATCTTGGCCTGTTCTCGAGCCTAGTTCCTAGCTCGTACTTCTGGGAGGTCAACAAATGGAACAAAGATGTTGGTTGTAGCTGCTTTTGCATCCTTCTTGGCCCAGACCTCTTCTTTCCTAATATAGTCACTGGTGCCCAATCTGTGCAGGTGCTCATTCTGAGTTTGCAAGAGACGATGGGCCTCACTTATTGCGAGAAACACTAGAAAAGTCTTTAGAGAACAAAATTACTCCCATATTTTCTTAGTTATATGCAGGTAGTCTTCTATGGGATACGGTTGCTCGGTAGGACGAGATACGCTGTGACGAGCTTTGACTTGAAGTTCTTCTAGGATAACCCATATTTTTGAGCACTCGTTACTTCAGTCTTTGCTCTACCTTATCAGGAAAACCAAACTTCTTCTTTAGTCTTTGCCAAGTTGAGACTTCTTGCTCTCGAGGATGAATTTGATGTCATTGTGGAGGATACCGAAGTACTTTCTTATCACCACTCCATAGCTATTGGAGAAGAAGCTAATGACACTTCATGGAGCCATTGGTCATTCGACAGCATCTACCTCGGTGATCGTCTCCCAAGGTCAATTGATTTTGCGAGCTAGGGTTCCTACCGGAGGTCACTCTGCTAGTTCTGGTCGACATTTCCGCTTCTTGGTTACTAGACATTTTGGCTGCTAACGTACTGTCAATTAACACATATCAATTATAAGATTTTTAATTACTAAAACCTGTTAATTCTAAAATTCCTAAACATGTTCTTTCATAAAGACATATATTATCATAGGAAATTAATTACTATATATAAATATATATATAGTTAATTAATTAGAGGATGAAAAGAGGTAACTTATAGTTGACCAATGAGAATAGAATAAGAAGTTTAAATTAAGCTACTCATGGCATACTTAATTGGCTTTTTATGCTTTTAGTAAATAATAAGATATAACTTTCACTACCTAATTATTTTGCATAAATAAAGAAAATAGTTATATAAAATGAGATTAATTAGGGCCAAACTATATATTTCTATTGACTAAAGGGGGTAGTTTTTTTCTAAAGAATTCTAGGTCAAACTATATATTCTAACTAGGGTCAAATTTTGTAGAAATCTAGAACTAAACCATTTGTTTAAACCTAGCATGTGCAAATCACGCATCAAAATTCTAATTAGCAAATATAGCTTGAGGAGGCTAGGTTGGTGTACCTCAGGGATCGGGGGCTGGTAGCGATGGAGCTTAAGAAGGCTAGGGTTGGTGGAGCTTGGGCCACGCAAGTTGGCGTCGATGGTGCTTGAGGCTGCGCCGGTGGTGGTGGTGGTCAGGTGGTGTGGCGCTAGGGACGGTGGAGCGTGGACTAGTGACGATGGAGCCCAGGGATGCCAGGGCTGATAGAGCTTAGGGAGAGCGGGTCAACATTGATGGAGCTAAGTGATGATGGGGCTAATGGAGCTTGGGCTTGCGGGTCAACGTCGATGGAGCTTGGGGCAACGCTGGTGGTGGCGGTGGCAGTTGGGTTGCGCAACACTAAGGACAGTGGGGCTTAGGGATGTTGGGGCCAAGGACGGTGGAGCGTGGGTCATTTATGATGAAGCTTGGGTTTGTGGCAGCAACAGACGTGGACAAGATGATGTGCATGTGTGGTGACCACATTCAAGTTGCTTAAACTGAACTATGATAGGCTGTAGCTACAGACCCATCATAGGCAAGCTATGGCCTGTCACATGTTAGTTTGACCAGTTTGTCATTGCACATCCACATCATCTACAGTATATAATTTAAAAATAATTTAAATTATTGTCTTAATCCATTTCTCAACTAGACATGAATCATCCACAAGCACATAATAATATTTTTTTAAAAGGCAATGTATTTATCACAACATGTTTAAATGCATTTTTAAAGTAGATGTCTAGACATGAATGCATTTCGTATGCTTATATTTTTTTATAGTGCTTAATTGAATGTCATAATCATTTTTATATAGATATCATCAACAAAATGAGTACATCTCATGTGCTTATATTTCATAAGAATGACTTCTTCATGGTTGAGAACGTGTAGACACATTACTGTCTCACCTCATTGTACTTCTTCAAGCAGAGCTTCTTGGCTAGCACCATAGATGTATTTATTGTAATCTTCCTCATCTACAACATTGTTGATCCAAACAATTCTTCTTTTACCCTCACGAACTACATAAAGCCTCATATTTGCTTGATCGGTTATGTATAAAACTTAAACAACTTATTTGACTAGAACAAATAGCTCATCTTTGTATCTATTGGATTGCAGATTTATAAGTGTGAATCCCTCTAAATCAACCTTAATATCCTTTAGTTTGACCCACCTACACTAGCTACATTGATAGTTTTTTTCCCGATGATTCAACCCCTTCTAGCTTGCCCTCATGTCTTAGACTGCGGAACTCTAATTGGTCCGATCTCCGACATATAGTCCACACATAATTTGATGATTCCTTAGTGGTGTACCCTTCAATCATGCTTCTCTTAGGATAATACTGGTTTTGTACGTAACTCTTCAAAATTCTCATATACATCTCAAAGGGGTACATTGGCCTTATAAACGCATGATTGCATGATCTTGTTTGCTTAACTAGGTGAACAATAAGATGTAACATGATATCAAAGAACGTAGGTGAAAAGTATATCTCGAGATGACAAAGTGTCTTTATGACATCTGCCTATAAGTCATCTAATCCCTTTGGGTTGATAACTTTCTATCCAATTGCATTGAAGAAGAAGCATAATCACATTACCACTTGCTTTACTTTCACTTGCAGAATATTTTTAATGGTAATTGGTAGAAACTATGTAATTAGAACATGACAGTCATGGGATTTCATCTCAACCATTTTATGGTTGTCCATTGAAACCTACTTACTTAGTCATGATGAGTACTCAGATGAAACCTTAATACTCTCGATACATGATAACATATATATTTTCTTATCCCTGGATAGAGTGTGGTAAGATAGAAGGAGGTATAGTCTTCTGGACTTAGAGGTTGTTGGTTATAGTTTCTTACGGATTTTCATATCTTCTAAATCTTGCCATGCATTTAACTCGTCCTTCATCTTTCCTGGGATATTAAGCAGTAACTCTACAAGGCTCTTACAAATATTTTTCTCTACGTGTATCAAATCAATACAATGGCATACCACAATATGTTCCTAGTATGATAGCCACCTGAATATTTACTTCTTTCACATACCCTTCAACTTTAAGTTACTAGCCTTCTTTTTCTTTCTAAAATCATTACGGATATCCCTCACTAGCCATGCACTTATCTCGTAGTTAAAGCTAGTGGTATACTGGCCATTTCTTTCTTGTTGTTAACATTTTTCTCATTTTTCTATATAGGTGATACAACAGAAGGAATCTTCTATGACCCATATGAACCATCTAGTATCAATTCTTTATCCACATGTTATGTGTTTCTTCATATAGCCCGAACAAGCTTTTTTTTCTATTACGGTCCGGCTGGAAAGATTATCAAATGCAGGGTAATCGTTAATGGTATAGAACAACAGAGCATGAATCCTAAAGTTCTATCGTCTATAAGAATCACATGTCTGAGACCTATCATGCGTAGCGTTTATAAGTCATCGATCAGAGGCTCTAAGTACATATCAATATCGTTGCTAGACTGTTACGGCCCTTGCACTAGCATGGAAGATATAATATACTTTCTTTTAAAACATAACCAAAAAGATAGGTTGAAAGTTCACAAGAAACACTAGCCAAGTGCTATAAAAACTGCTTAGGTCACTAAAAGGAGTTATACCATTTTTACTCAAACTGAACCTGATGTTTCTCGCATCTTTCACAAATTCAAGGTAATCACTACCAGTATTCCTCTACTACGCTGAGTCGACCGGGTGACTTAACATATCATCCTCTTTTCTATATATTGCATGCCAACAAACCAACTTAGCTTCCTTAGGATTGGCAAATATTCATTTGATGTGGTTGACAATAGGGATATAGCATACAACCTTTATGGGATCACCCCTCTTGAACCTTCGCCCCTCAACTACTCTTCTTTCACTTGTATTGACAAGCTTTATATTTTGGGCACGTATCTAAGTTGGCATATTTCTTATAGAATAAGATACAGTCATTTTGACAAGTGTAAATTTTTCTAACCTCCAACCCCAGCAAACATAACACTTGCTTTGCTTTATATATCGTCTTGGGTATTTTATTCTCCTGAGGCAACAAGTCCTTGAGAAAATCAAGTAGATCCGTAAAACTTTTATCTGAATAACTGGTACTTAACTTAAGCTTTGTTAAGTTAAGGACAATAGATAGCTTCGTGTGGTTTTGCTTGCAATCGGGATATATAGGTGTCTCAGAATCGTTCACCAATGCGAAGAATTTCTCATAATCTCTCTCATTGTAGGATAGCTCCTCTATATCACGAAGCATCTTAAAAATTTTAGGGTTGACATCAATGATATCATCCCTCAACGGAGAATGTACAAACATATCATCTCTATCTTCTTGTACTTCATTCTTCCCATCATCTACTTAATCAATTGGAACATTTAACGGCTCTTGCTCGTCGTGCTTACTCTAGCAACTATAGTTCTTTATAAAACCTCTTTGTATTTGGTAAGATTGTAACTGCACTCTATCTGTAAACATTTTTTTTATCTTTATAGCCTACGTATGGACAAGCCACATATCCATTTCTCCTACTTCTCTTATCATCTTCTACGGCATTTAAGAGTTCAACAACTCTATTTATGTACTCCTGATTTAGGTGATTAGTGTTGTACATCCAACTACGGTCTATCATGAGTAATAGAAAAACATGTGATAAAATTAAATACACTAAAATAAATTATAAATGCTATTACAGATTTTATGTCATTTTTTACCCTTAGCCAAATTTAGGAGAAAGATTTGCGTCCATGCCTTTCCAACTGAGTTGTGTACAGTGCATAGAGTGGGATGTAAATACAATACATAAGTGGATGTATATATAGAATGTATTATATCTCTGTCGGTCAGCAACAACACATTCGTCAGAGGTGTATTAAGTCACCTCAAACGTGCTATGAAGGATCCACATATTAGAGGTGTTCGGTTACTTCAAACGAGTGTTGTTCTAGATCGGTCACAGGTGCAAAAACTTCTTTGTGATGAGTCTTAATGTTAACCTGTCACATATGACTGATATTCTATGACGGGCTATCATATGGGATAACCTATACTTACCCCTATTAGACATAAAGGACGACCCATGTCTTACTTATGACAAAGCCACATGGCCTAATTTACAATAGGACCTTTTACGGCCCATCGGTAGTTATCCTATCTATAATAAGACATTGTGGTCCATTGTAGATATCCCATCCTAGATATCGGTAGGAGTGATAAGCTTAGTTGCCATGGTGTACTAGAAAAGATTTCCCATGCACGCACGCACGAGTTCTTGCTACTTTTAGTTGTGAACGCATCAAATTAAAGGCCGTGATTAGCGGTAGCTAGATTGCAATGTGATGCTGTGAGTACTTGTCCTTTGCAAAAACTGTTGGCCTGCACTAGCTACTGTCAGCATCTGTAAAGAGAAGATGTTAAGTGGCATCACGACATCTAGTTTTAATGGCTTAATAAACTAAACACGTGGAATGCATGCGTGTGGAGGCCGATCGATTGACTCATCCATCAATGTCCAGTATTATTCTTGAGCAGATTAAACCAAATCAAATACGTATATATATAGCTAGGATTGTATACATTCGTTGTACCTTCCGGGAGACTTCTAATTGATGGAAGAATCTAGATTCTGAAACTATATATTGACAGGTACATCACTACTTGATGTAACAATCAAGTCGAAGTTACAATCTTGCTAGTTGAATTATATATTGTAGATGTTCATGTTCTTGCATATATCATCAACGAAATTGTTGAACAAAACCAAACCAAAAGTTCTGTTGAGCACTAGCAGCATCAACAAATTAAAATGATTTGTCTAGCCATAATTAAAAAAAAATTGGTTGGGCAATGCATCAATAATATCACAACCGACCAAGGAAAACACTAATGATGTGGAGTTTGGGTGCATGAGTGTTCAAATCATAGCATGTGCACATATAGGTGCTTTTTCATTTGAATTTTAGTAAAATTATTAGTGGTCTTACTCTCTTTGAGCATATATTAGGAGTTATACTCACATGTGTGTAAGTGTGGTATGTGCAGTAATGTGCGCGTATATATTACGACCAACATGCAGGCTGTAATTAACGCATATGAAATGATTAATTGATGGTGTCGGTACTGCATGCCTCAAGGTGAATGAATGAGGCGATTATGCCAAAAAGAGGGCTCGTAATCTCGTGAAGTAGGTCTCAAAGAAATATCGTAAACCTTTTTACATCGCACAACACGTCATGCTCACTAGGGTCGCAAGCATGCAGCTCTATGATCGATTAACTTTTTGCTGGATCGAAGTTGTGCTTAATTGCAATGTGATGATAAAACATAGTGCACGCCAAACTAGATAGGTAGCTGAAAATGATAGGGCAAACTAGTCACTTGCAATGAGCAATATAGATGATGGTATATAAACATATCCTGATCCATTAATAATTCGTCCCACATCACAAGAATCAGCTCATCAGTTTACCTGCCAGTGATATCTCACGATCTGTTAAAACAAACCAGCTGTAACTAGCAGTTTTGTTGATTTCACTTATATTAATACCATGGGGTTGTTGCATGACGTAAGCACGTATGATATGAAGTGATCAAATTGCTGTTGTTGATTCAATCGATCTGGTCGATCAGTGCACTCGTGCATGCACGTACTTTAATTAATTTCCCTCCATTTCATTTCAATTACATCAGCATTTCAATTAGAGAATTACTAGCATACTCGGCGCCGGACTTTCGTTGGAAATGGGAAGACGACGTGTCCATGCTTGACTGCCACGTACGCACGCACGCATGTACGTCACGCAGCTAGCCGACGTACGCGACGTCGCTGCGTGCCGAAAAATTCCCAGAGATCATATCACGTATTCGCCTGCAGGATTCGCGTCGAGATACGCCATCCATGACGTACTTAATACCTCGCGTCGTTGTCTTCCTCGGAGGCGGCGTGCGTACGTCGGCGTGGAGGCGCCGCCGCCGCCCGTTTGCCGCCGCATGCATCAATGCGTGCGAGCACTGCATATACACAGACAGCTGCACTGGCCGCCCATCTCGGCAGTCATCATCTCTCATTGCCATGTGCCCACGTATCGTTGGCCGGGTGGGTGTGTGCGTCTGTGCCTTTACGTCTATGTCACCGCACGATCGGCTGACCGGCCATGCATGCGGCCGTCAGTGTGCTGTGCTAAAGCTGTAGATCCAACAGTAGTGCATCGCCATGGTTCAGTAGCTGTGCATCAGTGATGCAGACATATGCTAATGCTGATGGAGCAGTAGCTAGCTAGCTACAGTACAGGGGACAGCATGCAACAGCAGCGAGAGCAGATGACTCGTATGAAAGAGATATATATGGATCACGTCGAGCCCACGCTGCTGGGATGATCTGAACGTGTATCTGATCACTACGCTCTCCATTCTAAAATATTGCAATTTAGTAAAGGCAGAGAAAGTCCGACACGGCGACGCGACAGCGACGAGGACGGCGACGACCATGGCATCCCCACTGGCCACCGGCGCAGCTGTCTAGCTCACTCACATATGCTTCGATTTTTTCTTCTCCTCGCCGGTCGCCACCGCGTGCTGGATCACACCGCATCTGCACGCATGCCAGTACTGCGCAAGACTACTCGTACTGTCACTGTAGATAGTGGCACCAATGATGCAGAAGCAAGCTGCAGAAACAGAGCATGGCTACTCTGCCTACTGGATGGCATGGCAAAGGCCAACACGATGCAGATTGCGGAGAGAGGTGTAGACTTGGCGGCCTCCTTCCATCAAACGTGCCGCTAGCTCATACTGTCATACACCTACGTCCGTGGAAGTGGGCCCCAGTTCTTCGGTACTTAGGCTTGGTATGCCTACTGCACGCACTAGCTCAAGCTGGCGGCCTGGCTAGGCTGCGACGTCCACTCCACAGATGCAGCAGCAGCAGCTCTGAATTATAATCTGCTGCTAGCTGCTCACCAGCTCTGCCCAACTGTGTAGAAAAATGAAACAGAACACAGTTTTGGGGACAAGAAACGTGGCAACGGCGGCCAGGGGACTGATCTACTCTGGTCTGAGAACCCCCCCCCCCCCCCCCCAAAAAAAAAAAAAAAAATCTGCTCGTGCTAAAAAAAAGAGAGACAATTTTCTGTTCTCCTTTCTGAATTTTACGAGTTTTTCTCATTTACTCAAATCTGACAAGCTAACATATATGCCTATTAAGCAAGAATGTTATAGTTTGCTCTCAACTTACATGGCTTGGTTGTATGCTTAACGGTAAAAGTCAGCAGTGATCCTAGCAAGTTCAACTGCTCTTCAGATAAAGGATCCAAATCTTCTACTCCCTCCGTCGCAAAAAGTTCAGGCGCTTGGCTAGATATCAAGTCTTTTCGGGATGGACGGAGTATATTTCATGCTACTTCCTGTTGCAAAATGCGAACCATCCAGCGCATTACTCGGCTCAAATGCTACATCCATGAAATGTCGCTTTGTGGCAGCGCATTATCTCTTACATGAGTATGTATGTTTTCTGGGTTCAGGCAAAACACTATTAGTAACAAACGACTGTTGCGTCCCCTTTCTCGCCGAGCTTTAGAAAGCTGCAACTTTCATAGGATGTTAAAGAAGAGAGTTGAACACGCACGCTGACTGCCGATGCGGTTGAACGCGGGTGGGCACGCGCCACTTCAGCGCCCTAACCATCTGCGTTCCCTTTGCCTTTGTACAGTACATCTCAGAAAGCATCCCTCTGTCACCAATGTCCAATATGTTTTTCTTGAGGGTATTTTTATAGTACTTGAGATGGTATTATAGAATTTACCTTAGTACAAAATAGTGTTAATTTTGATACCTATTGGTACTTTATTATAAAATTTCTTTATTCTTTCCATACATCAGTAGATCATATGACCACAAAACTATAATAATATGAGCAATTTTATTATCTTTAAGAAAGTAACTCTAACTACCAAAATTCACATTTAAAATTTCAGTATCTCAAGATACATAGATCTGAAGGTATTAAATTTTACGCTATAAATGCATGATACCTTCTGGTATCTTCGTAAGGGCGTACCTAATAATATCAGTTATTAATAGATATTCTTTAACAGCTAAAAATTTTCTAGTAGAAAAAAATAATCAGTAAATAGCTTTCTTCTTTTCTTACCTAACCCGGGCCAACCGCAAAAACATTGCATTGACCAAGACGGTGGTGGCAGTTACCGTAGGTGTAGTTTGTTTGGCACCTTGCGAGTCTCTTTGTTTTGGAATTTTGTTTGCGAGAAAGGATTTGAGTCGTAATGGAATTTCGTGTGTTTAGATTCCTTCGAGTTCTTTGGGTTTGAAGAAACCGATTGCTGAATTTTCAAGTAGTTAATTGACGTATGAACTAATCTTAATCTACCCGTGTTTTGTGTGCGGCCGGCCCTTAAAATAATTCTGCACTGTTTCCACTTTCCACTTCCAAAGTACTCCTAAGATATAAATATTCATAGGATTCAAATTCTATATAATAATTATTTTCTATAATTCCTATAGTTTCAATAATTTTAAAGCTAATCGAGTGTTTAAAAAGGCAATCTAAACATTTAAAATTGAAAATTGATATTTCTAAGCTATGAAGGACTTGCTATACATATGTTCCACTCTCTTGAGCCTTCACTGTGTGTAACACTGCAAGTTGCAACCAAAGCTAGGCACTTGGCCGCTTATAAATAGCCTCCACTACTACTCGCCACCACCAGCAAGCAAGCAAGCTCTTCTCCTCCTCTCGCCCTTCGACAACGCAGCATAGTTTAAGCCAAGGTAGAAGACGATACATATGATGAGGTCTCGCGGCGTCTCTTCTGCTTCTTCTCCACCCCATGCAGCTGCTCTTGCCCTGCTTCTCCTCCTCGTCCTCTGCTTCCTCTTCTCCTTCCACAGCGCTGCAGCTGCTCGCCCCCTGCCTGCCGCTGTTCCTCGTGCACACCAAGGTGGCTAGCAACAACAGTACACAGCACTTCGATTAGCACATGCATATGCAGGCTACAAACAGCCATGGATCGAATCACACTAACCTTTTGTTTTTTCTTCTTCAGAGAATGATGGTGTCGACAAGGCAACCGCAGATGGTTTACTGCTCCAGGAAGATGTCACAGGCAATGGCGATGAGGTCTCCGAGGTGAGAATTGTTTAATACTGGAGCTAAGCAGAATATACACTCAGTTTGACAGCTTAATCGGAATCGGAGTTAGCTAAGCTAAGCTAAGCTAAGCTTCATGCATGCAGCTGATGGGAGCAGCGGAGAAAGAGGAGGCATGCGAGGTGGGCAACGAGAACGACGAGTGCGTGCAGAGGAGGCTGCTCCGCGACGCGCACCTCGACTACATCTACACGCAGCACAAGAACAAGCCTTGAATCGATCGACTGGGAGATCGATACGTGCATGTTCCAAAGTTGATACATGCAAGATCAAGATCGACATATGACCAATATATAATTAATATCTACCAGCATGCTGTTTTCACTCCTGCATCGATCGATCAGTGGTCGATCTAGCATCCATCACTGTTCGATCTGCATATGTGAATCGATCACAGTCCGTTCTGTACATCACCGATAGTAGCTAGTATCAGTACATGGCATCCTTTCCTTTCCATGATCAAGTGTTCGTTGGCTGTACTCCGGTGAGTGCTTGTGGGTTTCTGACGAGAGTGTGATCAGTACTAATGGTATTTTGGTTTGTCATGAGGTGATGAAATTATTAAACTGTGATAACAATAACGCATATCATACTATTCACCTATGTTTTCCGTCCTTAATATATTGTGTTGTAAATAGTACAAAGCATGAATAATATAAAAAACACTTGCGTTTTGTTTACTGGCGCATGTCTGTCTTCCTGTCTATGACGACCCATGTCTGTAAAAAAAAGTTTCGGTTTTTAATATTTTATTCGTCTTTCGATATAAGGGATTTTAGGATAAACCTATAATCCCTTACGCTATAAAGAGTACTAAAAATAAGAAAAAATAACAAAACATCCCTCCTTTTTCCGACAATAATTAATCTTGTTCTCCTAAGAAGACCTTGATCCATTTTTTTACCATTAGTCCAAGATACTAGCACTAACAGCTATTGTGATCGATCTGTCAGTCTGTCTACTGTACTAAGTTATGGCCATTTTGTATCAAGTCTCTGCTCCCTAAGATTCCACATCATGGTCATCAAAAGTCAACACCGTGGATGCAGCTACGGAGGCTTTTGATAAATCTGATCTGACCAGCAAAAGGGGGACATGCAAAGATGCTCCCCACATGCGTTGCCATGCAATGATTCACTAGTCACACACTGCTTACCTAGCTATCTATATCTATCCCCATTGCAAATTATTGTACTATGTTATGGAACAATTTGTGGTGAGCTTTGTGACAAAGATGCTGTGGTAGATGCGAAAGATGTCGAGCTCGAGGTTCGATCCAGCAGTCAAAAACTGATTCAGACCGAGGTAATCAGAAAGCTTATCTGAGTTTATGTCTAGGTGTTCGAGCTAAGGCAGGCTACACATACGCATGTACTGTCTGATTGTAATATGATCTACTTGCTGCCACGCCTGAACTTTGGTTTCTGAGCTTAATTTGAGTTCAATAACATGGCTAGTCGATAACTATAAAAAATATCACATTATTTCTAGTCGACAATAAAAGATATATCATACAGTGATAGGATACATCATGTGATTTTTAGACGAGTATGCATGGCACTAAGTTATTGGCTAAAAGGCACCCTGTGTTGCGTTGGTACTAAGTGTATAGCCAAGCTACGAATTACTTGTACTAGCTAACTTCTATGTTTTAACCATCTCTCTTGTCTATCTCACCGTAAATATATGACAATTCTTACGACATACTGATCCAGGTTTATCGAACTTGCTCTTAGTTTGCATGGCCCACTAGCTCATCATCTTTTTGTATATGTGTGTTTGGGTTAAGCTTGAGTGGCCAATAGTGATCAGGTCCATTTATATACATATCTGAATCTGACGGAGTGATAGATCACTAGTGTGAGCAGTCATTGACATATACTATACTACTATATGAGATCTTAGCTGGGCATGTATAAGCTGCTACTGTTGTCTAAAGATGATGAGTATATATATAGTAGTCGTAGTGAGTGACTAGTGTGGTGTAGTGCGCGCGAGTGGGCTATAATTGGGTAAAGCTGGTGGGTTGCTAGCTAGGTGTCAGGTTCTCACACTTACTCCGTCCGTGTTAAGAGATTTTATTATTCAACTTCATCCTAAAATAAAATATAAGGGGTACTTATTCCTCATCTATTAATTTTTTTACTATTTTATTTTTTCAATTACCATCTTTTATGATATGATTTGTATTTTAGTTATTTTCTTAATTTTTATAAAAAAATAACATAATTATTTCTGTCATGGAACAGAGTGAGTAGTCCATTACTACTCCTACCTGATGTCTTTATTCATCATCGAAGAGGTGGTTAGTAGCCCGCACGCAGGTAAGAGTACGCTTTCGTTGCTTCTTTTCCGGCAGATGAGTGAGTGTGTTTGTGGGCATGCAACAGCGACAAAGGGAGGTCGGCCACTTCGCAATTGCAAGGAGGGACCGACCAGCTTTTCGGCTCCACTTTCTAGCTGAGCTAGCTGCATGCAACATAATCTGTCTATTGATCATAATATTAATGTGTTAATTGATATCGATCAAATTTGTGGTATGATTCTAGATCTTCGAATCTGCGCCATGATTCTGGATTGGAAAAAATCTAAATTATCCTCTAAACTCTCTTGTGGTCGATCGAATTACTCTGCTAAATTCAAAAAACCTATATTTTAAACCCTAAAATTTTAACATGTACAAATTATTCTCTTGACTCAATCTGGAGCAGTTTTTATTCTACATGACACACACGTGGCAATCTAGTCAGTAAAAAAATAAAAAATGCGTAGTGACTAACTGTTAATTCTTCTCCCACCTTCTTCCTCACCATTATCCCCCACGCTGGCTGCTGATCTCTACCCGCGCCTCTTCTCTGCCGCATCCAATGAGCTCACATCCACCTCCTAATGTCACCGGTGAGCTAGTGGCTTAGATCCAAGTCGAGCTCAGCATCCCCTGCTGGCCGTCACGCCCATCAGTCTCCTCGAGCCAAGCACCGTCTCTACCGCATATCGTCTCCTCCAGCGGTCTCCACTAGGTGCCATCGAGCTCTGGTCAAGGAGAGGATGATGGTGGAGGAGAGGCCACTGTCAATTTGTTCTCGCACATGCTCTAGGTGTCGGGCCGTTAGATCAACGAGGAGTTGGGAGAGGCATGGATCTTCGAGAAGAGCTCGAGTTCCATAGCTAGTGTCTTCTTGAGGGAGCTATATTTCTATAAAACATGCATATAGTTTTCTAAGTCGGTTTTAGATGATGAATGACAAAACAGTTATGGAACCAACATGTTTATTGAGGTATATGTAGAGATTAGTTTAGTGTAAGCATAATGATCTAAGTTATGGTGAGAAGACTCAGAGATTATTTCAAACTTTTTTGATTTTTTTTGAGTTTAGAAAAGTTGTATTATTAAGAGGGGTTGTAAATAGTGCTTCATGGCTACTCATGTGTTCAAAGATATATTTCTTAGTTGAGAGATATATTTACAAAACAATTGTATTGCTGTGAGTTTGCTTCTGCTTGTGGATTAGAGGTTCTAATCCATTGCTGTCTATCAATAATTATTTGTTGGATCGGGGGTTCTGGGACAGTGGGACGGGGGCCAAAACTTTTGAGTATTTAAATACGTGAGTAACGGCTAACTGATGTAGAAAAGTGATTATAAATATCTCCTTTCCCTCTCAAAGTCATTAAGGGTTTTTTTATTTTTATTTTCTTATCTTCTAATTTCTCTTAGGGTTTTACATTTTTAAGTTTTTATAGGAATTTAAATGAAGTTTTTTTAATAGTTAGAGCGCTTTTCTCTTATGAGAAGAGTTAAGAGGATATTAAGTATTTGAGGATCAGCGAGAATGTTAAGTGCTGTTTTGGTTGGTGCGCTGCTGACTGATAGGGGTAGGATAGAAATATTAGTGCCAAATTCATCTTTTACACATACTAGGTAATTATATTTGAAATAAATTTAAAATTTAAAGGTAAGATATATTTTAGAAGAGAAAACATTCAGTAGTCTTGAGGAGCAGGATAGTCCTATACCAAGCAGCGTGCCTACACAATTGCATAAGTTAGCAGTACATACTGTTCGTCCTCCAATCAAAATTTCACTGTATGCTCCTGACGCCAGCTATAGCTGAGCGAGCATGACAATTCAAGAAAGGCAGGAAGCTACAAGCCACAAGCTGCCCTAGCTATACGACTGAACATAAGCTTTTGTATAGCCTGTCCCTGTACCGTAGGCTCGCATGCATGCAACCGATGACAGAACATTACTTACTCTATTTTAAAATATATAATGATTTTTAAATTGTTTAATAGAGGTTTAGATTAAAAAAATACTTATGTTGTGAAATAAATTTTAAATACTAAAAAAATTATACCGTGGAATAAATTTTGAATTATTCATATGCTTATATTGGAACGAACAATGAACTATTAGGGAGTAGTACATTCCTGTGCATGCTTAAAGCCTGAAACAGTAGGCTTTCCCCCACTCATAGCATGGGAACATGGCGAGTTGCTCTGGCTACTCACGTTGTTGCCGTGGTGACAGCTCGCTCGCCCAAGCTTGTGCCTTTGCGAGGCCGCTCGTGGCCTCGTGGGCAGAGCCACGACTCGCAAGCCAAGTTGGGCGAGGTCATCTTCCTGAGTGCGTCCCCTCCTCCCCCGTATGGAGGGTTGAGCTTGCCCGTATAGATCGAGAGGCAAACGAACGAAAGGTGGAGACCAGACCCTAGCACCACTATCAGAGAAGAACGAGCTCACCACGTTTTTGAAGTTGGTCAATGCCAAGTCCCCACCATGTATGGTGACCATTGTGTGGAGAGAGACTGGTGCTAGAACAGGAGGTAATCAACCAAAAGATCGAGGCTGAGGGGAGAGACGATGGGTGGCTGTCTATGTCTATCTCACTTTCTCTAGTTTGCTCATTCAAAATGAAAATGAATGTGCAGGTAAAGAAATATAAATATAACTACGTGGCTGATAAGTGAGCCAAGGACGTGGATGTAGCCTTTTTATGGTACTAGGTCTATTATGCATATTTATCTAGTAAAATCATATTTCAGCTAAGTTTGTGGACTAGGTAAAAAAATGCAAAGAACTGAAATGCTAAATTATTTGGGCCCAGCCAAAGCTACAGTACATTGTGAAGTACTCTGGGCTATCCGGCTCATGGGCCCAACAACCGAGGCACCAACTGGGCCATAAATTTTCCGCCGTGAACAAGCCCAAAATATCGTATCCGATTTTCGGAAGGAAACGTTACCGCCGGATTTACCGAGATCACCAACCAGTCTCCGTTTCGGAGATTGAGTCCGACTCGGAGTAAACTCATCGATCGCTGCGATATAAGCGCAACACCAACCCTCGCAGATCGCAAATGCATCGTCGTCGTCGGCGAGCAACTAGCTAGCTAGAGCGATCATCTGCACAGGTCAGCTTCCTCGCGCCTCTTCGTTGATCTCCAACCGCTAGCTAGCCCTGCGATATGATGGCCGGGAAGCAGCTCATCACCACCACGCCGTTGCTTGCGTTCGAGTCGTCGCTGCAGTATATCCCACTCGGTGGCGATGATCAGTACCTGCACCCGGTCGGCGACGATCCCGATGGCTATCTTGGGATGTTCCTACCGCCGGAAGAGGTCTCCCGTCTCCTCGACGCGGAGGAGGCCGCCATGTCGCTCCCGGACTTCGTGCTCAGCGGCGCCGACGCCGAGCGCTTTACCCCGCCCGGCCCGCGCCTCCCGCGCGCGTCCGCCTCCTACCCCAACCCCTTCCCTTCCCGACTGGAGCGTCTCGCGTCTCTCCACGCGACGACAGTACTGTCCGGCGCCAGACCACCACCGCCAACACGCCACGCCGTCGGCGATGGCTTCGGCGTCTTCCTCTCGGGCTGCGCCCAGCGCGTCGTCCCTCCCGTCGCGGCGGATACCAGCTGCCTCGGGAAGCGGAAGTACGAGGAACCGCTCGGCGGCGGCGGCGGCGCGGAGTCCACCGAATGTGTGATCTGCATCGAGGAGTTCAAGGTGGGCGACGATCTGAGCACGATGCCGTGCAAGCACAAGGCATCGGTTCCACGAGAAGTGCCTCGCCAAGTAGTTGGAGCGAAGCCGTTACTGCCCTCTCTGCCGCCATGTGCTTCCCGCCAATAGCCCCTACATCCATTTCATTTAAATTGTGGATTTTTGTTTCGAGTGTGCATTGAGCTAAGAAAATTAGGTTGTAGTGTCATGTATTATCTCGTTGAATTCTTTGTATTATCTCGTTGTTCACCTTGGAGTTTTGGTGCTACTCCTACTAGTGTCTTTGACAGGACCGGAGTATTGTACTAGATGTGTGTGGTTTACCATTTAGCAGACCATTACTGGGGATTATCTAAATTTCATGCGACTGAAATTTTCTCCTTTTTTTATCTTTTGGATGATAATCTAATGGTTCTCATTATTCCCCTAATTTCTTATAAGGTATTCTAACCTAAACATGAAATAAATATGAAATTCATAAAAATTTACAAAATTACATGTAAAAGTATTCAACTTATCAAAAAAAAAAACCATGTAGAACAACAAAGTCAATATACTAAAACTACGCATTGCATATCACTGTAGTTTTAGGTATGCACTTTTTGGTGGCTGAAAAAATACAAAATTATGCGCCTGAAATCTCATAAGTCACCAATATCATTTAAGAAAAATTGATAAGAAAAAGCTTGAATCGTAAAAGAACGTAAGACAAATCACAAACCAATCTTTAGATAAACAAAAATTTACAAGCACAACACAAACATCATAAAAAGAAAAAAAGAGAGAAAAAAATAGGAAAAAATATATTACTTTCCCAATCTAACCCATTAGCCGATAGCAAACGAACTTAGTTGCGGAGAAACATATGTTCATACGCGGTGCAAATTTCTTAATGTAACTATCGTATTCATGTATCTCTAAAACCGAGCAGTTGATCAAATTTATACAAACAACAGTGTGAACATCGTCAAATCATCCGCATAATTCTGATTAATGGCGTGACAATATATACTCTATCCATCAGACAACCATATTTCGTTTCTAATTTTGCGAGCATCGATGTATAGTAATACAGTAACATGCCTTGCATTTGATTGACTGATTCAGATTAGATCCGTTTCTTTGTATGCTGATGAGAGCCTGAAATGAAACTGCAGAAACTATGAGCTTTTCTTTTCTTTTTTTGAGAATGGATAAATTCTAGTTACATGAAAGCTTCAAAAATCTCAGCCAAATTTGCTTGCCACACAATAGGTCATGTTAAGATTTGTGCTCCGGTCATCTTCACCAGCCGCGTTGTCTTGTTTAATGGCAGTGCAGTGGCAGCAGCGATGTTAGGATTTTGGTTTCAACTTTCAAGGTGTGAGTTTGGGTTAGGGGTTGAAGGTTAGGGGAGGGGACTTAAAGAATGGCCGGAGAGCTAGCAGAACAACGATGATGCCTAGTAAGATCAGTAGTAAGGTCATGAGATTTAGAATGGTTATAAGAGATTTAGATGGTCTCTCTCACAGGTGTGAGTCATTGAAAATGGAGAAATCTAATCAGGCATGGTCACCTCGTCACCACCGATCCTTATGACAAGAAGAGGTAGAGGTGGTGGAGCGGCTTATGCTCATCGTGGGAAGGGAGGAGATATTAGTAGAGCATCGGATCTGTTCTCTTTCCTCCATAGAAGTAGAGGTTGAGAAGTTATAGATCCCCCTGTACTCCTTTGTCTTCAAGAGCATCACAAAAATAAACAATATGGATGAAACTCTCTTTATTAAATTTGTTATCATATATTATAAATGTCTCAGCTTGTCATATATATATATATATATAATTGTTTTAGGCCTATATCTACTCTGATTGTCCACAAGAAAGAAAACTATCTTTCTAAGAGATAAAATTAATATCTTTTACTGTAGCTATACGAATCTCACCAGAATGACCGTCGAAAGACTGAAATTTGTGGGATCTTAATGTGACTGAAAAAAAGAGAATGTAATGCCTTTTTTGGGTTGGGTTGGAGGGGTTCGCAGTTCGCAGCTACTTGCAGGCCACCTAAGAAAGGGAAAAAGTTTATTTTACCTCCCTTAAATAATGGCTGAGCTTGATTTATCTTCTTTTAACCACAAAGTCAGATATATTTTTCCCACAACTGTTAAAATTTTGTCTCTTCAGATGATATAAATGGCGGTTTTGTCCCACATGGAATCTATTATGTTATCTGATCTTCATCCTATGTAGCAGCACAATCAATAACAAAATAAAAATTAATATGATGAGACGCAACACCTTATCTTTTTCCTTCTCTTTTCGTTTCTCCTAGTCCAGTCCTAGCCTACAACAGGACGGCATGCGGCGGCCGGCGAAGAGGAGCTCGAGCTCCCAACGGCGCCTCGATCTGGCGCCACGAGCATCACCGCCACATTGGCTGCTGCAGCTCGCACGTACTGCGCGTCTGCGCCGTCCACTCCACCCCACGGGGGCGAGCAGCACAAGCAACTGAGCTGTCGGAAGGCAGTGGTGTCCGATCCTTCCTCTGCGCCGCCCCACTACGTTAGCGTCGATGCCGTCACGCCGATGTCCCAAGCTCGATCCGGCGGGTTCTTTTGGTCGAAGAATCGGTGGATTAGGAATCGGCAAAGCAAAATTTGGCTAAAGCTCGCACGTGCTTGCATCTGAGCTTTGAGTGGTTAAAGAATTGGTGGGTTCTTTTTGGTCGAAGCATGCATAACATTAAAAAATTATCAGGCTCTGTTTCAGTGTTAACATGTGTGCTTGCATCTAAGCTTTGAGTGGCTAAAGAATTGGTGGGTTCTTTTTGGTCGAAACATGCAACAAAGTTGCAGATTAATAGAAACTAAACATATAATTTATGTTTAACAATGCACAATTTTAAGTGAAAGGAAAATTACAAATTTTCATATGCCCGAAATCTATAATTCCTGATACCGTTTAAGAAGAAACAATAAAGAAAGAAGTTCAGCTCATGGAAGAACATAAAATAAATCACAAACTAATCTTCAGATAATTAAATAAAATTTAAAAAATCACACAAAAAATCATGCAAAGAAAAAGAAACAAAAAATATTTAAAGTAATTTTAATATTTCTGTTAGTTTTCAAATCTAGTCCATTAGCCTTATGTCTCAATCGGTTTGATAGCAAACAAAGGTGATAGCGACATATTTTATACACGGTAGTAGTATTTGTTAATGTGTCGATCATTTTCATGTATCTCTAAAATTAACCGAGCAAGATCAGAATTTTACAGACATTAGTGTGAAAATCAGATTATCCACATAATTCTAATTAATCATGTGATTCTATATAATATATCCATCGGACAACTTTATTCCGTTTATGCAGTACACTATCTGATACCGCCACATCTAACCACCACTTGAGGGCGGCTGGTGAGCACGAGCTTTTACGGCTTGCTGCTGCACACCTTAACTGGTTGTTGAGTCGTAGCATTGTGGATCTAACATTCCAACCATTAGAAAACTCAAAATAAAGGGATATTTGATTATATACCCCCATTAGATTTAAATTTGAGTATTTTATCCTCCTGTGTCAATAACACGTGGGATCATCTAAGGTCACTAATACATAGATCAAAAGGAATAAAAAATCCTCAAATTCCATCTAAACGGGGGGCGTTATCAAATTTTGCCAAAAGGAAACCACCATGCCATTCTTACTCGGCCCCTCCAGACTCGATATCCTCTAAATGCAACAGGCCAGTCCATACCACCAAAAAAGAAAAATTCTACGGGTACTTACGTGTGCCTCTCCGACTCGAACTCTCCTTACGCATGCACGTTCTAGTCAGGTATCGGTAAGTTTTAAGCACCTGCAGATAACACGATCCACGCACACCGGCACACGTACGGGAGCAAACGAAACGAAATATATAGTCTAATTAAACTCGTCAGATTTAATTTTGACTATGGACAACGCCAATGGAGGACGACCCGCCAGCGATTCTGCCGGTACTGATCATGAACAGACCGTAGAGACCACGTTCCAGACCTTGCTGACGCTATTAGAGGCCTACCAACTCCTCGAAGGAGATAACAGCGACGACGACGTTGGCCCTGCCGCCGCTCATCATCAGCTGCCGCCGGATAATGGCGTCGTCGACGGGGAAAGAGCCGGTGATGTTGAAGAAGAGGAAGAAGAGAGCGAAGAGCTGAGGCAGTACGCCAGTTCCCTACTCTCAAACAGAAGCAGCGCCCACCACGATGGCGATGAAGGTGGACCATCAGGGCAAGAACCCGAGCTTGGTGAAGTGCACAATGGCGACGACGGCGGCTTCACCATGGGCGCCGTTGAGACTCAACTACGAGGACGTCATTATTGTAGGCAGCTCGGGTGATTACTCCTAGTCGGGTCTCTTCGTCCTCTCGGACGTCCGATGAAGAA
The DNA here is from genome assembly GCA_030770085.1 of Oryza coarctata. Lineage (NCBI taxonomy): Eukaryota > Viridiplantae > Streptophyta > Magnoliopsida > Poales > Poaceae > Oryza > Oryza coarctata. The sequence goes on from CM061483.1 coordinate 1,453,535, forward strand.
TTCTCCAGCGCCTACACGATTATGATTAGAAAAATGCATAATATTTTAATTTCAGATTTTACCAGTAGAAAAATCTTATATATAAACAATAATACATAGACTCTGATAGTCATTAGAAAATATGACCAAATCGTATGGCTACTCATAGAAGACAAAAAGGAGTAGCAGACAGCATGTAGAGAAAGTCAATGTCGAGATTCATATGAGCGGTCGCACACAAATGCTGCCTAGAAACCTGATTGTCGCGCCGTGCAGGTGTTATCTACGGCAACAGTTCAGAGATACTGCTTTCTTTTCAATCTGGTGCACACCGAACAGAAAGGCGACGAGATCCTAGTAGCACAACATGCTTAGCTCAGGAGCAGAAAGAAGAAAGAAGACAGTAGAGAGTGGAGAGAAATATTGAAAAAAGCTGGACGTCTTCGCCTATAGACTATAAATGAGTGATTATTAAGTAGTAATGTACATAATTTAATACGCATAAATTTGCTATAAATACTAAGTAAATGCACCATCAATTAAAAGTTAATTGGTCAGTTTTAATCGTATTAAACCATGCATTTACAAGAGAGATAATACATATATAAATAAAAAAAATTAGCTGACTTGGTGTGATTTTGCTACCACGTGATACTGTCATGTGGTATCTTGTGCAAGAAAAATACGCGAAATGTGCACATGTGTGTGCGCATGACTTTAACAAGTCTTCTATATGTTTTCTCTATTTAATAAATAGATAGGGCTCTACTTTTAAGTGGGTCTAAATATGGTATTATTCAAACATACATGTGAAACGAGCCACCTCTTGGACCAATTTCTAACAAACCGTCACTAATTCCAAAGCAACTAGAAAGAAAAATATTGAAACATAGCTACACTAAATTGTTGTTCATATACCAGCATTCGGGTTGAACTAGCACCTAAATTAGCAAGATTCATCTTTTTACATCTACTGAATGGATTATGCCTTAAATTCACATATTTTTTGTAAGACTTCACTTGATAATCCAACTGAGCTGCCAATAGACCACGTATTAACAGAGCTTTGATGGTCATGCTCCTTGATCTGCTCATCAGCTTTTTTGAGAATGCCCTATTTTCATGAACTACAATATTATAACTAGGCTAAAGTAGGTGTATTTATTATAGGCATCCTGTAGGCTGATAATTTTTTTCTCATTGGACGCTAGAATACATTAAGTCTTTTTAAACCAACCTTCCACATTACTTTATAGGACATATGTACATAATATGAATATATATGCTCTCATTTTACATCAACAACTTGTTTTTCTATTATCTAATTTATGGGATCTCCAATCATTGAAACATGGGTTACCGTTATGATGTAAGTTACATGAGCCTATCCAAAGAAGTAGCGGAAAACACTTTTCATGCTAGACCATTTGTGAAATGATATGCTAGATTCTTCTTTGTTTGAATATAATCCATTGCGATTACTCTAGAGTTTTTTTTATTTTCCTAAAAAAATTAATTTTACGCTACATGTGTCTGGAGGACTTCATATTATCTCGTTACTTATAACCTTTGTTAACATAGTTTGGTTATTATAGTAAATAAGGATTGATGGTATTGGTTTCTCAAAGAAAGACAAGTCTAACAAAAGTTGTCTAAGCCACTTGGCTTCGATAGAGGCTATGTCTAATGCTACAAGTTCAGCTATCATGATTGAGTGTATTAATATAGTCTATTTATAAGACTTTCATAAAACAACAGCATCGACTAAGTTAAACATATAGCTGCTTGTAGTTTTGATCTTATCCGCATGAGAGATCCAATTAGAATCACTAGTACAGATGGATAACCAGTGTAGTGAATTCCATAAGAGATTGTATCTCTCAAATATTGTAACACTCCTTCAAGTGCTTCCCAATAATCATGATCTGGATTAAAGGTGAACCGACTTAATTTGCTCATAGCAAAAGAAATGTTGGGTCATGTAGCTCTAGCAAGATACATCAGGGATCCAATAATTTATAAATATCTCAATTGATATATCCTTGAACTTGATTCTTTTGAAGCTTTACGATAACATCAAATGGTTTTGGAGAAATTTTACTATTCTTAAAGCCAAAACGACTTAATATCTTTTCAACATAATAAGCTTGTCTTAAAGTAATCCCATTATTATTTTTGAACAACTTTATATTCATAATAACATCTCTCTCCCAAGTCTTTCATGTCAAAACATGAAGACAAGAAAGATTTAACCTTGTTAATTACGTTAATGTTTGTTCCAAATATTACTATGTGATCAACATACAAGCACAAAATCACTCTGTCAATCCCACCACAATGATAATATACAGACTTGTCTATCTCATTAACAACAAAATCAATAGATGCAATGGTTTTATCAAAAATTTCATGCCACTATTTAGGAACTTGCTTTAGACCATATAAAGATTTTAATAATTTGCATTCATCTCACACAGATTAGAATGGATTAAATCTAATAGAGTCAAATTCTTTTCAACCTCTAATCTCTTAAAATGTTTTCGGGGTTGTTTTACTTGCACATAAGATTGGCACTTACATCCTTTGACAATTTCATATTTTAGAATTAATTCTAATTTGGACATCTTAGCAATGCTATTAAAGCCAATATAACAAAAATGAGAATATCATTGGCCAAACATTTATTTAAACCAGTAGAAATATTTATATAATTTTGGCAAGACTCTAAAGTACTTAGGCAAAAAAAGCCTCCACTTTCATAGCCTTTTCCCACAAAGGAACCAAACTTAGACATTACAAAATTATTTGACTCAAAAACTAGCTTATAACTATCCCTGCATAGGAATGAACCACTAGTTAGGTTATTATTTAATTTTGGCGTGTGCTACTTATTCTTCAATTGGATGGTTTTTTTTGAAGTAAGCTCCAGAGCCACCATACCAACACCAATAATAGAAGCACATAAACTAATTCTCATTAGGATAAAGGAAGCTCCGGCTACCTAATAAGAAGAAAACAAGAAAATGTTAGAACACACATAAACATTTGTATCAGTATCAACCCACCAATCAATGGATTGGCTAGTTGAAAAAACAATAGGAAAATTACCATACCCTCCTAAAATAGAAGCCTCACCTAAGGTAACATTCATGTTCTTTCTGTCTTTGCAGTAATGACAGTCCTCAGCCATATGACCGCCTTTGGTGTATACAAAATAGGTGATGTCCTTTAAATCCTTATTCTCAATTTTTTTTTCTTTTTATAACTAGTTGTCTTGTTTGGTTTAGGAGCCTTGTTCTTGTTCCTTTGAACAAAACTAGCATTGCTTTGATTCTGGTTCAAAGTACTTGTGCATATTTAGCTCTTGCTTTTTCCTTAACATCAAGAGTAGCAACAAGATCCTCAACAGAAATCTCCTCTCTCTTGTGCTTCAAGCTTGTAGCAAAATTTCACCAGTTTGCGAGGAGTTTGGCAACAATTGCCACTGCGATAGACTTGGGAGGTAGAGCACATCCCAAGTGCACAATTTCGCCAACCAATAGATGGAGGTCATGTGCTTGCATAACAACCGAATTAGCACCATCCATGTTGAAATTGAAGAATTGCTCACACATCTATAGATAGTGACCAGCTTCGGCTTCTACATACTTCAGCTCCAATGCATTCCACAACTCTGTGACAGACGTATAGCTCATGTACACATCATAGAGCTAATCTACTAGAATGATGAGAAGGTAGCCTAGTGTAGTATCATTCGCACCATCAAACTGCATAGCCTACTCAATTGCCATTGGGTATATTGGATGGATCACCCACCATAAACCTATAGACATAATCCAAAATTTGGTCCTTGTCTTCCATCTACAAAAAATTTTCACTAGAAAACCTCTTAGGTTTCATGGCTTCAAAATCACCAACCATTGTTGATTCACAAAAATATGCACAATCAGGTTTATAGAATGTTAGAAAAATGTGCAATATTTTAATTCTAGAATTTATTAAGACAAAAATCTCATAGATAAACAATGATGCATAAAGAGACACTAGCAGATATTTCAATTACTTTAGAGAAAACATAACCAAAGTGTATGGACTACTTATAGAAGATAGGAAGGAGTAGTAGGCAACGTATAGAGGAAGTAGTCGAATTTGAGGTTCATACGAGCGGTCGTGCACAAGCGCTATCCTGACACTTGATTGCCACCTTGTTCAGGAGTTTTCTATAGCAATGATTTGGAGCTCTCACTCTCCTTCCAATTTAGTGCATGTTGAACAGAAGGACGACAAGGTCTTGGCAACACAACAAGCTTAGTGCATGAGAAGAAAGAAGACATGAGAGAGTGGGAAAAAACCTTAAAAAAGACTGGACATCTCTAGGCCTTTTATAGACCGTAAATGATTAGTGATTATTACTAGTAATGGTCAGGTAAATAATGATGCATAAAGAGACACTAATATGTATTTTAAGTAACTCAGAGAAATCATGATCAACACATATTGACTACTTACAGAAGACAGGAAGAAGTAGCACGCAGTGTGTAGAGGAAGTAGTCGAAATCAAGGTTCACATGAGCGGTCGCACATAAGCGCTGATCGGAAACTTGATTGCCATCCTGTGCAGGTGTTTTCTATGGCAATAGTTTGTAGATCTAGCTCTTTTTCCAATTTGGGGCAACCTGAACAGAAGGTTGACGAGATCCCGACAGCACAATAGGTTTAGTGCAGAATAGAAAGAAGAAAGAAGATATGAGGGAGTGTAGAAAAACCTTGAAAAAAAGACTAAACGTCTCTACATTTTTTATAGAGTGCAAATGACTTATAATTATTAATAGTAATGGCTAGAATTTAACACATATAAATTTATCATATAATCGTATTGATAATGTATCGATTTTAATTTTATTAAACTACTGTATTTATCAGAGAGATAAGATAATACATGCTTGAATAAAATAAAATTTATCTGACTTCATGTGATCGCTTGTCTCAAGTCAAAAGTCACGTGGTATCTCGCACGAAATGCTGCCACGTGGTAGGCGGTCGCTCGTCTCAAGTCACAAGTCACGCGTCTCGCGCGAAATACGCCCACTTGTGATTTTAATTGTGTTTTCTCTATTTAAGAAATAAAGAGAGCTTCAACTTTTAAGTGAATCTCTATCTCATTTACTAAGCAGTATGATATTATTTATAAACAAATGTTTTAGGCTAATTTCTAACAATTACGCGCTACCACGACGTCGATGTCTCCGGCGCCAGCAGCTCAACTACCCTCCATCACGGCGACGACGACGAGCTCCCGCCCGACGACGATTCCGGCAATGACGAAGCGCACAGCCAGGCGGCGGCAGCAGAGCAGCATGCAGACGAGAGGCACCACGAGCACTTGGAGTGTGAGGCGGCGAGGAGGTTGTTAGAAATCAGTGGCGGCGGTCGTCTCCTACCGGCCGGCCGGACGACGATGCGACTGGACGCACAAAGCTTGCTCCAAGGGTCAGCCGAGTTCGTGGCTGCCTACCGCGCTGGGCAACGGCCGGCCTCGGCCGCGGCGGTCGCCGCGCAGGAGAAGCGCAAGCACTGCAGCGGGGAGGCGTCGCCGTCGTCCGCCGCTGGGAAATGCGTGATATGCCTCGAGGATTACGAGGTGGGCGACGACATGAGCGTGATGCCGTGCTCGGACAGGCATAGCTTCCACCAGCGATGCCTCGCCAAGTGGCTGGCGCGGAGCCGCTTGCGCCCGCTATGCCGGAAGGAACCGATCACCGACGACGAGAGTCACGACTAGGCACCTTAAATCCTAATTACCAATCACTTGCATATATACTCATATATATATAAGCTATATATTACTCTAGTACATTATTAGTTTATTGTATGAGTGTTTTCTCTCACTTCGTTATAATCCTTTCGTGAAATGTGATATGTTTTAGATAAAGTATGAACAACTTCCGATTTTTTATCAACTACAACCAAAGGAATAGTTTCCCTTGAACAGATCCAATAACATATATTTTTTTACTTTGCCTCCACTACCATATAAAAGGGTTATCATTGCCGCCCCATCAATACCGATTCACATTAAATTCCCACACTGAACCAATTTGAACGATAGATAGTATCATTGTTGCTTCGTGACATTTCATATGACACCTTTATAAACCCATGTGCAGAACAGGGGAGGAAAGAAAAAAAATTCTTAGTCCCTTCTCACCCTCCTCTACATCCATGCTTTGCTACTGTGCCCCACCACCATCACTATGCAGCTGCTGTATTTGCTCACAAGGAGGCTGAGTCGTCGGATTTGACAACCTTAGTCTCTCTATCAGAAGACCTGACTAGTCGGAATCAAGGAGCCACTGCTGCCACTGTTCTCCACACCTCTTTCTCTCACATGTGGTTGCATCTCAAAGAATGATAGATCTGGCCAAGAGAAACTATGGAGGCCACAAAGAGGAAGGATAGAGCCCTAGGGCACAATGGGCAGCTATGCGATGAGCTTGTGGACGGGGTATTGATGGTTAGAGGCTAAAGTTGAGGTTGAGCTCAACGACAATGAGATTTGTGAGGTTACTTTGTCTATCTTGATCTAGTGAATTTATAATGTATCGATTTGTGATCTATTGATTTGTGAGTGTCGAAATATAAAATGAATTATCCAAACTGGTTGGTATATACAACTCAATATGGTATCAGAGAGGTCTCAAATTCGAATCCTGATTAGCAACCAATTAAATAAAAAATTATAACCTACTTCTATTCCACGCTGAGGCTTGAGAGAGCCTCACGTGAGAAAGAGTGTTGGAATATAAAGTGAATTACCCATATTTATCTATCAACTTAAGCTTTTAAGCTATATTGATCACTGCATGCAACTCAATAATGAGAATTGTATATGTGGAATTTTGAGATTTTGTATGTTACTTTTTGTTGATTTAAAGTATAGTTACAATCTATCATGATTTTGTGTGAATTTTGTTGATTTGTTGTTAATGGATTGGGAAGAATCACCATGTTCTCATTTTGGTTGAATAAATGAATAAATTGTTAGAACATGGCAGCTGGTTCTAGTAAAGAACAGACAATGATCCTCTTTATCACCGTCGGGTGCACAGCCGTCAGTGGTAGCCACAACGCCCGCCCCTCACACACGCAAACACTTTCAGCTGCGCGGCGCATTGCCGGCTTTTTAAAAACCGGCGGTGAGACCAATTATAAACCGATAGTGTTGGTGTTTTCTGTAGCAGTGGTCATTATTGTTGATGACAAGGGAAAAAACTTTGCCTCGTCACACGTTTTGTGTATAATATATAACTAGAATGGCGGTATTTGAAGATGAAAGTTTTATACCACTTTGAAATTTGATCTGAAATAAATAAAATGGGATCCGATTGTTACATATATTGGACGTCTGAAGTTCTGAGATTCTAGTGCTCTTTCACTACTACAGAAATGTTCAAACTTCACCGCAGTACGAATATGCAATAATTACTTTCATGCTGCAGTAACAGCTTGTCAACTTGTATCACCTGTAGAATCTAATCGAATTGGCATTCTTTCAATCCTGCAATAGTCAGCAGTGAGCTTAAGCGCCTAATCTAACTTGGATCATAGACCTGTACGTCCGGCAAGAGGGATTAAAGGACGTGTAAGTTGACTCCAAAGTTTTATGTGCTCTTTATTTCTCAAAGTGATTCCCCTATCTTGTATAACATGGGGACAACCATTAGTCTAACATCCAAATAAAGCTCAACATATGCTGTTCCTTAGATAAATGGGTACAATTTCCCAACTCTGGAAAGTCAACTTAAAGCACTTCCATGAAGGAAATTTTCAGAAACAATGTACTTGTACTCCATTTCTTTGCAGAAAATTTTGGCATGTATGGCTGCCCTCCATTCCTAAATAAGGGCTTATTTGAAACACATGAATTTTACATGATTTTCATAGGTTTCAGTTTTATTCTTGTAAACTTCCTCCAAAAATCATTTATTCCGAAGAAGCCCTAATCGTCAATGTTATTATTTAATTTTAAACTTTGACCACTTATTTTTTTCCACGTCCCAACCGAGGAAATATCACACAAGACTCTTCAATATTCACCCATAAACCAGTATGCGTTGAGATTTCCAACAGAGAAAAGAAATATGCAAATGCCATACGGTGAATATTACATCCTTATATGACAGGTGACTGATTTGCGCGATAAACAATCTGAAGAATATAATGTGATACATTATGTTATTCAAGCCGTTCGAGGTCAACATATAACAATCAGATTAACAAATACTCAGCACACCGATATGCATCCGCAAGCAAACTAATATAAGTAAACGCCTGCCCAAACATAAGATCTCACCAGTTAATCATTCTGTCTGATGAACTGAATGATGTGGACACCTGAATGTTTAACTAATACTAGTTGCTCTGCACAAGTATGAACTACTATGAACAAGCAGCAATCCACCAAGCAATATCAAATCTTTTTTCACGTTTACTACTGCTCCAAAAGGGCCATTCAATGGAGAGAGAATTAGAGAATGGTTGGCAGAAACAGAGGGTTGACTTTTGGACAGTTCATAGCGCTGCATGCATGGTTGCCACTAGATTAGTTCCAAGTTAATTACAGCGAGCAGATGATGCGAAGGTTTCCATTGGTATACTTCTTAGGGATGTTAATTTCTCATTGTTTAATTCGGCCATGGATTTATTCCATGATACTGCATAGACCTGGCCAAAATGGAGGATGGATTGGGTCGCCTCTACTTGCCTTCTCATTTCTCACCGTCTGTTGACCTTCGTGTTGTGATCCATGCATATGTAGTGTGTGCTACTCTGTCCGAAATTCGAAACGTTTCGAGTTGTTTTGCCGTGTCGATGAAATGAGGTTAGTCAAAGGTGGTCCGGCGATCGTCGGACTAGTGTTGGTGGTGCTCTGTGTGGCATCGGCGGTCATGGTTGTCGTCGTTGATGGAGAGAAGAGAGATGGGTCTGTCACGCAGCTGTCGAATGGATTCACGGCGAGGCATTCGCCGGACACGTCGGCGCCGTTCGAGCCGGTGCTGTACGCGGCCAGCGGCGCCTTCGCCTTCGGGTTCCTCCGCGTCGGCGCGGCGTCGCTGAACCTCGCCGTGGTGCACCTCGCCTCGTCGTTCCCGCTCTGGCGCGCCACGCCGGCGCGCGTCGGGGACTGGTCGCGTCCGGCCACTCTCACCTTCGACAGCCGACTCATCCTCACCGGCCCCGACGACGCCGGCGTGCTGTGGCAGACACTGAACACCATCGGCGACACAGTCTTGCTGCTCAACTCGTCCAACCTCGTCGTCCGGCGGTTCGCGGAGACGCGGCTGTCGTGGCAGAGCTTCGACAGCCCGTCCGACACGCTCGTCCTGGACCAGAACTTCACCGTGTCGTCGCCGCCGCTCATCTCCGCGAACAGCCGATTCGCTCTGCGGCTCGCCAAGACGTACATGTCCCTGAACATGGAGTTCTACGGCGGCAGCACGACTCCGATGTACTGGCAGCACGCGGCGCTCGAGGCGCAGCCGGAAAACGCCACGCAGCCGCCGGTGTACGGCCATCTCGACGACCGCGGCTTCTTCGGGCTGTACCTCGATGGCACCGGCGAGAAGGTCGACGTGCTCTCGTTCGACACATTCGTGCAGAAACTCACCGGCGCATTCCAGCGAATGACGCTGGAGGACGACGGCAACCTCCGCGCGTACTACTGGACCGACGATGCCAAGGCCTGGACCTCCGACTACAAGGCCATCACGGCGCCGTGCGAGCTGCCGACCTCGTGCGGCGCCTACGGACTGTGCGTCCCCGGCTTCGGCGAGGCCAAGTGCCAGTGCCTCACCAACAGCACCGCGACCACCCCACCGTGCAGCCCAGAGGAGACCACCGACCTCTGCGGCGGTGGCGGCGACAACGACGCCAGCCAGGTGTTCGACGAGGTCCGGCTGAAGCGGGTGTCCGTGGCGTACAAGGAGCAGCTGTCGTTCTAGACGAACAAGACGGCGGAGCAGTGCGAGTAGGCGTGCGCCGGCAACTGCAGCTGCTGGGGCGCGTTGTACAACGGCGCGAGCGGCTACTGCTACCTCACGGACTTCCCCGTGGAGACGATGGTATACGAGGCCAACGACTGGAAGGTGGGCTACTTCAAGGTCCGGAAGCCGCAGCAGAGCTCGACGCGGTCGGGCATGTCGCGCGGCGCGAAAGCCGTGACGGCGGTGCTGTCGCTAATCCTGGCGAGCCTGGCCGTCGCCGGAGCGTACGTAGGGTACCGGCTGTTGCAGAGACGGCGGCGGCGCGCCGGCTACCCGGGGATGGAGCAGAAGATGACGTCGTCGGGGCCGTACAAGGACCTCAAATCCATGGGGAGCTCCAACAAATCGTTCAAATCATGATCAATGGAGAAGACGAACTGCTTGTGTGACTTGTGAATTCTCGCCTTGTGTTGTTCTTGAAGCTGAATTCAGAAGGACTTGGGCAGGCAAGGTGAAGCTCACTACTCTGATCACTGAAGAATTTCTGAGAGGTACGAGCAGAAAATGCCTGACTTGTAGTTTTGGATAGGTTTATTTTGGCTTAGGATTTGTGATTGTTGTATAGACAGTTTTTCTGTTCTGATTTTTACCATTTTCTGAATGCCAACATGTAGTTATAAACCAAAATGTATTGGTATCATTTGTGTACTCCTACAAAGAAAATACAATAGAATGGTCAATCTATGAACATGGGCAAGTAATTCCTGGTGTTGAACGAGTACCCTCATCCTCCATAAATGCATGCTCCCCCGTTCTTAAAAAAACAAGTTATTTTAGAATGCGTATAGTTAATATGAGTTAACTTTGATAATATCATTTTTATAAAATGATATATTTAAGTTTATCATAGCAAAAGCCTTCATAACATTACACTTACATAACTTTTTAATTTATGCTAAAAGAACTAGGTAATCAAATCTATATAACGTTAACTTTAAAAGATCTAAAACGGCTTGTTCTTAAGACCGGAGGAGGTAGTTTGCAGCGGACAACACAAAGAGCAAAGTATGTTTCCACTGCACGCCTACAATACAGCGGAGAACACTAGAGTGACTGATAAATTTTTAGAGCCCAGATAAATTGAACTATGATAAATGTTTAATACGAGAAATGCTACTTTTCATTGCCGTAATAACACTAAAATTATATTGTATGTTCGCCGATGAGCCAACGTGGCCATGCAGGGTCGCTGAGCGGGTAGATCCGCCACTTGTTGCTACAGAGTAAAAGCTAGGGCCATAATAAATGCAAAATCTTCTTCCATTTTACGCTTGCGGAAAGTGTAATTTTATAGTACGTTTTCCTTGGGCAAAATCTTCGCGGGAAACTCAACCCAAACCACACGTCCCGATTTTTTTTCATCTAAACACATGCAAGCCTGTAATTCCAAATCTGAGCACGCACTGCTCGGAATTTTATTTCTAATCAACATGCCCACACGACCACGTCAGTCTTATTGACCTGATACCCAACGAAATAAATGGGCTGTCATTCTGAGAGATTAATGTACTTTTTGCTGCTAACAATTACGTGCACATCTCAGCGCGACCTAGCAGTGTTAACTCTCTTCTGTCAGCCCTTAGCTTGCAATATTCGGACTACACTAAGAAATACATATGTTAATTCTCTGCAAAAAAACACAATGATTTGTTTATAAAATAAAATAAAATAATTTGAACCATACTTAAACTTGCAGGCTCCAAACAAACCTGTAAGTATGTCAAACATCATTACAAAGTAACAAAACAAGAAAGGTCAGTTCATTTTTTCCCTTAAAAACTAGGGGCACTATTAATTTGCAAATACAATTCATTGGAGCCTTCATACCATAGGTTCCACAAATAAGACATGGTATACATTGTAAGCATGGCCATTTAAAAAAGAATGGAGGGAGTATATAAATTCTTAGCGCATAGTACTAATCAAACTAGGATGCATTTTCATCTCCAACCCGACGCACTACTGCTTTTTTAAAACAAATGAAGGTTTTTAGCTCATATTATGATTTTGACCATCCTAGTGGATGAATTAGATTTGAACCATAGAGAAATAGCACGGCCTATGTAGTTTCATTTTTTCAAACGGAAGGCAACGTCTGAAGTCAAGAGCTTCTGATGCTGGATTAGGGCAGAGAACGGCGCAAGGCAACCATGGAGGACGAAGAAAATTTCAGACTATGACGATCAGTTTGCTCTATTTTGTTTGTCTCTCGTAATGGTGCATCTGTCCAATCGAAGGTGAGCTATTGGGTTATACGTATATGACTTGAGCGAGTTCTTTTATCACTAGTTTAAGCTGAATCAATGTGCTCATCTAAAATAAGATAAAACATTAGTTCATGATTAATTACGTTTTTTAAAATTATTTATAAAAAAGCTGTTTTAAAATAACACATAAACCTATTTTTAAATTTAAAATAATTAATATATAATTAATCATGTGATAATAATTTTTTAAAGTAAATTAGTTTGTTCGACATCTGTTTGGATGTCATGTGAGCATCTTGTCTACATGCTTAAATGTTTAGAATTACAAGGTTGCATGTGCTTAGATAAAAAAAAAACCGGCCACACATCCCTTTTCGAGTCCGAGAAAAAAAAATCTCATCCATCTCCGCCCATGCTCCTCCTCGCTCCCACGCCGGCGCCGGCCGCCGCTCGCCGGAGTAAAGTCGGTGGATCAGCCCGTCGTTTCCGCTGCTCGAGCTTGCAGGAGCTGGAGAGGTCCCCGAGCCCTCGTCCGGGCGCGGGGCTGCCGCCGCTGCGGGAGGCGAAGCGGGTGGTGCTGGTGCGGCACGGGCAGAGCACGTGGAACGCGGAGGGGCGGATCCAGGGGAGCTCCGACATCTCCGTGCTCACACCCAAGGGCGAGTCCCAGGCCGAGACCTCCCGCCTCATGCTCCTCTCCGACTCCTTCGACGCCTGCTTCACCAGCCCGCTCTCCCGCTCCCGCCGCACAGCCGAGATCATCTGGGCGGACCGTGATGAGGACCTCATCCCGGACTCTGACCTCCGTGAGATCGATCTCTATTCCTTCCAGGTGGTATACTGCTCTGGCTATTAGGCTACCCACTGAGTGTTTGTGCAAATGCCTGAACAGTTTTGTTGGGGTTTCTAGTTTACTGATGGATGGTTGGCTGCTATTCAATGGTTTCAAATTTGCAGGGACTGTTGAAGAATGAAGGGAAGGAGATGCATGGAGTTCTCTACCGGCAGTGGCAGAAGAACGCAGCCAACTTCAGCATTGATGGGCACTACCCAGTGCGGGAGCTCTGGGACCGCGCACAGAACTGCTGGGGGAGGATCCTGGCACATGGGGGCAAGTCGGTGCTTGTTGTTGCACATAATGCAGTGAATCAAGCTCTTGTTGCCACCTCGTTGGGTTGGTGCTGCTAGGCTTTGCTATTGATTACTTGATTGTGTAGCTCCAAGGTTGTGCCGACAACTGATGTGTGGTTTTCTGGTTTTCGTTTTTAGGACTTGGCACAGAGTACTTCCGGATTCTACTCCAGAGCAACTGTGGTGCTAGTGTGCTGGATTTCACCCCTCAGACTGGTGGAGGGCCTCCAGCTGTATGCCTTAACCGCTTAAATCAGGTGTTGTGTAACTTTCAGTTGGATGGATGAAATTTTCCTTTCAGTAGTATGCCTGATATCATCTTCTGGATAAGTAAAATAAAAGATTTTTTTGTCAAGACAGAACTAAAGGTGGAAAACTAGTAAAATACAGGATTTAATTGTGTTTCCATGTTTTTATTTGGCAGACCCCGAACTCTCCTGTTGCGTCAGGAAGTTCTGGAGGAAGAAAGACAAGCAAGAGGATCGTTCTAGTATGTCAAGGAGCTACCCAGAACAGCACAGAGGTATATATTTTTCCTTTTTGTATTGCATTCTTGTATGAACAAACTTGTACTTGTTCTATGGATCAGAATGTAAAAAACAAAGAGAATTCACTGGAGAAACTGTGTACGCTTGATTTTAAGTATAGAAGGGACTCCTTAATAAACCTGAAAAAGGTGATGAAGGGACTTGAACCCATGACCTGGGCTGTCTTAACCCTGTTGCTCTAACAGTAGGCTACATGACTGTACCTTTTGTGGACCAATATGAGCCAGCCACTTACTATTTTACTAGAGGGTTGTTTTGTAGTTCTTGAAATTTAATTGGAAAATTAAATGAACCAATCTCATTTGATATAAGTATTTATGACTTGAAAATTATATTCACAATTCTAGAATATAAACTATAAGGAACGATTTTATTATATCTGTAATGAGAATATGAGAGTATTGCCTGCTAATATTTAGCTTGTTGAGATTGACCACCTATTTATGTAACTTACATTGATTTGTATTACAGATTAGTTTGGGTGGAATGGGATATGCATCACTTAACATGCTTGGAATTATACAGGTAACTTTCTTCCTTACATTGCGACATGTATATTTCTAACTTAAAACTAAGGTCATTACTGGTCAAATGTTTTCAGTCTCAGAAGACTGCAGAACTACTTTTAGATCAAAAGGTGAACGGTATTCTCTGTAGCCCACAAGTCGCAGCAGTTGATACTGCTACCACTATATGTGAGGTAACTGCATTCTGAACTATTTGCACAGTTTAGTCCAATACATTATCCCTTTATCTGTTCGTTACCTGCTTGATCTAACCATAATAGAGTGAATTGTAGGTCCAAGGGGCTGCAGATTGCTTAGGTGCTGACTGTGTGCCTCGTTATGTGGAAATGAAGAAACTACTAGAACTCGAAATTGATGACGCCTTTCAAACAAAGCAAAAGGTTAGACCATTTCCGATTTCCATGTCTTATGATAAGAATCACTGTAGCTTTAGTAGTGCATAGAGTATTTGAAGATCCTCTATATGTCTTGAAAGTTCACACTTGCATTATGGAGATCAATATTTGAGAAAGCTATGCAAATCACAACATTTAGAGATCAAATTTATTCACCATATTCTTCTTGCTAGAGATATCTCATGATCATCTCTGTATGCACCTACTGGCTGGTTGCTTGGTTACCTGGAAATTTCAATGCTAGTACTCTGCATTATGTAATTGGCTGAGTTCAATAAAAGTTTCCATTATCTAAAAAACTCTGCATTATGTGGGGCGTTCAAATAACAATTCTTGGTTTTCTTCTGCAGAGCTTTGGAGAAATAGCTCAGTCTGGTTGGCTGGGCAGCATGGAATACAGAACTCTGGAGGGGCTATGGAACCAGTCCAAGGATGCATGGCAAACCTTGCTAAATGAGTTGGCTGATGATACTTCAGCCGAAGGAACTCTAGTGGTTGTAGGACATCCGAGCATCCATCTAGCGTTGATTTGCCGGTGCCTGGATTTAACGATGGACTACATGCCATGTTTTCATCTAGACGATGGCAGCATCAGTGTGATCGATTTCCCAGATGGACCAAAACGAAGAGGTGTTGTCAGATGCACAAATTACACAGCACATCTAGGAAGATGGTCCATACCTATTACCAGGACCACAGAAACCGATGAAGAGTTCTAACTTCCTGGAAGATAACATTCTGGTGTACATCCTTTGGAAAACTAAGCATGTCAATATCTTACACTGATGTACATATTAGCATCTTAATTAATATCTGGAGATCTGATATGTAAATAGCATCCTCCTTTCAAACAAATGAAATATGTAAATAACATTTTTTAAGCTGAACTGTAAGAAATGATCATACTGTTTATATGTAAACATCATTTTCTTTACATTATTTCATATCCACACCGTTGTGCCACACTGTTTGAGTATCTTCCTTGCCGGCCCGGCCGGCTGGCCGCCTTCCACGGGAAGCACGTCGCCTCCGCCATCCTCGGCCTTGTCCACCGTATCGCCACGCTTATCAGCGGTCTCCGTGCTGATCCCTGCTGCTGCCACCTCCCTCATCCAGCGTGCCACCTTTGCAGTCCTCTCTGCTGCTTTGGCTTTGCTCCCGTCCGGCATTGGCTGCATGGATCCATAGCATTGCAGCTGCCTGATTCCTACCACAACCGTGAGGTAGGCGTGTTCAAGGTATGCGTGTGTTCACTAGTTCATTCCTGGCACATAATTTTTTTTTTAAAAAAAATCTTAATTCACGTTTCTTTACAAACCGGACACTGATGTTTTAATTTTAAATTTCACATTTCTTAGGTTAGAGCAGAGACGGTATCAGTTAGTGCCTTAGTGGAATCACCTTTGCATCAACTACACAGCACTATGTGGTGAGGCACTAGAGTTTCCCGGTTCAGTCAGTACTGATGTGTGTGTCACCCTCTCCATGGGCAAGCCAGACTGCAACCATCAATCTATTATACCTACGGGGAAGGTCATGGCTGTCATTAGAAAAGAGGGCTCGTTAGAGTACTGCTGCAGCCAAGAAATGGACAGCTCTTGCTGTGCAGACAACTCTTCCATGGACAAGCCAGACTGCAACCATCAATCTATTGTTGCACAGACAACTGCAACCATCAATCTATTGTTGCACAGACAACTCTACCATGGACAAGCCAGACTGCAACCATCAATCTATTGTTGCACAGACAACTCTACCATGGACAAAGGGCCTGGCACGCAGCATGAAATGGACACTAATGTTTGTGGGTGTCTTCCTCTATCTACACTGTCCACCTTGTTCCTGCCGTATGTTGGGTTCGATCCTGGGTGTTATCTGTGACTGCAAGGGGCAGGAGATTATATGACTGTCATGTCAATGAGAAGATAATTTATAACTTGGATAGAAGAGATTTAGACGAGAGCTCAAACAAGGCATTATCTGGAGGTGTTGTGGTGAAACGGAGTGAGAGGATAAGAAAGAGGAGGCCACAACTGTCTGAAAACTAAAAAGGGGTATGCTAGAGCTCAAGTTCACACAGGGTTCAAACTTCTAGTGTGGGCAATGGTGGAGACTGGCGAGGTGATTGACTACCGTGGAGAGTCGGTTTGTGCTCTACTGTGAAGTGTGTGCTGACTGTTAATCACAGTAAGGTTGCATATGAGATCCAACGGGCTTCTATAAATACAATACAAGTGACATGAACAACTGAATACTCATTGCTTATCTTGCATCCATGCAATCAAAACTCCTATGCTATTTTCCTGTGTCTACATTTTACCCAGGAACTTGCAGAGTTGATAGATGTTTATATCAAGCAGAGAAGAACCGTATTCCCGTCATTTAGTAGTCTGGACCATCCAATATATTCTGTCTCAGAACTCATAAACATGTACCTACCGTGTCCTTTTTGTTGGCAACTATGGTTTTCTTTTTATAGCTAAACCGTACAGTAGTTACCAAACTCTCATCATTTTTCTGCCAACAACATTCATCAGAGTCAAATTTAAATAGGGAGTGTTTACCTGCAGATGTGGTACTTAATTTCATGGTAGTTCTATATTTATTTTTGCAGCATAATGACTTACCGATGCATGACTAGGTTCCAGAATCACTTGATTTCGTTGATTTATGAGATGGTTTATTAAGTGTGTGAACATGAAGATTGCAAATGGAGTTACAGTGAATGCAAAAAGGGAATTAGGTTTCCACCCTGCACAGTGATAAAGCCGAGAGTACATATAGAAAACCGAGCGGGCTGAGTGGCCAAGAACGGTCCATGGGCCGAATCTAACATGTCAATTCTAGCACGCTCTCGCAGTCAAAACTGGGAGCACAGTGAATATTCAGACTGAATCTAAACTCAAGAAAGACGGACGTCGACAGACCCTTAGTAAAGATGTCGACGTACTGAGACGAAATAGGAACGTATAGAACGCGAACTTCACCAAGAGCGACGCATTTACGGATAAAATGTAGATCGATCTTCATATGCTTGGTTCGCTGATGCTGAAATAGGTTGATGGAAAGATAGACAGTACTGATGTTGTTACAGTACACGATGGTGACGTGGCGAACAAGACAGGTTCCGTGAGGGGCTGGCGCAACCAGTAGGCTTCAACAACGCCATTGGCCACGGCATGGTACTCGACTTTAGCACTGGATCGAGACACCGTCGGCTAGCATTTGGAGGACCAGAAAATGAGATTGTCTTTAAGAAAAATAGCATAGCTAGAGGTGGATTTGCGAGTGTCAAAGCATCCGGCCCAATCAACGTCAGTATAAATTGCAAGATTGGTTGGTGAAGTCTGGTAGAGATAGAGGCTGAGGTCCAGAGTGCCCTGTAAATACCGCAAGATCCGCTTCATATCAGTGAGATGAGGATCTCTCGGGTCGTGCATATGTAGGCAAACTTGTTGAACGACATATGTGATGTACAGGTGAGTGAAGATGAGATATTGCAAAGCACTTGCAATGCTCCTGTAGTGAGTAGGATCAGGTATCGAAGCACCAACAGCAGACTGTTTGGAGCAAGTGTCCACAGAAGTACTACAGAGCTTGCAATCTCACATATAAATACGGTCTAGAATATCTAACATATATTGTTGTTGTGAGAGAAATAGATCATTATCTCAACGGTCAATAGTAATATTCGGGAAGTGATGAAGAGGACCCATATTATCATGGAAAATTCTTGTTGGAGAACCGATATAATCTACTGAAGGAACTGCTATGACGAGGCCGTGAGAACAATATCATCGACATAGAGAAACAAGAAAGACAAATCAGTGCCACGGCAGTGAATAAACAATGAGGTGCCAAACTTAGCTTCAATAAATCCAAGTGATGTGATGTGAGAAGCAAAGCGACTGTACCACACACTAGGGGTCTGCTTCAATCCATAGAGAGAGCGGTTCAAGTGGCAGACATAATCGGGTCGCGAGGAATCAACAAACCTAGATGGCTAGACGCAGTACACTGTCTCTGTCAATGTGCCATGTAGGAATGCATTATTGATGTTAAGTTGATGAATATGCCAAGAGCACGAGAGAACCAAACTAAGTACCACGTGGATGGTGGTAGGCTTCACTATCGGACTAAAGTCTCATCATAGTCGAGTTCGGGACACTGAGTGAAACCACGTAAGACCCATCGTGCTTTGTAGCGAGCAAGAAAACCATCTGATAGAAACTTGTGGTGAAATATCAATTTTCTAGTAACTACATTGAAGCAGGGGAGTAAGGCACCAATGTCTAAGTGTCATTTGCCTAGATAGCATCAAAATCTGACCGCATAGCAGCACGCCAATTTGGATCAGACAGGGCCGATCGGAAAGATGTCGGGATCGGAGAGAGTGCCGCCATGTTAAGGTTGAGGCGATCAACTGGCTGAATAAATCTAGATTTTGCGCGAGTGCGCATGTAGTGCATATTGGTGATGGGCACAACTACCTGTGGGACTATGGCTGCAGTACGTCTAGTGGCACATCTAGTGCCGCTAGAAGTAACCTAGGACGTGGCATCCACAGGGGTTGCGGCACAAGGTAGTCCGATGGAGGGCCCGATAGTGCCGCTGGAAACAGCCTAGGACATGGTGTCCACAGGGGCAGCAGCACAATACCGGGGTAGAGAGGACGACCCGGCAAGTAGAAGTCCAGTAGTAAGAGCGAGCCACTGCGACCTGATAGCGCTAAGGGCATGCATCCGTGCGAGCTAGCTATAGGCGCATGCATGGTAGTGGCGCCCCAGGAGGTGTACCTACAAGTACAACACTAGGCCCAATGGGCAAAGTGGAACAATTATCATTGCCCAAAAAATCCAAGGTGGTGGAATCTAAGGGAGAGGTAAACATCTTAGAAAAGGGAAAGAACGACTCATCAAACACAACGTATTGAGAAACGATGATTTTGTTATAGTGAAGATCGAGACATTTATACTACTTGTGATTGGCAGAGTAGCCAAGGAAGATGCATAAGGAGGAGCGAGGAAAGAGTTTATGTGGAGTTATGGAGGACATATTCGGGTAGCAAGCACACCCAAACACGAGGAGGTGGGTATATGATGGGTGTGTTCGATAAAGAGCATAGAACAGAGTGAGGTTGTCGAGAGTCGTAGTGAGATAAAGGTTGAGGAGATAGGTGGTGGTGTTGAGAGAATTAGCCCAATAGACTGGGGGAAAACTGGCCTGAAAGAGGAGAGAGCGCACAATATTGTTAATGGTACGAAGAGCGCGCTCAGCTCGACCGTTCTGTTGGGAGGTATATGGGCATGACATGCAAAGAACAACACCGTTGGTGAGGAAGAACGTGTGGGCCGAGGAGTGGTCAAATTCGTACTCATTGTCACACTGGATTGCCTTGATAAGGGAGTCGAACTGTGTGCGCACGTATGCGAAAAAGTTGGATAGAGCACCAAAGGTATTGGACTTGACGCGGAGGGAGAAAGTCCATGTATAGTGAGTACAGTCGTCAAGAATGACAAGGTAGTACTTGTAGCCTGACACACTAGCAACTAGAGATGACCATAGATCATAGTATATTAAATCGAAAGGATAAAGTGCGTGAGTGGTGGACCTACTGAAGGGAAGGCGCACATGGCGCCCTAACTGGCAGGCATGACATATATGGTCAAAAGTACATTTATTACAAGAAATAGCATTAGAGTTGATAAGTTTTGACAATACTGCATGATCAAGATGACCAAGACGACGATGCCAAATAGTGGTGGAGCATGCGGTGGTGGTGAGAGCAAGAGAGTTGGATGCACACAGAAAGAATGGGGAGAGATCACTCGTGCTATTGCATCTAGCGTTCACGCTTCGAGTTTGTTGGTCTTTCACAGAGAGGCCAAAAGGATCAAACTCAATGGAGTAATTGTTATCAGTAGTAAAGTGACAAATGGAAATTAAGTTCTTGATAATGTTAGGTGCGCCTAAAACATTAGAAAAAACGAGAGATTGCTGTGGTATGAGAATGACAGATGACCCGACGGAGGTTATGAGGAGTAAGGCCCGTTTCTGACAATGATCGAGGATGGATTGAGTGGAGATGGAGGGTGAGAGGAAGTGAGTATACCAGTTGTTGGCCATGTGGGAGCTAGTCCCGGAGTCAGCATACCACTCGGTCGAGGCCGGCGGGGTCGAGGTTGAAGTATTGAAGTTATTGATTAGGGGCGCCTAGTCCTAGGAAGTGCCCACCATCAGGGACCAAGAATGTTGCAATGGCATAGGCGGCACTGGAGTTGCTACGACGAAAGGAGGCGGCGCAACGGCAGTAAAACCAGGCGGCAACGAGGGTAGGCCCCCGTAGGCAAACCCTGCTAGTGAGGCAGGCATGCCCCCGCACACAGACCCCGACGGCGAGGTAGGCACACCCTTGTAGGCGAACCCCGGGGGAGCGCCTAAACCGCACGGCGGTACGTAATAGAGTGGATACGCTGAGATGGTGAGAGCAGCCAGCAGCTCAAACGATGAGAGGGGGTGACGAGGTGTCGACCCTACTGTGCGATCGGGGCCATAGGGATGTGACCATAGCTGCACAGTCCCTACCCAAGAATTGAGGAAGAGGAAGACTAGGGGTCAGCCGCCATTGCGTGGGCCAGAGCTAAAGATGCCACTGCCCGGGGAGGCAAACTTGCCACCGCGACCACGATAATGATTGGTGGGGCGCGAGTTAGAGGTGTAGCCACCATGGCCACTGCGTCCTAGACCCCTGCCAGCGGACCCGCCTGGAGGGCACTGAAGAACAGGGTGCATGGTGACGAAGTCGAGCGGTGGTGCATCCTCAGTAGCATCGTCGATGTCAATTTCTTCGAGAAGGACAAGGGTGTGTGCTTCGTCGAAGGTGGAGAATGGCCGCTGCATCTTCAAGTTTGAGATCATGTGGTGGAACTTGCCATTAAGTCCATAAAGGAGTATCAGCACAAGGGTGCGGTCACCAACTGAATCCCCAAACTCAAAGAGAGCACTGGCCATAGTCTTGAGACGACGGCAAAAGTCGGTGATTGAAGCCTCCCTTATTTGACTGTGTGGAACTCGGTGAAGAGGAAAAGCACGCGTGATTTGCACTAGCCAAGGAACTCTGACTCAAGAATGGAAGAGGTAGTGTGAGCGGTTGGGTTGCGAAGTATTACCATCTGTTGAAGGTCAACGGTGATGGTGCCATAGATCCAAGTGAGGACGGTGCAGTTCATCTGCATCCACGCCGAGCGGTTGGAGTTGTCGATGTTGAAGAGGACGTGGTCCGTTAGGGCATACTTGCTCAGGACGACGAGAAAGAGGGTTTGCCATCGGTTGTAGTTGTTGGCAGCACAATCCAATGTCTTGGGGACGAGAATATTGATGTTGAGGACGACGAGAGCTTGTGCGTGCACTGTAGCGTGCTTGGCTTCGTACACATCGAGGGTGATTTTGTGATCCTTAGCGGCCTTCTGGTGGGTGGCGTCGGCCTTACGTTCAACAGCCTCGCGCTGGAGACGAAGTTGCTTTGTGGATGTGTCAGGAGCCATAGGGTTAGGCAGATTCTCAGCGGCAACAGCGACGTGGGGTCGACGGTGAGAACGCGAGCTGGTGAGGCTTGACGAGATCTCAGTGGCAACAGCAGCACAAGGGTAGAAGTGTGCGTGGGCGGCGAGATCGAGTGGTGGCAAGCCTGAGCGAGCGAAAAACGGTGAGGAGACCAAACGACGAGGAGATCGAATCAAGCAAATTATCACTGCAGCTCTGATACCATGTGAACGTGAAAAGGGGATTAGGGTTTTCACGCCGCACAGTGACAAAGCAGGGAGTACATATAGGAAACCGAGTGGAACAAGTAGCCCGAGAATGGTCCCTGGGCTGAGTCTAACAGGCCAATTGTAACAGTCATATCTGTTCAGTGGAACGAACCATATTGAAGTGGTTCAAAAATAGGTATCAGTTTAATACTTTAACCTCATAATTAACTTAAGGTTTAGCATATAAGCTAGAGGTCTCTTTTTTTGTTTGACTTTGCCTCTCTTGATGAGTGTGACATCATATTTTCCTAGTGATCTAGGAAAACTGACTTTTGAAGGGAAATGTTGTTTATTCACTGCACATATGGACACCTATTTCTTGCTGCCGGAAAGGTCCTAATCCTACTGCTGGAATCGTAAATTGTTCAAGATGGTGTCATCTCATGCTTTAGGCTACTAATATGAAGCCATATATATCAGTGTCTTCCCCAAAAGGGTGAAAATGTGTATAATGATGAACACTAACAATTTACCTAGCAGTATGGGCAGTGCAGCATATTTGTTGAGTTCCAAGACGATGCAAGTTCATGTTACTCGTCTACTCGGTAATGATGGTGGAGTCAACTTGGTTTCAGTTTTGGCAAAGGTAGTACAGAATGGAATCATATACTGTTGAAGGATTCTTTAAATGCCAAGCTTTAGCAAGCTAAACAATGGGCCTATCATGGAATGGAAACTTCTGATACTGATCGGCAGGTTATTATTTTGAGCAATTTCCACTTGCAGCTAGCATGGGGATGTTCCAACTTCAACTTCACAGAAGAAGGCAAAGTTCATTTTCAACACACTTACTAGCGTATGTGGTATGCCTTTACTTGGAAATCTGAATTTTTATGCAGTACTTCTCTTATTTTTAGTAGGTATGATCAGAGAAGGCTTTGTACCCTCTCGTCAACTGCCTTGTTGCTGTCAGTTAGAGTAATGTATATTCACTCGAATTGTATAATATTATCTAGTAGCTTGTTCAGTATATTACAAACAGAAATGCCTCTTACGTCAACTTGTGTTTACTGTATGTATAAGAACTGCATTGTTATCTTGCCCTAGTTTAACAAAAAGACAAAGGAACTGTCCCCACAACATATGGTTATGCTACTAAAATTATCTAGTATGCCTGAACTGCATCATGATATATTATTATTTGCCTCTTCGTTTTATTGGCAGTTGGCAATGCATTCATATGATCTTCTTGCCAACTGACTAAATCCAGTGGAGCTGTAGATCGTTCCGTGTGAAGACCCACATTATCGGAGTACCATAATAAAGACCTTATAAACCAGCTGTATTAAATCATTTAGTTTTTTTTCTGGTTAGCTAACAAATCATGTTTGATGGTTTTCAGGGTTCCTTGTTCCCTTGTCAGCTGAGTGCCTCATTTCAGCTTTACCATGTATGCCTGTTTTGTGTCTTCTGTATTTATAATATTTGCATTGTTAACTTGTCCTAGTTTAGACAGAAAGAAAGAAAGAAAAGAAACAGTGTCCAGTGCACATTGGTCATCTATCAGCTATTAAAACATACAAGTAGTCTATTTGCCTCTTCTATTTTCTGGCAATATATTTATCTTCTTGCCAGATGGATTGAATCATGTAGACCCTTCTATGTGAAGAGCCACATTATCTGATCTACCAGATGAAAGAACCTATTAACTTGTAGTATTAACATTTGATTTATTCTTTCCCGGTTGTCGAAAGCTAAAGAAATGTTGTCTACCATTTTCAGGGATCCTGCTTTCCTTGTTTTCAGGCGAGCGTCCTATTTCTCCTTTACCAAGTAATGTAGCAAGGGACAACCCTTTTTGCTTATCGAATCTAAAGAGCAAAGTCAACCAACCATGCTTCAATTTTGTAATGCTTCTGTATGCCTGGTTTTCCGCGCCAGATGCAAGAAACACACTCTCACATCTCAGAGCAAATAGTCCTCCCATGACTCAATTTAGTATACTTCAGTTTAGCATTTTTTTAACGCACATTTTGTATTCTCACATCTCAGATCAGACTGATTCATTATTCAAGGACCAATGGGCCATGAGCTTTGCAGAAACAAGCACAACAAGTTAGTCCATTCATTGTCTAATCTTCCATATTCTTTCAGTTAGTTAAACGCAATGATCTGTGAAAAAGGGTACGAATTGATGAGATTACTATCACATTTCCGTGCAACACTTTTTTAATCTACCGTGTTTGTGTTGGAGTTTTGCAATTTAAGAGCGATTGGTACAGTGCTATGTTGGTTCCTTCATTGTTGAATCATCTCTCAACAGCAATACGGGCAACTTTCAGAGAAATTCAGAATTCAGCCCAGAGACAAGGGGACAAATTTTTTGCTTCATTTCTAATTCATCGCCATGCTTTACACGGACGTCGTTTGGTCATGTAGTTAATACTCAATAATTAGGAGGGGAAACCTTTTTGGTTTATGATTAGATCTTGTAGGTAACAAGGTGACAAACCTGGCATAGTATTCCATTGCCGTTGGATTTTTGATCTTGAGAAGGTTGGTGGTAATGGCCTATGCTTTGATGTATGACCGTACTATGGCGTAGTACCATCCCTTTTGCATCATCATACATGTCATCAGGGACCAATGCATGATCCACCGGTTCATCTTCCCACGTTGGTCAGTCTGATCCAACACTACTTACATTGCCTCTACTTTTCATCTTTATGTTAAGCTAAATTTGTTACCGAAACTTATGCTCACCTAAGTCTATTTTCAAATGCCTGCAAAAATAGTCTCACAACGAACAAAACAGCAAAGGAAGATCATAGATACCGTAGAGGCATCCTCTCAAACCATTCGACCTCAAGGTTTTAATATGCTTGTAAATAACTCTCCCCGGCTTAATATAACACCAGCAAAGTCCAGCCCGGTATCAAAATTTAAAAAAAAAGGTTTTAGTATGCTACTGTTTGTTGTTTAAAGTTTTAAGGGAGGCGGGCATTCGTCCCATCACTGGTTTTATCCACCATATTTTCGTGCCAGAAATGATTAGTTCGTGCGCACAAGGTGCAGAGGCCGAAAATATTATTGTTCTCCATTGTCTAAAATAAGTCAGACCTCAAGCTTTGAACTTGCAAAATTCCTGAACCCACAGGATTGGAGAGTCGGCAGGCAGTTGCGTGTTCCCAGATGATCTGGCTCGTGAAGAGGAAGGGGGGAAGAGAGCTAGACGGACATGCAGATAGTCCGGCTTGCCGACTCCTCGAACACTGTCTGTTTGTCAGATCCATCCATTCTCTCTGGCTGCATGGTCATGGAGACATGCATTTTGCCTCTACAGTTCTCCCATGTTCTTCGCCTCATCCTCGTCGTCACCACCCTCTGCCCCATCTTCCCAACCACTCTGACTGCAGCTGGATGGCATTTTATATAAATTTGAAAAGGTTTTATATAAATTTTGTCAATGCAGGAATTTTATATAAATGGGTGAAAAGATTATTTCTCGACTGATCATGCTCGCTCGATTTTGTCGACTGATCGGACGGCCCACGTTGCACGGGTTGGATGATCCAACGGTGGGCACCATCTCAGGCAGATTTAAAGCAGAGGCAGCAAAAGGAGGAGGCCCAGCACCCTCCCCCTCCGCTCCGGCAGTTACCAGTTAATCGCGGTGGGGCGCAGCAGGTGAGCAGCCTCGCCGCCGGGTCGCTCCGCTTACGCTCGCTTCGCTGTAATGACTTCCACTCCACCTCCACCACCACCACCGTAGTCTAGTAACCCCCACCACCTCCTCCTCCTCTTCTCAACCCCACGCTTCACTCACTCCCCTTCTCGCCGCCGCCGCAGCCGCAGCCGCAGATCTCGGGGGAATGGTGAGCGCGTCCAGCCTGCTGCTGCCGTCCTCCGTGCGGGAATTCGCGTCCTGCATCGGCGATGGCGCCGTCCGCATCGCCGACGTCGCGGCCTGCACCGCGCCGTCGTCCACCCGGACCTCGACGTGCTCGTCGTCGTCCACCACCGCCTCCTCCGCTGCGTCCCCCACGCTCTCCGTCACCGTCTCCTACCGTGCCACCCTGCTCCTCGCGGAGGATGGGTCGACCGCGCAGCCGCCCCCGCCGCCGCCGCCTCTGCACCTTCGGCTCACGTGGTGTCACTCCCCGCTCGGCCCCGCGCTGTCGTTCGCGCCGTCGGCCACCGCCCGAGCCGTCCAGCTCCGCCGGCGTAGGGGTACCCGCTCCGTCCCCTCGGGTTCTGGTTCCGGCGACGAGGACGGCGGTGGCGGTGGTGAGTTCGCCTCCCCGCCGCTCGCGTTGTTCTGGGATCTCACCGCCGCGCGCTACGACCCCGCGGCGTCGCCGGAGCCGGTGTCCGGGTACTACGTGGTGGCCGTGGCCAGCGCGGAGGTGGTGCTCGCCGTGGGCGACCTGGCGGCGGACTTCGTCAAGGCCAAGTTCGAGGGTCTGATCCCCAGGGCGCGCATCGCTCCGGTGTCGCGCGTGGAGCGCGTGATGGTGTCCGACCCGGCGGCGATGCACACCGCGCGCGTCAGGTTCGCGGAGGGCGGGCCGGAGCACGAGGTCAGCGTGAGCTGCGCGCCGGGCTCCGGCCCCGGCGGAGGGGACGAGCTGTGGTTGTGCGTCGACGGCAAGCGCGCGGTGCAGGTGTGCCGGCTGCGGTGGAACTTCAGGGGCAACCAGACGGTGTTCGTCGACGGCGCGCCCGTCGACGTGATGTGGGACCTCCACGGGTGGTGGTTCCGGGAAACTCCTGGCTGCGCCGTGGTGATGCTCCGGGCGAGGAGCGCGCTCGAGAGCCGCCTCTGGCTGGAGGAGGAGGCAGCCGCGCCGGGCTTCTCCCTCATCGTGCAGGCCTTCAAGACCCCTCCTTGACCATCATCTTCTTCTTCAAGAGGTCTCATTTGCTCACTGCTCTGGTTACTGCCTCCACTGGAGACTTAATTGGTGGAATTTACCAAACCATCAAAGCAATGTGTGGTTGTTGATTGATTGCAACTTACTTAGATTTTTCATGGGGGAAAAACAAGATCATGAACAGGTCATATACATTGATGAGATTGGTGTGTGTAGGATCCTCTTTCTTTATCTTTATCTTTTCTGAATAATTGTTAGTTTGCTATGTGTCCGTGCAGTTAACAAAGAACAACAGAAAGCAATTTAGAGCGTGTTTTAGTTTTTGCTTGTGATCTGCTGCATGAGGTGGTGCAGCCAGAGATGGATTGTGAAGCACTAGTTTCTGCTTGATGTAAAATTAAAAGGAAATCCATTTTACTCTTTACTGCTCTTATGCAATGCAGCATTACAGTGATTCTGCATTATTTGTACTTCTGCCATTCCGTCTGTTTGTATATATCTGTACTGCAAATATGGAATTCAACGAAGCAATGCCAGCATAAGTTGTTGCATTGCACTGTGCCATCAAAGTCTCTTGCACGGTTGATAGTTCTTATACATACTGTGCAGCACGGTTGATAGTTCTTTTACATACTGTGCAGCTTAACTGTTGCAATTGAGATCTCTGGTACTGATTCATGAGATCCACAACAGGTTTACACATAATATCAGTTTATCTTAGGATTGTCAATTTGTCATGTATTGCATCTTGCGTATGTTGTTCAGCAGTACTCTGTCCAACTAATCTTGACCTAGATTATATTGTATTGCTCTACCCAAGAGTCCAAGAATGTATAGCTGGTGCAGCATATGGTCTTCTACACTCTACACTGTGTGGGTGTAATGGCATCCCCAGAATTCACCTTTGGTCCCAGCTGCACGCTAGCAGGGTGAGTTAGTGACCAGTGTACTACAGTTTGGTGTTCGCTTCACGGTACAACTCGTGATGAGAGCTTTATGCTTTTCTGCTGCTTCTCCTCACGAGAGAATGAGTTGGACTAGATACTTCTTTACCTGGTTGTTAATGGTTTTTCTCCCTGGATTTTTTTATCTGATCTTCCATTTGATGCCAAATTGCCAATAGAATTTCGTGGGGAGAAAAGGTGTTGATGGTGATATCACCCCCACATGTGACTAGTGTTGTCTCAATCATCAGCTCTACACTAAACTATATTTGCCAAGCAACCGTGTTGGTACATGGCGACAAACTTGTCCCTTATTCTGTATCCTCTTTTCTTGTACACTTGCTACATTAGCATACGACAATCTCTTTTTTAGTAGTTCTTACATGATCAAACATAATTGAGCTTCCTGGTTTTCTGTTGTAACCATCTTATCATCAAAATGACCCTGAAAAAATATCATCTTTTACTGTCTCTGGATCAACCCAATTTTAACTGAAACTGATTGGGAAATTGCTTGTCTTCATCAATTGGATTAGCTCAACGCCGGCAGAGGCATCTGGCCTTATCTTCAGTTGTTTACTATGGATTCGTTGGAGGTTGGCCAAATACAGTTGTTGCTTTCACGATTTATTATGCATTGCTTTCAAGGTATGCAACGTATAGGCTGATGAATGGTGACACTATAATGTACCTATGCTGGATTTTTCTCACAGTGCTCATATTGTTCAGTGATTTAACCTGTATATTTACCTTTAAGATAATCTCAGATCTATCATTCAATCTTCGTGGCTGCACGTCTCGAAAACTCGATGATGATTCTTGCCTCTTGAGTGTTTAGGAGACCAATGACTCGTAAGGTTAAGGCTTGCAAGTTTCGTAAATCTCTCCGGTTTATATGGATGTGAAACAAGAGCAACGAGCTCACTCCTTCACTATCTGAAATTCTGAATTTTGTTTGCCTTCTCTCTTGGGTCGATTCCAATTCTACATGTCAGCAATGTACTTGTTACACATTTCTATCGATTCAATGGAAGAAATTAGAGAGTTGTAGAACTATCAAAATCACCGCCCACGATATCTATAGATTATAATACGCGTCTTTCAGCAAATGGCAGTATATTATCTCTGTTCTCATCATCCTAAGCCATTGAAATATTCAATGGTCCATCAGTTTTACATCACGATTGTGACACTGCCATAAGTAGGATGGTCATCATATATTATCGCCAAAATTTCAGTTGGATATTAGGCGCACCCATAAACATGAAAAATTATACTACTAGTTATGTCCATATGGTATACCACCATTTTTCTCATGTTACATCTCCATTTCGTATAGTAACTTCAGCTTGGTCCCTTTTTTCTCCTCCTTTCTCCCTATGACGGCCAAAGATATACCCTCTCCATTCATTTTAATAGGACGTAGAACCTACAAGTAGATTTATAGATTTTGAACTACAAGTAGAACCTAACAAATGTTAAAAGGAAAAAGAAACAAAAGAAAGAAGTAAAAAGTGGTAACACCGCTCCTCTCTCCTCCCTCTTTAGATGGAATTTAAATGCCGATGTAAATGGCTTCACATGACAGCCCTGATAACATCTCACCGTTTACCTTAGTACTAAGAGTAATTAATCGCCAAACTTGGGCCATTGCAAACCTGCTCTCATCAAAAGGTTAACTAAGAACCACTGAATCACAAAAACTATTTAGGAATCTGTCAATCCATCATTAACACCGAAAAGAAAAGGGGAGAAAGTAAGTAACAAGTGTAACCAAAAGATCACAGAAATTTATTCCAAAAATAACCGAACAGCCTTTGAACGGAATGCACGGGATAGAGAGCTGAATTACAGCTTAATTAGCTAAGCTAAACCAGCTCAATACTGAAGCAGAAGCTAGCAGAACATGCAATAATGGAGCTTAGGTACATCTATCACAGCTACCGTATGGATACCTGAAATTACTTGGAACAATGCAATGGTTGACGCCATGGAGGACGGATGATGCTTTGATGGACACTTGATGTCGTCGTCGTCCGTCATCATGCCACCGGTGGTGCAGGCTTGGCGATGACGACGACCTTGTCGATTGCCGCCGTGAATGTGCCCGCGAACTCCAGGTGTCTCTCATGGCTCATGTAGCTCGTCAGATCTTCAGAGCTCACGAAGGTCAGGGAGAAGACATGAGTGAAGCCCTGTGTCAGCATCTCCTGGTTCAACACATCCTTTCCCCTGCAAAATAAAATATTAACTTTTTAAAGGCTAAAAAGATTACAAGTTCATTAGCTGCTAAAAAACTAGTGATCTTAGGCATTTACTTTCTGATGAACCTAGATTTAGAGAGCAGAAATTAAACATAGTCCAAATATAACAGTTTTGATTTATACCATTCGAAGGATTTCATCATGTCCATCTCTGAAGCAAGCTTGGTCATGCCTTGTAGGATGTCATCCACCAACACCTCTTCCTTGAACTTCACCAGGCAAAGGTGCTTGACTTTCCCCATTGCTGAAGCTCCAAAAGGTTTCAAAGCTCTCTCACACTACACCTCCAAGTGCCTTTGCAGAGTGTGATCATCACACCTTGCTGGTGGCCACCATTTTAAGAGCAGAGTGAGCGAGTGAAGAGCTCTGCATCTGCTCCGGTGAGGGCCACCACCACCGACAGGAATCACTGTAAAACTTTTTAAGGCCTTCCATGGCAATACACTTGATTGAATCATGTCTGCAACAGTCACCCGTCCCCCACACTGTTGCAGCAGCAGCAGGGGAAGATGAAGTGATGAACCATTGCTGCTGGTTTTGATCACACAGTTTAGATCTAGCATGAGGCCATGATTGGGCCAGCCAACGTTGTGTCGACAACCATAGGCTGTTCTTCTGGCCCTGCAAGGTTTGGTTTTCAGAGAGATCATAATCTGTGACTTAAATCTTCGGATCTTGGATCAGAGAGATTCAGAGCTATGCAGCATTGTGCTGCTGGCTCCCACCATTATATTATAGCTCATGCTTGACCAGCTAATCTCAGACATCAATTGGTTCACTTTACCATGGCAGCATCAGACTCAACAAAAATAGGACATTGGAGCCACATGCTGCTGCAGTAACCGTGTGAGTGGCACTGTGTGTGATGTCTAAGTGGCTTCCAAGTAGATACAGTCACAGACAAGATGGCAAAATGGTCACTTATCTTGATGCTGTTCAGGGAGAATTTTTGATGACTACATGAGTGGGACAGCTACATTGTGTTCCTCTTAGATCCTGATCCATGGAACTGATCAAGATGCCTTCGTCCTGTTTTCTGATTGTATTGACAACTATTTCTCTTTGTGATTTTTTTGCAGATATACTGCTGTTGATAACAACAAATCATCGGTCAGGTTACCATAAGTGAGATAAGCTATTCAATGGAATGAGCCCTTCAATATGATTAACAAATACATGTGTTTTCTAACAAGAATCCTGAACAATTTCTCATATTTACATCCTCCAAAGTAACCTACGACAGCATCCATGAAACCACCAGTATTGATGTTTCCAATTTCACATGTAGCTTACCCTGTAGACTGCACAACAGAAACTTCAAGCAGCCACTTGCAGGATCTTAGTTGGGTGGATCATGATCTGTCATGAAGATGATAACTCTCCACGTGCTTTTTCATTGTTTGGTTGTTATTTTCACCAGGAGGACTAACTTCAGATGGCAGAAAGTTGCCTCCCCCTTCCACTGATGGACCATATATTGTCCGATTCGCCTGGTCACGTTCATTTATAAGAACCTGTGATGTTCTTGGTGAATGCCCCGTGCCGACAAACAGGCAATTGCATTGATCTGATCTTGATGGTTCGGGAGAACATCGAGGTATTATCACTGAGCTTGGTAGAGGAGACATCGTGTGCTTGCTATCAGGGTAGTCACACAATGAAATTCTACAAACCGGGCATGTTGAGTGCTGCATCAACCAAATATCTATGCAGGCCACATGAAAATCGTGTCCACAGTACAGAAGAATACTGAGTACATCTTTCTCTATATAATCTGCAAGACAGATGACACACCTGCCAATGATGGAAGGAAATAATTCAGAATCTAGTCTTGGTGTACTTGGGGGGAAAATGCTGACAATCATCTACACAAAACATAAATCACAAATCAGATATTTAGCAGAGTTGACAACAGTGTCTCACCATTTTTACTATAAATGCAATCACACAATGGATGATGTCAAACATGGCAACCTCTTATTTAATACAGCAGAACCACTATAGCAAATAGCACCAATACGAATATATGGTTAGCAGAAGCATCTCTGTAGCTTCTTCAGATAATAGTCAAACACATCACACAACCAACCTAATCCATGCTTCCCTCTCATCAAGCACAGGGAGGATTTAACCCACTTGATAACAGTGCCTCATCATTCCTCCTTGCCTTATTCAAGAGAACTTAATGTTTGCGTTCCATTAAGTGATTGACCTAATAATATTAGCTGTTTGGTAATAATTCACATTTTCAGGGACCTCAGGATTCAATAGTCAATCTCCAATTAAACACAACAATCAACACCTTGGTACTTAGAAAGTCATATTGTTTCTCTCAGGCACCAACATCCACATGATAACTTCTTTGGTACTACAAATTCAATCAAAATACTCAAGGACAACTTCTTTGGTACTTCAAACTTCATTGCAAGGCAGTGTTTTTTCTTCAGGATTTTTAAGTAGCAGCTATCTATGACTGCCTTGCCAAGAAGATATTAGAGGGCTAGAGGTAACCAAGTGCTTGCAAAACATTAAAATGGAAAATGTTGGTAAACAGCCAACGTTACCTTTTTTTTAGGAAAACAAAGGGGAGTTAGGCTCAATTGTTGTTCGTCAGTTCAGGTCATATATTATAATCATTAATAACATACACTTGCAAATGATGTAAAATTGTGGAACCCATATTTGCTCGTACCATTTAAACAACTATTGCATTCAACAGTTACAAACTGAATCATGCCACATTTGCTCCCCCTACCCACCCAAAAAAAAAGAATAATATACTAGTCTGTTGAGAAGAATTCAAAAAATATGTGAAAATCGGGTGCTCATAAGAGAACACCTAATCAACATAGATGAATGCTTCTATGCTCTCATCCATCATCGGCTAGAACTTCACGGCTCTCAAAACACCTAAACGCCTAAAAATGGAACCCATCCAAGTGACTGACATCCAGGAGAATCTCAACTAAACACTGACAATGACATGTGTTAAAACAGAATCTCTAACTTATAATATAAAATTCATAATAATTGATAGATCCCCTTTTTTCTCACTCGTCTGAGGGCGCCCCCGCAACCACAATCCCCTAATTGCAGCGGCATTCAATCCCCTAGCGACCGACTCGATCCTACCAACCTAAACGTGCTCAATAGAATACCAAAGTTCCATTCGAACTGCAATTGTTGCGATCGATTCACCCAACGAACACCGGATTCGATCCCCAATGCGAATGCCAAACCGAGGTGCGCACCGCAAAAGCACTGTAGATTCAAAGCTTAGATTTCACGCAACGCAATGCTGCAGTGCGAAGGCACCGCACAGGCACGGGACTGGAATCTCCAACCGACTATACGACGGCGGGCAGCGAACTGCCATCGATCGGTAGAGGAGAATCGAGAAGGAGGCGCACTTACTGGGAGGCGGCGGAGTCGGACGAGTTGGAGGAGGCCGAGGGGCCGCGGGGGCCACCACCACCGGCGGGTGAGGAGAAGGCGCGGGTGGGGAAGTCGGCGACGACGGCGGGGTCGAGGCCGGAAGCAACATTGGGAGGGCCCTGGCGGTGGTCGACGACGTAGACGGAGGAGAGGAAGGTGGAGGCGGAGAGGGGAGGGAAGCGTGCCAGCGCGGCGCGGCGGCGGCGGAGGAGGGAGCAGGCGAGGCGGGTGCAGACGAAGACGATGAAGAGGACGCTGCCGCCGAAGCCGAGCAGCGTGAGCACCATGCTCGTCGACACCCCGGACGCCATCGATCGGCGGCGGATGCGGAGGAGGAAGCTCTCGCGGGGCTCCAACTCCTTTCGATTTCGATTACATGGCCTCTTGCGCACTCAACCGTGTGGTTGCCTTGCCTCGCCTCTCTATTCTGCCATTGGCCTACTAGTACTGCTATTTGAGGCGTTTGATCTAGCGGTGGCAATTGGGAATCCGAGCAGAAGGTGGATTTTATTTTATTTTTTGGTTCGATTACGCTCTCTACCCACGCTAAAATCAATAATACATCTCTTCTGTTAAAAGCATTCTTACATTTATATAATATTTATCACAACTTAAACCTCCTTAATAAAGTC
This sequence comes from Oryza coarctata, assembly GCA_030770085.1. Classification (NCBI taxonomy): domain Eukaryota; kingdom Viridiplantae; phylum Streptophyta; class Magnoliopsida; order Poales; family Poaceae; genus Oryza; species Oryza coarctata. The sequence continues at coordinate 1,488,265 of CM061483.1, forward strand.
ATACATCCATAACTTATGTATTTTAATTTTGGTTTAATTAGATCCAATGCATTATAATTTTGTGATATTAAAAAATATCATTACTATTCAAATCTGGTTTTGTGTCGCTGAAAATTTTGTAAAATTTTATTATCCTTAAGTTTTTTTTCCGTCTAAGGATAAAATTATTAAAATCATCCTTTCTTTTCACATTTTCTCCTTTCTCTCTCCTCTGTCACTCTGGTAGGGGCGCGACAAAGACCCTGCACCACAATGAGGTTAACATGTGCCAGCTAGATGTCTTCTTTTTTCTAGATCTATATGTTGTCATCGGATTTCGAGGTTGCCTAAAGAGTAGGACGTTGAGGCCTGACGTCAATGGAATATGCCCTAAAAGCAAGAAGGAGGACAAGAGGTGGTCAAGGGAAGAAAAGCACATTTGGCCACTTACAATGTGGGCTAACATGATCGTTGGCAACATTATCTAGATCTATGTCATTATGCTATTGAGAGGAGAAACAAATCTAGCCATCAAATAGGACTTCTAGTCCTCTTATGGATCCGTACCTTCTACTTCATGATGAGAAAGACCACGGCTTTGATGGTGACACTGAATATGTAAGAGGCAAATGGTGATGACAACAAAGAGGCGAGAAGAGGAGATGGAGCTCTAACTTGGTGCATGGGACTTGATAGTGACGTCCTTATAAGTAGGGAACGGTGACGTGTTGAGTGAGCGGTGTGGTGTGGGACCAGCTAGCAATAGAGTGGGCCTAGCCAAAAAGCGAGATACATAAAATATTTATGCACGGAGGTTGATAGAAATCTTGGTGGTAATGATATGGTTCGGATTTTACACAAATATTAACGGCAAACAACAATTTTTGTGGATGGTAATATTATTTTTTAATAAGGTAAATTTATAATGTTACGAATCCAATTAACAGTTTTTTTTTTATTATGAAGCATAATCTGATTATCAATGACGTGGAAAAACAGTTGTACTGCCCGTTTAATCGGTCATATGTAAAGTAATCGTAAGAAAACTATTATGTTAGCATTATACGGCTTCGGTTGTAAACGTCAAAACTCAGTTTTTTTATTAATCGGTTATATTTTATTTAATCATCCGCTGGTTGATTCAAAGTATTGCATTTATCTTTTGGGATCTTATTTAGCATTTGTTATATACTTTTAACGTTTTATTTGTGAAGCATGAACCAAAACTATTGCTATTTTCTGCACAACTGTGTGTCAGAGACATATACTTGGGTATATTTTGAGTTAATGCCACATTATGGTTGTTCAATTTGAAAAATAATAGGAACACATTCGATCGTATTTAAATATCCAATAATAACATAATATTATAAAATATGTAGATATATTTGTGACAATTGTATTCCATTTTTCCACAGCACCAGGATCTATATCAATTGCCTCGAGGGGGAAACCCAACGCATCTCTAAAGTCCAAAGTGCAATGTATTTGAGTAGACTTTGGGTGAAATTTGGAGCTAAAAATTTGCCAGGGGAGACGAACGCATCTCCAAAACTGCAAAAGCGGAATGCATTTGAGTAGAGTTTGGGTTGAAATTTGGAGTCAAGAATTTGCAAAAAAAAAAGCTTGAAACTGATATTTGGATTCAATGAATTTGCAAAAAGAAAGCGGAATGGATTCGAGTCCAATAAATTTGCAAAAATAAAGCAAAATGGATTCGAGTCCAATAAATTTACAAAAATAAAGTGAAATGGATTCGAGTAGAGTTTGGGCTGAAATATGGAGAGTAGAGTTTGGGTTGAAATTTGGAGTCAAGAAATTAGCAAAAATAATAAAAATAATTATAAAATTAAAAAAGAAAGTGGGATGGATTCGAGTAGAATTTGGGCTGAAATTTGGAGTAAAGAAATTTGCCATAAAAATTTTAAAAATTGACTTGGAGACGCGGGGAATCTATCCTCGTGCCACTCGCATGCTAAGCGAGCGCTCTACCATCTGAGCATCCCAGGATGTGAAAGGGCTCACAAAAATAAAACTTATTATTAATATTTAACTGTTGAACAGCAAAGACACTTAATATCTTAGCTGGTTTTGGGCCAGCCCATGTCTTTCATTGTGGTGCTGTGTTCCTGTTGGTCTTAGAGTTCATCTTTAGAAAAAGTCCATATTCAGTCTAATTTACCTTCATCAATCATAAAACCGTTATATCACCATCTCTATCTATCAAAATTGATGCAAAATTAACTCCTACAATAATTTCATTCGAGGTGACCTTTACATGACGATATTCAACTAAACTTTATCCACATAATGCTTATGTGACATGATCATAAGACATTACATTAAATAAATAAAAAATAGAAAATTTGGTATGCCTTATATGTCAAGGAACATATCCTTTCCCCTTCATCCCTCTTTCTCTCCTCCCTCAGACTCTTTCCCTCCCTTCTCCCCTGTTCCCTCTCTTTTCTAGCGAGCTGCCATCAGACTTCAATAGCAACAGCTACATCTCCACCCCTGCTTCCTCCTCTCCTTCTCCTTGCAACTATGGGCACCAACGATATGGGATCCAATCACCCTGTCCTAGCTGTGGCTTGAATGGTGGCATCAAAGCTCGAGCTCAACAAGGTCACGATGGGCATGGTGCTCAAGCTCAAGCTCGATAAGCTCTAGATCTCCTCTGAAGGATCCATCAGGTGTTAAAGTTGACTTAGGTCGAAGCCGAGAAGGATGGTGTCGGTGCCACAAACATCAACGAAGGAGGTGGTGGACGGCGATGTCAATACCGTGCTGAGAGCTCCATCAATCCACATCCCCAAGCTCCACTAGATGAGATGGCCCAAGCTCCTCCTCTTCCTCCCCTACCTTATGTCTCTCTCTTTCGAGTCAGTGACATGAGCCAACAGTGTCCTATGTGGAGCAGTAGACAGGTGAGCAAGCTCAAGCTTGTGCGAGGCTCGTCTTAGTTTGCACATTGACAGGGTTTGTAGCGCTGATATGGTTGCTATCAATGGTTAGAGCAGCCGAAGCTTGGGGTGTTATGGAAGGAGGTCAGGGCATCAGCCATGCTCACACAGTTGTGCTTCGTCCTTGTCCTCATGCCACATTTCCAATGAAGTAGAGAAGAGCAAACGGGGTGTAGATGGCGGAATTTATGGCAGAGTGCTCACCGGTCCTTGCTACTCCATCGTTGCACTTGAGGCCGACCTGCTTGCGTTACCCACAACTATCTATAGCTCGCACGGAAATGGAGCGTCGACCTCGCCATTGCATGGTCTAGAGAAAAAACCGGGGACAGAAGATGTGATGACATCAGTCTTATAATTTTTTTCAATTTTTTATTTTTTTATTAGATGAGAAATGCTATATACTTGTTTTTGTGGTTAAATGGGCAAATTAGATTGGAACAAATAGTTGAGAGTCAAAATGTACCTTTTCCTTCATTTTCAGCCTACTTTAACTGGGTTGGATTCAGCCAATTCTGAATTGCTCTGTATTCTGGCCCTTTTTGGCCTATTCCGGGCCTTAATTTCACGGGCAAAAAGTCTGAACCACGTCGCGCTGAGTGTTTATTTGGTGCAGGCTTCAGTTCAAGAGCCAAAATTTCCAACAAAAACAACTGCAGCAGATCGACACAGGGAGCAGGCAACTAGCACTGCGAGAAATGCCTTCTCTGCTATAGTAGTATCATCACCAAGAGACAGCCTTGGAATGTGACAACTCCACAGTAGAAGCATCGTCCAGCATGCAGGTTGCAGCCTCAAGCTTGTTACCGGTTGATTCTGCTTGTCTCCTGCGCGGCTAGTTGCGTCCAATGCAAGTGGTGCAACATTTCGCTCTGATATCTCAGGACTCCCCTTCTTTCTTTCTTTAAACGCATTGTATACATCGCAGACGTTTTATAACATATGAACACTCACACCATACCTTTATAAACATATTAAAAAAATAGACCAACATAATAAAATTACTACGAAAACCTTACTGTTGATGATGGATTGTCTATCACTAAATAAATGATTAATCGTAATCATATTAATCTAGAACTTGCACATAGATAATTATATTTAAGTCTAACGAACTGTCTCAAGCGTCTTTTTTTAGAACGGAGATGTCTCGATACTGTCACCGAGACAACAGATTGACTTACAATTATTTGATCCTATCTGACTTACTTGTATGCGAAGAGTCCTAGGCTCCTGGCTATACGAGAGTTGCAGATCGACCGATGAACCTCTAGATTAAAAATATAAACCCTGTCTCGCAGAACCAACCCCCATTGCATCCCTAGTATATCATACCAACCCCTGAAATTGAAACTCAACCCCCGACACGTCCATCCTAACATGGGATCCTCGAGATTTTAGGGTACTCGTTGAAAATAAACGGGGCAAAAAAAAGGCTGCAACTGGAAGAATATCTCACCAGCAGGCAGCAGCAGCTTCATCTTTTGGTTTCAGGCTTCCAGGTTGCATCTCACTTACGGAAGAATACATAATACACTTGCGTAGCTGCTCCTACTCCAGTAATTTTCGTTTGGTCCAGTCGGCTGTCCCGACTAGACTTTGGACTGACGCTCTGGAATCCACATCAACCAACCACGCAAATGCAGGCCAATCCAATTCACAACGGCCATGCCAGAATGCCAGCAAAGCCATTGCAGTTGCAGCCGTGCTAGCCAGTAGCCTCCCCGACTACTAATTCCAAGCGCAAAGTTGCCAAACTCAAATTAATTCCCCTTTAATTTTCCAGAATCCGTGCAGTCGCCGCCGCTGTTTCTTCTCTCGATTTGATCCGACAGATTTCATCTAATTGATCTGACGATGAAAAGTTGAAACTGCAAAGGGCACTACTGCAAAAATCTCATCCCGAAGAACAGGGGCCCGGAAATCCAGACAAAAAAAACAATAAAAAAGAAGAAGAAAAAAATCAAGCGCGAAGCGGACGCGGGTGTTGAGGCCCGGCCCATCGGTCGTCGTCAATCTCCCCTCCTGTCCGCTTCAAATTAAAAACGCACCAACCCACCCCATCAGATCACCACCTCCTCCTCTGCCTCCGCGATTTCCAAGTTCCAACACCACCCAGCAGAAGCAAGCAGCAGATTGGCCGCGCGCCTCCTCGTCGACTCGCGGCGCAATGCCTCCTGATGGCGAGGCTGATCTTGCGGCGGACGAGCTGCAGAGCCTCAGCTTCGGCTCCTCCGAGCGCTCCCGCTCCGCCTCCACCGTCTCCACCGCCACCACCGTCTCCTCCTCCACCTCCGGCCCGCTCCCTCCTCGCCCCACCGCCGCATCCTTCACCCCGCCACGCCTCGGCACCGTCGCGCTCTCCGACATACGGTTCGTGAAGCGGCTCGGCGCGGGGGACATCGGCAGCGTCTACCTGGCCGAGGTCAAGGCGGGGAAGGGCGGCGGCGACGGGACCACGACGGCGAGCGTTCTGGTCGCCGCCAAGGTGATGGACAGGAAGGAGCTGGAGGGGAGGAACAAGGAGGGCCGCGCGCGCACGGAGCGGGAGATCCTCGAGGCCGTCGACCACCCCTTCCTCCCGCGCCTCTACGGCGTCGCCGAGGGGGATCGCTGGTCATGCCTCCTCACCGAGTTCTGCCCCGGCGGCGACCTCCACGTCCTCCGCCAGCGCCAGCCGCATCGCCGATTCTCCGAGGCCGCCGTCAGGTACGTGTCATCGATTCCCCCGATCACCACCACCTCTGATAAAATGATTAAAAAAACCATTTTTTGTGAACTGTTCGATCACCGCGGCATCGATCGCCACATCACCTCTGATAAAATGATTAAAAGACCATTTTTTGTGAACTGTTCGATCACCGCAGCATCGATCACTACAACGTTATTTAATTTGAGGTTTAATGCTAAAGAAATGATTTTTTTGCCGAATGTTTAATCAAATCACCTTTGCCGTTTTTAAGGCGTGGACCTCCATTCTCTTTTTAAGATGCAACTACTACTAACCCAAATAACAACAAAGAATTATAATCATTTTCTCGTTTGGATTGTTTTGATGCACGCATACATGCAATGTGATTGGGGCTTGACTATAGAGGATTTAAAATAAATCAAATTTAAAGAATGGAGATATGCTAGTTAATACATGCTTACATGTACACCTTGCATTAGGGGATATGGAAAAAAATAGTTTCTCCTTATATTTTGAGATGGAGTGACTGATTAATCTTATTCTTAGACTTTTGGGAGAAGAATGTGGCTAATTTCCTGGGTTCTCTCTTGACTTTGGTTTTACTTCGAGTGCATTTTTTGTTGTTTCCTTCGTATATTTTTTTTCAAATGATCTAGTGGATGATGAAGCTTACTACTTGTTCTGTACTAGTACTAGTGTGCATTGTTTGGTCCGTGTGTCTTCTGTTAGGCATGCATTGGCACATTTATATCCGATAGGTTTTCGCCAGAATTGTGTTGTTCCATCATGAGAGCATGCATATTGCGGTTTGATGATAGCTGCCTTTTGGATTCATCTTTAACCCAAAATGACACTCAAGAGTGCCTCAAACCAATGCATGAACGTGACTCATGAGGAGGAGAATATTTTCTTCTTCAGAAAATGCATCTGAATTTCTTATTTTTGGGCCATACCTTGAGCCACACACGCAGCAGCAACGCAGTCAAACACACAGTTGCATGCCCATATCACCAATCACTCACTATTCAGGGGGTGTTTGCTTGTGCATGCACAACTGTGGCTGCAGTGGCCTTCTGAATTTCTGAAGCCAATCCTGTTCATATGGAAGTCAAGCTGTTCTTGTCGTATGAACAGTTTGCAGGCTTGTCCCTTGCAGGAAATTAAGCATCTTTGGATCACAAAATCTGATTTTTTTTACTTGCCTCTAATTGATGATCACTTCCTGCCAATATTATTATCTTCTCACTATACACAGAAATATACTGATGTAATTTCCTTCCAGAATTAACTTAAAACAGAATTAATTTCTGCCGTATTTCCATCCGCAATATCTTGATGTAGGCCATACCAGAGATTACGAGACAAAACACGTCAACTTTACTAATCTGTGTACTGATAGAAAATATTGGCAACATTATTCTGTACGTTTGTTTCCATTACAGCATCATGTGGCTATATTCATTCAGTCAAGGGTACATCACTAGATTAGTCCGGCCATAGCATTCACCTGTAGAGCTGTAGTCAACTCAACCTACATGCTTTGCCAGATCATCTACAATTACCAATGCTTTTGTTTTTTCATTTCACAATATATAAACAATGTTGCTAGAACCTAAGACAAACTAGTAACAAAAACACTACTAATAGTAGATCCATAGACCAGCATACATTGAAGTTATTGGCACCTCAATTGATTTGGCCTACCAAAATGAATCAATGACCAATCCTCTATTTGCGGAGGGGTAATTATACATTTGTACCAGTAGATGAGTAGTAGTAGTAGTTTATGTAGTGAATTGTTATGGTACAAGCACGGCACACACCTAACCTAGGACCAGTAACATTGCCATCCATCAACGCACGGTCAGGTCGGTTAATTGTGCAGATACCAGTGTCACACGAGCGAGGGCCCTTGTGCTACGGCGCAGGAACCGTTTGCAGAACATGACCTTATTATATTTCTCTCTGATATCCTCACAAGTAGAGAATTATAGACGCCATTGGTCATAGAACCTTTGTTAACACCCATGTGACGAGGCTTATTAGAATCACAGCTCTGAACCACACACAGACACAGCCAACCCTATGTGCCTATGAATGAACTGGATTCAGTGGAGATCAACATGGGGGGTAGTAGTGTACTTGCTGTAAGGATTAATCTAATTAACCCAAGGAATTAACAATTGAGTGCACACATGAGGTGACTTTCTTTATGTGCTGTGTTGGAATGGGCAAGTTACTCATGCTTTCCCTCTTTTTACGTGTATGTTTCTTAAACTGTTAGACGATATATTTTCTGTAAAAAAATATATATAAAAATTGTTTTAAAAAATCTTACTAGCCGTTTCATTTTATACGCTGAGAAAGAAGTTAGCAGCATGTCATACCGAACACAGCCTAAATTAAGCAGCTTTCGACGTGCAAATCCCCAACACCAATGATGCACTAATTTGAGTGCTTTCCGAAACCTCTTTGCTCCTCTGCTCCCATGTCACATCTTTGCTTTGGTGCTGGATCACACTGTGGCACCCACCATGTCATTATCAATGCAAATATTAGTACGGATTGCTGATACAGTTGGCTTTGTCGCTAGTCGCTACACAGCGATGTGGGTTCACTGAGGTGACATGTGGATACAGTCAAGGTTGCACTTCCATGCAGCTTGATATAGTTGTAGTGTGCAATAACCTTGCTTTGTACAGTTGCAGAGAAACACTAGCAAGCTGTAGGATTTCGTCGATGGATTTTCTAAAAAAAAGTTTGGTGAATGCAACAAACCTTAACAGGCTACAGTGCAGACTTGTGTTGTTTCCTTGGTGCTCGACGAATCTCTTCTCGCCATGCTGTTGTATTTTCTTTTTAATTTAACCTGCTTAGGTTTTTACTTCGATTTATTGAACAGGTTGGCAGTTCTTTTGTAAAGGTTTGCAATGGAATGCATCTTGGATAGTCAATTTGTTTTTGTGTTGCACGCTTCATATGCTCGAAGTTGCTAAATGAATCAAAAGGTGATGTTTTTTTTGGGAGCTTGTTAATGATGGTGACAATGCTGTGTAGGTTCTACGCGGCGGAGGTGGTGGCGGCGCTGGAGTACGCCCACATGGTGGACATCGTGTACAGGGACCTCAAGCCCGAGAACGTCCTCGTCCGCGCCGACGGCCACATCATGCTCACCGACTTCGACCTCTCGCTCAAGTGCGACCCCACGGCGCCGACGCCGGCGCACGTCATCTCAGACCCCATCTCCCTGGCCGGCCACTCGGCGTCGTCGTCGTCGTGCATCATCCCATCCTGCATTGTCCCAGCCGTGTCGTGCTTCCAGCTCTTCCCCGGCCGTGGCCGCCGGCGCCGGCGCCGGCGCTGCCGCAAGAAGGCATCGAGCGGCGCCAGCAGCAGCAGCAGCAGCAGCTTCCCCTCCGGTGGTCTCGACGTGGAGTTCGTGGCCGAGCCGGTGGAGCTCCGGTCCATGTCGTTCGTCGGCACGCACGAGTACCTCGCCCCGGAGATCGTCTCCGGCGAGGGCCACGGCAGCTCCGTCGACTGGTGGACGCTCGGCATCTTCATCTTCGAGCTCCTCTACGGCGTGACGCCGTTCAAGGGCTACGACAACGAGATGACCCTGGCCAACATCGTGGCGCGCGCCCTCGAGTTCCCCAAGGAGCCGCCGGTGTCGTCCGCTGCCAAGGACCTCGTCACGTTGCTCCTCGCCAAGGACCCGACCCGACGTCTCGGCGCCATGGTCGGCGCAGCGGCGATCAAGAGGCACCCGTTCTTCAACGGCGTCAACTGGGCGCTGCTCCGGTGCGCTACGCCGCCGTACGTGCCGTCACCATTCAGCATCGCCACCGCCACCTCCACCACCAGCTCCGGCGCCAACGACAACAAGTCGGACGACGACAGCTGCCCAGGCACACCCGTGGAGTACTACTAGACAAAACTAGCCAAGGGATCAAGGAAACTGCCATTCGTGTACGTGCAAAGGGAAGAAGCTGCCATTGCCGGGGACCGGACGGGTGGCCGGAGTGCACGTGGTGGGGGACAACGAACCAACCCGGCATGGCGCGCACGAGGCAACACTGGGGGAGCACGGGGGCGCGCACGCGGGCGCCGCTCTGTCGCGCCAAATAGTTGCCGCGTGCGTGTCTCCCCGGACAAGCAGTTCCAATTACTTATTGCTGCTCTCTCTTATTTAGTCTGATGGTCGCTTGCCAGGTTGGTGACCGTCTCACCAAAAAAGCTTAACTATCTCCGTAGTGCGTATATATACATATGCACATTTGGAGCATATAACCTCGCACAATTCTTATGAAGAATTAAAATATGCTCTCAGTGGTGAGTTGTATTTATGAAATCTTTTTACTAGTACGATCTCTTCTTCTCGTTGGAAATCCATGTAGCATGATTCTGGCCTACGGCTTATCATCTGTAAAACGCTATATAAGAAAAAAAAAAGTGGGTAAAACGTTTATATTATTTATGGTTTAAAAACGAATGCTAAAAATTAAGCTTACCATAAAAGAAACCCTAAATTTAAGTTTTGACAATAACTTTTATAAGTTGAAAGGCTATCGATGGGAAGAGACTGGCTATCTCCTGAGACGCAGTTGTTGTGTGGCAACCGGGCGACAGGATATGGCTAGAGGGCAGTGGGCGATCATTGCCTGGGAATTCTGCATTTCGCTCTTGTGCCTCGCTTTGCAGTGCATCAGTATGACAGTATCTGCATCACAAATGTCATGCTGCTATACTCTCGCAGCTGCGTGAGTGTGTGTTCAGATCGTTTCTGGGTGCGTACTTCTAGATGAAACCGGCGTGTTTGCATCATCTCCGCCCAGGCCAGTACGTACTTTTGCCACGTTTCTTCAGGTTAATTACAGAGGAAAAGATGAAGCAGAGAAGCATATGCTGCAAAGAGGTAAAGAGGATGGTAGATACAGAGTGGCATGCATGCAGCGAAAGCAGATTCTAGCTGTGTGGGTAAAGCCAAATGCAGCTACGACGATCATGCTATGCGCCATGGAAAGCAGGTCTTCCGTCTTCGTCGACCAACCATGGAAAAGATGACCAAATGGTAACCTATTGGTCATGTTCGAGGCCTGATTGGGAGAGGACAGGGCTCGAGGATTACGGTTTCAAGGGTTGGAGCGCAGGAGACGAGGAGAGCTCGAGCAAGAAGATGAAACGGCTTGGACGGGCTCTCACCCATCAGGTGGCTCTGGTTGGGCATATGGGGTAACATGCCCAATGTAACCTGAGTAGCTTATTCGTGGTGGGCTAGCCTCTGCTCTCTTACACTCCAAATAAGTCTCGCCATTTTTTATTTCAGTCCAGTGTGACTGTGGTTGATCGGAAAACGCTTTTGCTCGAGCGCCCGATCGAGGCCAACGGATTGGCACCGAGCCACCAGCCCACCGTTGAGTCCCGCCTTCCTCTCCTATGTGCAGCGCATGCACGCTAGGCTCTCTGCTAGCTCCATTAGCTCACAACGGTGTAACTTACATGATCTTTCCCCCCAGATTATTTATTCAATATGTGATCCGATTACACCATTATATTATATTCGTTGTAATTAAATATTTATAACAAGATCATTATATTCTGATGAAAAATATGTATGTCTCACCTGTTAAGATTTGATTTTTCATATGCGGGAAGCAAATCTTTCAATTGAAATTCCACCTCTGATACACACTCTAATTTGTTGTGTTGTAATGGGTTATTTTGATGCTTCGATATTCTTTAGTTATTTCATTAAGTGTTTTATGATGTTTGATGTGTGATATAAAAAATATTTTAATTAGAATTTAGTAGTATTTCATTTCTCTTTTGGTGTTGTATTCTATATTAATAACTAATGTTTGAGTGAGTCGATTTTTGCTACGCACTGTACGAACGAATATTTCACAGCATTCAACTGAAAGAATTGACCGCCAGATTTTTTGCGTTTCGCTGGGCACCCAACACCTAGTATTGCCCCTCTCGCACCACAGCTCAAAACTAACACACAGTCCTCACCAGCATCCATGCATGCGACCATTTCTCCCCTTGCATCACCACTACCAGTGCCGCACTGCTGCCCCCACATACCCGCTCTCCTCCTTTCAGGACAGGGTTCCCCTTCGGAACGAATATTTTGAAATTTTCGTGAGCTTCGAGAATTTCGTTCCCTCCATAGGATATATTTCGAGAATGTCTCAAGTTTGGATTTCCCCGAAATGTTACAGTTGCTGTGAAGTGTGATACTATCCTTAGTTGTCACAACAATAATTTTTCATTGCTTCATCGATCGGATTTTGTGATTTGTTGCAATGGTAATTTGCCTTTGTTTCGTCATTTTTTTAATTTTTTTTTGCAGCTAAAATCGATCTTTATTTGTTAATGAATCTAGCATCGGTGTGCGCAAGCTTAGGGAGGATAGCCTCTGTTGACTCATGCATGGGCAACGCTGTATATCGGATGGTACAAGGGTCCTAAATATAGTAGATCCGATAGCAACTTAAGCGTGCAGCGGAAATGGGATGGTTTCGGATTCGCCCTGATGTTTTGACACAAATCGGGCGTCCGATCTTTGTAGTGTCCTAGTTGATCAGACCGTGTTGTATAAAGCCCAAGTCGCTAGCATACTTGCGAAAACCCTAATTCATGCACGCTCACCCACGGAGTACACATGCAGCCTAACTTTGAAATTTGGCTCGAGCCAAAATCCACTTTCCATTTTTTGCTACAGGGCATTTTCCTTTTGGGGCTTGACCCATTTCCTTCTTTTTTTTTTTTTGCTCGTGCGCACGCGATTTCAACCAGAATCCGAGCGCGCACAAAACGTGCCTCGCCAGTCTCAAATGGGGTGTTTTGCCTCTTTTTTTCTTCTTTTTTTTTAAAAAAATTATAATACTTTTGCAATAAATGGGTAAAAATGGTAAATGGGAAAATGAAGAGAAGGGGAGTTGAGGAAACGCACGAGCGTTAGAGCTTAGCAATCTTAGCATTGCTAAGTCAAACTTGTCTGCTGCAGCTGACAATTTTGCTGCCAATGTATCAAAGAGTCCTCAGAGATTGATGCATCCAACTCATTTTCATCAACAAGGACATCTTTGTAAATGAAATGAAGCATTGCCTGCATAAAAATCCGTATTTTGTAAGTGCTTACTCTGAACTTCTAAGCTACAATGGAAAATAAATAAGCTCCATATCATCGCATCGCTTTCACTAGCCTCATTTTTCTCCCCCATCTAATACATCATCGAAAATTTTTGACCAACACCAATTTATGGGCGTGAAATCTCTCTCCTCCCACGATAAGAATAATATCAACACCTTCATGATTATCCAAAAGTGTACCGAAATGATAGCTTATGCAAATACTTAGTCTAAAGAGGTGCCAATGTTACACTGTTTTCACCTTCCAACATAGAAAATAGAATACTCTTAACCACTGCCAAAAGTAATTGGGAATTTGGTCTAAACATAGAGGCTATAGACTAAGTAATTCGGTATTTGGTCTGAATGTATATCTTAACAACAACATTTGTATATTTGTCAGGAATGTATGTTCTAGTTGGAAAACACCTATCAAAAGGAACTAATTGCTCTCCTGCCATTAAGATTGGATCGAAATAGACCAAAATACCACTACCATCATATTCCGTTTTATCAACAGACTTTGACCACAACTAACTCTAGAATGATGAATCCAACCAAAGTGCAGTCTCCCTCCAGCCTCCAATAGTACCAGTGCTCAACTAAGTGACTCCTTTGCCTTTGCACTCTGTGACCTTTAGATATTCCTGTCTGCTGCAATCTGCAGTCTACCATGAATTATAGCTTCTTTTTTATTTTTTCATTTTTGCAGATGAATCACTTAGCTTCATTTTGGTTGTGCCCTCCTGTTTCTGTTCCCCGGATCAGGTAGGTTTGAAGGAGTTAATTTTCGAAAAGAAGCATGCAACATCATCACTGCAAAACATATAGCACAAAATTTTTAGAAGAATCAAGAGAGACAAGGAGAGAGGAAAGAGAGCCTAGAGGATTACTCACCTGCATAACTCAACCCAATGGCATATACAAGAGCAAACTGCAGATTGCACACATAAACCAGCACAGCGGTAGCTGGTTACAATAAAACGAATTAGATAATTATGGAGATCACAGTACAAAACTATATGCAGAATATTCAAAATGAATACAGAAATGAAGAAAATCATGGTAGTAAACTTGCACTTAAGACATGTGGCACATGGAGGTGAAAAGGTAAACAAAAAATTTGGCACTGTCCAGCTTTACCATACCACTATTACATAACAAACAAGGCTTAGTGACCTCCTGGTTCATCTGGATGTAATCAACTCTTATTAGAAATATGGTATGTGAAGAGTCTTGAAAAGTACTTTCATGAAATCATAAACTCATTGGATATTATATAATTATTTTAAAATAAAATTGTGGTCAAAACATTAAAGCTGCGTCTCACAAGGACCATGAAAAAAAGTCAAACCTCAAGTGTTTTTTTACCGGAGTACATCTTTGCTGCTGCATACTGTACAACAACCCCACTTGTGATATCCGTGAGCTTTTGGATGTGTTTAAAATCCTTTTTATTTGAATCAAATTTTGATGCTTAATAGAACTACCTAGTCATCCACAGATCCACCAAAGTAAAACCTTAGTAAGCCTGCAAGAGATGAAGACAGATGGAGAACTAGTAAAAGGGTTTGGGGACGTTCATTATTTCAAATTCATGGGATTTACTGATGACCAAACAAGACAGTTTGACTCACTCTCCCAATAATTATTAGTTTAAGCTACTGATGTAGAAGAGAAAACTGGGTTGCTCATTATGGGGCCTTTCTGCAGGATTTACTTATGCAAAACATCTAAAGATTTATTGGTGCCACAAGTTCAAGTTTTAGAATTCAGCTAAAGTTTCATTTAAAAGAACACAAAACGCTGAAAGTTTAGGTGCAATTGTCAGCTGTGAAGATACCTCCACAAGTGCAAAGAGTAAATACATATGTCGAATACTTGGTTAATAAGAAACTTGTGAGCAAATATGCATTTTGAACGGTTCAATATGTTAACATTAGGATCAAGTGATTTCAATAAATGTACTCTTTTATCGCAAAGCAGATTTTTGCAATGAAAACTACAAAGTGAGAACTAGCCTAGTGACTGCTTATTAAGCTACCAGCAATCCCCAGTTCAGCCTTTTCATAGAAAACAAAATGGGTCTTTCTGTTCTCCGTGTCCCTTTGACATTAGCGGCTAAGATTTCTATTGGTCGGACCCAAAGGATTGACAGGACCAAGCATTCTTCTCCTTCTTCAGAAACTGGCAAGTTGTTTATCCCAGATATGAGTTCAGATCACTGCTTTGTGAGCTCGCAAATCCACCAATGGCAGAGCTAGCTAGTGGCATATCTGCTCTGCCATCAGTCGTCAATGGTAGCAGCCCTTTGCAGCGCTTGTAAAATATTCTAGCAGTGAAGAGAGAGAAGATCACAATGCAAAGTCATTTTAGACGCTTGAATCTACTGGGATGTATTGGTGAGGTCGTGGAGATGCCATCAGCTCCAACATGGAGCAATCGATGACTTCCAAACAATCACATAGAAATTCTGACATTGCCTTGTTTTATTCCACAAGAAATTGATGAGCCATAATGGCACACTTTGGCTAACGGCGAGAAAACTATCTGCCGGTTGATAACGATGGTACATATGGAAGCAAAGAATCATGGAGGATTGCTTGATGATCTGTTTATGTTTTCTCTTAAAGGGATGTGTAAGGTCAACCAGATGAATATAGAAATGAATTGCTAATGAATCTTTTGCGTCAAGAATTTGCTTATGAATCTTAAGATCTTCACTGCTAGTCATATTTCAAACATGATTGCAGCACTTGAAAAACATGATTGTTCGATTTCCCATTCCACGTAATGTAATGCAATTCTTTTCTGATCGATCACCCAGTTCACAAACCAATTAAGCGTCAATTTTTCTTTCTAAAAATTGATTGTGCAGAAACAACATTTGCAATCGAAAACTCACCAATCTGCGCACAATGCAGGAGAAACTGCCCAACCCTGGGTTCCCGCGAGGCAAGTCCCCAACGCTCCCGGCAGTACCTCGCACCCTCCCACAAGACGAGGATGGCTAACATCCCCAACATTGCCATTGGCATCCGGTACCTGAGCACACCAGCAGTAGCAGATTTATTTCTGAGACGCGGAGACTGAAACAGATAATAAAGCTATTAGCACCAATCAACAAAGGCAGGAAGGGGTAGTAATAATGCATACAGGCAGCAGGCGAAGACGACGATGGAGAGCGCGGCGTAGTTGCGGGCGTAGCGGCGGACGTTCTCCTGGATGCGGAGTCGAGCCTGGGTCGGGGTCGGGGGCCAGGAGTAGGAGGCGGCACCGGGCGGGCCGAGGAAGGCGAGGGACCAGGAGGGGGTGGGCGCGGCGAGGTCGGCAGCAGAGAGGCGGGCGAAGGGGTTGAGCGCGAGGACCGAGGCGAGAGTGCGGGCGATGGCGAGGATGTCAGCGGCGGCGGCGCTGGAGGCGGAGGTGGGGTTGGTGGGGGTGGCTGTGGAGGACGAGGAGGCGGTGGCTGTGGAGGCGGAGGAGTCGTCGAGGAGGTCGAGGTAGCCGGAGTCGCGGAGCCAGCGGTCGAGAGCGGGGTCCGGCACGCTCAGCGACAGCGGGTTGGGCTTGAACAAGGATGACATGATAACGGTCGTGAGGATGGATGCTCACCGGCGAGCGAGGATGCGGCGGAAACAGAAGGACTCCGGCGCCACCGCTGCTCGCAGGATGGAGATCGGCGCAGGCGGCGCGGCGGGCGAGGAAACGGGAGTCCAGGCCTTGGGGATCCTATCTACTGCTACCAGTTGCTAATAATTGTCACTACATATTATTTATATTTAAATTTTGATCGCCCGTCTTTTTTTTAAAATAATTATAAACACTTAAAATGAACTGAGATAATACAAAATATAAACATTTATCGCATGGTCCATGCTCCCTAAGAACAAGTATAACAATAGGTTATAAGTAAGCTATAAACATATGAAGAAGAGAGAAAATAAAAATTAAAGAGTATTGGTTTTCATATAAGAGTTAATGTTGATACATCTCAGCGACTAGGAGGTGGCGATAAAACATCTTAACATTTAACATTTAGATATATCCTAAATATAGATAGATATGATTCGACATCAACTGCTTCGTGCGGGTGCCTCTATGCCCTTAGCCTCGAGCTAGTTGGCCTAGGCTAGTCATTTTAAGACGACTATCTCGAGTTGTCCGCCCTAGGTAGGTGGCCTCAAGTGAGCAACCTTGAGCTCTCTTGCCTATTGATGATTAGATCTAGGAGTTCTTGGAGTCACAGTAGACTCAATTATCTTAACCATTATATTCAATGTAGTGAGACAAAACATACCATCTGGTTCGACGCTCATGTGCATGATCTAGTCAGAGCAATAAGGCGAATATATATCTTGATGGACGAGTAACGTGGGATAAAGACGTATATTGCTCTCTATTACATGATCAGACTATAGTTAATCTATTCTGTAGCCCATACTTTTTATCTATTCGACTGTTGCGCTGATTGGTGGACATTTCGCTACAGATAGTAGTGGTTGCGCTGTGCCAGAAAGCTAACAATAATTAGACTAGCCATACCTAATTCTTGTATGCCGAGGCCCACAAGGACTTTCTCTATATTATTCTCTCATTTCGAGTACTATATATATATATAAAGGGAATACTAGTCATGGAAGGGGCTGTTTTCAAAGGAGATCCTTTTAGAATAATTAGCCACTGCTAACAGGTTTATCTTTCTTCTAGCGATTAGAGCTATATTAATTTTACGATCTATCTACATAATTAAGTCTTATCCATATTATATCCTCTTTATCACATCTAAATATCTTTTAAGTACCCATATATTTATATTATTTTTTTATAATGGCTATATTTGAATGGAGTTTTTTAATGTCTAAATTTGAACTGGTATTTCTCATGGATAATTTTTTTGACCGGCTATATTTGAATGGGTATTTGTAACGGATATATTTTTTTGAACCAGAGCCAGTATTTCAAACAGATAGATTTTCAACAGTTATAATTCGAACAGATAAATTTCCAACATCTAGATTCATAAGACTATATATATGTAATGCATCAACAGCTATCTCCTTCATCCATGGATATAGTTGCACCTTCTCTTTCATCCCTTAATGAGTAAAATTTTGAGGCATTTTCTCTTATATGATTCATTGTCATCTAACGATGAACTCTTGGCCACTGCAGCAATAGTCGTGCAAGATAAATATGAATGGTAGAATGCTCCACAACATGGTTAGTCATCAGTCACGAGAGATTGGTTCAAAGCTACTTCTCGAAGCACCTTACCTATTGTCTAGTTTTTTTATGAAGGTTTGCAATTAATCTATCAATTTTTTGTTGATGTAATTAATATATATTCCATTTGTTTGTACATGTTCAAAATGAGTCATCTTGTTCTTGCACATAGTTGGCGCTACGGTAAACCATAATGATTATTTTGTGCATAAAAGAAATTCTGCTTGTGTTTTTGGGCTATCTCCTTTGCAAAAGATTGGTGTTGCAAACTAATGGAGTCGCAGCAGATACTCAAGATAAATATCTAGTACTCAAGATGAATATCTACAGATTGGTAATAGTACCACCATAAGGAGTCTCAAAAGGTTTATGAGAGCTATTACTAAAGTTTTTGGGAATGAGTACATGTGATTGCGATTTCCAAATAATGTTGATACATCTAGGTTACTTGCACTTGGAGAGAAAAGTGTTTTTTCTGAAATGTTAGGAAGCGTAGGTTGCATGCATTTGAAGAGGAAAAATTGACCTTTAGCATGGCAAGGCATGTATTTAGGCAAATGTAGTGAGCCCACTGTAATTTTGGAAGCCATTGTTTCATGATATCTTTGGATTTGGTATGCACTCTTTGTATGCCAAGGTCTCACGATGATATTAATGTTCTTTATCGGTTTTCTTTCATTGCAAAGCTTGCCGAAGGACAAGCTCCACAAGTGAATTATACAACTAATGGCCACAACTATACAATGGGTTGTTATTTTGTAGATCGTATATATCCACCATGGGCCACATTTGTGAAGATTATATCATAACAAGGAAGCACTTTGCCTAGGTACAAGAAGCAGCTCAAAAAGATGTTGAACAAGCCTTCAATGTTCTACAGGCTTGTATTGCAATTGTGCATGGACCAGCTTAGATTTTGGTATACAGATACACTATGTGAAATAATGACAGCCCTGCATCATTATACAATATGATAGTAGAAAATAAGATGGATGAAGAATAACTTGACAACAACTACAACAAAGAGGGAGAGTAAGTAAGATATTCACGAGCCCATACACCTGAACTTGATGAGTTTATTTGAACTCATCATGATATTAGAAATAGGCAGACTTACTCCCATCTCCAAGAAGATCTAGGCCTTGTTTGAAAGAGCTTATGACAGCTGTATCTTCTCATAGAATCTCAGAAGTCAGAAGCACCCCTAAACAATACTTAGATTATGAGAATTTGCAATTTTAAAATCCAGAAAATGAACTAGAAAACAAAATCTAGAAAATCTGGCTTTTCCATATTCTCACTAGTTGGATTTTCACTAGCTGCCTAGCTACTTCTGAGAATCTTAAGCTCCCCAAACAAAACCCTAGTTGAGCACATGTGATAACTTCTTGGCATGAACTAGAGTTGTGTGCAATCTAAATTATGTATTCAAGATAATTTATGTATGCAATCTCATTTGGGTATGCAATTAAAATTTGTCCATACATCACGTAGCTTCAATAATAATTAAAATTTGTCCATACACCAACAAGTTCTTATAATATGAAAGTAATGCATACACCACATACTTCAGACAACAACAGTAAGTCTTAATAAAAATAACATAGAGTAGAGTACTGTCACAAGCAACTCAATCCATTCCTCGCCAACTGATCTCATTCTGCAAATGCAAGTAATATGCTTTCACCGGCCTAGCCAAACCACTAAGGTCCATGGTCATGATTTTTTCTTCTCTTTCATTTCTTTGGAATTCTAACTTCTCTTTCTCCAGTTACAACCTCTCCTTTTCTAGGGAACTAACTTCAGCTAACTGATCATTTCTTTCCTCTCTAGCAGGAGCACTCATCTCTTTTTTTTCTCTTACCACATGTTATTCAATGCAAAAACTGCAGGAGTACACTCACCTATACAGGAAGAAGAATGACCTCATGCTCGTTTTGCCTTTTCTATGTTCTTCTTGGGTGGTCTTTCCAAGGGTTCAGATGTAGGTGTATCTTGGTTGTAGTCAAATTGATTAGAGTATGTGCTCGGACACGCCATAGGACTTGCATCGATTTGATTCTTCTATTTTTTTTTCTAAGACAACCAAGTGGTTCACATTGCATTACGATGCAATATATGCCAACAATGTATCACAGTAAATACCTTCTTCTCATATGATTTGTAGTAGAAGTCTGACTTATATGCACAAATAACAAAAAATTAATATACTTGCAACACTGGTTGAAGATAGAAGAATAATATAAATGGTACTACATACATAATCTTTACCTTGTATTTAGAACTCACTCATAGTATCCATAGAATTTGTTAACTTGGTGTTGAATAGTACCCAATGGTTCTTAAGAGAATTTAGATTACGCTATGAGATAAAGTCCTTGTTTTTTTTAAGGAAGTATTGATGTATCCTTGCCCAATAAGAATCACAGTGTTGCTCAGCACCTATGATTGGATCCAAAGTGGTATTGAGCCACGCTGACACCAACAATTTGTCTTCATTAATGGAGTAATTCTTGGATCTCTTGTTCTTTGGTCTAGAGGAGGCTGCAACTTCAGCAGTTGGCTATGGTTGCTCTCTAGTAAGGCTAAAAATTTGACTGGGATCCCAACCTGCTAAATCAATGTCTAAACCCAACAAATCAACGTAGCTTTCCATGGATTCACCTAGCCATAAAAAATCATCTCTATAAAATACTTGCTGAAAATCACTATGTACGGTAATTCAAAGCTACTAATTTTTCTTTATAATTTGTGACCCAATATAGCGAGAGTTGGGAGGGAGAGAGGAGGTGGCTGAGCTAAAAGGGAGGAGAGATTGAGCTAGGAGGGAGGAGGCAACTGAGCTAGGAGGAGAGAGAAGGTCAATGGCGACATGGTTCTGTGGGAGGGGCAAGGACTGGGCAGAGGCCATTGTGGAGGAGAATAGAGGAAGGAGGCAACCAAGCTATTAGAAAGGGAAAGGCAGGTGGCAACGTGGATCTATGAGGGGCGATGGTCGGACGAAGGGTGTTGTGTAGGTAGATGGGCAAGGTGTCAGTGACAAGCTAGCACATTGGGCAGTGCAGTTGTGGAGGGATGTGGTCCACGGTGTGACAAGGATGAGCCAGCATGGATTTGGCAATGATGAACACATTCACTAAACCTCAAGCCACATCCCCACCTCTAGATCTAGTATGCCCCTACCCCTCTACCTTCATTCCTCCACCAAATTTGGCTCTCCATTCACTATTTTTAGGATGATGTGCTTGATGGATGAGCTACTGGCCATGCTCTAAGTATGTTTGGTAGTACGAATTTAGAAATCTCAGGTACGTACTAGTAGGCCTGCCATTGGATACCTATTATCCATCTACATATCTAAACCCACACTATTTGGGTACAATCTGGCTAAAAAAATTTACCCATTTAAAATTTGCATATGGGGAGGGTATTACCCATTTTACCCACTTTGTCCATAATAATTTGATATGTGTAAAACTCAGACCTAATTTTGGATATGTGGAGGATATTACCCATTTTACCCACTTTGTCCATACTCATTTGATATGTGTAAAACTTAGACATAAATTTTTAAACACGTGTTCACATTACAAAAATTGTCAAATTTGACTAAAATTTCACTAAAATTTGGAGGTTTACTTTATTATATAGAAAAGCAATGTTGTAAAAATTTTGGTCCATTTCTCCATGTGGGACCCACATATTATCTCCTATTACCCATTGGGTTATACCTACTTAATTTGGGTTAATCTCTTTGGAAATGGGTGTGGGTAAAATTGGGTATGAATATTGATTACCCAATACTCTCTATATTTATATTTTAGAACAGAGTTAGTATTATGTTGAGGGACATTGTTTTCCTTTCATATCTACATCCGTCCATCGTATGGCTTGAGTTGCATGAGCAATTTGTCTTTGGGAGATTCAAGGAGCAATGTTGGAGCAAACCCAATGGCCAACCATGTTGTAACTTCAAAACTACTAGTCTACATTGAGATTTTGATTCGATGATGAATGATGGTGAATGAAGATTACTAAATGATAGTTTCATAAATTGGGAGTATGCAAATTGTGATCATTTATTGTTTGTGGTTGCATAATGAAATGCTTGAGTGAATGAAATAGTTCAATCCTATGCTTGAACTGAATGATTCTGCAACCATTCAATCATATCCCTAACTGAATGAAATTGATGAATGGTTCTACAATACATCAATTATGAACACAGTGACCAGTCTTCATAGTTGTGAGGTTGTCTTGTGGATGGGGCAATAAACCTTGTTGGAGTCCTCCTCTTAGCTGTCAATCTTCTTATGCGGGTGCTACTCTCAATCAGCAGACGTGACCTCTGCTTCACCGTTATTGTGCTTGTGGGATATTTGTTTCTTCCTGCCACCATTCTTAGATGTGGTTGCCTCCTCTTCCTCTGTGGCTAAGCCTCTTGCTTTTCCTAAGTTGATAATTGAAAGCTTCTACAGCATGAGCACACTTGTTGGCAATCTCCAATAGTTATGTCACCATCGTTACTCCCTTGGTGGCCTACTTCTAGATGGTGTAGGAATCTTTGACACCGGTCTTGAAGGCTCTAACCACTAAAGTGTTTAAGATGTCAATGATGATTTTATGGTACTCATCGAAACATCGTGTACCTAATCATATATAAGTCATCTTCCACTTCTTGGCTCTTATATGTGCCTTAAAAGTTAAAGATGAATTGTTTGAAGTGTCTCCATGATCAAATGGATCCTTCCGGCAAGTGAATCAACCAAGATCTTAATGATCTAGTGAGAGAGATCGGTAAGTAGTGTAGGATCGAGATGTTGTAAGCTTAAATGTCATTAATTTGGTTTCAATGATTAATGACAAATGTAATTGTGTCAGACTAATATAATTATTAAGCATATTTTTGTATAGTAATTTTTGGGATATGAAAATGAAAATAAGATATGTACTAAACTTATTATGTTTTCATTTGATCTTTCTTATGGATACAAAATATAGAGTAAACTCCTTCATTGTCCTTCATTAAACCATATTCATATGTATGCATATTATATCTTTATGAAGAGCTCATTCTATATTTCGTGGTTTCAAAGTATTGATCTATCATTTACTCATATTTATGTATTTTATATTGGCTTGTAAATGCATCACAAAAAAGGAAAAATGTTGAGATATTTATGATAAAACAATTTAAGTAATTATTGTTTCAGTAATTCGTGACAAACCGTCCTTATGGGACTAACCTCTCTTCATGAGTTGGTGAATAGATTTCTCCCTACTATAAGTGGAGATGGTGATATATTCTTTGATGTTGGATGCTAATCACATTGATGAAACACATAGAAATAAGTTATATGTATCATTCTCTCTCTATCTACATATTGACATATATGTGATTTTCATGTCATTGATATATGCATGAGAAACTAACATTTATTTGAGCCAAATCTTTTTTAGTCTTTTTCACATTGAGAACATGGAGATTACGAAGGTATGTGTTTATAGTTGTCTACATCATTGCTACATGACTTCTATATGTGTATAGGATAGTTAATATTTAATAATTATGCATATACTTGCCACTCATATATATTTGGCATGCATATATTTAAAGGAGAAAATCTTATACATGTTCTATATCCATATTGTTCATCTCTTATTTGTGTTTGATTTTTGTAAATTGAGCATATATGATATTTAGTATTAATAGATATTCAACAAATTAATTCATATCCTTTATATATCACTGTTTGGTCATCAAATAAAGGATGACAACTGAAATGTTATGGCTAATATTTTTCTTTGAATCGTGCAACGGAATAGGTCCTTGTCACACCCCGTTCTAACACCATCGGAAAGCTAGTGACAAATAAGGTGTGCTGTCGAGGATGGTGAACCATCCCTAGTAAAACCGCGCATGTTGGTGCCATGTTTAGGATTCCAAGCTAGTACTCATGGTAACAAAATAGTAATCATTGCAAAAACTAAACAAATATATTATACATTGCTACCGTATTGGGTAGACCCTTAGCAGTAACTTTCAAAAAAAACTGCGACAATAAAACTTAGCACGGCTAGCACACCAATTTACAGGCAATGGCTTGGGTCTAGAGATGAAACCAAACTCTTCGATATCTTCCATCTAAACTTAAGGGAGGAGAAAGAAAAATAACAAAATAGATGGCATGAGTACTTTCGTACTTATAAGTCACAAGAAATGTGAGTATACAAGCTGCAAAAGAAGACTAGCTTTATTTCACAAATCTTTTATTTAAAAATGTTTTACAATATCTAAGTGTGAGTTTCACCATTTATTTGGGAAAGAGACTTACCATCTCAATCTGATGTGAGTTGCTTTGAAATAATCCAAACATGAGAACAAAGTTTTAGTTTTATCAATAGTTTCTTTTTATTTTTCATCTCTTCAACAAACATCATTCCTTAAACCATACAAATAACCTTTATATCGCTCCATCCGAAGCAAAACTAACATCTTTCTTTTCATCGGCAACTTCTTGGAACCACCAGAGCTTTAGCTTCGGCTTCCTTTAGGGAAGACTACTCTATGATAACACGGTGGTATTCCCAACCATTAAGGTTATCTATTAGCCACCATAACTGACTCTGGTAACAGTTCCTATCCCCACAAACATTTTTCATAAAACACTGATAAACAAATCTACATTAGAAGAATCACCTTACATTCCCTTTTAACCATAGATATGGCTATTCAAATAGTTGAAACTCTGCAGAATTTGTATGCTTTATCTACACAACACGAAATTGACACCGGATACCCATTGACACTGAAAGTTTGTGACAATGTCTTTCTAAAGTTAACCCATGAATATTCCATGCCACATAGTTGGGTTGAATATCTCAAAACTAAGTATTAGATAAGTCTCATGCTTTTATCTAATCAGGACACACTAGTGATGTCTCATATTCTTAACCAATCACCTTAAAAGAGGCTAGAATAACATCCGTCCCGGGTAGTAAAGATCCACAATCTAGTCTCATCATCTCCAGTATTCCACAACTTTTAGCATATGATATTTTCATGTGATAACTAATTACTTAGTCATAACCATCCTAAATACTCGTGTGATCATACGGTAAGATGCTCAGTTGTAATTCCCTAAGAAATCGATCCTTACATGCAATTACCAAACCAAGCCACATGCATGATTTTGCATCGTAAGTTTTCACAAATCTTCTCTTTTTAAAACCCACCAACTCCTTGAGTCAGGTTTTCACAAAGGTTTCACAACCCAAATTTTTTTTATAACGATAAACAACAGTATAAAATAGGCCAGCGATATTCCCGCTCAAGGAGCAAGAATTTCCAAGCACTATTATGATAGAGTTATAATGATAGGATTTAACAACCTATAAAAAATAATGTAACTACTAGTTTGGTCCGTCGGTTGTGCATAAATTGAGCCTGATCATTTTAATTGTGTGTGCTAATCATACAACTTTACAAACAATCATATTTTATAAATTAGGAGCAATATGATCAAGGATGACTTGTCTTGCTCTAGTTCTTGGACTTCCTATGACTTGTCTTGCTTTGGTTCGTGAACTTCTCCTTCATATTTCTCAATTGG
Source organism: Oryza coarctata (assembly GCA_030770085.1). Taxonomy (NCBI): domain Eukaryota; kingdom Viridiplantae; phylum Streptophyta; class Magnoliopsida; order Poales; family Poaceae; genus Oryza; species Oryza coarctata. The sequence goes on from CM061483.1 coordinate 1,513,878, forward strand.
CTGCTCCTCGGTGCTGACTACTATACGTCGCAAAAGTAAGACAAACAAAAGAGCACAAAAATTAGAACCTAATTTAGTTAACCAATAGCACCACTATGTAGATCTCATTTTTTAAAAATTTTGAGAGTTGAATTGTCTTGAACAGAGTTACGGTTAAAAAAAATAATTTTTTGAAATTTAAATCATTTTTGAGATACTAGAAATATGTTAAAAGAAGAAATGGTTTTGGATGGAGGATGACAAGTGGTGTTGGGCTGAGGGAAATAAAATAGACTTCTTTCTATTAGATGAATGGATTAAATGGGCTATTGGGCTGATAATTGTTGGGTTACGATGGAGGCCAAGGCCTTGTTGGGCCTTGAGCTTTGATGGGCCAAGAAGAGAGGGGGATGAGAAGGCTGTATGGGTCGACCCATCAATCGGTGGCCTGGCCTAGGATAGTGGGGCCTAGGTGATAAGGAGGGCCCACATGTCAGGGACGTGGCAGCCACGTGGCCTTGCCACGTCGGTGTCAACCAGGGTCGATTGACCTTGGCATGGATCAACGGTCGGTGATGATTGAGGTTGATCTAGCAAATGACGATGAGGAGGGAAACATGATGCACGGTGAAAGAATGAGTGAGGTGCGATGAGTTTGATAAATGGTTTGGATTAGGAGGAGATGGACCGGAGAAGGAGGAAACCAATGGCGTCTCTCGCTGATGAGAGCCACGTACAAGAGGTCGTCAGCAGCAATGATTTGAGTGGTGGAAGGGCTTGAGATGGAGACGATCGGGCACATCATGATGGGAGGAAGAAGAAAGAAGGAAAGATATGGCTATAACTTTGACAACGACGAGCTTCGAGGCTAGCAATAATGGCGGATGGCGGTGGCTAGGTTTGGGGAAAACCAGCTCGGTAGTGATTAGGCCTTTGGGATGGGTGGAATGGGGTCATGTGAACGTGAGGAGCTCAATGGTGGTGGTGGCTTGGTCGGGGTAAGGGGGAGAGGGGCAAGGCGTAGGTTAAGAAAGCTCACCGACATCTTTTATAGGTGGTCGAGCACAAATATGAAGGGAACAAGGGCGCCGTGACACGGTGACTCGATGGCTCGGACAAGCACAACGTGACAAGGGAGACAAAAGGAGGAGTTGATGGGATTCTCGGCAGTGGGGCCGAGCTTGGCACGGCGGTAGGGCCACACTTGGCGTGGCATGGGGAACTCGACGACAACACAATGATGAAAGTGACTGCAGGTGGAGGGGGACAACCGACAAGATTCATAGTGGCAGGTGTGGAGTGGAATGACGAGACACGGTAGGGTGCGTGGTGCACGGGAATGGGGTTACGACGCATGGGCTTGGCATTTCGCCGAACACCCGATTCACATGCAACCATGACTGGGGGAGAAGGATGAGTACATGAAGTAGGTGCGTGTAGCTAACAAGCGAGCCCAGGTGGGAAGGTCAGTAGCGGGCATGTGCGTAGATGCAACATGGGCGAATGTGTGCGGGAGGGAGAGGGTGCTAAGCCATGGCCCGTCGAGGAGGTGGGGGAGAGGGAGGGAGGTGCTGGGCAGGCATAGTAAGGAGATGTGCTGGCGAAAAGAAGGAAAGGAGGAGGGAAAGGACAAAGGGGGTTAGGCTAAGGGAGAAATGGTGGTCTAGAGAAAAGTTTTTTCTTTTTCTTTTTCTAGGGATTTTAGATGAGGATTTTGAGAGAATTTGGAGAGGTTTTGATTTCAAACTTGCATATGGTCTCAATAGAATTTTAGTGATTTCAAGAGAAGGTATAAAAGAGGTTCAAAAGATTTGAAGTGATATTTGAGTTCCAATTTGATATTTGAACTAAAAAAATCTGGTAATGTCAAAGAAAGGGCTTCAAAATTAGGACTTGTATATTTTGTGAATAGATTTGATTTTGTGGAAAGGAAAGATAAAGAGAGTTTTAAAGGGGTTTTAGATAAGATTCTAGAGGTATTTGAATTTGAAAATGCAATTCTCGAAATTCAAATCTCAATATTTGCTTAGGAGGAAAAATTAGATTGAAAATTTCTAGGGTAATGAGGAGGATTTAATTGAGATATTTGGCACTAGGACTTAGGTACACACAAGGAATCATTTTTTAAAACTATGAATTTTATTAAAATAGTTTTTAATGACTAAGCTAAAATCGATTTGTTACAATCCTACCTTGATAAGAAAAATGGATGACACCGATAATCATCAAGCCAAAGACACTGTTATGTTGACAAGGATAAGGTCAAGCATACGGGCCTAACTTAAATTATAACACTAAAATAGTTAGTCCACAATTAATGCTTATTATTAATTGTCAAAATTAACAATAGGACATGTATGCTTCAAGTGGCTTGCCATGACATTCTCTTCCCCTTCGGCTAACTTGAAAACAATTTAGTAGATGTGCTGGACTATCACCCTGTTTAAAATTTGTCAAGACATCTCATGTTGCGTAGATCACTCAAGAAGGTGCTACATTCCATGCATATATGTTAGTGATATGCTCTTGATGTCATATGAAGATGTTGTATATATCATATACTATATTTATAATATATTGATTTATTTCTTAAAATAGACATTGTCATTATTGATCAATGAGTATGTGACTTATTCATTAGACGCCTAATGTTAAATATTGCTATTTCTAAATGAGCCCTAATCATATATCATATGAGAAACAAATATACTTATAAGATCAATATATGTATTGATTGATGATCATGTCTGATGGATTATGGTATGAAAATACCAAATCGATAATATGGACATATGTTAGTGAACATATATTGAATAGATCTATTATGAGATACTGCATAGATTTTTTATGTTATCAGTTAATGTCAAGTAGTGTTTATGTGGAGCTTTTAGACTTGAGATCATCATAGTTTTTAACATACGTAGTAGTTTATTTTTAGACTACCAAACACTACTCCATAACAGGGTAGTTATAAAAATAGTTTTTAGGTTTGCTATGAAATATGTTGTGAGATGTGAGTAATCAAGATATAATTTGTCATTCTTATAGGAGAGATATCTTTGAACCCCTTGATATAATAGATTATAGAAGCATATGGCTGTACCAAGGTGATTGGAAAGTCAATCACAAGTTTATAATTATCACAGGATCAAATGAGTGATTAAACTATTAATAGGATGACACAAGTCTTGTATTGAGCTTAATCGATATCATAAGTTAAAAGAGATTTATATATGAGAATATTATAAGTTCAGCCGATATATATTTTAGGGTTAATATGTCTTGCTAGAGACCGCTATTAATGGAGTGACCGAAAAGGCATTTTTAGGTTATGACCAAATATACGTGAACCTATAAGGTTGCACGCTTAATGGATTAGAATACTTATTCGAATATGATTTGGATAAGGGCTTGATTCGAATAGAGATCTGAGTAGACTTTATTTGTGCCATGGTTATCTAGGCCTAAGTGAGAAAGTTTACATATAGGAAGGCAGGAAGGTCGAGATAGGCGACCTCTGTTCAACTCGTGCAAAACCCTAGCCATCACCTCCTTAGGCAAACCCTAGCCGCTTGTGAGTGCTAGTACACCCGCAAATCAGCGTTCTAACCCCGGATGTGTGGATACCCGTAGAGGCGCTGCTCGTTACGACGTTGATTGGCATTAAGATTGTGACGATCGACTACTCTGTCTACTATCTCGACGTACGTGTGGTTAAATTGGTTTCTCCAACTCTACTTCCGCTGCACTGCGTGTTTCATGGTAACGATCCATGATCCATGCTTCGTATAATATCCTAGTGTACACGGTAGAAAATTTTTATTTTATACTATCGTAACCTAAACCTAATCCTACACTATCTATAGGCCATTAGGCTCCTTCTAAAGGCCATCCTTGGTAAGCTTCTAAATAAGAGCTTGACTCTAGAGAGCGCCTCGTGTTGATGACGATCATGATGATCCCTATCTTGACGATCATGATCCAAGTGATGACTGTGTTGTCGGCTACGTATGCATCCATCATGGTCACGAAAGGCAAGATGTCTCATCCAATACTAAAGATAGTTGCCTGACACTTGTTGCGGTGGAACATGAGCAGATGGTTCTCAACACGATATTTGCACTTGCTGCCATGGTGCCCATGGTCAACTATCACCATTGGGTGGTGCGACGGGCTATGTATTCCCTTGGATGTAAGCAGTCCTAGGGTGGCTACACATGTCCCAAACCTAGGCAAGAGCTTGAGGATTTGTGCTGAAGTCAATTAATGGTCGGTCCTTGAGAGCTTGTATGCTTTCTAAGTTTAGTAGAGGAATTCTGACCACGGGTCGTTGACGGACTGGGTTGTTGGGCTCAACACGTTGGGTTTGTCGCAGTGGTGTATGTATTCCGATCAAAGCACTCTGATCGAGAGTAGCAGTCGATCTTGCACTCGTAGTCGTCATGTTGGTTGCTAGGATCTACGCGATCTGAGCCATCCTGAGGCTCCTACTTGCTCTTCTTTGATGGCTTTTGACTTGGGATTCGTGGTCGATGGCAACATTGGCATGTGCTTCATATTGTTGGGTTGCTCAGACCTGTACTTCTCATGCTCTTCTAACTTCTTCTTTTTGCACTGCTGCCTCTTGAGCTTGTGCCACTACTATGTCTTCTGCTACTTGTTTGGCTAGTCCAACTCTTTTTCTACTAGTTTCTTATTGCTGTTGCCGATTACACCAACGTCTTGGCTCAGTTCTGAGAGATTGGAATTGTCTTCTGAGTTGGTAGCGACTTGTCAAATCCCATCTGGATGGTAAGGATTGTATTAGATGTAAAACACAAGTTGGTGTTTGGATTCATTCGGGGACTCCGGAGATCCGATAGTAGCCAACACCATTAGGTTGTTGTAGATCTTGACAGGAATTGTCCCAAAGAGGAACGAATTGATCATAGGCCTCGAGGCCGAAGTTGTTGTAGAAGCTTTTGTCGGAGAATCTGTATCTGGTCTTTATTGTTGTGTGGATGCTGGTAATACCAAACACTACTCCCATACGTGGCTCGCCAGCTAACGTTGATATCAATCATGACAACAATGAAATATGTACCTGGTTCTTGTCGGTTGAGTGTTATGCACTACCAAATGGAAACATGGAGATTTTATACGGATATGGGTCCTCCTCGGAGTAATAGCCCTACTTTTGTTGGTGTTGATATACGAGAAATATGATTAGAATGGTATATGTGGACCCTAGGCTTATCTATTGGTCTCGTGTGGGATTTCGATGAGATGGCTTGGTGGAGATGTTAGAGCTTGGTCACCAGGATTGTCTTGGCTCATAGGGTAGTATGGCTTGTAGGATTCGATGAATCGATGCCCTCTAGAGGCTTGATATTTATATCCCCTAGTTCCATCCTAAGGTTAGTTGGACTCGTAGTTATATTTTTGGTAGTCTTCGACAGAATTCTAATTGATGTCTAGAAGGTCTTTGTGATCTTGTCAAAGATGGTATGTAGTTTACGTAATCAAGTTGAATGCGGTATCCATCTTTGTAGTCCTTGCCGTAGAGGCATAGGTTTGCTATCTATTATTGTCAGGGTATGCTATATTTTATGTACCGACAATGGTGATTAGCAGTTTTAGCACTACGAGAGTTTTGACTTCTCAAGAGTTGAGCCCCTTTTTTGCAACAGATTACATAAATTAATACATTCATTTTGGCTCTTTCCCCAATTTTTCTGCCCTCCAGATTGTCGTAATCAAATATCCCATCACTTCAAATGCTAAATGGCCTGATTTTTTTAGAGTCAAAATGGCCTAGCGAATTGGTAGAGAGGGAATTTTTGTGCTGGAGCTGTTGCTGCAACGGTATCAGTCAGCACACAAAAGCACAAGCCAAAGTTATTAGCAGAAATCCGTACCTTTGAATCTTACATACTTAAAGTATCTCATCAAATCATTCGGGCATAAATGGATCCACATGACATAACATTAGAAAAGCAGTAAACATGAACCAAGTGTCTTCCACTCTGGCCTTTGCATTCAATACCAAGTATAGCACGTTGCAGAACTAGAGCTTAACTGTTAATGTATCTTGCTCCTGTGCACGCTAGTTAGATACTCATTGCCTGCTCTAACTTCGCTGGGGTAGCCGTCGTCTGGTTTGGTGTAAGAGGAGATGTTGGTAAGTTGGGCGCAGTGGGTGAGAGTGACCGGCTTGCCTGTGAGGAGTTGAAGCCCTTGGTGAGAGGTTTACCATCTCCAGTGCTTGCATTCGGAGCTGCATTGGATAGTCCTTCACACATCCAATCCTTGACCAACCCCAGTGCTCCATTTCAGGGACAACTTGTGGCCAAGTTGGTAGGATTTTGATTCTCTCTTGGATTTCACCTTCTCAAGAATCGCTTCTCGTGGGACGTCCGTTGCCCTAGGGCTTTGTAGGCCACCAAAGGTTCTTTCGTCGGTTGGCTTTGCTTGCTCAGTAGGAACATTGTCGCCTTCGGCACCTTCAGTTTGTGAATATGATCCAGATGCCTTGTTTTCTACTATCATGCTTTGTTGGAGAATCAATTGTGGAGGATTGGATTCCATGATGGCAGCAATAGGGCTCTGAACGTTACGGCACTGGTTTTTCATACCAAGCATCATCGGCGGATGGGCGCATCTGAATACGTAAAAACAAACTCATTAATTGAAACCATCTGATATATTTCATATATAAAGAGGAGAATATTAATTAGGTTTCGCCAGCCTGAAATATGGTGTATGTACCACGTTGTTGAGATCAACTCCATTCTCCTCCGGGAAGTTGATGAAGATGCTGAGGTTCTCTGCACTTGGTTTGTAGTGACCACTATAGGCCCAGATGGACTGAAATCAGAACAGGTCATCAGAGAGTAGAAGAAAGTGTTAATGCACCCAATGAACAGGCACGGGAGCAACTCATATGAAAATTATCAAAATGATTATAATGTGCTTGAGACCAGAAGATTATAATGTCTTTGTAAGTCGTAACTAGTATATTGACCGAATTTATTTTTCCTGAAGAATCTTGCAGAGCTATACAGTGCACAAACAATAACCTTGATAACTCCATTTTCTGCTGTAAACCATCCAGCAGCTATGGTTGCACCTCCTGCTAAAAAGCTCGAGTGATGGAACCCACCTTTCTCTTTCTGGATGAAGAAAGCAGCTTATGAGTAAAGATTTAGAGATACTAAGCTACCAGAAAACAACATAGTTCATCACTAACAAACACAAAATTTTGTGAAACGGAGAAAACCACATTGCCAGCATAAAGTCTCTTCGTTGTGCTCATAACAAAAATCCATTTTGACCCTTGGCTTGTATCAAGGGGTTCTTCAGAGTACTTGTGGACAATCTTTCCTTCTGTAATGATGTGTTCATATTGCTCACGCTCTTGCTGCAAAACATCAGATAATTGTTAGAAAAACCATCTGCAGGTAGGCATAGCTGCTGCAAAATATAGATCTCATTAATAATATTTTCATGTGACAATTTTGTAGGATGTTGAATACAATGGCCTGTGTCAGTTGTCAAGAATATGCAGCAACTGTGAAGATGATCTTACCGTACCAAGATATTTTATGCATTGCTTCTTCAACCGAGCTCTTGGACACTCAGGAAGGTCAACATCTTTTCCCTCCCCAATGTCAAGCCTATATATGCAAACAATCAAACTACTCACTGAAATTTCTGAGGTAGCAGTGCAACTCTGAACTTAATGCATTCTATTTGCAGATCTTTTGCCAAACACATCCAACCAATTTGTTGCAACAACATAATTTGCAAACGCAAATACACAGATCACAGTCAACTTCTCACCAGTAGAAAGGCTGGCCGGCCTGGCTTTGACACGAGACATCATAGCAGTAATGCAGATTGTGACCATATCTATGCCGTGGGTCAATCTATACAACAAGTGAACATTTCTGTCATAATTGCATATTTGCATCAAAAGTAATGAACTAAAAAAACAGGAGCAGAAGTTTCCATTACAGTAAGTTGTGAAGCTAACTATAGGTCCAAGTCAACTGATAGCAGCCTCTATTCACGTAGGAGTATATGTAAAAAAGCAGTAGTAATTTCAGAACCATAAAAGTGGTAGTGACTTTTAAAAGCAAACAATATCCTAGCACTTGTAAAAAAACACTTGTAGAATTGCACTGTTGTACTTACAGCTTCAATCAAGTGTTGGAATGCCAACTTCAGAGCCTTGGAGTCTCTGGATAAACCCTGACCCACCTGCATCAAAGCCCAAATGTTTACAACAATCTTAACACAGATAACAGAGCAATCAAGGTGATGCAGTCCAAACAAAATCAAAAGAATCGCTTTCTTCGGGGTATATATTTGTTTGAGAGCAAAACTTAGGAGATTTATGGTAGCAACTGATGCAGAGAAATGGAAGTAAGGAGAGCAAGACCTTGGAAGCAATGAGGCTGACACGGTTCCAGCGGGAGGCGGCGGTCTCCTGCTTTGGGCCGTGGTCTCGTGGAAGAAGGAGATGGTGATGTAGCTGAGTCGCGCGTAGTCCAGCGCTTGCCACATTCAAAAATTATTCAATCCACAAACTTTAATTTCTCGGTTAAAGTTGATTGTTTTTCAGACCTTTTTTACCCCAAAGAATGGAGGAAACAAAACTGATGATAGAAATCAAGAACCGTGGAAAGGAATAAATTCCATATTTCCATCAAAGGGGAATGTTTCTATTTTCTTTACACCATTAATTATTCACTGAACATCACAAGAAGTTGAACCGAATTGTGAGCAAGAAGCTAGCTTCACAAGGAAAAAAGGAAAGCTTGGTGAAGCCTTGAATAATTCGGTTAATTACCGGAGCTCCTCAATGACGACGGTAGTGTGGTTGTAACGTCCATTTCTTTGCCTGTATAAAAAATATTTTAATAAAAACCTATTTACGAAATTTAGCTCTTATTCAAAATCTTGAAGCATGTGCTAAGTGTGGATCTCAAATTTTTCACCAAATAAACCCAAGAACCCTCTCAAAAATCCACTATATTTTCTTGTTTCTAAATATCCCATTTAAAGTCAACTTCAAAATCTTCAAATTCATTCAAAACCTTTTCTAGAAAATATCAAATGCTACTGTTCACTTTTACCGCTCTGTCCCTTTCCCTCTTTTCAGCCTGCGCGACTACTTTCTCTCTCCCTTCACGCATGGCCTAGCACTAGGCCAACGAGCTGCCACTCCTTAGCCATATTCCCTTGGTTTGGCTCACCTCTCTCACGAGTGTGGGATCAGCATATTAGTCTCTCTCCTCTCTCCTTATCATCTTCCTCCTACATTGCCCTCTTCCTCTCTCTCTTCTCTCAAATCCTCCTGCCCTCTCTCGTCTTTCTCTCATTCTCTCCTCGATGAGATGCCATACGTGTGCTCATACCATGCTACCGGTCAACTTACTCCCCACCGCCCTCTTAAACACTCTCTGTAATGACAACCTAGCACAGAATCCCCTTCGCCAACCACCATAGCCTCCCTAGTCAAAAAGCCGAAGAGCTTAGGAAATATCTTCCATCGATGAGCTTCGAGGTCATAAGCGCACACGTGGCTCCCCATCTCGTCCCATCACCATTCCATTTGCCTCCTTCTCTCTCTCGCTATTGCACATGGATGATGATGACGACGACCACGGCACCTCGGCATAGTGAGGCATCGCATCAGCCAGCCGCACCATGTCGGCCACTAGTGCAACCGCCTTAGTACAACATTGTATATCACCGCTTCAATGCTATAAATAGGGAGCGAGCTCCATGGCTAGCTCTCCACCTAAAGCCACACTCTTTCTCCAGCCACCATTGCTCTCCTCTAACCTACGCCATTCCACCACCTTCAGTCTCCAATCGACCTAGCCACCATCATTGTCGATCTCCTTACCCCCACACGACCCCATTCCACTCATTTCCAAGAACCAATCACCACCACCATTGCTTTCCCTAAATCGGCTCTGTCGTCGTCCGCCATTGTCGCTAGCCTTCAAACTCACCGTTATCAAAGGTATATGCCAGCCCCTTTCTCCTTTTCTCCTTCTCTCTATTCCTCTTTGCATGCCGCATCCAAAGCTCCCTAACCCGAACTCGAACGCTACCCAAATGGTCACCGCCGACGACCTCTTGCACGCTACTCTCACTCTATCTCCGGTCCACCTTCGCCTAATCCAAGTCATTCATCAAACTCGTTGTGCCTCACTCATTCCTTCACTGTGCTTCGTGTTTCCCTCCTTGCTAGATCAGCTTTGGCCACCGCCGACCATCAATCTGCGCCGGGGTCAACCAACCCTAGTCCACACCTATGTGACATGACTATGTGGCCGCCACCTCGAACGAACGGGCCATCCCCGCCACCGTGGCACAATCGCTTAGGCTTGGCTGCTAGCCACTGGGCTAGTTTAGATGTCCTAGCAACCTACCAGGCGCGATCCATGACCCCGTTTCTCTTTCTCTCGTTCATGACCCATCAAACCTAGTGGCCTAGAAAGCCTATGTGGCGCCCTAAACTATGCCCAATCTGTAAATACTAACTAGTATAGGCAGAAGGTCATAATATTACGTGTGAATATAATACCAGTCCCAGTATACACAAGATGGCACTCACAGAATAATAGTGGAAATCAAAAGTAACAATATTTTATTATAATACTGATAAAAGTCTCATACATTCTACTATCATGGACAAAACTCAGACCAGTAGAAACACTAGTAAAATAGGATAAGCTAAAGTGAAAGCAGAAGAGTAACGATAAAAGATATGGAACATAAAGCACTAAGAGTGAATAACAGATATGAACCATAGGCTTAGTTTGGGAACTAGGCCTAAAACCCAGAGAAATCGTAGTTAATGTGTTCCTAGAAGTAGGCTTCGGTAGAGAGATCGATGTATCCCTCCTCTAACTCTATATAAATATATAATAGCAATAGTGAATACTGAGTGTACTCAACAAGCCGGGGAAAAATATGACATGCAGGGCTATAAACAAGGTTGGATAAATGTTTGTTTTCAAAACAACAAGATTTTTAAATGGTTATTTATAAAATACTAATGAATCATGTTTTAGTTTCGGAGCTAGGCTCACACCTTGCTCCATTCCACAAGTTGCTTTGCAACAACCCATCACAATAATCACAAGTGAATAGTCCATTTTAAACTATGACATCTCAGCACCCAAAGTAGATAATCCACACGATCTATCCAAACTCACAACTAGCCATCACAGCCCTCAAAGTAAAATACCACCCGAGCCATCTCGTCTCGTAATCAGACATATTGACTCTCATCCTTCTTGGCATACCACCCTGGCCATCTCGGCCAAACCACAACCTGGTGCCAACCGATACCTTGAGTCACACAGACTCGTTCCTAATCATGAAGTCTGGCCGTTTGCCACAAATGCAAACTCTGGTAATGACAACCCATCCCATAATTTTTTTCCATAAAACATTTATTTAAAAACAAAACTATGCTATGAGAAACACCTCACATCTGCCTATGACTATAGGCACGACTGTTTGAATAGTTTAGCTAAATTATATAGAGGTTACATGCTTTATCCATACATCGTGAGCATCTCACTTTATCTAGAATATGCAGATCAAGCCTAGTCGACAAATGAGAATTCACTACAAGGTTTTTCCATAATCAAACCACATGCATCTCATGTTACATAGTTGGACCACTCTCTGAAACCAAGCATTAGGTTAGTCTCAGGCACTGCTCTACTTACGATGCGCCGTATAGCATCAACCCTATTTCACGATTAAGATAAACTCCCATCTTAAGAGAATGTCTTTATCTCACTATCTCGACATTTCTCAACTGTTAACATTTAAGACACCCATGTCTTAGCTACTTATTCTATCAGGAGCATCTCATACTGCCGGTGTGATCGTACTATTTTGTACTTGATGAATTTCTCAAAGGGATCGGTTCTTATGGATGGTATGTAGTCAAGCCACCAAGACACTAACTTCTGCATCATCAAGTTTTTATAAAATATTTTTTCACTTTATAACCAAGACGACATCTCGCTAGGTTTTTAAATAAATGAGTGACGGTAAATAACTAAGTTTTCTTTCCTATTCGATAGTACAATCGTAGCTATAGACTTTCTACCCTGATATGGTGGACACTAGTGAGTATATAGTGGAATTGAGGGTTGAGTGCTATATAATATAAGTGCAGCTATTAGGAGGGTTTGACAATTCGAACACGAATTATGGCCAAACAGTAAATAAAGTATGACATAATATATGATTTTACAAACAAAATATCTAATTAAAATATAGGTGCAAGAAGTGGTTAGGGAACTTACCTTGGTCCACTGCGGTTACGTGAGCATCGAACTCCTGGGTAGCATAGGACCAAGGAGGAGGTGGCACACATCGTGGAAAGGAGGGTAGCATTGGCACAGGAAGGCAGTGTTGGCCCTGCTACCAAGGAAAGAGGGAAAAAAAGACTAACGGGCGTGGCTACCTTCGCGGCACGGCATCGATAGCGGCCCTCCTGGTGGTTCGGCTTGGCAACGATGACTGCTCGAAGTGGCAAAAATAGAGCGTGTGGAAGGTGAAGTTATTATTCAAGTCTCTGAAAACTTTATAGTTCCTTTGATGCATCACTACGGTGAGTAACGATAAGAATGTTTGTCATGTTTGATACTGTCACCTCCTCTCCCTCAATAGCTCCCTCTCTGTCTCTTTCTTGGAGTGAGAGATTGAGTGTGTCAAGGGGTGCTAGTTGACCTTGCCAAAGATTGTATAGAGAGATGGAGTGAGGGATGTGTGTATGCATGCTTGGTGCAAGGTTATAGGCACTAGGAGTATGCGTGTATACTTATAGTTTGCGTGCTGATTGTGTCATATGTGTTGTGAAGAAAAAAATACAGAGAGTAGGGTGAGGATGACACACTGCCTATCTTTTTGGATTAACAAAGAAAGGATAGAAGCAAGAATATTCACTGAGAGGTTGGAGTTTAAAATAAGTATTTTTAATATCTCTAGATAGAATAAAAAATTATTTGGTAGGACCGATAATTTATAAAATCAAAAATTGAAACGAGTTTTAATAGCGTGATAAAACAACTTTTTTTTTTAAATAGCGGGCGTTACAACCTCGGCCCGATATCCCAACAGTCTACTGAAAGTCTATTTCCTCTCTCTGCCGGATCTCACTTAGTCACCCTCAATACAAATTTATTTATTTATTTTAAATTCTTTTAATACTTGTCTGGCCGTGGCTGTCTGATCGATGATACGGAAAATGGACGGGACGATGCGCGAGCACAAGGTTTATGTTGCTTGTCAAGTCAACAGTCAACACTTGTGGTGCCTCGCTGGCTCAATCTGAGTCGCTCGTAAGTGCATCGTACGGCCGTGGACACGCGCGAGCGGCGATCAGCTGGCCTTACCATTTTTAAGGTTGGTTGCACAAAAGCCACTGCTGTTCAACTTCTACTGTGCTCCCTCTTACGTCCCACGATATAAGAGTTTCAATCATTTGAATCTTACTTTAAAATATATAGATTTTTTGGTAATATTCATAATACAATTTGCTCTATTAATTATATATCTTTTAGATTTCTTTCTATCTTATCCTTATATACCTTTCCATATCCCTAATTTATTAAGAAACATTAGAGACGTTTTTAACGTTAATCTCTGCTAAACAGCACATAAATGTTTATATTGTGAAATAAAAGAAGTGCTTGTTTGAACTGTAACAACCAATTTTAAGTTTTAGAAAAAAATAATTTAGTTTTTCTTTGCCTCCATTAACTGGCCGGGTTTGATTTTCTGATCACTAAGAGTAAAAGTATAAACGTTATATTTTTTTAAAAAAATATTTTGTTGTTTTGGCCATATGTCTTAAATTACTTATTATTAATCTCGTTTTGTCCTAATTTTTTTAAAAAATAGAATTACAGGTAATTTGAAACGGAAAGAAACCGATATCGACCTTCAGTTGCCTAGTTAATTAGTCGTACTCGTAAATCGTCTTCGATTTCGACTTTTCGCATCGTCTGAACTACTCCAAAGTCATCCAAAATGCCACGGCATTGCTACCATATGGGCCGCAGGCGGGGTGGGCGCGGTAAAAATCGGCCTAGAAGCTGCGTGGTTAAATCTTCCTACCATTGCAATTTACGCTGCAAAAAACTACAGAGATTTTGCGCACGCAATACCGGAACAAAAGAAAAGGAAAGAAAGAATAGATCTCAAGGACATCCAAAACAAAGGGGTCAGCTAACAATCACTGCATTCCAATGAGTTTTGTTTTTTCTTCAGTGAGATTGCTGAAACAAGTTCAGTAAACTAGGTTTCGGATGCGTGTGGGTGGTTGGCAATTTTTGGCTCGGGCTTTTCAGACCTGACCTGAGGTTTGAACATGTCTAGTTAAACAAGATTGGATGAATTTCATAGGTGAGCCGTGGGAGATCATCTAGACCATCCATCTACAATCTGATAGCCCGTAATTTGACTGATTATTCCCCATACATTTCTGTAGAACGCAAGCCAGACAGTAAAAAAAATGCTCAAGCATGCTGATTGCGTAGCCAAGGCTTTGCATCGCTGATGGCCAACATGCGCCTCATGCACATGTATAAATTCAGTCATATAGAATAACTATTACAGGTCAAGATCCGTGTGCATTAGTATGCTCATGTAAGTCCTAAAATATACAGTTTCAACTGTAATAAGCTCATCACAGAACAGTTACAGCAATTGTCAACGCTATTCCATCCTCTGCATCCTTTTTGATCTTCGCAAGCAACGGCTAACATCTAAGCACCTTTCAAGCATTTGACCTTAATTTTGTCTAATTAAACCAATAGGACAATATTATTACAAGTTACAAGACTAGCAATGGGATCTTATACTGGGAAATTAAGAGTAATTAATCACGGCCGGTGACACGTTCGGATTGCTTCATTCCCTAGTTAGGCTGCTAAAGCACATGCATCTTTTCTTGACAGATTGGTTACATGTGAGACGTGGCGATATTTTGATTAGTTAGCTTCAATGAACTTAATTACTAATTAGACATGCCACGACAAATTAGCCAATACAATGTCCTGTGATCCTGACCTGTAAACTCTGTACAGCTGACCTAATTATCGATCGAATGGTCGATCGATCAGGCTGACCCGGAAATCCTGCGAATCTGCGACGACACTTCGAATAGGTGGAATGGGTTCGTGCATGTATATGCATGTGCACGCAAAAACGAAATAATGTTGCCGCTGCATGCAAAGCTAATCACGTTCTTGTAAAGCATGGTATATTGAAAATGGATCGTCACATGTGGGCATGTACAGCCTACCAAAGCAAGCCACTCGATCGAATCGTCTATAAATTCCATTGCAACCATGCATGCAACCTCACCAGCAGCTAGCTAGCATTATTGATCATAAGCATCACTTGAGTTAGCAGCTGTGTGATTAACCAAGCTTGATCAGCTGCAGTAGTCGTCATGGCGCCGAGGCTGAGCGCCCTTGCCTTGGCAGCACTACTCCTGCTCGCCGTCGCCACCGCCGCCGCAGCCCAGCCCCAACCTAAGCCAGGGAAAGGCTCGCCGGAGCCAAATCCAAAGCCGGAGGAGAAAGGTAAGCCGGAGAAAGAGACGCCTGAGCCAAAGCCAGGGAAAGGTAAGCCGGAGGAAGAAGAGAAGCCGGAGAAGAAGAAACCGATGAAGGTGAAGTGCCAGGAGAACCGTAAGCTCTACCCCTACTGCTCCGGCAGGATGATGGAGTGCCCCGCCACCTGCCCTACCTCCTGCTACGTCGACTGCGAATCATGCAAGCCCGTCTGCGGTGAGCAGCTACCGCCATTGTTGCACCTCGTCACCCCCTCCATCTTGTCAATGGCTCAATGCTCATCTTGTCTGTGTGTGTGTGTATGCAGTGTGCAACGTGCCGGGGGCGTGCGGCGACCCGCGCTTCATCGGCGGCGACGGCAACGCCTTCTACTTCCACGGCCGCAGGGGCGGCGACTTCTGCGTCGTCTCCGACCGCGACCTCCACATCAACGCGCACTTCATCGGCAAACGCGGCGCCGACGGCATGTCGCGGGACTTCACCTGGATCCAGGCCATCGCCGTTCTCTTCGACGGCCACCGCCTCTATGTCGGCGCCAGGAAGACAGCCACCTGGGACGACGACGTCGACCGCCTCAAGCTCATCCTCGACGGCGAGCCGGTAGTCCTCCCCGAGGAGGCCGACGCCACCTGGACCTCCGCCGTCGTGCCGGCGCTGTCCGTGACACGCACCAAGGCGGCCAACGGCGTTCTCGTCGTGCTCGACGGCCGGTTCAAGGTCAGGGCCAACGCCGTGCCCATCACCGCGGAGGACTCGAGGGTGCACCGGTACGGGGTGACGTCCGACGACTGCCTCGCCCACCTCGACCTGGCGTTCAAGTTCGACGCGCTCACCGCCGACGTGCACGGCGTCGTCGGGCAGACGTATCGCTCCGACTACGTTAATAAGTTCGACGTCAGGGCCTCCATGCCGACGCTGGGAGGCGACCACAACTTCGCAACCTCCGGCCTGTTCGCCGCTGACTGCGCCGTGTCGCGCTTCGGACAGACCCGCGGCAAAGATAGCGCCACCGTGGCCATGGCGGCGTAGCTCGCTGGTGTCACCTGCATGCGCCGGCAGCATGGGACAGCCAGAGGTGTCGTGCAACAAGTACGACGCTTCTTGTGTGCTGCAGCTGCATTTCGACTTAATCATCTACGTGCCCTCTTAATCTGATGGGTATTAATTACAGTGTTCTGTTCATTGGCCATGGCTGCACTGCATCTGCAATTCTGCATGCATGTTTGCTAAGTGCACAGCAATAATCTTGTATTGATGTGTTGATATTCACATCAGCTGCTCTGTACTAAACTCTTGCAACAGAAATAACTTTCATGATCATTCATAACTAAATGGGTATGCTCAGAAATGGATGCACGAAGCTCAACCAAATAAGATGGTAACGTTAAGAATACACCTAGCATAGCACTTTATCACTTCTTGAAAGATTGATCTGTGTCTTAAGAAAACAAAATGCTGTTTTTTGAGAAAAAAATGTATTTTGGGGGCCTCAGTCGAGTATACCTGCATATGGTAAGGATTTACTGATAGATAGACTTATCTTTCATTTTCAAGTGGTCTGTCCAGATTTATAATAGAGAGAATATTAGGTGCTACAGGACAGTGGCGTGCTCCCATAGCGTTCAAATAGGTCACCTTACTATTCTGCAGATATTTGTCTTTTTTTCTCCCCATGTACATCGTATTTTGAGCTGATTTTTGGTGTATTGTTACATGTCATGGTGTTGCACGTCTTAAATTTTTTTTCCTTTTTTGTGACTTTTTAATGCATTTTAAAAGTCTTGTAGTACTGTAGCATGGTATTGTTTTCGTATCACCTATGCCTAATTCAGTACTACACTATGTTCTTATATTGTTTTGATGTTTGAACGAGATAGTATTTAGAGAAAAGTAATAGTGCACTCGGTGATTAGATAAGAGGCCAACAATTAGACGCTTAACCAAACAGAATGGATTAAAATGGCCTTGGTAGTGGTAGATGTTACTCACAGATGGTTGCATGGACAGCATAATCCAGCTTTACAAATCCTTATGGGATATGGCTAACGGTGGCCTGACATATCAGTATTAGACCTGAAATTGTTGCATCAGGTTCCCTATGAATTCAGAGAAGAAAAGAAACTTAAAAATACTTCAGCTTGGACAACCAACATTCACTACCTATCAGCACACCCAAGTAGCCAACAGATCAAACCAAACTATACAAGAAATAATGGCTCGTGCTGCATAGATGCTTGATTACAGCTACTGGTCATAACAGCCAGAGTGCTCAGAATATGTAGAAAAGCTCGACAGCTGCCCCATGGCATCTTCAGTTGCAATTCTGGCTTATCAGATCGACTTAATGTTTTCAGTTAATATGGAGTCCATAGATGGACTCTTACGTTCTTGGAAACATAATGTTTTCAGTTAATTTGGATATATAAAAAATAAGTGGAATTCGAATTTGAATGCAATTTGTATTGTGTTTCATGTACAACACAACGATACATCAAACTTGCTTAATCACGCGTCATTACATGAAAAATCAAGCTACCAAATACTAATACTATCAAGAAATTAAATCTCCTGGACACTATAAACGACAATAAAATCGATTCGGATATCGAATATGTAAGGTGCAATATTCGAGCAATTCAAAGAAATTCGTCCGTATTCCATGTCATAATTAATCTCTCCTATATAAGGATATATCTTCTTTAGAGTACTTCTTTAGCCTAATTTGGTAACAATTTTTAATTTTAAGGGAAATTAGGATACCTCAATACAAAGGCCTATATATACGTTGCTGTTTTGATGAATCTATTTAATTAACTCTAAAGATGTATGTGTATTATATAAAAACATGTAATTACAACATATAAGTTGAAATAAACAAGCATTTGCAAACCTTCTCTACCCTTCTCATCATTTACATGGTGTCCACTCATATTTCGTAGCGCTACCAAACTTACTCCCACGACATCTCCAAGCAAGGGGCCCAACGACCGCCATAGCATGGAATGTACATATATTCCTCTTTGTCATCTTTTCGCTCCCTTGCCTCTACACATATGGCTCGCGTAGTGCCATGGCCATTCTCTCCAGTTCTGCTTCGTTTGCAAGGAGTTGAAATATGAGTTGTATTTGGTCATTGAAAGGTAGGAGGAATATTCTGCATGAATATCTATCACAATATATGCTGCATGAATTTTTTTGGATGCGGTTTATTCTCACGCTTTTTATAATTCTAGATTACATGAAGTAAATGATAAAACTATATTTTTAAAATGCAATTTATTGACGATCCTTGACGCCATGGGATAACACGCAGAGTTCCACGATGCGCGCGCCGTCGAGCACCATCCGACCACCGGCAACACCGGTTGGGGCACGTCGGCACCTGCAGCCTCGGCGCAACGATCCTCGCTGCCGTCGTCAGGTCGAGGTAGATGTTCTGAATGGTGAGCTCCCGGAGGCCGGGCGCATGCACCGCCAGTGCCGTCACGTCGTGGAGGCGCGACAACTAGAGCATCTCGAGCGTGTCGGCAGCGTCGAGCCGGAGCTCGGTAAGGCCGACGATATTCTGGAGCGTCAGCGTCCGCAGCCGTGGGCAGCAGGACGAAGAGAGGAGGTGACAGAGGTGGCAGCCATTGCCGGCGTCGACCTCTACGGTGCTGAGGCGAACATCGGTGAGCGCACCGAAGGCACCGCGGCGACGGTCGGTACCGTGAGCTTCGCGTTGCCTAGCCTGAGCCACATGGACTCGAACCTTGCCGAGCTAGGGAGTTCGGCACGGAGAACCCTCCTCTTCGCCGCCGCGGCGAGTTCCTCCCGGCGCAACGGCCTCGGCAGCATGGGCACCTCGAGCCTGAAGCGCCCGGTGACACGGTGCTCGGCGAAGCGCAGCCACGCGGCGACGTGCGCCGACTTGATGTCCTCAGCGTGGTCATGACGGACGAACGCGCTGATGGTGTTGAAGACGAGGGAGATCACCAACGTCTTAACAATGTCACCAACGTTGGCACGCTGCGCGAGGATGGAGTCGACGGCGGCGATGAGCTGCCGGGCAATGCCGGTGTCAATCTGATAACATGTCGAGGCCCGGGCCGGCCCAACGGCGAAGCAGAGGCATGGCGCGACGCTCCAGAGACGGCGCCACCGCTTCGACAATACGGTGGTCCGCCTCGCTGATCAGATCGACGACAGAGGCCGCTGCCAACGCCGGCGAAGTCATCGTCTCGTTCATCTTATTGGAATCAATAGATGTGATCGACACGCAGATATTTTTCGATTTATAATAGCAAGTCGATCGAATTAAACACGGCACGCATGGTTCAATCAAAGCACTAATTAAATACGTAATACTAATGAGAATAGATTTGAGTGGACTACCGAGTACCGACTGGTATGCATGGGACTAGTTTTAATTCGCATAATTATCGGAGGACTTCGAATTCAAATTTTTAAAACAATATTTCGTACAACACAGGTTAGAGTTTAGTCATTTGTTAAAAAAACGCGCACACGTGTAGCATATAGGGATAAAAACGACATATATTTTCCGCCCGTCCACCTAATCTAAGGCTTATGGAAAGAATATGAAAAATAAAATTAAATGACTGTTACTAGCCGATTTTGAATCAAAATCCGCTAAAAATATATATTAAGATATGAAAAAAAGTGGTATCCCACATGTCTCGTATTATCAAATATGTAATAAAATCTATTATAAATCCACATATGTTTAATTATTTAATTTTTTATATAAATATAAAAAATATATGATAAAATAAATTATAACAAAATAATTGAATGTAGATAAAAAAATAAACGGCGCCAAACATTAAAAACCGAAGTAAATATTGCATTTTTTTTCTTGATGCTTTTAAAAAAAACTCTAAGGTAAAAATAAATATCTAATCCGATAGTGAGAAAAAAATGAGTTAGAATACGAGAATCTATTTTTTTAAAAAAATGCAATGATTCAACCATACCTGTAGGATGGAGCCGTAGAGGCTGAGTTCAATTAAACCAAAAAATTAAATTACACTACGGTCTAATCAGCTTCCACTTCATTCAAACTGCTACAAATTCAGTTGAAATTCCTACAAAGATTTGATTTCCCATGGCAAGATTTTAACTGAGTACAGGAGTACTTGTTACTTCTCTCGTCCCCAGTAACACACAAGGATTTGCAGAAGCACATTATCGTCGCCAGTAAGGATTTGCGGAAGCACATTTGTCGTCAAGATGCATGATAAGTAGTTGCAATAGTAGCTAAAAGATGAAAGGAAAAATGCAATACATAATTTTTTTTAGAGAAAAGGCTTTACGCCCTGCTTCTGATAGAAAGCAATAAGTGTCAAGCTGGGGTTACCAGCGTACAGAATTCAGTGGCAGGATACAGCCATAGGCAGCAGAAACCATCATCCCTAAATGCAACACAGAATGACCATAAGATTAATTTCTAGTTGAAAACTCATTTGACACAGAGAGCACGGTATCATCGATTTCCTGTACTTGCACGATTGAAACAAAAAAGACATAACTACAAATAGCGCATTAACTATTTAAGAGTTTAATTTGTAGTTTTGTTACAACTTGTAGATATTAAATTTAAACTTGCAAGAACAGGGGAAATCCCCTTAGGTGTTTAATGTCTTTTCAGAAAAAAAAACAATAGTGCGCTTGGTGATTAGATAAGCGGCCAATTAGTAGTAGCAATCACTCAATGCAACAGAATGGAATAAAATGGCCTTGGTACAATACTAGAATGTTACTTCCAGTTTCAGATTCAGGCTCTGCTTTTATGGCGTGTTTTCTTGTTGTAAATATGAAAGAGCCACACTCATAAAAGGAACATAACTGTTACTTCCAGTTACAGAATCAGGCTCTGCTTTTGTAGCGTGTTTTCTTGTTGTAAATATGAAAGAGACGCACTCATTAAAGGAACATAACAGATAAGTTTGTATGGACAGCATAATTATGTTACGTTAACATATCAGTGCTAGACCTGAAATTGATGCGTCAGCTTTCACATGCACTCGAAGAAACGAAACTCAGCTGTATTACTTATGCAGCACAGACAACTGATCAAACCATTCATGAACCCTATCAGCTGTCCGCAGTAGCAACCAATCAACATCACTAATGCAAGTCATCAATCACAACCACAGGCCCAAGATATAATTGTCTAGCTACAACAGAAATGTAGTGACAAACATATGCCCAAGATTTAACTGTCTAGCTATAACAGAAAAGGAGTAGTGGCTAATTCTACATAGATGATTGACACAATACAACTACTGGCCATAACAGCATACGAATCCTCACAGATAGTGGAATAACCAGAGCTGGTCCATTCCAGCTCCTCCATGGCATCTTCAGTTACAAATGGTGGCGCATTACAATAAAATTCGCATAGGCACGACAAAAACGAAATTTAGCATCTGAACGTTCACTAGAGCACGAGCAATTAAACATGTAATGAGTTCTTCATCTCAAAATCCAAGACATCAAACTAGGATCCACATATAAGGTTCCCAAACCCACATTGACAAACGATTCAGGGATAAAGCAGCAGTTTTCAGGTAGCATTAATTAACTAGATAGTAGTAGGAGAGACGGCACGAACAGAGGAAGGAGATCTCTGAGCCCTAATCGATCTCCTGGAGCGACGCCCCTGCGACTCCGGCGGCGGCGACGTCCTCGGCGGTGAACTTGCCCTTGGCCTTGTCGGCGGCGCGGCCACGGGCCTTGCGGTCAAGGATGGCCTTGCGGTCCTTGTCGAGCTTGAGCTTGGTGACGACGACCTTGGAGGGGTGGATCCCGACGTTGACGGTGGAGCCGTTCACCTTCTCCCTGGTGATGCGCTCGACGTGGATGACCCAGCGGCGGCGGTACACCTGCACCACCTTGCCCTCCCGGCCCTTGTAGGTGCCCCGCACCACCTGCACCTCGTCGTCCTTGCGGACGGGGATGGAGCGCACGTTGTACTTGCTGCGGAGCTCCGTCGACAGCGCCGCCGACATGAGCACGCGGCGGACAGAGGACGGCGCCGTGAAGTGCGCCTTCCGGCACTTGCGCCGGGAGCTCGTGACGCGAGGGTTGCGCTTCATGGCGGCGGCGGCGGAGGAGGTGGTGGTGGTGGTGGTGCTAGGGTTTTCGGGGATACATGGGTGGCGCGGGTGGAAGAGGGTATATAAGCGGATGCTGATCGGGAATGGACGGTCCGGATGCATTTGGTTGGAATGGGTGGTTGGGCCTGGGCTTTGTGAGTTTAGTTGTCCTTGGGCTTTTTACTAACTGGGCCGTATGTGGGGAACAGGTGAGATACCAGATGTACCTAACCAAGTCCAAATCGATGGTTGGGTCGAGAATTTCTTGTGTTTAGTAGGCCTTAGGCTTTTCATGATTTCGGCCATAATGTGGATCAGACAAGTGTGGTAACAGATGTAATTAGCCCAGTCGAAAATGTTCTCGTTAACGTCCACAAGTATTTGTCCATGAAAAGTAATTGTCCTCTAAAAAAGTATTTGTCCATGAAATGAATATATGAATTTTGACCATGAATAGATAAATTTTGAAGTTTTTTTTACAAAGTGAATCTGTTTAAATATTTGGTATTAATTAAGTACACTCAATTACAAATTGAATAGTAAAACTTGGATGCTAAATATTGACAAGATCTTTAATGTGTGTGTAACTATTTACTTTCAATAACTGTATATTTATACAAAATTTTAAAAAGTTTTTTCATGATAAATCTATAAATAAAATATTCACATTTTAAATAATGTTGTAAGATTTCGAGCTTTCGCTATACACATCCTAAGACGCTGTTCTTTTTAAATACAGAAGTAGTAATTTAATTATTTAAAAAACATTGTTTTTCAAAGCTTAACACCTCAAAGTCAAAACCTACGGTTATTTTTTCAATGGATGGAGTAATACATCAAAATTACGATACATTGATCATTTCTGTTCCTACTAACCGGAAAATTTGGACATTGCCATTTTTCTTTCCTTACATCTCAACATCAACCCACACACTTTTCTTTTTGTCAAGCAAATTGCACTACTTACCACTTTGCCAGCCGGATTCGCTCGTCTTCGCTGTCTTTCTCTTCCCAAGAGCAGCACCGGCGAGCCAGTGGTTGCCGGAATAATGCCCGCCCCGGTGGGTTGCCGTTGAGCTGTAGCCGTACGTGACGGCGGCTGCGACGTTGACGAGAGAGAAATTAAGGACGAGTTCTTTTTTACCAATAAGAGCTAAACTAATTTACTTACCAAATAAATCGTTAACATATAGCGAGAGAAATTAGTGATCCAGCGTGTGCTGCACACGAAGTTTGTGGGCAAAAAAGCCTCATCTATCGATCGACAGATCACTACCAAAGCTGTCCTGTCCATCTTGATTTCGATTGTGCGGCGTGCAGTGCCGCAACAACACAGTTTGACTGGGACCGTTTGACTGAGTGACTGCATTTTAATTTTGAATCATTATAATTGCGAATATATCAAAATTATCATAAAATATTTGTAAAGTGTTCTGTAAATCAAGTGGTGAAGCTTTTATGCTCACATTTTCTTTAGGTGATGTTTTTTTTTGTTTCGCAGTGCGGAACATGTCGCTAAATCCTTACCTACAAAAATTCCAAGGCAAATAATATTTCTGTAACTGATCCATTCTTGAGCATTTTCATATTTCTGTTTTTCAGTTTCTAAGCAACATTGTTTAGTTTGCTGAAGTAGTAGTCTACAGTACTCCAACTAGCTATCTTTCCAGTACTGTCTATGCACATATTAAAGGCTACTGAATTTTTGTCACCCCACTGACTTTGCTTGACTGACATATCACGTGATGCTGAATTTTGGAATTGTTCTGAAGTGATTGAGCTGGATAAGCTAACGAATATGCCTAAAACGTGCTTGTAAAACGATAATGCTAAACATCAAATAGACAACTGGTTTTTCCACAAATTGTCAAAGAAAATGGAAGTCTTTTCTTGATCACTTGGCACTTTGGCAGCATGGCATATGTGCTAATACCTTGCTATAGCTCTGGTTAGTTGCCCAAGTTCTTATCCATTTTGTGCACGGATGTACGAGGAAAAGCATTTAGGCCATGTTTGTCATCTCCTTCTCTGAACTCTTATGGTCATGGAGTTGGATACGTTCACTACTCCATAATTGAGCCTAAATGCATGCAGCCATCACTCCAAATTGTGGCTAGAATTTTCTTTAACCGAGCATGTCCACTTCAAGAATGAAGTGGCATGAATGCAAAGTGAAAGGAGTAACACGGCCATCATTTCTCTTCTCGGTGCCGTCCAGATGAGCAGTATGACACATACCTTCTTCATATCAAGCCACTTACTTTCTTCATCGTCTAGCTGCTACTCTCTCCAATCATAAATACACGTTGTTTCGATGTTTTTCAAATTGGCTCCCATTTATAAAAGGGAATACAACTTTAACGGCCACTTCCTATTATTACATATTCATTCATTTGGCCAACAAATTATATGTTTTTCCAATAGTACTGAGATAAATCTGACCTATGATTCTAATATAACCAATTTAAATATTACAAACATGGTATGCATTGTCTAGACAGAGCGCTACATATCATGCACAAAGCCAAATGCATGGCTGTGTTCGCGCTGGATCTCACGCGTCCGGTACGAACACGTCGACGTCTGAAAGATCTGCTTAGTTCTAGTATAGACCTGTCGGCTTCTCTCCGTAGCTCGAGATACGCGTGTTGGGGCCCATGGGGTTCGTTCGGCTCCGGTGCGACGGTGTAGGTGCGAACGTGCCAACCAATTTGACTCTGCAATTAACAAGAAGGTGAGGCGAATGGGTTAATCAGACGATGGGTCGATACGAGCTCTCGCTATCGGCTGGCCGCCGATAGGATCGAGTTGGTCATCGACCGTGTCCGAATGGCTCCTGCTATCGGCTGGTCACCAATAGATATTGGGACGTTCTTCCATCAGTTGAGAAGCCGATGTAGACGTAGATAGATGCCAACGAAAGGCATGATGACTTTGGATGTAACGAAAGCGAGATCCTGATTGAGTCGATGGAGGCACCAAAGGGTATTCAGAGAACAGCAAAGCACGTGAGATCTCTTCTGGTTGTCGACGAAAGTTGTACCGTTCATTTATCGGCTGGAAAGCTAATGAAGGCATATACGAACTAGCAAAGAATTGTATAAAAGACACCGGCTGCAAGACCGATGCTACTCCGGATATGGCAGCACGAGACCTGTCGTCCACCATGACGACGCTGCTAGCACTGAATCTCAAAAATTGGATCTAACCGAGACAGTACGATACCAAGACCAACGGCAACGGGACGGTGGATGCCATATCGGTTGTACTAAAGTAAGAGTGAAGCAAATCCATCGACTAGCTAAACCGATGAGATGACATCTTTTTGAAGATAGGCGTCACATCGGCTGGAAGACCGATACGCTTAACGTGGCGCTCAAGGAAAGTCTCTTAAGACTGGTGCGTATCGGCTGAGGAACCGATACGCTAGGCGTGTTGCTCAATGTATAGAAAACTCATTGGCTAACACTTCGATGAAACGCCATACAGAGACCTATAGGCCTAAAACTCAATCTACCGTTGACAGCCTCGTAGATCGAACCTAACCGATGCAGCACGAGATCGACAACGGCAAAGAGAGCTTTATAGACCAATAGGCCCTACACGGATGTGATGCGATACATCCGATCAGCCTAACAGATCGAACCTAAACGATACAGTCTTAAACAGAGCGAGACATATCGAGATAGTGGCGGGACTTACTCTTTCATCGGAGATTAAAGTTAACCGATGCAGCCCCGCGTCGAGAGCCAAACCCCATCGGTAAAAACCTAGATGAATTAAGGTGACGATGCGCTGAAGTAGTATTGATTGAATGATGTGTTCATTTCTTTATAGGTTTTCAAGAGTTCTATATTTATACTTTGGTATTATAGATTTCGACGCGAATACAACAACCATCGGATGTTATCCTTTAAAAATATAAAAGAAAATATTTCTAAAAAATTTAACTAAACTAACTAAACATTTCTATATAAGATACGATTTATATAGATAAAATATCCTGCCGTGAGTGCTACGGATTCTTTTCAAACTCGATCTTATCTAGATAATATCTGACCAAATCTCTCCTTACTTTATCCGATCGGTTTTCTCTATATTGTAACCGAACTATTTTTTTTACTTTAGCCGATCTTTTTCCATCTTTCCTTACGCACTGACTGATGAATAGAGTAGTCTAGAAGAACACAAGGGCTACCAGAATCCAAGTTCTCGTACTGTTCAGTGTTAGCTTGACAAAGAATGTAATGGCCGATGCAATTAACTAGAGATAAATCATCAGAGCATGTATCAGTCGATCATTGGCTGATCTGTTCTTGGGGCATGTTAATTAACTTTGCTAATAAGGTAACAGAAATGTATTTGGGTGATCCAGGATAAGACGCGGCAATTGACCGACCACATCACTCATGATTTAGTCATTCCGTAGGAATCTACCCCTGCTAGTGTTGAGTCAACCATCTACACATCAATTTCTAATGCAATGTACACCCAACTCGAGTTTGCCAGTAGTAAGTTATTCTTGTAACATAGTTTGCATCTACCTACATTGGCATCTTGGCACATGCAAGAGATCGATATAGCAACAGAAATATCCATCCATTGTCTGTGAATTCTGAAAACAACAGCAGCCCTGTCTCGGTTTGGTGAAAAGACGCGTTGTTTGAGTGAAATTTGCAGTAACTAATCGACAATGTGTTGGGAATTGCAAAACAAATCTTGAGCACGCTTCAAACTTCAAAGCCATGTCTGCCTTGTCTGAAGGAATTGTGAAGTAGCTATTCAACCATCTCTGTTTTTGGATAAAGAAATAAAACTTTTGACCGTCTGTACCGACTAGGAATGCACACAACATATATTTGTGGATATCAAGATTTGAACCTAGTAGATGGAGTCATGCACTCACGACTCCACTACCGCACCAATGGTTCAATCGTCTCTAGCGGAGAAGCTAAGGTCCTACCGTTAGCCTCATGTGAATGGACACAAAAGGGCAGGGAAGCTTGAGAAACTAGTCAGTCCTTTTGTCAGGAACAGATATCAAATATATTGGCCATGCCATGCATGCTGCTCAGTGTGTATTTTTCCTTTGGACTTGTTCTGAAACCACTAGTGAATTTCTTATCCATATTTGTGTGGATTCTGTGCTACAATTCTGGACAACCAAATTTCCTGTGGATTCTTGTCGTACTGGCAATGACAAGATGCTGATCACATACTCACGTTGCGATTTGATAAGTTTTGGATAGTGTGTCGATCGACTAGGATCAGAATCAGTGTCAAGATTATAATACTGACGTGCAATCCTCATCATGTCTCAATTATTTCCATCCATGACTCATCATGTCGGAATTAAGTACAATAATATAAAATAATAATATATTAGTAATGGCAATATTAGGTCTATATGCACGTGAAAAATTATGAACAAACTGTCCCCAAATGTATTTTCCAGGTAGATCAAGGCCAGCAAAAGTTCTCCCTAGAATTTATAGATGAACTAGTAATCAGTGAACCAGATTATATTGTTTGGGAATTGGAAAAAGAAGTTAGGGAAGCATGGACAGCTGAAAATGACGATGGAAACGAGGGGCAATGGAAATGCAGATTTCGATGAGGATGGCATAGCATACATCAGAAACGGCATATATCATCTCTGATTCTTTGGAATTGGACATCAACTTTTTTATTACGTTCAAGGTCTTTCATTTGCTTCTCCTATAGAATCACTAACTGAATTCTGTTACTGTTAGACAGATCAGTGGTCTGGGTTCTATATATATAGATCCGATCCTTTTTATACGCTCGGGGTCTTAGTCACTGTATACATTCTATATAGTATCAGAGCGAGTCTAGACATCTCCGACGCGCTAACTTCTCTCTCCGGCGAGCCAATCCTTTCCTTCTCGTCGTCGACATCTTCTTCCCGTCACCGACTCTCTTCCCGGTACTCTCCTCGCTCTCTCGCCTCCGTTTCTTCTTCTCCTCAATCTCTCCCGCAGTCACCTTCTTTTCTCCGTCCCACCTCCGCGCGACCAGGCGACGGTCTCGATCAGCCTCCTCGTCTCGCCTCGCACCCGTCTCCACTCTTTTTTTTGCTTCGTGCATCTCTCCTTCTCTGACGTCGGCGTACCTCCGCGCTCATCGTCTCTATCGACTGAACTCGTCCGCCCTCCCATCGGCTGGACTTGTCCAGCCCTCAATCGGCTGGAACCCTCCCTCGATTCTCGCCTTTTCCGACACGCTCAACGGCTCTCGGACGCGAAGCTTCTCCCCTCACGTCCGAGCCAGTCAAACGTGTCCACGTGTCCACGGACACGAATCCCTGCCTCCCGGACGCGAACATATTCTCTTCGCGTCCGGCCACTCCTCGCCTTTTTCGCGTCCGTCCCACTTCTTGGCCTCCACGAGTCCACGGACGTGAATCTTCTCTTCACGGACGTGAATCTTCGCACGTTCGTGACCCAACTACTCTCTGACTCACCCACTCTGTCACCACCTTTTCCTCACCTACTCCGCTGCCTACTCCCCATCGGCCAACCACTCCTCATCGGCTGGTCGGCCCACTTTCCATTAGTTTCTTACATCCTTGATCAGCCGATCCGTCCTCTCATCGGCTTCTCCCTCCCATCGGATTCTTTCTCCCATCGGCTCTTTGCTCCCGTTCTCCCGTCATGGCCACCGAGTCCACTCTCAGCTCCGGCACTCTCCCAGTCACCGAGTCTGTTCCGGCCCTTGATGCCTCAGACCACACCTCGGGCACCACCTTGCCGATCTTCTCCCCTCCTTACGCTACTGTGAACGTGAAATCTCACGTTTCTATCTCCCTTGATCTTAACGCTAATTATTTCAAGTGGGTTTTCTTCTTTAAATCCCTCTGTGGAAAATTCGGCCTCCGGTCCCATATTGATGGCTCCGCTCCACCTCGCCCCGATGATACTCAGTAGGACATCGCTGAGTGCTGCGTGCACAGCTGGCTGCTCGGCTCGATCGACAACTCTATCCTCGACCTCGCCATGGACGATACCAACCCCACCACCCGGGATCTCTGGGTGGCCATCGAGCTGATCTTCCTAGCCAACAAGCAGCCTCGCGCCATCTTACTCCTCAACGAGTTTCACTCTATGGTACAAGACGACTCCTCTGTCTCCTCGTACTGTCAGCGCCTCAAAGTCAAGGTTGCTGCTCTCCGGAACGTCGGCCACCCTGTGGCCGACTCTCAACTCGTCCTCGCCCTTCTGCGAGGCCTCAATCCCCGCTTCTCCAACACCGCCGATGACATCGCCAACGCCACACCTCTTTCATCATTCGCCCGGGCTCATGACATGCTAGTTCTTAAAGAACTCCGTCTAGTCAATGATGAGAAGACAGTGGCCTACACCGCTCTTCTCACCGCAGCCGATAATGGCTACCGAGCTTCTTGCGCTGCCCTTCCTCCCGCGGTCCTGGTGGCCATGGCTTCGGCCACAGCAACACAGCCCGTACCGGGAAAGGCAAGGGCAAAGGCAAAGGCAGGACCTGGCAGGGTCCGACGCCATCACGACCTACCTCGGTCCCTGCCCACCCTGCCGGTCCCACGGGTCCGTGGCTCTGCTACAACCCCTGGGTGCCCCAACCCCAGCCACGCAGCCCCATCGGCTGGCAACTCGGGGTTCTCGGCGCCCATCCCCAGGCTCACCTGGCATCGGCTCCCGTTCTGCCGCCTTAGCCGATGCTACCGACCCCACCCACCCAGTCGGTTCCCTCCTGTAACTAGTCTAGCCTCGTCGCTGCTCTCAACCAGATGACGCTCCAACCACAGCACCCTTGGGTGCTGGACTCTAGGGTATCTTCACACATGACGTCATCGGCCGGTATACTTCGCTCCTATCACCCCTCTTCCTCCCCTTTTGTCACCATCGGCAATGGTCACTCTCTTCCTATCCAATGCCGAGGTGACTCCTCTCTGTCTATATCCACCACTAACATCCCCATACGCAATGTTCTTATCGTCACTTCTCTTATTCACAATCTTATATCTGTTTGCCAATTCACACGAGACAACAATTGCTCCATTGAATTTGACACGTCTGGTTTCTCTGTGAAGGATATACCAACCCAGCGACAGATCCTTCGCTGCAATAGTGGAGACCTCTATACCATTCCTGCTGCGTCGTCCACTCCACACGCCAGCGTCGCCCTCTCCACCAACCTTTGGCACCTTCGCCTCGGCCACCCCGGCCCCAACGCTGTCGTCACCCTCCATCGTAGCGCCTTCATCCGATGTACTCACAGCAGCTCCACAGTTTGTCACTCATGTCAACTTGGCAAACATATGCGTCTGCCCTTTTCTAGTTCTCTCTCCTATACCTCGCGTCCATTTGAACTTATACATTGTGATGTATGGACGTCTCCAGTAATCAATATTATCTCGCTATACTTAACGATTACACACACTATTGCTGGACCTTCCCGCTCATCCACAAATCCGAGGTCACCTCTCACCTCACTCACTTCGTCACGTATGTGTCCACTCAGTTCAACCTCCCCATCAAGGCTTTACAAGCCGAGAACAGTACGGAATTCGTCAACCATACCGTTACAAACCTCCTCACCTCGCAGGGCATCCATCTCCGGCTCTCTTGCCCCTACACCTCTCCTCAGAACGGCAAAGCCGAACACCTCCTTTGCACCCTCAACAACATCAGTCGCACTATGCTACTTCACGCCCACTTACCCGCCACTTATTGGGTCGAAGCTCTGGCTACTGCGACGTACCTTCTCAATCGGCGCCCATGCTCCTCCATTCAAAACAATGTTCCCTATGCCCTTCTCTACCGCACGGCGCCCGACTACTCCCACCTTCGCGTTTTCGGGTGTCTCTGCTACCCAAATATCACCGCCACAGCTTCCCACAAACTCGCTCCCCGCTCCACCGCTTGTATTCTCCTCGGCTATCCCACCTCTCACAAGGGATACCGATGTCTCGACCTTTCCACCCGACGGGTCAATGTCCCATCACATATCCCACCACTACTCGGTCCAATGTCCCCACCATCGGACCCACCTCTATCGGCCGATACTGATCCTATTTATCCTTCAACCGATACCGTTCCCTCTCCATCGGACACCCCACTTCCATCGGCTCCTCAGTTTCCATCGGCTCCTCCCACCCTATCGGTTGATCCATCTCTATCGGATCGATCGGAATACTCGGCCCACCCAACCTCATCGGCTCAGGCCTATCTAATTCCTCTTTTTTCTCTTGTCTACAATCACCGACTCGGAGCCGATGATACCCCCACCCGACCAGTTCTTCCCATTACTCCCGCACCCCCATCGGCTCCAGTTCCCTCCACCTCTCACATGGTCACCCGCTTCTAGACCGGGTCTCTCCACCCCACTCAGCGCTACGATCTCTCCGTCGTCCACAGCTCTATCTCGTCCATCCCGGTGACTTCTCGCTCAGCCCTGGCCGACCCTCAGTGGCGCGCGGTCATGGCCGACGAGTACAAGGCCCTAATGGACAACGAGACCTGACACCTCGTTCCTCGACCTCCCGGCGCCAACATTGTGACCGATAAGTGGATTTTCAAATACAAATTCCACGCCGATGGCTCCCTTGCCCGTCACAAGGCTCGCTGGGTAGTCCGGGGTTTCTCCTAATGACCCGGTGTCGACTACGACGAGACCTTCAGTCCCATTGTCAAACCCGCCACCATCCGAGTCGTCCTCACCATGGCTGCCTCTCGCTCCTGGCCAATCCATCAACTAGACGTGAAGAACACCTTTCTTCACGGCCACCTGACGGAAACAGTCTACTACCAGCAGCCCCCAAGCTTCGTCGACCCTTCTCGTCCCGACGACGTCTGTCTCCTTCAACGCTCTCTCTACGGCCTCAAACAAGCCCCTCGTGCCTGGTACCGGCGTTTTGCTGCCTATCTTCGGCACATCGGCTTCGTGGCCTCTGCATCCGATAGTTCTCTATTCACTTTCCATATCGGCTCCGCCACCGCCTATCTACTTCTCTATGTCAATGACATTGTCCTTACAGCGTCTTCGATATCTCTCCTCGACCAGATCATGGCCCGACTCCACTCTGAGTTCGCCATGACCAATCTTGGTCCTCTCCACTATTTCCTTGGCATCTCCATAACCCGTTCCACCCACGGGCTCTTTCTTTCCCAACGTCAGTACGCCATCGACCTCCTCCAGCATGCGGGCATGGCCGACTGTCACCCCACGGCCACCCCGGTCGACACTCAAGCCAAACTCTCCACTGCCGATGGCGCCCTCGTTGCCGATCCCTCTCACTATCGGAGTCTTACCGGGGCTCTCCAATACCTCACACTCACCTGACCCGACCTCACGTACGCTGTCTAGCAAGTGTGCCTCTTCATGCACGCTCCGCGCGAACCTCACCTCACGCTGCTCAAGCGCATCCTACGCTACGTGAAAGGCACCTTCTCTAGTGGGCTGCATCTCAGCTCCAGCCCCATCGACTCCCTCACCGCGTACTCCGACGCGGACTGGGCAGGTTGTCCCGACTCTCGACGCTCTACGTCCGACTACTACGTTTACCTCGGTGACACTATTGTATCCTGGTCCTTAAAACGCTAGACTATAATGTCCCGGTCCAGCGCCGAAGCCGAGTACCGCACCGTCGCCCACGCCATCGCCGAGTGCTGCTGGCTTCGCCAGCTTCTCTAGGAGCTCCGTGCCCCCCTCTCCACCACGACCGTCGTCTACTGTGACAATGTCAGTGCCGTCTACATGACCGCCAACCCGGTCCATCACCGACGCACCAAACACATTGAGATCGATATCCATTTTGTCTATGACAAGGTCGCATTAGAACAAGTTCGGGTGATCAATGTACCATCGGCACATCAGTTTACCGATATAATGACCAAAGGCCTGTCCACGCTTTTGTTCACCAATTTTCGGTCTAGTCTCTACGTCCATTTCCCTCCCGCTACGACTGCGGGGTGTTAGACAGATCACTGGTCTGGATTGTATATATATATATAGATCCAACCCCTTATATACGCTTGGGTCACTATACATATTCTACAGTTATAACTATTGTTCAACCGGGAAAGGAGAAAAGATATGGTAAAGTTACAAAAAGTACAAGGTCTGAAGTTCACAGCAACACATAAATCACCATCGTCTGATGAGCACCGTCAAACATTGCATCTCTTCAGAGATTAAGTCAAATACAGGAAATGCAGGAATCTGTCTTTTCACTACCGTCATCTCTTCTACCATGAGCAGAAGCATGCTTATATGCTACTATTGTGTAGCATTTTCTCCGTCCTACAGAGACTTTATTCTAATTCTCAGACAAATTAATAGTAGCGATAAATGACTATGGTATCCCTTATTAATACTTATGGCTGTATTTTCTAGGCTTCGATTAAATGCATATGCTTTAGTCTGATGGGTTGTGACCCCTAAAATTGAAGTTTTTGTTGGACAAATTTAAACATTAGAAATGAACTCTTTGTGGGATAGAGTGAGTAGAAGAAGATAGGTTCCCGTTTGCTTCTGGTGTATGTCCTGACGAAACCAATGCTAATTTTGGCAATAAAACTGAAAACTCTTGTGCATTATGTCTGTATTCTGCAATGACTCTCCATGCAAAAGTGGAAGCAAATAGGTATACTATGATATTTGAGTCAATGACACCAACAATTTGGAAATGTACGGGGTCAAAACATAATGCCAATAAAAGTGCTATTGATTGAGCATACCTGAAATTGAGACTAATTCATCACTGCAGTAATTGCATTAGTCTGTACATTTCTAGAAATTTTCCACAAATTTTTTTATATGCATTGAAGCCAAACCTTCATAATAAATGTCGTACATTAAATACCTCCTTTATTTAGTTTCAATGGTTATTTTTTTGAAAATGCTTAAAAGGAAAGGTGATTTTGCAGGAAAATTAACTTACAACTAGTTTGACCAGCAGTAAAACAGTGAACCTGCAAGACAATATTGTAAAAGAAACTTTGTTTCTAACACCCAGTTTTATGGTGGTCTCTTATGGTAATAAAATTAATCTAGACATTTTATCTTTTTTAAAATATATCTATTTATACTACCAATAAAAGAATAATTTTTTTCATACTGATAGTTGAACTAATAAATAAATATGTTAGGTCGTTACTGATACTAGTGCTAATGGAATATTACTAGTAAAGACCACCGTAAAATTACAAAAGGAACAGATTTTGTACTAGTCAATAACAGTATCAGTACATCTAAAAAAACAGTATCAGTCATGTGTCATTGTGCTTCCTCCTGGAACAACTATGAGCCAAATGAGATACAACAAAGCCTGACGGAATATCTTTCAGGTATCAGAATGTGTTTTCATGTTAGTGACAACATACCATCTGCTCTGGCAGCTCTGCTGGTCCAG
The DNA here is from genome assembly GCA_030770085.1 of Oryza coarctata. Classification (NCBI taxonomy): domain Eukaryota; kingdom Viridiplantae; phylum Streptophyta; class Magnoliopsida; order Poales; family Poaceae; genus Oryza; species Oryza coarctata. The sequence continues at coordinate 1,548,971 of CM061483.1, forward strand.
TTACTCAATTTTCTGATTTTTTTTCGATTACCCGATTAGTGATTTCAACTTCTGTCCTAACAATATCCAGTTGCAGAATAATCACCAAATGAGGAAAGCATGATGAACACGAATCAATATCTCAAGTTTGTGTGTCTCATTGGAAACAAATTTCCTACTAATTTCTCCTCTTTTTTGTATGTACAAGCCTGTAATTTGTCCAGTTTGTTGATGCAGTAGAAGTGAAAGACTACTGGCTGTCTAAGTGTGAAGGCGCCTGACTCTCACTGGGAGCCCGCCGCTGATCGACGCGGTGAGCCCTGGCACGAACCGTGGCGCGGCGGCAGTGCCGCCGCTCCGGCCATTCTCTCCGACCACCTCTATATCGAACGCCCTCACCACCGCCACGCTGACCGCCTTCATCTCGATGACGGCGAGCTCCTTGCCGAGGCACACGCGTTTGCCAGCCTGGAACACCGGGTACTTGTACGGGTTCGCCGGGACGAACGACGCGCCGGGCCCTGTGAGCCAGCGCTCCGGCCGGAACGTGGCGTGGTCGGCGCCCCAGATGTGTGGCATCCGGCCCATGGCGTAGGGGTGGTACATGACGCGCGCGTCGCCCTCGACGTAGGTGCCGTCGGGGAGCACGTCGGCGGCGGCGCAGAACTTGGAGTCGAACTGCACCGGCGGGAACAGCCGCATGTTCTCGTACAGCACGGCATGGCTGTAGTGGAGGCCCTTGAGGTGCTTGTAGGTGACGGCGCCCTTCTCGCCGGCGCCGGCCTCCGCGCGCATGGCAGCCGCGACGTCGGGGTTCTTGGACAGGAGCATGAAGAGCGTGGTGAGCGCGGTGGATACCGTGTCCCGCCCGGCAAGGAGGAAGCTGACCACGATGTCGCGGAGGAACTTGTCGTCCACGGCGTGAGCGTCGACGCCGGTGGAGGCTATGAACCGCGACAGGAGGTCGTGGCTGCTGCCGACGCCCAGCTTTTGGCGCTCTCGGATCATCGCCGCCGCGAGCTCGTCGACGAGCTTGATGGCCTTCCTGAGCTCCCTCTCCGAGCCGATGTTAAGAAACCGCTTCATCTTCCACAGCAACGGCGACGCCGCCGCGCCCCGCATGGCGGAGAGCCTCGACGCGGTGTCGAACGCGTCGGCGAGCTCCGACACAGGCATTTCCCGGTCGAGGCAGCACGGGTCGAGCCCGAAGGAGATCTTGCAGATGGCGTCGAAGGCGAACCGCCGGAACACGTCCTGCAGGTCCAGCACGGCGCCCCCGTCGGCGGCATCGCCGAGCACCGGCATGAGCCGCGTCTCCACCTCCTGGGCGATGATCTTGTAGGCGTAGGAGCGCACGGCGACGCTGCCGAGCTCTAGGCTGGCCATCTTCCTCTGGTGGCGCCACGCCTCGCCGTCGACGTTGAAGATGCCGTTGCCGAGGAGGTCGCCGAGGAGCACGGCGAAGGGCTTCCCCTTGGGGAAGTTGTCAAACCGTGTCTTGAGCATGTACTCGACGTTGGCCGGGTTGGCCGTCACGGTGCAGCCGAGGACGTGCACATGGACAGTGCCATTCGGCGACTGGCGGAGCAGGTGCGCGTACCAGTCTCCGAGGTTAGTGAAGTCCCTCTCCCACGACCCCGTCAGGTAGGCGCGGCAGACATGGCAGCTGCACCACGGCCACCGCCGCACCAACAGAAGCACGACGCCGAGCGCCGCCAGGCACAGCGAGAAGCTGAAGAAGGCCAGCCCGGCGCACCGTGCGCCCCATGACAACTCCATGGTGGCATGCATGGCGACTCAAGCGAGCGAGCAGATCGGAGAGAGGAGAGGAGAGAAGAGAAAAATGTGAGCTTGTGTGGGGAGAGTCAAGGGAGTCCATGGCTATATATAATGCGTGTGGACGAGGAAGGCGCACATGGGACACGTGCGCGAAAGATTTAACAACGTTTCCTGCAGCCTTGCCTCTCTTTTTTTTAATGTATTTTCTATCTATTTTTTTGCGCGTCCTACATAGCTATGTCCCAGCGATTTTGCATGCTGAGCTGGGTTCCAAATGTGTGCTAAAAACATGGCACAACCTATAGCCGCCAAAGGATTATTTGGAACGTAGACACTAATATTTTATATTAGTTTTATTGTCAGCAATTCAGTTTCTCTAAAATTTACACGAAATTCCATAAATCCAAATAGACACTAAATACTTTATCGTTAGGTTTTGGGATGAAACATGCCATTGGTGTGAGATCAATGGCCACTTCACCCTCCTTTAACTTCCCTTCCCTCTAGTAGGGCAAATTAATAATGCCTATAATATATATTAAGGATTAATATGAATGTGGTACAAATTCAACCCCTAGTGTAAATTAATAGTGACTATACTATATTAATGTAAATAAATTGGAGCAAGTTCACCCCTCCTAATTAATCTCCTTCCTCTATCAGCACAAATGAATAGTGGATAAACTATATTAATTTAATGGATACCAATTCATCATCCTTTAACTTTCCTTCCCTCTATTACATCTAATTAATAGCAACTATAATATATATTAAGGATTAATATGAATTTGGTACAAATTCAACCCCAAACAAAGTTAGTGCAAATTAATAGCAGCTACACTATGTTAATGTAAATAAATTAGAACAAATTCACTCCTCCTAATTACTTGCCTTCCTCTATCAGCATAAATAAATAGTGGATAAACTATATTAATTTAAATGGATACCAATTCACCCTCCTTAAATTTCCTTCACTCTATTAGTGCAAATTAATAATGCCTATAATATATATTAAGGATTAATATGAATGTGGTACAAATTCAACCCCTAGTGCAAATTAATAGTGACTATACTATATTAATGTAAATAAATTGGAGCAAGTTCACCCCTCCTAATTAATCTCCTTCCTCTATCAGCACAAATGAATAGTGGATAAACTATATTAATTTAATGGATACCAATTCATCATCCTTTAACTTTCCTTCCCTCTATTACATCTAATTAATAGCAACTATAATATATATTAAGGATTAATATGAATTTGGTACAAATTCAACCCCAAACAAAGTTAGTGCAAATTAATAGCAGCTACACTATGTTAATGTAAATAAATTAGAACAAATTCACTCCTCCTAATTACTTGCCTTCCTCTATCAGCATAAATAAATAGTGGATAAACTATATTAATTTAAATGGATACCAATTCACCCTCCTTAAATTTCCTTCACTCTATTAGTGCAAATTAATAGTGGATGCACTATATTAGTTTGAATTGTTACAAATTCAACCTCATAATTACTTTCCTTCCCTCCTAGTCAATCCATGCTCACCTGTACTATTAGTGCAAATTAGTAATACTTAGAACAAATTTGCAATCCTAATTACTTCCTTTTTTACTCACCCTAATTACTTCCCTTCATGCTTAGTCATTTCTTAGAAACATTCCTTTCCAATATAATATTAGCACCTGCACTGAACGTAAAAGGAGGGATATAATAATCGGCATTAAAATTTAGAGGCTGTGTTAATTAAAAATATATATGTCTGAGTTTGCCCATAGTTTCTTTTAGCTAAATTATAAAAGTATTACTTTTTTATGGTACACCAACTTATTATGAACCCTTCATTGTGAAGTGATACAATTAAAGGATAATATTTCTCTTTGTGATAAGGATATTTTGTTATTATCATAAGGTAATTGGTGGCAATTATTGTGTTCTACTACCTCCGTCCCAAATAGAATTGATTTGTACAAATTAGTACGAAGAAAAAAGACTAAAGTGCCGCACATTAATATAAAAATAGTGTTGCAAGGTTGTTAGGAGGGTTATTGAAGGCATAGCACACATTTCATATATAATATGTTGATTTGTGGACCGAGTGTAAGGAGCTCCAAATCAACCCTTTTTTTTGATAAATCTTGAATGCTATGAATTAACGTGGAAGGGATTTTTGTATCCTTGTAAATGTTATAAAATTAGAAGTAATACTGCAAAAAAATAATTTCACTTAATTAAACTCCTTATTTCGAATATAATTTGTCTTGTATACATTGTGAAGAAAATTTATATTGTTTTGTACCTTCCCTTTTGACGCTTCAACATAATTTACTAGTTTTAATGTTATTTTGTTATGGTCCAACATAATTGTTTTGTTGTGGTCCAGACCAGCAGAAAATTCCGTTCCTTTTCGCTGTTTTCGCAATCGTACGTACCAGGCAAGTGACAGCAGGCGTTTTCTCGTCGTTCATGGCTCCATCTTGCCGGTCGGCTGGCCGGACCACCGGCAAGATGGACAGCGTCCATCGGAGCTACTCGCTATTCCCAATCTCGCCACGCGCGAACACACGCATGTATGACGATACCAGCAGTACGTGTAGACCGTCATGCAGTGGCAGATCCGGAAAAAGTTTTAGAGACCGGGGATAAGCTTTATATATCAAGTGTTTAATGTGAAAATTTTATTTTAATTCTTAAAATAAGATTTAAATTCCATTATGCATTCACAGGGAATCCATAGGAAAAAGCCATTCGCAGCTACCAGAGGTACTGAATTAAACCAAAATGCCACAATTTTCATGAGGCAGATCATGCATATGCTGAGGTCATGAGAACTTCTATGCAAAGTTTTGGGTGGAACTTTAGGAAGAGAGTGGAAGCTATGTAAATTGATCCATCAAGATATATGATCGTTTGACACTGAATTTGGCTCAATTTTTGTGGTTGCAACTTGTAGCCTGCTCCCTACATCTGTCATAACAGGTACTGTATATAGTGAGTCGAGAAACTGACTCGTGTGGGTTAGCTGTTGCATGTTGTTATCTCACCTCGTCGACTCAACGTATGTCGACTCAAACACATATAAGCATGTGCACTTCTCAGCATTATTGATCACGCACATGTAAAATTTCTTCTATATATCAAGATTCATAAATAAGGAGTATTACTCAATGGGAACCTACGTGTAAACATTTAGACCAAAAACACCATATCAACATTACTGATCACTCACATGTAAAATTTCTTCTATATATTATTACTCAATGGGAACCTACGTGTAAACATTTAGGCCAAAAACACCATATCACTTTCTTCAATTTATTATCAAAGAAAAAAGAACACTACATCGCATCACAATGGTCTATGGTTTGTACGGAGTGAAAGGAATGTTCAGCTCCAGTACTGTCTGTCCGTCGTGATAGTTACGACGAACACCTTTTCTTTTTTTAACTTTTGCACCTTGACTAATGTTGATCCATCTTCATGGTACGGTTCAATAGAAATTACGTACGCTGTACTTATCTGTAATGTTACTCAGTCGATCTAGCCTGTTGGAGTCACCAAAGTTTCAGTCAAAATGAACAGAATGGCCATATACCTGTTCCTGATACTATAAAAGTGGGTGTTCTAAACAGTTAATGAATGTATGGGTTAATTCGTGTTTCAAAAATATGATTTCTGAAAAAAAAATTCTACCCCCTCGTCTCTTATAAAATTTAAATTTATCTCAAAATAAAACTACTTCATATATATACATATCTCAACGAATTATTTTTAGCGCAGATCTTTTCTATATTAATTTGTTTCTGCCCTCCACCAAAATTGATAATTAATTTGACAGGAAGCTAGCTTTATAAGCATTAATGCAAGACAACAAAAAAAGTTACAGCTGATCTAATACCAAATTAACACGCCACCTGTACGTTCTTGTTGTCCTAATCAGGACACGTGTCTTTAGATGCTTAGTAGTAGGCATAGAGACCAAGCTGGAGAATTGCATCCCTACCGACCAGAGCTAGCTGCCGGTCAATTGGACTCAACAGCCGACACATGTGCGTCAAGGGTCACACAGCTCACAAGTAGCAGGGATGGCATCGTCTTCAGCCTCCGGTGCAGTGCACTGTCCGGCCACTGTGGCACAAGTGCTGATTGCAACAGTGTGATTTCATTTTGGCCCTTCTGAAAGCAATTTTTTATATACATACCCGGGACAAAACTAGAAGCGCGGTTTAACGTCTTCTCCCGTGTCACTATCGTGGAGCTCTCGGTTCATGTTTTTTTATGCGTTAGCCATGATGGCTATGTGGAACTAACACGAAAGAAGCTTGAGGGGTCTACACCATGCTCGAGCGTGCTGTGTTCTAACCCTAAATAGCTTACAAGACCCAAGTTAGCATGTCCACTCACGAACCTCTCAGTCAACAAAAGAAAGGAGAGATGCTCCTCCTGTTTAGAGCAGGATTTTTTTTACACAAATTGTCGAGAAAAGGTTTATATCCCTCTTAACCTGTGGTGGTGAGAAGGTTGAGAAATATTCTATTAAATATGTATTTAAAAATATTTTTTAAAAAATAACTTTTTTATATATTTTTTTAAAACACATACCGTTTAACAGTTTGAAATGCATATGTAAAAAAACAATGAAAAATATTTTCTCTTTGGTCTCCTCATTTCTTTCTCATAGAGTTAAAGTTAAACATCGTATATATTTACGTAGAGATGCTAGTTGAAATATGTGGGTCATCACTCCATATTATTATAAGAAATTGTAAGAAATGCTATAGACAGACACCATATTCTACGTTTTTTTCATCGACAAATACCAATTTTAGAAAATACAATCATATAAACCTATTTGTCTAAGATATACATCACTATCACTCACTGTTATGTCAATTGCACTCCATTAGACACCGTGTAAAGTCTATTTTTGTAGGATGTATAATGTATTCTACAAACTAATACTTGCATAGTTCGTCAAGAGTATATATATGAGACAATAGAGTAGCTTACTATTTTTGATATTTGCACACAAGTAATATTCTTTCTCAAACTAAAAATGGGACCTTTTCTGATACTTGTAAATTTCACACACAGGTAATATTAACACAAATTACTTCCAATTCTATCGGAAAATATTAACTTAGCACAAATGTATCTTAGCAAAATGCTACTTTTTACACAGAAGTAATATTTTCATTTGTGCACACAAAACAATAGCATGAAATTCGTTCAGAAGACAGTGGTGTCCAGAAAACATGATATACCAAGAATGTATTAGTTCAAACAGAAAAAGGAAACTTGTGCACATCTTTTTTATTTTGGTGATGAAATTCAAACCATAAATTTCGCCCTAAAACAATTTCAACATTAATAATTTAATAATAACTGTTACAAGGCAGAAGGTTAGAGATGTATAAAGTTAATGCGATGTCGATGGTATATAGCTCCTCTAGGCACGGCTTTCTTGCCACAGGCCATGCCATCGATGGCCGTGACAATTCCCATCTAGAGGAGTGAGTTCACCGTGCCACCGCTTGGATAGGTCATGGCATCACCACTCAGTATGGGAGAGTTGCAAAACTACCTGGATTCAACCTCCACCACCATCACCGGCCAAGACAGCCTCGCCACTGACTAGATTTGCCCCATCACTGTCATTGGTCAGGACAACCTCGTTGTCGCCAACACTTGATCTAGGTTTAGGAATTGAACCAACGCTTGGCTGTTTCTACAGCTAAGGGCAATTAGGATATTTAAAAAAAATATGATCGGTTTAACCAGGTAGGATCAATGGAAAGCTAACGATAATGACATTTCTCAGCCAAATAGTCTTATATGATAGCTATTTTCTAGAAGTATTGTTCGTTGATGGTATAATATAGAATACGACACTTTTCAATGGTATTTCCTAAATTTCTCTATTATTTTTGAAATAAACTATGCATGTGTCTATTTATAAAAACACATTTTAAAAAGGATCAAAATGCAAAAATAATCTACCGATATTTCCCTTTCTATGGCTGCCTCTGCCTGTCGCTCTGTCCTTGTCCTGTTCCAGCAGCCAACCAGAGCGCAGGTAGCAAGCTCGCTCGCTCTCCCTTTCCTAGCCTCGGACAGTACAGCCTACCTTGATAGCTAGCGGCAGCTACCGAGCGGCCGCTGCTCACCGCCGGCGAAATTTTCCTGTACGCGTTTTGCTCTGCTGTTCTATAGTTGGGGATCCCAGTTGGCTAAAAGTAGCTATCTCCCGTCGTCCTCCGGCCCCGCCGCTCCGGAGCCCAATCGAGCAGCGGCAGATAGGTGGAAAAAAAAGCTCTAACATGTAGCTCGGAAGATTATCATATTTCATATGGTTTGTGTTTCTTAATTAGTAGTGTTTTAGTTATATTTAAACTAAGTTCTCTATTGGTTCCTTAATATGTGATCAAAGATAAACTTAGAATTATAAAGTTGGTATAAAATGAGATAAATTTTATTAACAATTTCTAACTTGTTAAGATTAACGAGATTAGCCGAGATAGCTAAGACAATAAGCTTAAATAAGTTGATACTTAACATACAAATCGAGCTCCTCCTACCCAGCGACAAAGTGTTTACAATTTCGGAACAAAATAGTCAAACTTTTTTATATAAATTTGAATTTGTTTAAATTTTACAGAAAGTTCAAATTCAGTGAAAGTATGTCTGATTTCAAAAATATTCTCTAAATTTTATCTTAGTTTTTTTATTCTGAAATATAAAACCCTGAGAAATGGTGGATATTCTGTGGCCACCAGACAACAGCGATGGCTCCACCCGATCGCTTTCTGCTGCACGAGGGCGCCATGTCGGCGACTGACTTATATTAAAATCCTTATATGAGCTCGATTGTTATCATTAGTCCTAGTTCCCTTGAGATGGCATCACCGGCCAAATTAAAATAAGGTATCTAGACTTAATGCATGTGTGATTATGTGTTGTGTGTGTGTCTACCAATGGTTTGACTCTTTTTTTTTATTACGCGATGTGTACACAAGCAGAAAATCATATACACGCATAGCCATCTACGCACGCATCCTCTAAGCATGCTTAAAAGATAGATCTATTCCTACTCTCACTTAAATTTTATGTTGATAGTATAATCACACATATAATATTTATATACATTAGAATTAAACCCACGACTTTATTATCATATTATTTTATTTATACTCCGAGTAGGTAGAAGACAAGACAGACTTATGACATATTTTTTATACGGGAATAAGAAAAAAAAAAGAGGATAAGAAGAGAGTAGACTGTAGGAGATAACTAAGAGCTCCAGGTAAGGTGGACTTCGTTATTGAACAACATGCTCGGTCAAGAGTGACATACAAAAGGTGAAAAGCAAGCGGAAGGAAGCCAAACCACGGAAATATATAAAAGATTTTTAATTCAATGTATGGTTACGAGCCCAGGGGTCCCATAATATGCGGGGCTTTTTACTTACACCTAACTTGGATCACAACAAGCTAGCCAAACCTTCTTCTTTTTTATGATCCACAGATTAATTGAGTTATTCTGCAAAAAGAAAGGGGTACGGTTAAGTGACAATTTTTTTGATCATAAATATTTAACATCTAGAGCAATATTTAATTAAACTTTTAAATTTTAATTTCAATATATATCAACTTTATATTAGGATAAGTGCATAAAATCCAATAATTTTATAATATTGATCTTACTTTTTAAGATAAATGTACATATATTATTCTTTTTTTCTAAATTAAGCATTTAAGAAGCTATTGGTAGTCAAAGTTAAATTTGACATATTTTTGTCTTCAATGTTAAATATTTATGACATAGGGAGTATATGCCACTCAAGAAATTTCTGTGTCTAGAAATTCTTAACTGTGTGCAACACAGAATTTAAAAGTAATTTTTTGTTTCCAAATTAATATATCTATAAGATACTCCCTTCGTTCTATATATTATTATGATTTATTATAAATTTAATCAAATATAAGGAAGTTTGACTTTTAAAAAGTCAAAATGTTGGAGGGAGTAACTGTCAAATCCAAGTTAGAACTTAGCGCACAAAAAGGGCTGTTTTGCTTGGTGTGAGAATTTCTAGCACGTTTAATTTTTATTGGCAGTTGAAAATCACACGCCATCAACTTTTAGTATATAATGTATTATCTTTATTCAGAAACAAAGGTCAACGCTAGGCTGCCCTACAATAAATTAATCAAATGAACTATATACTTTTTGTACGGTATGCCTGAAATTCCCATAAACATTGTTTTGACATGAGGGCCGACAAAATGGGTTGTTAGAATAGTCCCAAGATATCCCTTTGAAAAACAGATCAGTCCCAAGATACACAAGAATGTTTTCATGCTCATGTTAATTAAGGAAGATCTCTAGAAAAGTTTCATAGCAGAGTTTCTTAAACTTTAAGAGTCTGAAAATTCTTATAAAGCCGTTATAGATTCTAGAATGGCATATAGAGAAATAAATTAATGTGCAACAATGTCAATGAACAGAGATATTGTTAACAATGCTCCAAATGCAAATATATACTTTGTTAATTGCAGACTTGTTAACGCTGAAGATCTCATATATGTACGTGCGTACACCTAGGTTCTACGTGATCGCAGAGCGTTGCTAAGTAGACTGATATGAGGACACATGCATACGTTTCTCTTTAATCAAATGGATTAATTCTATTGTTCTAATTATCGGTCCATTTGGTTAATTAATCAGTCCATGTGTCATACGTGGGAACTAATTAATTGCATAAAAGTAGGAATCAATGGTACAGTAGTTTAGCTGAAACACATCACTAGCTAGCAGATTAGCAGAGTGCAAATTGCATGTTTTGAATATAATCATACTGGCCTTTCAAAGCATATGCGTGTGTGGTCCTTAGCCATGCAAATGACTTGCATGCATATAGTGAGGTTAGTTACCAAAAGATTACTAATCTATGGGAGGGATCATATTTGATATTATTGAGAAAACGTATCAGCTGGGTTGTAGGTGCATGGCTTTATTATCAAAATTTAGATCTTGGTACTCATACTTACACGTGGGTGCTTCCAGTAGGCACGAGTATTTATTGAGGTTTATGTACGAATTTCTTGTTATCCTCGATCATATTTCCAACATATATAGGCTGTGTGTACGAGTGTATTTAACCTACCTAGAGGTTAGGTTAGAGGTGGTTTTAGAGTAATTTATTGTTTTTTATATAATTGTCTAAAACTAATAAATCTTTCTTTATTAAAAGAATATTATTGAAAGAAATAGTATATGATCAAATTAAGCATCACGTCACTGCATCTATGCCGCGTAAACTAAAGTATACAAGACGTACCTTGTCAACCAGTTAATATTTGCTATATATTTACGATTAATTATTTTTTTAATATTATGTAATATAATGTATTTATGGATAAACAAATAACTTTCGTTATGCCGACTTTATCTTTTAAAAATACCTATAAGATATGATGTGTATACGTTCACACAGTAGTGAGTGTTCAAGTGTACACACGTGTATACAGTAAAAAGACTTTATGGCCGAGTGTATATATACACACACAAATCTCAGGGCATGGCATTGGCACGTCTGCGTCAAGACGGCGGCCGGATTCGTTGCCTTGCCTTGTTCACTTCCTCCTGTCCGGCGCCGGTGCCCGGCGAATGGCCACTCCGCTAGTGCGCCGGCGGCGGCGGCCTACCTCCAGTGAGGCCGTGATGTCCACCAACTTCTCCATGCGTGTTTGGCGCCAAAAATGGGTGGAGATATCTGAAACATCATCATTAGCTAGTAGATAAGTACTACCACTAGCAACTAGAAACCTGAAATATCGTTTCTCTAAGCAGGTCAAAATTTGTCCGTGCGGCGGCGCCGCAAAACACAAACGAACCTAACCACAAATGCACGCGATTAAGATTAATTAGTTACCCTAGAAAATTTCTTTATACCTATTCACTATCCTTTTATTCATTCACAGTTATATAACGGGTACGAATAATCTAGGACTAATAAAATATATTTTTAATCTCGGTTCGATTGACAGATATTAAAAAAATTATCTTGAGTACCGATAGTATCTTACCGGTAGTCCACGTGACATAAGAAATATCTATTTATTATCGGTGTTTATTTACTATTTATTTTTCTATTGCTATACTGCTTGATATATATATATATATCAATATATATATATGTATTTATATATATGTGTATATGTTTATATGTATATATATATGTTTATAGCATTATATATAATTGTGGGTATGCTATTGGAATTAAATATATGCAATTAATATATTAAAAATATACATAGAATTATTGTTTCACTTATTCTATTATATATTACAAATATATAAAGTTAAAAGGATTCTTCTCATTATTGAATAACGCGCCCATTATCATGAAATTCTCTAAACGGATTAACGATCATGTTCATAATAAATCTCATGAGTTGTTGTTAAATAAAAATTATGTCATTTCTCAAAAAATGTGAATATATTAAATCAATAATTCAACAAGTATAAATTATGTATAAATGATATTTACGTAGTTGGATAACCTTATTTATGTTAATGCCTTATGCAAGATAGTGAATAAAAATAGTGGCCACACAAATTGTTCCCATTTTCCTATCTCAAATACTAAAGGAGAAACGAAGTTATAAAATATTTTTATTATAGAATAAATAAGATGTATATTTTTGTCTATGTATATACCAGAAAGTTTATCCTCACATCGAATGTTTTGTTGACATTACTTATTAATTAATTCTATGATTTTGTTGGAATCCTCCATTGTTTTCCGCAAAAGGTCTAGGACATGGATCCTGCTTTCAGCAACACCTATCGTAAAGAAGAAGAGCCATTAAAATCTATATATTTTATTAATTAATAGACATAACATTGTGTGCCTGCAAGAAGAAAAATGGTACAAAAATAAAAACTCACTTAAAGACAACTGTATAAATGCCTTATAATATTGCCACACTAGGAATTTATAAATATTCATCTTTGTTTCCTATGAAAATTCCCATATAATCTTCTCGTTAATAACCACGGGGTCCATAAAACCCACCTTAAATATCCCACTTTACGGCATCTTTGAATCTCCATTCTATAACACATAAAAAGTAAGATAGTCTACACATGGTATATGGAGCAATGATATATACGAATGGACTAAGGTAAGGAATAAAACCACATTTATACAACTCAACAACTGATAAGAGAGAGGTCAAGGACATTTTGATGGTATACTTTGTAGATATCCTCAAAGTTCACATATATCTTGGATTCCCCCACGAAAGTAATCATTATCTTTAATCTAAGCATTGCACATGAGCCTACCTTTTCTCGACTGTTCCATATACCAACTATGGAATTAGTATATCTGTATTGGTAGGATCCTAATGAGCTCTGGCCTGACAAGTGGTTCGTCAAGCTTAAATCGATGCTTAATAGCAGCTTGTGATACTTTCTCAATAGGAGTCACCCTCAGTAGTTGATCTTTGGTATGATTTGTATTTTTCATAAACAGCTGCATTTTAATTTTTTAATCAGGTGGCATTGGGTCAACCGCTTGTCTTGTTTGCTGTCCAAGCTAGGGAACAACACTGAACTACCATCTTTTCTTCTCTGTGATAGGACTTGACTAATGAGTGTTCATAGTCTGATAGGATCTTCTTTTTCGTTGGTTCGTTCATCTTTTAAAAGAATACCCTTATTACTAGGTCTATTGGAGCCTTAAAAGAATACCCTTATTGAAGTGCTCCTTCACCTAGCTTTTGACTTCTGCTCCAGTCTCCTCATCAGTTATATCGTACGGTCTTTTCTTTGGTACATATTTCTTCGTCTCATCCAATGGTTGTTTCTTCTTTTGTTGAAAACTTAATGGCACAGGAGGAGGTGAGTGTGACCTTTTTTGACGTGGTGGAGACAAGGTCGATTTCTTGCCCATACCATCAAACTATGGCGGTGGAGATGAAGGTTATGGAGGAGGTGGTGGAGACCGATGTTAAGGAGGAGACGGTGGTGACTGATGTTGGGGAGTAAATAGCGAGGGACCTCCAGTAGGAATCAACACCTCCACTCGCCCGGGAAGCACGATGTAGCGCTTGCGCCATAAGATGATGTAGTGTCCTCTCCCAATCACCTCTGGTGAAGTCGAGCTCAAGATCCTCAAAACCCTCACAAACTTGCTCCACCTCCACCTTCGAGTAGCCAGCTGGAATCGACATGCAATGGATTGTCTGGCCTTACTCTACATGTATGGCCATGCCATACACCACCTTCACGAGAAACGAAGTTAATTAGTACATATTTATGACACATAACAAACTACAAAACAAGATATGCAAACTACACACATATCTTGATAAATAGGTTCTTGAAGGGAATATGCAGCTCACATAGTGTTCGCTGCGTGATTTCATCCAGTGGATAGCGTGGTTCATCAACTAATGGCAATGCTATAGCTTTGTTGGCCTTATCGGCTACTTGCTCTGTAGAAGCGCAACTGCTTCGATAGCCTAAGGGGCTAAGCAGGATGTTAGGATTAGTCCCAGTTTGTAGCTGCGTCTTGCTAAGTGCAAGCGTGACCAACATTTTCACCTCTTTGGCCATTCTTTGATTAGTCTCTAGGATCTGCTGCTCCAACATCCGAACCCTAATATCCTACACGGACTTGCTTCTCTTGTGACTCCTATATGAGTAAATGTCTTCGTGGAACCCATACTTCAACTGGACCACACCTTTTCCGTGCGTTCGCCCTAGCTGCTCGAGATTCTACAAGGCCATTGTAAGCTCGTGCTTCTCTCTGTTAGGCTTAAATGTACCTTACAAAGATAACTCTAGGGCATCCATGAGACGGTGTGTTGTGTCTTGTATTTTTGGGCTAAAGATGAGGGAGTCATTGTCTGCACTCAACATGCCACCATGAGCATAGTACCAGTGCTTTGATTGTTCGAGCCAATCGGTTGTGGCTAGAACGATACCCCTTGCCTCTAGAACATCATCCATCTTCTGTGATTTAGCAATCTCCTTCTTATAACCACCCAACCCTAGCTTATTAAAATATTTTTTCTAGGCAACATTGGTTGTGTTCTGCGCCACCTTCTTTTTGCTTTCCACTAATGACTTATATTCGATAAATGCTTCCTAGTGGTCCCTTAGCTTCGGGTATTGTTGGGTGCCAAAGAGCATGTTGGCCGATCGAACCAGGAGGAGCTAGGAGTGAGTCGACAGTGATCCGATTGGAGGAGCGACGCCTTGTCATGCGGAGGCCTACAAGTTCTGTTTAAACTTCAATGTAGTTTCTTAGCTTTGAGATTTGAGAGCGTACCAGTCAATTTGACCCTATAATTGACGAGGAGATAAAGAGAATGAGATCTGCGAGCCAATTGGCCGATAGGCTGATACAGCTCACGCTATCGGCTAGTTACCGATAGGATGGTAGTGCTCGTGCATCAGCTGAAAAGTGGATGAAGGAGTAGGTAAAAAGGTGTGGAATAAAGTAAAGTATTCATCGACCGAAAAGCCGATGGCACTCTGAATAGGGTACATGATGAATAGTACGGTGAGAGACCTGATCTCCCAAAGACATAAGACTCAGCGACCACCATAACGGTACCTTTATTGCCATCCTCTATAGATTGGACTAAACCTTGATAGTGTGAGGCCGAGGCTAACGGCACCGAGATGGAGAGGGGTAGATCGGACGTAACGACGGAAGAGATAGGAAAGGCCATTAGCTACTTTCAATCGAAGGTCTGATGCAGCCATATAACTAACCTCATTGGCTATCTAAGCTAATGGGGAGAACAAAACCCGCTGTATCCTAACGCCAGCTCTATCAGACACAGACCTAATAGATCGGATATAACTGAGATAGTATCAGGCCGGATCTAACGAGACTAGATCGATCGTTAGCGAATTAATCTTCGAATGTAAGATATATATACATATATGTGTGTGTCGGCTGAATGGCCGATATGTTAAGCGTGAAGCATGGGGTACGGATAACTCATTGGCTAGCCACTCCGATGAAACATTGTGCGAAGACCTGCTAGCCAATGGCTCGATCTACCGCCACTGGTCTAGAAGGTTGGACCTAACCGATTCAGCATGAGACTGATGACAGCATAAGAGCATGATAAGCCGATAGGCCTCACGTGAGCGTGATGTGGTATGTTCAATCGAACTGAGAAGTCAGACCTAACCGATATAGCCTTAGGCAAAAAGAACACACTAGGATAGTAGTAGAACTTACCTCTTCGTCGGAGATCTGACCTAACCAATGCTACCCAGCGTCGAGAGCCAGAATCTACCGGAATAAACCTAGATGAGCTAGGGTGACGATACGTTGAAGTTTTGTATTAATGTGTGTAATTTATTCCTCACAAGGTTTTAGGGGTTTATATTTATATTCTATAGTTATAAGAGTCCGATACGATTAAAAACAACCTCCTAATGTTATTTCCTAAACATAAAAGGAATTTTCTCTAAGAAGTTAATAAAATTAATT
Source organism: Oryza coarctata (assembly GCA_030770085.1). Lineage (NCBI taxonomy): Eukaryota > Viridiplantae > Streptophyta > Magnoliopsida > Poales > Poaceae > Oryza > Oryza coarctata. Next base: position 1,565,255 of record CM061483.1, read on the forward strand.
AGACTTGCCTATCTTATAAGATATATTCTAGAGAGATATAATTACTCTACTGTAGTTTTCACGGCTCCTCCTCAGACCCGGTCCCATTTGGATAACCTTCCGTCTTTAACTAAATCAAATCATCCTTAATTCGTCCGATCAGCTTTTTCACTGTATCAATCAACTTCCTTCCATAAACAGATTGGCTACTCCTCTATTGGCCAATCATGTTTGCGAGCTTACCAAATTTTAGCGTTAACAGGTAAGCAATTAAATTTGGAGTTTAGGCCTTCAAGATATAATTCTTATGTAGATTCTTCTTGAAGGTTTAAAATTGTGTGGCCATATTCTTGAGAATTCACTCCTTCACTTTACGTTGTTCTACCTCAGGAATATTGAGAGTGAAGTTTTATAGAAGGGTTGTCCACAACATGTCCTTCGGTGACTATGGGAGCATGTTTTGATCACCTAATCTTGTGGACCACCATTTTTGTATGCTGATCGGCATGTGATCCTTCACAATATAACTGCACTATAACACGAACTTCCTTGCAGTGGAGACAAGTGGTGATGAGAGGAACTGGTTCGCCATCTTCTAGCACTTTAGTTATAATATACCTCCCTTCTAACTTTTCGTAGCACCTCATTACCTTCATTCCTTCTTCGTCCTAGACTTCTTACGTTCCCCTCGTCATTGTCATCCTCATACTCGTTGTTGGGTCCCTCCTCACCTCTGGTGGATTTCTCGTTGAAGTATTAACTATAATCCTCACCCTCGTCACCCTGGTAGTACTGGCTACTACCCTATGCAATCTGGTCTCATAGGAACCTTTCGTCATCTGACTCTCCTATATTACCTAATAGGATAATACATAAAATATAAATTAATATACATTATACACGATATTATACGTTAACACATATTTTTTTTATTTACATTTTATTGCACTATATTATTTCTTTCTTCTCCTTCTCGATAAAAAAATAGTTCAACAAGTGTGCATATACTCCATAAGTGTGTGATATTTTAATTCCAACATGCAATGAGTTCGATCGAAAGGCAGGATAATAATATTCATGTATGTAAATTCATGTGTACAAATATAAATAATAGGATTATATAAAAATAGTTCAAGTATAAAAAACAATTCATGTGTCATAAAATTTGCTACAAATTTTCTACGCCAAAGAAAAAATTAGGTATACAAATATAAATAATACGAATATATAATAATAGTTAATGTCTAAAAAATGTAAGATAAAAATATATAAAAACAACTCGTATGCTAAAAATTAGCTACAAATTTTGAGAACTATAAAATTTTCAACAAATTTGATGTTTTTTAATAGGAATAGATGGTTATCTCTACTTAGATCATAGAAGACAAGTGGATGTTCTATATATGCCATCCTTTTTTTAAGTACCGGTAACAACCAATACTAAAGAGTCTTTAGTCTAGGTTAGTATTAACAACTATGACTAAATATGAATTCTTTAGTTTCGGTTGTTTTTAACAACGAGTTTTTTCACTTTATCAAAAAAAAATTGTCCCAGTTGTTATTAACAAATGGGACTAAAGATAAAGTATTAAGTATCGGTTGTTGTTATCAATTGGAACTAAAACTACTCCCTCTTGACCCAAATATTTTTTTTCTTCTTTTGTTTTATACAACGGATACAAAATATTTTGAAGCAGTTAAAATATGCTAAACAATTTAGAAAATAGAAAAATTATGAAAAATAATTTTAAAAACCAAGAAAATTGTGAAAAATAATTTCATAAATAAGAAAATTATGATAATTAATTTTAAAAATAGTAAATATAGGATAAATATAGTGTATTGAGATGCAGGTACTCGTATCAATACTGATATTATAGTGTTGTCATTGTTAACAAAGTTGGCTGATATAATTGGTATAATAGTGTATTTCATCCGTTAAATATTACTATAAAAATAAGAGATTATAAATATTAAAAAAATACAGTACATGTAGCCGGTATACATCATTCTTATGATGTGATTGTAGACCCAACAAACTTTTTTTATGAATGTCCCTTGGCTATGATCCCAGCGTAAGTATAGAGTATCCTCATTTGCTAAGAGAAGGCTTAGGTCAACTGCCATTGAGAATGGAGGTTGCTCATCAAACTAATTATAGTCTTCATTTGTCATGTCTTTAAGTCCAACAATTATCCTTTTTCCTAGGAGAGCCATGTGGCACTTTGGCTCATCAAGCATTTTACTCATTTGCTTAGATATCTCATTTTTTTGCTTTGCTAGACATGTCCTTTGCATAGAAAACTTGAGTCACATCGTTGGCTAGGACGAATGATTCATCTAAGTACCCAATCTTGTAAGGTCAATTCTTGTCATCTTGCACTCATTAACCATTACGACTCCACTAGTCAGCCTCACCCATTAGCACCAAAAGAGAGAGACCTTCAAAGGACCATACTCAACTTCCCATATCTCCTCAATTGCACCGTAGTATGTGTTGTTTGTCCCATTGTCACCTATGGCATCTATATGGACAGCACTGTTTTGGCTGGTGCTCTTTTTGTCTTGGGTTCTTGTGTAAAATGTATACCCATTTATCTCATATCCTTAGAATATCAAGATTGAGCTAGATGGTTCCCTCATCAACCAGGCTAGTTATTCGTCAATCGACCCGTTACCCATGAGATATTCTCTCAACCAAGCGACGAAAGTATCGATGTGATGATGTATAATCTAGGCAGCAGACTTCCCCTGGTTTTTGGAGCGTACAATCATCATGTGTTCTTCGATGTATGGAGCCACCAATGAAGATTGTTGCAAAACCGTGAAATGTGCACTATAGAATAAATCATTGTCTACGGTCATTATTGGTTTTCTTCCAAGTGTGCCCTTTCCCTTTAGTCTCCCCTTGTGGCTTAATTCAGAGATCCCTATTGGACTAAGGTCATCAATAAAGTCTATGCAAAACTTAATGACCTCCTCTATTCCATAGCCCTGTGTAATGCATCCTTCCAGACGAGAACAATTACGAACGTATTTCTTTAGGATGCCCATATACCTCTCAAAAAGAAACATACTGTGTAGGTACACAAGACTGAAAATACTAATCTCTTTGACAAGGTGAGCCAGAAGATGCGTCATGATATTGAAGAAGGATGGTGGAAAGATCATCTCAAAACTGATAAGACATTGGACCACAGTAATCTCTAGGCTTGTTAAATTGTTTGGATCAATGACCTTCTACAAAATTGAGTTGAGGAATGCACTGAGCTTATTATTGTTGTCTGGATATTAATAGGAAGAATATCCCTAATTACAACAAGAAGCAATTGTGTCATCAACATGTGGCAGTCATGAGACTTTAGGTTTGTAGATATTTTCTCTTTCATGCTTATTATACCCTTTATATTCGATGAGTATCCGAACGGGACCTTGATGCCATCCAGGCATTCAAACATGTTTTCCTTCTCTTCCTTGCTAAGAGTGTAGCTAGAAGGACATAAGTAATGGCTTCATTTCTGTCTCTTTTCCGGATGAAGGTCTTCACGTTGTTTCATACATTTCAAATCATGTCATGCTTCAAGTATATCTTTAGACTTCACATACATACCTAGGAAGACTAGCAGATTCACACAAAGGTTCTTAGTGAGATGCATCACATCAATTACGTTGCGAACCTCTAAAACTTCCCAATAAGGTAATTTCCAAAAAAATAGACTTTGTCTTTCATATCGTCGCATGATCATCTTTACTTACAATAGGTTGGCTAACAAGTCCCTTTCCAAATACTACTTTTAGATCTTTCACCATAGCAAATACAGTTTTCTCATTACGATGTATAGGCTTAGTACGGTGGTTTGCCTTCCCTTCGAAATGCTTACCTTTCTTTCATACAGGATAGTTGTCAACAAGAAATCGGCATTGCCCTATGTACACAACCTTCCTATAGTGTTTCAAATACGTACTATCAATTTCATCTAAACAGTAGATGCAGGCCCTATATCCCTTGTTTGTTAGTCCTGATAGGTTGCCTAGTGCAGGCCAATTATTGATGACTATCAACAACAATGCTCATAGATTAAATTGATCATGTTTGTCCTCATCCAACACAAAGACACCTTCTTCATTCCACAACAGTAGCAGTCCTTCAACCAATAATCTTATGTATACATCAATGTTGTTACCTGGTTGCTTTGAGCCTTGAATAAGCACTGGCATCATGATGCACTTTTGCTTCATGCACAACCAAGGAGGAAGATTGTAGATGCATAAGGTTATAGGCCAAGTGCTATGACCGCTGCTCATCTCTCTGAAAGGATTCATATCATCTGTACTTAAACAAAGTCTTATATTCCTTGCATCATTTTTGAAGTCTAAAAATGTTCTGTCAAGTTTTCACCACTATGACCTATTGGTGAGATATCTCAACATCACGTCTTGTTTATGTCCTTCTACATACCAGCGCATCATTTTAGCATGCGCTTTGTTCCTGAACAATTGCTTCAAATGTGGTATTATAGAAAAATACCACATGACTTTAGCGGGGTGTCTCTTCAAAGGTTGTCCCTCAAAATTACTAAGATCATCTCATTTGATCTTGTATCATAATGACTTACAAACCGGGCATGCATCCAAGTTCTCGCAGTCCTCACCACGATAGAGGATACAATCATTGGAATATGTATGTATCTTCTCAACTTCTAGTCTAGAGGGCAAACTACCTATTTTGCTTCGTATGTTGTTGTAGTTAATTCATTACCCTCCAAAAGAACATTCTTTACGAGTTTTAATAACTTATCAAATGCCTTATCAACCACACTATTTGTTGCCTTCCATTGCAAGAATTTTAGTGTGGCACCTAACTTTTTATGCCCCCATTTGCAATCTAAGTACAACAACATTTTGTAGTCCACTAACATACACTTGAATTTCTTTAGCTCCTTTTTACTTTCGCGGTCTTTGTTTACATCACGCAATATCTAACCAAGATCATCTATACTGTCATCTTCTGCAACCCCTCTTTCTGCCTCGCCCATTGTAGCATCTGCAAAGCCACCGTATTGAGTCTAGTGAGAAATGTTATTGTCTTCTATTACAACCACTCTCTCTTTATGCTTGGTCTAACAATTATAGTTAGTCATGAATTATGAGTGTAATAAGTGTCTATGAAGAATCCTTGAGCACGAATACTCCTTCTGTTTCTTGCTATTTTTGTACAAACAACATATAAAACCCTCAGGCTTATAGGCATCGACCACCCTGAGAAAATAATACACACCATCGATGACTCCTTTGACCGTCGATCCGTGTTGTACATCCATTGCCGGTTTATCTACATTACAAGTAAAGAATTACTTAAGAAATTTAGTAATTTTAAACATCCTAACCTTAAAAGGTGAGTGAATGAAGAGTATTGCTAATCTTTGGATAAAACAATTCGATCGGAAAAATCTATAAAAATATGCAGACAAATCTAGTTACGCCTCTCCTCTACCACTAATCGATAGAGCTCGCTATAAAAATATCAAATATGACATAATGTCATTACTATTAGATTTAATATTAACACTTTCTCTTGTTTTTTTCTATTTTTCCTAACCCTTTATACATTTTCCTCTATTTTTCTATATTTTTCTTATTTTCCCCTTTTTCCGTACTTATCATATTTTTCCTTCTTTTTTCTATTAGGCCATGCTCTTAATTTTTTATATTAAGTCATGCACTAATTTTTCTATTTTCTATTTTTTTTCTCCATTTTTCTATAATCTTCATTTGTTTCCTCTTTTTAAACATTTTTATAGATTACCTCTATTTTAACAATTAAGACCTGCACTTATTTTTAAAATTTTTTTATTCTTTCTCATCTATTTTTATATTTTTTATGAGGATGAGATATACATATAGCTAGAAATATAATATAATAGAGAATGAAGTTGCTAAATTTTTAAAGCCTTTGGATGAGTGAAATCAAAAAAAAATTCATAAAAAATTTTGGCAGTAACTTACTTGTAGTTACTCCCAAATCGTCGTAAGTTTACTCTCTTTTATAAATTTATCGGGTTGAAGAAAGAAGAAGTGTTTAAAAAAAAAATATTTACTATCTGTTAGAAACAACAACCGATCAACCAGTACTAATAATAACCAAATATTAATATCAGTTGGTGTATCTAGTCGATGCTAATGTGTTTGACAATATTATTACCAACCAGACTACTACATAAATTTTGTTACTAAGTAGTAATAAAAATCATATATGGATATTGAGGTCTCTCACTTTTACAACCGATACTAATAATACTAACCTTTAAACTCAATACTAAACACTATTTTTAATATCGAGTATTTTATCTGTCGATATATCTAAAGAATATTTTTTAGTAGTGGTAATTGAGTTCTAGATATCGTGCGTGGATGTTTCACTGGTTTCTTCTCTGAATTTTCTGAAACTAATCATCAGACAACCACGCATATATTTTCTTAGTGTATCTCTGCACATGTCGATGTCGGCCAACTCGGTCGATCGAGATGCCTGCCTTGTCATCGACAGATTTCGCAAAAGATCAGCTAGTAAGCTAGCTAAGTTGCTACTCCTAGTGGTAGTAGCAAGCTGTGGTACGGTACGGCTCTTCTTGGTGGTGTTATCATGTAAAGGCTCTTAAGTGTGACTGTCGTAGTCATATCCATAAAGATCTTCGGTTTGTGCCTCATCTTCTTCTTAATTATTACTCCCCATGTAGGATTGCAAAAACAGCACATTGCAAATGTGTACGGGGAAAATCAAAAGGGGCGTACTTTCTTTGTACGAAAATGTCCTGAATTATTTAGTTCGTCCACTTTTCGTCCCTGGTTCTTTAAACCGGATAGAACTAATCCCTAAATTAGTTCTATATGATACGTGATAAATATTGCGGCACATCACTTAAACAAAACTAGTCTAGGAACATAATATATCTTATTTTGAAAGTTTAGGGGATTGATTCTATCGGTTTTGAAGTTGAGGAAGAAAAACAATTCAGTTTAAGAGTGTTCATGAGCGAAAAATACTTTTTTTCCCTTGTTTTTTTTTCTGTAATGAAGGAATGAATAGACAAATGTGTATGCGTTTCAAGTTCTAAACAGTACGATTTAAATATATATATATGTACTATTTAAAATATATTTTTAATGATAATTCATTCATCTCTACTCTCGAATAATTATATTCATCTATTCAGCCATTCAAAAATTCCGTACAAAAGAACCCATACACGCAAAAGTACTGCAGTTTAACTGCCATTTTAGAGTGTACCTTCAGATTTTTCATGATATACTGTCGACAAATTGCAGTGCTCTGTAAGCAACATGTATCAACATATTTATATCATCCTATCGAGCTTCTAGAAAATTTGTTGCCCCCAAGAATAGATCGGCCAACATGGCTAGCTGGTGCTATCCCCCATCACTCGTGCAGAGCACGTCCCCTGATCCCTCCTCTCCAATCTTTACCTAAAAAACGATACAGATGCATCGCATAAAGAGAAAGGAGATCACAAACACATGCTCCAATGGCCTGAATTTGTGTGTGTCTGCAAGAGGAATTCAGCACATCCATTCACCTGCAATAATGGAACTTGGAATACAAGCACAAATCAGATTCTGGAAGCTTTTGCTCTTAAACAAATGCGACGGCGTTTCATTTGCGGTTGTGCTCCGCATGCGTGAATGGATGGATCATGGATGCTCTCTTTTGATCTCTACGCAAATGATGAGCGAAAGTCAGAGTGTCACTGCCTGTTCATTTGGATGGCACACCTAGCAGAATGAATGATGGCCTCTTTTACTTTTACTCTGAAATTCTGCCCCCAACTTGTTCTGCTGTTCATCCATTTTTTTTTACACATGCACGGATAAACAGGTGGATGCAGACATGCAATAGCAATAGTAGAAGGCTAGTAGCAGGTCTGCAATATCGTGCAGTTACCTCTCACCTCACCATGGTAACCTCGTGCAGTAAACCTTTTGGTTTTTATCAGTAACCGTGATACCGCTGAGTAGCGGTAACCCCTTCCCAAACTTAGTTTATCAAGTGATCTTAGAAGCAAAAGGTGCAGCTGAACCAGCACTTGAACAGAGTATGAGCAGGTGAGGTGGTTTCAGGCTGTCTGGCCGAATTTTGGTTATAGGGCAAGCACATTTTGTAGGCCGGATCTGGTCTTTGTCATGATGACAAACAAAAGATGCAGATTACTCCACGTTGCAGAGATTAAAAAAGAAAGGAGAACAATGCCATATTGTTTACAAACAGCAAAGCATGCAGATGTTACTATGCATGCTTCAACTTTCCAACAGCAGTTTGACAAGATGTCTGCAGTAGCTCAGTTCAGAGAGTTGCAAAACAGTGGCCATCTTTGCTTTCTTGCCGACCAAATCTCAGGTGCTGTATCTGCAAGACTGCAACCCCATCAAGCAATCGTCTTTGCTTTCCCCTCATACGAATGGACAGAAAACGAAAGAATCTTGAGCAACTATTCAGTGTTGCAGTAAGATGTCACTTTCTTTGAGCATTGTTCAGAGTTGATGTTTCCTCTTATCCATTTATGTCTGAAACTGTTTGTGCCACATGTTGTCCCAAATTTCCTCCCGATGGCTATGAACACCAAGAATAATCAAGTTGATTGCGCACGTTTTGAGCAGCAAGTCTGTCGATTATGGTGTTAAATATTGACATGCTTTGCCATCATGTCTCTCTAGCTCCATCAGTGACCGATTATATGCCGGAGCAAGATGCTAATATAAAATTATACTAGTAGAAGCATCAAGCTTCGTAAGCTATGACTGAGTTGTGACTGACGAAACAAGAAGTGGATAAGCCATACGACAACGAACAACTCATCTGTTTCAAAACTGAATCTTAAATTTCAGCTTTAGGGTTTTAGTACCATATGAAGTGATAAATTCAGAAAATCACTTCAGCTCAAAACTCAGTATTGTCTCATAAAAATGTACATTATCAAGTGCTAGATATATTAACTTCAAAGTCTTGGTTCAGTCAGTTTCAACTGCAAAGTGCAGGTACTTTTGTAGTTCTCAACTTTACCCTCTACACACACACTTCACTTGGTTGTTATGGAATCTGAAGCACAACTAGTCAGTACTAGACATAACATCCGCTATATGTACAATATCTTTGCTATAAATCCGATATCGGTTTTGGCAACCTAAGTAGAAGATTGCGTAACAAACAATGCAATATTCATAGCTCAGATGTTTGCTAGGTAGAATGGTATGTACAAAGTTCAATTCCTAGCAATTTGATCATGGTTGAGCTAAAAGTGGTGCTTGAACTGCTTCATGATCAACCTGGTCTGGAACTGCAATTCTTGTGCATTTGGCTCTACAGTCTGGCTTAAGCATGAAAGAAATGCCCAAGGATATTGCCTGTACAAATATTTAGTTCAGTCATGCAGTTGTAGGCACTACTCAGATTCATGAACACACATGGAATGGAAGAATATGACTGACCAAGAAGAAACCGGCCACTAGGAAACTGAAGCCTTTGCAGTTGAAGGGGGCTTGTTCCGAAATGAAGTAAGCTGAAAGAGAGTGGCAGAAAAGGGAGAGATCAAACATTCAGAAAACTACATGTAGTGCACAGGATGGAAATACAACATTTGCAAGGTGGAAGAAAAATTTCTTACAGGTGAGGGGGCTCATAAACAGTGGTGCCAACAGTACAACTGTGGATTTCACAGTTGAAATGAATCCTTGTGCCTTTCCCTGTAAAAGTAAAGGCAATTGAATGTCAAACCTTAATCAATTGTAACTGGGAAAATAAAGTTAAAAGGACATCAAAGTTGGATTTACGAATCAAACCAAGAAAATTTCCCTTTTTTGAGTTTACCTGGTCAGATGAGACTACTTCCCCAGAGATGAATGCATAAGTCTGCACATGTTCAACAAGTTTGGAGCGTATTCAAAGATTTTTCAAGTGTATAATTGTTACTTAAATGCACACAAAACATGATTCCTGAATTTAGTGATGCAAACTCTGTACATTTGGCGTGTTGTTTTTTATTTAATATCCTCAAATATCTCATACCACAGCTCTTAAAGTTACAGGTATGTAAACATGGAGATCACTTACAGCTGGTTTGACCAGAACATAGATGACACCCAGTGAAGAATTAAGATAAGGAACCTACATAATCAGTGTCAGACAAAATAAAAAAAATTGTACTCAGTAACAACATTAGTCACTGCAACATTTTTTGGATTAAAATTTACTGAACTATATATTTGCCCAAACACATACCCAGTAACTCCATGCCAAACCATAAAGCACAGCCTAGAGAAAAAAGGTTTTAGTTCTGTATCTGATATCAGTAAAAGGGATAATAAAAATATTAGCAAAAAGAAATGTGATACACTCACATAAGCAACAGATGCAAGTATGCCCACACATAGGACTCCCTTTTCACGAACTGCATTGATAACAGCAGGGAGTACCAAAATCCACAGTTTTACAAATTGTATTTTGTCAATCAGGCAAGGCACTTAAAGGATGGTTATTTTTCGAATAAAATATCAAGTAAAGGGTTATTATTAGACAAATTACTACCTGAGAAAAGATTGAACCAATGCCTACTACCATAAGAATTTCAGAGAACTGATTCTTGTCAAAACCAAATACTGACTTCAGATAGTACTGCAAAAAAGGGTGAAGAATGAAACAGCCAGTATTTTTTGAGCACCATGTCATAAATAAGTCTGAGGCATAAGGTTACCATTAGGACATCACTAATGCCAATCATACCCAACTCGTAGAAGAAGGAAATATATGTGATTCTCCTAAGTGTTACACTAACAAAACAGGAAGATACGAAATTTCAACAAAATTTGCATTAGTAGGAATTTCTTGCCATCATCAAAAGTTGAAAATTGGTAGTATTCATTGTATAGAAATCATCAGGATCAATATTTCTCAACTTTGTATAAGTTTTAAAGGGTATCACTACATCCTTAATACAACATTTTTAAAAGAAGTCCAACAGTTATTATGGGTGATTCCGATACCTATTAAGCTTTGTGCTTTGACATGAATTATTACACCATTAAATTACTAGAACATAAAAGAGTGTGTCAGGAACATTACATCCTGATTATGCTAATATTCTCCTTGATAGACTCCCAACGCCGCATTGGTAACCTGGCAACCAAAGATGAGAACGACATGCTCAAACGAACAAGAAGAAGCTCTTTGAAGTGTCTCAACCAGAGATATTTTCATGTAGATGACAGAACAGATCAACAAAACAACTGAGACCTGACAATGCATGATGCCATACTTGTAAGAATGAAAGTTAGCATAAAAAAAAAGCATTGTTGATGAACTGCAAGAATGTTCAAGATGCAATACCTGAAAAATCCACTGCTCAGGCAGAAACCTGGAGAAGCCATTGCCCAGAGCATGTGAAGCAGATAATATCCCAGTTATGCAGCCAAATGCAAATGTTGTCTTTGATGGTTCAACCACATCCGCTTAATTTAGCAGCCAAATGCAACATTCATGACTACTTGTTTTCAAACCACATGGTGCAGAGTTATGCAATAACAAGAAACGCTGCCAATTTGCCATTTGTCCAATTTGGTTTAGGTTTCCAGGCTCAAAGAGCGAGGGCATACAACTTTGAGAAAGTGAAACCAAGAGTTAGCATCTGCAATTGCTCACCGTGTATGCCACTGCGAGGCTGGTTATGGTTCCTTGGCCTATCATAAATGACAAAGTACACAGAATAAGGTAGATATAGACAGCAACCTTGGATTTGTTGCAAGCAAGCACACCTGCAAGCGTAAACAACATAGCATCAATTATGCAGTTCATGATAACTCTTGGCATTTCTAATCTCAAATTCCTGCAAGCTGAGAGACTAACACTTAACTAACATAAGCTTCCAAAAAATCATGCACATATATGTGGATCACAGTGGATAGAACAGGTATAACTACCAAAAGGGAGGATGGAGGTGTAGGCAGTGAGGAGGAGGAGAGGCTTCCTGCCATATTCATCAGCTAGCTCCCCCATCAAAGTGTATCCTACGGCACTGAAAATCCCTCCTACCTGCACTCAACCAAATGATGTACATAGGGGTTCCAATCAGTTGTCCACTTTCATTTGCCACTTGCACTTATTCTTTTCATTTTCATCAACGAAAATGTTAATACATCAATCATATAGCATAACCATTGGCAACCAGTACTGATCAGTGTTTGCAATTTCAGTTCGAAACAGAACAATTTCACCCGAAAATTTCATTTTTTGTGAATTTAGCAACATTTATTCAAATTCCATCAAAAAATAGTTCAAATTTCAAAACAATTCATTCCAAAAAATCCGAAATTTTGGTACCCCCAGCAGAAACGTGCAAAACGAAATTGCAAAGTCTGGTACTACTCCCTAATGCATCGAGTCAAATTTTATTTTTGCAACTAGCAAAAGAAAGAAACTGGATTTAGGCATCATGTGATTTCATTGAACAACAATAATGTCTTACAGGAATGGAAGAGCACCACTGCAGAACAGGGAAATGAGTGTCAGACTGTTTGATGGAGGCCGGTGAGGTAGATAGCCTCCGAGCAGGCGTCGTCCACGCAAGGGCAGAGCGCACGGGTAGTAACGTCGATGAGCACAGGCACCGTCATCTCCTCGGCTACCCAGTACATCACCAGCCCCAGCAGCAGGTGCATCAGTGGCTTCAGAACCCTGACATCTCCTACTACCTTCTCCTCCATGATCACCAGTCTCCTCTGCTTCACCTCAAAGTGTCTCCTATCCAGTATCAACTATTCCTTGTTTGCCCTGCTAATCTGTTTGCTTTTATTAACCAGGAGCAGCATGATTCATGAGATCCAGCTTGAAATATAATTAGAGAGGCATCATAAAGCGCGTGTCGCTGTCTTGTTTGAGTGCTATTGTTGGTGTTTTCCATTATTTAGCAAGTGCTGACCGCCTAAAAGGCAGATTACTCCGATTGCTTTGCCCAGAAAGGATACTATATTCACCCTGTCATCCTATGGTGCTTTTGTTTGTAGTATTTTGGTCAATGATAAAAATCACCTGCAGCTAATAAATAAGTAAAGCAATGTTTTAGTACTGTTGCATTCACGCAAAAGTGATCGCGCGACAATATTTTTTTCACTTGTATGTATCCTTGCCTTTTTCAATTAAAAATTACCTGTTTGTTCCTTTTCAATTGTTTTCCAGGATATTTAGGTTTTGCTATTGTGTAGTAGTTCATAACATGGATGACGTTACAAAATGTAAGAAACATGGGTGTGTGATGTCTATAATGCAGTCTATGTAATTGCCCCCATCCCAACGGCGCCCATCTCCTTCCATCAGCCATCCTCACCGGCGCTCCCCCTTCAGCTTAATTTCCTCCTCTCATCCTCAACCTGCAATTGGGGGTTGGGGGTTGCCTTTTTTTCGCATTGAATCCAACGAGAAAACATTCAATTTGGAGGTTTTCCATTTTCAATTGACAGAAATATTGCACCTTTTTTTCCAATTTGACAAGGAATACTTTCAACCTGGATAAATCACTTTCATCCAGCGTTTTTTTTTCTCTCCCCTTCCAACCCAAACTCCCAAACAAACCCTTTAAACTCGGATGAAAAGTTCGAGTGAGCGAAGAGTTCACCTTTTCCCCTCGCCACGCCGTCCCGGAGGCGGCGGCGGCTCCCCGCACATCACACCAGGTGTCAACCGCACCCTCGGCGTGCCCGGGGGCTAGGGCTCGAGGCGTTGGCGGCACGTCTCAGGGCATCCTGCCGCGTCCTCGGCTCGTACGCGACGCAGCAAATCCCACGCGAACCGGCGAACGGCGGAGGTGAGAGATGAGGCGACGGCGGCAGTAGCCGTGGAGAGGGTCCGTCCCTGACACGTGGGCCCGTAGGAGATGGACCCCACATGTCAGTGACCATGTTAGGAGAAAGTTGTGTTAGAGGATCTCAATCCCCCGGGGCCCGGTTTTTTTTATTTATATCAACTTTATTAACTGGCTAGTTAAGTGAAATGACGAACCACCAAAGCACTTAGAAATTCTGGGAGGGGATCATAGTTACATGATCTAGGCGCAAAGAGAAGATCAACTTTGACAAACTCACACTGAATGAAAAGCTTCAGTTCTCTGAATATTGCACCTGCAGGAGCTTGATCATAAGCTTGCCACATCAAAGCTGAGACAAAGAATGGCCAAATCAGTTCCAGCCTCGACCTTCGGTATGCCACGTTGGGCCAAATGAGTTAGAGTTTATTCTCTTTTTTTCAAAATATAAGTAGTTTTACAATTTAAATTTAAAGTATTTCTAACATTTTTTCTACTTTATTCTTAATCACCCTCCTACCTCTAATCATTCCTTTTTATTGAAAGCTAACAAAAAGTTTTCTTCTTAATAAATGCTAACATTTTGAAAAGATGGAGTACTGATTTGTTTGTTTATTCTATGGCCATCAAACATACAAAGTCATATTCAAAATAAATTTTAAACAAGAACCTTCTTATTATTGTACAAAGTATCATTGTATAAAGCTTGTATTCATGATGAAAGCTTGTTAGCATAAAGTTATACAATTTGGAATTTTATGGTAGAAAGTTTGTTTATTATTATAGACAATTTTTTAACTGGTGTTGAAAATTTTCGAATAGATTTTGTTATTCACGCAGAAAGTTTATGAGTAGAATTTTACTATCTGTATGGCAGAAAGTTGTTTTATTCTTGTAGAAAATTGCTGTGTGATTTTTTAACTATTGTTGAGATTTTAATTTTCCGTAGAAAGTTTACGAGTATGCAGGTTTATTGTCTATACGTAAAGTTTCCGAGTAGGTGACTTGTTCACGCACGCCCGGTATGCGTGCCGGGAATGGAGACGCTTGAGTTCTCCATCACGCGCCGCACGGTAGTCAAGCCTACTTCCGGCTTCCTTTTCTGATTAGCTCAGTTAGGCCCAAATGAAAATAAATAGAATTTTCTTTTCTTTTTTTTCATTTGTTTCAGATTTATCTATACAAAGTCTCTACTAATAAACTTTAATTATGCATAAAGTTGTCTAGTACATAATTTGTATTTAAGCATAAAGTTGAAGTTTGTTATTCTTGAATAAAGTCTATGAGTACAAAGTTTGTCATTTGTGGATAAATTTTATGGGCAGTAATTTTTGCATAAAGTTTCCTAATATTTTTAGATAGCCCCTACTGTTCAGATTTAAAAACAAAAATCGAAATATCCATCGGGATAAAGGTGTGTTTGGTTCCCTACCTAGCCTAGACGGGCCTAATTTGGATTTGCAATGTTGTTTGTTTGGTTACCTGGAACATGTCTCCAATATTAAATGGTGTAATTGTTGTAAAAGATTTTTATATATAAATATATTTGAATATTATTTTTAATTTATTTTATAATTCGTTGATTTGTAACTTCAAATAATTGCCACAAATCATTCATCTATTTAGCTTTTTAGCAAAAAGAATATCCATGTAAATTTATCAGCGCGAACCTATGTACAAAGCAGAGTATGATTTATTTTCTCACGTGGATGCGGGCGGCTGAGGATGTCCAAGTCTCACACCAGAAAACACAAATGTGTTATGATTGATGTAAAGGACAATGTCTAAACTCTAAAGGTGTTGATGTTTTAATTTCTTTCTTCCATTTGTTGACAATTCGTTCACAACGGTATGAGACGACGCTGTCTTGTACAGTAGTATATCACTGTCAATCGTGCTAAGTTGCTACAGCTCATCGACCGGCCGCCGACCGCCGGCGGCGGACACTGCAGCCGGCTCGCCGGGCGCCAAGCTGTGCAGCCAGACCTCGTCGCCGACGGTGGCGAACTGGTCGTCGTTGCGGTGCCACGTCCAGACGGCGCTCGTCTCGTTCAAAATCCTCAGCCGCCCGTGGCCGAAGCTCGCCTCCCTGAACTCCGACAAGTGCGCCGACTTGTGCCCCTTAATGAACCTTCATTTATTTAATTAACCACAGTAAATTAACTAACTAATCACGCACATAATTAACGTTATCAACTCATCATATACTAGACTAATGCATGTGAGATGACAGATGAGACCGTGATCATAGCTTACTTGAGAGCAAGACTTTCTCTGTTGCCTCCGTCGCCAATGGTGATGTACATTGGGCCCCGGCTGTCAGCCTCGTTGTCGTAGATCCTCGTCTAATTAATTATCCCAATTAAGATCAACGAGAGAAAATTAAGGTTTACAAGTGGCATCATGCAAGAAAGGGTTTATGTTGGGCTTACGAAGCGCTCGTAGGCGTGGACGTGGCCGGCGAAGACGACGTCGACGCGGGCCTCGTAGAGGAGGTTCTCCATGGCGCGCCGCATCCGCTCGCCCTCCCCCTGGTGGGCCTCGTTGGTGTTGTACCACGGTGCGTGCAGCAGCGCCACCAGCCACGGCGTCCTCCGCCTGTCCACGCCGGCGAGGTCGCGCTCCAGCCACGCCCGCTGCGCCGAGCCTTCGCCGAAGTCCGTGTACGAGCCCAGCATCACGACGTGCGCCGCGCCGCCCGCCGCGTCGAACGAGTAGTAGAGGTTGGACGGCGAGCCGCTCTCCTCGTGCGGCATCCGCCACCGCGCGTTGTACGCCACGAATGGTGCGAACTCCACCACCGGCAGCGTCTCGATCTCGTGGTTCCCCTCCGTCACCATCCACGCCCGCGCGCTCGCCAGCGGCTGCACCAGCCGACCGAACGTGTCCCACAGCGGCTGTTGCGTGTCGGCGTACGACAGGTCCCCCGGGAACAGGAGCATGTCGTAGTCGCCGCCTCCGCTGATGTGGGACAGAGTCGACGCCGTCCACTCCGTCTGGCCCAGGTCGCCGATCACGACGAACTCGACGGGCAGCTTCGTCGGAGGGGTCCTAAGGGTGAACTCGTCGCCAGCCTTCCCGCACCGGTAGTAATACGTCGTGCTTGGCTGCAGCGGGCCGATGGTGACGTGGTGGATCGCGCCGGACTTGTAGAAGAAGTAGCGGTATGTGGTGTGGTTGCCCGTCGCCAACGCCGTGTACTTCCCCGGCGACGTCCTGTACTCCACCACGGATGGTCTGGTCAGGTCGTCGGTGACCCAAGAAATCCTCATGTTCTTGTCGCCAACGATCGAAATGTGCACCTGAATCATCATCATTTTTCGAATCGACCCGCATTGAAAGTTTTAAAAAATTATAAAATTATTATTCTATAAAGTTACAATAAAAAAAAGAAAAACAAATCAAACACATCACCAAGCTAGCACCTCCTCACATAGCTCACAGGCACTAACACCAAACTAGATACTACTATATAACCAACCACCGTTAGATCTATAGGAGGTCGCAAACGCCCCACTGAAACCCTAGCTTCACACAGAGATCGTTGTTGAGCTCTTGATATCCTTATGTAGAGGGGTTGAGGAGAGAGAGGACAAGAGAAGGTCACTCATCCCTCACATCAACCTGATAGCGATAACGAAAAACCGCTAGTGATCAAACCGATATGAGGTGGAGGGTGGCAGCTCAATAACGTGTAAACAGGAATCACGACGCTTAAAATGCTGTTGTTATCAGCTTGAAAAACCCTAAGTTAGACTTTCGCCTGCAGAGCCCTCCCCATCGTCGTCATCACCATCCGAACAACCTTTGCCAGCCCATAGCTTCACTGCACCGGTGCCCCACCACCGGCCAGCCAAGACCCACCCTCGTAGGGTCTCCCGTGCAGCAAATGCAGCCTCCCTCAGCAGTGCCACCATCTCCCGCAAGGCCATGTCCTCTTCCCTAGACACCATCGTCATTGTCTCACCCGTAGGATTCTTCACAACGGAAAGGACGGCATAATAAGGGAGAAGCTTCAGGAGAAGAAAAATAGGTGTGACTGGCTAACAAGGAGGGACTGAACTTCGGTGGCCGCCGCGGCTGCCTTGGCGTTGCTAGCACCACCATCCTGGCTGCTGCCGCTCGCCGTTGTTGCAGCTGGCCACCGCCAGCTGCCATGCCCGCCGTCGTCCGCGCCGGTCTCCCACTGCCGTTGCCCGCGCCGACCACCCGCTGCCATCTCCCCTGCCGCGCTGGCTGCTCGATCCGGCCGGACCTAGCGCCTCTAGATCCGGTCTTCCGTTGCCGCCGCGGCCGACGTCAGCCCCGGATCCAGCCATAGATCGGCCACCGCCACGCTGGCACCACCTCCGCGACCGTCCCTGTCGTCGCCCAAGCCTCCGCGTCCATCGTAGCCGAAGCCTCCAAGAGCTCGTGAGAAGAAAAAGGAAAAGGCCCCGTCGCCATCCTTGCAGCCGCGCGCGGTTTCTGACGGCAGCGAGACAGGCGAAGGGTTGAGGTGGCGGCGGCGGTGTGGTGTCGGGGTCGCCGCCCGAGCCGCTCCCAGGAGCGACGCGGGGCCGTGTGTCGCTGGTTGTCCTAAGTTTTGCACCTGCTTATCATTGACAACTACATCAAGTTCATTGTTATCAAAACGTTAATTAGTGGCCAGAATTATTGGACAATAATTTCAGCTGCAAATCCTTCGGATTAAAACTTGCAAATTAAGCTCCCAAGTACTTGTCGTACTGACATGTGATTTTATAGTGTGTAGTTTGTACCGCTGACAGGTTGCTAGGAAACGTGGAATTAATTGTTCTGTACTATAAAGCCCCCACATAATAGTTTGACTTTTTTTAACCCAGTTGGCTAACAGATTGTATGATAATATTAAGGATGCATGAAACAGATGCCAAAACAAATGCCAATTTCGATCTTAAGTTGTCTGATGAAACAGATGCTAGTACTACAAACAAACTCCATCTCTTCTGACAATTTGTAATGAAACCGTTAGGAATTCCACGGACAGGGGGAAAAAAGAATCACTCTCGCTCAGTCTAACTGTGAAGAATGAATCATGAAGTGTCCAATCGTAAAAGAATTCTGCAAGAATGATGATGCAACAAAATTCGTTTGCCACTAATCTGACTACTTCTGGTTGAAAATCGAAACGAAAGAACTGGAGCATTCAGAAGAACACAGCGAAATGCCTCTGCATTTCTGTAACACCAGAAATACGCACCTGCTGAGGATGCGACTTCGGCTTGTCGTGCGCCGTCAGCACCAACGGGCTTGGTGGCGGCCGGACGTACTCATCAGCATGAGCACACAGGAACATCAGCGACGTGAGCCCCTGCACCAGCAGCCTCCAAGAGTTCGCCATGGCCCCGACCACCACGTCGCCGAGAAACGTCCCCGTGCAGCTCCGCCCGAGCGCCTGCTGGTCCAGGCACCAGAGGCACCGCGCGTTCACGGCGGCGAAGAAGACTCCCGCGACGCCGAGCAGGCTTCTGGCTGGAGCAACCACCGCGACGCGGCACACAACGCGCATCAGCGCGACGACCCCGCGGGCTATAATACACGCGAGCAGTAGCGTGCGGATGAGAAATAGAACTAGTACTATTGTTATCTTCTTCTTACGCGTGTCGTCGCGATCGCACCATGAGCTCGCCGCCGCCACGGCCGCCGTCTCCATCATCATCGCTGGCCAGCCTGGCTTGAGCCCGAAGCAAGAGCTGACCTAGTTGCATAATCGCACGTCATTAGCTTTTAATAACAGTTAAGAAGACTTTCACAGGGATCGATTCGGGCATATCCTCGGAGAGATCCCATGCTATTTCTTGCTGCTATCTCCTACTGTCGTGCGTGTGTAACGTGTACCTGACATGTGGCGTGGTCGGCGGCAGCGGCGTTGGTTGCCGGAGAGGAGGCCGCCGTGTGTGGTCGTGGTGTGGAGGGGGAGTAAGGAAGGAGATAGGTAGGTTGAGGTTGGCATTGCTAGGTGAAGCAGAATTTTTGCACAATCTGTCTCTGCTTTTTTTTTTCTCCTCCACTGTAGCTTTGTTTTGATTGAAGCTGACAGAGGACACGTCAGCCTTCTAGGTGCAGCTGAGAAAATCTAAGTTTGGAAGCAATAGTGGAGTATTATTATGGCATATTGATCATGAAATGTGTTATTTTATTATTGAGCACGTACATGATTTACTAGATAACTGAAATGGTTACATGCTTTTGTCATGATTTACCGGATAACTGAAAAGGAAAGCAGTGATGCCGGCAACAAAGGGAGTGAACGAACGATGTTTGCCATGGGAAGTAGCGTGCGTGCACGTACGTTTTTCGAAGCGTGCCGTGTCTGTGTGGATGTGGGTTCCATGCATGCATGGAGCTCGGATGACCATACCAAAGTTGTTTTTCAGCATCCAATTTTATCGAAGTCTAGATCGAAGCAAAGTAGGAAACTCTCATTGGTGCAAACATTCGTGATCAACAGTGTGAAATTTATAATTTTTTTCTTTTTAAATATTGAGACATGCAAGAGGAGTATATAGAATCGCGTAATCGGGGGGTGTGGCCCTGGATTTCCAACCGCGTTGCATTTTGCAACGGTCGCCGAAGCCCACGAATATCTCTCCCTTTAGACCACGTGACGCCGCCGGCGGAACAACCTGCCACGTGTTTGCTTTAAGATTAGCACCAGACGCGTGTCACGTAAGTGGGTAAGGTCTTTCAGACGAGGGAAGGATCAGGGTCCTGTGTAGTTAATGCAACAACATGTGGAATTAATTGTCTAGGCTTGCCCACTAAATAAGCATTACTCCTAATGAACAACAGAGGACAGGCACACGCAGACCTTAAATGACTTCATGGTTATGGGCTTCTTTGTAATTAGCTTGCCCTATGGGTGGCGTACGGACAACAGACGGCGTCGGTACCAGCGCTTCCATCGCCGAGTCTCCGTCGTCGTCGCCGATCGCGCCTCCGATAGGGACAGCGGTGCTGGAGACCTTTGAGCTCGGGGCACGGGCGGCGCCGGCGTTGTCGTGACCTAGCGTCGTCGAGATCGCGCGCTGACTCCTGGCTGTAGAGAGGTCGGCACCGAGCTCCTCCGCCCACGAGCGCGCGCACGGGAGCAGGCAGGTGCCGGCGAACTCGGGCTGTGGCGTCGTCGAGCTCACCACCGCGCGCGCCGGCCGTGCTGCGCTCGTCCCCGCGCCTTCACCACCCACCTCCTCCACTGGTCTCTCATGGCGCATCTCTGCTCGATCTGAAGCGTCTCAGATCGGCGAGCCGCGCGTACCTGAACTGCGACATGCATGTAACTCCTGCCCGGCCGGCCGGCCGGCGTCTATCGACGATCGAACAAGAGTGTAATATAGCTAGATCCTACGCTCAACGCAGCAGCAGCCGCCGCCGCGCGCGCGCCGGACATGCATGGCGAGAGTGGCCAGAGAGCCGTGCAGCGCGTGGCGGATATGAGAATAGGTGATGTCTATTATTAGATTAGCCTGTGGAATATAATTTCGATCTGTTAATCGCCAGCTAGGAATCTAGGCCAGTTGAACCATAACCAAGAATTATTCATTAGGATTAGATTTTCTGATAAACACCCATACTGGCATAGAAGCCACCAAAACATTATTCATGTTTTGGTATGTATGTTATATATTTTCAGTGTCCTGGATTAAAATGTTGAACACATGTGTTATAGATTCATGGCAAGCATGTTAATTGATAGATATTTAATATGGTATTGTTGGTAGGGGATAATTGTGGGGGAGAGCAGTAAATTTTGTCACTGGGTGAGCATAGGATGTCTGTACTATTATTTGTCAGGTAGTAGGGACATTCTTACTGCCTTGTAGGAATCATTGTAAATATTAAGTTGTAAATGGTTATAACTTTTTTTCAGGTCCTGCTAGAGATAAATTGCCATAGCCACCAATTATAAGTAAAGAAAATTTTAGAAAACTACAATTTTATTACCTAAACTATCGATTTGTTGTAATATTCAAAGAACTGCAAGATATGGCTAGAAATTATGAGATAGCTACAACTCCATCGAGTCCGCTGTTATTGATATACGTGACCCACATGTCATACAGAAATGATTGAGGTCTTGTTAGCATACTAAATCATTTATTTCACTATAGTGATGCCACATATGATGACTCGTCAGCATGCGTGAGTGGAAAAATATGTGGTCCAGCTGCACCACCTAGGCTAGGTGGGGTGCACTCCAAATTTCCTCATCATAACAGTAGTCTCTATGGCATTTTTGAACAAGTTAGATAGAAAGGATATTTTTCCCACCCACGTCTGCGCCGATGTGTGGTCGTACGTGACATCGCTTTAGTGAAATGAATGAGGTGGCATGCTGAAGTAGCCCTCTATTCCACCCCCACAGGTATCTTTGTATGATATTTGGGACACATACGTCAGTAACGGGTTAACTGAACGGAGTTTCAACTATCTGATAATTTTCAATATAATTATTATAGCTCGATAGTTTAGGCAACAAAGTTGTTTTCTAAAATTTACAGTAATCTTCTAAACAAGTATAGGTGTAGATTTTTTTTAAAAAAAAGTCCTGAGCCTATTGCTATTGGTATCTTGAAGAGCTGATGTGTAGAGGCTTGAAGTGCTTATTTTCAATCCGAAGGTCTTGACGAATTACTCGAAGCTATGAGTACAGAACTTTGAACCGAAGCTAATGCATCCTGTTTTTGCCTATTGGTTAAGTAGTTTTTGGCTATTCTTTGATAGGTTGGAGACAAACGTGGTAAAAATTAAGGTCTCATTTTTTTATTTCCTTTTCGTTTTGTAGCTGACTACCGTAATCTAGCATCATTTTCTGCTTTGAATTTTTGGTATTGTTGTAAGTGTAAATTCTTTGATTTTTGGTATGATTTATTGATATATATATATATATATCTGTTTCTTCAGGACTGGAGCGGCGGAACAGAAAAGCCACCCAAAGTTGACGAAATCAAACGCCGCATATATCCAAATCCCAGACTCGCACCTGAAATGAAACGCATCCAAGTTTGGATTCGCCCACATCATCAACCAATCATTAATTATCCGACCCTTGGGACAGAAGAGTCTCCTATATAAACCACCACTTCTGCCGGACTTCTCTTTCGATTTCCATCTTGCATCGCCCATTTTCGGATTCAGGGACACAAGAAGGGGCGGTCGTTCTGTGAGTTGTGACCATGGCGAACAACGTAGCGTCGGCGCTCCTCCTCGCCGTCGCCGCCGCCTCCGTTCTGTCGCTGCCACCGGCGGCCCTCGCCGTCACGTCGCCGTACGTGCGGCCCAAGGCGAGGGCGACGCTCTCCCTGCTTAGGGACGACGACGGCGACGGCCAGACGCCGGAGCAGGTACGCTTTCTCGCTCGCCCTAACGCCAATGAGAAATTGGAGTTTCTTTTTTCATTTGAAATCTGCAAGTGTGCAACGTCAGATTTTGAAAATGTTTTGATGACGAATTTGGCCGTACGGAGAGTTGAAATCCTGAAATATTCGTCACACATCAGTTCAGTTTCTTAATATTTCTCAAATTTTGCATGGTGAATTTGTTGCGTGGTTTGCTCTGTCTTGGCCATCTAGCTCAAACCCAGTGTTTGAGTGAGAGACATGATTTGTTGCAAGAGTCCATCCAACTATAGTCCATAGTCTCATGTTCCTACCCCAGGAGAAACCTGAATCTTCATGTGGCACACCCTGGCGTCCCTCGTGATCATCGGATTATATTAACCTAGAAAAGTGCAAAGTAGGAACGAATCAAGGAATAATGCTTCATTGGATTCAAGTTGGAGTACATCCAGGAGCAAGAAAACGATTAATTTGCTAAATATTTATGTATTTGTTTAGTTTAAATTTCACCTCGATAGATGACGCGACAAGAGAGAAGGAACAAGAAACTCCTTCGGGTTTCTTGCTTTCCCACTCGTCTCATCCCTCTCTTATTTATTATTTCTGGCCATGTCGGCCATGTGGTTTGGCCAAGGCGTTATCGAGTGTTTGGCTGTTTCGTGCTGCATGATCACGAGCCAGACTGATGAAAGTAACTTTCGGTTAGTGTTGCTGATACTGCAATTAATCACCATCGCCACGGCTTCTCCAGTCTTAACCAATGCATACTCCATATTTTTATCTTTTTTTCTTAGAAACGAAACAGAATAGTAAACCATTAGTAGTATTCAATTTGCCTGTCTACGTGTCAGGTTTCAGTATGGTCGTCGTGATTTTTTTTAAAAAAAATTAAACTTTTTTATTTTTTAATTTAAAAAATAGACATGTCTTTTGATGTGATGTGATAGAGTTGTTTGCTAAGGGTTCAGATTTAAAAATAAATTTTGATGTGGTTTAGTTTTAAAATTAAAAAATTAAAAAAATTTAAAAATAATAAAAATCCAGTCGTTGTGGGATCAATCATTGCAAACATAGTACTAGTACTACTGTACTACCAGGAATCATTCTTAAAATCCTCAAATTTGCATTAGAAATTTGATAAGGGTGTCTGAGTGTTCATGTAAATTCTGGTAGTAGGCAAGAAAGCTTTTATTCTTTATATAAGAAGTGAGAAAGCATTTATGAAGAAGGAATAAAAACACTGTCAACAATATAGAAGCGTAAGAAAGAAAGTCATTGTTATTATATCCTGTACTGTATACAGTTGGAGGTTGCAATGACAATATTCAGATATGTCAGAAAGATCATATGTTTCGTATGAATGCTGACTTTAATTTGCTCTTTTTTCTTTCATCCATAAATGATAAAGGTGACCTAACAAAACACCCAATCTAGCACTCATTGTTTCTTGTTCTTTTTTGCCTTGGAAGCTTATATTTCAAACACTTCAACAACCTATTTAGTGAGTTGGCTCATCCAGCTTTAGGCTTAGATTGAAGAAGGTGAGCTAAGAAAAAGATAAATATAATCACGTAAAATGAGAAATTTTATTA
The DNA here is from genome assembly GCA_030770085.1 of Oryza coarctata. Lineage (NCBI taxonomy): Eukaryota > Viridiplantae > Streptophyta > Magnoliopsida > Poales > Poaceae > Oryza > Oryza coarctata. The sequence continues at coordinate 1,590,047 of CM061483.1, forward strand.
GTAAATGATTAGTTAAATATTATCTATTATAAACTTAAAAATACATTAATATAATTTTTAAAAACAACTGCTAATGACCTCTCTGAAGAAATTTACTGTTTGGATGCAAATTTCAGGTGCACATATCAGCTGTAGGCTCTGACAAGATGAGGGTGACATGGATCACCGTCGACGACGCGCCGGCCACCGTGGAGTACGGCACGACCTCCGGCCAGTATCCGTTCTCGGCGACCGGAAGCACCAGCACCTACTCCTACGTCCTCTACCACTCCGGCAAGATCCACGATGTCGTCATCGGCCCACTGAAACCCAGCACCACCTACTACTACCGCTGCAGCAACGATACATCGCGCGAGCTCTCCTTTCGGACGCCGCCGGCGAGCCTCCCCTTCAAGTTCGTCGTCGCCGGTAAGCTGCTGCATGCGTGGAATGGAATGCTTTCGTGAGCTTAGTGATGCGTTGCGTGTCTGTCATGGCGGGCGTGAACTGTGGCACGCATGCAGGTGACCTTGGGCAAACGGGATGGACGGAGTCGACGCTCCGGCACATCGGCGCCGCCGACTACGACATGCTGCTACTCCCCGGCGACCTGTCGTACGCCGACCTGTACCATCCACGGTGGGACTCGTACGGCCGCCTGGTTGAGCCGCTGGCGAGCGCGCGGCCGTGGATGGTGACGCAGGGCAACCACGAGATCGAGAAGATCCCGCTCATGCAGCACCACTCCTTCAAGGCGTACAACGCGCGGTGGCGCATGCCGTACGACGCCGGCGCGTCGCCGTCGGGGTCCAACCTCTACTACTCTTTCGACCTCGCCGGCGGCGCCGTGCACGTCATCATGCTGGGATCCTACACTGACTACGCCGCCGGCTCGGCGCAGCACCGATGGCTGCAGGGCGACCTGGCCGGCATCGACAGGGGGAAGACTGCGTTCGTGGTGGCGCTGGTGCACGCGCCGTGGTACAACAGCAACGAGGCGCACCAGAGTGAAGGCGACGGCATGCGCGCCGCCATGGAAGAGCTCCTGTATGGCGGGCGCGTCGACGCGGTGTTCGCCGGCCACGTCCACGCGTACGAGAGGTTCGCGCGGGTGTACGGCGGCAGGGACGACCCGTGCGGGCCGGTGCACGTGACCATCGGCGACGGCGGAAACCGGGAGGGGCTGGCGGAGAAGTACGTCGACCCGCAGCCGGCGACGTCGGCGTTCCGGGAGGCGAGCTTCGGGCACGGGAGGCTGGAGGTGGTGAACGCGACGCACGCAGTGTGGACGTGGCACCGGAACGACGACGACGAGGCGGTGGTCGCCGACCAGGCGTGGATCACCAGCCTCGCCTCCAACCCGGCTTGCAACAAATGAAAATCCATCCGTCAGATATAATGCAGCAGAAATAGGTTATCAATTAATTAAATTAGATTTGTTGCGTTGATATCTATGTAGTTAGAATGGGTAATTGTACTATGATCCTCGGTGATTAAACTTAATGATGATAATAATTACAATCGGGAACATTCGTTCCGATACGATAAAATGTCACTTATTTTGTTTTCTCGTCTGTAAATGCCATTTTAGAAGGTTTAATCCAATATTTAGTCTATTTCGGAGAAACTATTTGATCCCTTGAGAATTTCCCCTCGTTTATTTAAAAACTATCTAAAATAGTTGTACAAAATTCTTAAAAATTTGAAAACACTTACACAATATACATATATCACTCCATAAAATCTTAGATGCAAACTTAACTCACACACTAAAATATAAAAAAACAAATTCAGCATAATAGTGGTATTGTTTATATCCAAATTTACTTTTAGTGATAAATGTCACCATATATTATCAATTTATTTCATAATTTTCATAAATATTTACATTGAATTTAAGAGAAAAAAATAGTATACGAGAAGACATTATCGAGAGATTAGAATCCATTCCCGTATTTTTTGGCATATAAAGCAGAGGGTCGCAGCCAGAAACCCTAACCTTCTCTGTCGCTGCCCCTGCCGTCGCCGTCGCCGTCACCGTCGCCGTCGTCATCTTCTCCCATCCGTCAACATGGCCACATCCGGTTATTATCTCAATCTGGATGTAGAATTTCCCGATGTTCCTCTCCATGAATACTACTTTTCCGGGGCCTTGGAGGAGGTGTGGGAAGCTCATGCTGATAGATCGGAGGAGGAAAGGGATCAAGCTGTTTTGAAGGTAAGGAAGGAATGAATTAGCCCCCAAGGCGCCAATTTTTCTGATCATCTGTACTTCATTCTGTTAGGCAATTGGTACAAATAGTCAGCCGATCTTTCTTAATACGCATGCATGCAGTTCTATGAAGAAAAGGAAAAAGAGCTGGAGCTGGAGGCAATGGCTTGTTCTGAAGCCCTAGTCGACGAGGATGATTGATGAGGAGGAAGATGATAGCTAGCTACTGTGACAGTCTCCATTTTGTAGTGCAGTTTGAGATTCTGCAGGTATATGCATGAAAGCAGGGATGACACATAGCCCAAGAAACCATGTCAAAGAAGGCTGAACTTGCCTGATCCCACAGTACCTGGCGATGATAACTCAGCAAATTCTGGAGGAAATAAAACAGCAAGACCTTGGCAAGGTAATTAAGGCTTCATGATTAATTCGTTTGCTGTGTCATTTTTCATTCTGATTTTAGCTGGTTGGTTAGTTCAGTGTCGCACGCAATTCATAGTGATTGAAACTATGCTCATTTTGTTTTAAAGTGAGCAATAGTCACGTAACCGGAATCTGTTTACAATGAGCATCTGATGACATCCCAGATACATCATGCACTTCAGCTGAGGCGCACAATACCAAATGACCAAATTACACGAACATTTTTTGAAACGAACTGAGCGTATACGTATTGCACTTGTTTTTCCTTAATTCACGTTGTGTTCTGTAATACAGTTGGTTTGAACGATCTATTTATTATTAGAATACTGGAATTATGCGTTTTGCTTCTTTGTGCAAAGGAGGGCAATGTTTTTATCTCTTTTGGAGTCATGAATGGCTGGGAGGATGAGGAGGAAGTTGAAGAAATTAGCAAGGTAAGAGTAACTAATTTTTGTGTGCAGCCAATGTAATTACAGCAGCAAATCATTAATGCGATTTACATTAGTCGTTAATCTAATAGAGTACAGACAGATTATCTGTAATGTTAGATGTTTATTCAGTTTCTGGGTCAAGGAAAGAAACATGCTAATGATGGTGCCCAGCGGAAGTCTACTCCACATGGGTTTCGGTATCGCCAGATGGGCCGTCACATGCGACCCAGTTTTGGGCCAACCGTGCATTGTTTGCTTGGGGCCTGCATGTATTTTTGCCTCTGGTGGTACAATTTCGTCAATTTGTGTGCTGCATTTCATGCAAATTTATAGAAAACAATCTAATTCATGCGAAAAAAATTTCCAGCACACCAGAGCCTCAGTTTATTGGTCTGAACTCCTTGAGCTAATTTTGAAGCCACCTCTGGAAAGAGAGTTTATATTCTTAGAGTAATTTCGTAGAAAATAGACTAATTTATAATGTGCCCTGAAATGTTTAAGCAAAGCTCTTTGGTAGGAGAACCTGTACACATGATAGGTTTGCCACACAGGTCAGACATAAGAGCGGGTCAAGCAGCAAGCTGCACAAAAAACAATCCAGATCCCTGGCTTTAGGCCTGTTGTTTTCTTATTATTGATTATGGATTACCATAGGTATATTTCTTAAACTTTTAAGCGATGTATTTTATATAAAAATTTTCTAAATTTCTCATATGACTTTTTAAAATAAATTTTAAACTAGTAGTTAATTTAGTTGTTTATATACTTAAATAACTATCATATCTATAATTAAAAAATCTAATGAGAAAAAACTACTGAAGTGATTGGAGAGGGAGTACTAGTTTGTGTGACAGTGTGTAAGGCAGTGCTGAGCTCACATTCCCTGCTCCCAACGTCCTCCACATTATGGCCAAAATTGACATTCCTAACTTCCCCAGCTCACTCACTGCAAAACACCGTGTTAGCTAGCTGTTCAGCCTGTTCGGTCAGCCAGATTGCAACAGAACAGCACAGCCATTTCCAAGGCACGTCCTTCCTGCTCCTGTCACAAAAATGGAGCTGCTCCTGCTCGTATCTATAGGCATGACGATCATTTCCTCTTTACCAAATGCATGCCTTTTAAGAGGAAGAGCACGGCAACTCCAGTTTCGCTCTGTGGTCCGTCCTGACTATACACTGTGCTGCAGCTAAGCAATGGCCAGGTCATACGGATGCAGGATCATTTCCAAAGTCAACACGTCAGATCACACTGAAGAATCCAAATCTTGAAGCCAGGATTATTCTGCAGGTTGCTGCCAGTGTCTCCTTTCCTACAGTACACTACAGTACTCCTATGTTCTGTTTGAATGCATTCCAAGATGCACGAAAGAAACGGCAGAAAGATGAGAAATTTCAGGTGATCTACTACTCCAGGAGAAGGCTCACAACTCACAAGTCAAAATACCTACTGGAGGAACTTAGGAGCCAAAAGATTTCATTTTACTAATAGTTCATATCAGGTCTCATGCAAGACGATTTTTCAAGGAACTGTGAGACAATTTTACCAAATGGCAGGTTGAATATTTTAGGCATCTTAAAAAAGAGTAAATAGAAGGCGTGATGCAATGTTTCACATCACATCTTGGTTTGAAGTGATGTGTCATTGTCATGATGGAGGGCCTGAACCCTGAAGAAAGGATAGGAGTAGATGGCTGCTGTTACTAGTCCTACATAGGATCATCGACGAACTGAGGACATGCACTTGAAAGCTGCCTCATCATTAGTTGATGCGTTGGGACAGTAAGAGATCTGCTGCAAGATCAGCAAAGAGGAGTAGGAGTACTCTCCAATTTTGAGTTGGAAGTTGGAACAAAATCACACCACACTCTAGATCCTGCACTCTGCAGTGTGTCAAATGTTATGTCTTCTGTTTTGCCTTCAAGATAACTCTGCTGCCTGTGCTTTCATCATTGAACAGTATTAACTATTGGATGGGCATTAGTCAGCCTGTGACGTCATCTGCAATCGAGTGAACTAAGTCTGATCGATCAGCCCAGAGGACTAAAGCCGTAGCTCAGTTGGCTTGTTGCTGGTGGTAGGAACAGCCGGTCGTGCGTTCGAGTTAGGTAGGTGTGGATAAAAAAATTGGTGGTTTGAATTTGTAGTTTTAATAAGTCGAACAGCTTGTTATTAAAAAAATCATTATATCTTTACATAATTATGATTTTTAACTATTGCTTATTCTTATAATTACATGTAAATAGTACTAATTTTCTAATATCATATTAATATATGATATATTTAAAATTATTAAAGCAATTTAAAATGAGATATAGTTGATTAAAGAGCCTAAGGAACTTAACAAGTCAGCTCTCTGAGATGAGATGAGCTAGGCTTTTAGCTCGCTAAAATTAAAGACACAAGTCTAAATAACAAGCTGATTCATCATTTACCGCTTGTTCGAGTCCTCCGAGCCACGCACGAACCCCACCGAAGGATTTTAATCCCTTGGCTAGGATAGTCTCTAGCTTTACGTAAAGCCTTCCTAGAATGCGATCTTTATTGAAATAGTACAACCTCAGTACATATCTTTGGACTCTGTTATACTCCTCTATCTCCGTTTGATATGCGTATTAGGGGAGGACACCGAGACCAAGGATAAGTAAACAGGCCTATGCATGGCATCGCATCGCATTTACTCGACATCGATCAACCCGCGACGTCGCTCCGGTGGCCCGTGCATGGACCCCTGCGTCCACTCCGTGTGGCACGTGCGACACGAACGGGCACACGATGCATGCGTGCACTCGTTCTCCAAGAAAGAAAATTACTCCACCCCCAACATGCATGATTTACTCTGATATACGCATATCATTTGGAGATTTTTCTGATTTGATACTACGCATATCAAATGGGGATAGAGGGATTATCTCTTTAGAGGATTAATCTAGTAAGAGGATAGGTTTTAACTCTAACATGTACATATGAAAATGAGTTGGAGTGCGTTTAGAGGGTGGTGTGCATGAATTTATCGGTGCGTTAACTTGTGATTCATAGATGAGGCTAAAATAAAACTCCCCGTCTCATCTGTGTCGTTTCCAATTTCTTAACCTGTACTAACACGATTGATGTGGATAGTGACTGATAGACTGCTTCTCCTCTTGAAAACCATATCACCGATCCAATTCGGGGGTCAATGCACTGTCAGATGATAGATAAAAGGTAATGTTTGAGAGACAGAGGAGGAAATAAGAGAAAGATGACAGGTAAAATGAGATCAGCTAGTGTATAATTAATTAAGTATTAATTATTTTTAACTTAAAAATATATTAATATGATTTTTAAATTAACTTTTATATATGTGAGAAACGTATGTATAAAAATAAGATACTTTTCATCCTTTCCCCTTCAGTCCAACGGTACCTAAATGCACATTGCATTGTGTGTCTTTCAAATTTGTCTTTAAAGGTAAACTTAATATAATTGTGTTGTGTATACATGCACATCCGCCACTGCTTTTTTTATAAATCAAAATTTAAATTTTAAAACTTAAAAATTTTATGGTTTTTTATCGTAGTATAATTTGCAGTATTTGCTTTTAAATCGTTATGATACGTGTATAAAAGTTTATCAATAAATTATTTTTTTAAGTTCGTAATAACATGTTTCACTTATTATTTTAATAGCCGTAACGATGGAAGCCCTTAGCACACTCCAAAGAGTGTATTGTACTGATTTTTTTTAAACCAACAGCACAGTATGATGTTTCATAATAAAATAGTAGAAAAAATTATGTGATTATAACACTGGGAGGTTATAGCCAGGAAAAAATGAAACAAACACGCTAGCACAAGCTGACAGCTCCTACGCACATCAAAGAACTAGCACCATGCTAGCAATCGCTAAGCGTGATTGAACATTGCTAGAACTACAATGAAGCCAACGCTATATCACCCACCAACGTTTCCATATAGATAAAAACACAACATCACCAGCGAGAAGGGTTGCAGAGGGTGAGAGAGAAGAAGATCCACGCTTGTCCCTTGTATAGACCCACCACCATCCAAACGCACTGCCCTAACTATTTGAAGGTAGAGTAGGCGAAAATGGGCCCAAAGGCAATGCCTCTAGGGAGGACATGATGCTAAGGCATTGCCACCACCCTTCTTTGAAATCTAGACACGGTTTTCACTGGAGGTTCTTGCCAGGGGAAGAATAAGACACCTTAGCAACACCCTCAGGAAAGACTATGTCACTCGAAAGTGTCATCGTTGCCAACCCAATAAGCCAGACTAGGCTTTTTCCTACCGCATGCCCACCCCCTGCAGTTGTAGCCCCATTGCCCCACCAACATCATTTGCCACTAGTGTGTGAATATCACTGCACCAACACCCCTTCATCGGCGAACCACTACCGATCGTCGCCACCACAGCTCATCATCTTAGGGCACCTCTACTCCTTCATCGTTGTAGGTCAAATCACCACAAGGGGTAGGCACATCCGCCCACCCCCATGTGGATATGCCCTACCGATAATGACCTCATAGATGGGCATCACCCATGTCATCGTTGCCATGGGCTAGCTTACCATAGGGCCGAGCACACCCGCCCTCCCTTGTGAGTAGGTTTGGTATGTGGCCGTTGACCTCATTGATAGGTGCCTCCTATGTCATCAACACTGTAGATTTGCCGCCCAAGGCAATGTCGTCATTGCAAGCCAAATCTTTAGGAGGCTTAGCACACCCGCCCTTTCCCACTGTGGATCTGGCCCACACTGCCATCGTTGGAAAACCTCCTCGTGTGTCACTGTCACCAAACTGCAGTCTTGCATCATCGCCCTACATAGGTCCAAGCCGAGGAGACCGGGTTCGATCAAACACTTATTGAATATGATAGTCCATGCTCATGCTAACGCTTGGGAGTGCGCCTTCATGTGAAGCTCGCACTACACACCATCGCGTCATGCCCCTGTCCCATCCCTAGAAGACGCCATATCTGGCCAACTCTGCTAGAGAGCATGCCTCCATGTAGAGCTCGTGCCGCACAACGTCATATCCTGCCCTTGTCCTGTTCCATGGGGATGCCGGATCCAATCAAGGAACAACGAATCTTGATGTCCTCACCCATGTCACCATCAACCTCTGTGGAGCTTAGGAAAGAACGAAGGAAGACCTTGTTGTTGGAAAAGAGGAAGAAATGCCCGCCACCATCATCCTCGTAGCCACATAGGATTCCATCAGCCTGCTTCAGTGGCGGCAAGGGTATGAAAGGAGGTGACCGGGGTAGTGGGATGGTACAGTGTTGGTCGCCACCCATGTCGCCCCACGGAGATGACTCGGGGTCCTCTCCCTTATGAATTTTTTTATTGTACTAATAAATAAATAAGGGCATAGTTTTATTTATATCCTATTGGACTATATATAGCCTCCAAATTTTAGGGAAAAAATAATACAGTCCCTTGGTTTTACTGTTCTAATATTGAGCTAATATAGCAAAATAACTCCTAGGACTTCAATTGAAATTTATCACTGGCACCCTCACAAAATTAAGCTTCAAGCTACTCCTGGATCGTTGGTGTTAATGCCACAGTGATACCGTTGCCAACTTCAAATTCATTCATGACAGTGCATGAGGTGGCAATGCAAGCAGGCTAACAAAGAGTAAATTTAGAAAACATAGGGTGCCAAATTTGCTACATACCATTTCTAACCTTACTATCATTGCTATTTTTGTAAAAAAAAAGGTTTGCTTGCTATAAGTACTTCTAACCTTTCCAAATTTTAGCAAATCAACAAACCAAAACATGGCTCAAATACCATCTCATATCAAAATTTGTTAAGCCTAGAAAATTCCCACCTAATACTGCAAAGTTTAATAAGATATCAAACCAAACATACCAACAAGTACCACATCATTGGAAATTTGTAATGAAAGTTGATGTGTTAATTAATTCACTTCAATAAAATATGCTACTCTATTTCAGTTTTGCATTTTGTCTTTCAAGGAAATCTAGATTTTATGTTGTAGTATTTAAAAAGGCCGGTGAAAAAAAAAAACACTGATGTGTCTTATAAATACTACGAACTTTAGAGTTTTCTAAAAGTTATAGATTCTGTTTTTTTTTCACTTGGGACAACAAAGAGTGTGGGCCAAATTTTTGTATATAAGATTGAGAAGGGCTGTAGATTACAAGTGTGATGAACAAACATGTTTGTTGGTCTGAAAACACAAAACCACACACCACCGGGCTGCACTAAAACCAGCCTGAAAAAACTACTCCTAGAAACTACTACTAGTAGTTGTTTCCTTCAGATCACATCAACTCGGGAGAAAGAAAGTTATTTAATATCCTTGCGTCTCCGTACTCATTCCTCAGGAACATGCTGTAGAAAAGGAGATGGAAAATCGCATTGAACCTAGATCGCAAAAACGACGTCATGCATGTATTGACTAGAGCTGGAGCTCCTCTTCAAGTAAACCTGAATCCCTGATCCGGCAACTGCAGATGTCACTCCGGTTTTTAAGTTGTTGCAGAGGCAGGATTATCAGGATAAGTAACCGTCTCTAATCATCGAAATCAAACAACTCTGTAAGAAAACATGGCTTAAAGACAACCACAATGTGCTCCAAAACCAGGTAATTAGCAATAAATACATATTGACCACCCGGTAGTAAATATTGTGAAATAGCAGGTAATAGCCCTACAAACTGATAATAAGATGGAAAAAAAATGATTCTCTCTCCTACCTTGATTCTCTCCTTTCCCTCCACACTGTTGCCTGCCACCGGATTTTTATATTACTACGGGACCTGCCTCGTTGTCTGCTTATAAATCTTGAGATTCTCAACAACAAATACCTACGACTTACTGTATTTGCTAGCTTATGAAGATACATTGTTGATATCCTAATAGCCAAAAAAATTACTAATTTATAAAGTAGGCAGCCTACTATGCCACCTGCCGTATAGCCCTCCGTCCTCTTGCCAACCATTCTGCACCAACGTAGAAACAAACTCAAACCACCTTGACGACGATCGGTCGATCGCCTGCACACGCGCAACGGCAAGTCGGCAAGCTAAAGCTATATATATGCACTCGATCGAACCCTTGGCTTATACCACAAAAATGGCGATGGCAGGCGAAGTAGTGAAGGGAACTGCGACGACGACGAGCTGTTCGAGCTCGACATCGCCCTGCTAGACCGCCACTACCACCACCAACACGACGACGGTCGCAGCCCGTGCAGTGGAGCTGAAGACGAGGATGGTGCCCGCGACGCTCTGCTGGCCACCTGCCTGCTGCCGATGAGCAAGGCGGTACCCGTGATGATGGCGAGCAGCCTCGTCGTCGTCTCGTCGGCCGCCTCTTCCTTCCTCCCCGTCGGGTCGTGCGGCGGTTCCAGGAGGATGCTCATCTCCAACGGCGTCTGCGGCGGCGGGAGGTGGATATGGCGGCGAGGAAACAACGGCAGCAACTCGTCGGCGAGGTTCTGGCTCGCCGCGAGAGGATTCGAGACCATCGGAAACTTTCAGAGGTAGAAGCTGAAACGAAACGAACAGAACGAATACGTGAACGAGTCAACGGGTGGGGCCCAGCGCCATGCATTACTCGGTGGTAAATGGGCCATGTGAGCCCAATATCCACCAGGCTCAGATAGGTTCAGTTTGGTAGCCCAAAGTAATGAGAGGCCTTCTAGTTGTCATGAATTACGGCCCATAAAAGTCCCAAATACTATAAATGTGCAAATGACAATACCTTTACTCTTTAGCAGATAGAAGCGCTGGATATATCCATGCATATGATTGTGTCCAAGCCTATAAGAATATAGGAGCAGTGCAATACAGTTAGGGGAGAGGGTCTTCACCGTTCACAAGGTGGCACAATGTCAGAACCAAATCTAACAAAGTTCACTTCCAGGAGATTGCACGTCAGAAAAAAAGTTCACATCATGTGGAGCCACCAAGCGACATACAGTAGATAAAAGCCTTTTCTGCCGGTTGGGGCTGTCCACCAGCATAATATGGCTTGTACATGACTTTGAAACATCAATAATTAACGTGGATTACATAGCGCACTGGGATTTGCCCACATGGCTATCAATCTTACTGCTGGCAAAACAATCTACTACTTCATACTTGATACGGAAAACAATCTAATACTAATACATGCTGCAATATGCATCTGGTTTATTCGCAGATATACTAGCAACTGATGTAGCAACAGGGGATCGATTCATTAGAAAGTGATATGACAGAAAAGCTTTGACTTCAGAGAGACGTGACTGGAACGATGAGATTGAGCTGCATTTCTCAGCGCCTCCTGGCTGCGGTCTCTCTCTGGGCATTGAAGTAGACAGCAGCCACAGGAAGGCCAAGATCATTCTCCTCGGCAAACCGACGGGTGTTGAATTGGTCCCTGAAGGATGGCACAATTACAGTTTGCCTTCGCTTCTGCTTGAAGAGCACAAAGACGAACCTGTGGATGCCAATGTTTGGTTTCGGGCTCTCATAGCTTATGATCTCCCGTCCTTCAATTAGAAAGAGGGAAAGCTGTTTATTCAAAAAGATGAAATGAATGAATAAGATGGAACAGATCGACTCAATTTAGATGAAGGACCTACCAAAAGAAGCATCCGTTGTCCCAGGTATATCAGTAACAATCCTGTGTAAGTGTAAATGTAAGATTTCCTGATAATTTAACCACGCTACTGCTCCCACCAAGAGTATTTTGATTATGTTGCATACATTAAAGATAAAGTAATGGTCATATCTTCCCCAACAGCATAACTAAATGTCTAGCTAATCAGTAATCACTCATAAGAAACAGAATGTTCATGGTTACCAATGAAGATGCTCCCTTAGATATGGATCACTCGGTCCTGGCACATCTGGGTCCGTCATAACCTGAAACATGAGGAGTTATGGTTAATCAGGGAAGAAACAATATGTAATATAATCAAAGCCAACAACTAATCTCCCAGGATTGAGTTGACTGTTCCGTACCAACGTGAAGAAAGACCGCAGGTCACCCCCTTGGACCTCGACTCTTGGTTTCGATACGACTGTTGATGGGTAGAGCTCGTGACCATTAAATACAAGCTTGTTGGAGTTATAGGTCACTATCATCTTCGTGCATGGGTTAAAGTTATCAAGAACTTCTCCAATCACGCGCCCTACAACAAGAGGCTCCACAGACCTGGACATGTTTAGAGGGGCAGACAGTAATATTTTGCACACCAATGAGTGCTCTAGCTAGTCGTGGCGAGCTAATGCACTTCAACGCGCCGTCGGCTGATTGCTGGGCATTGGTAGTACGAGCCTCTATTTATAGTGGCCACCACTGGCCAAGCGTCTGGTAACCTCCAATGCACAATGTGAGACATGATTACTACGTGTGGTTTTTAGGACGAGTTCTTTTAGTTTAAAATATGAACCAATTTGCTAAAAAGATTTCTATAAAAAATTGTTTTAAAATAACAAATAAACATATATTTTTTTAATTTTAAAATAATTAAATATATGATTAATTGTGCGTTAATAACTTATTCGCTAGTAAATTGGTTTAGGCTTATAGGCACTATCAAACTCGTCCTTAGTTGGGTCTACAGTTGGAAAATAACTGAAAAGGCTACAGCAAGTAGCTAACAACTTTTGCAGAACTAACCAAGGGTCTTATTTCTTCTATAACAGTTTGCAATTGATTTCATACACGCTATACTTCATGTATCTTCCGTCAAGTTCTATGGATAATCCCTCTGCATTTGTTTCCACAAAAAAAAAACTGTTTGTGTGTGAAAGATGCAAGTCACTGTGTTGCTAAACTCTCTGCAAGTATTAATATACCTCTTTTCAGGGCCTTTCTTTGGTTATTAATACGAACATTTAGTCGATAGAAGACCATTAATTTTTTTCCAATGACATGAATCCACAATAGAGTACTCAAAAAAGTAATGTAGATCACTAGATTTATGCTATTTCTCTGTGAAACATAAGTAACCTTGAGGCAAGTGGATCTATGAAGATTATGTTGCTGGGCAATCTTCTTGGTCTATAAACAGTGTTCGTCTTCCTTTCTTCAGATCTGCAGTCTGCATGACAATACACTCTGTAGAATGTTATGATTTTTTTATGTACCATCCTATGCTTTTCAAAATGAAAAATAGATGAATTACTCCGCAATGTTTATAATGGCATTACAGTAACATTTAGTTTTTTTTTGAGAGGGCAATTAAAATATTTTTTAGTTTGAAAAGGTAACATCCAGATGGAATTGTTTGTGGAAAGTTAGGAACTATGCCCTTATAGAGCAAAAGTAAAAGAAGAATATAACACTTTCAAGTGATTCTTTTTTTTGTCAAAGCTATCGATTCATTTTTTTTGCGTGTTCGATTTGATGATTACTTGTTGAACATTAAAGCTTGTCCTGCTTGCTAATATTCTTATCCTCCTATTTTCTAATTATTCCTTTTGTTATCTGGCAGAAAAAAATGCTTCACTACCTGCGTGGAAGTGTCTGCGCCCTCAAATGCTCATCTTTGCACACCTTGTTTATGTAGGTAAGCCCCATTCAGCGTCCTCCTTTTCTGTTAAAGAAAAGAGAATTTGATGAGTTTAAATGCTATTAGAATCTTTTTCCGAACTGTGATACCAATTGGATTACTGTAGGTTGAGTTTGTTTCCCTCAAACAATGAGATTTTTTCTAGCCTTCTACGTGTATGTTTTTTAAAACTATTAAATGATATATTTTTTATAAAAAGTTTTTTTATCTTACCTTTATTAAGTGTTTTTTTTGTTTTATAGTAGTTATTTTTATTATTTATACTATTAAATATCTATCAAATATGAGATATTTTTCTATTTTTATCTTACAATTCCAACATAACCTATAGAAGAGAATAAAGGGATGGAACGCAGTGCTGCCACCACTTCAATGTGTAGGGGTGCTGTCTAGTGCTCGGATGTCATTTCAATGTTTAAAGATCACCTGTTCTCCTCAATTGAGCCATTAAGAAACTTTCTATATTTCCATAAGTAGTGGAGCCAAGTAGAGCTTTATGCATTCCTCTGTTCTGGTGTAATGCCATCATGCCTACTTGAAACTTTGAGCAACTAGCCAGGTATTGGTAGTGGAGCCAAGCAGCTTGTGACATTTTCCTGCTCCATTCTAATGCCATGATAATTTCTTGACACCTAGCTGAAGTAGTGGAATCTCCTAGCTGTTTCATCCAATGCTAACCGGTCTGGTTCACTAACAGGGCCTTGTTTTTGAGAAATTTCTCCTGTTTAGCATTTCAGGACACTTTTTTTGCGCTTCAAATTGTTTGTAGTTTTCAGAAGAAATTATCTTCACCTATTCTAGTTAGCTTCATCTTATTCTCACCAGTACTTCCGTTTTGATCTATCCTTGTTGGAATTATGGGTATACCAGTTAATTTATTTTTAGATGATAAAAAAGACAGATAGTGTTAGAGCATCGAGCCAATCAATTGATAGATCGATACAGACTTCTATTGGCTGGATGTGTCCATACGGTTATGATAGTCATCGGTTGTGAGTCCGATACACCCCTACTATCAACTGGTGATCAATATAAATTGTAGAGCTCATACATCGACTAAAAAGCCGATAACAACATAGACGAATATTGAGAAATAAAATAAAAGACTCATCGGTTGTAGTTTACAGTCGATGACGCTTCAAACAGAATACGTAGTAAGCGCTAGAGAGTGAGGTCCGATCTCTCGAAGGTATGAGAACTAGCGACCACCAATAACAAAACCATCAGAGCCAATATTAATAGATCGGACCAAACCAAGATAGTATAAGGTTATGGCTAACGGCATCACAACGGTAGGAAATAGATCGGATGTAACGACGGAGAGACCAGATGAACCCATCGTCTGCTATCAGCTGTGGATCCGATGCAGGCATATAAATAAACTTATCGAGTAGCTGAGTTGATGGGGGAAATGAAACCCGCTAGGTCTCAATGCTGGATCTAACAGAACCAGATTGGTAGTAAGCAGATTAATTATTAGACAAGATATATGTATATTAACTAAGAAGTCGATACACTAGGCGTAAGACTCAGTGTATGGATAACTCATCGGTTGGCCGCTCTCATAAAATGTCGCATAAAGATCTATCGACCTATGACTCAATCTACTACCAAGCAGTCTAGTAGGTTAGACATAATCGATGCAGTACGAGACCGATAATGGCAGAATAGTATAATAAGTTGATAGAACCCACGCGAACATGATCTGATGAATCCGATCAGACTAAGAGGTCGGACATAACCAATGTAGCCTTAGACATAGCGGATACACCATGATAGCAGGGAGATTTACCCCTTCGTCGGAAATCAAACTTAACCGATGCAGTCCGACGTCGAGAACCAAAATGCATCGGTAAAAATAACCTAGATAAAGTAGGGTGGCAATGCACCGAGATTGTATTTGATCTGTATTGATAATTTACAAGGTTCTAGGTGGACTATATTTATACCCTGGGGTTATAAGAGTCCGATATGGTTACAAATAACCTTTGAACATTCTTTCCTAATAAAAAATAAAATTTTATCTAAAAATTTAACAAAACTAACTAAAATTACCTATCTTATAAGATATATTTGATAAATATACAATTATTGTGTTGATTGGTTCTCTAGTTCTATATGCGGGGCTTATCAAATTTTGGTGTTAACACGTGCCCTCTAATTTCGAAGGATGGAGACTCATACTTCGAAATTATCTTCATCAGGCTACCACGACTCCGGAATCTTCTCCCCTTCTTCTTACAATTGGCTTTCATAATCCAATATGGTCTGCATCAAATGTGCTAAGTTGTTAAACTTGCGAGAAAAAACTTACTTTTGATGCACCTTGATAATCCTTGGAAGGTCAGCTCTGCTAACTATTCATTGTTTAAGTAGACGTGTTCAATTGTTGACATGTTGTCTTGTCCTAAGAATTTAGAGAAGTCTAGTATGTTGTATCAGTGTGCTAATAGTACTCAATCAAACTACTCAGGGTATGGAGGCCGATACATAAAATTGTACTTCTTTCGTTCAAAGCTAAATTGTTGCTTTATTACTTTGGATATCTTGGTAGTCCACTCATCGCCTTCATTATGTTGCCCCCTGTGCTAAATATAGCTATTGGACCAATTAAACATCAACATCTGTAGACCAATATCTACCAATGTATGAAATGGTGGCTCTTGAGTATTGAATCCATCCACACTTTTCCTTATTATATCTTAAAGCATAGTTGTTAACCTATCAGATAGTTTTATCAACTACTTCTTGGACGGATTTCTATTAACTTGAAGATTTAGGTTGAGTTATTTCATCGATCAGAGTTGGTTTTGAGAATAAATTCTTCTAGATCGATCCTTTTTGCGTCATGCTAAAAGATCGCAAGCAAAACTTCTCAAAATATTTTACAGATTGCTCCACTAGCTGCCTCAATATATCTATCAAGTATTTCAATGTGACCCGAATAATAATATCTTCATCGGCTTCTGCATCGGACGAGCACGTCTTGGCATCCACTTCTTCTTCAGACATATCAAAATTCAAGTCCCATCGGGCGTGCCAATTAATATGTTCACACACGCGCGGGGAAGATCGAACTGGGCGGAGGGGCACACCAAGAGGGAGCATGAGCGTTAGTAGATGGAAGTCCAATGGAGGTTCGATGCGATCACTCCTAAACACGCTGAGTCCTGTGAGGTCTGCTTCGCTCTAGTATAGGTCATTCGGCTACGAGATGTCTTTGTTAGGCTACTGTAGTTGCAGACGTGTGAGTCAATTTGACCTCTAATTGATAAGGAAGACAGATAGAGTTAGATTATAGAGCCAATCGGCCGATGAGGCGATATGTACTCTTGCTATCGGCTGGTTATTGATAGGGTTAGGGTAGCCATTAGTTGTGAATCCAATGCAACCCTAGAAAGCTGATGACGACATAGGTGAATGGCGAGGAATAAAGTAAAGGATTCATCGGCTCGCTTCAAATAGATCATGCGATGAATAGTAAGGAGCTAGACCCAATCTTCTGATGGTATGAGACCTAGTGACCACGGATAACTATACCGTTAGTACCAGCCTTGATAGATCAGACCGAACTGAGACAGTATAAGGCTGACGCTATCGGCACTGCAACAGTGGGAGCTAGATCGGACATAACAATAGATGGACTAGGTGCACCCATTGGCTATAGGTCTGATGCAGCTGTATAAATGAACTCATTGGATTGCTGAGCTGATGGGGAAAACAAAACCCGCTAAGTATCGATACCAAATCTAACAGAACCAGATCGATCGCTAGCGGATAATCACTAGGTAAGACATATGTATATTGGTTAAGAAGCCGATACACTAGGCATGAGACTCGGTGTATGGATGACCCATCGATTGATCGCTCCGATTAAACGTCGCGTAAAGACTTATCGGCCTAAGACTCAATCCACTAAAGCAGTCTAATAGGTTGGACATAACCGATGCAGTACGAAACCGATGACAACAGAAGAGCGTGATAATCCGATAGAACCCACATGAGTGTGATGTGGTGTATCCGATCGAACTAAGAGATCGAATCTAACCGATGCAGCATTAGACAGAATGGATACACTAGGACAGTGGCGGGACTTACCCCTTCACCGGAGATCGGACAGAACCAATGTAGTGTCGTGTCGAGTGATAGAATCTGTCGATAAAAATCTAGATGAACTAAGGTGATGATGCATCAAGATTGTATTAATCTAAGATATAATTTACAAGGTTTTATGGTGTCTATATTTATAGCCTGGAGTTACGAGAGTCCAATATGGTTGCAAATAACCTCTAGACATTATTTCCTAAACACAAAAGTAAACTTTCTCTAAATTAACAAAACTAATTAGACTTGTCTACCTTACAAGATATATTCTGTAAAAATACAAGTTCCCTGCCATAATTTCCATGGTTGCTCCTCATATCTGGTTCCATTTGGATAATCTTCATTTTTGGCTGAACCTAATACATCCTCATCTGCCTGATCAGATTTGTCTCTGTATCAATTGGCTTCCTTTCATAAGCCGATTGACTCTCTGATCATGACTACAGAGCTTACCAAATTTTGATGTTAACACCCCCGAACTGAACATAGCTATCAGACCAATTAAACATCAACATATATGAATCAATATTTATTGATGTATGAAGTGGTGCTCTTGAATAATTAATCCATCCATTCTTTTCCTTATCAAGTCCTAAAGCATAATTGTCTACCATTTATATTGATCGATTAGTACGTGATGTATAGCTTTATCAACTATTTCTTAGATGGAATTGTGTGGATTTTAAGGTGCAGTTAAGTTATTTCACCGATTAGAGTTGGTCTTAGGAATGAATTTTTTTGATCAATCTTTCTTGTGTCATGCTAAAAGATTGTAAGCATAACTTTTCAAAATCTTTTACGGATTGCTCTGCCTGTTGTCTCTGTGTATCTGTCAAGTCTTCCAATGCGACAAGAATAATAATATCTTCATCGAACGGGAGTGCTTTGGCATCCTCTTCTTCTTCAAACATATTAAAATTTGAGTCCCATCGGGCGTGCCAAAAAATATGTTCACGTGCATGGGGAAGATCAAACTAGGCGGAGGGGCGTGTCAAGAGGGAGCGTGAGTATTTGCCGATGAAGGTCCGCTGCGATCATGCACGAACACACCGAGTCCTGAGAGATCTGTTTAACTTAAGTGTAGGTCCTTTGGCTCTTCAAGGTTCAACGCCAGGTTGCTAGAGTTGCTGGCGTGCCAATTAATTTAAACTCCAATTGATAAGTAAGACATATAGAGTTAGATAATCGAGCCAATCGACTGATAGACCGTACGGACTTTTGCTACTGACTATTTACCGATAGGGTTAAGATAGCCATTGGTTGTGAGTTCGATGTACTATTGCTATTGGCTAGTTGCCGATTGGGATGTAATGCTCATACATCAGCTAGAAAGCCGATGATGGCATATGCGAATAGTGAGGCATAAAATAAAAGATTCATCAACTATGACGCTTCGAACAAAATACGCGATAAGCAATAGAGAGCGAGGTCTGATTTCTCGAAGAGATGAGGCCTAGTGACCATTATTGATGGTACCATTAGAGATAGCATTGATAGATCGGACCGAACCGAGATAATATAAGGCTGAGGCTAATAACACCGAAACGACGGGAGCTATATTGAACGAACCGATGGAGGAAACATGTGAATTCATCGGCTGCTATTGGTTGTAAGACCGATGCATACATATAAGTAAACTTATCGGCTAGCTAAGTCAATGGGGGGAACGAAATCTGCTAGATCTCGATGCTAGATCTGACAGGACCAGATCGATCGCTAATTGATTAATCGCTAGGCAAGATATATGTATATCGACTGAGAAGCCAATACAATAGACGTGGGGCTCAATGCATGAATAACTCATCGGCTGGTCGCTTCGATAAAATATTGCGTAAAGGCCTATCAACCTTAGGCTCAATCTACTATCAGCAGTCTAATAGGTTGAATCTAAACGATGCAGTACGAGACCGATGATTGTAGAAGGAGCTCCATAAGTAGATAGAGCCCACGCGAACGTGATATGGTATATCCAATCGAATTAACAGGTTGGACATAACCGATATAGACTTAAGTAGAGCGAATACACCAAGATATTGGTAGGATTTTCCTCTTTTTTGGAGATTGAACTTAACAGATATAACCCCACGTCGAGAGATAGAACCCGCTGGTAAAAAACTAGACAAATTAGGGTAGTGATGCATCAATATTGAATATTGATCTGTGTGGATAATTTATAAGTTTTTAAGAGATCTATACTTATACCCTAGGTTATAAGAGTTTGATATTTTTACAAATAACCTCCGAGTATTCTTTTTTAATCAGAAAAGTAAATTTTATCTAAGAAGTTTAACTAAAATTATCTATCTCATAAGATATATTCTATAAATATACAATTATCATGCCATGGCTTTCACGGTCAGATTCGGTCTTATCTGAATAATCTTCTAATTTTGATTGATCTGAATCCATATCGACTCTTTCCTTATATCAATCAATCTCTTTTTATAAACCAAATTTTGGTGTTACCAAATTTTCCCAATGCCTATGTGGCTTATCAAATTTTGTTGTTAACAAGTCTCTTATTAATATAGAGAATATAAAGTGGTTGAGAGTAAAATTAAAAAAAATTAAATAGAAAATAATTGATGTAATATATTGAAGTATATGATGTTTTATATTGTTAGAAAAAAATTCAAATGTTATAATCCAACCGACAGAGTATGCTACATCCTTAAACCCATTTACCACTTATCACTTACTCCCTCTTTTCTAAAATAAATTAACTCCTAGAGTTTAAACAATATCCTAAAATAAATCAATTCTTACCTTCTTATCTACCTTCTTTCCGTAAATCAAGAAATATATTTCTTTAATATCTTTATCTACCTACCTATCAATAAATTGATGATATGCATTTTGATTTTTTTTCATTTATCTTTGTTGCTTGGGATGGTAGAGTTTGATTTTTTGTGGGATAGAGGGAGTACATGCAACTAGTGATGCTTTCTGTTTGCGGTCGAAACTGTTGTTACTTGACACCTTAAATGCCTCAACGAAAACGGCGCTATCCACCAAACATCAGCCCCTAAAAATGACAGCTGTGGTAAGTGAGGATCATTGTGGGGGAGGCAGCAAGATATTCAGATGATGGCAGGCAGACTTTTGGAGGGAGGATGCCTTGCATGTCCCCAATGGCCAATGGAATATCCATGAATAAGTGATTCAGCGTGTCTCGACCGTTGATTGAATTAGTGCTGACTGTGGTTGAGCCTGAGATCCATGTGGAACTGTGGATTCACTTCACGGATGAGCGATTCGGCTCCTTTTGATTTAGCTTGAGCGAATTATTACTAATATAAATAAATTATATATTTTAATAAATAAGTTTAACAAATAAATTAAAATAAGTGGTCTAAAATGTTTTTTAAGAAAAAAATATTTTTTAAGTGTGAATCAAATAATATGTTTCGATAAATAAACTGAAAAGATAAAGGCCTGATGGCCAAGAGGTGTAGAAACATTTAAGTTTCATGGTACCCACTTGACGGGAAACCGCTGGATAGTGGAAATGGGAGTGTTCTTTGATCCTTCTTTAAACACCTCTTTTATGCCAAATCGACAAATGCCCACAACATTGCAATGGAGCGCTTTATGCTCATACCCATACTACAGGTTCAGAGTTGTTAATGAATTGTAACTTGTCTACAGCTCTGTGAAATTTGGCCAATTGATTCCAAACTACAGTAACTTTTTTTTTGGTGGGTGGGAGTTGATGATGATTCCAACTGATTCATCTTCATTATTGAGTGTTGGTTCACGAAACGTGGAAAATGTTTCTAAGCCTAATCTAATTGTTTATTACCTACAACTGCCAAGATTGGTCACTGTAATTTGAATCCTTTCTTGGTGAGCTAACTTTGGCATGAAGTGGTATATATCTTGCACTGATGATTGGTGAACGCCAGACAGTTAAAAGGAGCTGCTCAAATGTGTCGCTAGTATTTTAAATCAGTGGTCGTTAATCTTGCCTCATTAGGTAGTACATCATATGTTTATATGTACTATTATGAAGGATGATTAGGCCTGACATTTCAGGGTCCCTCTGCCATTTCACAGAAAACAACTTAATTTCTTGAATCAAGAAGCCCTCAATCCATGCATGTCAGGCACCAGAGCTGTTGCTGAGCACATGAAAGTCCATGAAAGATGCTTGATAGCAAGTTGCTGAGCACATGAAAGTCCATGAAAGATGCTTGATAGCAAGTTGCTGATAGCAAATGTATGCGGAAGTATAGGTTATCAAATTTAAATCCGTTAAGACGTCAGTGTAGTTTTTTACCACCGGTGTAAACCAAGCTGGAAAGGAGAGAACACATCACATGACTCAAAAGTCAAAACACTCATTTTCAATGTGAATTCCTTTCAATCCAGTTTTTGCCTGCGCATGACAACTTTTCAGGAGATTCTTCACAGTACCACGTGCCGGTGAAGCTATTGCTGCCATCTCTCAGAGATCATGGACGGAAATACAATGTACTGTTAACCAACCTATACGATCATCTGACTCGAGTTTCTGGCATCAATCGCACGCCTCCGATCCAACCCCTGTTCACATCCACTGAACTGACAGGTGACGAGGCGCTCGTACTACCATATAAGCATAACGTATCTTATCTCTGCTTACCTCCGCTAAGCCTCGTGCTTGCAGATTTGCAGTCCTTCACAGGAGTTCTGCACGCACCAGAGATGATGGGCGTACCCACTCCAGCAAAAAGCTGCCAGGAGACAAGATGCAAAGGAAAATCCCTACTTCAACCGTACCGTTTGCAGCAGAAAGAGTAAAAGAATATTAGTTTAAAATGAACGCTATGAAATAGTTTGAGCAGAAGCCAATTGAGGACCAGATCTAAAATTGTGCACAAGCATTGTGGTAAGCATAAAACTGAGAAAGAACGCTTACTATTCCTATTTATTGTTCAACAGAATACCATCCCCGCATCTCCAATTCCAAATTACACAATACATCTATATTAACAAGCTGCTTTTGCGTTCAAAGCTACAAGAATTGACATGAACCCACAATCTCAAACTTTGTCTGTGTGACAGCTGAATCACTTGCCACACTCCCTTTTCCAAATCAAGGTCTAGGTCCTTGAGCTCCTTCATCTGCAAACAGTAAATGCCAGCACAAAATAACTTACAGATAGAACAAAACATAGGGTGAGTTCGTTTGAGCTGATAAGCTTAGTAGTTTTTCGTTAGCACACTTTTTAAATTGCTAAAAAATATAAAAAAAATATAGAAAAGTTGTTTTAAAAAATCAAACAAACCTATTTTTTTCAAGTTTAAAATAATTAAACACAATTCATAATACGCTAATAACTTAGCTCGTTTATGTAAGCTGAGTTGCTCAACCCGTTTTGCTGGAACGAACTCGCCTTATAAATCACAAAAGCAAAACTTTTCTCAATCAGGACCAGACCAAGCAAAACGTAAATGGTTTGAACATTCCTAATTGCACAGCGAGACCTATAGGTGGTAGAATGGGCGTCTGAGCCAGATTTCAGTGCTCAGGAAGATGATTTGACCCTTAGGTGCTACTATTTTTAAAGCATAACTGAAAGGCTGAGGTAAACTGCAATGCAGTGGACAGTTCTTTGTGTTCCATAAAATTTGTGGCCTTATTATTGAAACAGTTGTTTGAACATACCGTGGAAGAAGCCCCCAACACATTAGCTGAGTTGGTTAATTTTGAGAAGGACGTACGTCACAACTTCATTGCCGAGTACATAGATATTAAGAAATCGATCCGAAGAATAGAAAAGGAGTACATGAGAGCCCATTCTGCAGCCTTATGAGAAATGAGAAGTGCAAGTGCATTTTTACTTTGTGTATGATTTTGAATCAAAAATTACAAACGACAGCACAAGTGTTCTCTACGTAGTTTTTTGTCCTTCGTGTTGAAGCAAGCATTGCGAGAATGAAAGTAAATATTCTTGCTCCATCCATTCATTATTCAGCTTCTAGTAGCATCCTATCAAAGTAGAGATACGTCCACTCTCCTACCACCAAGTTCACATTTACGTCAGAATTTGATTCAGCCAGTAAACAGGATCGGTCGATAAAAATACTGATCGACTCGTAGGACAAAGCCAATCAAATTAGTAGAAGATTAGATTAGTTTAAATTATCCGATGAGATCAGGTCCAAGAAACCTAAGGAGAGGTTGGAAAAAGATCAACTTTAGTGAAAAGAGGTCCGATTGCTACAGTAAGGGAGCCGATCGGATGGAGCAAGGAAAGATTCGGTCTAAAAATAGAAGATTATCCAAATAAAATCGAGTTTGTGAAGTAGTCGTGGGGTTCACGGCAGGGTAATATCTTTAGTTAAATTGTATCCTATCTTAGTTAGTTTAGATATTTTCTGTTATTTTTGTTAAGAGATAACGTCCGATGGTGATTATAAACGCGTCGAATTTTGTAAACCCAGGGTATAAATATAGACCCCTAAAAACATGTAACATATCTCTTGATCAATATATAACTTCGGCGCATCGCCACCCTAGTTCATTTAAGTGTTTACCAGCGGGTTCTAGCTCTCGATACGGGGCTGCATCGGTTAAGTCCGATCTCTGGCGAAAGAGTAAGTCCCGCCACTATCTCGATATGTTCTGCTATGTCTAAGGCTGCATCGGTTAGGTTCAACCTCTTAGACCGGTCAGATATATCGCATCACGTCCGTGTAGGGCCTATCGGCCTGTTAAGCTCCATCTGTCGTCGTCAATTTCATGTTGCATCGGTTAGGTTCGACCTACGGGGTTGCCAATGGTAGATCGAGCTTCAGGCTTATAGTTTTCTGCACAGCATATTATCGGAGTGCTAGCCGATGAGTTATCCATGCTCTGAGCTTCACGCCCAGTGCATCGGCCTCTCGGCCGATACGTATCAGCCTTTAAAGGTGTCCCTTGACGTGTAACGCTAAGCGCATCGATCTTCCAATCGATACGCCCCCGCCTTTAGAGAGACGTCCCCTCATCAGCTCATCTAGCCGATGGGTTTGTTCCTGTCTTTCCTTCAGCACAGCCAATCCGGCGTCCTCCGTATCATCGCTGTTGACCTCGGCCTCGCACTGTCTCGGTTAGATTCGATCTTCGAGGTTCACACTGCCTTTTAATACTATTTCTTGCCAGTCCGTATGTGCCTTTATCGGTTTTTCCAGCCGATAAACGACTATTATGGCTTCTGTCGGCTATCCGAAGGGATCCTGTGCGCTTTGCTATCCTCTGAGCACACCCCGGTTCCTCCATCGGCTCTACGATCGATCCCTCATCGACACCTGTCTATGCCTTCATCGGCTCCCCAGCCGATCGAAGAGCTTTCTGATTCCTATCGGCAAATAGCCGATAGCGAAGGTCCTTCCGGGCACGGCCGATGGCCATTTCGATCCTATCGGTAGCCAGCCTATAGCGAGCGCCTGTATCGATCCACTGTCCGATGGACCTGCTCGTCTCACTTCCTTGTTAATTGCAGGGTCAAATTGACTGGCACGCCCGCACCCGTACCGTCGCGCCGGAGCCGATCGAACCCCACGGCCCTCGACGCGCGTACGTCGAGCCACGGAGAGAAGACGATCGGCCTGCACTGGAGCTAAGCAAACCTCCCAGGCGTTGGCGTGTTCACGCCGAGGCGCGCAAGAGATTCTTGGTGCGAACATATTTTTTTGGCACGCCCGGTGGGACAGGGTTTCATTCATCGACCGATAAGAACCATACTATATTCATCGGTCAAATAGGGTAAAAATCTTCATTAATTAACCGATTAGACTGGATTTCATTCATAGGCTGGAGAAACCTGAAGACCGTCCATCGGCTGAAGATCCTTCATCGGCTGGTGGTATAATTTCATTCATCAACCAACAGGACTCTACAAGTACCTGATTAGAAGTTAGATTTTTACTCATCAACCCGAGAGGCATCTTGTTGTTAATATGTCTAAAGAAAAGGTTGATTCCAAGATATATTCATCTAAAGATAAAGCCAATGAGGAGATTATAGCTCCAGTTACCATGTAAGATCTAAATGAAGATTAGAGGTGGCATATAGAGCAAAACATGGACAACTTTTAGAAGCTCTGTTTAGAATCCTTCAGTATGACTAAATAAGGGTCAATTCAAAAATCACAGTTACAAAAATGTGTTTTGATGAAGGAATCAGACCATTCAGCACCTGTGAATTCTTCCAAGCCGTTGCAAGAGATATTCAACGAAACATTTTATCAAGTATTCAATAATCCATCGGGAGTATGAATAGATACATTACAAGATCTGATCAAGAAGACGATACAAGAATCATCGGCTCAAAAGCCTGATCAGGATCATGTGCCTTTGTCGATAGAGACGGAGGAAACTTAGCAAAACAAGGACCTATCGGCAAATATGTATCCATCAATACAAGATCAAATCAGGGGGCAACGACAGGAGATACCTCCAGAATTATTTCAGAGGAATCATTATGGAGAATATCACAAGCAGAATCGGTTACCATATCCACCTCCACATGATCAGGAACACACTCTAAGGAAGAAGAATTGGTTAACCAGAATTATGGACACGGTGGAAGAGCAATTTGGTATCAAGCCCAAAAATCAAACAGTTATGTATCGGCGCCTATATCCAGAATTGTTTGATGGAGTTCCATTACCTCGCCGATACACGATACCAGATTTCTCAAAATTTTTAGAACAAGACAACATATCTACAATGGAGCACATCAGCCAATTCTTAGCACAGTATGGGGAAGCATTGGCCGAGGAAGCTCTCAGAGTCCGTTTATTTCTATTATCCCTCTCTGGATCGGCTTTTGCATGGTTTTCTTCGTTACCACCAAACTCGATTGAAGGATGGGTCGATCTAGAGCAACAGTTCCATAGATATTTCTGTACTGGGATTCAAGAAATGAGACTGTCAGATTTGACATCGGTTAAACAGAGGCCTAATGAGTCAGTTCTAGAATACATCCAATGTTTTCAGTACATCAGAAGCCGATGTTATAGTCTTGTTCTGAGCGATGAACAATTAGCTGATTTAGCCTTCCAGGGGTTATCGAGTCGCATCAGGTAGAAAATTTTTTTTTCCAAGAGTTCAATAGTTTAGCACATTTGATGCATGTGGTATCGACTTACGAGAGCCGATTATCAGGAAAAGAGAAGATGCCAACGCATTGGAAGTTACCGATTAGATCTTAGGATGATAAATCTAGAGAATGGTCACCCAATTGAGAAGACGCCTAAATCGGCTGAACATAGCCGATTTCTTTTTTTCAAGACGGACGAGCTCTCAGAAGTGATGTCGGCTAATGATACTGTTTACGTAAATCGGTTAAGGCATAGCCGATTTCTAATATACGGAAGCCAACATGATTATATTGATTACGGATGGCCGATATCGTTTAGACATCGCCGTTAGGGGATATGTATATTCAACTTTTGATGATCAAGCTAGTTGAACTCTATTGCAAATAGTTAATGTTCAGGATGATATCTAGGGTTTTTTTCGAGGCTAAAATTTTACAAGAATTTCTTATTGGCCTCGATCGCACGCAGACGGATTTGATTTATTTCATTGATAGCGCGGATGTCATCCTCATCTAATCCAGGGATGGTCTTCAAGTTTCTATGTCGACGAACTGCAAGACGCACTTGGTCTGCTACCTTGGCCTCTTGATCTTGGATTGATTTTGGTAGGCTGATAAGGTGGGACTCGGTGGAGTTGATGTCATCACGAACTTTATCGAGTTCCGCCATCAAATCGGTTTCTCGTTTCTTCAAGAGACCAAGCTTGGTGTTCGTGCGTTGAAGGTCAGCTGTCATTTCATCAAGCCTTTTCTTTTCACTTTGGGCGGTTAGCCAATCGTTGTGAGCTAGATTGTTTTGCTCAACGCGATCGGCTATGCGTCGTCTTGATGCGATCAGCTGGGTCCTTTGAAATTCCAAGTAGGCAGCAGGCGTGAGTGCGTCGATCAGTTCCTCAGGCAGAAGATGTTTGACTTCAGCAAGTCTTCCCCGGATCGGCCCGCAATCTTCTATCAGCGAGTCAATTGGAATTTCCAGCTGATGCATAATATCTGACAACTGCTCGCGTGCATCGGCTGGTAAAGATGGTTCGATTGCTACACTGGTGGTTGAATCTTCCTCTGTATCCAAGTATTTGCCGATGTCGAAGGAAAACAGATCGACTAATGATTGCACGATTAACATTAGTAAATATGGGGATCATGAGTCAAGAAAAATAATATGTAGGATGGATGTACCTAGGATACAGCGGGAGCAGCTTGAGTGACTATGCGGGTGTCAGCTTGATGTGAGGCAGTTTAGGGCGCAGATGCTATGACTTCTGAGGATACCATTGGCTCGGTCCTGGTAATAGTGTCCAGTGGTTGAACTTCAGGAGCCGATGGTTCAGGCTGCAAAGTAAAGGTGTCAAGATGAAGGCTAACACAATGGAGAAGAATTGATACTGACACATACCAATGGAGATGCAGAAGTCAAGATCGCCGCAGGAGAAGGGCTTCACGAAGCTGATGTAATGGTGCAACATCGGCGCCGGGTTTTTGCTTCTTAGAAACCGTCCGAGTAGCCGGTTTCTTACGCTTCAGCCCTGGTGTTCGTGACACTCGGAGGAGAGCCGATAGAGGTGGAGCACCTTGTCCAAGGATGGATCTGGTCGATTGGGGTTGATAAATAATCGGTCGACCACTTGCGCTGGTTGTAGGTGCATCTTTATTGCCAGCCTGTGGAATCATGGGAATCAAGACACAGTTGAAGTTTAATACGATGAAGAAAAGATAGTACAAGGAGAGAGATTACCTCTTCATTAGATTCCACATAGTCAGGGTTGAGGCGCATGCAATAATTTTTAGCCGATAGACTGAACAGGTGCCTTTCCCATTCTGACCACCATCGAGCAAAAAGTTTAGTGTTGGATATTCAGGGCTCGAAGGTGGCGATGGTCCCTAAGGACAAGGATGATGCTACCATCCTAAGCCGATCATACTCCAAGCCACTTTTTACTTCTCCTCGGACTTAGAGCTTGCCGATGAAGAACAAGCCGATAGGGAGTTAGCCGAAGCCCAACTGACGAGCACCAACCGAAGGATGGTAGAACTCGTATGATGGGTGTTGGGATCGGTCCAATAAAAATCCAGTCGGTAGAAGATTAGGAGTTATGGATGATGAAGATTGTCTTCAATTCTTCATCGGCTAAGGCATTCATCGGGTGGAACCTGGAAGGTATTTCGAAAGACGAGTCGTCCTCGTACACAAATCAGATGGTGACCTCTTTAGTAAAGCCATAGTAAAAACATTTGAACCACTGGCTGAGTCCGAGGGGGTGATTTTGCTTCTAGGAAGAGCCGATGCGGCTACACCCAGAGATGTACATCGGTGTTGGTTGGCCTCATATTCTTCTGGGTAGTCAGTCGGATATGTCATGGAAGGAAAAGAGGACCTGACGATAACTTTGGAGGTGTAGACGTTCAACCAAGTTGTATAAACCACTAGGGACCACCAATATGACCGACTGGATAGGTTAAGTCCGATCTTCGATGAAGGGGCAAGTCCCGCCACTATCTCGATATGTTCTGCTCCGTCTAAGGCTGTATCGGTTAGGTTCGACCTCTTAGACCAATCAGATGTATCGCATCACGTCCGTGCAGGGCCTATCGGCCTGTTAAGCTCCATCTGGCGTTGTCAATTTCGTGTTGCATCGGTTAGGTTCGACCTACGGGGCTACCAACGGTAGATCCAGCTTCAGGCTTATAGTTTTCTACACGGCGTATCATCGGAGTGCTAGCCGATGAGTTATCCATGCTCTGAGCTTCACGTCCAGCGCATCGGCCCCTCAGCCGATACGCATCAGCCTTTAGAAGTATCCCTTGATGCGTAACGCTAAGCGCATCGGTCTCTCAGCCGATACGCCCCCGCCTTCAGAGAGGCGTCTCCTTATCGGCTCATCTAGCCGATGGGGTCATTCCTGTCTTTCCTTTAGCACAGCCAATCCGGCGTCCTCCGTATCATCGTTGTTGGCCTCGGTCTCACACTGTCTCGGTTAGGTCTAATCTTCGAGGTTCGGTGTTAATGGCGATATCACGACGGGCGACGGGTCTCGTGCTGTCATATCCAGAGTGGCATCGGCTTTGCAGCCCGTGCCTTTTAATACTATTCCTTGCCAGTTCGCATATGCCTTCATCAATTTTTCTAGCCGATGAACGACTGTTACAGCTTCCGTCGGCTATCCGAAGGGATCCTGTGCACTTTGTTATCCTCTGAGTATACGCCGGTTCCTCCATCGGCTCTATGGCCGATCCCTCGTCGACACTTGTCCATGCCTTCATCGGTTCCCCGGCCGATCGAAGAGATTTCCGATTCCTTTCGGCAAATAGCCAATAGCGAAGATCCTTCCAGGCGCGGCCGATGGCCATCCCGATCCTATCGGTAGCCAGCCGATAACGAGCGTCTGTATCGACCCACCATCCGACGGATCTGCTCGTCTCACTTTTTTGTCTATTGCAGGATTAAATTAGCTGGCACGCTCGCACCCGTATCGTCGCGCCGGAGTCGATCGAACCCCACGGCCCCTGACGCGCGTACCTCGAGCCACAGAAAGAAGCCGACCGGCCTGCACTGGAGCTAAGCAGACCTCCTAAGCGCCAGTGTGTTCGCGTCGGGGCACGCGATTGATTCTCGGCGCGAACAATACCATGAAACTATAAGAACATTAAAAAAAAGTGTGGAATCACAGGAGGAACACCATGAGTGAAACTACACTTAAGTCACAATAGAAAAACAATATCACCATACCAGATTTATCTCACAGTTATATCAAATCTAATTGAACATCATCTCAGAGAATTAGGAGTTAGATTTTCGATAACCTCGCCATCTAACATGCATGCTCGTCGCACCGGCGATAACAGGGCCAATCCTAATGCCAATGACAGTCCAAAAATTTATCCCGAGCTAATTTGGAGAATCGGTAGATAGTTTGCGAGACCTATAGAGCAGAAATACAAATTTACATCGGAGAACCTTAGCAGTATATGTCCCAATAAACATAAAAAAAGATGAAACCCCAGCCACGAGAGGAGATCGATCCAATTCAAACCCAAGTGCCCCCAACCCCTTTCCATTCCAAAACCTCAGAGTAGACAGGGGAGTTGAGCTCACCGGATCCTTTCCTGTAGCGCATTGCACTGAAAGCGATCCATTCGGGGAATCGCGAGCATCATCGGGTAACCCCTCGTCCCGTCGTGGACTCGATTCCAGCAAACTATCTGACGGGCAGACAGAACCGGGGCAGAGATCGCTCACCTCGGGCTCGGGGGCGCAAGCGGCAAGGAGGGGTCGGGGAGGCGGTGGAATCGATCCCCGCAGCATAGGAGATGCGGCGACGGCGGCGGCGGCGGATGAGGTGGCGTGGTGCGAGTGCGCAAGGTGGCGAGAACCGCTGCTGGGAAGAGAGAAGGAAGGAAGAGGAAGGTGGGAGGGTGGGCCGTGGGGTTAAGAGTAGTTGGGCCAATGAGGTATTATGGGCCAAGATGGGCTTTCTCATAACTGCGAAGCGCATTAGCCTTGAAGCTTCGCATCGAGCTGCTGCTTGGGACACCAGAGCTCCGACACCACGCCAGATTTGCAATGCGGCAGACTTGGCAGTGGGCACGCCACAAGAGAGCTCAGGGTGTTGGAGGATGGCCATCCATGGCTTTTCAGCCCATCATCTTTTGGTTTGGCCCAGTTTCGGCCGGCAAGTATTCACCCTATGCCATCGGCTTTAGGCGTCTAGTCCACCCATGGCAGGATAAAAACTCAAGGAGGCAAGAGAAAACACAGGCTGAATTCTAGAGTTAGCCTATTAAGATTAGACCAGACCACGTATATTTCCTTTCATATCCTTATGTATATCTCTATCGATACAAAAACACATCTAACTCTAGCTAATTTTAAACTCTAGCCAATTTTAAACTCTAGCCGTATCTAAAAAACTGTAAAAGAGGAGGATTTTTATAAGAAAAGGGGTTGAGTGTTATTTTACTTTTCAGT
Organism: Oryza coarctata; assembly: GCA_030770085.1. Lineage (NCBI taxonomy): Eukaryota > Viridiplantae > Streptophyta > Magnoliopsida > Poales > Poaceae > Oryza > Oryza coarctata. Next base: position 1,621,766 of record CM061483.1, read on the forward strand.
ATAATCTATTGTCTCTTTGTTGACAACAAAGGGACTAATAAGATGTAAATATTATATTATAATAGACGTGGGTTGGGGGAGAGTACTAGGATTGAGAAGTTTTTTTAACTTGTTATCGACATTAATATAATGATATAGAGAGAGGAGAGGAGAGGAGAGGAGAGGGGAGAAAATTTTTCTGCTTGTTGTCAATATTAATATAATGACTGCAGTTTGATGATCTAGTTATGCATATAGTTTAGTTTACTAGTTTGTGAACATCATGCTATGATTGATATTATGTTTTCTTCATGATTGAGTACATGAGGTCACGGAAGAAGTACCTGTGTTATGTGTGCGATTCTAGTAGAACTGAGCGGTTGCCGAAAAGTATCATCCGGGAAAGAAGAAAAGTAAAAATGAATGCTCTTCACCGGGAAACCTTAGAAGGTTGCTCCAAACGTCGAGCTGCAATGGAGAAGCCATCAGCCATGTACTATCTCAGTAAACTAACTTTACCATGGCATGGACTAGTTGCTTTATGATGTTTCAAGCCTGCTCAACTTTCATTACATACTCTATGTTCAGTAATTGAAAATCATCATGCAATCCCATTCATTCCTTTTGAAAATTCTGCTAGTGCAGCTGGAGCTTTCCATTGTTTCCCAACTCGTTTCCGTGTTTCTCACATATCTGCTAGAGTGCTAGATTACATCAAAATACAAGCTCTTGCTCTTGCTCCTGCTTTGAAGGTTAGTTGCAAAATACATTTGAAACAGGAATTCAGAAGGCTGAATATTGGCTTCCAGATGGATGTGCTGCAATGCTTAGTTCTCCACTGTTGCCTTCATCTGCCACCAGTGTCCTACAAGCAATGAAGGCACCAGCAATAAGACGAGAGATGCATAAAAAAGGACGTGCTATCACAGCTGCTGACTTTGTGACTTCTTTTTGCACATATAGAATTTGGTTAGTTGGCTGAAAAATAGATAGTTGAAAAATTTAGAGAGAATACACAGAAACCGCGTCTAGTCCTTATTTTGTACACCATGACAAGAACTGTGTTTTGTCATGTTCTTTTAAGGTTAAGAGATACTCTTAGAAACTACAACTGAATATGTTAAGAGTAAATTATACTTGTTTACATTTAATATAATTAGTGCTGTCCTTTTAGATACATCTTAACCTTACGAAAATGAGAAAGTGAAGTGCATCCCATGGTTAAAAAAAAAGCTTTCTGACTTTTGTTTCCTGGTAGGAGGAAGGTCCATGTCATCCTGATTAGTAGTGCACAGGTCAGTTAAGGTTATCTAGATGATGTTGCCCATACTAAGTCATTGCTCAATCGTACTTCAAAATTATCAAGATAAAAATATTAACTACAATAACTGTGAATAGGACAATTTCCTTTTTTTATAAGAAAAAAGAATCAACTATGGGGCTTACTCTCGAGGACGAGAAGCCCAAAGTGAGCTCAGGGCACGGAGACGATGATGGAACTCTCCAATGGCCAAGAAACATCGAGCTGCCTGCCTAACTGTCAGAATCCTGTGCATCTGTTGGATAGTCTGCTGTCTCAAGTTATCAGCCTGGAAATCAAACATGGCACACGTTAGTTTTTGTATATGTTCCAGTAAACTCATTCCTAGAATCTAATTAAAAGTTGCCAGCAGTACATTTGTATCAAGAAGAATGCTACTACATGTTTTAGTTGGCAAGTCTTTTCTTTCTATGACAACGTAGATACAGTAACATCTCTACATGTTGAAGGCATAACATGATCCATTAATTCTCTTACATGGACTAATTGATTATTTTTAAGACATATTTTGGCAGCGCTGTTAATGTTTACTAGGACACAGCTTTGGCTACTGGCCAGTGGCCAGACAGACAAAAATCCCACTGAATACAGCAGCTTTTTACACCTAACAGTTTAAAGTAGTAGCTAGCTACTGAGTGCTGAAAGAATGATCAATATTGAAGAGTAGCAGATAAAATTGGAAATCTTTACCTGTAGGACAAAACCTTCAAGATTTGATAGCTGGCCAAGGGCAATAGCCATGTGACCCATGAATCTCCCGACGTTGGCATCATCCAGCGGGGACCCACCAGCCATGGTTTCTGCTAGTGACTGATGAAGCTGCTCCAAGCCCTGGGAGAGAGCTTCCTCTGCCTGCTGCAATGACTGTTGAAGATTGCAGATGCTAACCACTTGCTGCTCAGTCAGGGGATCTAGCTGTGGTATCAGTGTCTGCATCAAGATGAGAAGTATGCAATGAGAATATGAGATTAGAGAATCATAAAATACTTGAAGGAGGAGAGCGGAGTTAAGTGTCATGTTTGATGTCAGGTCATTTTCTGATCAAATTAGCCGTAGACTCAGTTCAGCAAATACAAGAGACTGTAATCTGAAAATATGGTAACTTATGTTTTGTTCAGAAATGAGGTCATCCATACCTTGAGCAGCTCGGAGGGCCGGAATCCACCCATCCAGAGGAAGCACCGCTCAGCTGGGGTCGCCCACATCCCGGTGATGAGGTGGAACACGTCAGCCTTGGCCGCCATGCCCTTAAGGGCGAAGAGCTGGTTGTAGTGGGTTAGTGAGTCGTCGACGATGGCTCTCAGGTCGCTGTCCGGCAGGTGCGCATGCAGCCCTCCGTGCAGTTCAACCATGCGCCGGCTGTCTTCCTCCTGCCACCGGAAGTACTCGACGTCGAACATAGCGGCTCCTGGAAATAAATGTGTCATACAGCTCAGCTTAAATGAATCACAGATAAATTTCATTTGCAGATTCTAGCTAAAGTTCATAGATAAGTTTGTATCAAACATGTTCACCTGAGCTGGTGTTTCCCCCTGGAGCTCCAAGTAGTAGGCCCTAAACAAAGCCCACAAATTCAGATTACACTGTATAACTAAGCTAACACAGTCAATTTGTCAATTGTAGAAATATGGATGTGTAAAAAAATGTACCTGGGAACGAGCTCTGTGTATATCCTGTTCCATCTGAGCAAGCTTCAGCTTGCTGCTTTCAAGCTGTTGGATGTAAGCCTGTATGGTCCAAATATACACAAAACTGTCAAGAACATGGAAATTTTACTGCTAAGTGTCCAGTAACGCCCACGACATTCACCTTCTTTCGCAGCCGGCTTTTACGCGCTGCCTCTCGGTTCTGGGCGAGCCTTCTCATCGTCTGGTGACACCAAGGAAAAAAAAAACAATTCTCTATCTCAAACACTGCCTCCAAATGGTCATTAGCTTGCACTGCATGGCTCTGTGCATCCGCTTGGCAGGCATGCATGCACACAGCACACGTCAGCACACTCTAAGCATCAAACTAATGAGAAGAGAAGAAACCTTTGGATCAAGCGCCTTGCCAGTCTTGCTGATATGAGTGGGACTATTAGTTGCCATCTTCTGCATGCCAAGTGGACATGAACAAGTCAGAATATGGAATTTACTATACACCTGTGTGCAAATATGCAATAATACACACACTAGGGGAGAAATGGTAGAGCAATGCTATGCATATGCGTTTATGGTGTAAGCAATATAGTATGATTTCTACAGCACGTTACATCGAGCACAATAATAAAAATAGTCGTGTACATTTGGTGGAAGCCACCCACTCTAACAACTGACAAAAACTGGTTCTGATTTTTTTATATGTTGCTGTCTAGGCCTAATCTGTAGAGCTCTCTTTCGGTTATGTGTGAATTTAAATAGTCCATATGATTAATTATTCATCCTATGTATTGTCAATTTATCAATTGACCATAAAACACCTAAAGCACCACTGACCCAAAGTATCAATTATATTATTGATTGGTGCATTTTTGTTAAGGCACAAGGTTTGCAAGCTATAGAGACAATATTGTAAGAACGCCTCTTTGTCTCTTATGGCAGCACCAATAGCAAATGCAGCCAGCAAATGAATAAGCATGCACTAATCTAACATATCCAAACCCTCTAAACTTATCCATTCCCACAATAAAAGATCGACTAGAATGACTGATTCTTGTCGAAGATCTTGTCCATGCTTCTGCTAATAAGCTCGATCAAATACAGATTTGGATCGTCCCAATAGAAATTGAAGTTGAAGAAGACTTCCTTTTTATTTTTAAGAATATGCAAAGATGACTGGTTCATATTCTCCATCTATTATATTAGTAGCGTCTGATAGTAGAAAACACTGGTCCCATGGAAGAAGCATCAGGGAAATAAGTTGGAACTTTCCATAGGGCCAAATGATTCACATAACGTGTTGGGATTGGCGATCTTGGGAGCAACGAGATCTTAAATGCTGCTGAACATTGGTTCTTCTACCTATAGGAGCATGTGTTATCTACATGAGCATCTTGGAAGTTGTGGGCTAGCTAGTGACATGACACCAGACTAGAGAACAACACCGTTGCACTTGCATGATACGGATGACCAAGACAGATCGATGCAGATTAAGCACAGAAACGGGAAGTCCACCGATGCATCAAGCAAAAAACTCCATCAAGGGAAGCAACAGTCATATATATGATCACAGAAGCAATGCATTGCATACCTTGTGTTGTTGCTGCTGTGGAATTTGATCGAACTGGCCTGTCATGTCCCCTACAAGCCCTTGCTGGTCTGGTGAGGCATTTTGGTTGCTGTTCTTGCTGCTGCTCTCCGAGTGTGTTGTGCCTGCTGTCACATTTGAACCCTCCTACATGCCAAAGCAAAAGGCCAGAGGTCAGAACACAGCTGTAAAACTTTTTGCGTGAGCATTCACCACAGAGTTACTTGTGTAACTAGAGTATGTACAGATAGAAATAGTAATACAACCAATAGGCAGTATACAGTAGATAGACGTAGATGCATATACCTTAGGTGTGTGGAGAGACCTCATAGGCCAGGATGGGAAGATGTCCAGTGTAGGAGGAGGCCTAGCTGCAGCAGTAGCAGTAGCAGTAGTGGAGAAGGCTGCAAGAAGATATCATAGGGGGAGAAGGAGATCAAGAAACGCATCGCAAAACCAGAGGTGGAAAGGCTGCATTGGGATCACAAGGGGGAGTGGGGCCATTGTCACAGTGAAATCCAGTGGAATTTATTCTCTTTGAGCTGTGCTTGCAACCAGGGAGCCAGAAAGTTGGTAGACACTCTGGTACTACCATGGAGACTTGTTGCACTCTAGAGTGAGTCTCTATAGAGACTAGAGAGATGGAGAGGAGTCACAAGGTAGTCACACTCTCATGCTACAGTAGTAGTACTACACACAAGCAAGGAGCACAACTGCCACTTCTGCTGCTCTCTCATGGCTGCTTTTGACTACAATGCCCTAACCTCTCGGGAAAGTGTCTCACAAGGTTGTGTGTTTCTGGTCTTGGTCAGTTGGTCACACACACAAGAGGGAGAGAGAGAGAGAGAGAGAGAGAGAGAGAGATGTACGTACGGGTGGTGTCTCCGTGATGAAGGGTGGAGGTGGTGGTTGCAGTTTGTTGAGTCCTCCTGAGTGTGGCAACCTGTTGCATCAGAGCCTCCTCTAGTTCTCCAAAATAGGTAGCACCTCCTTGCTCGCTGTCAGGCATGCATAAGGGAAATTAATACATATTAGCATTAGATCAACAACCTGTTGGGGAGTATTGCACAAAAATGACCTACAGAAAGATTCTTGTGTACGTAAGAGGCATGAAGAACAGTAAAGAGTAAAAAACGACAAGCATACGTCAAAAGAAGTAAAAGAAAATTGATTGAGCCACTAAATATGTATGATTAGCTAGGCAAAACTTGCAAAGAAAGTGAATGGTCCAGATCATATTTCTCGGTGCAACAGCATAAATTGAATCACCAAAAGAGAAAAGAAACATGGAGAGAGTGGGATAGCTCTTACAAGAAGTTTGCAGAAGGAACGGGGTTGGGCATGGTGCCATGGAAGCCATCGCCAAGAACATGAGGGCTCTGCCTTGAATGTCCTGAACTACTGCTAGCTTCTCCCATCCTGGAGGCACAGCCGTCAACTGATCCCAGTAGCTCCACACGAACCAGAAACTAACTCTAAGTTCTTCTACCTTCAGTCCTCAAGATAGAACTAGCTTCTAGCAATCTGGTTTCTTCGCTCAAAACGCACAAATATAGAAGGAAAAACATCACAGATCGCTACTAAATAAATACAACTATCTTAGCAAGCACAGACCTGAATGAAGAAGATTAGAGTTTCAAGAAAACAGACCAAGCCTGTGGCTTATATTCCATGACAAGCAAGTGGGAGTGAAAGCATGCCTGACCGTTTCTGTGCTCAGTTGTTCTTGCTCGGCCTGCAGCTTCTTGATATATCTGACGGTGCAATAGCTTCACGTTCTTGGGGGTACTAATCCCACAGTTCAGAGAAAGATGTCCTTCCTATGCTGTTTTTGTTCTTCCTTCGCTAGCCTTGGTCAGGGAGAGAGAAAGAGAGAGACGGTTTAGGGTCTTGTCTTCACTCGAAGGCTTTTGTCATGAAGCAACAGGAATCCCTGACTGCACTCTTATCACATTGGAACTGACTGCTCTCTCATTGGCCCCAGCAATCTTATTTCTTTATTTCATGCTCACCCATGGGGTGTAGTATTATCGGTTTTAAGAGCAGTAGAAAAAAATGTACAGTTTCAACCTGGAAAGCTGTTCTTGGAGCAACTGTTCTGTATTTTCAATACTTCAGGCCATCTCTACAATCTAGATTTTGAGCATGAAAGTGAACTAATTCATGATTGGTATTTCTTTGATTCAAGACCGCTGACCTTATTGTTGATCGATTTATATGAAGTTCATTATAATATCTATATTATCTGATAACTGGAGAGGTTAGAAACTACTGCACAAAACCATTGTATAATCCATACATATACAACTCCTTTCAATGTATACATCCTACATTGATCTATACACACCACCTGGCCCCACCACGTCCATTACAAATATGTTACCTCAGGCTAGAAATGCAAGCTTGCGAAAAGAATAGTGCATAATCTTTTGCTCACTAAAGATAGTCTAAAAGAAACTTCTTTCGATAAAGCCACAGAAATCAAATGAACTCTTAACTTGATAAGAATCTTATATCTACTAGCTAGTAAGTGCCATTAATTTGAAAGGTTTTCCAGTATTCAATGCCTAATTATGCAGTAAGAAAGCCAAAAAAATCAAGTGGAGAGGTAAATTTGTAACATTTAATTATTCATCATTTTAATTTGCTTGACACTGTCCCCTGTTAATGTGTCAACATCCATGCATTTGTCAAACCACACCTAAACCTACACTTCGCCAATAATATCCATTTCCACGGTGGAGAGCTAACTTATTAACTTCCTGAGTCGATTCTTAAGTCTATTACTCTAATCAATCAATGTGCTTGTTTACCTATCTAGCATATGTTCACTTGTTGTTGATGTGTTAGATTGGGACTCCTCAATTTGTATATTTTTCACATCTCCGTGTACAGGAATTAGAAAGCAACTGAAAGCAACACTGCATGTATGTTTTGTGTGTGTGTGTATGCTGACTTTACCTTTAACCTCTAAAGCTACACCTGAGCTACTGGCAATGCAATTGGACTGATGCACTTTACTTGCACACTATATTGCACAGTGGTGAAAACTATATATTGCTTACCATAATTAATCAACTGAAAGAGAACTCCACCATCGTGTGATTCCACATCAGATGCTTACAATAAGGAGCACAGATAAATCTGGTCTGTACTCTGTAAGTGTTGTCCTACTATGCATGATCGTCCCCTTGGCAGTCATCACCGTTTTTTACCAACAAAGCATGGAGCATTTTTTAAGGGTGAAGAGCAGCAAGCTAGTATTAGAACAGATGTCCCTTTCGTTTTTACATTTGGAAAATGAAAGTACTTTACTACTTTATGCGGCGCCTATCAAGCCTTTTCTGCCCTCACCCACTAGTTTCCTGACAATGATTGGGACAAATATGTGCTGAATACATTACGAAGAAGAATTTATATGATTGGATTAGGTGATGGATGAACCTAGCTGCTACTAGTCCTAACATATAATTAATATAATTTTTAGTATTTAAAATTTATCTTAAAATATAACAACTTTTACATTTATATTCTCTTTTCAACCAATCAGAAACTTTCACCATTAAAATTTGTCACATATTTTTTTCTTAATCAATCATAAACTTTTACCATTTAATTCCACCAATTTTTTTAATATCTGTGTCCAGCTATAAAATTTATTAGGACAGAAGTATTTGCACAATCGCATATCGCAATATTTAAACTGCATGTTTAGATCGATGCACACGCTTAATAATTATTGGTGCACAGTAGTTGAAACATCACGCATGATTTGAAGCAGTTAGCTTAACTTCTATCAATTCTACAGCCATGAGGTGCTATTTAGATTAAATTAACTAGCGTAGTATGTACCTCCTCTATCTCAAAATAAAATATAAAAAAGTTTAGCATTTAAATTTTGTCCAATAATATTTCTATCATTATTTACCATGTTACTTATCACATCAATCATTTCTTATTTAAATTTATTTCTATCTTACCCATCTGCTCTCCCACACTTATTTATTTCATATTTATTAAGGGCAGAAAATTATTTTCTCTTTAATAACTTAGAAATACTATAGAGGGAGTATGCATCTATTATAAAAGAAAAAGATTAAACTACTAGTTTCTATGATTAGAAGTTTAGTATTAGTCTTATTAAGAAACATGATGGTAGCTGAAAATTAACTAGCCAGGTTGTATACTGTTCGGTGCTGCCGAAAGACTTTTTTATTTTGAGAGGCTGGAAGACATTAGGATTAGAACATTCCTGCTGCTGGGAACTTCCAAACAAAACGGCATAAACAATGCGCAATTTAATTGCAGCAGAATTACTCTAGTTTTCTTCTGATATCTTGAGCAGGTCGCCTCTGGTGATTAATTTGAGCAATATAATAAACACCGGCGGCTTTTCGTGAGCCACATAATTTCGCAGTTCACAATCCGAAATACGCAATAATATTCGCAAGTTGGCAATCGGATCAGTACAAAAGAAAAGTCTATCATCAATTAATTTGTTTACCGAGAGCTGGCTAGCGCTCACCTGTGCACACCGCCGTGGTGGCCGGAGAAGATGGACCGGCCGGCGCGCACCCGTTCCCCGCCGCCGCACGCAGATCCCCACCCCACAGCCTCGCAGTGCGGCATGCATCCCCGCCTCCGAGCATCTCCGGTGCGGAGGCAGGAGGCCAGTTGGTGGCTCAGTGCCCCGCCAACTACGGAGACGGCGGTGCGCCTCCCCGCCCCACCGCGGCGCCTCCACCTGACGGCCGGTGATCGTCGGTTGAACTTCGTTTGGGAAGGTGGGCTAGCACGATAATTGGGCTGCTTCTGACTTGAGTAGTTTGGGCCCCATGCAGGCCGAGTTATGGCCTCGGTCATATTAAGGCCCATCAGTCAAAATCGGTGGGAATAAGTCCACTTGACACCCCTCACGTATAGGTCGGATTTGATTTGTAAAATAACTCCTCTAACTACTGAGAAATAAATTGCAACGCCGAGATGGAGGTATTATTCCCTATCCCTTTATGTCTAGCTTCGCAATCTAGCCTGTAGCAACAGCATGTTCCTCGGTGGCGGTGGCGGCGGCAAGGAGCGAGCAGGAGCGGTGATGGTGAGTTCACGAAGCGATTGCTCGTTGGCTTCTTCTCGTCACACATCTCAGTCTCTCATCCCGTATCGGGTTGGTCCCTTTGATTATCAGTGTCGTGGTGGTGTGCAAGTGTGAAGCAAAGGTGAAGGGGGGGATTTCGTGGAGCATCGACAACCCGGGTTGGCAATACTTAATTTTTGCTAGAATCACAGCTTGTCTGATTCCCAAGGTGGCAGAAGAAGCATTGGACCAGGAGTTGGTTTCTTTTGATTCTTCTTTGCCTTCTTTGCTGGTTCTTGTGCTAAAACTAACACAATGGCTTTCCCAGATATCATCTGTACTGATGCACTAAGTAGAAGCCTAGGAATGTGGCATGACGACGTGCATATTGAGAGTAGCTGAATCACCTGCTTGTGTTGCTATCCTTGCTCTTACATTCACTTTCACAGTCAAATTGGACTCCATTGGTGCTTACAGAAGCTTCTATTATTTAATTAAATTTACAACATATTATATAACTAACCTTATGTTTAGATGGACATGTCCTTGATAGGCTTCCAGCACTTGTGGTGCCAATTGAAGTGGCCTTCCTCTTCCTACTCTGGGCACAGCTTTGAGATGTATTCGACACCACCATATTTTCTTCTTGATAGTTATTAATTTGAGGACTAGTTGTGCTACTAGCTCCTGCATGATGCTTATCGCAAGAGGACATGTTGTGATCAACATGCTTGCAACTCTACATCTGATGATTGTGCTAATTTTTGATGCCCTACTTGCTTTTGCTGGTTCATTTGGCTCTCTTCTCCTCTCTATCCTAGGCCTTCCTAGCATCTTGATGTATCCAGAGCACTTAGTGGTTCTCAGTCATCTTCAGACCAGTTGCTCATGCCCTCAACTAGTTATAAGCAGTGTTCATAAATTTTCTTGAAGACATCCACTGAATAGCAGTCAGCTATGTATGCATCCAGAGAATTGGTCTTGTAGAATATGCATGATATTGCATGAGGGCAGGGCAACCCTGACAGCAGCCAATATCTACAAGAGCACTCCCTCATGTCCAAGTTCATTGTAAACCTATTGGTATTGTGCTTAACTTTAAAACTTTCAGAACCATTTGAAATGGCATAACAAAAGGTTAACTCAGTGATGTAGACATTCTTTTTTTTTCAGGATCCTTGGGGAAATAGGTGTGTTGTATCTACTAGACCTTTTTATCCGATCACTTATCCTAACCATCACTTTCTTCAATAGAAGGACAATGACTGAGGAGTTGAGGAGGTGAAGATGATGCGAACCACCTAAGAAGAAACGGAGTATGGCAGCTAACAATGCCTCTTTGACAGTTGCCCAACATTGCTTGTAGAAAAGCCCCAAGAACCCATTAGGACCGGGCGCTTTGTCAGTTGTATCTCTATAATAACCTTATGCACTTCTTCACCGTTGGTATCCCACTCCACATTCATGAGCACTTTGTCCAACTTGACCAAAGTCGGGTTATCCTGCTTATTGCTCTAGGTGTACCACCGCCCCCAAGAGGTACATCTTGTTTACTTCCAAAGCATTCATAGTAGAGTGAAAACTGTTCATCAACCTCCTATTAACATTTGGCTTGTTCTTGTCCAAAGCGACAGCAATCAAGTTGAAGTTGCCAGCAATCAGCCAAGCTCCCTGCACTAGCATGCCTATTTGGCGCAGTTCATCCAAGAATAGAAGCTTGTTAGCATCCAATTACAGCCCATACACACCAAATAGCACTCATTCTTTACCACCCTCTAAGCACTTGATTTGGATAGAGGTAGACCATCTTCCTTGGTGTAAGCATGAGGCTAATAGGTGGGCACTATTCTAAATTATCAGAATGTCATCGTGAGCGTTGTTGGTTGGCAACACATCAAAGGCATCTAGGCAAAAGCCATAGATTTGGGACAACAAAGAACCGTCTAAATTGGACATGCTTGTTTCTTGAAAACAAACAAGGGATGCACCCAACTCACGAACAACTTTGGATGCAAGAGATTTTTTTTGCCTCACTATTTAAGCATCTATAATTCTATGCTAAGATGCTAAAATCTAATATAGAGAGACCTGACACTACTACTGCAAACTAACAGGGACGACGACCAAGTCACCACCACTAGCTCGATAAGGACACTAACGTTACAAAGCTCACCCAAAGCCTAGATGTGGGAAGGGAAAAGTGGCTACTTGAAGAGCTCGATGTAGCCCAACACGTCAGCTTCTGCCACCTAGTTCTCATTGTGGATCATTCCAAGGTGTTTCATAGTCACCCTTTGTGCCTTTGTCACCAAATAGATGTAGGCGTCATCGGTATTCTTTGCTAGCCAATCGCTCCGATGAGAGGAGGTGAGGATGACCACTTATGAGCAATGGTGAGGTCGTGGCCACGTGCCTAGCACTAATAGGGCGGCGATCTCTGTGGAGCTAGCCAGAAAGGCCGTTAGTGCCCCATTAGCATACGTGCCAGTGGGGATACCGTCACCAGAGCGAGTGCGTGCGGGGTGCCGCTACCAATGGGGGTGCAGCTAGCTCATCAGGTCGTCATCAGCCGACCGTCCGAAATCGTCGAGCCCTTCCATCCGGCCCATCGGCGGCGGTGAGGGATCCACCACCTCAAGAACATGGAGGATCAAGTTGTAGGTGAGGCAGGCTTTGGAGGCGGGGGGCGCCGGTAGCAGCGGCGAGCCGCTGCCATCCAACGTGTCCTCGAGCAGCTCTGGGTCAAAGTCGTCGGGCGCCGGCGAAGGCAACGGCAGCACGTGTTGCTCTGGGTTGGGCAGCTCCAGCTTGTACGTCTTGGGGATTTTGTTCGGGTTGAGTGCCCAAACCAGCGCGGTGACCCCACAGGCGTCCACCGGCGGGTCGACCTCGATCAGGTGACAGTCGACAAAGTTGGCGAGCTGATGCATGGCGTCAACCCACTCGGCGTGCTCAGGGGAGCCCATCGACGCAGAGCGCGACGGACAGAGGCGAGCTAGATGACCCGAGTATCAACAGTGGTAGCAACGAGTAACGCCGGGGCACTCCGCTTTAAGATGGCCTAGGCCAAGGCATTTGAAGCATCTCCATTGCAGCCAACAAGGAACCGGCCGGGTAGTTGGCGCAGTAATGGCGGCCGGTGGCAATGATTTACTGCCCTTCCGCTGGACCAGCGCCCACCCGTCCGCCACCTCTTGTGGCGATAAGACTGGGCGAGACGCGCCCGCCGCTTGACCAACGGGCGCAGCGCCGCGCGCGGCTTCAGCCTAGGAACGGGAAGGTAGGAGGGGGCCTTATCTGGCCGACGGCCGTTGAAGCGACCGGTCGCCGGGTAAAGGTTATTAGAGAGAGCATTAGTCTAGGCTGTATATATATAGATTCGACTTTTTTTATACGTTTATGGGTCATAGTCACTGTATATATTCTATATAGTATCAGAGCGAGTCTAGACATCCCGGCACGCTAGCTTCTCCCTCCGACGAGCCGACCCTTTTCTTCTCATCGTCAACGTCTTCTTCCCATCACCGACCCTCTTTCTAGTACTCTCCTCGCTCTCTCGCCTTCATTTCTTCTTCTTCCCGTCTCTCCCCGTAGTCACCTTCTTTTCTCCGTCCTACCTCCGCGCGACCAGGCGACGGTCTCGATCCGCCTCCTCGTCTTGCCTCGCACCCATCTCCGCTCTTCTTCTTGCTTCGTACATCTCTTCTTCTCTGACGCTGGCGCACCTCTGCGCTCGTTGTCTCCATCGGCTGGAAACCTCCCTCGGTTCTCGCCTTTTCCGACACGCTCAACGGCTCTCGGACGCGAACCTTCTCCCTTCACGTCCGAGCCAGTCCAACGTGTCCATGTGTCCACGGACACAAATCCCTGTCTCCCGGACGCAAACATATTCTCTTCGCGTCCGGCCACTCCCTGCCTTTTTCGCGTCCGCCCCACTCATTGGCCTCCACGAGTCCACGGACGTGAATCTTCTCTTCACGGACGTGAATCTTCGCACGTCCGTGACCCAACTACTCTCTAACCCACCCACTCTGTCACCACCTCTTTTCCCCACCTACTCCGCTGCCTACTCCCTATCAGTCAACCACTCCTCATCAGCTGGCCAGCCCACTTTCCATCGGCTTCTCACATCCTTGATCGGCTGATCCGTCCTCTCATCGGCTTTCCTCTCCCATCAGTTTCTTTCTCCCATCGGCTCTTTGCTTCCGTTCTACCGTCATGGCCACCGAGTCCGCTCTCAGTTCCGGCACTCTCCCAGTCGTCAAGTCTGCTCCGGCCCTTGGTGCCTCAAACCACACATCGGGCACCACCTCGCCGATCTTCTCTCCTCCTTACGCTGCTCTGAACGTGAAATCTCACGTTCCTATCTCCTTTGACCTTAACGCCAATTATTCCAAGTGGGTTTTCTTCTTCAAATCCCTCTGTGAAAAATTCGGCCTCCGGTCCCATATTGATGGCTCTGCTCCACCACGCCCCGATGATCCTTAGTGGGACATCGCCGAGTGCTGCGTGCGCAGCTAGCTACTCGGCTCGGTCGACGACTCTGTCCTTGACCTCGCCATGGACGATACCGACCCCACCACCTAGGATCTCTAGGTGGCCATCGAGCGGATCTTCCTGGCCAACAAGCAGCCTCGCGCCATCTTCTTCCTCAACGAGTTCCACTTCATGGTACAAGGTGACTCCTCTGTCTCCTCGTACTGTCAGCGCTTCAAAGTCAAGGCTGCTGCTCTCCGGGACGTCGGCCACCCTGTGGCCGACTCTCAACTCGTCCTCGCCCTTCTGCGAGGCCTCAATCCCCGCTTCTCCAACACCGCCGATGACATCGCCAACGCCACACCTCTTTCATCGTTCGCCCGGGCTTATGACATGCTAGTTTTTAAAGAACTCCGTCTGGCCAACGATGAGAAGACAGTGGCCCATACCGCTCTTCTTGCCGCAGCCGATAATGGCTGCTGAGCTTCTTGCACTGCCCCTTCCTCCCGCGGTCCTAGTGGCCATGGCTTCGGCCACAGCAACACAGCCCGCACCGGGAAAGGCAAAGGCAGGGCCTGGCAGGGTCCGACGCCATCACGACCTACCTCGGTCCCTACCTACCCTGCCGGTCCCACGGGTCCGTGGCTCTGCTACAACCCCTGAAAGCCCCAGCCCCAGCCACGTAGCCTCATCGGCTGGCAACCCAGAGTTCTCGGTGCCCATCCCCAGACTCACCTGGCATCGGCTCCCGTTCTGCCGCCTCAACCGATGCTACCGACCCTAACCACCCAATCGGTTCTCTCCTGCAACTAGGCTGGCCTCGTCGCTGCCCTCAACCAGATGACGCTCCAACCACAGCACCCTTGGGTGCTGGACTCTAGGGCGTCTTCACACATGGCGTCATCGGCCGGTATACTTCGCTCCTGTCACCCCTATTCCTCCCCTTTTGTCACCATCGGCAATGGTCACCCTCTTCCTGTCCAATGCCGGGGTGACTCCTCTCTGTCTACATCCACCACTAACCTCTCCCTACGCAATATTTTTATTGTCCCTTCTCTTATTCACAATCTTATATCTGTTCGCCAATTCACACGAGATAACAACTGCTCCATTGAATTTGACGCGTCTGGTTTCTCTGTGAAGGATATCCCAATCCGGCGACAGATCCTTTGCTGCAATAGTGGCAGAGACCTCTACACCATTCCCGCTGCGCCATCCACTCCACACGCCAGCGTCGCCATCTCCACCAACTTTTGGCACCTTCGCCTCGGTCACAGTATTATCTCGCTATACTTGACGATTACACACACTATTGCTGGACCTTCCCGCTCATCCATAAATCCGAGGTCGCCTCTCACCTCACTCACTTCGTCACGTATGTATCCACTCAGTTCAACCTCCCCATCAAGGCTTTACAAGCCGATAACGGTACCGAATTCATCAACCATACCGTTACAAACCTCCTCACCTCGCAGGGCATCCATCTCCGGCTCTCCTGCCCCTATACCTCTCCTCAGAACGGCAAAGCCGAGCGTCTTCTTCGCACCCTCAACAACATCAGTCACACCATGCTACTTCACGCCTACTTACCCACCACTTATTGGGCCGAAGCTCTGGCTACTGCGACGTACCTTCTCAATCGGCGCCCATGCTCCTCCGTTCAAAAGAAAGTTCCCTATGCCCTTCTCTACCGCATGGCGCCCGACTACTCCCACCTTCGCGTTTTCGGGTGCCTCTACTACCTAAATCTCACTGCCATAGCTTCCCACAAACTCGCTTCTCGCTCCACCGCCTGTATTCTCCTCGGCTATCCCACCTCTTACAAGGGATACCGATGCCTCGACCTTTCCACCCGACGGGTCCTCGTCTCTTGTTACGTCATTTTTGATGAGACATGTTTTCCCTTCGGTCTCCTTCATCCGAGATCCTCCTCTAGTGATCTCGACTTCCTCCTCACCAACATAGTGCCAACCAGGTCTCCTCCACTGTCCTCTCCATCGGCCCCCTCATCGGCTGCCGCTGAGGATTTACCCATCACATATCCCACCACTACTCGGTCCGATGTCCCCACCATCGGACCCACCTCTATCGGCTAATACCGATCCTATTTATCCTTCAGCCGATACCGTTCCCTCTCCATCGGACACCCCACTTCCATCGGCTCCTCAGTTTCCATCGGCTCCCCCCACCCTATCGGCTGATCCATCTCTATCGGACCGATCTGAATACTCGGCCTACCCGACCTCATCGGCTCAGGCCAATCTAATTCCTCCTTTTTCTCTTGTCTACAGTCGCCAACTCGGAGCCGATGACGCCCCCACCCGACCAGCTCTTCCTATTACTCCCGCACCCCCATCGGCTCCAGTTCCCTCCACCTCTCACATGGTCACCCGCTCCCAGACCGGGTCTCTCCGCCCCACTCAGCACTACGGTCTCTCCGCCGTCCACAGCTCTATCTCGCCCATCTCGGTGACTTCTCGCTCAGCCCTGGCCGACCCTCAGTGGCGCGCGGCCATGGCCGACGAGTACAAGGCCCTAATGGACAACGAGACCTGGCACCTCGTTCCCCGACCTCCCGGTGCCAACATTGTGACCGGTAAGTGGATTTTCAAACACAAATTCCACACCGATGGCTCCCTTGCCCGTCACAAGGCTCGCTGGGTAGTCCAGGGTTTCTCCCAACGACCCGGTGTCTACTACGACGAGACCTTCAGTCCTGTTGTCAAACTTGCCACCATCCGAGTCATCCTCACTTTGGCTGCCTCTCGCTCTTGGCCGATCCATCAACTAGACGTGAAGAACGTCTTTCTTCGCGGCCACCTGACGGAAACAGTCTATTGCCAGCAACTCCCAGGCTTCGTCGACCCTTCTCGTCCCAACGACGTCTGTCTCCTTCAACGCTCTCTCTACGGCCTCAAACAAGCCCCTCGTGCCTGGTACCAGCGCTTTGCTGCCTATATTCGGTACATCGGCTTCGTGGCCTATGTGTCCGATAGTTCCCTGTTCGCTTTCCATATCGGCTCCGCCACTGCCTATCTACTTCTCTATGTCGATGATATTGTCCTCACAACGTCTTCGATATCTCTCCTCCACCAGATCATGGCCCGACTCCACTTTGAGTTCGCCATAACCGATTTTGATCCTCTCCACCATTTCTTTGGTATTTCCGTAACCCGTTCCACCCACAGGCTCTTTCTTTCCCAATGCCAGTATGCCATCGACCTCCTCCAGCGTGCGGGCATGGCCGACTATCACCCCACGGCCAGCCCGATCGACATTCGAGCCAAACTCTCCGCTGTCGATGGCGCCCTCGTTGCTGATCCCTCTCACTATCGGAGTCTTGCCGAGGCTCTCCAATACCTCATACTCATCCGACCCAACCTCACGTACGTTGTCCAGCAGGTGTGCCTCTTCATGCACGCTCTGCGCGAACCTTACCTCGCGCTGCTCAGGCGCATCCTACGCTACGCTACGTGAAGGGCACCCTCTCCAGCGGGCTGCATCTCAGCTCCAGCCCCATCGACTCCCTCACCGTGTACTCTGACGCGGACTGGGCAAGCTGCCCCGACTCTCGACGCTCTATGTCCAGCTACTGCGTTTACCTCGGTGACACTCTCGTATCCTGGTCCTCAAAATGCCAGGCTACAGTGTTCCGGTCTAGCGCCGAAGCCGAGTACCGCGCCGTCGCCGAGTGCTGCTGGCTTCGCCAGCTTCTCCAGAAGCTCTGTACACCCCTCTATCGCAACCGTCGTTTACTGCGACAATGTCAGTGCCGTCTACATGACCGCCAACCCGGTCCATCACTGACATACCAAGCACATCAAGATCGATATCAATTTTGTCTGTGACAAGGTCGCATTAGGATAGGTTCGGGTGCTCCATATACCATCAGCACACCAGTTTGCCGATATAATGACCAAAGGTCTGCCCACGCCTTTGTTCACCAATTTTCGGTCCAGTTTCTACGTCCGTTCTCCTCCCACTACGACTACGGGGGTGTTAGACAGACCACTAGCCTGAGCTGTGTATATATAGACCCGACCCCCCTTGTATACGCTTGGGGATCATAGTCGCTGTACACATTCTACGAGGGTGGTGGTCTCTCGGTCTCTCATGGCACAGGGGGAACACGTTTGGCCTCGTCTCGTCCTTTCTCCGCCTATGGTTCCAATTGTCACGTTCTTATTTGTTGCAGTCCTTGTTTTGTACCAATGGGGGAGCAGTGATGACAAGAACAAAGCTTAACATTGTTCTTTATGGAATACGAGAAATGATTGCGTCTGCTGTATGGATTGCAGGTTTTTTGTTGCCGGATGCTTCAACTGCTGGAGGGATGCAGTGAAGATGAAGGAACTATCTCTGTATGGTTGAAGATCAGTATACAAGTGGTTGAATGGTGTTTGATGTCTAGACTGGACAGTGTTGTTTAGTTCTCTGTCCTTCAACTTGTAGTTGTTTGGGGGATGTTGCTTGAACTGGCAATGTACAACTGTTGGCAAGATGCTTTAAACTGTATAGATGCATTATCAAGTTTAATCTATGATTTGTACCGGCTGGATGTGCGCATGGTCTATTTTTGTTTGGTCTTTAACGAAAGAGTTGATATCTGGCTTAAGGGCTCATAGGAGGTTGTAGTACTTAAAAAAAGCATTGATGATCTGTTGTTATTCCTGCGTTTTGAAGTAGCTGTGAAGTATATAGTTCCAGTTTTTCTATAATTTTCCCTCGTTTTTCTGAATTTTCAGATTTTTTTTGTTACCCGGGATTTTCATCCCTTTCGTTCCCAAACGGTAGTTGGGAATAATTCCCTGCCGTGAATTTTGGGAAATGGTGGGGTGATTCCTGTCACCTCAAAAAGTCCCTTAGTGGCAATATTCCCTCGGTTTTTTCCCCTAGCTCCCAAATAAGGTCTAGGGAATACATCCCTCTAAATCTCTTTCAATCCTCTATGAAAGAGATTAACCAAACAAGGCTTCAATAGGATTAAAGGGGATTTAAAGACGATTTATTCCACACCTATTGTGGTATGAAATTATTTCTCCTCGATCTCCTCCAATCCTACCCTCTTTATGATTAACCGAGCAAGGCCTGAGGGAGAGGATTCGGATAGGGTTTTTTCTCACCTATTGTGGTGTGTGATTATTTTCCATCAGTCCCCTCCAATCTAGGATTAACTAAATAAGACCTTAAAGGATTCTGATTTGCTATAGTCACTGCAACTTAAGCACTAGCACTGCTCACATCAGACATGCATGCATGATCATGGAGCACACTATTCTTGGCATGCCTAATTCTTCACACCGATCGATCTCCGCCGCAGGCCCGTCCTCCAAGCCTAGCTGCTCGTGTCCACTCATCCATGGCCATATAGGAGCATCTTTCACAGAGATCTTGGTCTCTCCAGACATGCGCACGCCCGGTCACCTCTCTCAAAAATGCTTCAGATTATCTTATGGTGTCTTCCCATGCAGCCGTCGTCTTCCTCGTCGCCGTTTCGTCGCTCGCCGTCGTCGTCCTCTCACGTACGTGCCTCGATGTGCATCTTGTGTATGTATGTGACGGCTGGTTGATCAGTTGATTGTGCTGCTGAACACGACGACCTGTACATGAACGGTGCAGACGATGAGGCGAACACGACGGCGCAGTACAGCTACGTGGAGGGGAGCAAACTGGGGCCGGAGAACTGGGGGAGGCTGAGCCCGGAGTACAAGCTCTGCGGCGAGGGCAAGAAGTAGTCGCCCATCGACATCGTCACCAAGCAGGCCATCCCCAACCCCAACCTCGACTCCCTTAACCGCACCTACACCGCCGCCGACGCCACCCTCGTCAACAACGGGAAGGACATCTCGGCAAGCACCTCACATAGGCCCTAGCTTCTACTTCCTACATTGTTGCATGATCCAATGGAGCTAGGCTAGCAGAGGCTTGATTTGAATCCATGGCGCGCGATGGAATGAAGATGATCTTCGAGCCCGGCAAGGTCGGCACGGTGACGGTGAACGGCAAGGTGTACGGCTCCAGGAAGGTGCAATGGCACGCGCCGTCGGAGCACACCATCAACGGGCAGAGGCACCCGCTGGAGCTCCACCTGGTGCACGCCGCCGACGACGGCAGCCTCGCCGTGATCGCCATCCTCTACAAGTACGGCGCACCCGACTCCTTCTACTTCCAGCTGAAGAGGAAGCTGGCCGAGCTCGCCGCCGACAAGTGCAACTTCGGCGAGGAGAACGCCCAGGTGGCGGTGGGGCTCGTCCACATGCGGTCGCTGCAGAAGCGAACGGGGAGCTACTTCCGGTACGTGGGGTCGATGACGAGGCCGCCGTGCACGGAGAACGTCATCTGGAACGTCCTCGGCAAGATCAGGCAGATCAGCGAGGAGCAGGTCAGGCTCATCACCGCGCTGCTCCCCTCCGGCGACGCCCGGCCGTTGCAGCCGCTCAACGCCCGGACCTTGCAGTTCTACAACCCGCCAAATAGTACCATCTCCTTCTAGGAGTAGACATGTAGCCAGGCAGGCCTATGGGCCATGGCTCATATATATGGGATGCGTGGCCTGCTTGCTGCACAGGCCCTAAAATTGATTGAAGGATCTCAATTTTTAAAATTTTCTTGTTTCTGAAAAATTGCTTAGATAGGCTCTTAGCTATAATAACATTCTGTATATCAATTCTAGGATTTGGAAATATGTCGCCTATACTCACTTGAATCGGGTTTTAAAAACTCAAGTGTATGTGCATTCATTTTTCAAACATTGACCCGCTAAAGCTTGGCATGGTCTTTTTCTTAAAAGCTGGAGGTAATTTTGAATTTTAGAATTTGGTTTAGAAAATTTTAGGAGGTCTTCTTCGTTTGCCCAGCCCTCTTTCTATGAATACTAAGAAGAAAATTAAAAAATCTACCTAAAATTGTTTTTTAAAATTGCATTTTAAAATTTTGGTTTCTCTACTTAGCTAAAAGCACAGTGGTCCGTTCCTCTCTCTCCTCACGTGCATAACACACTCCATCAGAGACAAACAAAAAAATTGTGCCCTCTAAGGGAAAAACCGAATAAATAAAAAAACTAAGCGGTTGGTAAAAAAAAAAGTTGGATCTTGTACTAAATCCACACTCCTTACTCTAGCCTATTTTCAATGACATGGCCAACTTGTCTATTCTAAATCAAATGGCCGGATGCCGTGTGACCTACTAATCAATCCAATATTCGAAATATTGTGATATTTTTCATACAACTCTCCAATCCAACAAACTATTCAACTCTCAACAGACAAAAACAAACCAGACTAAAACCAAAATTAAATGGAGAGAGCCAAAAATGTGTTCTAACAGCAGTATGTACACATCTCAGCTACACCGAAAGGAACAGGGTAACAGCAACAGAGACTCGTACCAAACCCGATAGTCCCGCACTACAACGGCCCAGATCTCGCCACGCGTCCATCCGACTCCATCTCGGCCGCCCAGTCCGCTGCCCGCCTCCCCGACGAGAACCGCATCATCCCTCCCAGGCTCGGCGCCGGCGTCGCCTCCTCTGCGTCATCCGTCTCCTTCGTCTCCCTCCGCCTCGAAGCCCATGGAGGCGGCGGAGGGGGGGACTGGTCGACGCAATCCACGGCGTTCTTCCTCGAGTGGCTGCGGCGGAACAGGGAGCCGAGCCAGGGGCAGCAGCCACCGGTGCCCATCCCGGGAGACCTCATCGGCCGGCCGCGGCGCGCGCGCTCTCGGTCGGAGAGGACCTTCCCGATGCAGGAAACCTTAGGAGACGTCGGCTCGTGCTCGGGCACCGCGGCCTTGGGGTTCCGCCCGCCGCCTCCAACCACTGCCTTCTTGGGGAACATCGCCGGCGTGTGGTGCCTGTTCTTGCCGCCCTGGCCGAGCTTCCCGGAGATGCCGATGATGGGCGCCGCCGTGGGCTTGAGGTTGCCGGAGAACCTCTGCGACGAGCCGTTGTTGTGGGCGCCGGCGCCGGCGCCGGGGTGGTTCTTGAGGAGGCACTTGGGGTTGGTGTTCTCCTTGAGCGAGTCGTCGCGGTCGTAGACGCCGCCGACGTCCGACCAGGCGATGTCGTCGCTGATCCGCAGGCGGGTCGAGCCCGGCGGATTGCCGGAGAGGTCGCGTGCTAAAGCCATCGTAGGTGGGAGAAGGAGAGAGAAACACGCGTGGTGGTGGTGGTGGGAACAAGAAATTGGAAGGTCTCGTGGTCGCCGGCGGGTGGCGTGGTTTTAAAGGAGTTTGTGCAGTTTGGTACGGTATGTATGGCTATGTATTGTGTGATTGCAAAGCTACCTTGTCATTTTCTAGTAGTTTGTCCTTTTTTAATTTCTTAGTTTAGTAAACGATTAAAAGTTGAAACAACAAAGATGGGATTTTAAGATAAAAAAACAAACGTGGGATTTTGGTGAACCTTGTTTACTCCATGGATAATTATGGTGGTGTTTGCCGTCTTCTCTCTCGAGGTGCTCAGTAAGACCTTGAGTCTCTTGGGAGTGTTGTGTTTCTC
This sequence comes from Oryza coarctata, assembly GCA_030770085.1. NCBI lineage: Eukaryota > Viridiplantae > Streptophyta > Magnoliopsida > Poales > Poaceae > Oryza > Oryza coarctata. Next base: position 1,644,341 of record CM061483.1, read on the forward strand.
GGTTTGTAACAACGATAACGAGTGTTGTGTTTCTCGGTTTATAACAACAATTTGCTATTACTACTTTAAAAAGGATAGGTATTCATCCTCCTTCCATCATGTACAGTACTTCCACCGCTCCTTCCATATATACACCGTAATATCTAATATTTTTATATTTACACTCCTATCCAATCTCTAATTATATGACATTACTTAATCCTTCTAATCTATCCGTATACATATTCCAACCTTATAATCATAATATATTGCAATTCACCTATACATTACTGTTTTAAAAATCATCCATTGTTAAAAAGTTTTTGGATTTAAATTTATTTTATTAGAAATGACGTATTATAAATAAGATACTATATCGTTGGTACAAATCAATTTAGATTTTTTTTTAAAAAAATTGACTTATAAACTATTCCAGAAATTGTTTAAGTATATATACTCAGGTTGTACTTTATCGTACTGTTTATATAAGATTCATATATCCAAGAGATCATTTTTTCTATCAACTATATATTACACCTTGCAGACACTCTTTTGCCATGATAAACCCAAACTCCAATATGTGCTCGTATTGGGGCCCCACTCGTCTTAGTAAAATACTTTACACTAGTCTACTGGACCAGGTTCAGATGCAGAGAGGGAGACAGCATCAAGTATAATATGGTCAGTTACCTTGAGATTAACGACACGTTTTGAGAGACGTTTCTAGCGGCTGCCCATTTTTCCAAGCTACTAGTGCAGTCGTGCACACGACCAGGCGGCCAGCCACCGGCCTCAATTCCCGCGTTTTTTCGGACTTTTCTGAACTTGGACTCTTCACTTACCGCGCGCGGGGGCCCCGCTCCGCTTCCCCGCATCCTCTTGCCCTTCTAAAATCGAAGCTTCTCTTCATGTCTCCTTGCCATCGTCGTCTTCCTCCCAGTCTATTTCAAAATAACTTTATTTTTATTATTAAAATAATTTTATATTTATCTGTTTCATATATACATATCAATATAAAATCAAAATATTAAAATATCATCTTTTTTTAAACTTGTCTTTATATATTTTTAAACTTCAATACACTTATATTTTACTTTTTAAAATTTTAATATATTTGTCTTTTTTAAGTCTAATTGCTTAAAAGTTGAAATTTTTATGGGATAAATAAATTAGAAAAAGATAGAGTTATTTTATTATGGTGGGAGTAATAGTATAGAGTATTTTTAGATTTCTTGTTTCACGATGATCAGATCAAGGGTTTTCGTCAGGTTTTCAGGTGGTCAAACAACTGCGGTAGTAAATTGGTGCTATGAACTGATGGACATATGATCATCGGTGCCGTACTGTAGTACTGTGTTACTCCTACTAATTGTCATTGTCAGCGCCATGTCTTTCTTTGATCTCTTACGGGCAAGCTCTGGATTTGGTGGAGACTGACTGGAGATGGCTTGCTTGATGTTCTGATCGCGATCGGTCGCTGTGCAGAGGATTGTTCATCACGTCGCCCGTACTGCACTCTGACTTGCATGCGCATGCTCCGAGTGATACAACTACTCCCTTCATCTTAAAAAAAATATAAACTAAATATTAAATTAAATATAATATTATGAAAGTACTTTAAATTCAATCTACAACTTATATTCAAATCTATACTTATATATATATTAAATTTAGTAATTAGTTATTATATTTTAACGCGAAGGGAATGCAGAGCTACCACCATCCGTACAGGTTTGCAGATCGCAGAATGTTCCAAAGAGGCTGGTGGCCAGCTGCTAGCTTATTCTAGGCTAAAATTCTTAGCTGCATCACCTATCCTGATGCTGTTTTTGCTCACTCATCTGCGCGTAAATGAGAAGGCCATTTTGGCATCATATCTCTTTGCTCTTTTCAGCGTCGATTTGGAAAGGAATTCAGAAAATTTATCCTAAGCGCATGCATCTTTAGACCATGGCACGCATCTTTCTACTACAGTTTCTACCAATCAACGCAGGCGATAGACGCAGCCTATGAGTACATGCAGCTAAATGCCTGACCCTGACCTTGCTGTCAACATCTGATGACACCGAAAGGATTTGCAAATGTAATACTGCATTGACCGCAGGAATAAAGGAGAGTGGAAGATTCAGAGAGCACGAGTTCACACTTCAAAAGCAATTTAATTTGGGACTGTCTATAGATTATTCGACAGATTTTTCTTAGAAAATATGTCAGAACCTAAATAGCTGCGTGCGGCTCAGATGAAAACGTATCAAACTATGTCACCAGGTGTTAAACGTATGAAATAGTCTGACGGTAGCAAAAAAGACAAAGAACACAGTAAAAATGCCAATATCACATCTTAAACAAGTACAGTTAACAACAACAGAAATTACAATGAGTAAAAAGATACTGCATCAATGGATACTGTGAAAAACACAAGTTGCAGTCCGGAGTGTAACTTCAATCAAAGATACATCTACTTAAAAGTTACATTACATTGTAACTACAATATATTTACATTGTAATTTCAGTGTAACTCTAAGTACTATACAACTCCAATATAATTTTATTTTTGACCACACAATTATTTATGGATGCTTGCTCAGTTGGTAAAAAGTTTGTTACAGCACGAATCTTGACACACATCCTACAATAAAAAATTCGACATTTTTTTCACAAAAAAACTTACAACAAATTTATAGCAATTTCGTTTAATTTGCTGCAAAAGAAACGCTTGCTTTGTTTGACGACAATTTGTAGATACAGAGTTTGAAAGCATGAGTAGTAGTAGTGCTCCGTGCTCTAGTGCTGATTTGTCTGCAGAAAGCTGTACACACGTCTTGTTAGTAGCAGAATATGAAGAAACGTTGCCGGCTGATTAAACTATGTGCAGGTGTTTAATCAATTCAATCATCTGCCCTGCTTTTAAAGAAACCAATATTGTAGCATCATTTTAGATACCTGTTTGTTGGTTGATCTGTTGCATCATGCTAGTACAGCTTCAGAGCAGTTCTATGACATGTTCCAAAATGCTCAACTACTTTGATTCCCTCTCTATCACATTCTGCTACCTCCGAAAGTCTTAAAGAAAACAGGTCCTATCAATTAATTTCTCATTATTTAGTAGTAACACTTACTTTAGCGAACGGTGCGCTATCTGTCAATCGTCTCAAAAATTGTTGGTTTTGAGCCACCTATGCTTGTACAAACTATAGCCTAGAGCAGCAGTGCAATTTTAATAGACCTTTTACTAGGACTTATTATTTAGATTTTTAATTTGTGATTATGAGTGTTCATTCACAACTATTTTTATGCCCTTAGATTGTTTTGTTTTCATATTTAGCACGCATTCAATATAACATCAAAACACAAAAACAAGGATGAATGATAGAAAAACTAATAAATCAAATTTTTTAACAAAAATAAAACATCCACTCACTCTCCTTTTTCGCTAGGAATAAAAAAATAATTTGATAAAAATCTTAAAGATGAATATAATTTTATTATATATAAAATGTATATAAAATACTAATATCTCTTAAAACAAAATACTAACTTTTCTTTTTCTAAAAAATTATATCTTTATAGTCTTAACTCATTTATTTATACGTAAAACAGCCAATATAAAATATAAAATAGGAGTAGAAATCTTATTCAGCCTCAACCTCTCAATTTCTAAATCTAATTTAATTTTAAAAATGAATATTTTATATTTCTTTCTCAAGAAATTATAACATTAGCAAAGTCGGACTCCCATAGCTGGTCTTGATCAACAACAGTCGCTGCTGTGTTCGCCTACATCAACCACCGTATACTATACATACGTGATACAGTAACCATGGCATGCTATAATAACAATGTACTGTAGTTATCCTCTTTTCTCTTTTTTTTTCTTCAGTTTCACTCCAAATTTATTTTTAGTTTTTCCGATACTTTACAAACAAATTATAAAGCTTGTTTAATTTCATCAATAAACATTCTTGACTATTCTGATGATTGGCTCCTCTTTAGCCCGTTGACTAATGATGATATTAAGGATCCTAACTCTAGTATAATATTCCGACCATGAGCATAGTCTCGATTATCATCATTAAATAATATTAGATCTAAGTCACCTATATATAAATAAATAAAACGGCTATCCTTAGCATATAAATCATAATCACACATACTCACACTAACATCTACATATATTTTCATACTAATTTTTATTAAATAAATTATTTACAAAGTTAATTATTTATCATAAAATATTAATCATAATAATGATTACGTACTATATTCTTTTCAAGTTAATATATCTTTTATCCCCTCAAAAGTAAATATGTGAAGAATTGTTGGATGCTGGTTTAGTAGTTCAAAACGTAATTGACAAATAAGGAATAAGAACCATCGACGTGATGGATAAAAGCGTCATAAGTGATACTTTAGAAGATAAGAAAAAAAAATTCATAATGCTTGGACGATTTTACCATGCCGTCTTATTTTAGTTCACGGAAGAAAAATGTCATGTAATCTCTTTGTTTCATGCTATAAATCGTTTTAACTTTTTTAATTTATTTTTTTTTATAAATTTATATAAAAAATAACACAACACTAAATTATTTTCATTAATTTTAACATCAAATATATTTTGATAGTATTTTTTTAAAAAAAATATTTTCCCTGTAAAGTTAGTCAAAGTTTGAAAAGATTGACTTTAAAAAATCAAAACATCCTGCAAACAGAGTGAGTAACTAAATTTTCTCCGTGTCTTTCCAAGGACATGTTCATCTTGCTTCTATGATTTGGTAGCAGAAGAGTTGTTTATTCGCAATTACTACTGCTAATAAGTATGTTAGCCGTATGATAAACTAAGGAACAAACAATAAGGACCTTATTGGTCTATAACCCTGCCCTTTTCTGATTCTGGTATTTTTTTTATTTACACGTTTTCCAAAGTCGTGTATTTCTTAAAAAAATATATGATTTTTTAAATACTGTTCTAGAGCAACCTTTTAACTTTATAGTCATTAATTTAATTAATTAGTTCCTACCCTCGAATAACTATTAAAAAAATAAAAAAATCAATCAATCTCACAACTCAGCTGTCTCAATCGGGACCGAAAATAAAGTTCTGTACATCAGTGATAAGATGCTTCCTTTCACCCCTAGGTAATAGTAGCTGGATTACGTTTGTACGTACTCCACATGGCTACTTCACTGATGACGGCTTTCAGCTACTACCACTTCTACATATGGTACCAATCGTCATTGGCTAGCTTTATCTCGAGCTAGAAGACCTTCCTTTTGGTCGAGAAGCTTCTAGAAGCCAGTCGTATAATCGACCGCCCAATACAACCACCAGCTGACAAGCGCAGCAGCTGCTTCAGTTTACGCGTTGAAAAGCAGAGATCCGAATGGGCCAGCCTACCGACTTTTGCGAGACTAGCCGGCTGATGACGCCACCACGCGGGAAAAAGACAGGGCTACGAATGTGTGCGCTGACGTAATCGCGCCTTACAGCGCCAAACGCATGGAGTGTTCCCACCTCGATGGCGCCTTACCGGCTGGGGTAACCCACCGCTTTGGACCCTTTTTTTTTTTTCTCTGCCACCCGAAGATTTTATGGATGGAGAGTTATTTTCTGGAACGTTTCGATCTGCGTAGTTACACCTATAAATTTAACAATTATTAGTTGGACGATTCAAACATTTAGCGTACACCGTGAATAACTAATTTTTATGTAGAAAGACATATCATAAGAAAAAAATACATTTAAAAATATTTAGAAATAGTTATGAAAACAGCCTCGGTATCCTCGAAACCAATAAGAGATTGAGAGGGTAAGAGTCCTAATTCTCGCTATTTGGGACGGAAGAGGTGGGCCCTGGCCCGTTTGCATTGTCACCCCGTGTGCCGTGGCCTATGAAACAATAATGGTGGGCCAGGATATACGCATCTGTTGAGTTGGGCTTCAGCCTTGAGCTAGCCCAACCTGAAACGAATGAGGGGAAGACCGGAGACGACGAGGAGTGCCACCCAACCTGAGGATCAGCTGTGTGTTGCGTGTGAATAGACAGATTGAAACGGATCGAAGCGTCTTGTAAAAATAGGAATCGAGGAAAATTCACACTTGCAGCATTGCAGTCGAAACACGCATGCAGCATTGCAGCTGGTACTTTCAGTGTCTGGGCTGCATCATTGTCATGGTCTGGATCGATGGTCTTCAGTCAAGTGTCGCGTCTACTTCACGGCAACTCACAGTACTAATTGTCAGTAAGCAATACTACTCAAATAACTGAGCATCATCTGTAACCGTAAGGCAATAAGCAAATCGAGAAGCATGATTGCTCTCGTGTTGTCATCACATACTATAGTTCGATTGAACAAGTGGTAACACCACCTCAGAAAAAAAGAACAAGCGGTAACATTAGTGCAGCTTGTCGTTAATTTTAAACTGCGGTTCCCTATATGCAGGTACGTCTGAAAAAATACTGGAAGAACAAAAAGGATATTGTTATCATAAATTTCATTTTTTTATGTCCTACTGAAGGATCAAAGATATCTCATTCTTCCAAAATAATCCTTTCACGTAATTAAATTGCCATCTTCTGAATAACAAAAGGATGGAGTCACAATATTTAGTTTTTCTTTTTTTTTCTTACACCTAAGTTCTTAAAAAAATTTCTATCTGTTTTAAAATATAAATACCTTAGGGTTAAGTAAAAAAGACCATAATGCCTTTATCAAATTAGGAATGGTTGGGAGTAAGATAAGAAGAAAATTAAATGAAAATGATTGGTTAGATAAGTAATACTCTATTACATTTTGGTAAAATTTTAAATGCTTATAACTACTTATTTTGAAACAAAGGAGCATCTACCTTTTCAAAGTGGCGTTTTATCGTACAGATTGAACTGCCAATCCAAATGCCCGCAGTGACAACATCAGTACTACGTTCTTGAACATAACTTCTACTTGTTCTTATTGAAGGCAGTTGATACTATCCTGTTTCCATTAAAATCCTCATCGAGTAAAATATTAATTTTGCCTAGTACTTTGTGATTTCGGTAATTTATTGTACACCATTTTTAATTTACTTTTAACTATTTGCACGTTAGTTTTTGTCACATCGATCTTCACCGTTTACACGAGCAATGTTTTTTTTTTAATTCCTACCTCCATTCTCAAAATCCTGCGTCCACCACTGCTGGCTGCTTCGTCGACTGTGTTGAATGCATTTTTGTCTTTCTTCATTTCTCTTGTCAATTAGCTTTGCAGGTTTTGCCGCATAATGGATAATCCTTAACTGCAGTCTTATGCATTTGTACTACTATAATCTTTTGCACATCACGTGGTCAGTTGCTTAACTGAAACTGGCAGAAGCTGAACCCACAGCTCAAAGCTCAAAGCCGCTCGCGCATCCTCCGCCGTGAGCTCGAACCCACCTCCGTCATGAGCTTTACTTGAAGCCACCAACGCTGTCTTCGTCGTGAGCTCTCCACCGCTCGCTCTTCGCCACCCGATGATGGCGATCGGCTGGCCACTACACCATGTTGCTTCTCCCTGGGCTCTCCCTCTCCACTGCTCCCTTGCAGATCTGCTCCCCCCGTCTCTTGCTCCATCTCCCCGTCGTCGCCGGTCTCGTTCCTAGGCCATGGCGGTAGTTGGTGAGCTAGGATCCAGCGAAGCCATCCTAGTTCCTCCCATGCGTTCACTAGCGGTGAGGAAGGCGATGACGATGGGTGACATTAGGCGGTAGTTGATGGGTCGATGTCACGTATTAGTTCAATTGAACAGGCGTCAACATTGAAGCAGTTTGTCGTTTTATAGGGCTTCTTGAACTACCAAACAAATTTAAGTACTCGCGGTGACAAACTTTTGGACTAGTAATACTGCCTAACCTACCAGCAGAATGTTCTTTCAGCTTAATTGTCACTCGTAGATGCTGCTTTGGCCAGGATTAAATGCATGAACTACAATTTGCTGGCATCTTAATTAGCCAAAGAATTAGACACGATCACACTCCAGCAGCTCTTGTTGGCTTGCCGCGTCGATTGTGTTGAATATAATCAAGAACTCGTTTTTGTTGTGGGTTCAAGCTGCTGCCAATTTCTGGTGAGCAACATGCCTACGATGTGATGTGCAGAACATAGAAGCCTATGCTTTTCTTCAGTTCTCCTGTTAACGAGCTTCGCAGATTTTGCAGCATAATGGATATATAGTTTACGCTGCAATCTTATATATATATCTTCCATATCATTTTTAATTTCTATGTGACCTGAAAAACGCTCATCAATTGTGGTCAGGTGATATGGCATAGATCTGATCAATATTGTGAATGCATATGTATTCAACCATCCTAAAATATAATAAACTTTTTATTTAAAATTTATCATAGAATATATAATATTTAACCACATTATTATCTTAATTAATTATAACTATCTTTTATGTAATTTCTCCATATACTTTCTTATCTCAATTAATCATAATTATGTTTTATTTAATTTCACTTTACAACCATCTTCTATTTAATTTCGTCCATCTCTTTAATCCCCATGAAAGCTATAGAGGTGCTTATTCGGGACAGTGGGAGTATCATTCAAAAGAAGACAAATGCCTAGAAGAAATGCCCTTGAAATTTGAAATTCTGCTTGTCAGGTCAGGAAAGTTGTGCTAATACACGGTGGCCAGTAGGCAGTAAGGCCTTGCTTAGGTTGATGTTCAGAGTGGAATTTTATCAAGAATTAAAGGCTCTTTCAGCTTGGATAATGCGTTTCTTAATCATGCTGGATGGACATGCTTTGAGTACGCATCAATTCGGCATGACAATGGCAAATCCGGGTACTATAATCAAGATGGAGCAGGTGCTTGATTACCTGTTCTAAGAACATTTTTACTGCATTATATTGTGCCTTTATCCTTTGGTCCTAGTTGCAAACTTTGACCTCGCCATGTATATCAGAAGGACAAACTGCAAGGCAGTAACCTTTCTTCCTGTCGATGGATCCGCTTCCAAATTTGGTGTCTTCATTCTCACCTGCTTCCTCCTGTGTATCCTTTTTTTTTCTTTTTTTCTTTTTGCTTTAGTGATGTCAAGTTCCATACTAGAAAATCTACTAGACCTAGACAACAAGTTCGGGGCCTATAAAGCGCACAAAGGTTTGTGATTTAACAATGTAAATAATCATCACAATTCACATGGTTAGCAACAAATGACGTGTTCATGAAAAGTATTACTAGGAACGAAGAGCATATATAGGCTGCCGGTTGGAAATGCAATGCACTTGTTTGGTGGACTGGAAAACAAAACACTGCGCATGGTAATTAAGGGCCTGTTTGCATGGAACCCATAATTACAGAAATGGCAAGAGGCAGAAACTGAAAATGACACATAAATAAAGGAGAAACTCTTTGGATCATACATAGAAAAAATCTCAGAGAACTAAATAAAACCAAAATATTGATGAAGGGGATTGCTTTGGAATTTTTAGAGTAACATAGCCGTGTTCTTCTATGAGTCTGGATTTTAAATTATCATAAACATGCTTCTTCTAAACGATACGTTTTATAAAAAAATATAAAAGTTTCTTAGAATATTTTTTAAAATAAAAAATTTTAACTTTATAATAGTCATAATTCATCTATTTATATCTAAAATAGCTATCACAAATTCAAATAATCCAAAAACTCTCAAAATCATGAATGGGAATGAGTTAATCCTCTCTTTCAAACATAGTACTCCCTACGTATCAAAAATAATATAACTTATGTTATTTTTTTAAAGAAAATAAGCTTGGAGCTGAGAAATAGTAATCCGTTGAGGTGAGATAGTAAATAAAAAAAATACATAAGAAAAAATATGATTAATTAAAATGGAGACGTAGATGAAGAAGTAATAGTGTTAAATTTAAATATAGAAGTACTATTGACAATGGAGTAGTAATTTCATTCGAATGCAACTACCCCACTTCAACATTCACTTGTCGTCTTTCTTTCTTTTTTTCCAAACAAGTATGTAAACGTATTGCACATCACGTCATCCATCTAAGAAACAGCTCACTAGAACTGGACGACAATACATTTTCTCACGGTAAATCTGTACTTCCACTCTTCCAGCAACCACGTCAATTCGAAACATTTAGAAATGCGTAGACTTTCTTTTGATGGCACGCTTAAATAGAGACATGGAGCGCACGCGTGAACGGGAAGCGAGAAGCATGCCCATCCATCCATGTGTGTGTGCATGGCCAAAAAGAGGAGGAAGAGATGAACAAAGCAGCAGCAGCAGGAGCTGGAGAGGGATGATGGTTTCATCACCTTCTGCCCCTAACCCTCCCTTCAATCCAACTCCACCCTCCACAAAAATCCTATCCATTATCCACCAAACTGTCCAAAAATTTCATCCTTTGATCTTTTCCAGTTAAAAATCCCATCTTTTGGGGGGCCTGGCCAGCCAGAGATCCCCATTCCATTCCTTGCGCTAAAATTTCCTCCTTTTTGTTTGCCATTTCATCGTGGATTTGGACCACGCGCAACTAATCCCACTCTCCGGTGGAAAGAGAGTAGAGGGGAAATTCTAAATTAGAAATCAACCAAGAACTCCACTACGAGAGACGAGAGTTTCCCAATCATTCCTCGCTCCGCTGCATTTTGGTCCACCCCCACCATCCGAGAAATCCCAAGAAACGCCTCTCGATTCGTCCCTCTGAATTGGCCCTACTCCGCAGCGTGCGTCAGATTGGAGTTTGTAATAATCGAAGAGAATTGGAGCGGGGGCGCGAAAAGGAGGGAGCAATGACGACGGAGGTGGCGCTCCTCCGGGGCCCGACCAACCTCGCTTCCCCCACAAGCCGCGCATCCTCCTCCTCCTCCTCTTCCCGGCGCTATTTAGCCAATGGCGACAGCGATGTGCTCCCAAGAAGAAGCAGACGGGAGAGTCCTACAGGATCTGCAGGACCCCGAGAGCGACGCGAGCGAGAGGGAGAAGGATCATCATCATCGGAGGAGGAGCGGTGGTCGTTCTTGGCGTTGCTGCTTGCGCTGTTGCGGAAGTCGCTGCTCGGGTGCAGGACGGAGGGTGGCGGCGGCGAGTGTGGGATGGAGATAGGGTGGCCGACGGATGTGCAGCATGTGGCGCACGTCACCTTCGATAGGTTCCATGGATTCCTGGGGCTCCCCGTCGAGCTCGAGCCCGAGGTTCCCCGCCGGGCTCCAAGTGCGAGGTATTGGGCTCAAGCTTTGGACAATGTGGTTGTTATTTTCAACTGAAAGATTTCTGAACATTCATTTTCAGTTGGAATTCTATTTGGTGGAAATGTGAATCCCTTCTCTCTCCAATCTCCATGGCATTTTGGAGGTGTTTTGATATGAACTCCTATAGGAAAATTTGGTTTTTGCTCAGTTATAAGAAAATACAACTGTTCTGTATGTTGAAGTTCAGTGTTTTCCATCGCATAGATGGCACATCTGTTCGCATTGCAACCTCTAGATTGGTTTGATTTGAAATGTCGTATGAATGCAACCCCCCCTTTTTTTCTAGGTGGTTTTAGATTCCTATGAACTATTGTGAATTTCAGCTCTTTTGTGTTTAAACTTTGTAACCTCACTTGGATTTAACTGTGTAATCTCATGATGGGTAGGCTTCGCACCAACTGTGCATAGAATTTGTTCGTATTGCGTTTTCTTCATGTTCCATTGATTAATAATTAGTCAATCATCATGTTTTTCCATGCTCCGGTATTTGATACCGTCACATAATTTTGCTGTAGCGTCTTATGTCGTATGATTATGCCGGTCACCTCTAAATGATTCTGCAAATAGATTTTGCTTACATATGAGCCTGATGTGGTCTGTATAATGAGGGTTAGCTATAAAATGAAGCGTACATTCGCAGAAATCATGATTGCCTATAAAATTGATACAGAAATGAGACAGTCCTATATTTGAATTATTTTGATATTCTACATTTGGGTAGCAGTAGCCATTTTGTTCACTTGCTTAATTCTGGCCTTTTGCGGCAGTAGTATTTCATCCATGTTCGAGTAAATGCCAACCCTGTTTTGACTTGTAAGAAACCAACAAAAAACAACCCTCAATATCATGTGTTAGAATATAAGTATGATATAATTGGGTTCTCAGAATAAACAAAAAAGCTTGCCTTTTGCAAAATTATTGCTGTCGTTGTATTATCTCAGTTACATCATCTTTTGGCTTTTATTTCAGGTAAATGCTTATGCTTGCTATGCAAAATACTATTTATCAAGTATTACTACCTTATATCAGAGCAATGCATCTAGTGCTAATTTATTGGATGATGCCTTTATTGCTGCAGGATCCTTGTCAAACTCATTTCGAATCACACTTTTGTAGCTTGAAAAAAAATAGTTTTTTAGTTTGCTCTCCTTTCTGGCTTAAGTAAAGTGCATGGGCATATTGTATATTATTTTCTATTGGGAATTGCAGGACATGGGTAATTAGTTTTAGGTTATGTATAAAGAATAAACAAAAAATGGTTATCAGTTTCTACTTTATAGAAGGATGGGTCTCTGGGAGCATGCTGCCTCCAAAAGAAGATAAAGTGGCACAAACACCTATAATATATCTTCAAACTGAATGTTTGCTGCTATATGATCAATGAAACTGCAGCATATGAGTTGTGCTCAGTCAACAGTTGGTAAACATCTGTAAGGAGCAAACTGAGCAAATAACATGAAACATAATTTGCCAGGACAATTTGAGCTTCTGAATTAGCATTTAGCAAACCAGCATATTTATTTCAGAACTAAAATAGCAATGTGAATTTCATTCACATATTTATATTGATGCCATGCTTTTAATCATGCAAAGATTTGCAGGAATCCTGATATAACTTTTGTAAGAATTCAGAGTGCTCCTTTCTACCATCCGAACAATTAAAAGTTGGTTCATTAAAATATGCTTGACGTGATTAAAAAAAAATCTTTGGTGCCGATCGTGACTTGCTTTCATTTTCATATTGCGGTATCCTATTATCCTACTTTTATGAGATGCATCTGTTTGGCGATGGTACTGTGCACTTTTGAGAAATATACTCTAGAATTTAGTTCCTGCTCATGTTTACATCAGCTATTGGTATTTGTCAGCTGATCAAAATTTTAAAATGCAGTGCAAGTGTCTTTGGCGTTTCAACAGAGTCAATGCAATGCTCCTACGATTCCAGAGGAAACAGTGTTCCAATGATTCTCTTGATGATGCAAAGACGCCTTTATGAACAAGGCGGTCTTCGGGTGTGATTTTTAAGCATTTTTAGTTGATTTTTTTTCATCATTGGCTTGTAGCGTGTTCTGACGAAATAAATGTTGCTTGTAGCGTGTTCTGACGAAATAAATGTTATCTTGTTTGTACTTTGCAGGCAGAAGGTATTTTTCGTATAAATGCAGAGAATAGCCAGGAGGAGTTTGTGAGAGACCAGTTAAATAGTGGAATTGTGCCGGATGGTATTGATATTCACTGTTTGTCAGGTCTAATCAAAGTAAGCCTTTTTCTATGATGTATCTTATGTGATTCTGCTGACTGCATTATCTTCATAATTTAATATATAGAAAAATAAGTTACCACGTTTGCTCTCATGGTCTAGAAATTCCCACATTAATTAAAAAATATCTAAAATTTGAAATACAAAATAAAGAATATTAAAAGAAGAGTTCATGTAGAATACAATTTAGAGAAATCTAAAATTCATATTAAAAACTAAAAAATAACTAATACTAAGAAGATTCTATGTAAAAATACAATTTATAAAAAATCTAAAATTAAGAATAAAAAATTGAAAATAATTAATATTGGGAGAATAATGCATGTACAAATATAATTTAGAAACATCTAAATTTGGATTAAAAAATATAATATTAAAAGAAAGAGTCCACGTAGAAATAACATTTAGAAATATGTAAAATTTAGATTGAAAATAAATATTATAGGGAAAAGAGTTTATAATTTAGTAATATTTAAATTTGGATTAAAAATAAATAATATTAAAAAAAGAGTCCACGTATAAATACAATTTAGAAATATTTTAAACTTGGGTTAAATATAAATATTATTAAGAAAATAGTTCATATAAGAGTATAGTTTAGGAATATTTTAAATCTGAATTAAAAATAAATAATATTGAGAGAAGAATCCATATCTTTACTTATACTAATTGAAGACTCTCTTAGGAGGCCCAAATTAATCCTATAAGGTAAAAATCGTTAGAAATTCTCATGTTAGAATTCACACGTTAATAAAAAAGGGAAATATCTTGATTGTCCAATCAACTAATAGATAAGATTGGATACTTAAAACCTATACCAACGTGACAATAAAGTTAGTCCAAACCATGAGGAACAACAACGAAATAAAATATAATAAGACTATTAATAAAGAAGTGTCGATAAGGAAGGATGATTTCTTATTTTAATGGGTTATAAACTATCACAAATATGTAATATAATATGACATCTTTAGTATGTAAAATAATGTCGCTAGAGATAGTGAGAAGTTGTCAGACAGAGGAAAGAAGAGAAACAAATAAAGTATAGAGTTCATATATCTTTGATTTATTATACTTTAACTATAAAGTTTGACCATTTATCTTATTAAAAATTTAGTGTAATTATGTAAAAATATAAGTTACGCTTAAAGTATATTTAATAATAAAACAAGTCCTAACAAAATAAATGATATTTACATAAAATTTTTAAATAAAACAAATGGTTAAACTTGAAGGTCAAAGTTAACTTGTCAAATATTAATGATTGAAGGGAGTATTATTAAGAGAATACTAAAGTATCATCACGTTTGCATTATGGACATATGAATTACTATATTAATTAGAATACCAGACATATAAATTTGGTTAAGTTAGATAAGAGTTTAAAATTATATTATTATTTTAAATATTTTTTATAATAAAATATGAAAGTATATATGCTAACGATGCTAGCCGCACAATCTGTACAGGCCACCACGCTAGTTGCATATATTGTCTTAGGGCATCACATGTTCTTTACTTGGGGACTTACTAATTAGCAGTTGCGTTCATCTTCAGTAGTAGAGTTTCATATTGACACCTACCAGAGAATCCAAACCTTCGCTTTTGAATGGAACTCAATCTTCTCTATATTTTTTCCTTTTCTGCCAGGCCTGGTTTAGGGAACTGCCAAGTGGGGTGCTGGACTCTATCCCACCTGAACAGGTTATGCAATGTCAATCTGAAGAGGATTGTGCTCGAGTTGCCAAATGCCTTCCACCAGCTGAAGCAGCTTTACTTGAGTGGGCAGTTAATTTGATGGCTGACGTTGTGCAAGAAGAACAGATAAACAAGATGAATGCTCGCAATATTGCTATGGTTTTTGCACCCAATATGACTCAGGTAATTTGCTGTCCTAGTAACAAACTTGGGATTTAAGGCGTGGTAGATGCTTACTGTCGTGCACATGTAATGCAGATGTCAGATCCATTGACTGCACTGATGTATGCGGTGCAAGTGATGAATTTTCTCAAGATGCTAATACAGAAGACCCTCAAGGGTAGACAAGAGTCCAATCTGGAGGATTCATCTCTGCCTCATAAGGACCCTTCTGATGAAAGTGGGCATCATAAACCCTGCCTCACACTTGAGTCTCTCCTTGAGGAAGGATCCGCATGTTCCTCTTTTGTCCAAGAGGAGCCCATTCTGAACAGTCCCGCACACGACACCAGCTACAAGCCTTTTGAGGCTAATCCTGTCCAAGGAAAAACTGCGGCTTCCATTGCGCAGACAAGTGAGGTTCAGACGATCATAGAGGGCTCCAGTGGTTGCTCCCGTCCTTTTCTTGATCTGGCTGTCACTGCTGATCCTTTGTGTGCTGAAGCTGTGAACTCGCTTCAATGCAGAGGCAGCCGTAGGCTGAATAGTAGGAGGACAAGAAAGGGCAAAGGGCAGTCTGGAGCGAGTGCCATTCCCTCAGCTGAGAAATCGAAAGGCGCGAGCATCCTGAGCCGGATAAACTCCAAGATTGAACGGATTGAAGCATGGAGATGAAATCAATTGTTATTGCCCCCTGTTGTCATGTCATGTAATCGATGACCCAATGTTTCCTTAAGACGGAGATTGATGTACTGGCACATTTTTTTAAAAATTTTGATACGCTTGTCATTTCTTGTTTGATCATGATCGTGGCTAACTTATTTATCTTGTGACTTGTCTGTGAGTACATGAGAATATGAGGTTGTTTGTGAGTGCAACAAAAAAAAAAAAGAGTAATTTTCACTCTGGGCCATATATATTTACCAAGGTGGCACATTGAACCAAGGCTAGGCTCATACTTTGACTCAACACCATCTATTTTTACCTTCATTTGCAGGTTGGAGCAGGCCTACCGTTTGAGTGTCGTCTTGACGGGCGTGATTGGGAGCGAGTGACGATGTGAGGGCTTCCTCCACCGGCGCCTCTGCCTACGGCTTCCGTACCAGTTCAATTACCGGCTTTGGCGAGGTCGCCGTGAAGCGGGTCTGCCACAAGTCGAGGCAGGGGCTCCGTAAGTTTGTCACCGAGATTACGTCCATCGGGCGGCTCCGTAAGTTTGTCACCGAGATTACGTCCATCGGGCGGCTCCGCGCGCCACCGCAATCTAGTCCATCTCCAAGGCTGGTACCGCCGCCATGGTGGCCTCCTCCTCGTCTATGACTACATGCCCAATGGCAACCTCGACAAAAGCACCTCTTCGACAATGGCGTCACGGCAGTGCAGCTCGCATGACCCGTCTGCTACAAGATCCGCCGCATCGTCGCGTCGGCACTGCTCTACCTCCATGAGGAGTGGGAAAACGTCGTGCTCCACCGCGACGTCAGGGCGAGCAATGTGCCCCTCGACGGCGACATGCCAGGGCAGCTCAGCGACTTCGAGCTAGCCAAGCTGTATGAGCACAGTGCCTACCTGAGACCGACGAGGGTGGTGGGCACTCTCAGGCACCTGGCGCCGGAGTTGACTAGGACGGGAAAAGCGATGGCGACAGACGTGTTCGCCTTCAGGGCGCTACTACTTGAGGTGGTCTACGGGCGGTGGCCAATCAAGCCCGGTGCCGGAGGAGACAATGTCTGTTGGACGCGGCAGGATACGGCTTGGGTGAAGATACGCTGACCATATTCAGAGCTGCCGTCCGATGGAGCACTCGTGTCGTTGGCTCTTCGCATGCTACCTATCACTTGCTGATTGCGTCCTAGGACTTGCTGTGACCACGAGCAAATGCTAGCCCAAACGGTAGAGCCGGTCCAACCTGCAAATGAAGGTAAAAACAGGTGCGGTTAAGTAAAAAAGATAAACCTATACCTAGTCCAATGTGCCACCTTGGTAAGCGCATATGGCCCAAGGTGAAATTTACTCAAAAAATTTTGATTCCTTTGTACATGAATTTATTTATTGCCAAGTGTATGGACGTTGAGGGATGTTCTATGTTGTGCTTATTCGCATTGCTCTTTAATTGTTTTGGATTGGCCAATCCTGTCCTATATTACGGGTCAACTTATTGTGATGAAATGTATCAACTCCGGTGAATTCACATCATCTATTACTTTCAGAGCTGCTCCTGTTCTTTTTGAAGGAAAAAACCTTCAAGTTTAATGGTTTATACTTTTCTTCAGTGAAAAACTGATCGTTGCTACACTATCTTTTCCATTTGTTGAATCCACTTACCCATATATATTTTGCAAAGGAAGAGAAAACTGAACATGCTTAAGGAGATATAACTGTTTTTCAACACTGAACGGTCTGAACTGAGCTCTCAGTCATCGTATACATGTCCTTTCATACATCAGAAAGCTTTATTCTACCTCCCCTTCATTCTTTTTCATTTGCTGAATCTGTTCCAAGATTTTTTTTTCAGTTTTCACAAAAGATGTTATTCCATTTTTTATAAAAAACAGTGTAAAGTGCAGGAGCTTTGCCAATCAACGGATACGAAAGTATTCTACCTCCTCTCCTTCATTCCTTTTTTTCCTGAATCCTTTGCAAGATTTTTCGGTTTCGACAGAAGTGGCGAAGAACGAGCTGTCATTTCATTCAGACAGGTATGTATGTTTCAGAAACAAAATTTAGAAAATTAGGGCCAGCTAGGAAATAAAGATTTTTCACCTTGCTTTTCTGCTTGCTCAAGTACGAATCTCCCTTCGCTGTTGCGACAGTTACATCTTTATTCCCTGTCGGTCTTGGAACTTGGAAGCTCCTTGTACTAGTTCTCATTGACAAGTACAAAGACGATCAGAGAATCATCCACCGACCAGTTCTTGCAACACTTGAGATCAGAATTTGTTCGGGCGGACAAGGGTGGTGTTTGAAATAGGTGAGATTGAAGGAATATTGTGTTGTGATATTAGTTCACGAATAAAAAAAGAGGATCGGTGGCGGAATATTTTCCTCTATCTATTCTTATTCTTATTGAGTGAATTAAAAAAAGTACAAATGATTGATTATTATTGTAGTAAAAAATGTTATATCTGGTTTTTTATAGTTTTAGAAATATATAAGGAAGTTATACAAATATTTCTTCAAAGTTATCGAATAATGATGCTGTAATAGTAAAAGTTGTTAACATGGTAAACTACACAGACAGATTGATTTATATAGGAAAATAGATGATAAGATAGATGAAAACAGATTTAATTCAGTCGAAGATAAAAGATTATCCAGATGAGACCGGGTGTGAGGAGAAATTGTGGAAGCTACGGTACGGTGATTTTTATCTTTGTAAAATATATCTTATAGATAACTAAGTTAATTAATTTTCCTTTTATCTCTAAAATAATTTTATTTTGTCATTAGCGAAGTTTATCCCGTATTCGCGTGTGATTTATGTAATCTCAGGGTATAAATATAGACCCTTAGAGCCTTATAAATCATCTTATCAGATCAATATAATCTCGGTACATTGCCATCCTAGTTCATCTATGTTTTTCCTATCGGGTTCTGGCTCTTGATACAGGGTTGTATTGGTTAGATACAAACTCTAACAAAAA
The DNA here is from genome assembly GCA_030770085.1 of Oryza coarctata. Lineage (NCBI taxonomy): Eukaryota > Viridiplantae > Streptophyta > Magnoliopsida > Poales > Poaceae > Oryza > Oryza coarctata. Next base: position 1,663,304 of record CM061483.1, read on the forward strand.
GATAAGTACCATCATTATCCTAGTATATTTGCTTGTCTACGGCTACATCGGTTAGGTTTGACCTTTTAGTCCGATCGGATATATTACATCATATTTCATGTGGGATCTATCGGCTTATTGAACTTATTTTACCATCATCAGTCTTATGCTGCATCAGCGATCTACTAAACTATTGAGAGTAGATTAAACCTTAAGTCGGTGGGTCTTGATGTTTTATCAAAGTATCTAGCCGATGTGTTATCTTTACACTAAGTTTTACGCCTAGTGTATTGGTTTTTTAGCCGATATACATATAGCGATCGATCTGGTTCTGTTAGATTCAACCTTATACTGTATCGGTTAGGTCTGATATATCAAGACTATATTTAATAGAGCTAGTATTAAGATCTAGCAGATTTCATTTCTCCCATTAGCTCAGCTAGCCGATAAGTTTATTTATGTGGCTGCATTGGACCCGCAGTCGATAGTAGCCGATGGGTTCACACGTTCCTTCCATCAGTGTGTTCGATCTAACTTTTGTTGTTTCAGTGTTGTTAGGCTCAGTCTTATACTGTCTCGATTTGATCCGATCTATCAATTCTAGCTCTAACAGTATTATCATTGATAATTACTAGATCTCGTCTCTTTAGGAGATTAAACCTCGCTCTCTATTGCTTATCATATATTATATTCAGAGCGTTATCGGCTCTACAACTGATGAGTGATTTATTTTATTCCTCGTTATTTGCTTACGCCGTCATCGGCTTTTTACCCGATGTATGAACGTTATAGCCCTTATCAGTAACTACCGATAGCAGAAGTGCATCAGACTCACAGCCGATGGTTATTTCAACTATATCAGTACATCTAGCCGATAGCAGGAGTCCGTATTGAACTATCGACCAATTGGCTCGATAATCTAACTCTATCTATGTTTCTTATCAATTAGAGATTAAATTGATTGGTATGTCCATAAATTTAACAACCTGAAAACTCTAATGAGCTAAAGGACCTGTACTGGAGTTAAGTAAACCTTCTAACCTTCACGTGTTTAGACGTATCGCATCGAATCTTCATTGGTCAACCAGATAGATCCATTCGTGCTCGTGAACAAAAGTGCAATAATGGTGAAATTGCACAACCCCTAGATCACTAAGTCTGAGCCGTCCAAAATGATTGATGGTTGGTCTCCTCATCACAGATAGGGCATTTTTTTAGGTGACTAGGGTAAGATTTCACTCCAATGCCCCATCATCCCGAGCAGGCATCGTTGGAGGCGAAATGTTCTCTTCCTGTATGTCCACTCAAAATGTTCTCTTCCTGCTAGCTCAATCGAAATGTTTTCTTCCTATTCTAGCACTTAGTAAAATGACACGAGTATTGTGATTTGCCGCTTACCTATGGAGTTTCAGCTGGATAGGAGGTTGGGTGGGATATCTTGCTTTAATACTGTGAAAGCTATTTAAAAATATAAATAACTAAAAATCTTAGTTTAGAAAAGTTAGATAAAGAATTTTTATATATAATTTTTTAGATGAAATATTTTATAAGTTTGGAGACGTGTCCGTGAAAATCCAAAATTCATAATTGGATTCCAATGGGGCAACAGTGGAACACTGATCAGATCTTATCAGTATTTCTATCCTAATGTGTGATCTGTCCAGGCTAAAAAAAAAGGTACATCAAAATCACCAGAACACTGAAGAAACAGTTGCCAAGTGCAAATTTCAGTGGCCCAAAGACTACCATCTCAGAGCCCTGAAAATTCCCAGTCTTGATGAGTGTCATGGTCTCATGGATGACAGTATCAAGATTCTGAAAGCACCAGTAATCGTGTCACACTGACAATGCCGAGTTGAAAGGAATGCAAAACTGAGTAATGCTTGTCATGCAAAATTACAGGCTCCTCAAATTGCATACAGTATCAGCTCCGCTTGTGAAAAAGAAATATTCGAATTCTACAGCCACAAAAACCGCTGTATCTTTTCTGGGGTTCGCCTCTCCTTTTCTCCCACTATATATTTGTTTTTTTAGATGATTTCTCTCACTATATATATACCCATGTGTTCACTCAGAAGAGTAGCACAGAAAATTACTTGAGCTAAACTGTCCTGCACATCCTTGAGAGCTCTGACTGACGCAGTAATTTCTTGAATTTCTGAATTCCTTGAGAGCTTCTTGAGTACTTCAATTAATTCTTCCTCTTCAATTTTTGTACCTCTAATATATTCTGAATTTATGATCACTGGCTCAAGTGACATGGTTTTTTAGCATGTACAGTTGTACACAAGCTGAAAATTTTGTTCATTTCTGCTACTTCTTTGCAGTGCAAGTTTACTTGTAAGCGTCTCAAGAACATTTGTTGGCCGGCGTGCATGGCGGCGGACGGTGGCTCGCTGAAGCGGTTATTCGAGAAGCCGTTGCCGGAGAACCCGACGCTGATGGAGGCTCTGTCGGCGTGGAACCACACCAACCACAAGAAGCTCGTCGACCCGGAGTCCTTCACCGAGATCTTCGGCGAGCTCCACTTCCAAGAGAAGCCCCATCACATCGCCGCCGTGAGTGCCGCCCGGCCCTCGCCGTCGCCGCCGCCGCCTCCTCCCCCTCGTCGCACGGTGTCATGGCTTGACGTCACCGACGCAGCCGCCGCCGACAAGAGCAAGGACGACTCGTCGCTGGATGCCCTCCTCAAGGCGCCCAAGCCGGTGAGCGGCGGCGCCACAATCAAGAGGAGCGCGAGCTTCTGCCTCAAGAGCTCCAAGTCTCTCCTGCTCTGCACAGAGGGGCTCGGGTCGGAGAGCACCGTCGACGCCGACAACATGGTCAAGGACGGCGACACCGCCGACGTCGAAGCCTCCGTTCTCATCGTCACCGAGATGGACGCGGACACCAGCGACGTCGCCGTGGATGCCGGCGCCGATGAGGCAGCAGGGACGAAGGAGCAGCGGCCGCCGGCGTCGTTCCCTCCGCCGATACGGTCGATCGAGCGCGGCGGAAAGCCGTGCGTGTGCTTCCGGTCGGTGCGCGAGGAGGGGAGGTTCGTGCTGCTGGAGGTGGCCATCCCCCGGAAGGATCTGCTGCGGGCGACGCGCGAGGGCGGCCGGCTCAGGCTGCAGTTCGCCAACGCCGCCGCGGCCGTGGGTGTGGGCGTGGGCGTCGTCGATGAGGAGATGCATGGCGAAGCGGCAGTATGCATAGGCAGCGACACGTTTGCTTAATCAATTAACTGCTAATATACTATTCTTGGTGTGCTAATTTGGTCAACAGCCATTAAACATACATGCTTGTGATGCATCTTCATGTCACATACGTACATATATACTTTCTCAGGTTATAGAGTACATGCATGCAGGAAAAAAATGTATTATCTAGATCTACTCCTATATATCAAAGATATTATTGTTTAAAGTACTTTATGTAGCCTGAATATATGAAAGTGGGGCGACTAAAATATTTTTGAATTTCCATACCGATCTTTTATAACAATTTTATAAAGTAATTTTTAGCAGAATGTGGTAATAAAAGTAATTTACTGGTCCAAAGCGCATCAATCCTTTTTCATTCGAAAAGTAAAAAAGTACATGTAGTTTTTTTTAAAAAAATGATTGGTATCTAAGTGAGTATAATGCCAATATCAGAATTTCGAATCTTGGTATGTGTGTGGGTTGTTGCCATATTCCTCGTAAAAGAGGTATACACTTGTCCATGGAATTGTTTGTACGCCAAAATATCTACTATTTTTTTAAGGTAATTCTAAAGGAGGACGAGGAGTTGATAAAGTTTATTTAAAAATCTGGCATAAAAATCTAACGATTAAAGGAAAACCGACAAAAACCAACATGAAGAATGAAAAAAAAACCAACTACGACACCACAAGTAAGACACGACACAAAGTCATTGTTGCCAATCTTATAGCAATGGACGAGCAGCTCCAATTTCATGTGAACCTCAAAACCACCTAAAACACACTAACCGGGGAGCAAGGTCTTCTGGGCGAAGGCTATAAGAACACAACATCTAGGATGTTGTAGGATTTAGGGTTTTTACCTAAAGAAACAAAGCCAAATAATGATGCCCTAAGGAGAAAGACAACACCCATATGCGTCGATGTCACTAACACCAGTTAAAGATCGGGCTCGGCTTTTGCCCTAAGCTCACTCAATTATTGGTCACCTTTGTGTTAACAAAATGGAGGTGCTATGGGTTATTGTTGCCCAGCTTGTCACACCTAGCACAGCAGCTCTGACTCTACCACAATACAAACACTACCGCACCATAGAAGAAAACAACACTGCTCCTCCACCCACTCCAAACCGTGCTACAAGAACAAAATGAGTTGAGGGTTGTCACTTTCCAAGCTTGCCACATCCGGTCAAGCAACTCTGACTCTGCCCCAACTAGCGAAGGCTTGGCTATGTGATGGAAATTGCCTACTCTGCCCACACCACCATACAAGTCATCCTACATGGAAGGAAGTGTCAAAGGTACTTTGAAAGCGCTACCGACGCCAAAAGTTGCCTGTCTTCTGTTTTGTAGAACCCCTCTGGCTAAACCATCATCACTCCTCTTCCATGAAGCTCCCCGAGGGAGGAGCTTGAGCAAGAGAGGAGAGGTTTGTCTATCCAAAGGGAAAACCCACTCGTCGTTGTTCGAGCCGCCATCTGTGGCATTGCTCGTTGTGTCTCCTCTGCCCTAGCCTTTCAACCATCGAGCAACAGCCATGCATCCACGTAGTCGTGCCACCACCTTCTAGGGGCCTCTTAGGCGCCTCGCCAGGCCCCATCAACCACTTCTCCATGTGGCCTCGTCGACATCCTCTCTAAGTACCTCGTTAGCTCCTTCCGTGCCAACACCAAACCTACACCCCACCTTCCACTCCTACGGCTCACCACTCCTGCATTGAATCCCTACACCGATGCCAACCACCACCATAGATGGCCTTGCAATTGTCAGATCTAACCGTGGAAAGGCTAGATCTGGCCTTGGAGGACTGGATAAGGCCGTCTTCACTAGCCCTGGCCGCACATCATCCGACACTATCGCCTTGACCGCGATGTCGCCATCGACCCACAAGCTCGCCCCTACCATCTCATACGACGCCTCGCTGCGTAACCTTCACCGACGACCTCCTGTAGGCCCACACACACTAGATCAATAAAGAATGTCTCGCCATCATCATCCTTGCCGCTGCCCGGTTTTGGCGACAGGCTCCGGTGATAGCGAGGATAAGAGAGGGGAGGCGGTGAGGTGGAGCAATGGCTTGAGGTGCCACTCGAGTCAACACAATGAAAATCTAGATGATGAATAAAATATCTACTACCTCAAAACATAAATATTAGGATAAATACTACTTTATAAAAAAGGTAAATGTAGTAAAAGGTTTCCACTTATTCAAAACCGTAGTAGAAAATATTACCTCCATCCAAAAAAATATAATGATATGGGGATATTAATGTAGATAAGCGTCCTTGTATTTTTTAACAAGGGTAGTATGTCATAGAGCACATTATAGGACCGTGCCAGCATCATGCTATCAAGCTGTTGGAGTTGCCTTTTCATTTATAATGAATAATTACAGCTACAACTAAATGATGAACACAAAACACACATGTCTCACATAAACTCTCTTACATATGTTCATTGATCAACCTTTAGGCCTAGAGCATATGACTGCGAAAATAAAGGAATGGAAAAAACAAGGAATTTTAATAAGAACATATGTATAATCATTTTGACGGAGTATAAATATTATAGGAATTTGAGAAAATATTAAGACTCAAAGGAAAATTCTCATAAGGTTCACGCTCATATTAAATTTTCTCAAAATCTTTCATACGGTGTTTCATAGAAATTTCATAAGATTTATAGATGTTTAATCCTTTTTCCAAATAGCTATATAGGAAAATTCAAAGAAGACGTTGTTATTCCTATTTTTTGTCTGATCTACTCTATACTCACACTAGATGTCAAAGGCTTTTGATTAGATGGTCAGGCTTCTCTTCAGAGGCCAAGAGAAAAGGGGATAATAATGTATTAAAGTAATGACAAATGCTAAAAATCATTACTTAAAAGTCACATACCGTAAATATCTACGGATACACTCCCCTATCATACACTTAAAAGACTAGTTCTAGCGACAAATCTATAACCTCAGTAAAACTCTATTAAAAGTATCCGCACATCAATATAATATCTAAATTTAAAACCTAATATATATAAAGTCATAATCACAACTTCTATGTCACGCCATCTATTCTTTCTCCGCCAGATTCCTATCCTAATTGGTAGCTACGACCATCTTAGGTAGGTTTAGACCTTGCTTTGGATTATAATCATATCCAAATGATTTTGAATTTTCATTTTAAGAGCAATATTAAGTGCAGTCAAGACAAACAAAAGTGACAGAAAAGCCCCTAAAATTAATCCAAATCAGCTTTGGATTGTAATCCGAAACTTAGCTCAAAACTTCTTACAAAGTTATGCCCAAACAACAATATTTTGGGCTGTAAAAGCCTTTTTTGTTAGGAAAACATACAGGCCACTAAGCCCCAAAATTACTACGGAGTAGAATTTTTTTATTTTCCCTTTTTATGTCTACCTTTCGGGGCCCACATGCAGTTGCCTCTCGGGAAGGACCCCGCTCTTATCTTCCTCCTCGCGTCGCGTCTGCTCTTCTCTCCGCTCCGTTCGCTCACCGGCAATGGAGGCCACGGCGCTCACGCTCTCCTTCTCCCCTGCCGCCTCCCGCCGCCCGCCGCTCGCCGGAGAAGGAAACATTCGCCTCCCTCCACCCTCGTCTCTTCTCCGTGCACGTATCCCACCTCCGCGGGGCCCAGAACGCCCCTTTGCGTGCCATCTCCGCCCCTTCTCCGGTTCGCTCCATTTCTTTGCGGGGCTCGTGCGTCTCGACTTCCGAGGAAGGTCTCATTGCTCTCCCTAATGCGTTGGATGTTTTGTTTTCATTTGGGGGGGGGGGGGGGGTTGCAGGGGGCGAGGAGACGGAGGAGGGGGAGCGGGCTGGTGGTGCGGGCGGAGATGTTCGGGCAGCTCACCACCGGGCTGGAGTCCGCTTGGAACAAGCTGCGTGGCGTTGGTGAGTGATGCCCTGCTCCTTCGATTCTTCCTCCTATGATGCTGAGATGCTCTCTCTCAGGAAATTTTGTGTTTTGCGTACGTTTGCTTAATTTGTGCATAGGTGCTAAACTACTCAGTACTCAGTACTACTCACTCATAAGAATACATGCGATCTGTTTTTATATTTTAGATGTATTAACAAAGGAAAATATCGTTGAACCAATGCGGGATATAAGAAGAGCACTTCTGGAAGCAGATGTATGTGTGTTAAGTACAGTTTTGCATTTTCTCGAGTGTTCCATTTTGTGCCTCAATAGTCCAATGCAGCTCCTGCTTTCTGCAGGTTAGTTTGCCTGTAGTGAGACGATTTGTTTGTCTTTAAGTGAAAAGGCTTTAGGTTCTGATCTTATAAGAGGAGTCCGACCGGACCAGCAATTGGTGAAGGTATGTTATGCTATTAAGAATCAACAGATGACGGCATTCGTGTTTGCTTTGGGTTAGATCATTTTTTATATAGGAAAGGTTTATCAATATTTGATCTTGTATTCCCTAAAAGAAAGTAATTTCGTATTGGATACTTTATGAACTGAAAGGTCTTTTTTTCCAGTAGAAAAATGAAACACATTAGTGCAAGCAAAACTGTAACATGCATAAACAATGCTGTCCCTTGAATGTTCTTATGTTCAGTTATTACTTGTTACTTGAGTCAAAAAAAGTTAGTACTTGTTACTTTGTGCTAGATGAATATCTTCTTAGACTAATTTATGTGCTTCTAGCGCAGGACAAATAACCTACTCGGTGGTGCAGATTGTGCATGATGAACTTGCAAAACTGATGGATGGGTGGAGAAGTATCAGATCTGGTATTTGCAAAAAGTGGCTCCACAGTGATCTTACTGGCAGGCCTGCAAGGTGTTGGGAAGACTACTGTTTGTGCAAAGCTTGCATTTTACCTGAAGAAACTGGTACATTCCTCAGCCTTCTAGTAGGACCTAGATTCTCAATAATGTAGAGATAGATACTTATATCAGAGTTAGGTTACAGGGAAAGAGTTTTATGCCGGTCGCTGCAGATGTTTACAGGCCTGCAGCCATTGATCAACTCACTGTACTGGGTGAACAGGTACTTGATGAACTCTTAACTGCTACAATGAACTGCTTGTTTGACATCTAAGAATTGTGCGTAACAGCTGTAAAACGCATACCCCCAGATCATTTTGAAACATAAAAAAGAGTCAAACCCTTCACGCTGCATTTTCCATTTCATGCACTACTACAATTTGCCCTTTGGTGAACCTTTTGGGCTCTGCCAGGTCGGTGTACCAGTTTACTCAGAAGGAACAGAATTCAAACCTGCACAAATAACCAAGAATGCTGTGGAAGAGGCCAAAAGAAAAAATATTGATGCCATTGTAGTGGACACTGCTGGAAGACTACAAGTCTTCTGTGTATTTCTTGTTCGTTTTTCAGTTGGCATGTCACTATCCTAATCCAGATGTATCTTTTTACAGAATGGCAGTACAATTCTCTCAGATGACATATTAACAGAACTTCCTATGATTTAACTAGCATGATTATCTCATTGCTATGCCATGCAGATTGACAAATCAATGATGGATGAATTGAAAGAAGTGAAAAAGGTGGTTAATCCTACAGAAGTTCTGCTTGTTGTTGATGCTATGAATGGAAAAGAAGCTGCAGGTATCCATCTGTTTCTCTTTCTATTCGAGTTCTTATTTCACTAAATGCCAATATTTAATACACTATCTGCTGGTACAGCAGCAATACAACACATACAACCAGAAAATTTATATGGTCCCCAAATTCTACTGTATGACGAATTCTTACAGCAGGACATGTTCTATCTGTCACTCCTATAAAATCTAGTATGGGGCTAAGAAGCACTGTTGTTTGATAAAGTTGCAACAGTCACTTACACTACTTTTCTGAGATGCAGCATTGGTCACCACCTTCAATATTGAGATTGGTATCACTGGTGCTATATTGACTAAACTGGATGGTGATTCCAGGGGTGGAGCAGCACTAAGTGTTAAAGAAGTCCTTATTTGCCAGAAAACTTTCCTACCATCATATCTATGAAGGCTTATTATCTCTTTTGTATTCTTGCTTTTGAAGTTACTCTACATCTATGTTGGTCTGAACTACAAATTCCTATTGTTCACCTGCTTCTTTTATCAAGTGACAATCTACTCTTCCATGTGTCTATCTCTGCACTAATCCTCTCACTTTTATGTTTTACTTACCAAGAAAAATATCTGTTTATCATCAGTCAACCTATTTGAGCTTATATGTTGCCAATATTAAATTGTTAGTAGATAGCTGTGTTGTGACCTTGCAGCTTTTCCCCTTACTTTCAGCTGATATATGCAAGAAACATCAATGCTTAACGAATCATGCAGGTGTCTGGAAGGCCCATCAAGTTTGTAGGGTGTGGAGAGCGAATGGAGGACTTTGAGCTTTTTTATCCTGACCGTATGGCACAGTGTGTTTTGGGAGTGGGTGATGTACTTTCGTTTGTTGAAAAAGCACAAGAAGTCGTAAGTTGCTTGCTGTAAATTCCTCCTCCATTTCTTGTCCTATTCAATAAGGTGATGATGCTATGGTGTTTATTTGATGATGCACAGATGAGTCAAGAAGATGCTGTAGTATATTACAGAAGAAAATCGTGAGCGCAAAATTCAACTTCAATGGCTTTCTAAAGCAATCACAGAATGTTGCAAAAATGTGTTCCATGAGCCGTGTAATTGGAATGATTCCAGGCATTAACAAGGTACATGATTGGAAAGAATTCATTTATTCTTTCAAGTCTGACAACACCACTTCATTATGTTTACATTTCAAATGAAAAAAATGCCAGAATTTGATATCAGTTCTGATTCTAAGTAGGTTACACCTGCACAAATTCGGGAAACTGAGAAAAGACTTGCATTTGTGGAGTCAATGATCAATGCAATGACTGCCGGTACGTTCGCATGGTTATGGAACTATTGCTATGCAACTGAAGCCTGCTATGATGCTTCCTTGGGTAATAGACCTAGATGCCTAATTGCATGTATTCTGGCATGCACAGAGGAAATGGAAAAACCATAGTTTCTGGCTGAATCACGTGAAAGAAGGATAAGAGTGGCTGAGTCCGGAAAGACAGAACAAGAGGTTCAGTTGTATTCTTTGTTTTCTCTTTGTTAAAAGATTATCGCAATATTTTTGCTCATACCAGACTACCAGTTATCATATACCGCTAGTCACTCTTCTCCATCGAGCTGACACACTGCCATTTTTCACTATCAGGTTGCCCAGCTTTTCCAAATGCGTGCTCAGATGCAGAAACTGATGGGTGTGATGACCGGACAAGAAGCACTTCCAGGCATGGGAGATCTCAAGGAATCGCTTAATGCCGATGAGAAGGTGACAAGCTAACATTGTCTCCCGTGGCGTGGATGATTGATTCTAACATACTTACGGTTGTCTCAATCTGTTGTGCAAGGCGGAAGAGGAGGCACATCAAGACGAGGCAGAGGGAGCTGGATGCAGTTGGTGGCGTCCCCAGTTCTTGACCTGGTGTGCATTCTAGTTCAGAGTTACTGCTCTCTTTTGATTCAGAGAGCCGGAGATGAGAAAAAAAGATAGGAAAAATGTTTGTCTTGCTATGCTACCTTTGTACGTAGGAGACCTGCAGGAAGTTTATAGGAAACAGTAATTTCCTACCAAATTGTTATGTTACTTAGTGAATTTTATTAAGCAATATAATCAGTTCATTCATGCTGAAAATTTTAGGGGAAGTATACTATGGGCCCCATCGGTTAAGCTAAAATGCATATGCCGCTGTTAAAACTTGAATTTTAAAATATTTTAAAGATTTTTCATCATAGTCTTTTTTATATTAATATTTAAGTCGCTAAGAATATAAATATAAAAGTTTTAACTATAAATTATTTTTTGGTTTAGCGTATTTTCTGTATTTAGATAGAGCCTAGATCGTGAACACCAAAAGAAGCATATTGCATTACATGAATGTTGATATGGCTGATAGCTCCGTTCCTTTGCTCTCGTGGGTTATGGATTATCCCAGACGTGCGATTTTATAATATTTATAATAGTTAATTTATTTACTTGTACTCTCAAATATTATCATAAAAATCAAATTTATTCATCTGTACTCTCAAGTATTATCGTCAAATGAGATATTCCATCATCCATTCAGTTGAAAGAAAATGTACCAAAAAAAAATGAAGAGGAAAATATTGAAGTAGAAATGGCCCAATGCTAGGGCCCAACAGCTACGAGCCCGAAAGGGCCCATCCGCCTCTCTCTCTTATCCTCCCCGTTGGTTCCCTCCCCTCCGCAGAACGCCACAAAAATGGAGGCCACCACTACAATCGCGCTCTCCTCGGCCTCCGCCGCCGCCCGCCGCTCGCCGGCGAAGGCGATCGTCGCTTCCCACCACCTACGCCACTCCTCCGTTCCCTCCCTTCACCTCCGCACGGTCCGCCTCCCCGCCTTCCGCGCCCTCTCCTCACCCAGCCTCCCGGTCCTTTCCTACTGCTAGTTTCTTTTGGTTTCTTTCTTCCCCCTCGCGGTTTTCGTTTTTGCTGATTTCTCCTAGCTGTTTGTGTCCGGGATGCGATCTAGGGATTGATCCGGAAGAGGGGAAGCGGGCTGGTTGTGCGGGCGGAGATGTTTGGTCAGCTCACGACCGGGCTGGAGTCTGCCTGGAACAAGCTGCGTGGAACCGGTGAGATTTTTCACTCAATTTTTCTTCATGTAAGTTGCAATTTTTTTGTCAATTCACTGAATTAATCAATGAACATGTTTATTGTTTTGAAGATGTACTGACAAAGGACAACATTGCTGAACCAATGCGGGATATCAGAAGAGCACTGTTGGAGGCAGATGTATGTGCCAGACATGGTCTTGTTAAGTTTTTTTTTCTCTTCTCCTTTTCCTTCACAGTCTAATTCACAACCTAGTACTTTGCAGGTGAGTTTGCCTGTGGTGAGAAGTTTTATTGAATCTGTAACTGAAGAGGCTGTAGGCACTGATGTGATTCGAGGTGTCAAGCCTGAGCAACAGTTGGTTAAGGTATACTAAACAATGACATTATGGCTCTTGGAGAATTTTAAGCATAAATTTATTCATTTGACTCTGAGTTAGTTACTCTACTAGTTATTAGTTGCATGTTGTACTATAAAATAAGCATGTTTTCTTTTCCCCTCAGAGAAACAAGAACCAGATATATTACTATGTGCTTCTAGCACCGGGGGACTAAAATAAATAAATGATGCAGGTTGTAAATGATGAACTTGTACAGTTGATGGGTGGGGAGGTATCAGATTTGGTATTTGCAAAAACTGGCCCAACAGTTATTTTACTGGCAGGTCTGCAAGGTGTTGGGAAAACTACTGTTTGTGCAAAGCTTGCCTATTATCTAAAGAAAATGGTGCATTCCTTAGCCCTCTACTTTAAGCATACTCTAAGATTCCTCAATTACCGATGCTTATAGACCAGTCTCAGGTTACAGGGGAAGAGTTGTATGCTGGTTGCTGCAGATGTCTACAGGCCTGCTGCCATTGATCAACTCACTATTCTGGGGAAACAGGTATTCTGATGATGATAATCTATCCAGGGTAGTATTGTCTTGGGAACCTTTTTGTAGCTAATCATTTTGACTCAAAGATTCGAATAGTCTTTACAATTTGCTACTCTACTTTTCTTTGTGAAGTTAAAAATGCTATTTCTTTTGATTGTGTTGGTATGATGTGTTTTTTTAATGAAATACATTTTAATGTTCATAGGTTGGGGTACCGGTTTACTCGGAAGGAACTGAAGCAAAACCTTCACAAATCGCCAAGAATGGATTAAAGGAGGCAAAGAGCAAGAAAACTGACGTAATCATAGTGGATACTGCTGGAAGACTGCAGGTCACTCTTATTTTTCTTTAATCTTGTTATCTCTTGTTTCGGTTATGATTCTAATAGAAAATGAATATCAGATTTTCCTATTTTGACCAGTTGACATCTCATATCAAAATATCTGTAATGTCAGATCTTGATCATTTTAAACTTTAAAATGTTAGCTTATGTCTTACGTTTATGTATGTGATTAAATTGCACTAGTTTACACTTTACACTTCATGTGAGTTACAAATTTGTTTTACCTTTGTTTCAAACTTAACATAGTACTTTCACTTGTAAAAGATCAGCTGATTAGTCCTTCTATGGTTAGGTAGATAAAGCCATGATGAGTGAATTGAAAGAGGTAAAAAGGGCAGTAAATCCTACAGAAATTCTACTTGTGGTGGATGCCATGACTGGACAAGAAGCTGCCTGTACGTAGCTACTCCTCGTTGTCTTCCAGTGGTATAGGGATCTAGTAAATACTGTTCTCATATTAATCATGCCTCATGTACAAGTTTTTGTTCCAAGTACCAATATCATGTTCATTTTATTGCTTGATCTTCACGATAGAAGAACATGCCATTCTAATGAAATCAAACATTAAATTCTTCATCATCTGCTATAGCTGCACTATAACTTACCCGTATTTCTTTCTTATATGGCCAGCATTGGTTAGCACCTTCAATGTTGAGATTGGTATTACTGGTGCTATACTGACAAAACTGGACGGTGATTCCAGAGGTGGAGCAGCACTAAGTATCAAAGAGGTCTGTCAAATTGCAAAAGAAAAAAATATCGCCTCTCATTTTCTTTGTCCAGCTAACTATTAGTTGAGAGTTCTTTCTTTAAAAACAAAAACTAATTCTATCCTGAATGATGTACTAGTTCTGCTAAGAAGGCGCATCAAGTACTGTTTCCGATACATTTTGTTTAATTCCACTTTCTAGATTCCTCGCTTGCTGAAAAAAGTTTGGTTGTGTGAGTTCAACTGGTCTTGACAAATCTGTTGTCTAATAAAGTGTCCACAACAGGGTAATATGTTATTTGACTTTGTATCTTTGTAACTCTTCCCATTGTATCATCTATAGTTATTTATTCTGTTGCTTTTGTCATGCCTACATTTGTCAGCAATTTTACTGTGTTCCCTTAGCTGGCAGTGTTACGTAATTGATAGGAATAAATGATGAATTTGCAGGTGTCTGGAAAGCCCATCAAGTTTGTTGGGCGAGGAGAACGCATGGAAGATCTTGAGCCTTTCTATCCAGATCGTATGGCACAACGTATCTTGGGAATGGGAGATGTACTTTCATTTGTTGAAAAGGCACAAGAAGTGGTAGGCAGCTTTCTGTGAAACATTTCTTTCTTTCTTGGCTTTAATTAAAGAACAATTTGGTATTCATATTATGCAACCTACTGGTTCAATTAGATGCGTCAAGAAGATGCTGAGGAATTACAGAAGAAGATCCTGAGTGCAAAATTTAACTTCAATGACTTCTTGAAGCAAACACAAGCTATCGCACAAATGGGTTCATTTAGTCGTATAATTGGCATGATTCCAGGCATGAACAAGGTGCAAACATGAACTTGTTGATCTCATTGGCTCATTTATTGCCTTACTTTGGAACTAATATTCACATTATGGTACAGTGGTGCTTATGTTCAGCTTCATACTTCCATGTTATTCGGACCATAACTTTTCCATGTTTTCAATAGGTTACCCCTGCTCAAATTCGTGAAGCTGAGAAAAATCTTAAATTTATGGAGTCGATGATCAATGCAATGACTCCTGGTATGTATAGTCTACCATTGGCAGGCAACTTGAAGATACCCTGCTGCTTGTTCCTCCCATTCTCTTACATATTAGTGTAGTGTTCCAAAGTCCAAACATAATTGATATTTTTGAAAATCTGAGTCCACCACCTAATTAGTGTCTTAATTGCCATCGCTAGGACTGTGTCATGCGAGCCAGGGTTACCACTAAAATAACACCTTGATGCTAATGGCATGAAGCATAATAGTGATGGATCTTTGTTACATAAATATTGTCCTGGTGATGTTAATCATACCTTTGTGCAGAGGAAAGGGAAAGACCAGAGCTACTTGCTGAATCACGTGAGAGGAGGATAAGAGTGGCCAAGGACTCTGGAAAAAACGAACGGCAGGTTCAATTCTTAACTTTTTATCTCATCAGCATTTCCATATCTATGCTACTACAGACCAAACTAAACCCCATGGACCTCAATTGACTGCCCCTTGCACTACTAGGTGAGCCAATTGGTTGCGCAGCTCTTTCGAATGCGTGCTCAAATGCAGAAAATGATGGGTGCCATGCAAGGGAATGACACCCCCGATATGGAGGGCCTCATGGATTCCATCAAGGCAGGAGAACAGGTAAAGGCACCTCTGTTCTTTGTTTCCATAACAATTGCTTGGGGCGTCCATTTGTACTTGTGTTGGATGAAATAGAGTTTGTGATACTGTGTTTTAGGCTGCTGCTGGTACTGGAAAGCGAAGGAGGAAGTACGGCAACCTGAGGCGGCGAGATCTGGATGCAATGCGTGGTTTCCGTCGACGGTGAGATGTTCATTGGCTTTTCTGGCGGGAAGTGGTTGATGCCTGCCTGCATCCCAGCAACCAGCTCTATGTGTGCTGCTTCAAGAACTTGGCTTGGATTGAGAGATAGGAAGTGAGAATCTGGAACAAGGAAACGCCACTGCTTCTAGGATCACCATGTAGTATCTGTTACTGCTACTGGTATTTTTGGGCATCAATTTAGCTTTGTAAGTTGTATTCTGTGCCATTTGTGTTGTCTCTAGCTGTAACTCGCAAATGGTGGCAAGTGAAACATACAAACTGCTCTCCATTTCAATGTATAGATTACAATGAGACGAGCAATTCAGTGTTTTGTTGTATCCCCTTTTCCTTCAGAAAATATACGGCTTGTCAAATTTAATTCTCCTAGGAATATTGTTCAATTTTTTACTTGATTTACCAAGAGAAAAATGTAACATTCTTCTTCCAGTCGGGACAACAGGTTGAAAAGAGCGCCTTCAGTGCAGTAATACCGCACACGGGGTTTCCGTTTCTAGTGGCCATTTACGTGCAACGGGAACCGCGAGATCTCACGATCCGACGGCTGCAAAAGGCACTCCGCTTCCTATATATAGTCACGTCCCAACCTGACCCAAACAAAAGCCACACCACCTGTTGCCGCCGCCGCTACCTCGCTGGAACCCTAAAACCCCCTCTCAATCCGGCCTCTCCCATGGTGAGAATCAACATTTCCTCCTCCATCTCGTCCTCTCTTTGTATGAAGCTCTCACCATATTGGTTGTGATGTGATGCTGCTCTGTGATGTGATGTGCAGGCGCCGAAGAAGGACAAGGCTCCTCCGCCGTCCTCGAAGCCGGCCAAGTCCGGCGGAGGCAAGCAGAAGAAGAAGGTCATTCGTTTTCTCCTGTAAATTACTGCTGGTTTAGATTTAAGTTTCGATTCGTCTCGAAATCTCACATTTTTTGGCCCTTCTGATGTGGATTTGCGGTTGTGGTTTAATTGCAGAAGTGGAGCAAGGGGAAGCAGAAGGAGAAGGTGAACAACATGGTGCTGTTCGACAAGGCCACCTACGACAAGCTGCTCTCCGAGGTGCCCAAGTACAAGCAGATCACCCCCTCTGTCCTCTCCGAGAGGCTCAGGGTATGTAGCTCCTTGGCCTTCCCTTCCATGATTGTGTAGCTCACAGTATCTGTAACAATTTGGCATTGAGTTGGTGGCAATTCGTAGATCATGTTGGTTCCGAATTGTGTCATACTCACAATGTGATGATAGAAACTCCGCGCTAGACTTTGTTAGGAATATTGGACATTTTCACTAAATTGAGGAAGGATGTCAGTAGGTGATTTTGATGCGAATGTATGGTGGAGCTCGATAGTTTTGTTGTGCTGGCATACCGATGCTAATATTGTTCAGAGGTTAGCATCTGTGAGATGTCATGGCCTCTATTAGGAAGCCATTATAGCTATGGAGCAGTTACCTATTAGAATTCACATAAACATAGGTTGAGTTTATTTGCTTAATCAACTGGTGTCATTTGTGTGTTTGTTTGGGAGTGAAACTGTTTATAGGTGATAACATGGTCAATAAGATAGCAGGCATAGTTTCTAAACCCCCTTATTTGCATTGGAAATTACCTAAAGTTGATAGGAAATTTGATTCTTTTTTCTCTTAGATTTTGTAACGTGACAGGATACTAGCCCATATAATGCTTGTTTGAAGCGAAAGTAGCATTCTGTTTTTCTTGAAATGGACTACATTCTTTTATGATTGTTTGATATAGTTCACAACAATCTTTTACACTTGTTGCACCATTCTTTTCTTGTGATACTTATCCGAATTTGGTGTACAGTGCTGTGTGCTTTTCGTTCCACTTCTTTCTTGTTTGGATCACCTTTTGCTGTTTCATTCTTTCATGATTGCAAAATGAAAATAGATAGTTGCTGTTAAATTTATTTTATATCTTATGGTTATATCAAACATCAGTGCCTTAAAATTGTTTGATTATAGGCAGTTTAGGTTAAAAACCATCATGCTACCTTTTCTAGTTACCACAGTCAGTTTATTAATACAATAAACCGGTACTCAAATGTTTGTCATTAACAGTAATTGAGTGTTTTGCCAGATCAATGGATCGCTTGCTCGACAGGCCATCAAGGATCTCGTGTCAAGAGGTTCCGTCAGGGTGGTGTCTGCACATTCGAGCCAGCAAATCTACACCAGAGCCACCAATGCTTGAGGCATAAGCTTTCGCTCAAAATATGGCTGAGGCATAAGCAGTCTGGACTATGCAACAACAAAAGAAAAAAAAAGTACGATCTTTGTTGATCCTGAAAAAAAAAATGGAATTCTGATGCCTATGACAATTGCGACATGATAGTCTATCTGTACTGAAATGCAATGTTCAACAAGCTGGCTATTTTACTAAAATGAAATGCATTTCTCGTTACTTGTGGCTCTGGTTGCTATGGCTGATATGTGATTAGCTAATTCTATGATGCTATGGGTATGTGGTATGTTTTATTGGTATTGCTATTGACGTGGAAATGCACTTTTGCTATCAATTTGTTTGTTCTGATACTCTACTATAACGTGTAACTCGTGGTGATTAGCATCCGTCCTCCAGTGTAAATGGCTTGCCGCGTGATCTCTTCACTACAGGCGACCAACTGCTACGAAATTCCAGCCCATCAATGTGTATGAGGCTCAAATAAAGCATAGTAAAAATCATAAATCGGCCTAAAGTTAGCCCATATTATACAGTAATTGGGCCAGGATTGGGCCCATCCAAAGGAGGCCTAAATCATCTTCGGTTCTCTCTCGGCCCGCCCCGCGTCGCCGCTCTCCTCCCCTCACTCGCTTGCCCGCGCCGCCGGCCGCCGCCCTCTCCTGCTCGGAGCGTTCGCCCGCGGGGCAGGCCGCCGTGGTCCATCCCTCCCCCGCGCCGCAATCTTACCCCTATCTGGACCGCGACGCCAGCTGCCGTCCGCGCTCGCTCTCCCCGCGCAGACGGCCGAGATGGCGGCAGTCGCGGCCGCGGTCGCAGTGGCGCCGGAGTGGGTCACCAGGGAGCCCTGCCTCATGGGGATCGACGAGGCTGGGCGCGGCCCCGTTCTCGGTGACCACCCTTCTCAGTGTTTCTGTTAATTTTTAGCTTTCATTTGGGCGGCATAGGTTTCTTGTGTCTCTAAAGGTGAAATTTACCCTATTTTTCCTTATCGTTGGTCTCTTTTTTAGTATGCTGTTTCAAGTTATGGTTTCGTAAATCTGCAGTAAGTTTGATTAAGCAGAACTTTCTTGAAATCTTAGTTGGTGTGGGCACGTTCCATTTCCCTCCAATTTGTGTTGAGCAGAACTTGGATCTGTTAGTCTAGGGCAGCATTATATGGGAACTTAGTAGAAATCCTGACCTCTCTGTGACGCTGCTGCCGCAGGCCCAATGGTGTATGGCTGCATGTACTGCGCTCGTTCCTACCAGGACACGCTTGCAACTCTTAAATTTGCAGGTATGCATGTCTGTTTTTCTTGGCGTCCTTTATATATTTAGTAATTAGTTGGAGTACACTTCACCTTGGTGCTGGCGGCGATACTTAACTCATGAAATGGCTAAGATTCTGAGATACACATACATGTTTTAGTTTCATCAACATACAAAGTGGTGATTTGGAAGTTGGAACACATATAGGGCTAACTTGCATTGTGCGTCATCTTGTGTTATCACCTAATTTGAATTTGCGAGCTAGTACTCAGCATTTTAACTTAAGCAATACATACTTCGGTTGTCTTGACCAGAATGAAGGAAATAATCTATTCTTTTAAGAGCTGATACAGATTATGGGGGCAAAGTTTGTGCAGAACTGAACTTTGGAATGTAGGATACAAACATCTTACCTTTTCTTGCTGATAATAGTTTGTTATGATCTTCTTGGTTCCCTGTCTCATAAAAATTCCTGCTTTCCCCTCATCGCGTTCTTGTAAGTTTTAACTGCTTGCATTTCCATTTACTTCCACCCTATTAACACAAAACACTACACAGCATTGCTTACATGTCGTACATTTCATTTATTTTGTGGTAATGCACAAATGTTAAACAATAGGTAGTCAAATCTCGAACATGTTTTGGTAATTTCATCATGTTTGCATTTTAATATTCAAATCCTATAGTTGGTAAAAAAATGTGACTTCCCATGAGTACTGGATAATATGAAGAGTACAACATGAATGACAACTTATAAGTTGGCAGTCAGCCATACCACAGAGAATTTCACCACCAGTGAACTTGCATAGTTTACTATTCTTCTGGGCAGATTCAAAAACCTTGAAGGAAGAACAAAGGGAGGAGCTGTTTGAAAGTCTAAAGGACAATAGTTCAATTGGGTGGGAAGTGGATGTCATATGTCCAAAGGATCTATCTGCTAAAATGTTAAAAAGGTGCATCTGACTTTTGTACCTTGTGAACTGGAAATTTCAACCTTGTTCTGTGATTAATAGTTTCTTTGGTTTCAGATCAAAAGTTAACCTGAATGAAATATCTCATAACTCTGCAATGGGTCTAGTCAAAAGAGTTCTTGACATGGGAGTTCTACTGGCAGAGGTATGAGCTTATGTTCTTGGATAAAAATGTATCCTGTATACTGTTAACCTATGTAAAACCCCAAAACGAGTTGTTTCAATAATTATGTACCTCCTTGTAAAGGTCTACATTGATACTGTTGGAGATGCGGAGAAGTATAGGATCAAACTGACCGAAAAGTTCCCAGGCATCAAATTTGTGGTTGCCAAGAAAGCTGATAGCATTTTCCCTGTTGTTAGTGGAGCAAGTATAGTTGCAAAGGTAATTCCTTTTATGATTATTTTTTTCCACGAAGTATACTTTTGTGGGTAGAGAAGACATGAATGTAGACAAGTCCTATAGCTAGCACTCACATGTCTAAGCCTTGACCAATTATATAGTTGTGATCTCTTGATGTGCTAGTGCAGGTTACTAGAGATAGAGCCTTGCGAAACTGGGTATTTGATGAAACTGCTCAGAATATGCACATGAATACTGGATCAGGTTATCCAGGAGGTAATGAATTCATCATTGTAAGTGATCAATCAATGTATAGTCATAAGACTGTTTTATTAAAGGCCTTCAATTAATGGAGCAGATCCTGCCACTAAACAATGGTTAGAGGATCACAAGCATCCAGTATTTGGTTTCCCAACTTTGGTTCGTTTTAGTTGGGGAACTTGCACGACCTTCTTCAATGACGCTATTGAAGTTACTTGGTGAGTTTTAATTTTGAAGCCTTACGGTTCTGTGCTTTCACAAGAAGTACAAAATGTGATTCTGGCCACAACTAAGATCCGTGCCGTATGCAATCATATATAGGGAGTCAGATGAACTTGAAGAAGATGCAGGTAGCAACGGTAGTGTTAAGAGGCAGGTCAAGCTGTCAAGTTTAGGTTTTACTGGATTTAAAAGGAAGTCTGAGGAGATTGAATCGAGTGGGAAAGGCCGCTGCAAGTTCTTCCAGGCTCGCAAACTTGAGCTTGTAAGAAAATTTCAGTGATGTGCATCAGCATTATAGTCTGTACTACTACTTCTAATCAGAGTTGAAGGTCCTGGGGGCATATGGTTCATATTTCTGCTGTAACACATGTGAGTTCAGTAAAATCAGAAATCTAGCATCTGAAGTGTTTTCTAGCCATTTGGTTGAACTGCACCAAAGTTAGTAAAAGTATGTAGATTGATTAGAACACTATGAAGTCGGAATCCTTGAGTGTTTATCCTGTATTTGTAAGCAACTCAAGTTGCTGAACCAAACCTGACTTTAAGGAAAATCCCCTTTGTTCTGGACAATCCCTACTGATAATCTTCGTTGGTTTGTAATTGTAATTTCAGGATTCTCCACTAAAATGAAATAAGAGGCCTGGATAATACACCACTAATAACTAGGACCATGCACTTCAATGGAAACATCATATCCATTTTCGTCTAGTCCGGTTAGGATACCTGGCTTTCACCCAGGCGACCCGGGTTCAAATTTTTACTTTTTTAAAGTCTTCTTTGCATGTTACGGCGTGTGTGTGTGTGTGTGTATATATATATATATATATATATATATATATATATATATATATATATATATATATATATATATGCAGGCATCTAGTTGCAAATCCCTTACGGTTTGAAACAAATGACAGAATTATGAAATAAGACTTGCATAAGCTCGTATCCACATCTTGCAAATAAAATTTCACTCACATTGGAAGAACCAATCGGCTCTCCATCGTTGAGAGGGGCTATTACCATCTGGCTCAAAGGACAGCCTCTCCCTCTCTATGGACACGGGATTGTCGAATTGAATGTGCCCTTCCTCATGTCATACACAACGTAGGCGCAATCGTCGGTGCCATTTGTGATCTCATCCAAGCAGTACTTGGTTATATTCAAGCCCTAGAATAATATACAGTTCCCATGATCCGGCAATGGAAGTGCCTTGGAGCAGGTGGTGCCGATGAATATAGCCTCTGTCTAGGAGAGTTTTAGTTAGAAGCTCTCTCAAACAGTTTACAGATTCTAAAAATATATATGGTTGTAAAATTTAAAAAATAAACTAAAAGTCAGAAGCTAACAAATTTAGCTTTTTCAGATTTCTTCTCACTGGCTGTTTCTTAAAATATTAAGTCCCCAAACAAGGCCAGCCTGGTCATCACCTATCTCCTTCACCTTCGACCACTGGCGAGGTCTGCCTCGAACACGTCCAGCTTGATCTCCTTGCTCAGCTCATCGGCACACTAATGGCGGAAATTGTACACAATGGGGAGGCGCCACTGACATCGAACCATCAGTA
Source organism: Oryza coarctata (assembly GCA_030770085.1). NCBI lineage: Eukaryota > Viridiplantae > Streptophyta > Magnoliopsida > Poales > Poaceae > Oryza > Oryza coarctata. Next base: position 1,685,662 of record CM061483.1, read on the forward strand.
GCTTGCTGGTGCATGACACGACGAGGTAAAGGTTGCGCCACCAACAGTGGCCTTCACCGAGATGCTCGTTATTGAGGAGAGGAGCTGTGTTGATCACAATCTCGCCGCGAGATAAGTGATGGCCATGCTGCGTCAACGACGACGACGCGGCCTCGGCCTCGCTGCTGCTGCTAAACTCGTGGACGAACAGCTCCTCGCCGGTGCTAATGGAGTATAGCTTCCCGTGGTACAAGGCCATGTCACGCCAGAAGTGGTGCTGAATTACTCTGCCGCCGTCGTCGGAGAGGAGAACGTGGCTTCTGTGAATGACCACCAAGATGAGTGCAGCATGCCCGGGATGGAAGAGAATGCCATAGTCGATCATGAGACGAGGTCCGGCGAGCACACGACGATCTTGCGCATGAAGGCCTCTGGAACGGGGAAACACATGGCGTGGTATTCGACGTCATGGCGGCCCGGGCTGAGCGTGAGGTCCTAATCCAAGTGGTTCGCAATTTCGTCAACCCTCTGTTAATGTCAGAATTTAATTTAGCCTGTAAACATGATCGACCAATAGAGATATTGATCAGCTCGTGAGATAAAACCGATCGAAACTATAGAGAAATCGATCAAATTAGTAGAAGATTAGATCGGTTTGAAGACAGGGAATTATCTGATTGGGGTCAGGTCTGAGAAACCCGAGGAGAGGTTGGAAAAGAATCGGTTTGAATAAACAGAGATCCGATGGTGCTAAAGCCGATCGGCTGAAAGGTGTTTGATTGTTACAGTGAAAAAGCTGATTGGGTTGTAACGAAGGAAGGCTCGGTTTTAAATTGGAAGATTATTCAGATAAAACCGAGTTTACTGAAGAGCCGTGGACTCCACAACAGAATGTTTATCTTTGTAAGTTGTAATCTTATTTAATTAGAAATGTTTAGCTAGTTAGTTACCTTCTTTTTAGAGATATTTTTCTTTGTTTTTGTTAGGAAATAATATCCGATGGTTATAAACGCGTTCTTGTGCCATTGTCATAGTACCATTCTTATGCCCTTCATGGCAACCAACAACATGTTTCATTTTCAATCTGACACGGGCAAAATCACCATTTACCACAATATCCGGTTTTGTCAAACATTTATAGATCATAAAACTAAACTAATGACACTTCACTAAGTCACTCATAGCCATAAGCATTTCATTCACTCATTGGGTAAGGAGGCAGTGACTTACAAGATGTCAAAGGAAAAGTAGGGCTTCTTTAATTAATTTAGACTTAAGTTTGTGCACTTTGTCCACATGATATAAACACTCTATTTTACCCAGTACTCATCGGTATTACCATATTCTACACATTGAATGCGGTTTAGACATCATAATAAAACCGTTACATTGCCTAATACCTAATGTAATATCCTAGTGCCGCTAGGCCATGCGGGCCCTCGCTATTCCTAGCATTGTAAGACGAACCCATCATTCCCTCGATGAGACACTTAAATCGTTATATTGGATATGCTTAGATGTCTAGGCACACTGCACTAGATAGCTCCTATGGACCATCACACCAACTAGTCCATACTACAACAACCTCTCGAATGCAATGCTAGACATTGAACAACTTAGTATGCCAAAATTATTTCATAACTAATACATATAGTTGTATAGTATACTTAGTTGATGATACAAAGTTAGGTCTTGACTAGGGCAAGCATTATTTTTATTGGTGTGCAACTACTACCATATGTACACTACCTACCGCATCAGTATAAAACAAGTTGTCAGTTTTTGGTTCACAAGTATGGGGAGGGGAGTGGGACGGGGGCCTCTGTCATGCGCTACGGATGCCATAAATATATACATTTTCATATATTATTAGTTGATACTAGTGTTATTTGCTAAATAATACATTAATTTTGTCGGAGCAATGCTGCCCGACGAAGTGCTTTTAAGTCACAATCCTAATATTTTTGAGATTTTGTCTTAGGTTCTGAAAGCAATTGTAGAGGGAGTAAATAAGATAGAGAAATGTCTTCAAGAGAAAGAGAAGACGGAGGAGAATGCATATAACATCCAGCCTGCATCAAATGTATAAGAATACACTCTTTCCCATCGCAACTTTGTGATTCCATCCATGGACTACACCATTTAAGTATTTAACACCATTGGTTGCATTGGCACGTGTCATCGTAGACATCATGTTCTCCATGAAGAGCCTTTTTAATTAGTGCATCCCAATGCAAAAATGACTTCATCATTTCTAAATAGTATTGTCAAGTCATCTAGCAACAAGATTGAAACAATATTATTCCAATGCATTTTTTTTCTTGTTCTTGTTGCTTCATCACTATTCCTCCTCACAAATCTTTAATTGAAGTTCCCACCCAAGTTGTTTCTTAATAAACAGCTTTTCTCTTTCCTTTATATATCTCTCCTATGCAAAATATCTGATGTAGCATGCTATAGAAACAACTTTGTTTCTTCATTGGGACTTGAGTGCCCTTACTGTCCTTGCAAAGGAAGTAAGAGATATGTACCTTTATAAAAACACGTTATAATCCTGGTACCTTGAGGCACTTTTGCAAGGACCGGAAAAAAAAAGGCAACTCCCAAAAACTTCATCTTTTGCTTGTGATGAATGCAGACAACTGGTGATCAAGACCAATTGAAGACTGAAGAAGGCAAAGTACTTGAGAGCTTTGTCGGCCTGGCAGTGCAGATTTGCGCATCGAAGAAACTAAGTGATCTCCCTGCAGAAGATGATCAGAATGGCACTCATCCCACCATCGACATATTACTTGTCGAGAAGCTTACAAAGATACTAGGAATTTACCGCTCCCCTACAACCGATATTCCCGGCATAAGGAGAGTTACAATTTAACTGATGATTTGGATGATGAAAAGCAACAGCAGATACATAGGATTGTTTCAGGCTTTTAAAGCAGCCGATGAACTGAAAAATGTGGCAAACACAGCAGGAAAACTTGAGAATTTTAGTCTGTTCTACAATGGTGTGGGAATTGGTAAGCACAGCAATCCCGTTTCTTCTGTTGCAAGAGCAGCGCTAGCACTTATCCAAGTAAATCCTCCCAGCTTCGTGAACAACTGATCAATATGAGGTTGGCAAGCTCCTTTAACCTATTTATCCGTAGAGTTTTCCACTTTGTAGAAAACACATATATTATTGTCTTCGGCATTATTTTGTTACTGGATCAAAACCACATTATACATATAATTTTGCCTGACAGTATTTAATTCATTTGTTACTGCCTTTAAATGGCAGATCTCTCATGGATCAATAACAAGCCACTCCATATTATAATCTTCGGCATTCACAATATGCTCGCCATGTTTGTGCAACAATCTCTTTTATCTTGAGTGAGTTAGAGTGACAATTGTTGTGAATTGTGATCCCACACACTATCACACCGACATAGTCACCTGTTCGTACGTGTGTTTTTCATTGTTTTGTGTGGAGTTTGATTGTTTTTTATGGGTTGTATTAGATTTGTAAGATGTTTGTAAACAAACTACTTAAATAATAAATTAATGAGAGGTGCTTTTCCATTTTTATGTACTAATTCTAAAACATGGTTCAATGGTAGGTGACCACTACTTAAATTCATGTATAAGTCTTTGTTCTCTATCTATCTGTTTATATTTCCTATGGGCTCTTTGGCACCATGTGAGTATAGATGTGACATTGTTCCTGACTTCCTGTGCTGTACAAGCATTCTCCAAGGTAGTGTGATTGCTGTTCGCTCTGTTAAGCTCAGGCCTGTGTGAATTCTTTGGATGGCACAATGTGCAACCAGGTGCCTTCAAAACTACAGGCCATCTGTTCCTCAAGCGCCCTGGAATCCCCAAAAAAGTGAAGGTGTGTGTGTTGTGGCTTGAACTTGTCTTCCAGGCAGCAACCAATTCAAGGGACAGGCATAAGGATGATAAGCAAAAATTAATAAAGTAGTGATTGACTGATAGGCAAGTACAAGTAGAGAGCAGGACTTGAAACAGCTAACAAAAGAGCTTACAATATTAACAAATGTTTTTTTTTTTGCTTATCTTGCCCTTTGTTTTTTCTGCTCCCTTTTGGTGCCAAGTGATAAAAGCCAATAACAAAGGTTAAAACATTCCCCTTTTTTCCCTTAAAACAGAGATTCAATCAGTGCCATGAATGTTAGGCAAACTAGAAACCTGACGTGTTGCTAAAGAAACATTAACAAATGAATTGTATGATAACATACTACTCCAAATATAGTATTTTATTGAACTTTGTCGTTGTCAAGGATCGTAACATCCCCAAGTCTGGGCCTTTTTTTTTACATAGATCTGCTATGTCGTGATTGATGGCTCGTGCTATCCATCGCCAGCTTTATGGCTCTACTGCTGTAGCAGCGATGACAATGGTGAGAAAAGAAAAGGGCCTGCCTTGCAAAAGATTATATCTAGTAAGGGTTTCTTTAAAAAATATATGGGCCGCTACTACTAGTGATAACGGTCCGATCCAGGGATTCAGAGTCCCTTCTGAAATTTTTTACACATCTGCCCAATTCAGGTACCTTTGTGAAAATTTAGCAACAGCCAGTAGGCAGTAGCAAGCTAGCGGAGGCCTTTCTGAAAACATTCGTGTCGCAACCGTAGACCTTTCTGAAAAATTACCAACCACCAATAATGTTAGCCATACATACAACTCTCTAACAAATTTTGATGACACGCAGGAGGTTTGTGTGACCTAAACAATATGTACCATTTTTTATCTTCGATGAATGGCCTAGATGGCATGAGAAGCACCCTTTACTCTCTCTCTCCGTCTCCATCTCCATCTCCTCAAGCAGCCAGCCGCACCACGCTCTCCGATCGCTAGAGGTGCATACCTTACTTGTCACGCCGCCACCTCCTTTCTGCCTCGACTTTCACCTCCCCTTGACTCTCTTTACCAAGGCCGCCAATGCGTGTGGTGTACTCATCACTCATCACCCTCCCTAGCTTATAGTGATGTATGGGTTGAGAAATTCTGTCACTTCCACACTGAGCTATGTATTTTTTTATTTACATAATATTTAAATTATAGTTATATTATAATTACATTATATTTTTATCTATATTACGATTTTAGTTAAAAAAACTCCGTCCGAGTGATATATAGATTTCATGGGATGTCCGATTACCCAACTGCCAGATAGGCCCAATTGGGTGCGACCCACAAACCTCAATGGGCCCAAGTACATCTCCAGCATTTGCTCTGATCCAAGTTTCAATGGCCAACTTGGTTTGTTAGCAATCCAAATATTAGCGGGCCCAATTGGGTCGCCACCATTCGTTACGAACTTACGATCCAAATTACGATGGGCCGGTTCGTATATCAAGTTCGCAAACAGTGCGAGAGATCCAAATCCGTACAGGCCCAAAGCTCAACTGGGATTCACGTAATTATAGTTTCTGCAAATATGCAGAAAGGAAAGGGCTTAAACGTAAGAAGGGCAAACATCCGCTTGCTATAGCCGCTCCACCTCGCCGGCCTCCCCTCGCCGGCATCGCGGCTTCGTTCACGCCCACCCCCACCTCCCCTCCCTCCGATGCCGGAGCGCCGCCACATCGCCGGAGACTCACCGTGCTGGTGATTATCCCCAGAGAAGCCAGCATGGAGCGCCTCCTGCACTTCCGGCCCCCCAAACCGACCTCCGCCCATGCCGCTGCCGCGGCTGCCGCCGACGGCGACCTCCTCGAGCTCGACGTGATCTGGCCTGTATCCTGCGCCCCCGGCCTCCTCGCGGCTCTCCCGGAGGAGGAGGGGAAGAGGAGGAAGAAGCGAGGGGCGAGCGTGGCCGTCCGATCCGCGGCCCGGCCTATCCCGGAGACCGCCGCGTTGACCCCGTCGTCCGCGACAGCGATGGCCAAGTCGGCGCCGGTGAGGATCCCGTCGGAGGCGGCAGCGACGCGGAGGGGGATGTGGGCGCATAGGACCACGGGCGGCGGCGAGGATCACGGGGAGGCCACGGTCCCGCCGCACGAGATCATCGCCCGGCGCGCCGCGGCGCACAGCTCGGTGCTTGAGGGCTCTGGGAGGACGCTCAAGGGCCGGGACCTCCACCGTGTCCGCAACGCCGTCCTGCGCCGCACAGGCTTCCTCGATTGAGGCGGAGGCGAGTCGTCTCGTCGAAATTTTGACTCTTTTTTGTTCCATTTCCATTCCCTTCAAGTCACCTTTTATGTTCCCGGCTTATTTTGATTTCCTCTCCTGATGAGAAGGGGATGGAAGGAAATGAGGTCAGGTGAGATGAGTGAACGAGGCATATTACACTACATACGACAGTCATTCCATCACAATCTTATATGAAAATTTTGGTCCATGCATCTGTTCAATTTGTATGCTGTCTGTCTTGAGAAACATTAGATTTCGGCATAGAAGCAAAGCTTTGGTAGTTGGGGCGGTATGCAAAAAAAATATGTTTCTTGTGTATTATGTTCACTTTAGTGATTATGTTCAACTTCGGTCTAATCAGTAATCGCCCTGAAGGTGCAAGCTTGTCATAGTGATTGATGCAGAGAATGAGTGTGAAATAACAATATAAAATTAAGTTCTTTGTTGGTTGTGTTCTGGCCTGGAGATAGTGACTGTTAGAAATTGATGAATTTGGTGTATTATGGTTTAAGTGATTTCATAGGCTTTCCAGCTTGTTTTTTTAATGTTAAATCACATATTTGTAAAATTTAGATCAAAGATTTCCTCAGAATATTTTCGTTTCTAGCTGATGGGGTGGAAATTTCACATACGGTGCAATTTTTTTTCCTTTTTGTTAGGCGTTTATCAAAAGTGGTAAAAGCAGCTATTATTAGGGTTGTTAGTTGCAAATTTTGTCTCTGATTCCAGTTTTAGGAGGACAATAAAGTTAATGTTTTGAAACAAGATCACATGGAAACCTAATAATGGAGGTGATCAGTGTTGTTTTTGCTTTGTTCTTTTTGTGCAGCAATGGTTGTGTTCATGTCATCATGTGGATGTTGAAGGCAAGTAGAATGTAGGTCAAACTGATTGAGCACAATTAATATAGGAAGTATTGTTTATGTCTAAAGTTCATCTCGAGAAGGACACATTCATCTTAAAGCATAGTTTCAGATTCCCTGGAACTCCTTTGCACCAGTATTTTTGGTACTCTGGAACAACTACACTGCATCCTAGTTCTGTCATGGAAATATGGAATAATCTTCTCTTGTGCCTTCTCCAGGACCAGATATAAATGAGATATTCCCCCACCCCAAGATGCAACCATCCTTGATTGTTTCAAAGAATTCCATTTCCTTCACACACTTGTCTAGGTACAAGGACTGCCACAACGCTACCAAAGTATTACTAGTAATGAATAGCTCCAGTGCACAAGGGCCTTGGATTATCTCCATCAAGATACAGCTAATATATAGTTTCTCTCTTATCCCTTGGAATAAAGTTGTTTTCTTTTATCATTTCAAAAACTGATGCCATTAAATGATGAAGACTTTTTTTAAGAGGTGCATTAAGAGGTCCGTTTATAGCAACAGTGGTAGCATCAAGAGAAAATTTAATGTTCACTTACATGTCAATGATCTGATATATCACAAGTGCATGACAAGCCATTTCTACTGAGATAAGTTACAATACCATGGCCATCTTTTATGAAGTTGCCATTTTGCATGCTCATTGGTTTGAGTAAAAGTAATTATGCTCTGTTGTTCTAAAGAGTAGGTTATTATATATATTCCTATATTGGCCAAATGGTCCACAAAGCTGCAAATATCATTGGAATGGGTTCTGCATTATTGTTTTTTGTTGAATTATACTAATTTCACGTGTCACTTCTAAAATATCAATACCACAGGGAAATTATACTCAATTTCACTATTTTGGTTCATTATTTGACTCAAGATTAGGTTCCATACTCTGATTGCTTATACAATCAACGATGACCTATTACCTTTTGCTCTCCTTGTCTGCATGTTGAAAGTAACAATAGCATTTTTTTACCGTACAATCTCCCTTTATTTGATTCCGTCGATTTATTTTTTTCCTGTGGAATCTGAATATGCAAGGTATCTTCCATTATGTATTATGTACTGCTGATGATGACCACAAATTATTTAATGGTCACATGTGATGTCCAGCTCACACTCTTTTCTTTAAATTTACTGAACCATATTTTGGTACAGAATAAACAGCCTATGATGCTTACCTTCAACGCTGAATGGTTGTGACAGCATTCTGGGGGGGACCATTGTCCCTCAGCAACACGATTCCAATAAGGAAACATATGGTATGCTCACTGCTCAGTGCATCTCATAGGTGCACAACTTCTTGCTATACCTTGGTTGTCATATTGGGTTGTCTGTAATAGCTAAGCATAATGACATGTTGCTTCATAACCATAACTGCCCGTTTGCAGTTCTGGTAAAGGAGCTATGTATGTACACAATTTTGTGTATTTTATCAAAGTTTTATTCAGACTATCTGAGTAGACATGCTGTGCTCTTGGTGACCCAGATCTACTTTGTGTGGCGATGTGTCTGTGGGAAAATTCTCTTTTCTGTGGCGCTGCTAGTTGTAAGGTTTTTTTTTTGTTGTGATCGATTTCTATGATAGTATGATGATATATGTTAGAAAGATGTCAACTTAATAGTGGTTTTGCTTGTAAGGCTGGAGATGATTCACAAGAGGTTTTATGTCGTTTCAGCTTGTCGATGAATTTGCCTTCAGGACAAACCAGAGACTGCCTGCCCATTTGATTGGAACTGTGCCCATTTGTTACAGGTTACCAGGCCTTCTAGTAGTGTGAACCCTTCTTATCTACAAACCCTTCAAATTGTTGCTATAGGGGATCTCCAAATTGCTGAGAGTTTCTTTATTTTTGAATATTTTTGTAAAAGAATAAATCACAGCCTATGGCAGGACGATATTGGCGCATGGGGAAAACAGTGACACCCTTTCCTGGCCAAATGGCTTATTTAAACCAAAATAGGTTCCTGGGTGATTATATTTTAAAAACAACATTAAGGAAAGGTTTTAAAGAGTAACTAAGCAAGATCATCAATAGAATCATGGCCTAACTAGCTAGTGCCAACCTGAGCAACTGAGACAGAAGGTAGATGCTTATATGTTCCTAGTTATTTTCCTTTGTTCATATATGCCTTTTCCTGAACTTGTGGAGATCGTTATGTGGACTGTTGAACATTGGAGTCAGCCAGAAGAGAGAGAGAGAGAGAGTATATAGACGTACACAAGCATGTCAGCATGTGGAGAATTCAGTCATGGATGCATGGTAAACTGGCATCAAACCTGATCTGTTCTGGTGTTCTAGTAATGATGTTGGTATGAACACAAGGCCATGTACTCTCTGTGGTTGGCTGGGTAACAGTACACGTACGTGTTAGACCAGAAACAGGATCGTCAGTCACTTTGATAGCTGGTGGTCTAGCTAACCTGCTGTCTCATTGTACAATTGGATTTTGTTGGCAGTGGAGTTCTACACTGCTGTGTTACCTTTCTTCCGTTTGGGTTAGAAAACGAGTGTTGCCACGAAGGAAACAGTTCTTCTACAAGCCATTGCCTCATAAATTAAGAGATGCATAATACTCCATCCGTCCTGAAAATATAAGGACCGGCCCAACACATACTACATAATTAATCTCCAAGAATTCTTTTTTAATTTGAAAATGAGATATCCAAGAGTTCTGGTGATTCGGCTGCACAGAGAGCCAAATTTAACAAAGGAAAATCACAGTCAAATTACTTACTCGGTGAACTGTACTTTGAACCCCCAAATCTGAACTCGAAGGCTAGAAATGGCCAAAGCTCGTCTATTCATTCTAGTCCATTGCATCTCATCTCTCCGTTTCTCCTCGCTATTGTCTCGAACAGTTAATGCACGCATACGTGTATGTTTTGACTGCCAAACTCTCGAGACAATCAAAGCAAGAAAAAAAGCACAGCAATATGAAAGAAACACCAAACAGAATTTCTGAATCCAGCCTAGATATACAGCGATGTATTTGCAGGATTCTGAACCGGTCTAACAGCAGCAGACAGACTTCCAAGCAATGGACAGTTACAGGAGAGGAAGAATCTGAATTCAAGAACTGAATATTTGTGGCATCTTGACAGCTCCCTGAATTGCGCAATCTTCCAATGATCTCCATGCATGCTGGGGTGTACATCGGACGTGTACTACCTGTCTAGCTACTTTCTGCGTGAATAACGCGTTGAGCTCGTAGAAGAGTGGGGACTAGTTGCTGTCAGTCGTCGTCGCAAGCATGCATGAATGCATGCAAGCTAGTAGATCGATCATTGGCAAAGACGCGTTTCATCACAGACCAATTTAATTTAGAGAAGAAAGGACATGTATGTTGGACTGATTAGCTATTGATCATCAGAATAATGTCAAATTGATTCAGAGTTCAGAGGGCAAATTGCTGAAGATTACTAGTAAGCTACTTGACTTGGTCATGCCTGCCAATCGTTGTGTAAATTGCTGAAGATTACTAGTAATCTTCACCAAGCATGCGTGCACGCACGGATCGATGTGAATTGGTGTGAAAACTTCTTCATCTCTTCTCTCCATCGCCATGGCAACTGCCTAGTAATAACTTCATCAAGCACTATTTATATTTAATTCATCTTTTCTATAATTTTTTAAATACTTAAATAAACGTTATATTATCACAGTGTATTAGATACTAAATATAATTATTAATTTTTTCTTATATTAATCTATTCATTTAAAAATTATTAGTTATTAAAGTCACTACAGTAACAGTTAATTATGACAAATAAAAAGTAAAGGGAGTAATTCTTAAGCTGTATCGATCGTTTCCGGCGAATTTGCTCATCACTGGATTCTTCGGGAATCTGTCACCGACACATCCAATCTAACCTAGCTTGGCTTGTCTCTGCATCTATGGCATCGATCCGACATAGGATGTGTTGAATGTTAAATAGGAGCACCGATCGATTCAATTCCTAGGGAATTTCGACACAAATGCCTCTGCCTTACCGGACACTTTCGCACTAGTACTGCTACCCTACGAGCAGTTTCACATAAAGTATTGATTAGGATAGTGTACATATGATTAAATAAATTATTATATAGGATAAAATATGAGGTAACAAGTAAATAAAGAAAGAGTGAAAAACATATGATTTTTATACAACATCCAAAATATAATGAGAAAGAAATAACATTAAACTCAAATTTGAATTAGTAATGTTTACATTGCAATAGTTGTGTCTAGTATTATTTTTTTTATAAAGGAGAGAATATAAAAATCATAGCTAATGATTATCGCTAACTTCCAGCATATTCAATGTGTATTATGAGATATATGAATCATATATGTATGAGTGCAGTGCAGGTGTGTAGCGTATAAGTGCGTCTTTCATATAATCATAAAAAATATTCATAATTAAAGGCGAGCTGAGCTCCTTGCATGCGTGCATGAAGGAGATTTCCATTTAGAGTATAGTAACCATTATGTTAGATCGATGCAAATTAATTAATGGGACCATCCATTTATTAAATGACTGGATATTTCTTTTCTATCTTTTTTGACTGTTAGATCAGCATTCAACAATTTATATGTTAATCTTATAGAGATAAATAATATTCTAACTTACTCGTTTTCTTTAAAAAAAATGTACCTATAAGTATAGATTTTACTTAATGTAAACCAACAGATCATAGTCTAGATAAGCATAAATATGAATATAGGTTAATCTAGTTAATAAAAAAACAAAGGAAATTAAAAGCTACACTAAATTTATACTATAGTTGTCATTTCTTGTGCAAGTTTAGTCGACTGATAATTAAGAAAAAGTCGTACCACTGACAAATATAGCAAAAGTGTTTATTAATTAACGTGTATACGTACAACTTATCATTTGCTTTTGCCTTTTCTTGGGAAGAAAGAAGTAACAAATAGTAAAAGTGTTTTTCTTTCCGTACTGTTAATCGATTCGCCAGTTGAAGTGTGGCCACCGCGTCCAAAGAGTATAATCTCCTTACAATAATGGATACTAGCCTTGTCAGTTCACAAAGACTTGAATGATCCAGCCATGGACCTGGACTCCCTTGACCTCATCTTGACTCACTCCAGTAGCTAGTCAACGCACTCTGTTTCTTCTCGTCTTTTTCTTTAAAGCTAAATCAATGTACGGCAGTAGTTAGTTTAATTAGGGGGCCACACAGGAAAAGGAAATGGTATGCACACTGATCAGTTTCTACGAGAATAACACTTATATTTTGCAAAGTCCATTCATTGCAGAGGTTGCAAAGGAGAAATGGTGCATATATTTAGTAGCTGGATCAGCTCATCGTGTACCCAAGCCAATTAGGGGACGGTGCAACCGTGCAAGCTTGAAGGAACCACAAATTAATTGAAGCTAAAATTAATTAATTAATTAATTATAACCAACTAGATACACTGAAGTGATGATCTTCCAATAAATGAACAAATGACCAGCGTATAATCACGCGACCTACGTTGAGTGTACATTGTTTAAAAGTATCTTTACATAATCATTGTTACACTAAGATACAACAAATATAGTAAAGCTGGTACTTTTAAACCAAATTTAAAAAAGCTTAACTAATTTTATAAAAAATATAGCAATATATATATTTCCAACACCAAATCAGTTTTATTAAATTATTATTATTTTGTATAATGTATTTGTATAATTATTTTGTGTTAAAAATGTTATCAAACTTAAAATATTTGATTTAGGATAAGCACAAAATGTCATCTGATATGAAATGGAGGGGTAAGATTTTTGTGCATGTGTATATATACACGACAATGTCACAAATGACGTTCTTCCTAGTTCACAGTAAGCTAAGCTACTCTCTTCATCTAGCAAGATGTTTGCAGCTTTTTGAGAGATTAAGGTTAATAAACGGAGTGTTGCGATTGGTTAATATTACAAGATTGATAAAAAAATTAAATAGATGGTGGTTATGATTAGTTGAAATAAGAATAGGTAAAGATTAGATAAATTTCAAATATATTTTTAGATGGAGCGAATAGATAATTAAGCTAGGTAACATGTCACTCCACAATAAAAAGCAACATTGACCTCACTCTTTTCGTCTTCTCATTCTCCGGTCTACGTCAACCATGGATGCAATGCAAGCTTAGCTTGTTATACCAAACCATTCAAAGACTTACTCTTCAAGCCTCCAATCTTCTGTATATATCTCCCTCCATGATCAACCAGCTAGCAGCTACCTCATTCCAACAATCGCCTACCATGATCAGAGACCCATTCGCCACACCGGGGTTCCGGTTCTACCCGACGGAGGAGGAGCTGCTCGGCTTCTACCTCCGCCACCGCCTTGCCGGAACCAGGCCCGACGTGAAGCGGGTCATCCCGGTCGTCGACGTCTACGGCTACCACCCGTCCCAGCTCGCCGCCATGGCCGGGGAGGCGAACGTGCGGGACACGGAGCAGTGGTTCTTCTTCTGCCCGCGCGCCGAGCGGGAGCTCCACAGCGGCAGGCCGGCGCGCACCACGCCGTCGGGGTACTGGAAGTCCACGGGATCTCCGTCCTGCGTCATCTCCTCCTCTTCCAACAGGGTCATCGGGGTCAAGCGCACCATGGTGTTCTACCAGGGCCGCGCCCCCACGGGCACCAAGACCAGGTGGAAGATGAACGAGTACAAGGCCATCGCCGACGATGCCAACATCGCCGGCGCCGCTGCCATGCTCCACCCAATGGCACCTCGCAGGGTACATACATATACTCGCCGAACTTCTATTAATGATGCATTCATTAACTAATTAATTACGTGCATGAGCTAATTAATGTTTGTTCCTACAGCTGAGGAACGAGCTGAGCGTGTGCCGGGTGTATATCAGCACGAGCACGCTGAGATCGTTCGACCGCCGGCCACTCGATAATCAAGCGGCCACCGCCCAGCAACGGGTGCCATCGTCTTTGACGATGGCGGCGGCCGAGAACTCGAGCTTCGCCGGTGCACAAGGCGACAACTCCCGCGAAAGCTCATCGTCGGGGTCCCGAGAGCTCGCCGGCGTCGACTGGTCCGAAGACGACTGGAACTCGCTCATCAGTAGCGCCACTGCCGATGACTTTGGCTTCAACGCCGTCGGCTTTATTCCTAGCATCGTCGGATCATGGCCACAAGTTTAGTGCTTAATTACGCGTAATATAAAACAATCGAGTTATAATCATTTCGTTTTTTTCTTAATTTTTCAGCGAGAAGTTCACAAATTATAGCTGTGTTATGTAGGGGTAGTGGGTGTTGGAAACCACTTGCAATTCCAGCCAAACCCTTTATGGTGTGGTCTGTGTGACGGGATTAACAATCATCTAGCTCAGCTATAACCTTACCTACGTCGTCCTGCACCACCTCTTCCTCCTCCAATAGTACATAAAGGGCAAGAACAACAGGATTTATGCCTTTATTTAGTTTCTTCATGATGCGTTGATTCTTTATAATAGAATGGATACCCCTCTCTAGATCTAGATTCTGGTTCTCCCTCTACGTGAGGAGTATTCTCAACAGAACAAATGTCCTCATCCACCACATCATCATCCACCTCCAAATCCAATTTCTCAAACCTAAACAACCCATTACAATTCAATTAGTAATCATATTAAAAAATGGTATATCTATGAATTTATAGATGATTGTAATGACAACAAAATCTTGAGGTTATATGACATTTTATTAACACAGAATACACATTTTTCTTAAACTTGATAGCCGAAGATACAAACCTTGCATGCATTAAATTAATGCCAGTTATCCATGGTGCACGACTCAAAATATAAAAACAAAAAAAGGCAAAAACAAATACTTACAATTGCGACATCCAATGTGATAATTCATCTTGTCCATGCAAGCCACCAACACCCACACTGCCCCAAACAAATATCACACCTTACAATCAAACTCTTAAATTCCAATTCCAACATGTAAAACTCATATTTTTAATATAACTTAACCTCTCATATTCTTAATATTTTACAATTTTCTCATTTAATTTTTCTCAGTCCAACATCAAATTTATTTATAATTTCTCCAATATTTCTACATATAATCTCGTTACGAAATCCTCTGTCCATCCTTGTATTTAATTTTGTCACATGAAAATCTTAAACATTCTATACCTTAGCTCCCCTAAATCTAGTCGTAGTCCTATTATTAACAGATGTTTTGGCCAGATAACCTTTTGATTCTAGTATAACTTTATCACATGGCGTTCTAACCGTATTAGACTTTTGCTCCTCTCTGAGCGTAGTCATATTATTTATTATTGAATAAGATTGATATCAAGTTAGCTATATACAAATAGATAAATCAAAAAATTTTAGATACAGACATCACAATCTGACCAATTTTAGTCATATGCACTCATACAATATCATAAATATTTTTAAACTAATTTTATTAATTAAATTATTTTTAAAGCTAATTATTTATTATAAAATATAAATCATAATAATGATTCAACAATCTTCCCGTTGATAAATACATTGCAACATCTCCACAATATAAATTAATGTTTGTGACGAATAAAAGCCAAAAAGATGTCCAAAAATCATAAGTGGCTTAAAAATCACAAAAGTGAAAAAAAACTCTCCTTTTTTTAAAAGAAAAAATCCTTCCAATTTTTTTAAAATTTCAATAATATCGCATTGATCAAAATTATCAAAACTTTTATCAATTAATCACAAAAACATAAAATACATTTTCTCCAAATTTCTAGCTCTGTCAAATTTCTCCCCCTTTCTTTAATAATGCATTTTGTATATATTTCTTCCTTTTGACAATGATTTTATTAAGGATGTAAAAGAGAGAATAAATAACCAATTTAAACTACAAATGTAATAATTTCATAATTATCACTGGTAATAAACAACTTTTTATTTTTGATAAGTATACCAAAAACAATTCAATGGCATATTTTACAAGATGAGAGATATATATTGGCCAAATAGTAAATAAGCATAGGCTAAATTACAAATATATGAATCAATGAATTAAAATAAAATCAAGATCAAATCAACATAAAAAATCTGTGATTTCAACAATTTATAATACAAGGCTTTAGCTATTACAAAGATTGAACAAAATACCCCACACATAAGTAAGTTGAATTAAACATTCTTTCTAAAATTTACTTGTTCTTTTATAAAAATTGAGAGCTTTCAATAAACAATGAGATTTACTCACTTTTAAGTACACATTATTTTCCTCACCACATATACGTCCTTATTATAGATACTATTTCCAAGAATTCAATATCCATTTTTACCTCTCATAAATTAAATATAAATAAATTAACTTTATTTACATTTGAGACATTTGTAAAGCATTTGATGAATGAAAAACTCAAGCAAATATATATGCTACCGTCAATTATTCAAACTTGAACTAGTTTCAACATTGCATATTTCTTTAATTCAAGTAAAAAAATTATGTATAATGCATCATATCCCTTAAAAATAATATAAAGTCTCATATAAAGACTAAAATACATACTAGAGATCTATAAACCTCACTTATATTTCTAGCCAGCACAATAATAGGTAAAAATCAAAACTCTTATTTTTTATTTATTTTTAGATTAAGAGTAATGCATAAAAATAAATATAAATGTAATGAAAAGAATAAACTCTCACTCAAATCAACCTCCGATTCTCTCTAAAAAGTAGCAAAATGAGAAGAATTAAAGATTTTAGAAAAGACCACCAATTACCAATGATATCACCATGATTCTTAAGAATTGACATAAATCCATTTGTAATGCATATCAAAACTAACAAAACAATAGTAGAAAATAATACATCAATTCAAAAGTAAATTAATGTTACCTGAAAATAATCATTGTCTATAGATTTATGCACATGAGGAGTATGCTGCCAAAAGACCTACAAACAAAAGGATATCGAGGCCTCCCATGTTGGATCTAGAAATAAAAATTTTAGGAATCCAACACTTAGTCACATGACTAGTAGAACCAATAAGCACATATGTACGAACAAAATCAGAATTAGACTTAGCTGAAACCTTAACTTGATTTTTTATAAAAGGTCAATTTGATTGTTGCATCATAATTGCCCAAAGTTGGTGTGATCGTGACTTTACTGCTGGTCTGACCGGACCTAGCTACTGGTCAAACCACTAGGACACCTGTGGACTGTCCTTGGCTTGTGGTCTAACTGCTCTCTGGTCTTCGGTCTGACTGGATCATTAGAAGAAAAGTGCAGCATTTACCATCTCAACCTTTCAAGCTCACATTATTTGTCATTTTTTTCTTGCAAGTCGAAAGCAAAACTAAACCAAATGTCCATCCTTACCACAATAAGTGTAACTATAATTTACATGTGTTATTTCTTTTGAAGATAAAGAAGAAGTATTTACACAAGTTGTAGAAAGGTTTTTCAAAATACTAGCAGATTTAAAAATCACTTTCTTTGGTTTAGATTTTCTCAAAATCTCACCCTTTTTAGATATATTAAAAAAACAGGTTGATGAGATGTAAAATAGCCAAGTGCATCAAAAACTATGTGTCGATTGTGTGTAGTCACTTTTAATTAGTCCAAAATCATGTTAAGTTTCTTTCTACCATATGAAAATATTTGCAAAGAACTTTTCAAATAAGAAACTTCTTTTGTTATATTGGTACAATATTTACAATCAATTAAAACTCCTTTTTGTTTGTGACAATTTGAACAAACCCTACAATTGATATCGACAACTAGCCAATAGCAGGGGTGTATCGGACTCATAGCTGATGGTTATCCTAACCCTATCGGTAAATAGCCGATACCAAGAGTCCATATCAGCTTATTGGTCGATGGGTTCTAAGATCTAACTTTATCTGTCCTCTTTATGAATTAGATGTCAAATTATGAATTAGATGTCAAATTGACTGGCACACTCGTAACTTCAGCAACTCGATGAAGACACCTCGAAGTCGAAGGAACTACACTAGAGTGAAGCAGACCTTTCAGGCCTTGGTATGCTCAGGTGCAATCGCATCGGACCTCTATTAGACCTCCATTGCGAACACAAAGTACCAATTCGGCTCAAACATATTCTTTGGCATGCCTAATAGGACAATTGAGAATGCACTCCAATGAACCGAAGGACATGTACTAGAGCAAAGCAGATCTCACAGGCTTCGGCATGTCCATGCGCCATCGTATTGGACCTCCATCGGCTCACGCTCCCACCCCCTCTCGGCGCACCTCTCCGTTTGGTCCGATTTTCCCCGCACGCACGAACACTATGTATGTATATATGTATAGAGTTTGGAGAAGATGATGTTGACCCATCCGCTAAGGAGTTTCTTTAGAAGCAGTCATAGTATAAAGATTTTTAGGGTTTTAGGCTTAGTTTTTAAACCGTGCCTATGGAATAAAGTAGATGTCGTGCCTAGTTCGTAGCCACTTAAATTCCTTTCTGCTATTAGTTTCCGCTTAGTCACCATTGTTGCTTTACTTTTTGTATTGTATTGTCTATCTAGGTTTGTCCATAATGATAACTTACATTAGGATTACTCCTAGTGATATAATAAAAGCTAGTTATTTTTTATTACACTATTATTCTGTGTATACTAGCTTATATATCTATCCTAGGACTAGTACAATGTTTGCACGTAAGTAAGTTGACCCAGTGTTCACAAGAAATTAAGTTAACCAATGGTCTGTGTTAGCCCGTGCTTTATAGCTAGCAGAGTTCGTGATGTCACAAGGCAGCATTTTCCCACATGGGAGATGTCATTCCCTGCCTGCAAAAAGGGTCTTCACTGGCATGGTGTAACATTCACTACCTACAAAAAGGATCTTTGCAGGCGACCTTTAATATCCACCACTTGCCAAAATATATTCTAACTATTAAACTTATATAGAATTATATAATTATTCTAGCTATGAAACTTATATAAAATTAATTTATCTAACTATAAAACTCATGTTTTATATAGGGCCAAGAATTATGAAATAATAATGGCTAATACATAAGATGAGTTTGGTCATTTCTGGTTTTGCAAATTCATAACCAATATTGCATTAACATAAATATTACGCATTAGCACAAATTATCCTTTTACATATTTTTACCGTCCGTGCAAGTTATCTTATTATAAATTTTCACCGCATATAGAATTCAAGGGCTTCTTCTTCGATTATTGCCTCCAATGAGTTTTATCTTGTTACGAAAATCTATGAAGAGTGGCATTTGGTTGTACTAATTGTAGTCATCGGTATCTTCCATATATTCAACTCCTACGATACTTTGTTTTCTAGAGAGAGCTACGTCCTTCTTCTCATCCGTGAGGTCGATTACATAGAAAACCTCTATGGCATGATCAGCAAGTGCCCATGAATCATCTTTATGATCGACATTGTCGAGGTCAACAATTGTTAGACCAAGTTATCCATGAATAGGCGCTATGGGTTTTTCACTCATTGGCACTAAAACAAGGGGATCTATATACTCATACCATAGTCCGGTTCTCAATTTTTTTCTATAAACCCATAACAAGTGTTGTTCTATCCATTTACGTCAATTGCCTCTACCCAAACGCCACTATTTTGGGCTACACTCTTCTTATCCTTTACTTTAGTATAAAATATGTAACTATTAATATACTAAGCTTGCCAGGAGTTTACCACACATAATGGGTCACACAACAACATTTTCATAGTGAATTTCTTTGTGGTTTCTCCATCGGATAGGTTTTGGTTACTTAACCACTCAACGAAGAATTCTTGTACGTCTTCATTATCCAATCATCTGAGCATCCAATATATTGCGATCTAATATGGTTTAAGTGTTGCTCAATACACAACACCATTATTGCGAGCTACTGTAGGACACTAAAATGTGTTTCTTGGACTTCTTTATAATCCTCATTAATAAATCTTTTCTTTTCTCCTTCACTCGTAGATATGATACTAGTACACCAACTGCCTGAGTATCTTTTAAGTACTCAATGCAGTACTCAACGACTTCTTCGATAGGTGAGCATGATTATGTACATATCCCTTCAGAATGGACATATGTCGCTTGTAAGCACACATTTGATACATGTACAAAGGAATGATCTTAACCATGAGGTGCACCATGATGTCAAATAACAAGGGAAGCAAACACATCTCAAGTTAGCATAAAGTCTCTACAATGAATACTTTGAGAGGACCCAATTCTTCCAGATTAACAAACTTTTATGAAATTTCATTAAAGAAATAACACATCCTAGTGACAACCATATTTACATGTAATAGCTTGATTGCCATGATTACAATAGAGAGGAATACAGTAGTACCACGTGACAGGAGTGATAATTATAGTATAACAACATCAAATCTTTCATAGAGACTAGTCTCTTGATATTTGATGAGAAACTAGTGGACACTCTCACTCTATGAAAGAACTTGCATAATGACTTTTTCTCCTTAATTATCAAGGTGAAGCTGGCTGGAGGAAGGTATATTTTTCATTCGGTTCATCCAAAGGCTTCTCCATTTCTACTAGGTTATAATATAACTTTAGCCCATTATTTATCTTACTCGATATGTCCAATAAGAGACCAATGTTAATGTCAAACACATTCTTTTCAAGATACATGACATCAATGGCATGGAGAACATCAAAGTTTTGCCAGTACGGCAAGTACTTAAAGAAGATTGAATGTTTCTTAAATGGTACTTTTGGCTCTTCTTCTTCCTTTGTATTTTCCATATGTTTTGTTGTCTTCTTACACTTTTTGTCTTCTTATTGACCTTTCCAAATACAACATTCACTTTCTTTGTTAATTCAAACACATGTTTTCCCATCTCAGTTTTTGTTTCTACAATGGCATTCTCCACCGTATTGTCAAAATGTCTTACCATAGAACGATATCTATGATCTCTAGTTAAGAACTATCGGTGATGAATATACACTAAATTTTTACATGATGTGAGATATTTGTATGTAGTTCCATTGATGCAGACCAAACATCCAGTCTTCTCTTTTATCTATCCCAATAGAGAAAACATCATAGGGAAGTTGTTGACAATAGCGAAAATAATGGCTTATAGCATAAAGTACTCCTTCATGTATTCATCCCATATTCATAAACTCTTGTTCCATAGATCTGCCAAGTCTTCCATCGAAGATACAAGAAAGACAATGATGTTATTAACTCGTTGTATCGGACTTTGTATAAGTATAGATAACAAAATGTACTTCTGCTTTTGATAGAGGTATGTAGAAAGGTTATACATGGTTATAAATACTGGCCAAATGCTATGTATGTTGCTCAAGTCACCAAAGGGGTTCATCCCATTGGTACTCAATGCAAACCTAATAATTCTCTAGTCCTTGCAAATTCTATGTACTTCTCATCAAAAAATTTTCACTAGTGTGCATCGGTAGGGTGGCTAAGCTTTTTATTCCTCTTGCGTTTTTCTTTGCGCCATCAGATCAGTTTAGCATCCCTAGGATTCGAGAACAATTGTATCGGTCAATCTTTCACTAGCACATACTATATCATCATGGCCGGTATTTTTCTCTTCGAATCACATGAAATGTCTTAGCTATTCAAAGACTCGGTACCCGTCTTATACCGACAAGCGCCGCAAGAAGGGCAACTATCAAACAATTCATTCTCTTTGCAATTCAAGATGCAGTGATTGACATAGGCAAGAATCTTCTGCACACCCAATGACAAAGGGCAGATAAGTTTCATCTCTTAGTATGCATTGAGTGGCAATGAGTTTAGATTCGACAGTAATTTGTTTAAAAGAACCAACAAATTGTCAAGGTTGTTGTTAGACTAACCTTTGTTAACCTTCAACCTAAGAAGTTCAAGCACAGAATAAAGTACGAAGAAATCCTTACCACAACCCTTTGATACGTTGTACAACAGTTTCTTCGTTTCCTACTGTAATGCTTCGAAATTATCTAGTTCAGCGTGCCATAATATCTCCTCTAGTAAGATACCACTATCATCCACCATTACATGATCATCATCATCCGTCACAACACCACAATCATTGATTCCAATATAGTCACCATCATGAATAAACTCATCAATACCACTCTCTATATAGATGCCAAGTTTTTCTATGATCCTTCTTTCGGTTTTGGTTATCTCATCATATTTAGACCAAATTATATAGCTCATATTAAACATGTGTCGAAGCAAGTGATACTTGGTAACTTCTATTTTTATCTATGCTTTCTTATTTTTCAGTTAAAGTATGAACAATATATTTTATTTGTCATCTTGATCATAGCATGTTTATCTATAGTTTCAATAAATTTGGTCAACTTGTTGAGAAATAACTATTAAAATCTTAGCATCTCTTATATCCATTTGTTTGATGTCTATCTATGAATACAAACCACAATATAATATACAATTTCCAAATAATCAACATTTGTAGATAACATTTTTTTATTTTTAATATAAATTATTCCAAAAATAATAACTTTTGTTTCTAAAAAACAGTCCAAATTATTGTTTCTAAATTACAAACTTTTTATTTTTTTAAGACAGAATAAAGATTCCAAATATAAGAAATTGAAATGGAATCTACATGGAAAAAATAAAAATAACATTATTTGAAAAAAAAACTAGGGACCTAAATTAAGATTTCATCCACTATTAGAGAACACTAATTGTAATAAAGTTTATAATTGTAAAGTGAGAAAGCAACATTAAAGATTGCAAAAAAAATATAAGAATTGCAATCTAAATTTATGAAACTATTCCAATAAATAAACAATATTTTTTATTCTTTTCAAATAAATGCTTAAAATTAGAAAAAAAAGTCAACTAATGCTACAAGGTATTCGAGATCAAAATATCTTTTTTTTTCTAAGAGAGTAAAACTCGAAAAGTAAGAAGATATAGCAAGCTTATACGTTGTAGATGGCTTATCCTATGGATCATCTAAAAAAACTATCTTGACAGGCAGTCCTGTGGATTGCCTAAAAAAATTATCTTGACCGATAGTCCGTTTAACCGGCCTTCTACGAAAATGTCACTGTTTGCCACTAATTACACAGCCAACTGGCAAAAATTATTATGCAAGCGATCCATAGGGCCCCACCCGGCATGGCACTTTGCCGTTCGGCCACCTGAGTTGTGCTATGAGAACCGGCTGAAAAACGTTTTTTAAAAAAAAATAGTAGTGCGATCATCTCATTCCCTGCGATTCCACCGCGCGCTCTCGATGTCGTTTGTTGTGGCGCCGCGCGTGGACCTGGCGGCGGCGGCTCTCCCTCCGCTGCTGCCGACCCCGCCTAGGAGCAAGATGCTGCTCCCGACGCGGTGCTTCATCATCCTCCCGGTCTCCTTCGCCACGTCGGCCTCCAAGGCGCCCAAGCCCAGCCGCGCCGACGCCGTCGAGAGGTGAGACGCGCACAAGAAATCCGCCGGTTCGGCGACGCCGCCGCCGTCGTCAAGATCAAGCGGCGTGAGCCCCAGCCGCGCCGCCGCCTACGAGCGCAAAGAACCCTGCAGTCCAGCGTCGTCTTCGTCGTCATCAAGCAGCTGCGGGAAGCCCGGCCGCGCCGACTCGTGCGAACGCTGGGACATCAACAAGACCAAGAACCAGAGCGGCCGCAGAACGCCGCCGTCGAACGAGCGCTGGGACATCAACAAGATCAAGAACACGATCAGCCGCATACCGCAGCCGTCGAGCATGCGCTCAGACAACAACAAGGGACCGGCGAGCCGCGGTTCCTCGGCCGAGCGTTGGGACATCAACAAGAAGCACCGCTCGCAGGACGACGACGACGACGCCGCCGCTCTCGGCTCGGCGAGTGATGGGCGGTTGACGATGGTGAAACCGCAGCCTCTGTTCTCTGGGTCGGCCTTCTTCTCCTCGCCGTAGCCGGGCATGCTTCCCATGCCGGCCTTCTTGCCGGCTCGCTAGCTTCTAGTTCTAGTTGATAATCTTCGGACAATCAGATTGTAATTGCTAATTACGATGGGATTTATTGTCGAATGCATGCTGTCTGTACCGTATGCTATTTTTTGTGGTTATGTTTGTGATCAATCGAATTGATTGAACTTGAATGGGTTAGTTCTCAAAAAAACCTTGAATGAGTTGTGCTTCATTTCTAATTGTAATGTTAGCTAGAACGCACTTTATCGATGATCTTTGTGCTTATCCTAAACTGTAACTTAGAGTTCTATATAGTAGGATATCTGAGTTTGTGAAATAATGATCTTTTCAAAGAGGCAGAAGTGGTACTGTACACGATTGTGAACACTCTTTGTATGTGCTGTTTTCAAATATACGTAGGCTTATAAAAAACAGGACGCTTGAAGTACTGAAATGAAATAATAGACTGCATACTTCCTGCTCATTGGCCTCTACTGGGATGGCTGTTCGCAAACTGGCTGGCTTGCTCATCGGCTTGTTTAATTGCGTCGATGGGCTGTAACGTGAAAAGTCCCAGTTTTGTATGATCGAATAGAACTGTCGTATAATGTCTGCAGATTTCCCATCTTGGTTAGATCTCAGTTGATTTGGTTGACACACAGATTGTAACATACTCCTACGACACGCAAATTGAACATACCGATAGCAATTTAAATTTTACCACTTAAAAATCTCTAATAATCTATATTGCACCTACAGTAATAGTGCAATTAGATTATACCCGCGCGTTGCCGTGATAATTTTAAGATTGCTACATCAAGAAAGAATAAATAATGATATATTCATAGATCATTTTAAATGAAATAAAGGTTATTCAAAGGTTGACTTCTCAAGCTCAGTGATCAAACAAAGACATTATATTAGTGCAGTATAAAAAATCTATGCAGTACAGGAAAATTTGAAACCTTGTTAAGGGATCAGTTTTTACTAACTCAAGAGATGCTAATTTACTATAGATAGCATATGAAACCATTGACCTAAACTCCCTCTAGAATGGTATGCTAAATGAAAATCATGTTAAAGTCTTGTAGCAATAGCTAGCATTGATATCAAAGGAATGGTTGATTAATGAAAAAACACATGAATAGTCCAACATTCTCAGCGGATGTTAGAAAATGGAACAGACAGACTTGTACGTTCAAAACAGTGATTGGTGTGTCAAGAATAGGAAAAATGTTTTCATGCATGAGGGTATCCCCTCATTTCTTACGTAACAAATATAACTGTGAATATGTGTATACTAGCTTAAATTTAATTTGTTTCTTTTTACGTAACTCGTAGAAGTCAAATTTGACCATAATATATTTTATATTAATCTATTTTATTAATTTTTTAAATTTTTTATAATGATATTTAAGAAACAAGGATGTGCTCTCAAAGAATGAAAATTCATACAACCTGTATGCAACAAACAAGGGCTAGCGCGTGTAAATAGTTAGGCTGGAGAATGCAGGAATAGGCCCAGTAAGCAAAAACACATCAAATCGGATGAGATGAAATCTGACTGTTGTGATTACTATATATATATATATATATAATATTTTTTTATTAATCCGATGTCTATATCTACCGAGAAAATACACAGCCAAAAGATAAATGATTTCTTAGATCCAAAACCTCAATACTCAGAAACATAAAAGAACCTAGAAAGAAAAGCTATAAGATTAAGCTTCAACCTTCTTCTAATTCTCTTCTTCAATCTTGACAGTAGTTATGTATTGGCATCCTTTCAATCCTTTACCGGCATCTACGTTCCAAGCAAAGATCTCCGCCTTAGCGTGAGAGAGGGGAAGGGAAGGAGCGGTTCTAGTTCATGTTGACCATCGTTGTGCTATCTCCGCCACTGTGAATCTCAATCGCCAAATAGTCACCACACAAAATTGGCCTGAATGAAATATTCAAGATTAATATTTTATGATAAATAATTAGTTTTGTAAATAATTTAATTAATAAAAAATTGTTTTAAAAATATTTATGATGTTGATGTGAGTGTGTGTGACTTGTGTGGGTCAGTTATGATATCTGTGTCTATAGAACAGTTATTTTTATATAGATGTATCTTGAGTCTGTATAAATATTGCCTATGATAAATTAAGTTTTGATAATTGTACCACTCGCTTAATTATTATATTTTAATCCTACTTGAAAATCAAACAGCTCTGGTTATTTGGTTATTAGATGACGTGGCTCCTTTCTATAGCTGTTTTATAGCACTAAATAGGTACCAACTTAAAGAATAGATTAGTAATACGCTGAATCAAAGCAAGCGACGTCCATAACTTTTGTAGGGGGAAATCCACTTTTAAATAGCTGTTTGTTGTTGTGATAGTTTGCAGTTTTAATATTCGTGGCAAGTTGAACATGACGACATGACGCAGGCAGGATAAACACGGTGGCAGTAGATAAGCACGATGGCAGGCAGAGACTGGCAGAGCAGGAGCAGCAAATGCACGGCCGTCCAGTAGCAACGCACTAGCCGCCGTCCCGACGAGTCCAGTCGGTCGAATTACTTGAACAAGTCCGACGCAAGCATGCGTACGTACGTGCACACCCATAGATCGATCGTTCGACCAGCCGCCTCCAAACAAACAGCGCATCGATCGACACCGGGCACGCGCGCGGTGAGCGGTGGGCGGCCCCGCTCTCGGGGACGTTCGTACGCCCGCGGTTGCTTCTGCCCGGCGCGCCGCGTGCTGCCGGCCCCGGCGTCTGGACGCACCCGGCACATACAAATACATCGCTAGCTCGCTCTGCAGGCAAAACGACGTGGGCGCGTCGCTCACCTCCGGTTTGCCGTGCATCAAAAGCCGAACCCGAATTAACCTAGATACAGGAGCGGCCCCTGACATGGAACGTGACGGATAGTACATTGGTCAGGCAAGGTTGCAGTACTCCCCACTATTTTTCTCTTTATTTATCACCTCACTTATAAAAGGGTTTATTATTATATTAAAAATCTATTAAAGAGGAAAATAAATGTATTAAAGTTTCGAAAAGTATAGAACGGATCGATTGGAATAAGTAAAAGTTGAGACAACAGCATAAAAAAAACATTATAGTTATTAGTACATGGTCGGCAGCCAGCCGGTGGCGCGACATGCATCCGTCCATGTGGGCGCTGTCTCATCTGTTCCTAGGTGTGCGTGTACGCCAACTTTGCGGTGCCGTGCCGCACGCCTCTCACGCTACTCTACTCTTTCCTAGAAGCAGCCGGTTTCTGCCCACGACTTGCCCCCTGTACTTCTCCGCCTCCGCCCAAGAGCAGCAGGAGGCCCCAAGCCTGCGTGCATGGGGCGCCACCATCGTCTACTACCTACCCAGTGGTCGCTTGCAGAGTTGCTGCCTGGGTGAGCCGCAAATTTAGAATGGATCGGCGATTATAATACGAGTACGTAGGTCCCGTATTTTAGAATGCAATTATGCTCGATCAATCCGTTTTAACCGAACACCAGGTAGCAGTGAGTGCATGCTGTCACTAGTGACGTCAATTCGTGGCCACCGTGCACACACCGACCCGCAGCTCCTCCGTGGTGCCGCCACGTGTCTCTCTGTCGATCGATGCCCGGTCAACGCAGTCAACCAGAGACCCATCTCTAGCTATTCTCGCCGGTCCCTACTGTACGGCCGGTGGCATAACCACCATTAGGCGAGCCATTGCCGTCACTAAAAGTTTCTTCACTCCCTTGGAGTGTGCCTTCTCTTCATCCATAAAATAATACTTAAAAAATTAGTTAAGCAGCAACAGTTTTGTGAGCCCTGCAGGTCAGTGGGCACCTAGGAACAAAGGTGTTAATCAACCGTCAATGCACGCTTCCTGCTTCGTTTTAGGAATCTGCAGCGTCTCCATGGCCTAAAAACTCACATGCAATGCATCTGCATGCAACGTGGACAAATATACTCGAATTGTATAGGGTATGTATGTAGTAGACGGTTGCTTTGAATCAAACTCTATTGAACGTATCTTCCCTCAAGGAAAAAACTGGGCGACCGTTTTCCCAGTGAAGTACGCTAAAACCTATTATTCGGTACATCTCAAGCGCAGGCTAAATGGTGGTACATGAGGTTCTTATCGTTGCTTAAATTTAAATTTTAAAATCTTGTTTAGAAGTTGATTTTTTATTGTAGTTTACTTTTCAAAATTACATTTTTAAACTGTGAATAACATGCACATATAAAGTTTTATTGATGTACTATTCTTTTGTTGCTTAATGCTGTTCTACAACTTATCAAGGCCAAACGATCAGGCTATTGCATACGGCGACTAATTAATCAATCTAATTTGCTGGTACAGAGGTGTCGAAAAAATATTTTTAAAAAATCAATCTGTCAAACCCAAATTGCTACTAGTATTACGAAGTACTACCCAGTACAGTAAATCAAACGGCCCAAGAGAGTCCGGAGCTGGGTCGATGGTTTTTGCAGCAGCCGTGCTAGTGTTAAGAAATTGGTTGTGGTGTAACCGAATTGGTTGATTGCGAATGCGTGGTCTTCTAGGCGCTTCCTTCCCTCCGGCTTTCGCCTGTCCGGTTCACACGTGGCACCTCTCCCCTCCCATGTCCCAGGTGCCGATGACTTGTGGGCTCCCACGACCGCGCGCGCGTGCCCACCCTCGTCGACTCACACCTCCCGTCTCCTGAACGGGGCATGTCCACGTGTACCTCCCGCAAGGCCACGTCACCCTCTCCCCAACCGCTCGACCATCCCCCACTCCCACTGACATACCGGGCCCACAGACTGGCGCGGCCTCGGGTCACGAGCCCGTCGCTGCATCCTGGGCACGGCACGCGGCGTCTCCACGTGTCCCCCGGCCCGCTGCTGCGTGGAGCTAGCCCGGCGAGCTCCTGCCCGCCCGCGACGTGGCGAGCGCCGACGGGCCGGATGAGTCGAGCTCGCCCCCATCCGACGATCCGGACGCCGGTCTACAGTGCCATCTGTCCTCTCCCCGGCTCCACCCCCCGCGCCGCCTTCGGGGGAGAGATATTTAATTGCGCGGGGCCCACCGTACTCGATTGGCACCACCCCCCACCCCCCACCCCACCGCGCCGCCTCCTCGCCGAGCTAGCTTTCTTTGCCGCGGGCGGCAAATGTGAGGGTCGATCGATCCATCCCATGTCTGATCACAGCAGCAGCAGCGACGGGCAGAGGCAGTGCCA
The DNA here is from genome assembly GCA_030770085.1 of Oryza coarctata. Taxonomy (NCBI): domain Eukaryota; kingdom Viridiplantae; phylum Streptophyta; class Magnoliopsida; order Poales; family Poaceae; genus Oryza; species Oryza coarctata. The sequence goes on from CM061483.1 coordinate 1,714,727, forward strand.
CCGCCGGACGGGTGTCACCGTCGATGTCGAGCTGGACGCCGCCATGGCACTCGCGGACATGGCCGGCGCCGGCCCCGGAGCGCCCGAGCCGCCGCCGCAGCATAACGCCCCGCAGGTAAGTGAATCCCCGCTTCCTTGACATTGATCGTCTAACCTTCGCCTTGGGTTGCAAAGAATGATTTTGGTTTGTGCTACGCTATGTCGGCAGGCGGCGGCGGCGAAGGCCGAGCACGAGGACGCGGCGGAGCTGGCGAGCACGAGGCTGAGCCTGGAGCTGGGCAAGGTCGGCATCCAGTCGTCTTCGCTCTGCTCCAGTAGCTCCAGCGCCAGCCACCCCGCGCTTCAGGCCGCCGCGGCGATGGGCTACGGCCCCAGGCCCCGCCACATGCTCACCGAGGTAACCGACCATTAAATTCCGTTCTCTCTCTTCCCCACTGTTTTCCTGCCTCTTTAATCTCCTTTCTAATTTGTACAAAATACTAATAGGCCGAGAAGGAGGCGAAGCGGCTCCGGCGAGTGCTCGCCAACCGGGAGTCCGCCCGGCAAACCATCCTCCGCCGCCAGGTGATGAAACGAACACCTTCGTCTTGTAGCCGGAGAAATTCTAGTACCACCCACCTACCTTTTTGCGTGTTTATCATGGCCTTTTCGATCAACGTACTAAATTTGGCGCTGTGCTTAGGCGATTCGGGATGAATTGGCGAGAAAAGTAGCGGATTTGTCGTCGCAGAACGAGACCATGAAAAAGGTAGGTATACAGCAACAGGTTACATTAGATTGATGCAGAACTGCGATATGATCCTATCTTCATGGTCCGATTCGATCGTAATAGTACCGAATTAGTGATTATTGCTAGCCAGGGTTAATTACATAGTTAAGATTAATTATGCCTGTCTTAACTGACGACGGCTCAATTATACTTGCTTGGGCGCAGGAGAAGGACGTGGTGATGCAGGAGTATCTCTCACTGAATGAGACAAACAAGCAGCTGAAAGAACAGGCACAGAACCTCTCGCTTTCGCTAACTGAATAATTATTTTCGATTATTAGTGCAGCTGTTACTGCCAGTGTTAGGCAAGGTCCAAGCAGAACCTAGTAGATGTTCCAAGACTCTCTCTCTCTCCCGTTGTGCCCCCTCAAAGCAGGGCACATGACTGCACCTTTAGTAGTAGCTAGGTCGTTGCCGTACGCCAACGTTACTAATCATAGCCCAGAACGGGAAGTACTGCCTCTTCCTCTTCTGTACATTATTCTGACAGTGATGTGTTTGGATAATAATTAATATATGTCCCTTTTTAATAATGATCTTTGCCTAATTGCCTTTGTCCATATACGGAATAAGCTTTCTTTGTGCAAAGCAAAAGCTACAAAAAAGTGGCAGATGCTTTGCTGGTTCCATGGGGATGCATCCGCGTAGTTGGGTGATCTAGGCAGTCGTCTGTCTCAGGGATGGAAAATTGCTGTCCGGATTTGTGCGATTGTTCAGGCAGGTTCTCAGTTCTTGCACGAGTGTTGTTGTGATGTTGTTGAAGCCGAGCAAGCTGATGCACCTGAAGACTCGTGTCAGAGTCTAGATTTACTGCGGATAATTATATATAAAAACACCATTTTTCTCTAGACGAAATGGATTGGAACACCATTTTGTCGCTGATGCTGAACAAGTTGTGTTATGTGATTGATTACCTTGGAGCTGATGTCTGAATGGGTTTTGTGATGTGCAGGTGGCAAGCAGGACGAGCAAGAAGGCGTCGGCTCTGGTGACCGCGGCCGTGGCGGAGCCGATGGACACGGCACCGACGGTGCAGCAGCAAGAGGAGGCCATGCCGACGGCGGCCACCCCGCCGTCGACGCCGCCGCAGCCGGGCTTCCTGTACAACTCGGCGTCGCCGGTCGTGCCGGTGCCGTACGTGTGGTGCTCGTGGCCGCCGTGCGGAGCGGGGTACGAGCACAGTAACCCCGGCGGCGCGGGGCCCGCTCCACCGCTCTGCCTCCCGCCCTGCGCGTGGTACTACCCCGTCGTCGCCGACCCGCGCGGGTCGTCGCCGCCGACGTCGACGTACCCGCAGCCGTTCCAAGAACAGCCAACCAGCAGCCCCGGCGGAGGGACGGCCGAGGAGGACACCGACGACGACCCGTGCTCGCTGGCACTGGCCATTGACGTCGACAAGAGGAACGCTCCTGGCACCGCCGGAACGGGACAACACGCCCCCCTGAGTGACAGGGAGAAGACGGCAACAGCGGCGGAGGCGCGGAAGAGGAGGAAGGAGATGACGAAGCTGAAGCAGATGCACGGCGGCGGTGGCCCCCGCCCCGGCGGAGGAGGTGAGCACTGGTGAACACTGAACAGGCCATAACCACAACCACGACTACAACTCAACAGACAGCATGTGAGCATTGAGGAGGATGCATTGAGTTTGGCGGCCATTGAGGTATCAACGGTGAGGAAGATGATAACTTTCGATTGGTTTCTTGAAGGCAAACAAAAAAACAAAAACAAAAACTGATTCGTAGTTCCTTCCATTTGTTCGATCACGTTGCTAGCTTATTGGAGTATCGATCGTTTTAATTAGGTCGTAGGTTTTGCATTCTGATCATTTCCTAATCTGGCGCAGGAGCAAATCCTTTTCTTTTTTATATTTCTTTCTGTTTTTCTGATTCTTTGGTGAAACAGTCAATCTGTAACTGAGAGAGAGAGAGAAGAAGAAGCACGTACGTACTGGGTCGATGATCTATCATTTAGTAGAATGCACCGGAGTCGTGTGTAATGTAACGATTCTTTATTATGTGCGTAGCCAGCAGTAGATCGAATTTCTTTTGCACCTACTGATCCAGTGAACTGTGCTATCATGATCATGAATAAATCAAGCTATGATCAAAACGATGCCTAATTATATTGGCTATGGTCTATCGAGAAGATGCACATCAGCACATGAGCTTTATTGTTTTTAGAGCAACCTCTTTTGTGTTGAAGTGGAACAATGTAGGCTAGTGCAACTTATCTTTCGTAATCTACCCAGGTGATCACTTAAGTGAATCCACATCACCTTGCGCCCTTGTGTGTATGACCTAGATGAGTGTTACACATATAAGGTGTTCTTTTGATGCTCCTATAGGTGGTGGATCTGGAAAGCATCATGGTATTAAGGACGATTGCTGTCTGTATAATGAAGTTCTATTGATAATATATTTAATGCATATAGATAATATATATATTCTATCTAACTTATTTAGACTAGAAGACTTTTTTTTATCGGTAGTCTATATAAGACTTTGCTGATCCACGAATGACAGCCTTTCCTCCCCAGTTTCTTTTGCGTTCACATCATGTGGCATTATTTCTCTAGACGGTGACGTCATATCATTGTTTATATCCTTAATATTACCATCAATGTTAGTTTTATTTCTTCATGACCACTTACCGGATGCAAATATCAGTGGTAGCGTGCGGTTATCAATTTTTCGGAAGGGATCGGTATTTTTTTTCCCCAAGAAATGGCGACCAAGGGATGAACTATGTGCCTTTTTTTTTCTAAGATAATGGTATTAGATCCCAGCCTTTAGCTCGAGATCTTCCAGCCGAACTATGTAAGTAACCTCAAATAATGCTTATCCTACTCTCATCTGAACGTTACCCTCATTGATTAATCTCCCCACCCCCCTACCCCCGACGTCGTTTGAAAAGGAAAAGAGAGAAAAAACAGCCTTTCGGAGATGACTCAGTTTATTAAGGGTGCTTTTGGTCGTCCATATTTCAAATGTTTTCTTCTTTATTCTTCATACGTATGTTTTTTGAAACGCTAAACAATATATTTTCTAAAGGTTTTATATAAAAAAGTTGATTTAAAAAATTATATTAGTTTATTTAAAAAGTTTTTGAAGCTACTTATTTTAGGTGCCCGCCCGGGGATGATTGATTGATTCATCTTCAATCACGTTGATCTCGTTTGAAAAAACAGAAAAAATGCCGGCCGTAGGGGAAAAAAACTACTAGGCCACGCCCATCATCAGTAAACTGCCGTGTAGAGTAGCCCATCCGTTGGACGTGGAGGCCCATCTCCTCATGGGCCCCACCCATCACTACATCCTCCTCCAAGTCCGAGGTGCAGGGTGTCCGCTCTGTGCTGTGATAGTTCCAGAAACATCCTCCTCGCCATTCCAAGCTCCCCCTCCCTCCCCACACTCGAGTGCTGCGCTCCCTCAGATCCAGCGCCACCACCGCAACTACGCGGGATGCCGCCGCCGCCGCCGCAGCCGACGACGACGGCGAACGGGGGGAAGGTGACGCCGAACCTGGCCATGGACGCCGAGGGCACGCGGCTGCTCAACCTCACCGTGCTGCAGCGCCTCGACCCCGCCGTCGAGGACATCCTCATCACCGCCGCCCACGTCACCCTCTACGACTTCAACATCGACCTCAACCAGTGGGTCAGCGCCCACCACCCACCGATCCCGGATCCGATCCGGTTCGTTGGTGATCCTGTGAGCTTATTCGCTGCTGTTGTTTTTTTTTCAGAGCCGCAAGGATGTGGAGGGGTCGCTGTTCGTTGTGAAGAGGTGAGTGTTTTAGGGCTTTGCTGCCATGTGAGCCTGCGATTTGGGGATCTGATTGGTGCGGGGTGGTCTGTGTCGTTGTAGGAACACTCAGCCGAGGTTCCAGTTCATCGTCATGAACAGGCGTAACACGGGTATGTGAATTTGCGATCTAATCTCCAGTAACTCATCCGCGAATTGATATGCTAGCTCGCGTTGTTTATGCATTGAACCGATTGATATCTAGGGTTGATCACGTTCTTTCAGTCTAGCTGAAACTCCCAAGTTTGTTAGATCCTAAGATTAATAAGTGCTCTTCTGAATCTGAAGTAGTACTTTACCACTGTGTATGAAGTTAATCGATCCATCTACTGGCTTCTTCCTGAAATGATCGATGTTACCTTTTTTATTTCTTGCCAGATAATCTGGTGGAGGATCTATTAAGTGATTTTGAATATGAACTTCAACCTCCATATTTGTTGTACCGTAATGCTGCACAAGAAGTAAATGGTATTTGGTTCTACAATCAACATGACTGTGAAGCTGTTGCAAGCCTTTTCGGAAGGTAATGCTTTTCTATGATCCTGTTCTCATCCTGGAGGCATATTTTGTTGTGGCTATGATGTGTACTGGAATCATAGTACATGTTAGTTAGCTTATTTTACTAATCTAGTTAGTGTGTATCTCTGCAACAAAAATCTAGTCGCTGTGTAGATAAGAACTATCTAGGAGTGGATCACATTCTGTAGACTTGGTAGAAGCAACAGTACTTATGTGATGGATATCTTTTAGTACTTTCTAACGGAAATCGGATGGGCACACTCAATGTTTTCTTCAAGGCCGTCTACTAATTTTCCTGTGGTAAAACAATGCGAAGGCTATTGGAGTTCCATTTTGTCCTGTATACATTCACCAAATTTATAAATTACCAGTTACAATAGTGGCTAGTGTGTTCTGATCTGACATTTTGGGAGGCACTAATGCATGACATACAGACAGCCATGTTTTCCTCCCTTTCGGTTGGCAATATGAAGTAACTACACACAGATTTACGCCCTGTAAAAAGTAAAAAAAAATAATTCTCCCTTGTAGCTGCAGCTTGCAGTCTACAAGTGATATTCTCCATCACATAGAAGCTAGAACATGCTCATGGTCATTTGATACTCAAAAGTAGCTGTCCGGTGATTTCTTCTGACCTGTTTGAACAGTAGGACAACTGTGCTTTTAAGTTTCATGTTGCAGGGAATTATTATTGTTTGACTGAGTTTCTAGAAAGGAACAGTATACTGCATTTTACAAAATGAATTGATAATCTTATTTTAGTCTTTGACAAATTATCATGTCCTACAAATTGTGTTTGAAGGCCCTATTGTATGTAATGTCTTATATTGCCGTAATATGAACTTTGTTGTGTGAAGGACTGAAGGTCCAGGTATTTCTCTGTCTTTTCTTCTTTTCATTCTTACATGTTGGAATGTCCTGGTTAAATTATTTGCGAAAAATTTATGCACATCATTTCTCAAGTCATGTTCCACTCCCTTTCGGTGGCAGAATACTGAATGCTTATGCCAAAGTGCCTCCAAAACCAAAAGTGCCTTCCACCAAAAGGTTTTTTCTCTGCACTTCTGAATGGAAAATAATAGAATATATTGGATTAACTTATACTGAATTCTTCTAGTTGGCCACAGTGAGTTCAAGGAACTAGAGGCTGTGCCTACATCTGCTGCCATAGATGGTCCCCTTGAACCTTCACCAGCAACCACAACTTTAGTTTCTGATGCTCCTGATGAATCCCTGGTTAATTACTTCGGTGTATGTTCTCTTTGAAACTTCTCTTGCTTCCTCCTAAAGGATATTTTCCTCATGTTCACACTGTTCATCAACAGTATATTGGGTGGCGATAGATTCTTAAACTTGTTTACCGGGGTTCTGATTTCTGACTCATTTTTCAGTGCCAATCGTTAATGAACTTTCCTTCTAAACAATGTACAGAGCGCTGCTAGTTTTGGGAGTGTATCAAATGCACCAATGGTTGGAAGGGCACATCCATCCTCTGAGAGTGTTGCCTCTACCCATGTGCCACTGATCATTCCATCTGCTGCTCCAACGCATCAAATACCCCCTCCTTTAGTGGGTTCATCAGCTCCGCCACTGCCCCTCCATGACACTAATGTTCACACTGCCTGTGCAACCAATCTTGTAACACCAGATTTTTTTACACCTCCATCATCCTCTTCTATATCAGTGGTGCCTCCAGCTTCATCTATGATGCCAACAGCACCACCTCTTCATCCAACTACTGCATCTGCCCAACGAGCACCATATGGCACCCCTCTACTCCAACCTTTTCCACCACCAACTCCACCTCCATCTCTTACCCCTTCTTACAACGACAGCCCTATTATTTTGCGAGATAAAGTTAAGGAAGCCCTCCTGAGACTTGTTCAGGTATGGTTCACATTGAAAAAAACATACAAGGTATAAAACTTATTTGTTATATATGGTTTTAACTCTTGCCATATGCCTAACAGAATGACCAGTTCATCGATTTAATCTGTCGGGAGTTGCAGAATGCACATATGTAGACTAATTATTAAGCTGTATGGAGTTGTTGCTGCAACAAGAGTGCTTGTGTTCTTTGTTCAGTCTTTTTGTATGCTTCAGTGCTGGAACTTCTGTATAGCTGTCTCATTGTGGTGATGTAGAGTCCTTATAGCAGTGGTTGGCAGTATTTATCATATTCCTTATTTCACGTACCGTCAATGTCATAGTATATTTATGTCGCCAAAAATGGAAGTAAAGCATGACTTGTGTAAGGGTGCTAAAATATCATCTTTTTTTCGTGTGAATTACCGAGCAATTACCACCGGAGTCTCAGGTTTTTCATAGAGGTGTTTGCACTACTACTGGTCATCATATGTTCTTTGTACCGGCACACTTGGTGATGCCTTTTTGGAGCAGCTGGCTTCTGCCGCACCTGTTTTCTGCCTAGTGCCAACGGTCCAATATGAACCGTTGCAAACCAATGCCATGCTTAGATACGAAAATGAATAATAAGATGTGTTGTTTTTAATATATCCAACTAGGATGGTCTTTGAACATGTTACAGTTTAAAATAATTGAATCTGGAAGTCTGAAGCGTCGAACAAGAAAAAGGAAATGGTGGGGAGTGTTTGTTGTAATCAAAATACGAAATTCGCTATAGAATACTAGTAAAGAGATGGCCGCGCAAGTAACTTTCTATATGTCTGAAATTTCACTATATCATATTTACATCTGTAGCCATTCTCAACGGATTGTACTTATGTACGTCGCCTATGCCGTTATGCCTGCGCGGCGCCCGCCCGACGCCGCCACACGGTCAGCGGAAAGTGAGCATGACGAGGAACCCGACGAACGCCGCCGCGCCGATGCCAGAGCAGCAGAGGTCAACGATGCCCTCCCGCCTCGCCTTCCACTCCTTCCTCGCTCTCTTCCCCTTCACAAATTCCTCGTACCGCTGCCTCGCTGCCGCCTCCGCTCCCTTGCCCTGCCGTGCGCTCGCCAAGGCCGCGGTCACCGCGGCCAGACCTTCCTGGCCGCTCATGCCGCCTCCCTCGCCGTCCTCGATGCACAGGCTCACCTCCCGGACGTGTCCGTACCTGTCGTCGCACGTGACGGTGGAGTCGAGGGCGGCGCCGCCGAGCACCACGGTGAACCGCGTCACGGTCTCCACAGTGAGCCACTTCCTGTCGACGGCCACCGGCCGCCGGCTCGAGGCGTTCACGGCGCGGCCGGACACGGGGTCCATAAGTATCCAGCTCAGCGTCAGCTCGCTCGGCGTGATCGGCGATGGCGCCGAGAAGCCCTCCTGGACGAGCGCGTCGACGCGGAACGGCGAGCCCAGGAACCACGCCGACGAGGTGTCCGTCTCGATGACGCGCGACATGATGCAGACGCCGCCGTGGCGCAGGTCAACGGCGGAGACGAGGCGGGCAGGGAGAGATGAGCCCGACACCGACACCGCCGCCGGTGACGCCGCCGCCTCCGGGAACGGGAACGCGTCGGCGAAGAGAGCCCGGTACCCGTCTCCTCCGCCGGAACCGAGCACGTCGCGAACCGACGGCCACAGGGCGAGGCAGAGGCCGCGCCACTTCTCCTTGTCGGTGGCGAGCTCGTGGAAGCTGGAGCACGCGCACCCGACGGCCGCCAGCGACGCGCCGTCGAGCCGCCGGAGCACGAGCGCGAGGACGTCCGCGGGGAGGTCCTCGATCACCGTCCCGCCGCTGCCACCGTCGCAGCACGCCGAAGCACGGAGCTCATCCATCGCCATGACAACCAAAGGTGCAACCTCTCTCTCTCTCTCCCCCTTCTGTGTACGTGTCTGTGATGTGTGCTGCAACTTTGTGAAAATTTGTGAGGTGTGTTTTGGCTTGTGGTTGAAGCGAAATGAGTTTAGTTTATAAATTTTGTGAGGAGGGTAAGTGATCACGGTCTGAAAGCGTGAGGCTCCTGCTGCCGCTCAGCTTGGAGCACGCAATGCACTTTTGAACTATAGTGTGCGTTGCTGAAAAGCAAAGTTGTGCACCCCCCCCCCCGCAGAAAAAAAAAAGAAAAAGAAGAAGAACTGACATGATCATATCTCGAACGTCATCATTAGCTTGGAACCTTCGACGCACTGATAGGTGGGGCTGTGTCGTGTTGGGCGTAGATAGGTTCTTTGACCGACGTGTCAACAAACGGTTCTTGGCTTTGGCTGATGGTATATTGGTGTGGATAGAGTAGACTACGGCAAATCCCAAACCCTACCATTTTTTTCCTTCCTATTACATGAAATAGGTACACGTGTATATATCATCAACGCATAACCGCGAATGTAACGCGCTTAAAGAGATGAAAGCCGACGGTAAATCCCTAACCTTTCTTACTAAAGTACTAATAGTATAACTGTGTATATGTAAAATTTATAGACATTAGAATTATATCTTAATTGGTGAATATACTTATAACTCTACAATTGCACCACCAGTTCTTTCCCCATCTATTATTTTTCGGAAAAAAATGTTTTTTAATGCGAAAAATGGTTTTTTTCTAAGATGATAAATGGTTTTTCTGAGAGAATAAAATTGTTTTTTTAGATGGAGGAAAATAGTTTTGAAGACTAGACATGGCGGCTTGTTGTATACACAGGAACATAGGGTTGCTATCTAATCGTTGGTTGATACCGTATTAATGGCACGGACAGTTACACAATCACAGGAAGAGGGCGTCTCCTAATTGCGTTTTGCACAGTACGTTGATGGCATCGATGGACAGCTACAACATGACCCTTGATAATGGTTCTCAAAACTACCGGATTTTGGATGTTGTTAAACATGTCGATCACAAACACAGCTCTACAGTATACCGTTGGATGATTGCTGGTTCCATCAGCAAAATCTACACGGCTGCCTGCATCTGAATTCAGGTTCCTGTTCAGTTCTGGCATCAATTTTGGGCTCGTATCAATGTATGGAGTTGTATGTTAAATCACAGCGTCAACTCAACCTTCAAAGTAGAGTTGCACACTATTTGTTAGTAATCTAATAGTCTCTGCTACTAAGTGTACATGCTTGTATGCTGGTATACTCCCTCCAGTCACTAATAGATGATGACGTTTGACGGATTACCGTTGTGATGAGTGATGTCACGGTAAAATTTGCTACCCTAATTACTAGCTGCAGCTTTCTTCTCGTAATAAAGATGCATAAGAAAATGGTAACATTCGATTCATGCACGGCCAAAATCTAGAGAATAATCAACGCTCATCTCACTCACATGCTAAAGTATACGCAGTACGTGAAGTACTAGCATCATCTTTTCTTCATTTTAGCAGGGTCAAATCTGATCTGCAAATTAAATATCGTGCGAATTCAGCAGCTCGCACGGATGAGAAACAGTCAAATCAACCAAACCCTGCATCGATCTGCTTGCTTGCATGCACCAATTTGTAGGTTAAGCCGTCGCAATTCGTCTCTTTTCTGCATAAAAAACCCAATCCTTTTTCTTTCTTTCTTTTTTCTCTCACACATGCAATCGCACTTGAGATTCATGGCGACGTCAAACCACACGATCGTGCCATGAACCTGACTCCTCCACAAAAGAAATCTGAATTCTGCTGCTCCTACTCGGACGTCTACTTGCACTAGAAGGTTGGCGAGTCGCTCTCTCATCTTTCTCCAGGAAAATCTCTTGCATTATTTCTCCAAGTTTCATCAGAATTCAGAGAGAGCATGCATGCATGCATACATGCATGGATGCATGTTTCATCAGAATTCAGACAAATTGTAAATAATTTCTCCAAGTTTCAGGGATGTGGTGCGATGCATGAACACGCAGGAGCAATTAAGCCGCTTGGTTGGTTAATTTCGTTTTCATCTGTGCTTTTTGTGCGGCTCTTTTCGCGGTTTAATTAAGATGGTACAGATCACTGGACCACTGATTTATATATATATATACTCGACCACCTTATATATACTCAGGGTCTTAGTCTTACTGTATATATTTCTACATGGTATCAGAGCAAGTCTAGACATTTCTGACGCGCTAGCTTTCTCCCATCAGTGAGCTGATCTTTTCCTTCTCGTTGTCGGCCAATCACTTCCCATCGACTGGCCGGTCCACTCTCTATTAGCTTCTCATCTCTTTGATTAGCTAATCCTTCCTCTCATCGGCTTCCCCCCATTGGCCTCTTCCTCCCATCGGCTACTTGTCCCTGTTCTTCTCTCGTCATGGCCACCGAGTCCGCCCTCAGCTCCGGCACTCTCCCAGTCGTTGAATCTGCTCCGGCTCTCGGTGCCCCAAACCACACCTCGGGCACCACCTCACCGATCTTCTCACCCCCCTACGCTGCTGTGAACGTGAAATGTCACGTTCTTATCTCTCTTGACCTTAACGTCAATTATTCTAAGTGGATTTTCTTCTTTAAATCCCTCTGTAGAAAGTTTGGCTTACGGTCACATATCGATGGCTCCGCTCCATCTCGCCCTGATGACACCTAGTGGGACATCGCCGAGTGCTACGTGCGCAGCTGGCTGCTCGGCTCGGTCGACGACTCTGTTCTCGACCTCGCCATGGAAGATACCGACCCCACCGCCTGGGATCTCTGGGTAGCTATCGAGCGGATCTTTCTTGCAAACAAGCAGCTCCGCGTCATCTTTCTCCTCAACGAGTTCCATTCCATGGTACAAGAAGACTCCTCTGTCTCCTCGTACTGCCAGCGCCTTAAAGTCAAGGCTGCTGCCCTTCTGCGTGGCCTCAACCCCCGCTTCTCAAACACCACCGATGACATCGCCAACGCCACACCCCTTTCGTCGTTTGTCCGGGCCCATGACATGTTAGTTCTTAAAGAACTCCGTCTGGCCAACAATGAGAAGACCGTGACCTACACCGCTTTCCTCGCCACAGTCGATAATGGCTGCCAAGCATTCTACGCTGCTGCTCTCTCCCGTGGTTCTGGCGGCCATGGCTCTAACCATGGCAACACAGCCAGCACTGGCAAAGGCAAGGGCAAGAACTGGCAGGATCCGATGCAATCGCGGCCTATTTCAGCCCCTGCTCAGTTTGCCGGTCCCACGGGTCTGTGGCTTTGCTACAACCCTGGGCACCTCAGCCCCAGCCACGCAGCCCCATCGGATAGCAACTAGGGGTTCTCTGCACCTATCCTTAGGCTCATCTGGCATCGGCTCACATTCTGCCGCCTCAGCCGATGCTACCGACACCACCCACCCAGTCGGTTTCCTCCTGGAATCAGGCTGCCCTCGTCACCACCCTCAACCAGATGACGCTCCAACCACAGCACCCTTGGGTACTGGACTCTGGGGCATCCTCCCACATGGCTTCATCGGCTGGTATACTCCATTCTTGTCACCCCTCTTCCTCCTTCTTTGTCACCATCGGCAATGACCACTCTCTTCCTGTCCAATGCCGTGGTGATTTCTCTCTGTCTACACCCACCACTAACATCCTCCTTCGCAATATTCTTATCGTACCTTCCCTTATTCACAATATTGTATCTGTTCGCCAATTCACACAAGACAACAATTGCTCAATCGAATTTGACGCTTCTGGTTTCTCCGTGAAGGATATCCCAACTCGGCGATAGATCCTTCGCTGTAATAGTGGTGGAGACTTCTACATCATTCCCGCTGCGCCGTCTACTCCACACGCTAGCATCGTACTCTCCACCAACCTCTGGCATCTTTGACTCAGCCACCCCGGCCTTGACACTATCGCCACCCTTCGTCGCAGCGCCTCCATCCGATGTACCCACAGTAGCTCCACAATTTGCCACTCGTGTCAACTTGGTAAACATGTGCGTCTGCCTTTTTCTAGTTCTCTCTTATACCTCGCGACCGTTTGAGATTATACATTGTGATGTATGGACCTCTCCAGTTAAAAGTGTCTTCGGTAATCAGTATTACCTTGCCATACTTAACGATTACACACGCTATTGCACTATGTTACTTCATGCCCACTTACCTATAACTTACTGGGCAAAAGCTCTAGCCACTGTGACTTACCTCCTCAATCGGCACCCGTGCTCCTCCGTTCAACACAACGTTCCATACACCCTTCTTTACTGCATGGCGCCCGACTACTCCCACCTTTACATCTTCGGGTGTCTCTGCTACCCAAACCTCACCGCCACTGCTTCCCATAAACTTACTCCCTGCTCCACCGCCTATATTCTCCTTGGCTATCTCTCATCTCACAAGGAATACTGATGTCTCGACCTTTCCACCCGACGGGTCATCGTCTCTCATCATGTCATTTTTGACGAGACATGCTTTCCCTTCGGTCTGCTTAATCCAAGATCCTCCTCTAGCGATCTCGATTTTCTCCTTGCCAACACCATGTCGTCCCGATCTCCTCCACCGTTCTCCCCATCGGCCCCCTCATCGACTGCTGCTGAGGACTTACCTTTCAGCTATCCCACTACTATTCGGTCCGATGTCTTTCCCATTGGACCCCCATCGGCCCCACCACTCTCATCGGCTTCGGCCGATCTTGTTCTTTTTCCATTGGACCCTTCACTTCCATCGGCTCCCCCCTCCCTATCGGCTTAGGCCGATCTAGTTCCCTCTTTTCCTTTCATCTACAGCCATCGATCCAGAGTCGATGATGCCCCTACCCAATCAGTTCTCCCCACCTCTACCACACTCCCATCGGCTCCTATTCCCTCCACCTCTCATATGGTCACTCGATCCCAGACCGGGTCTCTCCGCCTTACCAAGCGCTACGGGCTCTCCACCGTTCACAGCTCTATCTCGCCCATCCCGGTGACTTCTCGCTCCGCCCTGGCCGACCCTTAGTGGCGCGTGGCCATGGCCGATGAGTATAAGGCCCTCATGGACAACGAGACCTAGCGCCTCGTCCCCCGTCCTCCCGGTGCCAACATTGTGACCGACAAGTGGATTTTTAAACACAAGTTCCACGCCGATGTCTTCCTTGCCCGTCACAAGGCACGCTGGGTAGTCCGGGGTTTCTTCCAACGCCCCAGTGTCGATTACGACGGGACCTTCAGTCCCGTCGTCAAACCCGCTACCATCCGGGTCGTCCTTACTTTGGCTGCCTCGTACTCCTGGCCGATCCATCAGCTTGACATGAAGAACGCTTTTCTTCACGGTCATCTGACGAAAATGGTCTACTGCCAGCAGCTCCTAGGCTTCGTCGACCCCTCTCGTCCCGATAATGTCTGCCTTCTTCAACGCTCTCTCTATGGCCTCAAACAAGCCCATCGTGCCTGGTACCAGCGCTTTGCTGCTTATCTTTAGCACATCAGCTTCGTGGCCTCTGCGTCCGCTACTACCTATCTCCTTCTATATGTCGACGACGTTGTCCTTACAGCATCTTCGACATCTCTCCTCGACCAGATCATGGCTCGACTCCACTCCGAGTTCGCCATGACCGATCTTGGTCCTCTCCACCAGTTCCTTGGCATCTCTGTCACCCGTTCCTCTCACGGGCTCTTTCTTTGCCAGCACCAGTACGTCATCGATCTTCTCCAGCGTGCGGGCATGGCTGATTGTCACCCCACGGCCACCCCGGTCGACACTCGAGCCAAACTCTCCGCTGCCGATGGCGCACTCGTTGCCAATCCCTATCAGTATCGGAGTCTTGCCAGGGCTCTCCAATACCTCACCCTCACACGGCCCGACCTCACGTACACCGTTTAGCAAGTGTGCCTCTTCATGCACGCTCCACGTGAACCTCATCTCGTGCTGCTCAAGCGCATCCTGCGCTATGTGAAGGGCACGCTCTCCAGTGGGCTGCATCTTAGCTTTTAGCCCCATTGACTCCCTTACCGCGTACTCCGACGTGGACTGGGCAAGCTACCCCGATTCTCGACGCTCTACGTCCGGCTACTACGTCTTCCTCGGCGACACTCTAGTCTCCTGGTCCTCAAAACGCCGGACTACAGTGTCACGGTCTAGCGCAGAAGCCGAGTACCGTGCCATCGCCCACGCCGTCGCCGAGTGTTGCTGGCTTTGCCAGCTTCTCCAGGAGCTCCGTGCACTCCTCTCCTTTGTGACCGTCGTCTACTCCGACAATATCAGTGCTGTCTACATGACCGCCAACTCGGTTTATCATCGACGCACCAAGTATATCAAGATCGATATCCATTTTATCCGTGATAAGGTCGTATTTGGACAGGTTTGGGTGCTCCATGTACCATCGGCGCACCAGTTCGCTGATATAATGACCAAAGGCCTATCCACGTGCCTTTGTTCATCAGTTTTCGGTCCAATCTCTACGTCCATTCCCCTCTCGCTGCGACTACGAGGGGTATTAGACTACTGGATCAATTATATATATATAGACCCGACTCTTCATATATGTACTCGGAGTCTTAGTCTCGTTGTAGACATTTCTATATGGAGACATGTATCACTATATGTCACTATACATTTTCCTTTTTTTCTACTCTATCCACTCTTTGTGAACCATCTGAAAAGCGTGATTAACTTCAGGATTAAGTGTGGTCACTTGGTCATGTCTCAAATTAATGTAGAAGCGCCGTATGTAAACTATTTGTTAGTCGCCATATCCTTCTCCACGCCACAGGCTCGCAGCCCTTTTCCCTGTTACTAATGAGTCTATGACACTTGTTTTTGCTTGAATTCAGAGAAACAGATTGAGGCCCTGTTTGAGGACTGCATCGTACAAATTCTGAGATTCAGTAGCTGCACAATCTTCTGTTTGGTGACTCTATCTTACAAATTCTGAGATGCAGTAGCTACACAATTTAGAAAAATAAATTAGTAGTTACATTTTAGATTCTCACTAACTAAGATACTCACTGACTGTTTTTTATAATCTCCGGCCCTACTAAACTGGGCATGAGTATTGTACTATCATTAACAAAGGAGTTCTAATGCTTTCGGATGACTCAGCTTCTCAGTGACCTTTGTAACTAACAGCAATATTATAATATTCTACAAGTGGTTGGTTGTTCAGGTATGCCGCTTCTCCTATGCTTGATGGCATCCATATTCAAGTGAAAAGTAGCGTGATTAGTTTCGACTTGACAACTCTTTGACTTGTAACAACCAATGCTAGACAATTTAATTATATAGTTTGTTGTTGTTTCTGCAGAGATGACATGTAGTACTAGATACTATATAAACACGGATTATTTTTTTCAACAAATCACAAGAGGTATCAGATCAGTAGCAAGCTCACACAAGTAATCATCACTAATAAACACATCCCCAAGAGGCCAAGACCCCAACCAGCACATATAAACACACTAATTAAAATTAAAAAGAGTTTGAAATTAACACCTGCTTAGCTAGCTATTGGATTTAATGTCATATACGCCATCATTTCATCTGGGTTGTCAGGTTACGGTCAATGAACAACTGGGGATCGAATCCAGAGAGGCCAAACTAAATAAAGAGATCAAAAACAAAAACAAAAAAACATCCATTCGACCATATATATTCCAATGTCACCTACTACTTGCGATTTAGATATCATATGCATCCATGGCAATGAGACAATTTGACAACCGGATCTCATCAATGCAGAATCTGTTGGATATCATAGATAATGGATGTATACCTTGAACTAGGTACGGGGACCAAGTGATGAATAAAAATCTTGTATGCATAATTCAATATCAAAATGGAAAAAGGAGGATGAGAAGTCAGGTCAATCGTCTTGCTCGTCGTCGTTGGCAATGGCAGGTGTGGCTACTGTTGGGTGCAGTCAAAGCTAGCGGCCGCACCGCCGCTCGTGTGGCGGTGGGCTTTGTTTGTTTGCGACGAACGTGTGGGATGGGACGGCACGGGGGTCCTCACTAACATGCGGCCCATATTAGTTGGGCCGGAACAGTGCTGTGCCGCACCTGCGGGCCATCAACAAATCTGGGCTGGAAAGGATCGCGACGAACGTACGGGCCGTAACTGTTGGGTGGCAGTCAAGCTTCCCACTTTTGTTGGCCCGGGACGGACTACGTCTCACGTGCGGCCCATAAGTGTTGGGCATCGATGAGTCGCATCTTGGGCCACCCAAACCACTAGCTAATGACCATCTAATTATTGTATCGCCAGCAAGTAACCCCTAGGTCGTCTTGTCTTTGACATCACATCACACGTGCCACTCGAATTCGTCGCCAGTGGCGCCAAATCAACCCATTCAACCCACGGCCACGACCAATAATTCGTAATCACTTTGCCCATGCAATTTGTATCATGATCATCTCTTCGCCACGTGGATCGATTGACGTAGCAAGTCGCTTCTGTCTATGTACGCATCACTGCAGCATTAAGCTTCTGTCAAGGTAGCAAGAGATCGATCGATCGGCTGAGACTCCGGTCCAGTGGACCAGATACCAGCATTCTGCAAGGTCCTATATATATATATATAGCTTATTAACTACGGAGTACTATAGAGAAAAGGAGCTCACTGCATGCTCTCATGGGCGCCCATGCATGGTCGGCCTATACCTAGCAAGTTATGTAAGCTACTCCAGTACTAGTGCTGATCGATCTGCTCACCAATATGATTCCTGATTGGATTTGCCTGCCTACATAGCTTGCATGATCGCATGGATGCAGCCAGCGAGTAGCTAACCTCAGTGACTCTGATCATACTTTGTCGGCTGACTGTACCAGCCACTGAATTAATCATGCAGATATCATTAACCAGAATCAAACAAGTTTTCTGTTACATACTGTACATAAGGATGGAAATAGTGCATGCCAAATGACCTTATTACCCTACTCCTTCCATCCCAAAATTAACGAGTTTTTCACCGGATTAAGGAGAGATGGGGTGAAATTAAACGTTGTGATTGGTTAGGCTAAGAAAATAGTCGAAAAAGTTAAAATAGAGATAATTATGATTAGTTGAAATGAGAGAGTAAGTGAAGAAGCTATTATATTTTATGACAATTTTTTCCTAACAGTTTTAACATGACAAAGTGTGCACATAACACTAGCTAATTAAGCAGCTAATCACTGTAGGTAGCTAGCTAGATAGCTAGCTCACTTTGTACCGTTTGTGTCAAGTGCAGGCAGCTGGCTACACAGCAAAGGGATGAGAGATCGATATGGGTGGTTTTGTACAAGCTGTCCTTGACCCTAGTTCGTTGGATGGTAATGGTGGCCACTGGAATCTCCAGCTGTTGTAGTGTTTATAACCTACCAGAGAGAAATAATATTTGATTAAATGATTCAAAATATAAATATATCATTTGGTAAAGACCGGTACTAAAGATGGTATCTAGTACCGGATCTAAAGGTTCGGGTTATTAGTATCGATTAGTACCATTAATGGATACGAATGTTTTTTTTCTTAAGTATTGATTATAACAGTTAGATGTCTTTGATGCCTATGCACGATTCTTTAGTATCGGTTGGTGACACCAATCGATACGAAAGATCCATTCATAAATACTAGTTGATAACTGATACCAATATTGTCAAATATATTAACACTTACTAGATACATTGATCGGTACTATTGTGTATTTATTAGTAACAGTTAGTGCTTTTAACCGGTATTAAAGATCGTTGGGAAGAGAAAGTATAAGGGAGGTGCTACCAAAATTTTTCGTGAAAGTTTTATTTGGTGATTTCACTCATCCAAGTGCTTTAAAAGGTTAATAACTTTATCCTTTATTATCGTGTGATTAAGATATTATATTTCTATCTATGTATATGTGATCTTCTTAAAAATATATAAAAATGGATAAGAAAGATTAAGATTTTTGAGAGAAAGAGTATGTCTTAATTATAAAAAATAAAGGTAATCTAACAGTAAT
Organism: Oryza coarctata; assembly: GCA_030770085.1. Classification (NCBI taxonomy): domain Eukaryota; kingdom Viridiplantae; phylum Streptophyta; class Magnoliopsida; order Poales; family Poaceae; genus Oryza; species Oryza coarctata. The sequence continues at coordinate 1,733,547 of CM061483.1, forward strand.
AAAGTATTTCATAATAGCAAAAAGGTTGCAAAAGAGGAAAAAAGAAAAATATAAATAGAGAAAAAAGAATAGAAAATTACCCTCAAAGTTTTTAAAATTAATTATTCTATTTTTTCTTAAATTTATTTAGCCTACAAATTTTACGGTTTTTCAAATTATTTTCCACACTTTCCTATTTTCTAAATTTTATATCATATTTTAACTGCTTGAAAATATTTTATACTTGTTGTACAAAACAAGTGACACTATTGGTTGATCGGAAAAAAATATTTAGTACCGGTTGTTCGTTAAAAATAACCGATAGTAAAGAATGCATCCCTTAGTCCTAGTTGTTCGTACCAATCAGAACTAAAAATATTTTAGTTGAACGAAAAAATTCTTTAGTGCCAGTTGTTAAGAATAACCGATACTAAATAATACCGATTGTATAACAACTGTAGTAATAAAGAGGAAATACCATTCCTTATACATATAACATTCCCCTCTGGTTGTATTCTTATTGTCTCTTCACGCCATAGTACTCCACACGGATACCATTAGTACTGACGCCATCTGCACCAACGCGCCCGCCATCCCTATCTCTACCATCAACGTCATCGTGTGCCTACCCATCGACAGCGCTGCCGCTACGCCGTCATCGTCAAAAACTCCTCCTGTCAGATTACATAAGAGCTATTAAAAATAAATCATTGGATTTATTATAAACGAGACCGTTAATATATATATAGTAGCTCATCAATAAAGAAAACTAACAAACAAACACTACAACAATAAAAAATAGTAACACCAATCAGTTCTAAAGATGTCATCTCCACATCATATTGGCAATATCTATCGTACTGATTGGGTGTAATCAACTGATAGTAAAGATAGATTTTTAGCACCAATCAATTGAATCGGCACTAAAGATATTTATTTTTAGTTTTGAATTACGTCTGTAGTAGTGTGGAGCTGCCCTGGACAAGCTTCCTTTTAGGGCCAGCAATCAATTAACTGAAACGACCAAGCTAGCCGACATCATGCGTCGATTCAGAATGCATTGTTGTAGCCGTCGTCCTTTTGAAGGAGGTTTTTGTACTCTGGTTCCAACAACCGATCGATCGATCGATCGACGTTGTGCATCTCAACATATAGCTAGTACGTACGACTGATTACTTCCTCTGTCGCAGTGCTGTAGTAGTGGCTAGGGGCTTTTACTGTTGGACAGGCCGCCGACCGGTTGGTGCCGGACACTAGAGCGAAAGTCACGGCGCCAGGCCGGCCTACGTATCCCATTTCTATTAACATTGTGTGATTCTCGCTAACTAATTGTAACACACATTTTAATAAAAACTTATTTTAAAAAATTTAGTATTTTTTCTATGTGACTTAAGGACCTAAGTGTTCCTAAACAAAAATAATTCTATTTGAATTCAAATCTTAGTATTCAAATTTTCCTCTTTCGTTTCCAATTTTCCCAAACCCAAAGTCCATCATGTCCTCTTCTTTCAAGATTCAAATTTCCAATCAAAACCTCTCTCCTAGGATCCTGGTCCAAATTTCAAAATTTGGAATTCAACATCTCCTTTTGAAATCCCTCTCTTTTTCCTTGCTAACCTCCCTGAAAATTCCAAATCCCTCTTTAAAAATATTTATATCCCAATCAAGAAGCCCTCATTTGAAAACCTTAGATTTTTCTAAGTTCAATCCTCAAATATGAATTCAAAACATCCAGCACTTTCTCCCAAATTTCAATCCAACAAATTCTTGGAAAATTTCAAGGGCTATCATTCAACTGGGCCACTTCCTTTTTTCCTTCCCCTTGGCCCAATTTTTAGCCTTTCTCTTCTTTTTCTCCTTTCTTTCCTGCGCTGCCCATCCTATCTTACTTTCCTTTCCTCCTCCCAGCCCATCTCCTTCCCTCTCCTTTCTTCTCTCTCATGCATAGCACCCGTTCATACCACGACCTAGGCTCACGTGCACATACAAGTGGCCACCTGAGTGCCATTCACCTGAGGACGCCACTTAATACCTTCGCCCAAGCCCATAAGTTAGTCACTGTCTTCCCCAAGTGTGTGCACATGAACGTATGGTTGTCCTCATCCTCTTGCCTTTACCTGCACGTGCTCCACTTACTCAAGGGAATATTGTTGAGAAAAAAAATCTTTTTGCCTAAAAATATCTCACCCTTGTTGCACGGCACCCCACATGATCGAGCCTGATTGTCAACCCATGGGGCCGCCAGCATGGCCACATAGTAGAGTCAAAAATCCGCTGTAGTCATATCACATCGTGGCACCACTTCCTCTCTGCATTCCACACCCAAAAATATATTGCCACCACTATGCCGCACTACCTTACTATGCTATCTTCTTCTGCTGCTCCTCTATCTATAAATTTACCACTCCACTACACCATTGGCTCTCCGATTCAAGCTTGAACCGAGCCACCCGAGCCGCCACTGTGATTTCTCTTCCCCGGTGTGCTTCCCTTCTTCTCATCATTCCTGCTAGCTCAAAGCACCCAAAATCCCCCAATCCATTCCTCCCCAAGTTGCTGTCCCACCTTGTCATCGGTGACCATACAACTCATACATCCAAATTGTCCTTGCTGCTGGTGTCGCCCATCTTCAGTGACTCCTAGCCTTATCCAAGCTATCCACCACCTTTGTCATCCCTCCCTCATTCCACCATCATATCACGTTTCCTCTCTCTCTCGTTGCCATTCGCTGGAACCTATTGCATGCCACCAGCCATTGGATTGGAACTATGTGCCTGCCTGGTCCCTTATCTAAGCATGGCAAGCCATGTAGGCAACTACATTGGATCTACATGGACCACCACCTAATCCCCCTCATATTCCAATAACAAATGGGCCCGTATGTATTATTACCATACCTCAAATAATCCTCATTGATGTGTGGACCACCCTTAACCCTATCGAGCCCCAATCGAAATAACTCTTGGGCTGCCAGCCCAAGGGTCAAAAGACCGCTGGGCCTACTCCTTCTCTAAGATCTAAAGGCCATCACACATTCATGGCATCCCAATAGGCTTAGTTCACCGGCTCTTTTCCGTCTCTTTCATAGACCTGGTCCACCGTGCACCCTCCTCCTTCCTCTCATTGACTCACTGGCCTCACCTATTAGCCGAGAAATATTCTTCCTATTTTTATTTAAATAAATCATTTAAATAAGGTTTATTCATAGATCCAAGCTATTGCTTGTAGAGGACTTCTAGCTACGCCATTGTTCCATTTGCTACTGTTATATTTAAAGGTTGCTTCTCAGGGTTTATCCAAAGTTACAACTCGTAAAGGTATATTCCATTCTAAGAATTACGATGATGCATCACAGTTGACTATAGGTACTAGCACTATGTTTTGGGATTGTTAATGATGTTGTGGTTCCACAGGAATTAATTGACATTGATTCCCTGCAGCGCATCTTCTCTTCTTCTTCTGTTGTTGGTGTTAAGATGGGATGAGACACTAATATATAAGATGTTTGTTGCTCGTGATGTAATTGGTCTGACACTTAATTCGTCTTTTATGGTTATTTACAAGTTACAGCGAGACACCATACCTTGTAATGTACTAATTTGGGTATTTTTTAATATTTGAAACTGGTTGTATCTGGAGGTAGTAAAAAAATGTATTATAAAAATGCTGGATAACCAAGGAGAAACAGTGCATCTCAAAAGAACAGAAAGATGTTGATTGAGAATTTACTTTCAGATTTTTATGTGTAACTAGCGGAAACGAGCTGCATGCAATATTCTTCTTATTCCTATGGATCATCTAGTATATATAGCTAGCTAATTAAGCTTGCACAAGCTGCACACCCTGACTACCGTGCACCATTGAACCACCATCTACTGATCAAGTACTGTATCATGGATGAATGTGAATCAGCACCAGCTGCTAGCTAGCTAGCTGAACATATGTCTCTACAGAAACATAACTCTCTTGTGCAACCTCTTTAGCTCTCCTGTACTTCAATTACTTTCATGATGTACATCAGTCGTCACTTCTCCTTTTGTAGCTAGGCTTGCATGCAGCTCACTAACTGCTAGATAGCCTTTCCTTCTCTCTGGCGTCCATCGAGATAATATGCATGTTGCCATGGCAGCTGTTGTTATTTACTGGCGATGATTAACAACTTGACAACGCCCTGTCTTTTATATATAGCTGTATGGTCAGTTGAGTTAACCAAATCGATCGATCAGCCAGCGATATGATCATGCATGCAATTGTGTGGTGATCCGTCCACTGTTTCTTCAGTGCCAATCGATATATCATGATAGCAGATAGCTCCAACAAGTGATCGTAATCAGTTTTGGCTGTGTAGTCTATCTTAGATCCTTATCTAGAATTCTAGATATAATTAGCGTCCAGTGCGCATGCACATCGTTATCGAAGTGATTGTCTTCAATCGCCAGGAGAGATCATCATAAACATATGGTCATGTTATCTCTGAAATTAAGCTGAACGCAACTATGCACGATATGTTTCTATATATTGATTGATCTGAAACTGAAAGTGATGGTGTGTGGATCAGACTGGAAATAAAGCTGCTGGAGCTAGCTTGGGCAAAATGATGTTATTAATGAGCTCGATCACTTTAATTGGAGCTTTGAGTCCAGCAATATTAATGCTGACACTGTATGCATGTGCATGAAAACTATAGCTACGGATCAGATCAGGGGCATGCAAGAGCTCGAGTAAGATTTGGTTGTTCCAGATTGGTACTGATCGACTCAATTAGAGGCTGCTTTTCAGGGGCATAATCATTTTGGAAGAGGCAGCTAGCACTACTGATTATTATTGGTGGTAGTAGCAGTATAGTAAATAGCAACTGATCGACAAATTAGTTGGTGCCTGATGCTGCAATGCATGATATGATCTGCTCCTTCAGTTTTATTTTTCAGGTTGGGACGACGACGAAGACGCCTTTGCAAAAGATGATCTCTACTGTTGGCAAGGAGCGGCTGGCTGCTTATATGGATGGCTGCAGGGTACCTAGCTCATACCACAAAGCTAAGCTAGATAGCTTTCTGAGGTTCCCAGCTGCTAGCCAATGCTTTTGCTAGCTAGGTAGATGCATGATCAGCATCAAAGTTTTGCTGTGAAAGGACTTGAATTCGTACTAATTATTGTTTGGTACTTATCCATTGCAATATCAAACGATTGTGATTTGCAATAAAGCTAGATATAGGTGAAGTGTGTCTCTCATGATCTTCAGTTTTATAAAAGACCGAGTTTCAAGTGTCCTAATGATTGATTGTTGATTCGGCAGAGGTTGGAACTATACACTGCATCACTTAATTGCCATGGATGTATAATTAAATCGAACACTATATATTCTGAAAACAGGTAGCATGCATGCATGCATAATGTTGAAGAATATATGTTTATGCATATATAATTTGTCGATATCCTAGCTATCTACATGTGTAGCCAAACGAATATATACCGTGTCCTTGTAAATGTTAACATATGCATCCAATTGATAGAAGCTTTCCCCATGCATGCACACTCCTATGAGTACGTACTATATAATTCTATCTAAAAAGCTAGTGATGCGATGATCAGTGCAAATCACATGTTTGCGAATCAAAAACAAATCAGGCATGCATGCATGCTATTGAGCCTTCCATTTCACATTGATATATTCGAACAGAACAGATATATCTCGTCAGACTGCAAACTAGGCTTTTAATTTGCAAATATATATATATATATATAGACACACACAATAATATACTACACCTAGTATGCGTTATAGCTAAGATGAGTTTCTCATATAGTAATCATGCACCTTTACCCCATCTCTAGCCTCCTCTCTATTTTCATTATGTAATAGTGATAGTAATTTTTTACTGTCAAAGAAATTGTCTCCAAATAGATTACCAACGCCTCTCCATAGTGAGAGTATTTTTTACCGTTTCATAAGGACCCATATTATATATATATATATAGGGTTTATATCCCCACCAGTAACAACCATCTATCCATTTTCTCTTAATTCCTCTCTTTTTTCAATCAGCGAATCTGAGGACAGCGCCCGTGGTGGCCATGGTACGGGAGGTGGTGGCGAGGAAACAAAGTAGGTGGCCACCCTCTCCTCGATAGCGGTGGCTCATGCTCAGGGATGGCTATAGGAGTTTGGCGATTTGGGCACTCTAGACGGTGGCTATATGGGAGGATTCATCCATGGCAAGGGAGCATCCCAAGCGACGGCGATGACTAGATCGGGAGGCCTCTCTACCGCCCCGGTTAGCCCTCTACCTCTAGCGTTAGCTTTGTCGGCATAGGAAGGACTTGGTAACAAGAATTGAGAGGCGGTCTTTGATGTAGGCAGGGCTACCAGCGGCCTCTAGCGGGAAGGCCTCGATGGCGGCGTTTGATGGATGATGGAGGCGATGGTATCTAGTGATGCGTGCAAGCGAGGAGTAGGGGATTGGCATCTCATGGTCAGCGGCAACACAACTATTTTGGGAGGTGGCGGTGTTGCTCCTATCATGACGGGTCAGTCGGATCTAGCCCTCTCCAGCTACATGATTGATGCGTCGGTGATGGGTAGGCGATTGCCTCGATAAGATTCATGCTACTCGCCGGATTTGTACAAGCATCGATCTGTGTCATTGGCTCTAATATACATCGCCATATTAGTCATGACATCGATCTATATCGTCATATCCATTAGCAATGGTGTTGTTGTGATTTTTTAGTAGTTTTATCTATTCTACCGATGTATCGTATTGTGTGTATGATTAGATTGTTGATGTAATACCGATATTGGTTAAATTTTTTTGATTTGAATTGAATTTATTAAATTTTATTGTTAGATCAATATGTTCATAAATCAATTTTTTTACACTATCTAGGGAGTAATTTATTTACTGGCAGAAGGCTTGAGTAAAAAATTGTGTCTAACTAGTGAGTAATTTATTTTTTGACAGAAGGCGTCAAAAGAAGCAATTTATTTATTGAGAAAGCATCGAAGTAAATTTTGTGAATACATCAATATGTTTATTTGTAATTTGTTTAATAGAGAAGGTTGATGACTGAGAGTAATTTATTTCCGAGAAAAGGCTACGTACTGGAGAAAAAGGTATGGGGAGGGGGTGGAGGTAAGTACCTGTGAGAGCGTGTTTTACTTATAGTACGGCCTGATTGTAGTTCAGCGCATCAATATATGTGTGTAATAGTATATGCACAGCAGCAGAACTGTGTGCTCGTCCGTGCCGTTTTCACTTTTCAGAGAGTAGTAGACATCAATATTATGGTGCTAAAACAATGATGCCATGATCAATGAGTAATTTGGTGAAGATCTGTTTTTGCGCTAATTAGCATGCCACTATATATCACACATAGGCCAGGTTATTAGAGAGACGGTTCTGCGAACCGTCTCGCTGTATGCATGTCTCCATGATGATAGTCTAAGAGCAGTTCCAATACAAGGCACTGCATGTGGTGTATATAACCTTAACATCACTTAAGAAACTAATGAAGGCGTATTACCTTCACAATCCATAATGTCTGATGGTGTACCTAGTAAATTTCAGTTATCTAGCATCCAATGGAATCGCTGTACTTCTTTCAAATAATGGTTACACGCTACATTTATATCCCGGTCTAATTTGCTTGGGTCTTGCTGCCTTGAATTTATGTCCCAGTGCTGATTTGCTTGGGTCTTGTTGTGTTTGATTATGAGCTAATGTCTGACCTCATGCAAGAACTGAGTCTTGTCTTCATTAACAACTCTAACTCCACCATAGATTTTATCTTATACGGCATACTATTTAACTGGTAGGGTGGCCCACCTATTTAACTGGTAGGTGGTGAGGGTTGATTTCACTGTGGCTCAAAGAAGCATTGGGGATGTAACCTCGTAACAAGACTAGAAGAAGAAGCAGATGCTAAAATCTTACTTTGTTTAGGGGCCTACGGCATCTGAGATTGATGAGATTGATGTGTTCATTGCTCCTAAGAAGCCCACTACTACTACTGATGGTGATGCCATGGACGTCGAGCCTAAGACTGCTGTAGATGTTTGTGTCGATCTTAGAGACGATGATATTGATCTTGAGGAATTTGATATGGATGGCGATATTGATGACCTCATGAATGAGGACGTACATGAAGACATGGTGTAGTTCCTAAGTTATCAGTCATGTGTTTTAAGTCTAGGCTATTATTATGGGTTAATATAATCTTTTTTTAGTAGAACAATAAATCGTTTATGTAATAATGATGCTTTAGCATAGCATCTTGGTCAAGTATGTTTAGGATGGTTCTACACATTAATAAAGTTTTCTTGTTGAGTTATATTAACCTTTTTTTTCTATGTCCTTAATTTTCACTTCATTTAATAATGAACTAAATTAATGTAATCTCTCACATAGAACAAGTGTAATATGATCTAATAGAACCTAAGATATACTTGGTTGATAGCGCAGCAACCCACTCAATATTATGGGAGATTAAGTACTTCATGACACTGCGTAAGCGGGATGAGAACATCCTCAGAGTAATGGTTGATTGTTGGCTTAGGACAAACCACTGTCGTCCTCCCTAGGGGTACAAGGATATTTATTGAAGAAGCGTTTCTATATCAAAGTGTTGAACGTGCGCACCTTACTTTTAAGGATATTAGTTGTTGCATCTACCACCTTTCCACAACCTGTGAACGAAGAGAAGAATTTCTTTTTATGACATTGTCTGAGGACAGTGAGACCATGGTGGTTAAGAAGATGCCAGGGAGCTTTGATGGACTATGCTATACTAAAATAAAACCTACAAACGAATATGTTGCGATGTAGACTATCTTTAGGAACCTAGAGTCTTTTAAGACCTGTCACGAGATATTAGGTCATACTAGATTGATTATGATGTGGAAAATAGTCACTAGCTTGCTAGATCATGATATAAACACTAAAACTTCCCTAATGAGTTTGTGTATCCCACTTGTGCAATGTGAAAACCGATCATTTGATCATCCTATGAAAATTTTAGGGTCAAACCCCTAAGATTTTTAAGATTTTTAGAGAGAATCCAACAGGATATCTATGGGCCTATTAACCCATGGTCTGGCTCATTCAGATAATTCATGGTGTTTATTGATGTCTCTATAAGGTGGAGCCATGTATGATTGTTGTCTATAAGGAATCATTGCTTAGATCATTCGTTTGTGTGCAGAGTTTCCCAAGAACTGCATCAAAGCCATTCAGATGGATAACGTGGGTGAATTTATATCAAAGGCATCCAATGACTATTGTATGTTATTAGGCATTAATGTAGATCATTCTGTTCCACATGTTCACACTCAGAATAGACTAGCTGAGTGATTGATAAAAATGATCAAATCAATTACCAAACCATTGCTATAGGGTAGCCATTTGCATACTATGTGTTGGGGCCATGCAGTATTGCATGCTACAAAGCTAATCCAGCATAGATCGTATGCATATCACTCTACTTCATCACATCAACTCGCGTGTGGCTAAGAGTTGGTGGTTTCCTATCTGCGAAAGTTTGGATGTGATGTGTTTGTACCGATCTCATCACCCCAAGGCACAACAATGGAACCGCACCAAAAGGTGCGGGTCTATGTGGGTTATGAATCTTTGTCCATAATTTACTATTTAGAACCTAAAACTGGGGATCTGTGTATGGCTCAGTATGCTGATTACATCTTCAATGAAGAGCATTTCTGGTGTTAGGGAAGGAAAGTACCTTGACTCTAAGGAATGCCATAAAATAGGATGGAACTCGAGTAATATCCATACTCTTGACCCGCATTTGCCAGCCATTGAATGGGATGTTCAATATACCATACACCTTTAAAATTTAGCTAATGTTCTACCAGACGACTTCACTGATCTAAGACAAGTGTTGAAGTCACATATTCCTGTGGTAAATGCACCAGAGAGAGTAAAGCTACTCATGGAGAGAGACTCTGCTCTAGCCCCTAAGACTAGGAAGAGGGGTAGAGACCTAGATGGTTTGACTTAGGCTAAGCAGAGACGCCCGCAACAACTAAACATGGAATCGTATGCATCACACTCCCATGCAGCAATCTCAAAGGAGACTCGTCTAGGGGATGGTCGCCAAAATGGCGAAAGGCTTAGTGAACTAGTGTGCACACCTATTCGACTAGTGCATCGAAACCCTTTTTTATTTTAGCAAAACTAGGATGAGGAAATGAATGAGGAAATTGTTACAAACTATGTTGTCTCTTGAGAATTGTATGATATGAAGACTACACATGTCGATATAAATTTTATCTCTAAGATTGTTGATACGATGGATCATGATCCTAAACCTAAGTCTATGTCTGAGTGTTGTAAGCGCTTGAATTGGATCAAATAGAAAGAAGCGATTGAGACAGAATTATGCCCACTTGCTAAGAGACACATTTTTGGGCATGTAAGCTCAACACCCCCCACTACGTGCCCAATTGGGTACAAGGGTAATGAGAAATCATATTTGTTTGAAAATAGAACGAAAATAATGAGGAGGTGAGAAACAAAGCAAGGCTTGTAGCACAAGAGTTCACGTAGAGACCCGGCATGGATTACGATGAAATTTACTCTCCTATAATGAGTGGCATAATGTTTCAATACTTAATGTCCATGGTAGTTGGCATGCAATTGAAAATGCAGTTGATGGATATAGTGATTGCATATCTATACAGATTGTTGGATTTAGAGATTTACATGCATGTCCTTGATGGGTTAAAGGTCTCGGACAAAGCAAATCGTAACATGTACAACATAAAATTGAAAAGTTCATTATATGGGTTAAAATAATTTGGTCATATGTAGTACAACCGACTAATTAACTTTCTTTTAGAAAAAAGGATATGTCAATAGTGAGGACTGTCCCTGCATGTATCAAAAAGTCATATAGCGATTTCTATATCATCTCAATCTATATCGATGATTTGAATATTATTGGCCATGCAGAGAACAATAAGGAGACAACTGACTATCTAAAGACGAAGTTTGATATGAAATACTTGGATCAGACCAAGTTTTGCTTAGGCCTACAAGTCAAGTCCCTAACACGATCTTTGTTCACACATGATCCATCAACTTGACGGTTAGATCTTTCTAATTAAGGTAGGAGTTCATAAAAATATCTAATTAGTATAGGTATATATAGATAAATGCTATGGATTATAATTGAGGTGGACCACTAGGAGTGTCCTAAAGTTATCAAATATGATTAACTATTTAATTGTCTTTAATAAAAGAATGAGTAAATTACATGTTAGGCTAGGTATTTTAACCAAAGTTTTAGTTTGAACTATTATTTACCTAATAGTTAGGTTTTGCCTATGTTGCACTTTAGACCATCATCTCTCCTATTTTCCATCTCTCCTCCACTTTCATTACCCACCATCACCATTATCATCGTTAGCTTGGCCATTTCCCTAAGCTTGAGCTCAAGATCTACCTTGGCTCAACTTAGACACTAGAGCTCTAGCTCAAGCTGTTCCATAGAGGAGTGCAATGGTAGAGAACTCATGCTCGGTATATAAGGACCTCTGCAAGCTTGCCATTGTTTTGTTGTTTCTTCTACACTTAGATCCTAGTGGCCAGAGTTGGAAAAAAACCGGCATGGTGTTGCTTGTGCTTCTCTATAATACGACCGGCACCCATGCTTAATTGTGTTCCCCTACTCCTTCTCATCTTTCTTTGCTTGATTCAACAATGTTCAATATGGAGGTGCTAGGGGGCAGTGGAGAAGTAGGCCCATGAGAGGAATACTAGTCTGTAGTGAGATCTTTTCCATTTCTTTATCTACTACTTCTACTGACACGTGGAACATCAGTGAAAATGATAGGTAATAATGACTGATTTTAAATGAAAATATTGTGTAGATGGTAGCTCAAACTGAAACTTGGGTAAAAATACATGGCCAACCTGCAATTTAGAATGGTAAGCATACTAATGATTACACATTTAACTATCTTTAATAAAAGAATTGTAAGCATACTAATGCCTCTTAGGGTTCAACACGTCACTGATAGTGTAGACATCATATACTATTTAAAATTAAAACTAATAAGGTGCACTCTTTGTCGTGTCTATATATTAGAGAGGATGGAATTAATTGTACACACATGGGAACTTTTGAAGATATTGTTCGATGCGAACAGCATCCATCTTTTTTAGGTAGTTCTCTTGATATTTTGAATCCATAGATTAAACAACTGGCATGCATGCAATAAGATACTACTCGTATATATAAGAAGAAAAATGAAGACAGAGATGCATGCATATTAATTAAGGGCAGAATATATATAGGAAGAAAAATGAAGACAGAGATTCACGCATATTAATTAAGGGCAAAATATGGAGTATCGCATCCACACCCCAAAGTTTAATAATGTACACGGGTAGATATAGATATATTGTCCCTCCATTTTTTTATATAAAAAGGGAGGGAGTAGCTAGATATAATTAAGTTGGGGAAGCACTTCTAAAAATCTTAAAGATAGCTCCGATATATAGGCGCTTTGTCATGATGTTATCTATGTTAGAATTTAGTCAATGTTCACCAAACCTGTGTTAGATTTTTGCCTACGCTGTTATATAAGTTAGAGACAACAAATCTAGATAGTTTGATTGCATAGCTATTAACTAGCGTCACCTTTGTGCAATCCTCTCATGTTTGTTTGATTGGGTACTGTGTATTATGTACACACTATGTGGATCCACATGTCCACATGTGATCAACATGTCATAGAATTAATCGCTTATTTTTAAAATAACATGTTAGGCATAAAAACTAATTATATAGATTGATTTTATGGCGCTTAAGAAGTATCAAATGTATAAATTTTGGTACTCTTGGTAAAAATTCTCTAACTTTATGCATGATAAGCTTTCCTCGGTGTCTTTTTCGTAAAGTTAACATCATACATTCGTATTTAAAAATAATTTCATAATAGTTGTTAATAATACATTAAAAAATAATTAATGGTAAAAAATATATGATTGAAGACTGCATCATAACATATATGTCCTGTGTTTTTATAGAAAGAGAGTAGTTAGGCATTAAATTAGCCTATGTGGAGGGTCTGAACCTCTACACCCGTAAAATGATACGGCTGATTAGTAATTATTTTTTAAAAATAGATTAATATTATTTTTATGTAAGTTTTTTATTAAAAAAATATGGTTCAACAGTTGAAAAATAAAAGATAAGAGGTTTGAAATGTATCGAAAGGAACGTAGCCCAAACCGTCTTAATTAAACATGTGGGTACAACAAACTTGGTAGGTCAAACAATTCATTATTTTACTACTGTCCTAGACAGATTCTTTGTGGTTGGTGTACTGACTTTCATTAACACTAGTACTCCTCCTAATTGTAACAAGTCACGCCACGCATCACAAGGCAGCTGATCAGGCATGGAGCCTTGAAGGCTTTTCAACCTTGCATGTTACTATGGTCAAAACAGTGTTGCTGAACGAACTGTCAAAACAGTGTTGGCCAGTACCGGAGCACACGTACGCACGAGATCTCCGCTGGATCCATCAGCACGTGAACTATTGCCGTCTTTTTCGTACTCCTTAATTGCTACATTATCGGTAATAATTAATTGTAGGTGCATACTCCAGATCAGAGAAAATTAACACTGATCCCTCAAGACCGGACCGATGAAAAGCAAGGACGCGACGACGCACGCACGCATGCAGATGCCGCAGCCTGCCCCGCCTCGAGAAGCGTGGGTCAGGACAGTCGGTGACTGAGACGGACTGTATTTTTTGTATTTTAGCTTTTTAAAAAACTTATTTTATAAATAAGTTTTTAAAAAATTAACTGCAAATGAACTGCTTTGGACGTTAGTGACACCGGTATCGAGGTTCAATATTATGGCACTAATATCATTAGCGCCATCTCAACATACCGCTAATAATTTCGTCACACCAGGGACGTGACATAGGTCCCCACCCCAAACAGCTTCTCTTGATAATTCAAAGTTAGTAAATATTAATTTTTACTATTTCTATATCATAATTATAATTTCATTAATTTTTTAATTTTTTCTTAAATTTACTACATATATATGTCATACTTAAATTTAATATAAATATGTCTAATTCTCAAATTTTAATATATCATAGCTGTATTGATTTTTCTATGCCTAATATTAATCTAGTGGCATATTAAATTAGTACACTATGACATATTAACTTTTAAAAGTTTGATATAGGTATAGTAAATTGAGTATGACATTGGTGTATAGTAAATTTAATGTTTTATTAAAATTAGAATTATGATATAAGTATAGTAAAATGTATATATATTTAAAATTTAAAAATTAAAATTAACGGTACGGGACTATATGGGGTCGGTGATAGAGTCCGAAGCTGTCACGTCACCATTTATATGATAAAATTATCAGGGTTAGAAGACGGGTCCATTTATAATTAAATTTTTTAAAGGATTTATTAGTAAAATAAGTAAAAAAAAAGTCTAAAATAAAAAATGCAGCTGAGACCGACCCCACGCGCCAGAGCGAGTTCGTGTGATCCTACGGATGATCCAGTAGGGAGGACTACATCGATCGTGTCAGATCAGGTTGGGTCACCGTCAGCATGGGATGGGATTGCTACGAGGCCGCCGCCGCCGCCGACGAGACACATCACGCACGCCTCCGGGTCGACCTACATGTGCCATCACACACCCTGCAAGACATGGATGGCACTGCTCCCCGACCTCAAATCTAAACTCTACAAAACCGATAAATTTTAAAGGAACATACTCCGCCGAAATTGAACCAATCCTAGCGAAATAGGAGTGCTACCGGAGTACGTTCTAAATAAAACCATACTAAGCTAGAAATATCACTGTGACAATTTGTACAACACTTTGATTCTAAGAGCTGGTCAAACAGCATCAATTAACTGATACTTTCATAATTATCATTAATGTTTCGCAGTCCTCTTTTTTCCTTCCTAACTTACACAAAATCTAATATTTAATATTAAATTTTTATGATTTAGGATGAAAGGAATACAGGTGGTGACAAAGCAAATGGGAGAATGAAAATGAAGTTATTTGATTTCAAGAGGGAAGAACGAGCATCGTTGCTGAAGAAAGTGTCTCGACGAGAAATAATTTCCATCATTAATTAGATGATGATCTGATGGTTCACGGAAAAGTGACGGACACCTAAAAAAATCAGGCAACTGATTAGACGATCCCAAAGAATATATGTTCAATAGCATTCGTGTGGTTTTTTGAACAAATACTATCTCTTTTTAAAATAAGTATAATCTAGATTTATATAGTTTTTTTTGACAGAGGGATTAGGTCGTATACATATAGTACATAGTAAAATATTCCTTTCGTTCTAGCTATTTTTAAAACTATACACCAAAATTAAGAAAGTAGATAAAGTAAAGTGGTAGATAATTATGATTGGTTAGAACAAGAGAGTATGTGAAAAAATTAAATAAGGAGATAAGAAAGTAGGTGAAAAAAATTTAAAAGTAGGATGGTTGTAATTGGTTGAGATAAGAAAGTATGTGAAGAAATTAAATAGAGATAGTTATAATTAGTTGAGACGAAAAAAGATATTTATATTTTAAAACATATTTAAATATTAAAGATAGCTGGTGACAAGCTAAGCACTTAAGTAGAAATAGGATTCGTGAGGTGTCTCAAACCAATAATATCAGTAAAAGCATAAAACCAATTTCCATTAAAATCTGTTTTAATAAAAATAATAGTTTTAAAAGCTTGGTTATTTGTGTATATTATATGACAAAGATATTTGTCCACGATTCCTAATGTTTAACTTTTAAATCAACCTTTCCTTCAAAAATTCCTTTCAATCTCTCCGAGTCCGATAATTGATATCATCTCCACTCTAAATTTTTTTTCTAAAAGTTCAATTTTCTAAAAAAGTGGAAATCTTCTGTTCACCCTAGCCCATTCTCTTTCTCCCTCCACCCCAGTCGAGTAGCCCAACCCCCCGCTACGGCCTAGTCTCACGACACTTGCTCCACACCTGAATTGGCCCATAACCTACTCTCTGCTAGTGGCCATAACAGCCTGAGGCCGCTCATGCATTTGCAACTGCCACGGTCCAACGGTTTTTGGCCCATACTAGCATGAGCATCGTTGTCTTTCTCCTTCCTTATTTTCCTCATCGCACCGCACATGTTTGGCAGAATGCCAAGCCGACCATTGCAAACGCGCACGTGTCATGATCCCATCGAGCTAGGCGGTGTTGTACCAAATGCGGACCCACCATCAAGAATCCCATCATCGACAACCAAAATCCGCATAGTGCCATGTGTCCCATGCATCCACGTCTAGTCGCCGCCACCCTGTCACGTCACCATGTCACCATGTTCCTAGCTACTCCACCATCTTTCTCACTCGTCGTTTTGCGTCGCTGTACGGACATAAAAACCAACAACTCCTCTCCTTTTTCTCCATTCCAGCCATACTCTCCAGTTCTTTCTTGCTATGCCATCGGGCCCCGAACCCAACCAGAGCTTAAGTCGAGCATCGCCGCATGCAATCGACCACCACTGGTGAGTCCTCTTTTCATCCCTCTCCCGCCCAAATTTCGAGCACCCCTCCCTAGCCTATTCGAGCCACTCAATAGCGTCCTTGCCTCCCTTGCTACCCACTGGCCAAAGCCATCGCCCTGGATTGCTGCCAGATGCCAGAGTCAATTGCTGCTACTACCGGGTGCCATCAGTCGTCGATCTTTACTTCACTTAACTCTTTCCTAAAGGGGACATGACCCACTATGGCATCTCGTATTGGGCCATCCCCTCTCAGCCCAAACCACCTCCACCCTTTTCCTAGCATTTTTCATTCTTGGGCCAAAGGCCGTTGACAGGCTTGTCAAGCCAGCCTAGCCAAACCATTCCATGGCCCTCCTTCTTCACTCCACATGTCCACCATGGACCCAAGGTTGTGGTCATCTCTCCTTTCATAGACACTTGGCCCCACATGATAGCCGAAAATATTCTTGTAGCATATTTCTTTTTTCCATTTAATTTAATCCTTTTCTTTATTTTTAGAAATTCAATAAAAATATAAAAATCAATATCTTTTTAACCATAACTTCGATTAACTCCATTCAACTTCTAGATTTTTTTTAAAAATGATATCTATCTAATATTACTATTATTTATTTAGTATTTTATTGTCTTTTTTATGTTTTATTAGGGTTTTCTCTTGTTTCGTGCATAGTTCGCCGTTGGAAAATTCTCGAACACTGACTCTAAAGAACTTCTTGTCGACCAAGAGCAAGGTAAGTCACCCTATCATATTGCTCCTAATTTAATTAATATAATTGTTTTCAAAGTTGCATGCTTAGCACATACAATTAAATTGATTGACCTCGGTTTAGGCGTAACCAACAGACCAACCTATTAGTTGCATTACTTTTTATCGATTGTTATTAAATTTTATCCTTATAACTCCACCATAATGGTACTTAAAAATTCTTGCTCCTTGAGAAAGGATACCACTACTCCATATTATATTGTTGTTTGTCGTTATAAAAAAATTGGGCTATGAAATCTTTGTGAAAATCCAACTCATGGAGTTAGTGGATTGAAAAAGAGAAAATGTTTATGAAAACTCGTGACACAAAATATCGCATGTGTGGCTTGATTTTATAATCATATATAAGGATTGATTTCCTAGGGAATTACATCTGAACATCTTACTGTATGACCATACAGGTATTTATGAGATGTCCTTAGCTAAGTAAATAATTATCACAAGTCTTGTATGTCAATAGTTGTCAAATACTAGGGACGAGGAGATGGGATTGTGGATCCGCACTACTAGGATAGGTGTTATTCTAACATCTTTTAAGGCGATCAGTTAGGAGTAGTAGACATATCCAATGTGTCATGAGTAAATGAAGTTATGAGAATTGCCTAATACTCGGTTGAGAGATTCAACCTAACTATGTGACATGGGATATTCATGGGTTAATTGGAAATTATCTTGTCACGAACTTTCAGCGCCAATGAGTATCCGGTGTCAGTTTTGTGTAATGTTAGTAAAGCATACAAACTCTGCAATACTTAATCTATTCGAATAGCTGTGCCCATGGTTAAGAGCGAATGTAAAGTTATTTTTCTAGTGTAGTTTTGTTTTCTAGTGTTTTTATAGAAAGTATTTGAGTGAATGAGAACAATTACCAGAGTTGATCTTGGTGACTGACGGCAGACCTTGGTGGTCAAAAACAAATTTGTGTGACCCGAGAGGCCATGAGTCCATCTTGGAGTAGGCTTTTCGAGAAGGAGCATGCACAAAAGCTTGGGTGGTTCCGAGAAGGAGACAATATAAAAAAATATATTGGTTTAGCTCCAGATGGAGAGAGATAAAGATTGTATGCGTGGTTTAAGAAGCGAGGTTTGTTGAAGAGATGGAAAATAAAAAGAAACTATTGATGAAAATAAAAGTTTGCTCTTATGTTTGGGTTGTTGCAAAGCAACCTGCATCGGATCGAGGTGGTAAGTTTTCTCTCAAATGAGTTGTGAAACTCATACTTAGAGGGTGTGAAACGTTTTCAAACAAAATGTTTGTGAAATAAACCTATCCTTGCTTTGCATCTTGCATACTCACGTTTTTCGTAAATTACGAGTACAAAAGTAGTCACACTCTTTATTTTATTTTTTCTCTCTCCTTAGTTCAGGTGAAAGATGTTGAAAAGTTTGGTTCTGTCTCTAGACTCAAATCACTGCCTTTGAATTGGCGTGCTAGCCGTGCTGAGTTCCGCTGCCGTAGTTTTTCTTGGGATTTGTTGACGAGGGTTTACCTAACATAGTAAGAAGATATAATGTATTTGTTTAGTTTTGTAATGATTATTATTTTGTTACCGTGGGTGTTAACTTGAAATTCTGAAACTATCGCCGACACATGTAGTTCTGCTAGGAATGGTTCGTCATCCTCGATGGTACGTGCTACCTGATATTAGCTTTTTTGGTAGTGTCAGATCGGGTGTAACACTATATCACTACATCTAGAGCTTCACATTAGCTCAAATCCTCAAAATGCTTACCTCCATGTATGGTTCTTTTTCGTGGTTATACTATACCATTATGATACAACGCTCCAATCGTTTTGGAAGCATAAGCTTTCATTAAAAAAACAATAAAATTAATTTTAAAATTAAGTTTTAAAATTTAATTTTTAGTTTATAAGTAGAAGTAGAAGCGAAACAGTCCCTTTTAAAGACTACAAATTAAACAATATAACGTAACACTGATTAACACTATCAGTACAATATTAAACGAACAGAATCTTGTTCCAAAGTAAATGCTTGGCAAGTTTGATATGCATGACTTTGATCCCTCTCAATACTTTTTATACTAGGGATAGCCAATTCTAAAAATTCTTGAAGTTACAGCTCTCCTAAATAGAGCCTAAGGACTCTTTAGGAAGCAGAAGTTTAGAGGAATTTTTAAAAATTGAGCTAATTCCTATAATACTCGTGAAATTTCTGTATTTCAAAAGCTCAGTTGTGTATTTATTTTCTTACATCTATATTTTAGTGAGTTGAGACAGAGAGACCAACAGTTCTACAAACAAGATTTTTTTTTGTATTGGTGGTAGCTCTATCCCAAACCACCATAATCAGGGGATTTTATCCCTGTTTATGTTCATAAAAAATTCTAGCCATATTAAAACTTAACGGAGTTATGTGAAAACCACTGTAAAAATCATATTAAAGGCGAAGCTACTAAGCTGTGGTGTTAACTAACCCCATGAATTTTTTTCTTTTTTCCTTTGGTGTCTCCAAAAACCTTGTTTTCTTATATATAAATCTATAACAAATTTATAAAAAACATTTTTAATAAAATATGAAGCAATATTAATCAATCTCATTAGGTAAAATTAGAGATCAATCTCAATAGGTAAAAATTGCTGGCTCCATGTAATATTCTCGTGATGCAATGCTGCCGTTTGCCGTCACTATCATCGAGCCACCGAGAAAAGTTACCAGCCCTCTCCCTCTGCACCTCCAACCTCTCTACATACCTCCGTCGAGTCGCTCCTGCTTCCTCGCCTCGCCGCCTTCAGTCGCCACGCCCAACGAACCGGCGCACCCAACCATCCATCAGTGTTTCTACTCCTGCTCACCCTCTCGAAGGCCCTAAGAACGGTTTCCAAGAGACCACCAGATTCTTGGAACACGGCCATGAACAAGGGCGCGCTGGTGCAGACGATAGACTCGAACGGCGGCGCCGGCTCGTTCTCTAGCCTGCGAGCCTACGGCCGCGCGCTGGCGCAGACGCCGCGGCGGCTGGCGCGGCGGGCTTGCGCGGGGACGTCGCCGGGGGAGGAGATGAGCCGCGTGCGCGCGCGGTCGGGGGCGAACATGGCGCGCAAGCTGCGGTGGCCCGACCTCGTCGGCCTCGGGCTCGGCGGCATGGTGGGCGCCGGGGTCTTCGTCACCACGGGGCGCGCCACGCGGCTTTACGCCGGCCCCGGCGTCGTGGTGTCGTACGCCATTGCCGGTCTCTGCGCGCTGCTCTCCGCCTTCTGCTACACCGAGTTCGCCGTCGACATGCCCATAGCTGGCGGCGCCTTCAGCTACCTCCGCGTCACCTTCGGTGAGTTACCCACCATTCATGCCATGGCCGGCCGTTAGAGTATATGGCAATTGATTGCGTAGGATCCGTTACCATTTACGCCAATTTAACGGATCCTACCTCTTGCCATGCATATACTGAAACTAACAACGCCAAAATCATGGCCTCTATTGATCCTTCGATCAAATATTTTTGTTCTATGCATTTTTCGTTGGGTATCAATTTGGTTAGTACCTGTGCTGGATTTTTGTTCATGCAATTATTTTCATGGCATTGTGAAATGGCATAACAAAAATAAGAAAAAAAAAGGAGAGTTCTTTTGATTAAGTATCCTATTTCTTTTCTCCATTTCTTTCGATTGTCCAGTTGCTCAAAGCCTCTCATAAGTAGCATACTTGTTGTGCATTTATATGCAAGTGCTAGAGGTGGATGTCGTCTCATGAACATGATGCTTCTAAGCCTGCTTCTTCTGTGTTGTCCTTTCGTATCTTTGGAGTCATTTGGAGTATATTTTTGATAAAAAAATTGGGGTAGTGGTGTTGTCATTGATTGATACTGTTTTGTGATCTAGTAGTTGTTATTTGTTTTTTCCATTAATTTCGAGGTTGAAATAATACCATGTTGTATACTTTGGCTCTTCATTTTGCTTTAAGGTTGGATTTGTTTCCCCCTTTTTTGTTTCAAGAGAATATCTGTTTTTCTTTGTGTTTGTAAAAAGCTTCCAGTTTTTTGCCGCCATGGAAAAGAGTCAGAATACTTCTCTTTCATCTTCTTTTTACAAAAAAAGAATAAAGAATAAAGCCTCATTCCAACGGTACAAAATTTAGAGAAAATTTATGTCCAAACTGTGAGGAAGACACCGTTAGGAGTGAAGCAAACATTCAACAGATCCATTGTAAAAAGATTTATGATATCTTAATTTACTAAACTTTCCAAGATTGACATTGATATGTCAACTGATGCTACATTAAAATAGTAGATTCTAGCATGGAGAACAACAGAAGAAAAAAAAGTATTGCAATCTCTATCCCTCGAAAAAAGTTTGGAGTGTGACTTTCAACTAATTTTAATGCACACGCGCACACACGAACATCCATATTCAAATAATGTTGGAAGTCCCTTTCTTCCATCTCCCAAAGGGTTTGCTCTTTTCGTCCAGAAGACCCCACTCATTTTCACAAACCACCATGCAGCACCAAGATAAAGATCCTGCATTTCCTCTGTAATTTGCATGTAACTCGCTTTGCTACTACTCAAATAATTTGCATGTAGCATTGGGCATTCTTTGGATGAGTTTGGTCAAGTTCTTTAATTTGAGCTGTTTTGCTCAAGAATCCGAATCCGAAGTGTGGTTTTGTTGGTGAATTTGATCAGGGGAGTTGGCGGCGTTTCTGACGGGAGCGAACCTGATCATGGAGTACGTCTTCTCCAACGCCGCCGTGGCGCGCAGCTTCACGGCGTACCTCGGCACGGCGGTCGGCGTCGACGCGCCGAGCAAGTGGCGGATCGTCGTGCCGGGCCTCCCCAAGGGCTTCAACGAGGTCGACCTCGTCGCTGTCGGCGTCATCCTCCTCATCTCCGTCTGCATCTGTTACAGGTAACACACGTTTTTTTTTCAGGTTCTCTTTGCAAACTTGCAAGTATCGTTTTCTTGTGTTGTCTTCTCTGCTTGTTGTCACGCTAGTACTCCTTTTCACCGTACCGGTGTTCTTCTTGACACAAGGCTCCAAAGTACGAATTACGAAGCAAGTAGGGTTCCTATTTTTATCAATTTGTGGGAGTATCAATCTATGGTTCATTTATTATTATATTTTTTTTCTCCTTGGTTTGGACTTTGTTCTTGCAAGTGTGGTGGTGTGTGTGTTGATTAATCAATCAATCAGTCAGCTTTTTGGGGTTTTCTTGGTTACTGGTGTAGGTTGGTTCTTGTGGTTGCAGCTTGTTCTGCCCTGCTTACTCTCAGCAACCAACTGCTCTTGGAACCTAGTTTTTATTTGATATGGCTACATTCCGAAAGGTTCAGAGCAAGTGGGGATAAATAAAATTGCTCAAGTTCTATCCATTCTTGAAAATTTTTGAGAGAATCTTGCTGTGCATGCCCATCACTATTCTAATTTAGTGTGTGCAATGTGTGCAAGTCTAGCTACAACCACCATGCCTTCTTTTCTCTTCTGCAATGACTTGTGTAGTCGACATGAGCAAACCTTTCTCTAGAAAGGAATCTCAAAAGTATCTATTCTAGGTGTTGCTTATCAGTTACAACAAACAATCCATTTCCCAAGTGAACATGGATGATAAAATTCAAAAATGGTTTCTAAAAACACTCGTTTTACTGTATTTTCTGACGTGACGTAAAATTTGGTACTCTCGGTAGCTAGCTTGAAGGACCGTAAAATCACTAACTCGTTTTGTTTAAAAAAACGCGCGATCATAAATGCTTTCAAGTGTTTTGCTAATTTTGTTAGGGTATTTGTTCACGAGTAAATAAATTGGATTGTTTTTTTTTGACAAAATTTGTCATGTTCTCACAGCACTAAGGAGAGCTCTGTGGTGAACCTGGTGCTGACGGTGGTGCACGTGGCGTTCATCCTGTTCATCATCGTGATGGGGTTCTGGCGCGGAGACGCCCGGAACCTGACGCAGCCGGCCGACCCGGCGCACCACCCGGGCGGGTTCTTCCCGTATGGCACCGCCGGCGTGTTCAACGGCGCCGCCATGGTGTACCTGAGCTACATCGGGTATGACGCCGTGTCCACCATGGCCGAGGAGGTGGAGCGGCCGTCGCGGGACATCCCCGTCGGCGTCTCCGGCTCCGTCGTGCTCGTCACCGTCCTCTACTGCCTCATGGCCGCCTCCATGTCCATGCTCCTTCCCTACGACGCAGTAAGTAACGTTTGGTTGTTTGTTTTTTTTAAAAAAAAAGCTAAATTCAACTTAGCTCTACGGTTGTTTTGTATGTTTTCTTTTCCCGATTACAGCAAGACGTACCTACGCATACTACACACGTACACCACATGCATGCACCCACCGTGAATTTGACAAAGGCTCGAAAATACGGGGACCAACGGCAAATTCGCGTAGGTTGATCTACGCATACTTTTGAGGGAAGCCAAATCCTGACATGTCCATGATTCCGTCTACGGCAAATTAAATTCGGGATTCCTGCTGGATAGGGATGTAGGAAGCTCGTGCTGCTGTCCGAACTTTACTTGGGATAATAGTGGGGAATATGTTGGGTAGGGCACAGTGAAGTGGCGCAGTAGAGACCATGCGGCTAAGCTTCTGTGTTATTTTCTGTGTCCTTTTTGGGATGTGTTGTCCGTCCTGCCTGCGACTTCGTGGTGAATCTGCTGTCCCCATCGGAGAACGCTCCACAGCGAGACCACTGTACTTTGTAGCTAGCTAGGAGATGGATCAGTGATGAAGCATCTCAGAATTCACCTTTTCCATGCCTTCTTATTTCTGTTCTCTCTCTTATGTGGAGCATGAAAACAATTAACACTAAATTTTTATTTATCCTATGGTAATGGTTTGCTAAGCAAGTCGTGTGTGTTGGTGGTGCAGATAGACACGGAGGCACCCTTCTCAGGGGCGTTCAAGGGGAGCTCTGGGTGGGGGTGGGTGTCCAACGTCGTCGGCGCAGGCGCCAGCCTCGGTATCTTGACGTCGCTCATGGTGGCGATGCTGGGGCAGGCTAGGTACCTCTGCGTCATCGGCCGCTCCGGTGTCATGCCCGCCTGGCTCGCCCGGGTGCACCCCCGCACCGCCACTCCCGTCAACGCCTCCGCCTTCCTCGGTGAGCCCATCCACCATCTCTACGACTCTACCACCACGCGTTATTCGCAGTCATCTTGTAGCTCCCGTCAACGAAAGGGAAGGCAAGAAGCGTACAAAAAAAACAGAGATCAGAATTGGGAGCCCCGCCAAACCGATCCTTCAACTATTTGCATTCTGCGGGCGACAGCGACCAGCCGTTGCAACTAGCCTAGTGCTTGCTTTTGGTGGACTTTTTTGTGGTCTCACAACTGTTTTACTCATGGGAGGCTTGCATGATAAAGCAGACAAAGACACGCCTTTTTTGGGGCCTCCAAATATCGGCAACAAGACCTATTCTGGCTGAATCCAAACCGACGATGAGAACGGCTAGGCTAGCTATGCTCGTGGATGTCTAATCGGATTCAAATGATCCAAAATAGTTGAATATTCTTTCTTTTTTTTTAAAAAAAACAGTGTTTCCCGCGCCTTTTGGGGTGTGATATCTGTAGTGTGCAAGACCTTGGAATTCCTGGTACTGACAATTTGGTCCTTTGGTGTTCAGGGGTGTTCACGGCGGCGCTGGCGCTGTTCACGGAGCTCGACGTGCTGCTCAACCTCGTCTCCATCGGCACGCTCTTCGTCTTCTACATGGTGGCCAACGCCGTCGTCTACCGCCGCTACGTCGCCGCCGACCGTGCTGCCGCGTCGCCGTGGCCCACGCTCGCGTTCCTAGTCGCCTTCTCCCTCGTTGCGCTCTGCTTCACGCTGCTGTGGCAGTTCGCGCCGGAGGGGCGCGCCAAGACGGGGCTCCTCGCCGCGTGCGGCGTGGCCGCCGTGGCCACGGTCGGCGCGTTCCAGGCGCTGGTGCCGCAGGCGCACGCGCCGGAGCTGTGGGGCGTGCCGGCCATGCCGTGGGTGCCCGCGGCGTCGGTTTTCCTCAACGTCTTCCTCCTCGGCTCGCTCGACCGCCCGTCCTACGTCCGGTTCGGCTTCTTCACCACCGCCGCCGTGCTCGTCTACGTGCTCTACAGCGTGCACGCCAGCTATGACGCCGAGGAGAGCGCCGGCGCCGGCGCGCTCGACGGCGCCAAGTTGCAGTACGAAGCTTCAGGCTGCAAGGTGTAGCAGAGTGTGGTTGACATATGCACAGCTACCTTTTCTTTTGTGTGTGTGTGTGTGTGTGTGTGTGTTATTTTTTATGTGGTGCTAAATCATTAGGACATTAGGGTATGACTATAACATTAATCACTAGACAAGAGTCTAGCATGGTTACATGGAGAAGAAAAACACGAGAGAAAACAGGGAGAAAAAAAGAGAGCTTTGCTTGTTAGTGCAAGATGAAATGTACATTTTACTGGATATTGTCATTTTTCTTTGCCAAAATTAATTATTGGATATTGTTTCTTATTTTATATGGTCTGCTTATAGGTAAAATTTCATCTTCTCCTCTTGCTAAATCCATTAATTATTAGGGAAGCACTAGTCAGGCTAGCAGGGTTTCACAAGTATTACACATGCTCAAAGAGACTCTGGCGCCTCACTGTGTGTGCGTGTTCCATGCAATCGTAAAAAACAATACATGCACTAATTACTAGAGCACTAAGTATCATAGACTTACGGCGAGAGCACGCGGCATCGCTATCCTTTTGAGATCCTAGTTGGTATTTCCGTTTCAGTCATGTAAGAATTCTCTTGGGCATTCTTTTATAAAGTTAGATCGAATAATCTTTAGTCCAGAGAAACTTCAAGACACAAGAAATTTTCACGGCCGGTGAAGGAATCTTGATCTGGAATTTCACTGAACAATGTCAATGTCCAGATTCCGCTCAAACAATCCCAATAGACAGAGACCTCCATTTTCAGAGACCTTTTGGCAGTGTCTCTCTTCTGACTTCTGAATGGTTGCCGTGTGACATTTTTTTTTGCTGCTAATTGCATGAAAAATGTGAAAGAAATGGATGAACTGGATAACAGCGAGAGCCAATTCGTATCTGAATCATGCTCTCCTTTTTTTCTTCTTTTTATGCTTATCTTGTAAGGATCGTGCGCGTAGTAGGACTGTAGGAGATGTGGTGAACTGTTGATCTGAAAGGTTTTGATGCATGCATGGATCCACTAGCTTTTCTGTAAATTGGATTGCACGGTGCTGCAATGCTCGTGGAAAAAAAAATGGATGGATTGCTACCAGCGCGCATGTGATCACGCATGCTTGCGTCTCTGTCTGAAAATGGCGCACATTACGCGTGCAGAAATGTGCTACGAAGGCATTAAATGGTGAGTGGTCAGGAAGCCAAGAGAAGCGAATGATCATCCTTTCTCCTGGAAAATAATTGTGGTGTATTCAGACAAAATCAAGCTTGCCGTTTTGCTCTTTTGTTTAAACTTTATGGAATGCTGCAAATGACAATCAGGGAAATCATTTTGTGTTGTTCAATGTGCACGAACAGTTGCTACATCCTGTCGTGCTCGTCCTCCTCTCCTGTGCCTGAGAAATGACGAGAATCAAATCTAGAATCCACTGAGCTGAAGAAGGCGGCCGGCGTCTGAAGAAATCTTTTTCATCATCCACTTTCTCCATCGCATTATTAATCCTCCACCTAATTAAATCTCTTCAAAGTGCAGCGTGACAACTACGGCATACACAAAGCTCTCTGCTCCATTTGCTGAATTTTTGGCTCATTTTATTCCATTCGCTGTCTTGTGGACACTCTGTTTTGAGGGGATTCTACCATCTTGGCTTTGGAAAAATGGTGATTGGTGAGTGAAAGGTTCCATTTCTAGCAAGCAATCTCATGAACATCACCTTTTTATTTTCTGCATTTCTTTTGTAGGTGAGTGCATACTTTGTTGGTTCAGTGTGCTAGAGTACTTTACACCTTCAGAAAAGCTTAAGTTGCTCTTAGATCTTAGCCTCTCAGTTGGCAGGATTGGCAAACTCCATATCAAAATGCAATCTTTAACCCTTTTTTTAATTAGTTTGTACTTACACAACAATCGAAAGGTCTACATGATGAATGGCAGCTAAGTACTGAAACTAATACTCCTACCACATTTTTCTACATCATGAACTATGTAACTTTTTAACTCGCTGATATGTATGATGTCATGTTACAGTAATACTTTGTAGTATTCACTTTTACTCTTTTCACATCTTTTTTTAAAAAAATTACCTTTGAAGTCAATTGACTCCATCTTATATATCATTTTCTTCTTAGCTGAAGTCCAATTACTACTGTTCACTATAACTGTTAGACATTCTTGGTAGGCAAAAATTCAGGTACCTCACCCACCTATGTCTGCTTCCACCCTTTTTCCTTCGTCATTTGACTTGCACTGAAGATAAGATTTTGGGGTAGCAGTGGATCTCCCTATCAGAGCTCAATAATAAACCTAACCATGTCGCTTATATATATATATATATATATATCAGATGTTTACATCAGTTTCGTCGCATGAAACCGAGGGATTACGCGTGTGAGTGTTACGAAGTTTCATACTTTGTGTGCAGCACTCTGAAGGCGTGCGAGATGGCCGTCTCTTTCTGAAAAGTGCTGCAGAATGGAAAAGAAAGAAACATCAGGAAAGAATGAAAGATCATCGTCTTCATGAAGTCCAGATGGGCATGAAAGAAATGGCAAGAAAAGGAGGAAGGTGAAATGGTGAAAAGGAGGATGAACATGAAAGCAGGAGAGATTCTTGGTTAACCTCGAGTGAGTGGCCTAGCTAGCAAAAGGTCTAGTAGTAGTGATCGATTATCAACCGATGCATGCGTTGCTGCATTCTGTCATTCTGAAGTACTCTCTGGATATATATATATATATACACACACACTGTCAGATATACTGATGCGACAGATATATACCGCACTAGAGTTGAAGAGATACATGGGAGTAGCTTTTCCTCCGAAATTTGCATGAAAATGCATCTGAACTCATAATTCAGAAAAAAAAAATTCTTGTTAGTGGTTGCAACACGCCAATAGTTATGTTAGATATTGTGTTGAATATGCGGTACGACATGGGGTTTGGGGTTATAAGTTGTACTTAGCTGTAATAGTGTCAGGCTTTTATTCTAAACTATTAAAAAGAGAAGTATATTAAATAGAGAGATACATAGTAATTTTATTAAATTTTATAAAGTATATTTTATATAAGATTTATAATACATCATAATAATTAAAGCCTTATAATATTGTGTTCGATTATCAACTGATGCATGCGTTGCTTCATCGTCATTCTGAAGTACTCTCTGGATACGTATACTGTCAAACCGATGCGACCAATATATAACACACTAGAGTTGAAAGAGAATATGGGAGTTGCATTCCTCCCAAATGCATGAAAAATGCATTTGAACTCAGAATTACAACTCCTTTGATCGAATGAATTTCGTGTGGTTTTCTGGCGATTTCGTTCCTAATTTTTGTTTCATATAAAATTATTTGGATATAGAAATAAAGTACCCAAATCATATAGATTGATACTGTACTATTCACATAAATGAACAAGAGGGGGGCTGAGGAGAGATTAATACAGATTACAGAATAGTTCATACATGATTTGATTTACTGGCTATGGGAAAACATCACATATCAGCTTGAACCATTTTTGTGTGCACATTTTGATTTGGTGGCTATGAAAAAAAAGGGCATATATTGAATAGTTTTTTCTAAGCAGTTTACTAAATCTCCAGTGGCACAGTGCTGATTGTATTAGCATGATTTACATACTTGACAACTCAACTTAACTCAAAAGAACACAATTTTCCATACCTAAATACAAGACAGTTTTTCATACTATATATAACTAGAGTTAAAATTTAATAAAAAATTTTAAATCACGGTTTATATACATCAATAGATACTTTTCAAACATTTTTTCAGATATATATCCCACGATCTTTTTTATTATCGCTCTTCATATTAATTTTATTTTTTTAACTCTCTTTATATTATTATTTTTTAACTTACGATTTCACAATGTATCTATTGGTCTATTTTAGATATAACAAAACCATCTTAACTGATATTAGATATTTTTTTTTTCAATTGGTATTACCCCTAGTCAATTACGTATATCTTCGTTCCGACTCAATCTATTTTTGTAGGACTACAAATCTAACGTAGTATATGTATTTCTATAACACTCTGCTATTGAATATGATATCTTTTTATAGGTCAATATTTTATCAGGTCTAATCGTCGTTCTATAAAACTTACCTTTTAATCTTTTATCACAGATAATGTTAGATACTTGACACCATTGATATTGATACCACTTCAACTAGTTCGATTTGATTCTATGGATAATGTATGTATTAATATCATCATCCATCTATAATATCAATCCTAAATATCAAAAAAAAAAATATTCTTCTTAAGTACTACTTGGCTTTCTAAAATTACATCTCTTCTCTCTCATAAGTACTTAGCTTTCTAAACTTACATATCTCCTCTCTCATCGTATGTGATAATACTACTTATTTTAAAACCTTTAAGGTTTTAAGCTTAAGAGTCTATATATACAAATCTATTTTCCTATTTACTCCTACGCGGCTTTTATCAAGTAACACTACATCATCTGGTACACTAAAAAATGTCATGTCATCTTTATATGTTCTTATAACCTCATCCATTAGCAATAAAAAAGATATAGACTCAAAGTTAATTCACTATTTTATTATTATATGTTTAAACACTAGTTATATATTTTTAATAAGATAGATATTTTATTAGGATAATGTTTATCTAAAGATCATCACGTAACATTTCTTAGTATCTTATTATAAGACTTTTTCAAATCATACATATGATATGTAAGTCATTTATCTACTCTCTAAACCACTTCATATAGCTTATTTTATTAAAAAAACTATTTCTATAATTCATCTTTCATCTTTCAAACATAAAATAACCAAATTGGTTCATAAAAATTCATATCATTTCTCTCAAACGGTATTTAAAAACTTTCTTATACCTTCATCATATCTTTATAACTCATCTACTTAATTATCGGGTGATAATTAGTACAACTTAAATCTCACTTATTCTTATCCATATACTTCTCCTTTCACTCCCTTATACTTACAGACTTGACGAGCATCTAATTTAACCTTTCGTACATCTAATTACTTCAGCAAGGAAAACGTTTATGGATTTACTCTGTTAAGAATTTGAACACCCGTGGACAGAAGCGGCACCACATATTGCACAAAATTTCAGTTAACAACTAGACCTGGCTGAGGCCCTGTGTTCTCTTCAGACTACAAATAGACGAATTCCTCGACACAGATTTCTGACTCTGTTAACTCTTGAGACTGTAGCATGTGAATACATATATTTTTCACCTAAATATTTCCCCTCGATGCGTAAGTCCAGTACTCCTTGACGAGATCTCGGAAGAGAGAACCTTCAGTTTGCATGAGCTTCATAGGTTTGTCATACTCCACCACTTTTCCTGGAAGTGAATAAAGTTTAATAGAATGATTTTATGGAAATACATTTATCATGAGACATTTTGTTTAGAATCCATAGAACAATTGATCCAAATAATGCCTTTTATTTTATTGTTGGTTACTGTTCATGGTACGATAGTAGTACAGAAAGTAGGGATACATTGTTGGGAAAATGCAAATAAAAGTTAAAAGCATCACACATCAGTAGTAAATGGGGGAAGCAGAATTATTCACTCGTCATACTACAGTACATTTAGTTTCAAGTATAATTCATATATTCCAGAATAAGCAGTGCTGATCAATTAGACTATGATTATCAGAGGATAAATATATTTCTAGTAATAAGTTGACGATAAGAAAGACATACCATAGCTCATTGCAAGGACCATAGTGTAGTCCATAACTGTTGGTATACGGTGTGCAACAGTAATAACAGTGCAATTTTTGAATTCTGTTCTGACAGTTTTCTGAAGGATAGCATCAGTGGCTTTGTCTATAGAGGCTGTTGCCTCATCAAGAACTAAGATACAACATTATCTCAAAAGTGTGCGTCATAAACAAAAGAGTTGCCTTTGACACATGCTCCAGTTCGACCCATCTTCCACAACTAAACAACAATATCACAATTAGTAATATGAATAAGGTAGCTACATATATCATGCTAGGACATTAGAAAGACAAAAGATGTCGACAAAAGGAATGGTAAAAGCTGCGCTGAAAGTATCCATCTACATTTTTATGATCTCAATGCAATGGCATATTAATAAAAATACATTGGAACAACTCAAATCTCATTTACACAGGCATTTTCCATGGAAATAGTGTCAAAAGACTGAAATTGCTAATTGCCTTTTTAAGTTCTCTTCATGAAGCTCCAATATAATCACAACTGTGTTTTTCAGCATTAATAGCATTGAGCGTGCCAGCTTGTGCTGCTGGCAGCGGCATTGTGCTCAGTGTTCTGGGTGTGTTTCAAAAGCCGGGAGTATGGGACTAATATTGGTTCCAAATTTTAGTGACACATGTAAATCTGTTAAGGACACAAAATGAGCTTCTAGAAATCAAAGTACATCTGAAGCCATGTTCCCTACCAAGTGAATCCAATCCATGTTCCTTCTCCTGGACAGTCTCAAGAAGTTGACATTTGTCAAGAACCTGCAATAGAGAAGCAAATATCACTAGTGATTCCTATAAAGGTGTCCATATGCATAAAAAAGACTAACTACATCTGACATAAACTTTCAAAATCTCCTAGCAAAAAAAATCAAAATCTTTGATTTTTTATAACAGAAACTGAATAAACATCACTGTCAAGACAAGAGAACAGCTTTCATGATTTCAACATTACATAAGGTTTTTTGAGTAACCTTTTCTCGTGATAAGCTTATTAAATTATTCAATACAAT